>CM060405.1:87445635-89845635 GCA_030545235.1 Helianthus tuberosus
TTGCAGTTTTCTGCAGTTCCGTTTCGTCGTTCGTACGCACTAAAACGCGCGTAACTTTTGAACCGTTTACCCGTTTAACCTCCCGTTTCTTCCTACGTGTTTGTAATTTGATTCTCCATCATATGGAGTTAAAATCTAACATCCGGTTTAACAAAATTTCAGACTTTTAAGTCTTCGGCTTATCGCCCTATTTCCCAATTTTGACCCGTTTATGCATTTTATCAAACGAACATATTTGTTTGATTCCTACATCACCTACACTTCTTCAAATTAATGTTACCTACTATATTAGGTTCTAGTCATAGGTTTATTACACCATTTAAACCCGTTTATGCTCGTATGCTTATTTTGACCCGTTAAGGGTATTTAAGCACTTTAAAGCTTGAAATCGCTTTCATTCCTTTCTAGCATCTTATTCCTACATTTCTTATCAAGTAATATTCAACTACAACTCTTTGTGTGTTGGATTTCAATGTGTATATCTATATGTTCCGAGTTTTTACCCTTCGGATTGTTATTTTACGGTAAGACTCAAATAGAGCTATTTGGCTACCGTATTACATCTATCAACATCTACACTTATTCTAAGCTTTTGTTTAATCATAAGACTCGTTTCCCAAACAACCTCTAAGGGTTGTTTGTTCGATTTAGCCTACAAGGGCGTTTTGGTCGATTTTGGTCCTTCTTTTACAATGAAGGACTCTCACCAATTATTCGACCAAGATATCACTTTTAACTACAACATAAATATGCGTACCTGGCTCGGATCAACAAATAGACCCGATTTATACCTCGCTTTTATTATCACATTTTCTATGGAAACGGAAGTATCCGAATCGCTAATCGGTCCTGTTAGCATAAGACTAGGAAACCATATTAGTCGATATTGTCAAATGGTGTTATCATCACCATTTGACCCGTTTTGCTCATATGACCAAACATTTACATATGTAGTAAAACGAGGTTTTAAATTTCAATTTTACACATCCGGCCCATGTCGGATGTTACCACTTGACCCCTCTTTTTCTCTTTAACTCAATTCTCACAAATTTGACCCGTTCGGCTTACGCCATGGGTGCCCTTTTTATTGTTAATTTACATTAGTCGACACTTGACTAAATTTCCATTTTTACCCCTTTTTCTCAATATTAGATTACACTACGCGGTAATCTTATCAAAACTCATAATCTCTTAGTCATTACATGACCAATTTACCGATTTATCCTGTTTACCATAAACCATGGTTTTTATCACCTTTATATGTTCCGACTCGTACCAATCGTGTCGGAAACCATGTTTTCATTATTATCATTATCGCATTTATTACTTGTAAAGTAAACAAGTATTCTACAAAAGTGTGTAAGTTTCACTTACCTTTCATCCGAATTACGCTTTCCTTTTCCTTCTTGATTTGTTTGATCCGCTCCCTCATCAAGCTTTCACCTAGCTTGTTACGCGTCAAACTATCATCATCGTTTTCAAGGTGGTTAGTTTAATCATAATGTAATACGATTATTCCACCTTATGCATTTCATATCAAAATTACTACTTATTGTATTATAGGTCAGTTTGACCTTTTTAAAAGTCAAATGCCCATTAGTATGCTAATTGCATATTCGAGTTCATCAACTAGTTTTGGCATTCTTTAATTACCCGGTAGGCGTTATCTTTAGACCACCGTTTTAACCAAAGTTCTGACCACGTTTATCATAATTAGAACTCTTTTTAATCACATTTTGCATAAAAGCCGAAACATCACAACTAGGTGTTTTAACTACAAAATTCTAGTTTCGAGCCTTCTTTGAGGCATTTCAACGAACACCTTAAGGGCAGAATTTTACATGTTTATTTATCATGTATCTAGCTTGTCTCTTAGCCCAAAATTTCACATAAATCAACCATCTTTTTATACTAAACCCAATTTATGGTAGTTATGATTCATGTACCCAAACACCTAAATTGTTCAAGTACTAAATCTTTACTATCTAATATGATGTTTATAATCACAAATTAGACACTAACATCATCATATTATAAAAACCCATTTCAAGACATGTATGTTTAACACTCAACTTGCTAATTGTTCAAGTATCTTGTTCCTACTAGCAACTATGATGATTATAAACATGTATACATCATCATCTTTACTACATAATCAAAACCCACTTGACACATGAGTGTATGATCATGAATTCACCACCTAATTTCATCCAAACAACAAACATGCAAGTTCAGATTCGAATTTTCTAGGTTTGCACAGAATTTCAACTAGAGATTTCTTAAGAAATTTACATACCTCGTGACTCCTTTTTCAATGGAGGTCACTAATTCATACTCAGATTTTGATTTGGACTTGATTTTCCCTTTCAATTTGATGAAATTGTGTTGATTAGGGTTTGAACCCTTCTTTGTGCTCCTGATGATCGATCCACACACACAATGTGTGTGTGTGGTGTGTGTTTTTTTTTATTAATAGAACTTGTCACCTTTTTAACGATTTTGGTCCCTCAAGTTTTGTTAACTAGTAAGTAGGCTACAACCTACTTATTTTCAACAATACTTTGTTTTGTTAACTAGGTTAAACTTTGCTAGTTTAACTTAGTGAGTTCGGGGTAGTCATAACCCGTTTTATTTTAAGTCCCGTTATCTCGGGCCTTCTTATACTTTGTTTTTCCTCAAAAGCTTTTATTCACTTTTTAGTTAATATTAGAATTAATTATTTAAATCCTAATATTTACCGGGTAATTTTGCCACTAACGGTATTTTCCCCGTCTTTAGTATTAACGGGGTTTAATTACCAAACCTGTTTTCGGGGTGTTACACTAGAGAGCACCTTCCGGCATGTTCAATGTCCAAACGAGCGAAAGGTAGATTTCGCATATAGTGTCTTTGAGAAACGAGCTTTGACGTGGTGGAACGGTGTGGTGAGAGATAGGGGTGCCGAAGTAGCACTGGCCCAAACTTGGGAAGAACTTCGAGCACTGATGATGAAGGAATTCTGTCCTCGTCACGAGATCAGGGCATTGGAAAGGGAATTCGACGATCTTAAGCAAAACAGCGGTGAACATCGAGCATACACTGATCGATATGAGGAGCTGAGCCTGTTGTGTCCTACCATGGTTACGCCTTTGGATAAGGCGATCGAAAAATACATTGATGGTCTCCCTGACTCAGTTCAGGACATTGTTACTGGTAGTAACCCCACTACGGTTAGGCAGGCCATTAAGCTATCTGCAACCTTGACTGAATCTCAGATCAGGAAACGTAAGCTTTTCCGAAAGGGTGACAAGAAACCGGTCGAGGAATCGAAACCATAGAGGAATCAAAGACCATGGATGAGCAGACTGGATCCCCTAAGAGGTCAAAGAAGCGAAAGGCTTCTCAGAACTTCGCTATGGTTACTCACAACGATCAAGCCGTCCCCAAACAACCAGCTCAACCCCGTGCTAGGAAGCCATACAATGGAACTTCACCTTTGTGCAACCGATGTAACCTTTATCATCATGTTAATGTGAAGTGCCGCGAATGCCAAATTTGTGGACGTAAAGGTCATACAGCAAAAGTTTGCGTAGCAGCAGTTGCACCAAATCAAGCTGACAACAAACCTGCTCGAGCTCGCTTTCCACCAGGATCTTGCTACAAGTGTGGCGAGATGGGACATTTCCGAAGAAATTGCCCAAAGCTTGCTAATGCTAATCCAGCACATAGATGAGCATCTGACCGACTAGAAGACAACACTCTTTAGAAATAATCACATCTTATGTATTATTTTCTTTTGTTGTCAAGGTCCATGAAACAGTTGTTAACATTGTTTATAAATAAATCTTTTATTTACATTACAATGTATTTATGTGGTTGTATGCATAAACAACATATCCCCTACAATACCGACAATCAAGGAATCGTATTCCTTGAAAAGCAAACTACCCCCAAAATTCTTCCATTTTACAATCTCTTGCGTTTTCCACAAAGATCCTAAGTACCCGTCTCTTGCAAAGAAACGAAGTACAAGGTGCAAGTTATAACTCTGTACGAATACCCCAAGTACCACTATAAATTCTTAATAGGGTACCTAAGGGTATTTCCGTATGTCCTAAATTATTGTGTACCTTAATTCGAACATTGCGTTTTCCTGAAAACGAAAATCGAATTTTTGGTAGATCATCCAATCTTCATGGATGGATTCTTGAAATGTTTAAAGTGCCAAATGAATTCCACGAATTGGATTCCTGGTGTGCTTTAAGTATCCGCGTCCAAAGATAACGAATTAATAACCAAGTTAAACAACTATGTGATTATGTGCTTATGTGTTTCCTTTTATGTTTTTGTGTAATCCAAGTTTTTGTTATCCGAATCCTCGTAGAATCTTTCATATCTTCGTATAAGGGATTCATAGTAGGATATCCAAATGTGCTATATTAAATCCTCAATGGGCTTGTACGTAATAGTAAAGACCCTTGGATTATATTGTACCATTCCATAATTAGACCCCTGAGTGGTCTAGGTAAACAGATTGATCCAAAAATCTGGTTAGGAATATCATGTGATGATATAGCTGAAAGGACTCCTTGGTGGCCTAATTAAAAAGGATCCTTTGTCGATCTAATTAAAAGGACCCTATGGTAGTCTAGTCACACTCATCACAGGTTTGATTTTTCCTCCCCTTCACATTACAAACAAATTGTGTGGACTATGCAAGGAATTGCGTAATTATGGATGCATACATAATTATGAAATTCAGTGCACAGAAACCACAGCGAGTTTTCTCATGTGTCTAGAGTTCGTTCCGTTCATTTTCGGTTATGAAGAAGTGGTGGAAAATGACTCATTTCGTTCATTTTCGGTTCTGAAGAAGTGGTGGAAAATGACTCATTTCGTTCATTTTCGGTTCTGAAGAAGTGGTGGAAAATGACTCATTTCGTTCATTTTCGGTTCTGAAGAAGTGGTGGAAAATGACTCATTTCGTTCATTTTCGGTTCTGAAGAAGTGGTGGAAAATGACTCATTTCATTCATATTCGGTTCTGAAGAAGTGGTGGAAAATGACTAATTTCGTTCATTTTCATTTCTAAAGAATGCCTGTTGAAAATAACTCCGTTCATTTTTCATTTTTGAAAAATGTCCGTTAAAGAGAAATATTAGGATTATGCCTTGCTTATCTTTGATGGTTATTTAACACAAAGTCACAAATAGACTCCTACGAATGAATTTCGGGACGAAATTTCCTAAAGTAGGGGAGACTATGACACCTGTGTCACTTCAACCATCAAACAAATGCCAAACCAATGAAATATTGTATTTCATACTTGGGATTTGTAAAAATATGTGTATCGATTGCATATATCAACTCTTGTTCGATTTCAAGCTCTAAATCGCTTTCTGGAAGGTTATACACGCACTGATGCGTAAATATAACCAGTTTAATGCAACGAACACTCCGGAATAGTGAAATAGGCTTAACATACCTTAAATAACCTTTACATAACTTAGTAATAAGTTTTGAAGGCTTTGGTATGGCAAAATCAAGTTTAATCGCTTACAGGGACTAAAGTTGACAAACTGCGAAAGTATGCCAATTTGAACTGTAACAGACATTCTGGAACATGACCATAAGTTAAACATACCCTAAATATCCTTTACATAGCTTAGAAATAGGCTTTAAGGGGTTCGGTGTGCTAAAATAAACTTCTGGGTCATTCAGGGACTAAAAGCGTCAAAAAGTGCACAAGTTTGCATTTTCGCGCATAACTTACGTTCTGAATACATCCGGACATCCAAAAATTTATGTAAGCACTAAAATATTTTATTTTAGTGTTTGGAATGAGAAAAATCCATTTGTCACGCATTTTGGATCGTTTTTCGCGCTTGTGTGCATTCCGTCGTAATTAAGCGAACATCGCGTTCGTACGACCAAACGAACCAAAACCCGGCATATTTTTGAGCATGTTTCATGTCCACAATGTTTAGGCATCATTTTAGGGCCTTAAAGTTGGCTTTACGGGCCTTAGAAGTGCCGGAAATGGCCTTAAACACGTGCAGGGGCTGAAACTGTCATTTTTGAAACTTATTTTCTGATCAGAACCCCCATGCGGCCCGCATTAGTTTTAGTGTATCCTGAAGCGGGCCGCCTCAGCCTCCCAGAACAGATAAGTTCGAACAGTCAGCAGTTTCCAGCTGTTTTAACCACACCCACACATTTCCCACTTGCCTATTCAGCTGATAAGGACCATTTTTAGCTACTATGAGTTTCCAACAAGTGTACGCACAAGATACGAGCACGGTTTCCATGAAACGATCTTAACGGTGGACCGAAAACTATAAATACCCCACCCCCCATTGCTTCAAAACCACTAGAATCTGATCTTAAAGACTCTAAGTTGGAACCTTTGTTTCATACCTGAGTTATTTCGATCTAGATTAGCATTCGGGGACCCTTCGTAAGTATTCTTTCGTTCTTTTATTGCTTTTCGAGTCCGAAAGTCAAACTTTGTTTGACTTTCAGCGTTGACCAGCTTATGGTCAATGCGAAGTTCGTTTGAACTTCGCAACGTGAGTGTAATCACGTTGGTTATAGTCCCTTGGGACTATGCCTACTGATTACCACGTTGTCTAGGGTCGTAGGGTAAGCGATCTGATAAATCGCTTATACCTTCGAACCCGACCCATTTGGTCGATCACTAGGATCCGACCAAATACAATAGGTGACCATAGTAGGTAGGGAATAACCTTCCGAGGTTATACCTTATGGTCACATCGTTTAAGTAGTTGTATGATAGGTAGTTTATATGCCTTAGGTAAATTACCAGAATACCCTTTTCATGTATAATTGGTAATTTAGCATATGTAACCTAAACTTTTGTCACATAACTGATTATGTAACATGTTTAGGCATATAACACTTGTCATAGGACTAGTTAGGCGGTCCGAACGCGTTTCACGCGAACGACGCGTTAAAGTAGCATAAGCTACCTAACCGGGTCGTAATGGGTCGTAAGCTATTAGGTTAGGTTTCATTTAGTATGTAGGCTTTGTTAAACCATATGACACGAGTCTCTATACTCGTTTGGTTTACGAACCTTCATTCTATCCAATCATCCGATTTAGGTCCGGTTATTAACATAGTTACCTATATTAGGTGTCGTTTGATATCCGCGATCTCTAGCATTGTTTGGTTGTTTCTCAAGGACTTCTGAGCAATCTCAAGTGAGTACATAGACCCCTCTTTTACTGTTTTCCAAACGTTTTGGGGTGGAACACATGTGCCTACTTGTTACTTTCAAGCTTTCCTGTTTTCACATCATATACCTGCTATGTTCGTTAGTACATTATAGTACATGATTTCATTAAATTTCATGCTACGTATGTCTATTGTTGCATACTTAGTACACGTCACATGCTACGTATGTCTATTGTTGCATACTTAGTACAGGTCACATGCTACGTATGTTTATTGTTGCATACTTAGTACAGGTCACATGCTACGTATGTTTATTGTTGCATACTTAGTACAGGTCACATGCTACGTATGTCTATTGTTGCATACTTAGTACAGGTCACATGCTACGTATGTCTATTGTTGCATACTTAGTACAGGTCACATGCTACGCATGTCTATTTGTCGCATACTTAGTACATTTGTTATTCATCACATGCTTACATTTTGGATACATATTACATGATTTACATTAGACATGACCATTTTACTTTGGTAGTTTGTTTTGAGTAAGTGATTAAGTAATGAGGCGTGTGTAATATGATACAAGCATGGTGGATACGCCGCTGGTACTTCCTATATATAAGTGTTCGTATGGTATTACATATCGTAGCGTTATTTGAATCATTTCAGTTTGAGACATAGAACATTTTATACAAATAACATACTTTTCACAAGACATTGATTTATAAACAACTTACCTTATACAAACACATTTTACATGGTTATTCATTTAACCTTACATTTATTTATATATATCATCTGATCTTATTGTTTTTCAAATGATTTACAAGACAAAGCAAATTACAAGGTTCATGACTAAACATTTTCTCAAACATAAGTCATGAATTCTATTTTCACAAAACCTATGTATCTCACAGGCATTTTTATGCTGACGTACCTATTTTCACATGTGTTTTCAGGTGATGATGTATAGGACTTATCAAGACATACTTAGGCGGACCTGTGCCTTAGTGACTTAAAATGAGACAAGAACTAGTTAATTTATGTTATGTACTCTTTGTTTCTTGTTTAAAACAATGTAAACTCTCATGTTTGATTAATAAAACAAAACGTCAATTGCCATGGATTTGAAACAATTAATTCTGTTACAACACTCCTCGACGTTTCCGCCATGTTTTGTATGTTCCACGTGGTCGGGGTGTGACATTGGGCGCAGTGGTATTCGCTTTAAAGATTTGGCGTCACTAACTTCATGGTACTAAGTGTACCATATTCACCGATCATAAGAGTCTTCAACATATATTCAATTAAAAGGAATTAAACATGCCCCAACGTCGTTGGGTAGAACTGTTGAATGACTATGACTGTGAAATCAAGTACCCTCCAGGCAAAGCAAACGGTGTGGCGGATGCTTTAGGCCGGAAGGAATGAGTCAAAACATTATGGGTACGAGCTTTAGAAATGACAACTCAGACGAACTTTACGGTTCGAGTGCACGATGCACACAAGAAACTCTAAATTCATCGTCGTGTATTGCGATGCTTCAAACCTTGGCCTAGGTTGTGTTCTTATGCAATGAGACAAGGTTATCGCTTACGCGTCTAGGCAACTCAAGATACATGAGAAAAACTACACGACGCATGACCTTGAACTTGGTGCAGTTGTTTTTGCCTTGAAGATTTGGCGACACTACCTTTATGGTACTAAGTGTGTGGTCTTCACCGACCATAAGAGCCTTCAACACATCTTCAACCAAAAGGAACTGAACATGCGTCAACGTCGTTGGGTAGAGTTGTTAAATGACTACGACTGCGAAATTCGCTACCATCCAGGAAAAAAGAATGTAGTAGCTGACGCTCTTAGTCGTAAAACTCATGTGAAGGGTATTCATTGTCTCCAACTCGTTAATGATCTTCAAAGCCGCATTCGTGAAGCTCAATATGCCTCTATTAACGAGGGTAGTCTCTCCCTCAAGATACGAGGTAGTGTTGAAGAAGATCTTAAGTCTAAATCCGATGGTATTCTATACTATCTCAATTGCATCTGGATTCCTAATTGTGACGACCTTCGAGACTTTCTGATGAAAGAGGCACACAAATCAGGATATTCTATTCATCCTGGTGCGGATAAGATGTACCAAGATATGCGTACATCCTATTGGTGGCCTGGAATGAAGAAAGATATCGCCACCTTTGTTGTGAAATGTCTCACTTGTTCGAAGGTTAAAGCTAAACACCAACGTCCCTCTGGCTTGCTCGAACAGCAAGAAATTCCTGTCTGGAAATGGGAGAGTATCGCTATGGATTTTATCACCAAACTCCCTCGTACGTCTTCTGGTCATGACAGTATTTGGGTGATCATTGATCGATTGGCCAAATCAGCTCATTTTCTCCCCATTCGTGAAGATTTCAAATTCGAGAAATTGGCTAGAATCTACATTGATGAAATCATTTGTCGTCATGGTATCTGCATTGACATCATTTCCGATCGTGATGGTCGCTTTACGTCTCGTCTTTGGCAAACTATTCAATCCGCTATGGGTACTGTTCTAAACCTTAGCACCGTTTTCCATCCTCAGTCTGATGGTCAAACCGAGCATACTATCCAAACTTTAGAGGATATGCTTCGTTCATGCGTAATCGACTTTGGTGGCAACTGGGACTCACACTTATCTTTGATCGAATTCTCGTACAACAACAGTTATCATTCGAGTATTCAAATGGCACCCTTTGAGGCATTGTATGGTCGTAAGTGTCGTTCGCCTATTTGTTGGCACGAGGTTGGTGAATTTCAAATCACTGGTCCCGAGCTTATACAAGAGACACGTTCGAGACAATTTGCTGAAAGCCAGGAGCCGACAAAAGAGTTACGCCGACAAGCGTCGCAAGCCTTTGGAATTCGAGATAGGTGACTTTGTACTTCTCAAGGTATCCCCTTGGAAGGGTGTGGTTCATTTTGGTAAGAAATGAAAACTCGCACCTCGCTACGTAGGTCCTTTCAAGATTCTCGAAAGGATTAATAAGGTTGCGTATCGACTGGACCTACCTGAAGAACTCAACAACGTTCATCCTGTCTTCCACGTTTCAAACTTAAAGAAGTGTCTAGCTGAAGAAGGACTTCAAGTCCCACTCAAAGATCTTCAAACTTACGAAATTCAATACTTTGTGGAGAAACCTGTCGAGATCATGGACCGAGGAGTAGGGCTGGCAAATTGTGTCTTATCGGGTTTAAAAGGTTTTTAATGATGCGTGTAACACAAGTATTAAACATGAATACAACTCGCTTAACTACTTTATATCTCATGTTTATAACATAGTTTTACATTTTATGTACCAAAAAGAAGAAATGATGGATCCTAACCTCATAATTATATTTATTTTTAAAAAGTAAAAAAATCACGTTGTGTACTTTTTCAGTAAACAAGTCTAATCGTGTCTTATACAGATATCTATTGCCAGCCCTACCGAGGAGTCAAGCAATTGAGGCACAGTCGAATTCCTATCGTCAAGGTTTGATGGGAAGGAAAACGTGGCACTGAGTTTACTTGGGAACTCGAAAGTGATATGAAGACTAAGTATCCGCAACTTTTCGTTACTTCTTCCTAAATTTCAGGACGAAATTTTCTAAAGGAGGGGAGACTGTAACGCCCTGCTTCTTCGTACTTTCCATAATTAGAAAGCTTTGTTCGTATTTCTATTTTTGGAAACATGGTATTCTTGTAATCGTCCTTTCGTTGTAAGCGTTGTAAAATCCGAGACTTGGATCATAAATAAAATTCTTCTTTAAATTCATGTCATACATACTTCATACACGTTCATATGTTTGGAATAATTATACGGAACTTTATTCGTAATTCAAGCGAAACGTGTTAAACATACAACTATTTGTCATACATGCTCAATTTATGCTTACACGATACTTATTCTCGACGAACATACTTATTCATACTTGTTTTATACTTACTTGATCTTTTAATTGCATAACATACCCTTAAAAACACCATTTATGCTTAAAAGACCTTATAACACCATAAAACATAATTATATAAAAGTGCATTGGCTAAAAGTGTTAAAAATCAAACAAAATCACTCAGCCCATTGGCTCGCGGTCCGTGACCCGGCCTCTCAAATGGCTTGCGCCCCGCGAGGACGTCAGATTTGCAGAAAACATAATCAGCTTCAACTATTGGACTAGTTTGTGCTAGTTTGGTGTGTTTCTTGCATTGATTACACTCAACCACTAACCCTAATCATTCCCTATAAAACCCAACCCTTCTCCACACATTTTCCACTTTGCAAACACTCCTCTCTTACTCTTAAACACTCTTAATCCAACTGAGAAATCACTAACAAGACAAAATCACTACAAGTTGCAAAAGTGAGCATAACTTCACTATTCTTCCATCTTTTTCATTATTTATTTCTTGTTAGCACTTGGAACAACGTTCGGTATGTTTCCATAGGTTTTCCATGGAAAACCAAGGCTGGAACATCACCATAAAAGGGTTAAAAGTGCAAGAAAGTTTCTGTTTTGTACAAACACTTGTTAAACATACTTGAACTTGTGATTTCTTCATACATTCCTATGTCCTTATGCCACTAATCAAGACTATGATTATGTGTGCTTAAAAACAAGGTTGTATCATGTAAATCCAGAGGTTTAATCCTCAAAAACTTTCTATTTTAAAAGGGTTTTAACCCACAAGTGATGAACAAGTCTTGAACTTGAATATGTGTGATTATTTGGTTAGCTTGGGCTATCCTACTTACAAATCCACTCATCACTTGATGTTTTCTTCTTAGTTAGTTAGTATATTTCATTTCCGTAATAATCCATTCATGACCATCCTTGTTGTCTTATGACAACTTGTGCATTGATGAATACAAAAGAGGTCTTAAAATGGAAGATTTATCTTCCTACCTGTATGCATGACTTCTATGATAATCTTGTTATACTTGATGGACTAAAACTTATAATATATACTATATAGAATATATAATATCTGTAGTAAGCAAACCTTTGATGATAATTTAATGGTTATTTGTCAAAATACTAAGTTACATCATCTAAGAACCTAGTACTCGTTACGATTCTAATGGGTACTTTAACCCATGATAATATTTAAACCCCTAAGGGTTTCATAGTGTCAAAAACGAGTTTTATGTGCTAGATGGTTATTTTCTCATATGTTTACTTTCCATATACTTTAAATTTCAGATTCCTAATCCTCCGTTATCATCCAATACTCATACACCTACGTTTCCTCGTGTAGAAGGACTTGGTGTTTCATTCTCCAACAACCAACAAACTCCACGCGGATTACAAGTGGAAGCTTGCAAAACCGTGAGTATACTTGAAACCCCCTTTTCTTTACCACTTTTGGGGTGTAACATGTTAAACTATGAAAAACTTACACTTATACTTATTTCTAAAATGCACAAACATTCCTTATACGTGCATGCATACTTGTTACTTGATACTTTAAATTTGGGTTTATACGTTTTGTGTTAGACTTATCATTAACTTCGTACGAGCCTATCCTTGACATATATAGCGCTATAGGATTAACGTATCGCCTGTGAACGTTGGGTTATGTTAAGAGCTTATTGCTTTTCATCTTGGTTTGATTAGGTATGCACATGCCAATTTATTGTTTATCTTGTTTCGACTAGCTTGCCATGTGGAATTGTTTAAAATTTATCTTTCTATGCTATGTATGACAACCTGTACACTCGCCTTTGCTTTTGCGTTGAACTTTCTTTTAAACATGTTACATGTTGATGGTGACGATCATATGAAATCTAGTAGGGATGTCTAGAAACACGCGCAAGAAATTACTAGGTTTCAATATTTATGTTATGTTGAACTCGTTGTATTTGTCTTTTATTTGTTGTAATTTGAATTCCATGTATTGTAATGACAATTTGAGTTATGAAATGAAAACGGTTTTGATTTAATTATTGTTACAATTAGCGTTATGTGTGATGAACAATCTTTTTTCGTCCCACTCCGATAATTCCGCCATTGGTTGGGGTGTGAGACAAGAGATGAGATTCTCAGCTGTAACTCACGGTGGGTCGGAAATCCGTATTAGCTCAGATTCGAACTTTCGGTCTCCAAAGGAGGCTTAGTTCTAATCTTCATTGTCTTTGCCACTCTACTAGGGATGAGCTCGGTACCGTACCGGACCGATACCGAACCGGTACCGAAAATGTCAAAAGTCGGTACCGAAAAGGTACACGGTTCGGTAAATTCGGTACCGGTACTGGTTCAGTACCGGCTCAATACCGATACCGGGTCTATTTTGCTCATCCCTACACTCTACCACTACTTTATCACCATGCTATAACCTTGGAAACAAATTTGATTTGTTTTGTATGTATTGTTTGCTCAATCTAGCTTCTTGCCGGTCTATTTTCTTACATTAAAATTTTCTCCCCGTTAAAAAAATCTACAAGAAATTTTAAATCATAATCAGAAAATATATATTAACGAATTAAAGTATTTTTTATTTTATGTTTTACCAAAAGAAGATAAACGAATTAAAGTAATTTTTATTTTATATTTTACCAAAAGAAGACTAGTACAATGAAACAAGGACCGAAAACCGGTGTCAAACAAAAACCATCGAAGCAAACAGTTAAACGATACCAATACCAGAAACCGCCGCCCGACACTTTTGTTTCATCACGACACTTGCAAATACTAAATAGGACCCACCCCCTATTATAAATGCATCAAAATCCACTTTATCCCCTCAATCAAACACACACTCTAGATCAATCTTAGTACGAGAATCAATGGCAACCAAGGAACGTAAGATACTAGTAGCCGTCGACGAATCAGAAGAGAGCACGTACGCACTGTCGTGGTGCCTCAAAAACGTTGTCACCGAGAATTCAAAAGACACCCTCGTACTCCTCTACGTCAAACCACCGCACACTGTCTACTCAGGTCTCGACGGAACCGGTAATTAAGTACACAATTAACCACCAGATTCATGATAATAAATTTCTTCAAACAATTTAAATTAAGTGCATGTTGTTTTGGTGTCAGGATACTTGTTTTCTCAAGAGATATTGAACACGATGGATAAGTATAGGAACGATGTAGCTGAAACTGTCATTCAGAAAGCAAAGATGCTTTGCAAAGACCTGCAGGATGTGAGTGTGTGTGTGTGTTTTTTTTTTTTTTTTTTTTTTTTTTGAGGTTGAGTTTGATTACTGTCATTTGATGAATTGGGTTGTTGTGTGTAGGTGAAGGTGGAGACGAGAGTGGAGATCGGTGATCCGAGGGATGTGATCTGCGATGTGGGGGAGAAGATGGGTGTTGATATGATGGTGGTGGGTAGTCATGGCTACGGTTTGATCAAGAGGCAAGTTTCATACTTTTGTGCCTGATTAGTTTATGATGGTAAATTTGGGGTGTGTATGGGTTGGTTTGTAAGTTTTTGGCTCAAATCGAACTAAAACCAATATTTTGGTTTTATGATTTTTCGGGTTTTACGTATAGGTTCAGTTCAGTATCATCATCATACTCAGTAAATCCCACTAATAGCAAAGCTAAGGTAGGGTAACAAGTCATAGTTAGGAAAATTTTGGGTCAAATAATAAAATCTGGGAACAAAACTTTTGACCCAAAATAATGAATTTCAATAATAAACGTTCAAGCTTATTCAAACAAATTTGTTGGGGATTGGTTTATTAATTCGGTTAGGTTTTAGAGTTCGATTTGGTGCTGTTCTGGAGCGAGGAATTACCACAAGCAAACCCCCCTTTTTTTTATTTAAGAAAAAACAGAACTGAACTGAAGTGAAGTGTTAGTTATTTGATTGAGTTGGTTATTTTGGTTCAATTTTGTGGGTTATTTGGGTTTTGGTTAGGTTATGGGTTTTTTTTCTTACCCATAATTGGGATGGATTGAAATTTTCAGGGCATTTCTTGGGAGTGTGAGCAATCACTGTGCGCAGAACAGCAAGTGTCCAGTCTTGATCGTCAAGAAGCCCAAAAACACTGCTGCAAGTTCTCCTCGAACTTGAGGTTGAAGATGATGTTGTAATTAATTAGCTTGAGTTCTACTTCGTTTCTCCTTTAGTTAATGGTTGATGTTACTGGTAAACTACTTGTTTGTTTGTTTTTGTTGTGGTATTTAATGAAGGATTTCTTGTTTTTGAGACATTTTAGAATTCTAAAATCGGGTTTTTTGTTATATTTTGCTTGTGATTCTAATACTTACGAATATAATAGCTCACATTTTTATACGGTTTTTAAAAAGCACAAATCAACCAATTATAAAAAAAAAAAACCAATTATAAAAAAAAAGTCAATTGATTGAGAGCGCATAGATTTGTGATCGGATAAGAAACAAATGCACAGTCAAATGTAGTGAAACCTAAAAAAAATTGTGCCACTTTAGACTACGAGTGTGGTTTCCCCTTTCGCACGGTATGGACGTTGAGGACGGTCCGTCCTCCACTGGCGTCGGCGTCGACCCCATCCCCCCCCCCCCCCACCTCTCCTCCATCCCGTCCCGTCTTCAACGTCGAAGTTCAGACGGTGGTGACGATCCTCCAATGGTGGGCCCCCTTTGTTGTTTGTTTTTGTTAGGGACTTGTACATTAGGCTTCAATACTTGTACATAGGGCATAGAAATTAAAAAAAAAAACTGGTAGGGTAGGATTATCCTCCCATACCCTCTAGTGATCATCCTTTGAAGGACTATGACGTGGCGCCTACGTAGCGGCTGGTCCTCCAAGGGTGGAATGTCACCATACCCTCTAGCCTTATCTTTACATAAGCGTCAGATCATTCTCTCTCTCACCTTAATCATTCTCTCTCACCTTACCATTTTCCCCCTAAAGTGGGGTGTGCCCTTCCCTGTCCATTTATTAATATTTTTTACTTTTTTTTTTAAAAGCCAACATAATCAATTTCGGGCACGCTCGGAGTATCCACAGAATCAAATGGTGTACCCTGAGAGTAACCTGATTCCACCACCAATTTCGGAAGAAACCTGGTAATTCACCCGCCTGTCGGCACGACGGTGAAAATACCGGTAAAACCCGTTTTGGCTCAAGGATCGAACCCAAGTTTCAATTGATCTCCTATCATTGCCCACCAATACCTCACTCTACACCAAGTTTGGTAGAAGTTGAACCTGCATCTCCTAATATTTTTTTACTTAATGTATTTTATTTTTAAACACAATTTTTATTTGTCTAATATATTTTATTTTTAAACACATTTTTTATTCGTCTAATATATTTTATTTATAATAAATACGAATATTTTTTTAAGAAAATTCAAATTTGCATAAAAATTCTAGAAAATTACAAATAAAAAAAACACAACTTACATACTAAAATTATAAAATAAATTTTGCCTAAACCTACGAACACCACTACTCGTCATCAATGTGATCAAACACGGAAGTTATTTCAAATATGGTCGATTAAATCCGCACATAGGTTTCCATGCACGTGCTCACTGCGTAGCACCCACAAATTTGATTATTGTTGTTGTTTCTCGTCAACCGGCTCAATATTCTCATGATTGTCATTTGGATCGTATTCGCATATTGCTCGACCATCGTCTTTAATAATCATGTTAAACAAGCATACATAATGTATCTTAATTTTTTTGGTTCAAATGCACGAGCCGGTTGTTCTATTATCCCCCATTTTGCCTTTATCACACCAAACAACCATTCGACATCTTTCTGTGCCGATTCTTGGCACTTCGCAAACTTTTTTTCTTTTTTCATCACCGGGTTCAGGAATAGTTTTAACAATAGGCGTATATGATGGGTATATACCGTCGGCTAGGTAATACCTATGCTTGTATGACACCCCATTAAGCATGAAAGAAGAATCAGGGCCCGTACTTCTAATGATATCGTCGAAAATATGAGATCTTGCAAGAAAGTTTAAGTCATTGTTTGAACCACCACCCTATCTGGGTAGAAAATCATGTTTCAGCAACAGCAGGTCTATTTTCAGCATCTAACTTGAAGTTTAGGGTCTTTTGTGTAACAATTGCAATACCATGAGCTGGTTTTGGACACCCATAGCAATGTGAAACAATGGGTAACACATGGACGGTCCAGATTGAGGCTCGAAATTCAAGAACCGATCCTAACGATTTTGAGAAATCTATATAAACCCACCTTGAATTCTTGCATTCCCCACAATTGATCTCAAATTTATTCTCTAAGTTGAAGCTCTCCTTGTGAAGCTTCATACCTAAGAATTTTTGAGTTCAAACCTTCCTTGCTTGGACCTCTTGTAAGCTTCTTTCATTCTTTTATGCGTTTTCTAGCACGAAAGTCAAACAGTGTTTGACTTTCTGCTATGACCAGTCAATGGTTAACACGAAGTTCGTTTGAACTTTGCAACGTGAGCGTAATCACGATGGTCATAGTACTTTGTGACTATACCTACTGATTACCACGTTATTTAGGCATAGTGACGAGTCATAGTTTCGGTCAAAATACGCGTTTATGCGTATTTTGCAACCAAACTATTCTTAGGTATCAAAACCCTTTGTTTTGATATCAAACTTGTTTTCTAACTTCGTTAAACATGTTTTAACATGTTTAGCTTGTCACTTTTAGTTTAGTGCTTATATAGGGTCGTAAAGATAAGCGTCTAAACAACCGCTTAGACTTTCGAACCCGACCCGTTTGGTCGATCATTAGGATCCGACCAAACATATTTTGTGACCATAGTTGTATAGGGAATAACCTTCCGAGGTTATACCTTATGGTCACTACGTTTAGTTAGTTGTATTATAGGTAGTTTATATGCCTTAGGAAAATGACCAAAATGCCCTTTTTCCTCATAAATTCATTTTAAGCATATGTAACTTAAATTTTGACATCTAAACTGATTAGGCAACATTATTAGACTTGTTAAGGCATATAATACGTGTCATAGGACTAGTTAGGCGGTCCGAACGCATTTTACGCAAACGACGCGTTAAAGTAGCGTAAGCTACCTAAACGGGTCGTAATGGGTCATAAGCACTTAGGATAGGTTCCGATTTAGAATGTAGGCTTTGTTAAACCATATTATATGAGTCCCGTACTCATTTGGTTTACAAAACCTCATTTTATCCGATCTTCCGATTTAGGTCCGGTTTGTTAACATAGTTACCTATATTAGGTGTCGATTGATTCCGTGATCCTCTTGTGACAACCCGCACAAAACCAGGTATCCGTACAACTTAATTAATGATTAATTACTACTTGATCACTGTGCTTGATTGAACTAGCTGATAAACTGCTACCTGCATACTGATACATGCACTTACTTGCATCATACTTTATTTGGTGTCACTACATTAATTACATACTGAACCTTAGTGACAAACATGTTGCACAAAAAGCACAGTAGCACTATACGGATACACGGCAAACATGCTGATATGACCAGCATCAGGCAGACACTGCCTCTAAGGCCTGTTAAGAGCCTCATATATTTTGACTACACTGGTAGTGAGTGTAGGGATATAAGGGTTATGGTACCGCGTCTCTAGGGATAAGATACACTGATTCGGATGTGCCAAAAACGTACTTTAAGTACCAAACACAGCACTTTAATAAATAAACCAGCTTCTAGCTGACTAATAAAGTGCCAGAACATGAGAAAATAACACTAGACACTTTCTAAAGTGTTGGAAACAAGATGTGTCACTAAAAATGTTAATAACGACACTTTAAAGCTTTATTAAGCGCTTTAACGGATTAATATCCAACCGAACAACCGGACTATACCCGGGACATGAAAATATTAGTATTTTCACTATGTATTATTTTCTGAGCTAGTTAGGGTCCCTGATTACCCTAACACCCGCCATAGCGTGTAACATACAACTAACTAAGTTAAAAACTTAGTTAACTTACTTAACCTAAACTAACTCCTAACTACACTACTTAAAATCGAACCAACCCCCCCCCCCCCCCCCCCGCCCCAAGTCCCTAACCGGCCCCAAATATGGGGGAAACACACCAAGTACTATTTTGATTATTTAAATGAGGGTGTCTAATATCTTCATGACATAAAACCCAAAGGATAAAGGGACTTGAACCTGTCTATATATAACACCACTAAACATGGGATAATTACCATCACTAAACTCAAGACCAACTCACTCTCTTTCTTCCTTTGTGGCTCACGGCCGAACACCACCCACACACACACCATACTTTCGGTTCTAGCTCTCAACATTCCAACATCATACAAGCCTCACAAGTCGCGTATTAGGAGCTTTGGCGCAAGCGGAACGCGAAGGACCTCCACCGTTAGCTTTTATCCACCCCGTTTTCGTCACAATTCTTCCCTAGCCTTGAGCTAGAGGTATATTGCTTAAAACTTGTTTTTACACTTATCTAAAGTGGGTAAAAGGACTTTCGTCGGTTAAATATCGAAAACATAAGTTTTGATGCATTAAAGTCTAGTAAAATCACAAAAATGGTGGATAATAACATATAACTTGTGTAAAAGTCGTAGGACTTGAAATATGTGTTTATTGAGACCCGATCTATGATGTGGTAGCTCGGAACATCGTTTAACCCGACTTTGTAAGATCATGTATCTTCACATAAGCTCGTTTTTGACTAAATACAAGGGTTAAAGGTGAAACTCTACCACACAAGATACATGAACTTGTGTAGAAATATTTTACATGTGTAAAAGTGATTTAACCGGTAAAATGGTGTTTAAAACTAGCGGATCTACGTATCCGCATGTGGTATTTTTGAAAGACCACACTTTAAAGAAATCATGTTTTTCTAAAGATGGATCTTACACTAATAAATATGATTTTATGAACCACAAGTGCGTAGACACTTGTGAAATGAAAAGATCCGACAAATAACTAATTTTGGGAAAAATGACTAGAAGTTGTAAAGACGGATTTCTCTAGTCACAAGGTTTTTACAAGATTAAAGCTACTTTATATAAAGATCTACATATATAAAGGTGATTTACATTAAAGATGCGGAAAAACTACAAGTTCATGCGATTATGCACATTTACATACTTGTCGACTAGTTTGTTGTGTTGGAGATTGTTTGATTGAGTAAAGAAGTTGTTGAATTGATTTGTTTAAAGAAAATGATACGCTTGAAAGCGTGGCCACCTCCAGTTACAGAGGAAACTCTGGCGAAATTTTCTAAAAACCTGACACTTAGACTTTTTACACAACAAGTGTTAGAACTATTTTTGGACA
The DNA here is from genome assembly GCA_030545235.1 of Helianthus tuberosus. Taxonomy (NCBI): domain Eukaryota; kingdom Viridiplantae; phylum Streptophyta; class Magnoliopsida; order Asterales; family Asteraceae; genus Helianthus; species Helianthus tuberosus. Next base: position 87,466,040 of record CM060405.1, read on the forward strand.
TACTTTCGAAACATAAATTTCGCCAGCACTATATTTTACTAAATATTCGGAGGTGGAATTTCCACAAAGATTAACGTGATAAATATATTTGTCACAACACTGTTTATGATTATTTTGTGAAATACATAAATATTATTTTAGAGTGAAAATAATATTTACAAGCGTTAATGATTCCAAAACTGTGCGAACGCTTCCACATTAACATATAAGTTACACCGGTAATTACATTACCACAAGATTGATAAAACGTAACTTACGCACACGTATTGTATCCCCCATCCTTGGGAAGAAGAATAACTACCAAGTGTATACGGAACATAAACACGAAATAGTTGTCTAACTATTTCCCAAAGACATAAACTATAAAGCTAAGGCACGGCCGTCCGTCTAATAGAATTAGCACTTGTAGGTCGTTGCACAGCTTACTATATTGGAGACACTTGGTAGAGACGCGCATTCACTGTGAGTTCATGTCCCCCTTTTCTCTAACTGTTTTCAGTTTACTTAACCGCGGGGGTGAAATACATGTTACTATGATTTACGAGTACTTTACAACGGTATGTTTAACGTAAGGAGGTGTTATACGATCATGTGAGTGGATAGGAACACATGGGGCCATTAGTCCTCATGGAGGGACCGAGGGACAGGAGCGGTAGATCTATCTGGGTGTAGCGAGCCCAGCCCCCGGCCAAACTAGAAACGGACCGTGGGGTGACTTTGTCCACATACTTTGCCGTGGCGAAATCTGCTAGGTTTGAGTCTCCCTATTTGCACTTCACATATGTCAGTGGCCTTGCAAACCATTGGTGATCACAAGTCCTCTTACAACTGCTACATACCACAACTATTTTTATACTCACAAGTGTTTTACTTACTCACTTACACATGAACTCGCTCAACATTATTGTTGATTTTTCAACTCACATGTATTTCAGGAAATTAAACGGATCTGGCACGGTATGGAACGTTTTCCGCTGCATATTGTCATGAAGTCATCAGGGTTTAGGGGATGTGTCTCTTACCTGGACAAGACACAGTCCCTAAATCACGTTTATGTTTATGTTATAAGTTGTTATGTCTTTTGAACAAGGTTATTGTTGTTGGAGTATGTTCTCGTCAAACAATGGTATTGTATGTTATTTTTCAAACTTAAGGGATGACTTGCATGGTTTTTAAATTCATATAGCTTGTTATGATTAAGCTATGGTATTAAGAAGTCACACCAAAATTTACCACGCTTCCGCAAAGCCAGGGTGTGACAGCTTGGTATCAGAGCTCTGATTATAGCGAACTAGGATTATGTCTCGAGTCTAGACTATGATCACTAGGGCTCTCACGAAAACATTTTTCTGCATACCACTTAAGTCCAGATCCACACTTTTTACAAACAAATGTTGAGCACATTTTATTAATTATAAGTTCAGCTTGGAGGGCTGAGGATCGATCTGGAGGATCGAGATGATTAAGGTAGTTGAGCACGTTGGTTTGTTATAGGATCGATCTGGAGGATCGAGGTGAACAAGATAGTTGAGCACGTTGGTTTGTTATAGGATCGATCTGGAGGATCGAGGTGAACAAGGTAGTTGAGCACGTTGGTTTGTTATAGGATCGATCTGGAGGATCGAGGTTTGGTTTAAGTAAAGGATAGAGCAGTCTGGTAGACTGGATGGTATTGGCTAGTAAGACCAGGAGGATTATGTGATGCCTTACTTGATGACTTATGTGATTACTTGATTTATGATTGACTATTTGTGCATGTTTGTGTATATGTTACAGACACATGGATTCTGCAGACACTGGTGGTTCAGGCACCACAGGCCCGAGGCCTATCGTTTCAGACGACATTGAGTCATCGGAGCACGAGGTTTATACGTCAGACTTCACCAGCACGGATGATGACGACTTTCAGCCATTCGCCTTACCCGACGGCGTTGATGAGCTCCCAGTTGATCTTCCAGCAGGGGATCTACCACTCGTTGTGATCCCTGCTCCAGTACCCCTTGCAGCATACCCTGTTTTACCCATCGACGACGAGGAGGACGACGTCGATATGTTTGAGGAGGAACCTTTGGAGGATGCTCAGGGCGAGGCCCTACCTGCTGTTGCTCCCTTACTGATCGCAGATGCTCCTGCTGCGGAGTCACCTGCACATTCCCCAGTCGCGGACTCCTTTGAGTCTGTGGCTTCTGTACCCACACATGCTCATAGTGCGCAGCACTTCTCCCATGGGTCCGATTCTGACCAGGCTTTTTCTGTTGCTTCCATACCTGGACTTGTTTTTGACCATGACGACGAGGAGGATTCAGATCCTATGTTTCCACCAGGATTTGAGCCTGACCGTGATTTAGAGTTTGTCCCGATGGACGAGTTGATGGAGGATCCAGCAGATCCTATTGACCCTTTTGATCCGATTGACCCCGATTTTGATTTTGACATGGCGTTTGATGATCTTGAGCCTGCCATTGCTCCTGAGCAGGCAGCTGCCCTTGACCCTTTACCAGAGCATGACCCTGTGCATGCTGATGTACCTGTTGAGCCCATTGCTGATGATCACCACATAGATGTTCCTGTTGATCCCATTGGTCCTTTACCCATTGTTGCTGTACCAGTTGACCCCCCTTTCGAGCACTTGGCACCCGTTCACCCTGTTGTTGCTCCCGTATTTGATCCCGTTCCCATAGAGCCCGGACATGCACCGTTCACGGCACGTATGGATCCTCCGGATGAGTCTGCACAGCATGGCTGGATACCGGCAGACGAGGACGTTCCCCCATTCCCTCCACAGATTCCTGTTGCACCACATATTGACTTTTCGTTTCAGGTTCCTATGTTTATACCTCCAGCAGGGCCTGGAGAGGGCTCTTCAGCCCACCCATCAGGGCATGTACCGATGCCCATGCCTTTCATGCCTCAGATTCCATTTGTTCCACCTACTACAGCTCCTTTTGGTGTGGCACCCTTTGACCCTACACGTGAGCCACTGCTGTGGTCACCGTTTTCCCCCATGCCACCCACTGATCCATACCACAGGTTCCACGTGGGACATACCATTGAGGATGTATTGATGTCATTTGTACACCAGCACGAGTCGCATGAGCAGCGACTACAGGAGTTGGAGAGAGCCCGTCTGCAGCCATGTCAGTGCCATGGCCGGGTACCCTCTCCGTTACAGCCGTTTCGACCATTACCCCCTGACTATGCTGCTCGTCTTACTACTTTGGAGCAGCAGATTGCTTCCATTATTCGCACACAGCAGGCGATGGAGGCGGACTGGTTACAGTTGCGCCGTTTATTTTATACCCATTTTCCCCCTCCTCCACCACCATCTGCTTAGAGCTCATCGGTGCCACATGGGTAGGCGAGGTGATAAGGCGGCGATTGCTTTTTGACTGCACAGCTTTTTGGGGAGACTACGTTATGACTTGACTTTTGTTATGTACTTGATGTTGTATTGATACTGATGTAGCTTTTGACAGGGGTTATGTAACCCCTAGTGATTGATGATTGTATGTATACACTTACGATGTGGTCTCATTTATATGGCAATCGCAGTTTTCTCACCATATTTGGATTCGCTTGATTACTTGTTTATGTTTTGACATGGGATGTGTGTGATCGATATTTGTGATGTGTGATAACCTGAGATATTATGTGATTATACTATTACTACCGTTATATACGTACACCATACTACGAACTGATCTACGTATTATAACAACGGAGCCTTACTATGGCCTAACCAACTTAAACCATCTTTTAGAAGATGCCGCCAAGACGCGAACCAAACATGCCAACAAATGAGGCAGAACTCCAGCAGATCATTGCTGCTGCCATAGCACAGTACGCAGCATCTCAGCCAGGAGCGAGCGGAAGTGTTAACCAAGGCAATAACAATCCACCTCACGGTAATACCACGCCATTCGAACCTACCATGTCCTAGCTGGACATCTTTAGCAATGATGCTAATGCCAAACACATGTTTTAACATACGTGCAGGATGCACCTACAAGCAGTTCTTAGACTGCAAACCAGTTAACTTCGATGGCACAGGAGGTGCAGTTGCCTTTACCCGCTGGGCTGAGAAAACCGATTCTGTGCTACGCATGAGCAAGTGTGCAGAGGATCAGCAAGTCACGTACATTTCAGGGCTGTTTTTACATGGAGCCCTATCATGGTGGAACCTACAAGTGCAAACACTAGGCGAAGCTGCCGCCTACGCCCTGACTTGGGCCGAATTGAAAGAACTGATGCGCAAAAAGTACTGTTCACGCGCAGAAATTCAAAGGTTGGAGACTGAATTTTGGCACTTAAGGATGGATGGACCTAAGATTGCGGAATACGTCCAGAGGTTTCACGACCTATCTCAAGTGGTTCCTTATATGGTTACGCCAGAATACAAGCGAATCGAGCGCTTCATTTGGGGTTTGGCTCCCCAAATAATAAGCATGGTAACCTCCTCCAAACCAGCGACTATCACTGAAGCCATCGATTTGAGCGTGGCTCTCACCGAGGAGGCGATTCGTTTAAACAAGTTTGATGAAGTCAAAGCAAAGAAAACCGAGACTCACGTTGAGTCCTCAGGGGATAACAAAAGGAAGTTTTCAAACTTCAAACAAGGCGTCAGTATGGCAGTAAAGAAAGGAAAATCAGCTGGCAGTACCAAGAGAGGAAAAGGGTACCAGGGCACCCAGCCCAGATGCAACAACTGCCAACGCCACCATAATGGCCCTTGTAACATAAGAGTTTGTGAATCTTGTGGAAGACCGGGCCACTCAAAGGAATCATGTTGGGCTAGTGTAGGCCGCGGAGGCCAGGGAGGACATGGAAATAGGAATGATAACCGTGGTGGAAATGGAAACCGCCTACCAGGAAATTTGGGAGGAAACAGAAACCGAGGCAACAATGCAAACCAGGCTGGCAATGCCAACCAGATCAACACCCCAGCTGGAAATGGGGATGGAAACGGGCAGAGGCTCGGATGTTATAACTGCGGGGAAATCGGGCATTTTAAGAAGAATTGCCCAACACTGAATCAAGCCCGTGGTAGAGTGTTCCAGCTCGAAGCTAGAGAAGCACGCCAAGACCCAAATGTTGTTACGGGTACGTTCCTTATCAATCAACGCTATGCATCCGTTTTATTTGATACTGGTGCCGATTATAGCTTCGTGTCACTAGAATTTAAGAATATGCTTGGGTTAGCTGCTCATAAGTTAGACATTCCCTACTCGATCGAATTAGCTAATGGAAAGTTAGTTGGAGCCGACGAAGTAATCAGAGGTTGTGTGATAGAATTGGGAGAACGCGAGTTTACTCTGGATCTACTACCAGTCCAATTGGGAAGTTTCGACGTGGTAGTAGGAATGGATTGGTTATCCGGAAACAAGGCTGAGATAGTATGTCACGAGAAAGTTGTTCGCATCCCAACCGATGATGGTGAGACGATTGTGGTTAACGGAGAGAAGCGTGACACGCCGCTAAGATTTATCAGCTGCTTGAAGGCAAGGAAGTGTTTACAGAAAGGATGTGTTGCTTTTCTGGCACACATCGTAGACAAGAAGGCTGCTGAGCCAACAATCGAGGACATCCCTGTCGTAAGGGAGTATCCAGAAGTCTTCCCAGAAGACTTACCCGGACTTCCACCTCAGAGGCAAGTGGAGTTTCACATTGACTTAGTTCCAGGCGCAGCGCCTGTAGCTAAGGCGCCTTACAGACTTACGCCGTCTGAGATGCAGGAATTGTCGACGCAACTTCAAGAGTTGTTAGACAAGGGTTTTATCCGACCAAGCTTCTCGCCTTGGGGAGCTCCGGTCCTGTTTGTCAAGAAGAAGGACGGAGGTTTCCGCATGTGTATTGACTACAGAGAATTGAACAAGCTGACGATCAAGAACAGGTATCCTCTACCAAGAATCGACGATCTATTCGATCAACTTCAAGGCTCAAGCTGTTACTCTAAGATCGATCTTCGATCTGGATACCATCAACTGAGGATACAGGAGGAAAGTATCCCGAAAACAGCCTTCCGAACTCGTTATGGACACTACGAGTTCCTCGTGATGCCATTTGGTTTGACAAACGCGCCGGCGGTATTCATGGATCTAATGAATAGGGTTTGCAAGCCATACCTGGACAAGTTCGTGATTGTATTCATCGACGACATCTTGATTTACTCAAAGACGAAGGCTGAACACGAGCAACATCTTAGAACCATATTGGAGCTGCTAAAGAAGGAACAGCTGTACGCCAAATTCTCCAAGTGCGAGTTTTGGCTACGCGAAGTCCAGTTTCTTGGACATGTGGTTAATGGGGATGGAATTCATGTTGATCCCACAAAGATCGAGGCGATCAAGGATTGGGAAACGCCAAGGACGCCAACCGAGATTCGGCAATTCTTGGGTTTGGCTGGCTACTATCGAAGGTTCATCGAGGATTTCTCGAAAATCGCTCAACCTTTGACGCTCCTCACGCAGAAGGACAAGACGTTTGATTGGGGAATCAAACAGGATGAAGCATTCCAGATACTGAAGGATAAGCTTTGTAACGCGCCAATCTTAGCTCTACCAGAAGGTACTGATGACTTTGTGGTATACTGCGACGCATCGCGTCAGGGATTGGGTTGTGTGTTGATGCAACGCCAAAAGGTCATTGCTTACGCATCACGCCAACTGAAAGTGCACGAAAAGAACTATACCACCCACGATTTAGAGCTTGGCGCAGTGGTTTTCGCTTTAAAGATCTGGAGACACTACCTGTATGGTACGAAGTGCACAATCTTCACAGACCACAAGAGCCTACAACATATATTTAACCAGAAGGAGTTAAATATGAGGCAAAGACGATGGGTTGAATTGTTGAACGATTACGACTGCGAGATAAAGTATCACCCAGGGAAGGCGAATGTAGTTGCCGATGCCCTAAGTCGTAAAGAAAGAATCAAGCCCATAAGGGTTAGGGCTTTGGAAATGATCATACGAACCGATCTTTCCTTGCGCATTTATGCTGCACAAAAGGAAGCTCTCAAGGAGGGAAACCTTGAGGAAGAATATCTCCGTGGAATGGAGAAGCTTTTGGTACCAAACGAGGAAGGGACGTTATGTTTTGAGAAAAGGATTTGGGTTCCTCTGTTTGGTGGATTAAGGGAAGTTATTTTCGATGAAGCGCACAAGTCACGGTACTCTATCCACCCTGGATCGGATAAGATGTACCAGGATCTCAAGGATTACTATTGGTGGCCTAGGATGAAAGGCGACGTTGCCGTTTACGTGGGCAAATGTTTAACGTGCGCTAAGGTCAAGGCAGAATACCAGAATCCTTCGGGACTTCTGCAACAACCTGAGATTCCCAAGTGGAAATGGGAACAAATCTCAATGGATTTTGTTACAAAATTACCAAGAACGCCAAGGGGTCATGATATGATTTGGGTGATAGTTGACCGCCTAACAAAATCCGCACACTTTCTGCCAATCAAAGAGAAAGATAGCACGAGCAAACTTGCGAAAATTTACATGAGAGAAATCATCGCACGTCACGGAGTGCCTCTCTCGATCATCTCTGATAGAGACGGAAGATTTGTGTCAAGAATATGGCAATCTTTCCAAGAATCTTTCGGCTCACAATTGAATCTGAGCACTGCGTTCCATCCGCAAACTGACGGCCAGAGCGAGCGAACGATACAAACTTTGGAAGACATGCTGAGGGCATGTGTCATGGATTTAGGCGGTAGCTGGGATAAACACTTACCTTTGGTCGAATTTTCATACAACAACAGCTACCACACCAGTATTGGTGTCGCGCCATTTGAGGCCCTATACGGACGCAAGTGCCGATCACCACTATGTTGGTCTGACGCAGGTGATAGGCAGCTTGCTGGTCCCGAGATCGTCCAAGAGACGACAGACAAGATCGCGCAAATTCTTAAACGCATCGAAGCCGCTCGCCACAGACAAAAGGCCTACGCGGATCCAAACCGGAAGCATGTGGACTTCCAAGTCGGAGAAATGGTGTTGTTAAAGGTTTCACCCTGGAAAGGGGTAGCACGCTTTGGAAAACGTGGAAAGTTAAATCCACGCTACATTGGTCCCTTCAGAATTCTGGAAAGAATTGGGACAGTAGCATACAAGTTGGACCTACCTGCTGAACTGAATGGTGTTCACGATACATTTCATGTATCCAATTTAAAGAAAAGTCCAACTCAAATTGACGTTGCCATTCCTATCGACGAGATTCATATTGACGACACGCTCCACTTTGTTGAAGAACCTGTTGAGGTCACGGATTGGAAAGTTAACAAGACCCGCCGGAGCAGTGTCAAACTCGTCAAGGTTCGTTGGAATGCCAGACATGGTCCTGAATTCACATGGGGGCGTGAGGACCGGATGAAAGAAAAATACCCCCACTTATTTCCTAAGAACCATGCTTCTACAAGCAGAACTTAAATTTCGGGACGAAATTTATTTAACGGGGGGAGAATGTGACAACCCGCACAAAACCAGGTATCCGTACAACTTAATTAATGATTAATTACTACTTGATCACTGTGCTTGATTGAACTAGCTGATAAACTGCTACCTGCATACTGATACATGCACTTACTTGCATCATACTTTATTTGCTGTCACTACATTAATTACATACTGAACCTTAGTGACAAACATGATGCACAAAAAGCACAGTAGCACTATACGGATACACGGCAAACATGCTGATATGACCAGCATCAGGCAGACACTGCCTCTAAGGCCTGTTAAGAGCCTCATATATTTTGACTACACTGGTAGTGAGTGTAGGGATATAAGGGTTATGGTACCGCGTCTCTAGGGATAAGATACACTGATTCGGATGTGCCAAAAACGTACTTTAAGTACCAAACACAGCACTTTAATAAATAAACCAGCTTCTAGCTGACTAATAAAGTGCCAGAACATGAGAAAATAACACTAGACACTTTCTAAAGTGTTGGAAACAAGATGTGTCACTAAAAATGTTAATAACGACACTTTAAAGCTTTATTAAGCGCTTTAACGGATTAATATCCAACCGAACAACCGGACTATACCCGGGACATGAAAATATTAGTATTTTCACTATGTATTATTTTCTGAGCTAGTTAGGGTCCCTGATTACCCTAACACCCGCCATAGCGTGTAACATACAACTAACTAAGTTAAAAACTTAGCTAACTTACTTAACCTAAACTAACTCCTAACTACACTACTTAAAATCGAACCAACCCCCCCCCCCCCCCCCCAAGTCCCTAACCGGCCCCAAATATGGGGGAAACACACCAAGTACTATTTTGATTATTTAAATGAGGGTGTCTAATATCTTCATGACATAAAACCCAAAGGATAAAGGGACTTGAACTTGTCTATATATAACACCACTAAACATGGGATAATTACCATCACTAAACTCAAGACCAACTCACTCTCTTTCTTCCTTTGTGGCTCACGGCCGAACACCACCCACACACACACCATACTTTCGGTTCTAGCTCTCAACATTCCAACATCATACAAGCCTCACAAGTCGCGTATTAGGAGCTTTGGCGCAAGCGGAACGCGAAGGACCTCCACCGTTAGCTTTTATCCACCCCGTTTTCGTCACAATTCTTCCCTAGCCTTGAGCTAGAGGTATATTGCTTAAAACTTGTTTTTACACTTATCTAAAGTGGGTAAAAGGACTTTCGTCGGTTAAATATCGAAAACATAAGTTTTGATGCATTAAAGTCTAGTAAAATCACAAAAATGGTGGATAATAACATATAACTTGTGTAAAAGTCGTAGGACTTGAAATATGTGTTTATTGAGACCCGATCTATGATGTGGTAGCTCGGAACATCGTTTAACCCGACTTTGTAAGATCATGTATCTTCACATAAGCTCGTTTTTGACTAAATACAAGGGTTAAAGGTGAAACTCTACCACACAAGATACATGAACTTGTGTAGAAATATTTTACATGTGTAAAAGTGATTTAACCGGTAAAATGGTGTTTAAAACTAGCGGATCTACGTATCCGCATGTGGTATTTTTGAAAGACCACACTTTAAAGAAATCATGTTTTTCTAAAGATGGATCTTACACTAATAAATATGATTTTATGAACCACAAGTGCGTAGACACTTGTGAAATGAAAAGATCCGACAAATAACTAATTTTGGGAAAAATGACTAGAAGTTGTAAAGACGGATTTCTCTAGTCACAAGGTTTTTACAAGATTAAAGCTACTTTATATAAAGATCTACATATATAAAGGTGATTTACATTAAAGATGCGGAAAAACTACAAGTTCATGCGATTATGCACATTTACATACTTGTCGACTAGTTTGTTGTGTTGGAGATTGTTTGATTGAGTAAAGAAGTTGTTGAATTGATTTGTTTAAAGAAAATGATACGCTTGAAAGCGTGGCCACCTCCAGTTACAGAGGAAACTCTGGCGAAATTTTCTAAAAACCTGACACTTAGACTTTTTACACAACAAGTGTTAGAACTATTTTTGGACATACTTTCGAAACATAAATTTCGCCAGCACTATATTTTACTAAATATTCGGAGGTGGAATTTCCACAAAGATTAACGTGATAAATATATTTGTCACAACACTGTTTATGATTATTTTGTGAAATACATAAATATTATTTTAGAGTGAAAATAATATTTACAAGCGTTAATGATTCCAAAACTGTGCGAACGCTTCCACATTAACATATAAGTTACACCGGTAATTACATTACCACAAGATTGATAAAACGTAACTTATGCACACGTATTGTATCCCCCATCCTTGGGAAGAAGAATAACTACCAAGTGTATACGGAACATAAACACGAAATAGTTGTCTAACTATTTCCCAAAGACATAAACTATAAAGCTAAGGCACGGCCGTCCGTCTAATAGAATTAGCACTTGTAGGTCGTTGCACAGCTTACTATATTGGAGACACTTGGTAGAGACGCGCATTCACTGTGAGTTCATGTCCCCCTTTTCTCTAACTGTTTTCAGTTTACTTAACCGCGGGGGTGAAATACATGTTACTATGATTTACGAGTACTTTACAACGGTATGTTTAACGTAAGGAGGTGTTATACGATCATGTGAGTGGATAGGAACACATGGGGCCATTAGTCCTCATGGAGGGACCGAGGGACAGGAGCGGTAGATCTATCTGGGTGTAGCGAGCCCAGCCCCCGGCCAAACTAGAAACGGACCGTGGGGTGACTTTGTCCACATACTTTGCCGTGGCGAAATCTGCTAGGTTTGAGTCTCCCTATTTGCACTTCACATATGTCAGTGGCCTTGCAAACCATTGGTGATCACAAGTCCTCTTACAACTGCTACATACCACAACTATTTTTATACTCACAAGTGTTTTACTTACTCACTTACACATGAACTCGCTCAACATTATTGTTGATTTTTCAACTCACATGTATTTCAGGAAATTAAACGGATCTGGCACGGTATGGAACGTTTTCCGCTGCATATTGTCATGAAGTCATCAGGGTTTAGGGGATGTGTCTCTTACCTGGACAAGACACAGTCCCTAAATCACGTTTATGTTTATGTTATAAGTTGTTATGTCTTTTGAACAAGGTTATTGTTGTTGGAGTATGTTCTCGTCAAACAATGGTATTGTATGTTATTTTTCAAACTTAAGGGATGACTTGCATGGTTTTTAAATTCATATAGCTTGTTATGATTAAGCTATGGTATTAAGAAGTCACACCAAAATTTACCACGCTTCCGCAAAGCCAGGGTGTGACACCTCTAGCATTGCTTGGTTGTTATTCAAAGACTTCTAAGCATTCTCAAGTGAGTACATAGTCCCCTCTTTTACGTTTTCAAATGTTTTGGGGTGATACACATGTGCCTACTTGTTACTTTCTTGTTTTTCATGCTTTTATAACATATACTTGCTATGTTCATTAGTACACATATAGTACATGATTTCTTCTATGTTTTTGCTATGTATGTTTTGTTAACATGCTAGCACATTGATTTCATATATTACATTTTGTTGCATATGTTCACCCAGCATATGGACACATTGTTTTACATTTCTACTTTGTATGTCATTTAGCATATTTAAGTACATTATTTCATATAACATGCTTACATTTGGTATGACATTTGGTTTGTTGAACGGGTCATAAATACATTCATTAACACCGATCATGCCGTTCGTTAGTAGGTAGTGGTACCATAGGAATTGACAACTCCCATTCCTGAAATCCTAGGTTTGTTTGGGTGGAAGGAATGACCGAATTCGATATTCATAATTTTTTTATAAACCTTTAATTTGTTTAAGGGCTTGTCTCCACAGTCGCAAGGCTTGAATGTATGCGTTTTAACATTACCGCATAGATGTTTGTATCAATAAAACATTTATTTTACAAAACATAACTTTTGATTTAAACTATGATTTATTTCAATACATTGTTTTGTGCATTTTATTTATGGTCTTAGTTTACACATTTCACTTGCCATACATAACATTTGATTACACATTACATGATTTAAATTTGACAATAGACATTGTTTACACATAAACATTTTGACATTGTTTAAACAAGACATTTTGGTGGTTTGTTTGGGTAAGTGATTTAAATAACGAGGTGTGTGTAATATGATAAAAGCATGGTGGATACGCTGCTGGTACTTCCTATATATAAGTGCTTTTATGATATTACATGTCGTAGCGTTATTTAAACCTTTTCGATTTAGACACATTACATTTTATACAAAGAACATAACTTCACAAAACATTGTTTTACAAACAACGTATCTTATACAAATTCATTTTACTTGGTTATTTATTTAACCACACATCTTTCTTTTATAACATTTGAATTCCTTATCGATTTTTCGTATGATTTATAAAAGAAAACACTTTTAATAAGATTCATGACTAACTTTTTATTAAACATCTCTTTCAAATACAAGTCATGAATCCTAAATCAATAAACCTATGTATCTCACAGGCATTATTATGCTGACGTACCTATTTTCACATGTGTTTTCAGGAGCTGATGCATAGGAATGATCAAGATACACTTAGGCGGACCTGTGCCTTAGAGACATAAAATGAAGCTAGAATAATTTAACTTTGTTATGTACTCTTTGTTTCTTTGTTTTAAGACAATGTATCCCCCTTTGTTTATAAATAAAACAAAACTTTTAATACCATGGTTGTGAAACAATAATTCTGTTGCTCGACTCCCCGACGTTTCCGCCGCGGTTTGTTGTTTTACGCGGTCGGGGTGTGACAGATACTATGTCTGTAATAATTGAATTTCTAGATATGTTACGGTATGGGACGTAATGCTAAATATCTGGTAATTTTAGTTGTTATGGATTTCTCTTGGACAATTTGTTTCGCTCAGTGCCGCGCCCCGATGTTTCCGCCATCGGTTGGGGTGTGACATTTTGTAATTTACTTTTTTATTTATATATGAGTTTATATACTGTGAACCTATTTTTTCTAGTTGCACAAGCCTTTGTAACACATTGAATTTATTTATATATTACAGGCCTATTTTTTAGTCGCATAATCCTCTCGAATTCTCAGGGACGGTTATAGAAACAAACATGCCTTTGGTAACTTATTTAGAAACTAGTATTTAGGATATGCGCTTTGCGGCGAGACCATTAAGCCAAATATAAAGTATAGGTAAAAAACTACACGCGCATGTTGTAGCATGTAGCTCGCAAAACTTAGACCGAAACGTAAACTATAGAAAATAATAACTAATAGAACTCTTGCATTGCGACGGGGGCCGTTAAACCATAAAAAAACATAAAAATGTTGAACCACACATGCGCGTTGCAGTCTGTTAACTCAAAAAATTTAGACCGAAACGCAATACAACAAATTTGTAAAAGATGAAAAGTATGAGGGGTCAATACTAAAAGTGCAAAGTTGTTGGGTTTACAATAAAAAATAGTTTATGACAAAACTGTAAAAAAGAAAAGTATAAGGATGGAAGTGTAGAAAAATTGAATGGTGAATTTCACTCACAAAGAAAAGTTGTAAATTGAATAGCCAATCATATTTCACTCTTTTCTACCTACTTTCTTCTCCAATCACCTTCCACCTTCATTAACTCACAAACCCTAATCCCACTTATAAAGACAAGTCTCCACCACCTCCTAAACACTTTCCACACACTAATCTACTCCCAAACTCTCTAATAGTCTCAAGAATTCTAAGCAAGGAAGAATACTTTTAAGTTTTCTAAGTGAGTTTTCACTCAGTTTTCTTCACCTTTCTTCTTCTAATCTTCTTTCATACTTCTTGGTCACCCTCTAGGAAGGTTTCCACAAGTTTGCCATGGTAAACTAAGATGGAACCTTACCATATTTGAGGTTCAAAGTAGCATAAAATTATGATTTAATTATCTTTTTGTTTCTTGTATATAATATATAAAACTTAGTGGAATCTTGTACCCACCTTTCTCCCAACTAAGCTTATAGTTGTGGGTTTGCGTGTGGTTGATTTTCACCAAGAAATAAGGCTCAAAACCTCTTTAAAATTCTGATTAAAATGTTCTAAGTGTTGAAACCATCCAAGCCTACAACCTTCAATGTTGGAAGACTTGTGTATGAGTAATGTGTGAACCATGGAAGCCTTGGCTCTCCAAACTTGTTCCACTACCTCACTTGCTTAATTGTTTGTGTTCGTCTCAAGTAGCTTCCAAGAATCAAAGTAACATAACCCCTCTTCGCCTCCAACATTTGCCATGTTGGGTACGACACCCCCGGTTATTCTTACTTGGCTACTTGACAAATTAGTTAGTTTTATTTTTATTTTCATTCATGACTAACCGGGTCATCAACTAAGTTGATAACTTTGTGCTTTGGTGAATCATACAATTAGGTTAATCCTACCTCAATGCTTGACTTACATGATAATACATGATGATAGATGACGAACTATGCTATATAATATATATTTAGCTAAATTCATGATACTAACCGGATTATGGTTAGATGTTATGAACTAAGGTTATATTATTTTTGTTCTTTATTCCTCGTTTGTGATTCTAATGGGCAAGTTAGGACCCATGAAAACACATAAAAACCTAGTGTCAAAACGAGTATTTAGACGAGATATATTTTCGTATACATATACTTTATATACTTTATTCCCAATTCGAATCCTCTGAAAATCCGAATACTCACAGACCTTCGTTTCCCCAATGTAGAGTAATTTCGGTGTTCCAATCTCTACAACTCGTCAATTCTCGGTTAAATTGACATGCTTTGCAAAACCGTGAGTGTACATGACCCTTTTACTTTTCATCACTTTTGGATGCAATACTTATTCCTTATTAAAATGCACACATACACTTACAAACATGCTTACCAATAAACAATCCAATATACATGCTTGATATGTGATACTAGAATTCATACATGCTAGAAAATTATTTGCTTTATACTTGTCATTAACTCTGTACAAACCTCCCTTAACATGTATAGCGCTGTAGGATTAACGCACCGCCCGTATTCTTGAGGTCATGTTAAGTTAAACAAAACGGTCTTGTCGTTGCTACGACAAGATTACGCTAGCGGGAAACTTTGGGTTGACAATTATAAGTTGCATGCTAGTATTGTTATGTTAAGTCTTAGATTACGATTATGTCATGTGGATTTGTTTAAAAAATTTATACTTATGATAATACTCAAACTTGTATGCTCGCAATACTTTATGTGTTGACATGTACGTTAATACGTATTGCAGGAAATTGATGATGATGATGATGAATGGAATCTAGTAAGATGACTAGAAACCCACTTTTAAATTTGGTACTTGTTATTGTCTTTTGTTCGTGTTCAAGTTGTTGTATTTGTTTCCAAACGATAAACTTTACCTTAGTATGAAATGAAATTTTGATTATTAAATACTTGTCGCAAATAGTCGTTATGAAGTCTCTTGCAATCTCGTTTTCGTCTCACTCCGATGTTTCCGCCATCGGTTGGGGTGTGACACGTTAGGCGCACCCTAGTCGGCCGATTGAGGAGTTGAGAGTACTAGGCCTAGGCGGAGAGTACTCGGACATGTTAAATTATAAAGAAATTAGGTGTTGGAAAATTATATATGTGTTAAATATGATAAGTTTACTAATATTTATAAGAAAGGACGTGAATATCAATATAAATAAAAAATACATGTTCAAATATCAAATATTTCAAACATTGATATTCATTCTTTAGTATGATAGACACATGAATTATGTTCTATTTATTTTTTAAATCAAACTCGACCCGAGTTGACCTAATAGATCTGGTTCTGGTTGAGGTTGACCACATTTGATTGATTCGAGTAATTAGGCAGAGTTGAAGAAAGTCGCCTCTGCAACCTACCTTGTAGCAATTACTCGGAGAGTACTCATCTTTCGAGACCTTGTTTTACAACATTGTTTGCGAGTACTTGGACATGTTAACTTATAAATAAATTAGTTTTTTAAAAAAATATATATGTCAAATATAATAAGTTTACTAATATTTATGACAAGATACGTTAATATAAATATAAATAAAAAATACATGTTCAAATAGTAGATTATTTCAAAAATTGATATGTATTCTTTAAATATGATAGGCTGAAGAATTGTGTTTTATTATTTTTTTATGTCAAACTCGGCCCGAGTTAAACAACTAGATCTAATTCTAGCCGAGGTTGATCGCGTTTAATCGATTCTGTATAATTAGGTGGAGTTGAAGAAAATCGCCTCGACAATCTACCTTGTCGCGATTACTCGACCTTTTAGACTAGGTTAGTAATTTCAGACACATACACGAAAATACGACACAACTTTAATAGGTTTGTGTTTGACCCTTAACAGGTTTCATGTCTTAAATAGGTCGACACAATAAGACTTGTTAATTTTTATGTCTAAACAGGTTAAAAACCCATTGACATGTTAAGCACTTGTTAATAGAGGTGTTGAAGATCGGATTATCTAGTTTTCATATATCCGATTTTCGGATAGTGAATATTAATATCCGAACCCGTATCTGAAATTTCGATATTAAACTGTTTATCCGAATTATAAGAAAAATAAAAAAAATCTTATTCCGTGCATAGATTAGAACTAAATCTGTATTCGATTTAACAAATTTCCAACATTAAAATCCAAAAAAAAATTCATAAATCCACATCCGAATATGATCATTTCCTATTTTTTTACAATATTTCAAACTAAACACAGTACTGATATAATATATATTTACTATTTTTTTAGTTTTTCGATATTGGATAATCCAATTATCCTAAATTTTTCAGAAATCCAAATCTGAAAATTTGGATTATTCAATTTTTGAATATTCGAAATTGCGGATACGGATTTTCGAATATTTCGTATTCGATTTTGGATTCGGGTTTTTTTTACCACCGCTATCCGTTAAGAAATGTTAATATTATTTATATAAAAAATAGGAAGTTGGGTGGGGTTTTGATATACGTGGCTGAACAAAGGAAAAACATAACCCTAAGACATGTTAATATTATTTATATAAAAAAATAGGAAGTTGGGTAGGGTTTGATATATGCGGCCTGAACAAAGGAAAAACATAACCCTAATTTTGAAACATCAAAGGTCACAGCTCGCAGCTCCACATCTTCACGATCGGGTCAACACTCCACCCCTCCAGGCTGTATTCGTATCTTAACAGATCATACAATACGATAGTAAGTTTTTTTTTTTTTTTTTTTTTTTTTTGCGTCTTTACAGATTGTGTTCATGTAAGTTGTTTATTGTCAGATTCGTTTTCGTGTTTGAAAAAACTGGAACAATAAGATTTCGTGTCGTGTTCATATTCATTTTCGTGTGAGTTAAATGCTTGGTTGGTCCCTATGGTTTGCAAAAATTTCATACTTGGTCCTAGTAGTTTACTAATTACACGCGTGGTCCCAAAAGTTGTTAAAAATGAACTTGGTTGGTCCCCTGATCTAACCTTTGTTAAATTTCTCAGTTAACTATGCGTGAAATGACTATATTACCCCTGAACAATTAAAATAAATTAAAATATATATATATAAAGAAGACTCATCTTCTTCAACCTCTAACACCACCACCTCCTCCACCTTCACAACCCACTACACCTACAACTACCTCCACCATTCTTCTTCCTCCTCTTTCTCCCTATTCTTCACAAAAAAGCTTGTGCATCCATCCAATCCCCATCTCCAGATCCCAAATTAAAGGTCAATCTCAATCAAATTTCATCATTTAATATGAAATCAGCGAAACAGATCTACCACCGTTTTCTCCATTATACTTTTCTCTCCAAAATCTTGATTCTTGATCTTCAATCCAATCTTCCCCACATCTCAATTTCACTCACATTAATTAACAAATCACCCACAAAAACCCCAATCTAAATCAAGATTTAACCCACCAAAATTACTTAAAACTCCCCACCGCCGCCGCCACCATCACCACCACCGTCACCACCACCACAAATAGGCAAACTCTTAGTCATAATCAACGTCACAGTAGCCTTACTCCTCCTCCTATTAATCTCACATTCCCCCAACAAATCCCACAGGAACAACCACCACCGGCGCCGCCGCCTCCTCAAACTCCGCTCTAACTTCACCACCACAACCCCATCAGACCACCACATCTCATTCGACCCACTAGTTTCCGACATTGAGCACAAACGAGAAGACAAACTATGGGAAACGACCCACTATTTTGAAAACAATAATAATGAACTGGAACATGAACCGGCGCCCGGAATGGAGGCGCAGCCGGAATGGGAGGATTTTATTGATGCGGAAGATTACTTGAATGCTGAACATAAGTTTAAGTGGTTCGATCTTTTCTTGTTCATAAGTTCTTGTTCATCATCGAGCCCACTTAATATACATCCATGTTTTCTTTTTCATTTTTTGTTGCAATGTTGATTTGATGCTATTTATGTTATATGTAGTTTAGTTGATTTCATGGGTTGTGAAGGTGGAGGAGACGGTGGTGTTATAGAGGTTGAAGAAGATGAGTCTTCTTTATATATTTTCTTTATTTCTTTTAATTGTTTAAGGGTAATATAGTCATTTCACACATAGTTAACTGAGAAATTTAACAGAGCTTAGGTCATGGGACCAACCGAGTTTATTTGTGACAACTTTTGAGACCACGTATGCAATTAATAAACCACTAGGACCAAATATGAAATTTTTGCAAACCACGTGGACCAACCAAACATTTAACTCTTTTCGTCTCTTAAAACTCATGCCACGACCCTATTCTAGAGCTTGTTTTCATAAATAAACCAAGAATATTGAAAAACCAAATAAACCGCCCGTGTAATCAAACCTTGTATTTTGCAATTTCCAAGAGGGAGAACTGGTTCATTCATCTGTTCAGCTGATCAAGAATCCACCATAAACACCTCCATTCCATCCTTATCTTTCCAAATCTGTACGCCTTCTTTCCTTTCAATTTCTCCGAAACCCTAGTTTTTTTCTCTGATAAAGTTTTCGATTTCAGTAAATTCAAATAATTACTTTCAGGGGTTTAGATGGAATCATCATCTTCAGTGATAACACCGGAAGATGTACTGGAGTCGTTGATGAACGATGGCACAATTGACACCTTGAGATTGAAAATCATCAATCAGCTCAAAGCCAATGTACGTTTTCTTCTTTTGTATCTTTAACAACTATTTTGAAACATTAATACTTAATTGTGGAATTATTTTCTCTGTAAAACTTAACTTGATCTTTGATCTTATTTTCTCATTAGGGTTAGGTCTGAGATTTAGAGGGTTTGATTATTTATTTATTTAAGGACTTTTTGTGAAAATAAGTTATTGAATTGTGTGACTTTTTGAAAAAGAGTTGTTTAAAATAGTGTTTGGATCAGCTTATGGGTTGGGAAAAACCAATAAGTGAATAAGTTGTTTTTTAAAAAGCGTTTGGCTTAGCTTATTGATGTAAAATAACTAAAAGCTGCTCAAAAAGTCATAAGCTGCTCAAAAAGTCACAACCTTCTAACTTCTCAAAAATGACTTTTTCTCCTATACAAAAAGTCATTTTGAAAAGTCATTTTGGGTTTGCCACACACTAAATCTCTTTATTAGTTTTTTGTAAAAGTGAATAAGTTATAAGATGGGGTGGAAAAACTTAGCCAAACATGCCCTTAGTCTTGTTATGTGCTGCATATTTAAAAGTTTAGCCTTGCTAAAATATTTGAGGTCTAAAGTAGATTCTAAAATCGGGGTCTTTTCATAGAAAGACAATATTTTTTTGAGTAAATTACTTTTTAAGTCCCTTTTAGTGATTTTAACCATTTAATTCTAAAATCAAAAAGTTTAACGCCCTCCCTAACCACTCATTTTATAAGTTTTTGAGTCCCTATGTTTTAGTAATTTTAACCACTTGAGTCTAAAATCAAAAGTACAAGTGTTAAAAAATGGACTCAAAACGTTATAAAATAAGTCCCTGGTTAGGGACGGACGTTAAACTTTTTGATTTTGGACTCAAATGGTTAAAACCACTAAAACACAGGGACTCAAAAAGTAATTTACTCTATTTTTTTTAATCCTAACGCGTGGGGGTGTGATGACACATTTTTCGAATACAATTTCTAAAAGGCACACTGTCACACCCATTAGAGTTGGAGTGAGTTTTAGCGAAGTTTATCTTGGCTGTAGAGTACTTATATTTGCATTGAATTTACAAAGTGATCACACTAAAAAAGTGGAAGGCTAAAAAACCTTAAGCACCTATGTCCGGTTTGATTTAGAAAGACACTATTAGGATTTAGGATTATATATGCTTGATCATAAACAAACTCTAACTATGATATGAAGGTAGCGGTTGTTTGCATCAAACGATAAAGAAATAGAAAACTTAGTGTAGTACATTAACACCATTTCATGATCTATAACATTTGGTTCTTTTTTCTTTCTTTTTTTCAGCGTTTTTTATTTTTATTTAGGTGGACACTGAGATCTTTCTACGCCAAAAGATTCAATAACTATCAAGCTTAGTGTTGCATTTGTTTAATTATATGATCCCAAGATTGGTTTTCTTTGTATAGGAAGATTTAAAGAGTACGACTATAAAAATGGTAGAGCAGAGTAAGGTTCTCAACACACCAGGAGCAGAAAAACAAACTAAAAGGGAACTCTTTGATGCTCTTCGGCAAGAACTCGAGTAAGATTTTGTAAAGTGATCTGTTTTTTCAAAATCATAATTCATTTTAAGAGTCGATAATCTTCTTTCAACTTCAAGATATTATTGTTTGCACTTTGTTCTTTATTGGTTTTGATTTTATGCAGAACCCCTGTGCTTGAAAAGGCGTCTAAATCCGTTTGGGAGTTGATTTTAGACGGTAATGGCTTAGGTAGAGAAATAAACGAAACCGTTGAAAAAGTGTTTTGTAGGCTAAGCGGTAGAGAACCGCCATTGTTTGCTCCCAATGGCGAGCTACAATCTGAGAAAGGTAAAGAGAAAAAGGCTGAAAAAGGCAAAGGAAAAGAGAAGGAAAAAGAATATCAAAATGAAAATGACAATGTGGACCCTACACCAAAGAAAAGAAAGTTGGATGAGAAAACGAAGGCGAAAGATTCTGCAGATGTTGCAAACTGATCTGCAGATGTTTTTTCTATTATCAAATCTACACGGTTTTACAATGGCTGCAGACAAATCTGGTGGTGACCTTTTGTGACGCTTAAATGGCTGAAGTTCTACTTGCTGCATTTGGGTTTGTATTCTTGAGTTAATTTGAGGTGTAGTAAATTGACTTTGGCTTCTGTTTCTTGTTTTTGGTGTAGAACCATTTTGTGGTTTTGACCAAACAAAGTCAAACCTAGATAGTGTAATTCTTATGAAGATTATTTAAACAAATAGAACTGATTGAAGATTGACTGACTGGCTTAGTTTAGATCATCCTAGTTTCTTTTGATCCATAAATGAAAGTAAATGAAAAGTATAAAATGAAATATGTGACACAATTTGTTTTTAACCTTTTTAGTTTCTTTTGGTTCGTTTGCCTTTTTGTTTCAAACACTTTCTGCGCTTTCTCCGGCTGATGGAATGTGAAAATCAGTTCATTTCTATATATCTGCACTGCCAATGACGTCACCGACGCTGGAGAGAACTCGTGTGCGGTTCTCAAAGGTATGAATGGCTTGTGTCATATCACCTTCTGTTACAAATCTTGCTTTTACCATGGCTTCTGTCGTTTGTAACATGTTTGTTGTCTATTGACTTCAACAGAAACAGCTTCTTGATCAAGATTTCGGGTCTTGTCAACTTGGCAGATAAGATAGGCGAGGAAGGAGTAATCTTTAACTTCCTCTATCGGAAGTGGATGCTACGTTGACAGTAAAGTATCGTGTTCATCTGCTAGCGGAATTTCAGTCCAAAGCGGGTTGTTCCCCGTCAATTATCCATCACTCCAGCACCTTTTCTTCGACGCTATTAGTGCCACCAATGTGTTGATGGCTTCGTCAGTGTGTATTCGTCTTCAGCTACTTTTCGATACTAAGTTCTTTGGATTTTATATTAACAGAGAAAAGTTATACCAATAGAAAAAGGTGATTGGTTAAAAGATATAGATCTTAGTTTGTTACAAGTGCGAAGATAATCATGTTTTAAGGTGTCATGTCTAACTCGGTTGATAAACAAATTGTGTGGGGGTAATGAGTGTACGCTTATATCATTTGAATCGCCCTTCCTTGATGCATGCAAGGCATGATAAACCCAACGGACCTTGGTCGCACGTAAGATGGAAGATTGGTGCTTACCATAATAAAGGTGTTGTCCATCAATATTGGTATCGGAGCAGGAGGTCGACCCTTCGAACTATGTGGTGTGTCGATGCAGTCCTCTCAAGTTATTGAATGGAAGATGGACTTGACATACTTCGGATGGATCTGACAACTTGTGTAAGTTTCAAATCCCTTGGTATACTGTAGTTTTTTTAAGGTTCAACAAGACGTTTACAGGTAAAAGGGTACAGGTTAAACACATTTGAAAAGGCTATAATTAAACAAGAACTTGATAAAAAAAGCAACTTATTAATCCTTTTCTAAAGCCAAATCAAATATTTGATTGTAGTCATCTACGAAATGCACATTCGGGGCCAGCTCATCAAAGTCCCGTTTATTAGCTACAGGAAATATTATAGTTTTCACGCCACTTCGTCTGGCAGCTATGGTCTTCTCGTTCACCTACATAAGTGTTACGCACCAACAATTATAACACGAATCAGAAAGCTGACTAAAATAAATATGCAAATGCACACATACCCCGCCAATTGGAAGGACTCGACCCGTTAAGGTGACTTCCCCGGTCATGATTAGTTCTTTCTTGACACGTTTGTTCATTGCAAGCAGTGGCGGATCCAGCCGGAGAAATCACTGGGTTCCTTTTTCCAAATCATACAAGGTTTACACTACAAAAAAACGTTTTTTTCCAAATCATACAAGATTTACACTACAAAAAACGTTTTTTTCCGAAAACACTGGGTTCCTGGGAACCCGGTGTTTGTATACTGGATCCGCCCCTGATTGCAAGGGAAAACAAGGAAGTAATCATGGTGCAACCCGCGCTAGGGCCGTCCTTAGGTGTAGCACCTGCGGGGACTTGTAAATGAACCTTGGAATTTGCACAGAACGGGTTCTCAGGATCTTTTGCAGCCAGTATTGCTCTTGCGACCGTGTGAGCAATTTGCGCACTTTCCTTCATGACATCACCGAGTTGACCCGTTAGATGAAGGGATCCTTTCCCTTCACCTTGTTCAACCTGTGTGGTCTCTATATATAAAGTGGAACCACCCATTGTGGTCCAAGCCAGGCCCATCACAACTCCTAGCGGCGTCTGGTCGTACAAATGTTCAGCATGGAAAACCGGTTTTCCGACATAATCTGCAAGGTTTTTCTCATCAACCAACTGTAGCGTCGGAACTGGGTTCACTCTCCTTTGACTCGGTTACATCCTGAGTCGACTCACTTGCTAACACCGAAGGTTCATTTTGCACTCCTTGTCGAACTAGTTGCAAAACAGACGCACAAATGATTATTAATTTAAGTTAATGCTTACAACTTTGAACATTAAAATAGGGAAAATATCAAATAGGAAGTTAATTTTGGCTAGGAAGGATAGGAAGCCATAGGATTATGACATGTGACAAATTTTAAAATAAAGAGAAAGGGTATTTTAGTCAATCTCATCATTTCTTCTTCCTTCTCCCCAGTTACTTCAAAACCCACCATTTTCAAAACCCACCATCTCCAACCTTTTCTTCACTTACTATCTCAATAATCACTACATTATAGTGTGATTTTCGTCATCAATCAATGATTCAACCACCCGATCAACGTGTTCTTTAGCTTTTTTCGAAGAAAACCCAGTTTAATTTCATTCAAAATCTCGTTTTTTCTGATGATTTTGAAGATAATCACTCGATTTGTTCGATTCAATCGCTGATAAGTGTTTCTATCATTTCAAATTTCGTCAATTGATGGAGAAACCGGCTTCGATCCATGTAAGAAATTCTTTAATTTCATTTTCACGATCTGGGTTTTTATTTAGTCATTGCGTTTTACGATCTTGGCGGGGGTCCGGGGGCGGCAACCCCTGGTAGCGGGGTCCAAGGGGCAGAGCCCCTGGCTGGGGATTTTTTTTTCAATTAAATTGCTATACTAAAAACGCATCAGAAAAATTAATTTTCCAGAAATTTGCTCATTTCGAAGACAGTAATTCGTAGACAATTCAGACAGTTCACAGACAATTCACAAACAGTTCAGAAACAGTTTTATGTGTCCATTGCGTTTTAGAAATAAGAGAGTTTTATGTGTTTTCTGGCTATTGCGTTTTAGAAAAAAACACATTTTTAAGTATCTTTAGTCATTGCGTTTTAGGTAAAACACATTTTTGAAGTGTTTTTAGTCATTGCGTTTTAGGTAAAACACATTTTTAGGTGTTTTCAGTCCATTGCGTTTTACAGAGAACACTTTCTTTTGTTTTTTTAGGTCATTGCGTTTTAGAAATGAGACATTTTTAAGTGTTTTCTGGCCATTGCGTTTTACAAATAAAGCATTTCTTTGTGTTTTCTGGCCATTGCGTTTTACAAATAAGACATTTCTTTGTGTTTTTTGTGCATTGCGTTTTAGGTAAAACACTTTTTTATGTGTTTTCAGTCTATTGCGTTTTAGAAATAAGACATTTCTTTGTGTTTTCTGGCCATTGCATTTTACAAATAAGTCATTTCTTTGTGTTTTTTGTGCATTGCGTTTTTGAAAAATGTCATTTTTTAGGTTTTTTTTTCATTGTGTTTTACGTAACTGGTGGTTTTTCTATTGCGTTTTACACAACTGGGTTTAATTTTTTTTTTAAAAATATAGCAATAGTATACTCGTTTTAAAGATAAAAAAACGCTCGTTTTTTGGTGCAATTTTTATAAAAAAATAATGTCGTATGAAAGAGTTATTAACGTTTAAACAATGGGGGGGAATTGGAGGAGAGAGAAACTATTGGCTTGGATTGAGTAGAATGCCCTTGAACAAACTCACGCGCCTCTTTTCTTCCTTTCAATTTCCCTGATTTAATCTTAGCCCTTGATTAACTTAATGGATGGTCAAGATCACTTCCTAGCCAAATAAACTTCCTATTGTATCTCCACCCAAATAAAATAATCCCGTGACATCAGCAAACCTTGCGGTAAATTTTCTCAATTTGTTTTTGAGGATTACGAACCCCTGCTTCTCTGCAGTAATTTTCTACTTGAGAAAGAAGAGCTAAATCTGTTTTTTTTTATCTTTTCAATTAGCAAACTTTGTTTGTATCCTGGAGACTTGCCATCTCGAATTTGGCCTTTCAATTCAGTAAATTATCATATGCCCAATTAAGAGGTTCCATTGCCGGGAAAAATGGCGCCTTAGGGCATGTTTGGCTAAACTTTTTGAAAACAACTTATTGACTTATTGACTTTTTGGAAAAGTCTGTATGGAGTGACTTTTTGGAAAAGTCACTTTTCCCTCCACATACAACCTGGTTGCCAAACATCATTTTGGATCTTATGACTTTTCAAAAAGCCAATAAGTCAATAAGTTGTTTCAAAAAGCTTAGCCAAACATGCTCTTAAACCTGGAGTAATCCAGACCCTGACACAGTGGTTGCCCAATTAGCAGCCATCGCTTCATCCATGGAGTTCTTGCAACATGGAGAAGCTGCAATTAAGGGGGTGTATGGCTTAGGTTTTTTTTTTTTTTTTGGGCTTATGCTTGTATTTTAAAGTAGCTTATGCTTATTTTCTTTTATTTAATAAGCTATTTTTAATTGTTTGGATTAGCTTATATTCAACAAGTTGATAAGCTCTTTTTAAGTGTTTGCGTTAGCTTTTTTTTTATTTAGCTTATGTTAGTAAAATAACCAAAAGGGGCATGGTTACATATAGGGGTGCAAACGAGCCGAGCGGCTCGCAAGCTACTCGAGATCGGCTCGAGAAAAAGCTAGAAATGAACCGAGCCTTATCGAGCCCGAGCCGAGCTTGAGCCTAAAAACAAAGCTCGTTTGTTTATCGACCCCGAGCTTGAGCCTCGCATGTGAAGCTCGTTAGGCTCGTCGAGCCTTATCGAGCCTTAGTGTAAACGAGCCGCGTCGAGCCGTGCTTATCTAAACCTGTTTACAAGCCGACCTCGAACCTAAAAATAAGCTTATTTAGAGCCCGAGCCCGAGCTTCACTTATCGAGCTCGCGAGCTTAAAAAGTCTATTATTTATATTATTTTTATTTAATAAACAAATTAATAGATAATAAACGAGCCGAGCTCGAGCTTGAGAAAATACAAACTAGCCAAGCTCGAGCTTTGAAAATAAAGCTCGAATCGAGCCGAGCTCGAGCCTGAGCTCTCATAAGTTAATCGAGCTCGAGCTCGAGCCTGGTCGAGCTCGGGCTCGGGCTCGGCTCGGCTCGTTTGCGCCCCTAGTTACATATTATCGCATAACTTATATTTTATATGTATCTACTTTGTTTTTTATGAGTTATACCATCATTTTTGGATAAATTTATGTCGAGGATGACGTAAAACTTCTACAGAAATACATAAGTATTCAATAAACATTCATCTTGGTTTGGTTAGATCTCCTACAATCATATCTCTAACTGCACTCATGTATAAATCATCTATTCTACGTTGTGTACTTGTGTCTTCATTTACTTCATTAATGTCATTAGATCCTCGACCATTATTTGGAGTGTAAGATTTTTGTTGCGCCCTGGTAAATCCTTCATCATATGTATCTTTTTTCTAATATAATTTTGAATTGCCATAGATGCTAGCACGATCTTCACTTGTGTCTCGTAGGTGTAATTGACATGCATATGTTGTAATATCTCCCATCTAGCTTTCCATACTCCAAAAGTTCGTTCAATGACATTTCTCAATGATGAATGATGGTAGTTAAATATCTCTTTAGGTCCTCTAGGAGCACGACTAGCAACCGTTTTTCCACGACGAAAATCTGGTAGATGATAACGAATGTTGGTTCCTTTATATAGAGCAAGATAACCTCTAGTATTTGGATATCCAGCATCAACAACGTAATATTTATCTATAATGAATAAAATAAATAGTATTACTTATATAAAAAGTTAAGCAAAACATAAGGTTTAAGCAAACATGGAATGGTACTAACCACCTATTGGACGTGAAAAATTAACTTCGTGCCTGTAGTTTTTAGTGGAATGAAGTTATACTATACTTGTTTAATACAAAGCCATGTGAGGTAGCTGCAATATTAAATGCAAAGCAGTGGTGACAAACTAACCAGTGGGTTAAATGCAATATTAAATTCACTCATATTCCTTTTATTTGAAAAAAAAATCACTCAAGTTGACAAACTAATTGGTGGGTTACAAAACCCTGCTGACCATGTGATTATGTCATTGAGTCAAAATAATTAATAATTAAATCTTTAGTTGTTTGTTAAGTTATTTTATATTATGGGAAGGGGTATAATACCATTGTGTGTATCAGATTCAAATGAGTTAATCCACCATTTGAGGGCAAATGAGTAAAAAGCCATCTTCTTCAAATAGACTTATTCAAATAAGCTAAAAAACCATCTTCCCATAAGCTTCTTGGAATTAGCTTATATAAGCTAATAAGCATAAGCTTAAAAAGCTAAACCAAACACCTATTAGTGCTTATTTTGTAAAAATAAGCTAAAAAGCTATAAGCTTAGATAAAAAAGCTAGGACAAACACAAGGAGAAATCCATAATGAAGGTTCTTCTGGAGGTAACCAACGAAACTACAGGCCCTACAATAAAATTGACTTTCCAACTTTCAGCTATGGGGACCCCGTGGTTGGCTCTAATCGCTCGTCGGTCATCGCTCACTCGAAAAACGCTCGGAATATGCTCGCTGGTTTGGTTCGGTTTGCAAACGAGCCAAGCATGAGCAAAGGTCCGCTCAGCTCTGATTAATTTTTATTAATTTATTACATATATTATTATATATGCACACACAAATTACATGTATATTCATATTTTATACATACCGCTCTATTAGATTTGGACCACTATACTCAAATATACAATTATATTTATCCATACTAGCCTAATCAAACCAATAAAAAAATTGATATATTTCTTTCATCAATCGTCAATCGTCTCTCGCTCTCACCATACACCACAATGCAACAATTGTTCTTTGTTGTATATTAATCGCCTTACCTGCCTCAACCAGAGCCTTATCCTTGGACTATCCGATCTCAATCTTAGCGTCATCCTCGGACAGTTGGACCTTATTCGTGACCCGATAGCGGAGACATCGAAGGAAACATGCTAAATCTAAGGTTGTCCAAATTACTCGTCGCTTGCTTCTCGCTCGCCGCTCGCTCGGAAAATTACCCACTCTAATATTCTCGTTTTTTCGCTTGGTTGTAAATGAGCCAAGCACGAGCAAAGGTCCAGATCGACTCGTGAACAACCCTAGTTGGCTGAGAAGTATTTTAAATAGAGTTAATTACCATTTTCGTCCCTGTAGTTTGTCCAATCATACAAGTTCAGACAAAATTTTAAATTTGTATCATTTTCGTCACTGACATTCTTGAAACATGCTAGTTCCGTCCAAAAAAACATGAGTTAACTGCCATTTTCGTCCATGTGGTTTGTCCAATTATTCGATTCAACCTTAGTTTTTTTGGACGGAATTGACATGTTTCAAGAACGTCAGAGACGAAAATGGTACAAATTTAAAATTTGGCTTAGACTAGCATAACTGTGGTTTCCGAGACAAACCACAGGGACGAAAATGACAGTTAACTCTTTTATATATTACCTTATTCCAGACAAAGAAAAGGTTGATGTCGCCTCCTTGCATTTGGAGGGTGATGCGTTGGATTTATATTCATTGCTCTCTACAGATCAAACAATTACTTTGTGGGAAGAATTAGTCCATGCTTTGAAAAAGAATTTGGCCCCGCTGAATTTCAAAACCCAGATGAATACCTCTACAACATCAAACAAACGGGTTCTGTGACAACCATCCGTACAACTTAATTAATGATTAATTACTACTTAATTACTGTGCTTGTGTGAACTAGCTGATGAACTGCTACTTGAATACCGATACATGAACTTACTTGCATCATACTGGCTTGCTGTCACTACATTACTTACATGCTGAACCCTAGTGACAAACATGATGCACAAAAAGCACAGTAGCACTAAACGGATACACAGTGAACATGCTGATATAACCAGCATCAGGCAGACACTGCCTCTAAGGCCTATTAAGAGCCTCAAATATTTTGACTACACTGGTAGTGAGTGTAGGGTTATAAGGATTGTGGAACTGCGTCTCTAGGAATAAGATACACTGATTGGATGTGCCTAAAACGTACTTTAAGTACAAAACACAACACTTTAATAAATAACCCAGCTTCTAGCTGACTAGTAAAGTGCCAACACATGGGGAAAATACTACTAGACAGTTTCTAAAAGTGTTGGAATTAAATTGTGTCACTAAAATAATATAACGACACTTTAAAGCTTTATTAAGCGCTTTAACGGATTATTATCCAACTGAACAACCGGACTATACCCGGAACATGAAAATATTATTATTTTCCTTATTTGTCTTTTTCTGACCTAGTTAGGGTCCCTGATTACCCTAACACTCGCGAAAATGCGCTACGCATTAGTAACAGAGTTAACTACTTAACCTAACCTACTTAACTCAACCATTACCCTAATCACTAGTTGAGATCGAACTAGACCCCCCCCCCATTCCTAACCGGCCCCAACCATGGGGAACACAATTGTACTTGGGAGATTTGTTTATTAATGGTTGCCTAATATCTACACAACACAATTTCCCTGGGGTAATAACCTCATGTTTTGCCTATAAGTATAAGCTTATACACAACATAATCATCCCTCATATTTCACCACCCAAACTCTTTCTCTCTTGCTCTCTAAACTCTCGGCCGAACCCCCTATGACCACCCACCCATTTTCGGCTTCCACCTTCATCATTCCAAGATCACACAAGTGCTAGAGGTTACGTATTAGGAGCCTTGGAGCAAGCGGAACACGAAGGACCTCTTTCGTTAGCTTTTATCCACGCGTTTTTCATCAAAGATCTTCCCTAGCCTTGAGCTAGAGGTATAACACTTAAAACTCGTTTTTAAACTTATCTAAAGTGGGTAAAAGGAATATTGTCGGTTGAATATCGTAAACATACATTTTGAAGTATAAAAGTCTAGTAAAAAGTATGAAAATGGTGGTTAATAGCTTACAACTTGTGTAAAAGTTGTAGTACTTGAAAGATGTGTTTATCTAGACCCGATCTATGATTGTGGTAGCTCGGATCACCATTTAACCCGGTTTGGTAAGATCGTTGATCTTAACATAAGCTTGTTTCGGTTAAACACAAGGGTTAAAAGGTGAAACTCTACCACACATGAAACATGAACTTGTGTAAAAATGCTTTACTCGGGTAAAAGTGTTTTAACGTGTACAAAAGTTGTTTTCTTGTTTAACCCGCTAATCGGACACTTATAACACGATTTAATAACATCTAAACAGCAAGCTGAGTCACTGTTTCAGCCGCCTTCATCAGGCTGTAAACGGACTTTAAAAACTCGAAAAACGGAATTTCAAAAGCCTAAATCGTGTCATTTCGAAAAACGAAGAAAATGGCGCTGGAATCGTATTTTTCTGATGTCGGTTACTATTTTAAAAACCTGTTTTCGTGACAGCAGCTAAGGCTGTTTGTTACTGCAGTAAATTGGGCTGTGCGTTTTCGATCACAACTTAAAACCCGAACCGAACCAGCCCCTGAAACTTTTATCTAAGATGGTCACGGATGTATTTGTGACCCTCAAACTGGAATTTCGATAAACGGACATACGAGGAATTTTTGACGAATTTTTCCACAAACTGTGATCAGAATGTGACAAATCTGATCACGGTTCGGTAAACGATTTTCTATAAATTATTGATAAGAAACTGGACCCCGATATTTTTATACAATCATTTTTGGGTCGATTAGGACGACCCGTAAAAATTTGGGAATTTTTGGAAAGGGTTAAGTATTTTATTTAGTCGTCCGAAAACAGTCCAGTTTCCACATATTGAAACTGAAACGACAAGGGTAGCGTTTCGCGTGTTAAAACGTAAGGGTTGATTGTTGATAATCATGGGTTGTTTTCAAAAAGAAAATGATACGCTTGGAAGCGTGGCCACCTCCAGTTACAGAGGAAACTCTGGCGAAATTTTCTAAAAACCTAACGCTTAGGCTTATTTACACAACAAGTGTTAGAACTATTTTCGACATATTTTCGAAACATAAATTTCGCCAGAACTATGTTTTACTAAATATTCGGAGGTGGGATTTTCACAAGAGTTAACGTGATAAATATATTTTGTCACCACACTGTTTATGATTATTTTGTGAAAATACATAAATATTATTTTAGAGTAAAAATAATATTTACAAGCGTTAATGATTCCAGAACTTTACGAATGCTTCCACAAACATATAAGTTACACCGGTAATTACATTACCACAAGATTGATAAAACGTAACTTACGCACATGTATTGTATCCCCCATCCTTGGGAAGAAGAATAACTACCAAGTGTATACGGAACATAAACACGAAATAGTTGTCTAACTATTTCCCAAAGACATAAACTGTAAAGCTAAGGCACGGCCGTCCGTCTAATAGAATTAGCACTTGTAGGTCGTTGCACAGCTTACTGTATTGGAGACACTTGGTAGAGACGCGCATTCACTGTGAGTTCATGTCCCCCTTTTCTCTAACTGTTTTCAGTTTTCTTAACTGCGGGGGTGAAATACATGTTACTTTGTTTACAAGTACTATTATACACGGTATGATTAACGTAAGGAGGTTTTAGATCATGTGAATGGGTAGTTAGAACACCGAGGGACTTAAGCGGTAGATCTATCTGGGTGTAGCGAGCCCAACCCCTGAGCCCGCATAATGGACCAGGTGGTGACTTTGTGCCCCAACGCCAAATACGCTAGGTTTTGTATCTTTCTACTTGCATCTCACAACATGCTAATGGCCTTGCAAACCATTGGTGATCACAAGTCCTCTTACACTGCTACATACCAGGGAACTTTTATACTTACAAGTGTTTTACTTACTCACTTGCACATGAACTCGCTCAACATTATTGTTGATTTTTCAACTTACATGTATTTCAGGAAATTAACGAGATCTGGCACGGTATGGCACGTTTTCCGCTGCACTAGTTTCCAAGGTCATCCGGGGTTTAGGGGATGTGTCTCTTTCCTGGACAAGACACAGTCCTTAAACCATGTCTATGTTATGTTTCAAGTTTGTAATGGTTGTTGAACAAGATTATGTTTGTCAGGGTACGTTAAAGCAATGGTATTGTGTTTGGGTTTCAAAAACTTAATGGATGATCTTGCATGTTTTTAACTCATATAGCTTTGGTATGATTAAGCTATGGTATTAAGAAGTCACACCAAAATTAACCACGCTTCCGCAAAGCCAGGGTGTGACAGGTTCATCCAGGAATACAGGTAGGAATTCGCTAAGAGATCTGCTAGGGTTTCAAATTGGGCAGAGAATTATTTACAGGGGTGTTTTTGAATGGTCTAAAAGAAGAGTTGAAGGCGGATGTGAGAATCCAGAAACCTAGAACCGTCTACAATAAGGATGAGCATTTGGTACTGGGTACCGGTGTCGTACCGGTACCAAATTTCCCGTATCGGTTCGGTACGGTACCGGTAAAATTTTGAATTTTACCTTCAAATACCGGTACCGTACCGAATATTTCAGTACCAGTACCCAGTTTTGACGAATATCGATACTAGTATTTTCGGTACGGTACCAGTACCACGCTCATCCCTAGTCTGCAATGTAGCAAGCTTAGCCCTAGAATACGAGTCCAAGGTCAGTTTTTCTAAGCCCACTAAAACTTATACCTGGAACCCAAGCCCAAAAGTTAACCCAAGCGATAATAAACCAACCAATTATCCCACTAACCAAAACCCTACACCCCAAAGTTCACTTACCAGAATTTCAGAAACTAAGAAACATAGTCAATTTCTTAAAGGAGAATGCTTCAGAAGTAGGGAAAAATACGGACCATGCTATCACTGCAAAACGGGTACCTTCAAGCTATTAGAAACATCTGAAGAACAAGAAGAACCTACTGATATTAACAAGGAAGAGAGGTTAGGAGTTCAAGAAGAGTTGGCTGAAATAAGTGTAGGATCGTTTTCAGACCCAAACGAGTCGATCAGAAGAGATCTCGTCCGATACAAAAGGCGGAAACAAATGTATCAGAGTAATTTCAGCTGAATTGCATGAGAAATCACTTTAAACTGTCTCTATATTGATATCAGATCGAATTACAAGCCTGGAGTCACTTCGGCAGCACTTTGTTGCCGGAATCAGAACCTTTTTAAATGACAAGGCACATCAGGTATTTATAAGTGAGCTGGTTTCGCACGAAATGGTTCATGCAAAATAGTGATTTTGCGAAATAGTGATTTCGCACGAAATCACTCAAACGAAACCAGTTTCACACGAACTCACTATTTCGTGCGAAATACCCATTTGATTTCGTACAAAATGACATATATGTCATTTCGTGCGAAATACCCACAAACACTCATATCTCGTTTTCCGTGCCCTGATCTATCTAATACAATACAAGACTCGATACAAGAGGAAGTCGACATACATATGCACCAACAGACTCCCCCTTGGATGTTGACGAAGTCTTCGGTATCGAGTCTTCGGTTGTCAAACCTTCAGTCTTTATCAATCTTCTCAATCTCTCCAAAGATTCTCCATTGTAAGCATCCTCAATCAATCTCTTTCTCTTTCTCCCAGAATCTCAACCTGGATCTATACTCCTCTTGATCAGATCTCTTGATTCCTTAAGATCATCAGCATCAACAACTTTCATCTTCAGATTCCCTCTTGATGTCATCAGACTCCCCCTTTCGATAAGCTGGGATCGCAGTCTGGAATTCACTTTTCACAGGTTCTAAGATCGTAACCTGGCTTTTCTCAAACTTCATTCCTGCACAATCTCTACCATAAACATAAGTTTCACAAATTTAAAATATTGCAAATTCAGAAACCACTTTACAGGAATTATTAAAAAAATTATTTATTCTCTGAAAACCACTTGTAAGAATTTCTTCATACACACTCTCCCAAACCTTTTCATCATGTTTAGCACCCGGAATTTTGAAAATTAGCTCTTCAACATCAGTTGTCGAATTTTTTTTTAAATTTTTTTCAGAATTTTATGCTAAAACATACTGAAAATCTTTTTGGATTTTTGAATATAAAGAAATGCAGTAAAGAGATATTTACAAACAATATTTTTACGAGTTTGTGTAAGAGGATCATATCAGTTTATGAGATAAATCACCAACACCGTTAAGCTTTAAACATTTTAAGGTCTAAACGATTCACATAGATTGTCAGTATACCGATCCACTTTAAATTTTCACACAAATTTCAACTGTTTCGAGATACGAAATTAATGTTTTAAGCACTTGAACTTATTTGCGTGTCTCACCTCAGAATATACTCCCGTATCCAGATCCCAATATTTAGTCTTACAGGTGAGTATACCTAGATGATATCTGTAAAGGGTAAAATGCGAGGGCCATGAGAGCTCATGCTATTGCTTCCGCAAAATCAGAGAGATGATGGCTTCGACTTTTGGTGTGTTCCCTTTAGAGAATCTTTTCTTCAACAGCACATGATTAGCATTTTGCAATGTTTCATCATTTTTTATGCTGAAGGGGGTGCTATATTTCAAGCAAGCAGAAAGTATTATACGGGGACTAGGCCATTGCTTCCGCAAAATCAAAAGTCCCGGGATAATACCCCAGATATCACTAAGCATAAAGACCTAGTATTTCAGAAAGAGGGACCTTTCAAACAAGATTTCGGGGGTTATCCATATATCTGAGAGATGTTCCCCACAAATTAAGTAAGTTTGATATTTAGGT
Organism: Helianthus tuberosus; assembly: GCA_030545235.1. Taxonomy (NCBI): domain Eukaryota; kingdom Viridiplantae; phylum Streptophyta; class Magnoliopsida; order Asterales; family Asteraceae; genus Helianthus; species Helianthus tuberosus. The sequence continues at coordinate 87,501,542 of CM060405.1, forward strand.
TTATATCTCAAACACAATCTACTAAGTGTGCGAAAACCTACTGGCACATCATCAGTGAGACCGTTTATCACTTCTGAACTTTCCAATTCTTTAGCATGCTGTGATAGTCCATTGATGTACTATCCTTTCCTCTTTTTCACAACAAAACTCATTTTTGATTTTATCATGTTTTTGACTTTTTCAAAATTTTCTAATGTTTTTGGATTTTCAAATTTCTTACTCCCCCTAAAATTCAAAACCATTTAAAAAAAATTTTGAAAACAAACTATACAAATAAAGTGACAACTGTTACGAATTGCTTCAAATCGCCATCCACTTGGTATAAACAATCAGAACTCCCCCTTACAACAAACTATTTTCCTATTAAGATTTCAAAACACTTAAGTTTGTTTTAATCAAAATGGTTTTTCCAGAAAATAAGCTTTGTTGATTTTACCACTTGTAAAAATGGGGATGTGATCATCACTTTGTTTTCCAATCATTTGAATGAAAGTTAAATCAAGTTCAACTTAATGACCTTGATTAACCACTTGTAGGTAAAACCTCTCTTTCAACCACTTGATAGTTTTGCTAACCAACAATTACCACTTGTAGGTTGAAATCTCAAAATGCCGATACCTACTCCACACTTACCAACCTGGGAGTTCCGGCAAGTCATACTAGTGAAAAATTTTCAATTTTCAAAAAACAATTTTTCAAGAATGATGCCGATTCATGCTCCGCGATTACCAACTTGGAAGCTCCGGCAAGTCAGGTTTTTCAGTTAGAGAGCTTCTCCCAAGCCTGACGGTCCTTGGCAGATTCCGAGTTACCAACACTCGGTTGCTTACCTTCCATCTTCTTCTCATACGTATATGTGCTTGTGTTACAAACGTTATGCTTTCATCAAGTACTAGAAAGATGGGCACTACGAACCCCATGACCATAGTATCAGACGACATAGTTCAACAAGGCACGAGGTGTACATTTCTGATACTACCGGCACAGACAATGACGACTTTCAGCCCTTTGTGCACTGCCTGAAGTCGTAGCAGAGCCTAGTGATGGCCATCTTGTTGGGAATTTGCCACTGGCGGTGATCCCTGCTCCTGTGCCCCTTGCCGCTTAGCTCGTTGTTGATATGCCTCCGACATTGCCTCTAAAGACGATGTCGAACTATTAAGAGGAGGACCCACTTGAGGGCAAGGCCCTCTCGCTGCTAGCATTAGACTACTGCATGCGGACGCTCCTGCAGGGGAAACTCATTCCCCTATCCCAGACTCATTTGAGTCTCTGACATCCGCGTCTTCGCACATACAGGGAATGCAGCACCACTTACACGACGCCGACCCTGATATGGCATCATCAGCTGAACCGGATCCCACACACAGCTTTGAGTTTGATCGCGATTATGAGGACAATTCTGTTTTTCCGCCTGGTGTTGATCCAGACCATGACTTTGAGTTCATGCACTTAGACCAGCCCTTGGGGGATCCTGTAACCCCTGTGATTGTTGATCCAGCTGACTTTGAGATGGAGTTTTTGATTCGAAGCTAGCCGTGGCCCCTGAGCCAGGCGTTGCTCCTGACCCCGCATTGGAGTATGACCCTGTTCATGCCAATGCACCGGCTGTTGCTCCTTGATTGATCATCTGCTTGGATGAGAGAAAATTCGGGGTAACTGTGCAAGACAATTTATTATTACGGGGGCCCACGTAATAACGATTTGTAGTGCACAGGAATCCTGGTGGACTCTGCAGGCCAAGCTAATGATAACCAATGCAGCAGGAAATAACCTAAACACAAATGACCTAGGCGATGTAGCCTCGAGTTCATTCTATTACAAGCAACAAGCCAAATTGACAAGCCTATGTGAAGGCTCAGGAATTTATTTCCCCACTTATACAGTGAGTATATTTGCGTGTGAAATGGGGTGATTACATGACATTGTCCAACCCGCTTCACGCTATTTCGACAAAAAGGGAATGTCACCCAGGCGTGACACAAACACCAGTACATTGCCAAGGACAGAAGCCGAGCTGCAAGAACGCATCTCACAGATAAATGCACGACATGAAGCCCTCCATTCTAAGTACAACGATGGCATTACTGGAGATAACCCTCCAACTGGCTGCACCTATAAACAGTTCCTGAACTGCAAGCCTTTGAACTTTGTCAGAACCGGAGGCACCGTTGCATTTGTTCGTTGGTCCAAAAGATCGACTCCACTCTAAGAATGAGTAACTGTTCGCCCCAACAGAGTGTTACCTACATCTCAGGGATATTTCTAGATGGCACACTCTCTTAATGGAACCTCCAGGTTCAGACCCTTGGCACAGACGCTGCTTATACACCGAGCTGGGACGAGCTCAAGGAAACGATTGAAAAGAAATGTTGTTTTAGGACAGAAATTCAGAAACTTGACGTGGAGTCCTGAAATCTGAGAAAGGACGAACCAGAGACTCCTGAACATGACCAGCGATCGCACGACTTGTCTAGGGTCGTCCCCTACTAAGTCATTAATGTAGTATGATATAGTGGTGTACTTGTGAGCCTTACATTGTGGTCTCGAATTGTGGCAATACAATCGCAGTATTCTCATCACATGCGATGTTCAATCAATTGTTTATGTCCTATAGCATAAGAGGTTATGTGATTGACTTGTTGATAACATGAGATGTTATGTGTTGGTATTGTTGAATGCATACGTACACTTCACTTGCTATGACCTAACCTATGTGAAACATCTTTTAGAAGATGCCGCCAAGACGCGAAATGCGCATGCCCACCTCTGAGGCAGAACTTAAAGAGATAATTGCTGCAGCTATAGCACAGCACGAGGCCCTACGCTCCGAACCAATCAAAGGTACCTCAGAAAATAACGGTTGTTCCTACTGGCACTTCCTCAACTACAAGCCTCCGAAGTTCGACGGCACTAGGGGTGCCATAACTTTTGTAAAATGGATTGAAAGTATGGAATCCATCTTTCGAATGAGTGGCTGTACGCCAGAACAACAGGTCCCATACGTTTCTGAGTTGTTTCAAGATGAAGCTCGATTATGGTGGAATCTTCAGGTTCGAATAATGGGCCTAACTACAGCATACGCGTTAACTTGGGATGAGTTGAAATGAATGATGCATAAGAAGTATTGCCCCCACATGGAAACCCAGAAGTGGGAAGATGAATTTCGGAGCCTAATGATGGAAGGTCCGAAGGTGTTGGAGTACGTGCAACGACTCCATGATCTGTCACAAATTGTTCCATACCTGGTAAAACCAGAACTGAAGAAATTGGAACAATTCATTTGGGAACTGGCGCCTCAAGTCTTGAGCTTGATGACAGCATCTACGCCACCAACAACCATTGTTGCAAGTAAGATGGGTTTGACACCCGTTACGGAAGCAAATAGACTAGAAAAACTTGCAAACCCTGACAAGAAAACTCAGGTAGAGTCGTCTGGAAAGAACAAAAGGAAGCTTACCGAAGATACCCAAATGAACAACGATGAACAAAGATCTATTCGAGGTTGCTTTGACTGCGGGGACAAAGGGCATTTCAAGAAAGATTGCCCTAACAACAAACAGGCCAAGGATAAGATTTACTTAGAAACCAAACCAAGATGTGCTGAGTGCAAGTGTCACCGTGATGGTGGATGTCAGAAGCCTTGGTACGGGAGGAAAGGACACAACAGGGAAGGTTGTGGGATGAAGAGTTCCATACAAGGAGAAAACAGTAACAACGCTCTAGGTGGAAATGGGAAAGGAAATGGCCGAATGATAGGATGCTACCATTGTAAGGAAGTTGGACATTTTAAGAGGGAATGCCTGAAGTTGAAACAAGACCGTGAGAGAAAATCCAACATCAGAGCTTGTGAGGCATGCCAGGATCCAGGTGTGATTACTGGTACGTTCTCTAACAACCAAAACTTTTGCACCTATTTTGTTTGATGCTGGTGCCGGTTATGGCTTCGTGTCATTAGAATTTAAGAATATACTTGGTTTAACCGCTAGTAAGTTAGATATCCCCTACTCGATCGAATTAGCTAATGGAAAGTTAGTTGAAGCCAACGAAGTAATCAGAGGCTGTGTGATAGAACTGGGAGAACGTGAGTTTACTTTGGATCTACTACCAGTCGAATTGGGAAGCTTCGACGTGGTGGTAGGAATGGATTGGTTATCCGGAAACAAGGCTGAGATAGTATGTCACGAGAAAGCTGTTCGTATTCCAACTGATGATGGTGAGACAATTGTGGTTCACGGAGAGAAGCGTGACACACCGCTAAGATTTATCAGCTGCTTGAAAGCAAGGAAGTGTTTACAGAAAAGATGTGTTGCTTTTCTAGCACACATCGTGGATAAAAAGGCTGCTGAGCCAAGAATCGAAGACATCCCTGTCGTAAGGGAGTATCCAGAAGTCTTCCCAGAAGACTTGCCTGGATTACCGCCTTTAAGGCAAGTAGAGTTTCACGACGATTCAATTCCAGGAACTGCACCCGTAGTCAATGCATCATAGCGACTTACAATTTCGGGGATGCAAGGATTGACAGAGAAGTGTTGGTAACGGATGGAGAAGGAAGATAACAGACCAAAAATTCCTTTTTGGGGTAATCCCATTGTTACCCATCAAAAAGGAGGATGATGATTTTCAAATAAACATCAACTACAGAGAATTGAACAAGCTGACGATCAAGAACAGGTATCCTCTGCCAAGAATCGATGATCTGTTTGATCAACTGCAAGGCTCGAACTATTATTCAAAGATCGATCTTCGATCTGGATACCATCAATTAAGGATACAGGAGGAGAGTATCCCGAAAACAGCCTTCCGAACTCGTTATGGACACTACGAGTTCCTCGTTATGCCATTTGGTTTAACAAACGCACCTGCAGTCTTCATGGATCTAATGAATAGAGGTTGCAAGCCATACTTAGACAAGTTCGTGATTGTATTCATCGACGACATCCTGATTTACTCAAAGACGAAGGCTGAAGACGAGCAGCATCTTAGAACCATATTGGAGCTGCTAAAGAAGGAACAGCTGTACGCCAAATTCTCCAAGTGCGAGTTTTGGCTACGCGAAGTCCAGTTTCTTGGACATGTGGTTAATGGGGACGGAATTCATGTTGATCCCACAAAGATCGAGGCAATCAAGAATTGGGAGACGCCTACAACGCCAACCGAGATTCGACAATTCTTGGGTTTGGCTGGCTACTATCGAAGGTTCATCGAGGATTTTTCGAAAATCGCTCAACCATTGACGCTCCTGACCCAGAAAGATAAGAAGTTTGATTGGGGAATCAAACAGGAAGAGGCATTTCAGATACTGAAGGATAAGCTTTGTAACGCGCCAATCTTAGCTCTACCAGAAGGTACGGATGACCTTGTGGTATACTGCGACGCATCGCGTCAAGGACTGGGTTGTGTGTTGATGCAACGCCAAAAGGTCATTGCTTACGCATCGCGCCAACTGAAAGTACACGAAAAGAACTATACCGCCCACAATTTAGAGCTTGGCGCAGTGGTTTTTGCTTTAAAGATCTGGAGACACTACCTGTATGGTACGAAGTGCACAATCTTCACAGATCACAAAAGCCTACAGCATATATTCAACCAGAAGGAGTTGAATATGAGGCAAAGATGATGGGTTGAATTGTTAAACGACTACGACTGCGAGATAAAATATCATCCAGGGAAGGCGAATGTAGTCGCCGATGCCCTAAGTCGTAAAGAAAGAATCAAGCCCATAAGGGTTAGAGCTTTGGAAATGATTATACGAACCGATCTTTCCTTGCGCATTCGTGCTGCACAAAAGGAAGCTCTCAAGAAGGGAAACCTTGAGGAAGGATATCTCCGTGGAATGGAAAAGCTTTTGGTACCAAACGAGGAAGGAACGTTATGTTTTGAGAAAAGGATTTGAGTTCCTCTGTTTGGTGGATTAAGGGAAGTTATTTTCGACGAAGCGCACAAGTCACGGTACTCTATCCACCCTGGATCGGATAAGATGTACCAGGATCTCAAAGGTTATTATTGGCGGCCTAGGATGAAAGGCGACGTTGCTGTTTACGTGAGCAAATGTTTAACGTGCGCTAATGTTAAAGCGGAATACCAGAAGCCTTCGGGACTTCTGCAACAACCTGAAATTCCCAAGTGGAAATGGGAACAAATCTCCATGGATTTTGTTACAAAACTGCCAAGAACGCCAAGAGGCCATGATATGATTTGGGTGATTGTTGACCGCCTAACAAAATCCGCACACTTTCTGCCAATCAAGGAGAAAGACAGCACTAGCAAACTTGCGGAAATTTACTTGAGAGAGATCATAGCACGTCATGGAGTACCTCTCTCGATCATCTCTGATAGAGACGGAAGGTTTGTGTCAAGGATATGGCAATCCTTCCAAGAATCTTTTAGCTCACAATTGAATCTGAGCACTGCGTTCCATCCGCAAACTGACGGCCAGAGCGAGCGAACGATACAAACTTTGGAAGACATGCTGAGGGCATGTGTTATGGATTTGGGCGGTAGCTGGGATAAACACTTACCTTTGGTCGAATTTTCATACAACAACAGCTACCACACCAGTGTTGGTGTCGCGCCATTTGAAGCCCTATACGGACGCAAGTGCCGATCACCACTATGTTGGTCTGACGCGGGTGATAGGCAGCTTGCTGGTCCCGAGATCGTCCAAGAGACGACAGTCAAGATTGCGCAACTACTTAAACGCATCGAAGCTGCTCGCCACAGGCAAAAGGCCTACGCGGATCCAAACCGGAAGCATGTGGACTTCCAAGTCGGAGAAATGGTGTTATCGAAGGTTTCACCCTGGAAGGGGGTGGCACGCTTTGGTAAGCATGGAAAGTTAAATCCGCGCTACATTGGTCCCTTCAGAATTCTGGAAAGAATTGGGACAGTAGCATACAAGTTGGACCTACCTACTGAACTGAATGGTGTTCACGATACATTTCATGTATCCAATTTAAAGAAAAGTCCAACTCAAGTTGACGTTGCCATTCCTACCGACGAGATTCATATTGACGACACGCTCCGCTTCGTAGAAGAACCTGTCGAGGTCACAGATTGGAAAGTTAACAAGACCCGCCGGAGCAGTGTCAAACTCGTCAAAGTTCGTTGGAATGCCAGACATGGTCCTGAATTCACATGGGAACGTGAGGACCGGATGAAAGAGAAATACCCCCACTTATTTCCTAGGAACCCTGCTTCTACAAGCAGAACTTAAATTTCGGGACGAAATTTATTTAACGGGGGGAGAATGTGACAACCCGCACAAAACCAGGTATCCGTACAACTTAATTAATGATTAATTACTGCTTAATTACTGTGCTTGTGTGAACTAGCTGATGAACTGCTACTTGAATACCGATACATGAACTTACTTGCATCATACTGGCTTGCTGTCACTACATTACTTACATGCTGAACCCTAGTGACAAACATGATGCACAAAAAGCACAGTAGCACTAAACGGATGCACAGTGAACATGCTGATATAACCAGCATCAGGCAGACACTGCCTCTAAGGCCTATTAAGAGCCTCAAATATTTTGACTACACTGGTAGTGAGTGTAGGGTTATAAGGATTGTGGAACTGCGTCTCTAGGAATAAGATACACTGATTGGATGTGCCTAAAACGTACTTTAAGTACAAAACACAACACTTTAATAAATAACCCAGCTTCTAGCTGACTAGTAAAGTGCCAACACATGGGGAAAATACTACTAGACAGTTTCTAAAAGTGTTGGAATTAAATTGTGTCACTAAAATAATATAACGACACTTTAAAGCTTTATTAAGCGCTTTAACGGATTATTATCCAACTGAACAACCGGACTATACCCGGAACATGAAAATATTATTATTTTCCTTATTTGTCTTTTTCTGACCTAGTTAGGGTCCCTGATTACCCTAACACTCGCGAAAATGCGCTACGCATTAGTAACAGAGTTAACTACTTAACCTAACCTACTTAACTCAACCATTACCCTAATCACTAGTTGAGATCGAACTAGACCCCCCCCCCCCATTCCTAACCGGCCCCAACCATGGGGAACACAATTGTACTTGGGAGATTTGTTTATTAATGGTTGCCTAATATCTACACAACACAATTTCCCTGGGGTAATAACCTCATGTTTTGCCTATAAGTATAAGCTTATACACAACATAATCATCCCTCATATTTCACCACCCAAACTCTTTCTCTCTTGCTCTCTAAACTCTCGGCCGAACCCCCTATGACCACCCACCCATTTTCGGCTTCCACCTTCATCATTCCAAGATCACACAAGTGCTAGAGGTTACGTATTAGGAGCCTTGGAGCAAGCGGAACACGAAGGACCTCTTTCGTTAGCTTTTATCCACGCGTTTTTCATCAAAGATCTTCCCTAGCCTTGAGCTAGAGGTATAATACTTAAAACTCGTTTTTAAACTTATCTAAAGTGGGTAAAAGGAATATTGTCGGTTGAATATCGTAAACATACATTTTGAAGTATAAAAGTCTAGTAAAAAGTATGAAAATGGTGGTTAATAGCTTACAACTTGTGTAAAAGTTGTAGTACTTGAAAGATGTGTTTATCTAGACCCGATCTATGATTGTGGTAGCTCGGATCACCATTTAACCCGGTTTGGTAAGATCGTTGATCTTAACATAAGCTTGTTTCGGTTAAACACAAGGGTTAAAAGGTGAAACTCTACCACACATGAAACATGAACTTGTGTAAAAATGCTTTACTCGGGTAAAAGTGTTTTTACGTGTACAAAAGTTGTTTTCTTGTTTAACCCGCTAATCGGACACTTATAACACGATTTAATAACATCTAAACAGCAAGCTGAGTCACTGTTTCAGCCGCCTTCATCAGGCTGTAAACGGACTTTAAAAACTCGAAAAACGGAATTTCAAAAGCCTAAATCGTGTCATTTCGAAAAACGAAGAAAATGGCGCTAGAATCGTATTTTTCTGATGTCGGTTACTATTTTAAAAACCTGTTTTCGTGACAGCAGCTAAGGCTGTTTGTTACTGCAGTAAATTGGGCTGTGCGTTTTCGATCACAACTTAAAACCCGAACCGAACCAGCCCCTGAAACTTTTATCTAAGATGGTCACGGATGTATTTGTGACCCTCAAACTGGAATTTCGATAAACGGACATACGAGGAATTTTTGACGAATTTTTCCACAAACTGTGATCAGAATGTGACAAATCTGATCACGGTTCGGTAAACGATTTTCTATAAATTATTGATAAGAAACTGGACCCCGATATTTTTATACAATCATTTTTTGGTCGATTAGGACGACCCGTAAAAATTTGGGAATTTTTGGAAAGGGTTAAGTATTTTATTTAGTCGTCCGAAAACAGTCCAGTTTCCACATATTGAAACTGAAACGACAAGGGTAGCGTTTCGCGTGTTAAAACGTAAGGGTTGATTGTTGATAATCATGGGTTGTTTTCAAAAAGAAAATGATACGCTTGGAAGCGTGGCCACCTCCAGTTACAGAGGAAACTCTGGCGAAATTTTCTAAAAACCTAACGCTTAGGCTTATTTACACAACAAGTGTTAGAACTATTTTCGACATATTTTCGAAACATAAATTTCGCCAGAACTATGTTTTACTAAATATTCGGAGGTGGGATTTTCACAAGAGTTAACGTGATAAATATATTTTGTCACCACACTGTTTATGATTATTTTGTGAAAATACATAAATATTATTTTAGAGTAAAAATAATATTTACAAGCGTTAATGATTCCAGAACTTTACGAATGCTTCCACAAACATATAAGTTACACCGGTAATTACATTACCACAAGATTGATAAAACGTAACTTACGCACATGTATTGTATCCCCCATCCTTGGGAAGAAGAATAACTACCAAGTGTATACGGAACATAAACACGAAATAGTTGTCTAACTATTTCCCAAAGACATAAACTGTAAAGCTAAGGCACGGCCGTCCGTCTAATAGAATTAGCACTTGTAGGTCGTTGCACAGCTTACTGTATTGGAGACACTTGGTAGAGACGCGCATTCACTGTGAGTTCATGTCCCCCTTTTCTCTAACTGTTTTCAGTTTTCTTAACTGCGGGGGTGAAATACATGTTACTTTGTTTACAAGTACTATTATACACGGTATGATTAACGTAAGGAGGTTTTAGATCATGTGAATGGGTAGTTAGAACACCGAGGGACTTAAGCGGTAGATCTATCTGGGTGTAGCGAGCCCAACCCCTGAGCCCGCATAATGGACCAGGTGGTGACTTTGTGCCCCAACGCCAAATACGCTAGGTTTTGTATCTTTCTACTTGCATCTCACAACATGCTAATGGCCTTGCAAACCATTGGTGATCACAAGTCCTCTTACACTGCTACATACTAGGGAACTTTTATACTTACAAGTGTTTTACTTACTCACTTGCACATGAACTCGCTCAACATTATTGTTGATTTTTCAACTTACATGTATTTCAGGAAATTAACGAGATCTGGCACGGTATGGCACGTTTTCCGCTGCACTAGTTTCCAAGGTCATCCGGGGTTTAGGGGATGTGTCTCTTTCCTGGACAAGACACAGTCCTTAAACCATGTCTATGTTATGTTTCAAGTTTGTAATGGTTGTTGAACAAGATTATGTTTGTCAGGGTACGTTAAAGCAATGGTATTGTGTTTGGGTTTCAAAAACTTAATGGATGATCTTGCATGTTTTTAACTCATATAGCTTTGGTATGATTAAGCTATGGTATTAAGAAGTCACACCAAAATTAACCACGCTTCCGCAAAGCCAGGGTGTGACAGGTTCATCCAGGAATACAGGTAGGAATTCGCTAAGAGATCTGCTAGGGTTTCAAATTGGGCAGAGAATTATTTACAGGGGTGTTTTTGAATGGTCTAAAAGAAGAGTTGAAGGCGGATGTGAGAATCCAGAAACCTAGAACCGTCTACAATAAGGATGAGCATTTGGTACTGGGTACCGGTGTCGTACCGGTACCAAATTTCCCGTATCGGTTCGGTACGGTACCGGTAAAATTTTGAATTTTACCTTCAAATACCGGTACCGTACCGAATATTTCAGTACCAGTACCCAGTTTTGACGAATATCGATACTAGTATTTTCGGTACGGTACCAGTACCACGCTCATCCCTAGTCTGCAATGTAGCAAGCTTAGCCCTAGAATACGAGTCCAAGGTCAGTTTTTCTAAGCCCACTAAAACTTATACCTGGAACCCAAGCCCAAAAGTTAACCCAAGCGATAATAAACCAACCAATTATCCCACTAACCAAAACCCTACACCCCAAAGTTCACTTACCAGAATTTCAGAAACTAAGAAACATAGTCAATTTCTTAAAGGAGAATGCTTCAGAAGTAGGGAAAAATACGGACCATGCTATCACTGCAAAACGGGTACCTTCAAGCTATTAGAAACATCTGAAGAACAAGAAGAACCTACTGATATTAACAAGGAAGAGAGGTTAGGAGTTCAAGAAGAGTTGGCTGAAATAAGTGTAGGATCGTTTTCAGACCCAAACGAGTCGATCAGAAGAGATCTCGTCCGATACAAAAGGCGGAAACAAATGTATCAGAGTAATTTCAGCTGAATTGCATGAGAAATCACTTTAAACTGTCTCTATATTGATATCAGATCGAATTACAAGCCTGGAGTCACTTCGGCAGCACTTTGTTGCCGGAATCAGAACCTTTTTAAATGACAAGGCACATCAGGTATTTATAAGTGAGCTGGTTTCGCACGAAATGGTTCATGCGAAATAGTGATTTTGCGAAATAGTGATTTCGCACGAAATCACTCAAACGAAACCAGTTTCACACGAACTCACTATTTCGTGCGAAATACCCATTTGATTTCGTACAAAATGACATATATGTCATTTCGTGCGAAATACCCACAAACACTCATATCTCGTTTTCCGTGCCCTGATCTATCTAATACAATACAAGACTCGATACAAGAGGAAGTCGACATACATATGCACCAACAGACTCCCCCTTGGATGTTGACGAAGTCTTCGGTATCGAGTCTTCGGTTGTCAAACCTTCAGTCTTTATCAATCTTCTCAATCTCTCCAAAGATTCTCCATTGTAAGCATCCTCAATCAATCTCTTTCTCTTTCTCCCAGAATCTCAACCTGGATCTATACTCCTCTTGATCAGATCTCTTGATTCCTTAAGATCATCAGCATCAGCAGCTTTCATCTTCAGATTCCCTCTTGATGTCATCAGACTCCCCCTTTCGATAAGCTGGGATCGCAGTCTGGAATTCACTTTTCACAGGTTCTAAGATCGTAACCTGGCTTTTCTCAAACTTCATTCCTGCACAATCTCTACCATAAACATAAGTTTCACAAATTTAAAATATTGCAAATTCAGAAACCACTTTACAGGAATTATTAAAAAAATTATTTATTCTCTGAAAACCGCTTGTAAGAATTTCTTCATACACACTCTCCCAAACCTTTTCATCATGTTTAGCACCCGGAATTTTGAAAATTAGCTCTTCAACATCAGTTGTCGAATTTTTTTTTAAATTTTTTTCAGAATTTTATGCTAAAACATACTGAAAATCTTTTTGGATTTTTGAATATAAAGAAATGCAGTAAAGAGATATTTACAAACAATATTTTTACGAGTTTGTGTAAGAGGATCATATCAGTTTATGAGATAAATCACCAACACCGTTAAGCTTTAAACATTTTAAGGTCTAAACGATTCACATAGATTGTCAGTATACCGATCCACTTTAAATTTTCACACAAATTTCAACTGTTTCGAGATACGAAATTAATGTTTTAAGCACTTGAACTTATTTGCGTGTCTCACCTCAGAATATACTCCCGTATCCAGATCCCAATATTTAGTCTTACAGGTGAGTATACCTAGATGATATCTGTAAAGGGTAAAATGCGAGGGCCATGAGAGCTCATGCTATTGCTTCCGCAAAATCAGAGAGATGATGGCTTCGACTTTTGGTGTGTTCCCTTTAGAGAATCTTTTCTTCAACAGCACATGATTAGCATTTTGCAATGTTTCATCATTTTTTATGCTGAAGGGGGTGCTATATTTCAAGCAAGCAGAAAGTATTATACGGGGACTAGGCCATTGCTTCCGCAAAATCAAAAGTCCCGGGATAATACCCCAGATATCACTAAGCATAAAGACCTAGTATTTCAGAAAGAGGGACCTTTCAAACAAGATTTCGGGGGTTATCCATATATCTGAGAGATGTTCCCCACAAATTAAGTAAGTTTGATATTTAGGTTTATATCTCAAACACAATCTACTAAGTGTGCGAAAACCTACTGGCACATCATCAGTGAGACCGTTTATCACTTCTGAACTTTCCAATTCTTTAGCATGCTGTGATAGTCCATTGATGTACTATCCTTTCCTCTTTTTCACAACAAAACTCATTTTTGATTTTATCATGTTTTTGACTTTTTCAAAATTTTCTAATGTTTTTGGATTTTCAAATTTCTTACTCCCCCTAAAATTCAAAACCATTTAAAAAAAATTTGAAAACAAACTATACAAATAAAGTGACAACTGTTACGAATTGCTTCAAATCGCCATCCACTTGGTATAAACAATCAGAACTCCCCCTTACAACAAACTATTTTCCTATTAAGATTTCAAAACACTTAAGTTTGTTTTAATCAAAATGGTTTTTCCAGAAAATAAGCTTTGTTGATTTTACCACTTGTAAAAATGGGGATGTGATCATCACTTTGTTTTCCAATCATTTGAATGAAAGTTAAATCAAGTTCAACTTAATGACCTTGATTAACCACTTGTAGGTAAAACCTCTCTTTCAACCACTTGATAGTTTTGCTAACCAACAATTACCACTTGTAGGTTGAAATCTCAAAATGCCGATACCTACTCCACACTTACCAACCTGGGAGTTCCGGCAAGTCATACTAGTGAAAAATTTTCAATTTTCAAAAAACAATTTTTCAAGAATGATGCCGATTCATGCTCCGCGATTACCAACTTGGAAGCTCCGGCAAGTCAGGTTTTTCAGTTAGAGAGCTTCTCCCAAGCCTGACGGTCCTTGGCAGATTCCGAGTTACCAACACTCGGTTGCTTACCTTCCATCTTCTTCTCATAAAATTCCTTTACCCCTTTGACTTTTTTATCAATCATTTTTCCAAAAATATGTTTCACTTTGGGATTAAAGGCCTTTTCAATATCAAATTCTTTCTTTTCTGAGAAAAATTGATTTGAAATTTCAACTTTTTTCAACTTTTGTTTTAAAATTTTCAGCCCGCAAGGGTGGAAAATTTGCATCATCCAATGGCGGAACTGATTTCTCTTATTTGATAACAACTTGTGGCTCCTCTGATTTTGTGGAATCAGATTCATCACCAGAATTATCACTTGAATTCTTAACAACCCATTTTTGATTGTTAAGTTTCTCCTTTCTTTTGTAGACATCTTTCGAACATTCACCAACCTCAAAAGTTGAATTTTCAAAAATTTTAAATCTGTTGGTTGGTGGTTCGGTTTTCTCAACAATCTTTTCTTTCAGTTTACCAGAGACTCCCTGTTTTGTTTGTATTGCCTTTGGACAATTCCTGACAATGTGACCAACTGTTTTACATTGAAAACAGATTCTTGTCTCTATCTTCTTCTGAGCAACACTTTTCTTCATTTCTTCTTGCTTCTTGGCAAGGAATTCTTTGTTGGATTGCTTTCTAAACACTTGCTCTTTTTCTTCTTCAGATGATTTTCCTGTAATAAAAACAATTTTTGGTTTATAACCCTTTTCATTTTTATGATTTTTTGGTGGAATAAAACCCAATCCCTTCTTTTTGTAATTACCGTTATGGTTTGGTTTCTTTTGATAACCTGAACAAGAACTGTAACCCATTTTCTTGTTTAATCTTTGTTGAACTCTTGAGGTGTAAGATTTAGGTTTTCCAGAAAGATTTACATCTTTTATTTCAGAAATATTAATTTCTGTTAGTTTAAAAACCTTTTTGATCATTTCAGTTTTAACACCTCTTATTGGAAATGCCTCATCAGAATATAATTTGTCAGAATCTTTCAAAGTATATGCTACATTGATTGGTTCATCATTCAAATTAGATTTTGATAACAAAAATTCTTTATTATACACACGTTTGTCCTTTTTGACTGTTGAATTTGACGTGTTGGACTCAGACTTTGACTCTGTTTTGGACTCCTCCGTTTCATCCTTATCCAACACCTGATCGACCACTTTCTTTATTAACTCGGACTCATGATCAGTGTCAGATTATATGAATGTGACATCAATATTTTCTGGCAAATTATCTGAAGACTCAGACTCCCACTGTAAGTTTGTTGCCTTTTTGACTCTTTCTGAATTTGGATTTCGAGGAGAATATCCCTTTTCGACCGGGGGGGTGGACATTTGTTATAAACAACACTTGGTTTTTTACCATATGTCTTCACTTCATCATCTTCTTTTGTTTCAGACTTCTTCTCTTCAGAAATCTTTTCTTCTTCAAACGTCTTCAAACCTTCTACTATCGGGTAAATCCTGTCAACCACAAAAGTAGAACATGAGTAACTTTTTAACAATCTATTAACTCTCTCGGTTTCAATTCTCTGTGTTTCTAACTTCAATTCAAGCTCAGCACACTTCTAAGTGTAATAGTTGACACTATCAAGCTGTCTCATGTATGCTCCTTTAAGTGTCTTCATTGCTATAGCTTGTTCACTGCTCGACTCATTGTACTGATTCATGGCTTTGTTCAGGACATCATATGACTCTTTCATCCTGTTCAAGTTGTGAATCAATTCACTGTTTTGCTTCTTCATAGTCTCACAGTTTTCACAACTCTCAGACACTTTTTCTTCAACAACTTCCTTTTTAACCTTAAACACTGGAATTTCTTTATCTTGATTCTTTATCACACTAACCTTTTCTTCAACTTTTTTACCTTGCCTGGCTAAATATTTTATTATTTTTTCTGCCCAATAATCATCAGTATTATTGTCAACTTTTTGAGAAACAAAAGCTTTATGACCAGAAGTTTTGTTAGGATCATAATTATCCCAACTGAAATCTTTCCAACTAAAACCCTCTGGAAGCCTTTCATCATCTTGATCTATCATTTTGTTCATCAAGAATGCTTTACTCTCTGCTGAAACATATTTATCCCAATTGTTTTCTTTTAATGAACTTCCATCATCTTGATTAACAAGACAAGCTTTCTTTGAATCTTCGATCACCTTTCTAGCATGTGCAGTTTGTTGCTGTTCTTGTTGATACGGCTATTGAGCAACTTGATGATAAATCACCTTTCGATAGTAGTCATTGTTTCCGAAAGGATTTTGAGCTCCACTTGCTTTGCGGTTTGTGCACTCTCGCTTAAAATGCCCGTTTTCCCTGCAACGAAAACAAGTAACTTTAGTGTTAGTGCATTCATCTGTCAACTACGTCTTAAGTCGTGTCTCAGTTCGTTGCGAAGATTGGTCAAACATGATGTCATCATGACATCATCCAAGTGATGTCACAATGACATAATCTCACAAGAAGACAAAGCATTAAATGGGATTTCGCTCATGTGACTAGACTGATTTCGTGTTTATGTTAATTGTGTTAGATTTCGCTTATGAGTCAATAGGTGATTTCGCTTTGATGTCATGTCCATAGAAGCGAAATCAGATATAAGTGATTTCGCTTATATGAACATGGTCATAAAAGCGAAATCAACACTACTATATAAGGCACACTTGTTAGTTCATTCGATACGCGACTTCTGAAAGTGTAACGAAGTGCTGCCGGTTTTCTGTCAGGTTGTAATCATTGTTAAACGCTATATAAGAGACATATTAAAGATTAACAAGCTGTGTTCGTGTCTAGTTCTCTGATTCCGCCTTTGAACTGGACTTAAACTCTTCGGATCGACTCAATCGGGTCAAACAACGATCCAACAAGTGGTATCAGAGCTAGTGAAGAAGAGTTTAGCTTGATTTCGATTATATTCTGACTTCTACATCTTCTTTTATCTGTTCAGAAATTTTACTGGTCGAAAGTTACTCAAAATTTCACAGCTTATAGAAAATTGGTAATAGACAAATCCTGGAAAGTTTCAGATTAAAATTCGAACTAAAAATGGACTAAATTGGCTTCGGAGTTGATTCCGCTTTTACGAACAATTGGTGATTCCGCTTTTATGTCATAGTTAATTCCGCTCCAAAGGTCATATTTTCATATGATTTCGCTCCAAGGGACATACTCAGTCTAATTTCGCTTATTTGATCAAAGTGATTCCGATCTAGTGTCAATGTATTAAGGGGTTTCGCTTTTAAAGACACCTGATTTCGCTCAAGTGGACAAAAGTTGATTTCGCTCTAGTGGACAAAACTTGATTTCGCTTCAACGGACATTATAAGTCTGATTTCGCTCGAGTGTCATTTTTGAGTCAAAAGTGGACTTTTTCGTGTCGAGATTATTTCACGTCGATCGAGTGTCAGTCTGTTACAATTTATTTGTTATTAATTGTACTGATTGTGTTTGTTTGATATTTCGTCAGGTTTGCATCATGGCTGAGGAATTTTACAACACGTTTTTCAATGCGTTCGCAACCGAATCGTCTGAGGCTACAAATATTACACCAAAAACCATTTCTAAGGTGCTAAATGAGAACATCAAACATGATAACTTTTATGGAACTCATTCAAAGCCACCAGCTCTTGATAGCATTGAGGATTATACCTGGTGGAAAGAACGTTTTATCAATTGGGCGAAAGCGTATGCTCATGAAAGCTGGTTTTGCTTGGAGTATGGGTATGAAAAACCAAAAGACGAGAAAGGCGAAGATCTAGTATTCAAGAAGTTTTCCAGAGAAGATAAAGCTGAATACGGAGCTGAACAGAGAATGATAGCGTTGATCCAGTCAGCAATCAGAAATGATATTTTTGCTTTACTAACTCATGATGGGTCATCTAAGTCTGTCTGGGAAGCTTTACGTGTTAAAGCTGAAGGGGGTAAACAGATTAAAAAGAACAAAATCGCTTTATTAAAGAAAGAATTTGATCTTTTTGATAACATAAAAGGAGAGTCGGTGTGGCAAATGATTGAGAGATTCTGTCATCTTAAAATTGAGTTGGAGAGATTAAAGATAAATAAAACAAGAGAGGAATTGATAGACAAAGTGATTGAAGCGTTACCACGAGCTGATCAGTGGCAAACGTTTGTTTTTATTTTGAAAAATGATGCTTTGTATGATACAATTACTCTTGATGCTTTGTTTGAAAAGATTGAAAGTCATGATCTGGAGCTACAAAAGCAAAACAAGATGACTGATTCTTCACATCAACAGAACGTTGGCTTGTACTACAAAAGCAATGTGCTTTCTGATAAAGGCGTTGGTTCACCAAAAACAGCATTTAGTGGTCAAAAGATGAAAGAACCATCAACAACGTCAACAAGTCATCATTCTGGATATCATTCATCTTCAAAGACAAATTCTGATGAATCTGAAGAAATCCTGTGCAACATTGCTCTTAAACTGAAGAATTCTCCTGCAATGAGCATAAATGCAGCGAAGCAGCAAATGAGTTTCCTTGCATCTGTTCTGGAGTCATATGAAGGTCTTGTAGCTGGCAAAATTGGAAACTCCGAATTGACCAAAGAAGATTACGACCAGATTGATCCGGAAGAGATGGAGCTCATTGACATCCGTTGGTGTTTAGCTAGTTGTATTCGCAGAGCTCAGAGGTACATGGAGATTACCGGGAAACAATCACTTGGAGGCGCTTCAACAAAGCTTGGATTCGACAAATCCAAAGTAACCTGCTTCAAATGCAAGCAAAAGGGTCATTTCAAAAGAGTGCAGAAATTCTGAAGTTGCTGAAGGAAGTGAACGTCCTTTCAATGATGATTATTATCGAAAGGCGATTTACCATCGAAGTAGAGAAGAACCAAAGTTGATCGAAGATAAGCCGAGAGAAAAATCAAGAGCATATGCAGTAATCTATCCTGATGAAGGATTTGACTGGAGCACAGTTTGTCCAGAAGAAGATCGTTTAGAGAATGTTCGTAAAACAGCTCAAGGGAGAGCTATGACAGAAGAAAGAAAGTTTGTTTTTGTTGCTAAGATTCAAGATGAAAACAAAGACAAAGACACTACTGAAGTCCATGAAGAAAAAGTCGAGATCAAAGAGACAACTCGAGAAGAGATATTAAGTGAGAAGACCTACAGAGAAAGAAACGTGGTCTACAACAGAATGGATGACATGCAGGAGGAGTATGAAATGGCTGTCGGTAGCAAAAGATGGGATAAAAAGAGAGAATGTTATTATAACAGAGAAGGAGAACCGGTTGTTCCCAAGAAAGACATAATCTTCGATGATGTTCTTCTCAAAGTCCCGTTGAGAGCTGAATACTATAGAAATGTGATGAAAGATGACACATACGTTAAGAGGTATGAAAAAGAGATCAGATATGCCATGTTATCGTGTCTGAGAATAAGGGATGAGGAGAGAATGAAGAAGAATGTTGAAGAAATGGTGAACAATCTGAAGAAAGATGCTGAAGAGGTTAAAACAGAAACTGTTGAAGTTAAAGCTGTGAAGGAAATAAAAAATGAAGAGGTTGAGAAAGCTGTTACTGAAGAACAGCAGATTGAAGAAGAGCTGAAGAAAGAAGAAAAAGAGGAAAAGAATGAGAATGAGGAAGCTGATAATGTTGGTGATGAAGTTGGTGTTGAAGAAAAACAGAATGTTGCTGAGCAGACAGAGGTTGCTGAAAACACCGAAGTACCAATCAATGAGGTAAATTCTGATTCTGAAAAACTGATTGATCAGTGCAAGAAATGCATGGAACCGTGCAGAGCTTGTACTGAAAAAGATGAGCAATTCAGAACAAGAGATCTTGAATTCACAAAAATAGAAAACATTTTCAAAGAAAAATGCAAAGATATGTTAGAAAAAGAAAAGGTTTTTAAAGAAAATGATGGAAAACTTTCAGAAAAATGTAACAAATTAGAGAAAGAAAATGAAGTTTTGAAAGAAAATGTTTTGAAAATGACAAATGAATGTGAACAAAAAGGAATTGCTTGTCAAGAAATGAAAAAGGAATATGATTCAATGAAATTATCATATCACATTACGAAAGAGTCATATGATAAAATAAAAGATGAAATGAAATATGCTCAATCAAGAATGAATTATATGTCTGAAACAACCAAAGAACTTAAACGAATGTATGCTATAAAACAAGATGTTGTTAATTCATATATTGAGGATGTTGCTAAGTTGAAGCGACAGATTGCTGATTTAGAACAGGATAACAACAAGTTAAAGAGTTATCACGTGTCGTCATATGTGCTTGAACGAATTTTCAATATAAAACCGGGTGATGGTGAGTCTGAGCAGAACAAGAAAGGCATTGGCTCAGAGTTTCATCAAGTTCCACCACCGGAAAAATTTGCATTTTATGATGAGGAAAAGGTCGAAAAAGCTTTCAACATGGTAGACCAATTGCCAGACAACATTGACATAACCTATTCCAAATCTGATGATTCTCATGATTCAGAGGTGGTAGGTAAAGTCGTTGAAAGTGTGTTGAAAGAAGAGTCAGTTGATACAGGTAAATCTGAATCACAGGATGAAGATGAAGGAAATCTTCATGATGGATATCTGAAAAACACAAAATCCGAGAAAAGTTTGAATGATGATTCAAAAGGATTGGTTTATACCATGATTGGATCGGACAAATTGTTCTTAGATGTTGTATTCCCGATTCAGAATGTGATTTCAGAAAAAGTCGACAAAGTTTTCAAAATGGTTGAGATTGAGAAGTCTGAGATTTCAAAGTTTGTTGGTAAGAGTCATAGAGGTTCGTATACCAAACCTGGTTTCAAAAAGAAGAACATGAAGGCTGGGTTGGGTTATAAGAAGAAACAACATTGGAACAAAAATGAGACGCCGAATTTTCAAGCAAAAATGAGTTTTGTTCAAGGAGGCAGTTTAGAAAAAGAAAAAGAACTCAAAATGAGACAGTCTAATGATGAATTCTTTGCTAAAAAGAAAAAGCAACAACCACAGGTCAAAGATGTGTCCATGAGAACATGTTTCAAATGTGATCAAAAAGGACATCTTGCACGCAAGTGTCCTAATCTAAAAACTGTAGATGTTGACAAAAAGAAGTTTGATGCTAAGAAACAAAAATCTGAGAATGTGAGACAAAGGTCAACCAAATTTGATTCGAAACAAACTTGGAGGTACAATACAAACAAGTTTGCTTCAAATCAAAATTGGAAATCAAACCCGAATAGGTTTGATTCAAGACAGACCTGGAATTCTCACACACCCAGATTCAGAACAACACAGAGTTGGAAAACCACAGTTGATATGACAAAACCTCAAGAGTTTTGGAAACCAAGAGTTGTTGTTCAAAATCAAAATGTTCAAAAAGATTCACATTTTTACAAACGAGGAACACCAAAAGGTCAAACATGGAGTGTTAAGAAACATGTTGATTTGGTAAAAGATGAGAAAGTTGAAGTTAAAATTGAGAAAGTTTTTGTAAAAAATGACAAAGAATTTCCAGCATTGAATGAAAATTATTGTGTTGAAATGCCTAAGGTTCAACAGACCTGGGCTAAATTGTTCAAGTAATCAAGTAGTCTGAATGTGCAAGTGCTCAACAAATCTGAAGATTGTAAGAATAGAAGTTGGAGCAGCCTGTCACAACAAGGAGAGGAGGCTGCTGGATCCTGTGTTGGTTGAAACAGGAAGTTTATATGTTTTCTGTAAATAAATAAACAATATTTCAAAAACCCCAAAAATTGAAAAATTTGAAAAACGAAAAATATGTTTGTTTTTAATTTTTGTCAAATATTCAAAAATACAAAAATATGTGTTGATTGAATATGCCGAAACCCTCACGGCTGAACAAACATGATTACTTTCATCAGATTGAAAAACGGTTTTCAAACTATTAAGATCAATGTGTTGTAAATCATGGGGGTACATTATTTTCTGCAAATCAGTACACTTTTAGCAGAAAATGGATGGCGAGACAAAGCTATCAGTATTGGTTGTCAAATTTTCTTTATATGATTTTGCATTTTAGGGGGAGTAATGTTGTTAGAAAATACAAAAACATTTGAAAATTTTGAAAAAGTCAAAAACATGATAAAATTCAAAAATTTGAGTTTTTGTGTAAAAAGAGGAAATGATAGTACATCAGTAGACAGTTACAGTATGCTAAAGAATTGGAAAGTTTAAATGTGTTAAACGATCTCACCGTGGATGTGTCGGTAGGTTTTTATACATTTAGTAAACTTTTTCGGGATATAAACCTAAATTCAAACTTGCTTATTTCGTGGGGAACACTACTTGGATATATAGGTAACCCGTGAAATCTCATTTGAAAGGTCTCATAATCTGATATACTAGGTCTTTATACTCAATGATATCTGGGGTATTATTCCGGGACTTCTGCTGAACGGTAGTTCTGACCTAGTCCTTGAATAATACTTTCTGAAAATGCTTGAAACATAGCATTAAACCCTCAGCATGCTGAAACAATAAAATTGATAAATGCTGCTGTTGTAAGCAAAAAGATCCTCTAAAGGGGACATACCGTAAAGTCGAAGCTGATATCTCTCTGCGTATACGGAAGTATCGACCTGAGATCCCTCGGCCCTCGCATACCTAATTTATATACAGATATCATTGTAGTATACTCACCTGTAAGACTGATTATTGAGATTCTGGATACGGGAGTATATTCAAGAGGTGGGACACATGAATGAGTTTAAGTTCTTAATACACCTAATTCGTATCCTGAATCAGTTGAAATTTGTGTGAAAATTTAAGTGGATCAGTATATCGACAATCTAAGTGAATTGTTTAATGCGTAATGTGATTTTAAGCTCAACGGTACTTGTGACTTGTCAGAAACTGATATGATCCTCTGACGCATACTCAAACAAAAATATTGTCTGTAAATATGTTTGTACATATTTCTTTATTGCTTTATATTTTCAGAAAATACAAAAAGATTTTGATTTCTACTTTATTTTCGACAACTGATATCTGAAATGCTGAGTTTCAAAATCTAAGTAAGTTGATTGTGTTTCTGAAAATAAAACAAGTTCATTAATTTGAAACTTGATTTTAAAATAAAAAATTTCAAAAACAGTTTGTGATATCTCCAAGGTCATTAACTTGAACTTGGATGATAAACTGTGAGGGAGTTGGATTCTTTAATGCTGCCAAATCTATAAAGTTTGTTGATAGGGGGAGTGGATTAGAGAAGTTGATTGATAATACGAAAACATTGTATTTATAGATGTTTGAGTGTTGCAGATGTACCAGACTACGATCCCGAGAGCAGAGTCTAAGGGGGAGTCTGAAGACAAGCTTGAAGCAAAGAGAAGCTTGTAGATGGAAAGGTAGGTGTCGATCCCAAAGCACGGAAGCTTGATGAAAGGGGGAGCCTGAAGCTGATATAGACTGAAGACTGAGAAGACTCGACACTTAAGACTCGT
The DNA here is from genome assembly GCA_030545235.1 of Helianthus tuberosus. Taxonomy (NCBI): domain Eukaryota; kingdom Viridiplantae; phylum Streptophyta; class Magnoliopsida; order Asterales; family Asteraceae; genus Helianthus; species Helianthus tuberosus. The sequence goes on from CM060405.1 coordinate 87,525,050, forward strand.
CAACATCTGAGGGGGAGTCTGTTAGTGCATTCATCTGTCAACTACGTCTTAAGTCGTGTCTCAGTTCGTTGCGAAGATTGGTCAAACATGATGTCATCATGACATCATCCAAGTGATGTCACAATGACATAATCTCACAAGAAGACAAAGCATTAAATGGGATTTCGCTCATGTGACTAGACTGATTTCGTGTTTATGTTAATTGTGTTAGATTTCGCTTATGAGTCAATAGGTGATTTCGCTTTGATGTCATGTCCATAGAAGCGAAATCAGATATAAGTGATTTCGCTTATATGAACATGGTCATAAAAGCGAAATCAACACTACTATATAAGGCACACTTGTTAGTTCATTCGATACGCGACTTCTGAAAGTGTAACGAAGTGCTGCCGGTTTTCTGTCAGGTTGTAATCATTGTTAGACACTATATAAGAGACAGATTAAAGATTAACAAGCTGTGTTCGTGTCTAGTTCTCTGATTCCGCCTTTGAACTGGACTTAAACTCTTCGGATCGACTCAATCGGGTCAAACAACGATCCAACATTTAGATTTATCAAATCCTAAAGTAGAAACATTTGCATCACGAAAATCATCTCTTCCCGTAATTTGTTAAACTTTTTAGCTCTTCTCAACACACTTGCCAAACACCACTTTATATCCATCAATTCCATCTCCTCAGCATCGACCTGATCGTAATCCTCCTTAGTCAGCATTGGATTTCCAATCCTACCTGCAACCAAACTTCCATACGACTCTAGCACAGTCACCAACAAAGACATATGACTTTTTGCAACTTCTTCCGAGTAGTTCTGACCATTCTAAAGATTTAAAGCAATGTTGCATTGCAGAACTTTGCCACTCTTTGTTACAGAAAAATGTGGATCAAATGATGGAAATTGTTAGTGCAGTATGTCTATCGCCTCCGTCATCTCAAAACCGTAGCTGAAACAGTATAAATCTAGCCTTATATTGTAATATCTAGAGTAAAACGCAAGGTGGCAATATTGTAAATAAGAGGAAAGCTCTTATAAGCCTTGGCCTATAAATAGATGTGTTAGGGTTAGAGTTTAGAACTTTTTGGCATTTTGCACTTTGGAGAGCTCTAGTGTTAGATAGAGAAGCTAGAGAAGCTAGAGAGAGAAAGTGCTCATCGTGATTCAGGTGCTTGTACGATTTCAGATCTGTTAATAGAATCACCGATTATATTACGTCTCGTGTGTTCGGTCACGCACGTTCACGGATTCCGCACGTCGAACGTGTCATACGCAATCGTTTCAGAGTCAAAACCGGGACCTAACAAGTGGTATCAGAGCAGGAGCTCGATTGCACGAATCAAACGCATGAATTCGCACAGAAATTGATCAGATTCAGATCGAAATTTCACTCAGATTTGTCAAAATTCTTCACCTTTTCATTTCTTCACGTTTTTATGTGAAAGACGCAAAATTAAACAGGATTTTACAGATAAAAATTGCTAAAATTCGGATATGTTGTGCAAAAACAATTGATCTATAAGCTTATAAATTTTCAGAACTTAATTCGAAGCCGTGTAAGAGAATTTTAGAAATTTGTGGTTCGAAGTTTGTTGAAATATGTTGAACGTTGCTGCTGTTGTTCTTGATGTTCACCGGTCGGATAGCAATTCGACCGGATGACCATTCGACTCAAGTTCCATTTCATTAATTTGTTGACTTGTTGACTGGCTACCCGCACGAATAGCAATTCGACTCAAGATTCCTTCTTTGCAATTCATTTAAAGTTGTTTGACCAAGTTGATTGCGTCGGATAGCAATTCGTGTCATATCATCTCATTGAAACCACTGAAGTACCAACAGCTGTTGATACAACAGGTGTTTTAACATCTGTTGGTTTGGAAGATTGATGTGTGGAGCTTTTGGAAGGTTTGGGAGTATGTTTTGTGGATCTGGATGGTATGGATTTGGGTTGCCTCACTTTTCTAGTGGGCTGCTTTCTTTTAGGCTCAGGATTTTCTTCATCCTTTGGCTCAGAAGTACCCTGCTCATTCATCTCCATAAAAACTCTTTTCTCCTATTCAAACCTAGCTTTATCCTTTGCCTCCATATCCTTTTTCACCCTTGATTTTGCATCAGCAATGGCATTTATGGTTACATCAATCTTTTTAGACCCATCTGGCTTAGGGATGCCTGCAAGCATACTAGAATTGTCAGGTGCAATGTAAAGACCATCTTCATATCCCTTTTTCTTTCAACTGCTTCATTTTCTCCCCCTTTTTGGCATTAGCTGGTGGTGGGTTGTCCACAAAGATGATAGAGGGAGGAGCAGTGCCAGTGGTGTTCAATAAGTGGGCCTTGATTGCCTTGATGTCTGCCTGTGTATCTTTAAACCTTGCTTCCATAATATTTCTGATCTTTTGAACTTGTATCTCATGTTGCTGATCAGCATATTCCCTTTGTTGTTGAAGCAGAGGTTGAAACAAACTCCACAGCTCATTTGGAGTAGTAGCAGATGATGGAGCAACTGTTGGAGTTGGTGCAGCAGTGGATGGTACCTTTTGTTCTTTCAACAACTGTTGTAGCATGTGTTTGATTTCTACAACAGATGTATCAAGCTTGTCAACTCTATCCGTCAATTCTCGGTACATTAAACCATCACCCAACTTAATGAGATCATCTGATTTCCCACTGGCAGTGGTTGTATCAGTGGTTGACTTAGGGAGAGTATCCCAAAAATCATCCATTGATGCCCCTTTTTCTTGGTATTGGGGTCTTCTATCTTCAAAAGAGGTTGCCATTCTAAGCTCACTAGTGTATATTGGATATCCACCAGTTGGCATTATGGTTCACAAAGAAGATATTGCCTTCAAGGAAGTCTTATTGATGAAACTACTGTCCAAGTGTAAACCAGTGGGTTCAACACTTGTAGTAGCTGCTTGACTTGAACTACCACCAAGAGTTACATGTAACTCAAGGGGTGTAACCTCCTCAGTTGTTGGTGGGTTAGCAAAGATTGAGACAGTAGACCCAGTCACTTGTTGGAGTATATTCTCATTAATAGGTGATTGAGAAGAACTGGTTTGTGTCTGGGCTAAATCAAGTGCATCCAACAAAAGTTTTGTTTGTGGGGGAATTTGAGAAGTGAGGATAGGTGTAGAAAGCGAATTTGCCCCGGGCAGTGGGTTGTGGATGATAGAATTAAGTGATTCTAGAGCATCATAATTTGGTGTCCCAGTTCATACAACCTGTTCTTTTTGAGAAGAAGCAGGAGGAGTTTGAGGTTCAGGTTGAAATCTTTCTACCATCTGCTGTGAGGAAGTAACAGCAGTGGTTTCTGGTGACTTTTGTGTTGTCACTGGCAGTTGCTCTGGGATCTTATCTTCCAGAGTTGCCCGTTTTGTAGGTTTGGGGGGGGGGGGTTTATGTTTTCTTTAGTTTTGGTCTTTTTGTGGTTTTAGGTGTGGGTTTCACAGCAGTTGTTTTACTGCTGTGATCATCTTGAGCAGTGGGCTCAGCAGCAGGTGCCTGAGGAGCAGTGGTAGCTGCTAAAGTCTGCTCGGGTGTTTTGGAAACTTTTGATAGCCTTGTAAATGTTTCAGGTGTTAGGCCATTTATTTGAAAAGGTTCACCCTGGATAAGCACATGAGTATTATTCTTTGAAAATTTCTTTTGAAAATAGAAGCTTAGGAACCTTGGAAACAGTAAAAATGATTTTTTATCATCATTTTTGACCAAATCATCAAAGATCTCTTGGGAGTAGTTAAAATTTTCTCCATGTAGGATAGCATAACCCAGGTATTGGATCTTCAATGGAATTTCATTGAAAGCAGTGGTCTTATTTGAAACACACATTAACAGGGTATGAAATAAAAATCTTGTTGGAGGAGGAAAACTACCTTTTTGTACGGTATCCTTTTTCATTTCCTCAGCATACCCTCTTTCTATAAAATCTATTTGATACTCTATTTTAGAAAAAGAAGTTTTATCTTGAAGATCATTCAGTTTAAACACTTCTGATAGAGTTTGTGGTGTGATTTTAACTGGTACACCCTTTATCGAGGAATTGATGGCAATGGGTGTTTTATCTTGAGATTCAATGTTTGCATTCTTCCAAAATTCTCTCTGGGTTGTCAGGTAAATCGGAGCATCAGCAGTCAACAAAGTTTTGTGCTTTGAAGACGAAAGAGCATCTATGATGGAATTGAAGGTTTCAGTATGACTTGGTTTTATCAATAGACCCAAGTAATTGTGAGGAGCTTTGTATGGAATTTCTGTGGACGTTTGAGTGAATTTGTGAGAGGATGAAGATGGTGATTTGAGTATGTGTGCGAGAGGAAGAAGACGATGAGTGATTTGAGAGAGAAAGATGGTAACTGCTTTGAGAAAGGAATTTTGAGTTCAATTCGACAGTGAAAACCCTATTTGGGGTTTTGATCAGGGTTTTATAAAGGGAAAAAGTGAATGCTGATGTGGCAGCGGTTACAAAAGATCTGACCGACAAGTACTGACCACGTGTCAACCACTGATGGTGAATGGAAGACAGTTGTTAAGGAAACCACTGATGGAAACAAGTATCAGTGGTTGCAACGGTTATAATGAGAACAGTGGCTGATTTTCAACTATCAGTGGATAGCCTATTAGGGGGTTAAAACACTGATTTTGAACAACAATGATTAACAAGGAGATGAGAAAAACAGTGGTTGACTTTCAGTAGTGGACAATATTATCAAAACAGATGTTTGAACCAAATCAGTGCTTATGGCTGACTTTTAAGGATTTAATGAAAATTTTCATTTTTAGTTATTTTTAAGGATGGATTTTTGATTTTCTGAAAACATTTTAATGCTTTTATTCATAGAAAAACAAGATGTTGCTTGTTAATCCATGTTCAGCATGCCAATCCTAGAGATCAAGCTTTCAAAGGTGGATGTGTCTAAACCTTTGGTTAGCACATCTACTAGCTGATCTTTAGTTGGTACATGATGCAGTGAAATCAAACATTTTTCATAGCAATCACTCACAAAGTGATGTCTGATGTCAATGTACTTGGTGGTTGAATGGGATACTGTATTTTTTATGATATTTTCTACTGCCTGACTGTCCAACAAGAAACGTGTCTTTAGGGCAGTGATACCAAAATCCAGCAATTGATTTTGAAGCCATAACAGTTGGGCTGTACAGCTTACAGCAACTATATACTCTGCCTCAGCAGTGGATGTGGAAACAGCTGCTTGCTTTTTGCTTTGCCAAGACACTAAGCAACTGCCTAGGAATTGGCACCCTCCTGAAGTGGACTTCCTTGTTTTGTCACATCCAGTAAAATCACTATCTGAGAAACCTGAAAGCTTGATATTTCCATCAGCTGGATACCAGATACCAAGTGTGGGAGCACCTTTTAGGTATCTGAATATTCTTTTTACAGCAATAAAGTTTGACTTTCTAGCGGCTGGTTGGGATCTTGCACAAACACATGTTGCAAACATGATGTCTGGCGTAGATGCAGTTAGGTACAATAAAGACCCAATCATGCTTCTATATAGAGTTTGATCAACCAAATCATCCTTTTCATCAGACATGACTATTTTTGTGGTTGCAATGGGTGTACTGCATGGTTTACAATCATCCATATCAAATTTCTTTAAAAGTTCCTTGGCATATTTGCCTTGATGGATGAAAGTACCATTTTGCAGTTGCTTTACTTGGAGACCAAGAAAGCATTGGAATTCACCCATTGCACTCATTTCAAACTCAGTTGTCATGAGTTGCCTAAACTCTTCACACATTTTATTACATGTGCTTCCAAAAATGATGTCATCCACATAAATCTAGACAATCATCAAGTCTTTCCCTCTCCATTTTAAAAACAATGTTTTGTGTATTTTACCTCTTGTGAAACCAATGGAAAGTAGAAAGGTGGAAAGAGTTTCATACCAGGCTCTAGGTGCTTGTTTCAATCCATACAAAGCTTTGTTTAGCTTGTAGACATGATCTGGATAAAATGAATCCTCAAAACCAGGAGGTTGACAAACATATACCTCTTCTTAAATCTTACCATAGAGGAATGCACATTTGATACACCTTTATGTTGTGGTTGACAGCAAAGGCCAGGAACAGTCTGATAGCTTCTAATCTTGCTACAGGGGCAAATGTTTCATCATAGTCAATGCCCTCTTACTGTCTGTACCCTTGAACCACAAGCCTAGCTTTATTCTTGACAACAATACCCCTTTCATCAGTTTTGTTTTTGAAGACCCACTTTGTGCCAATAGGACTTACATCCTCTGGCAATGGTACAAGCTCCCATACTTGTTGTCTTTTAAACAGTTGGAGCTCCTCTTGAATGGCTTCTACCCAGCTATTATCTTTCAGTTCCTCTTGGTACTTGACTGGCTGATGGAGAGATAGAAAACCAGCAAAAAGACAAATGTTTTGGGATTGACTTCTTGTGAGCACCCCTTCATTGATGTTGCCAATGATTTGGTCAGGTGGATGAGACTTCAAGAAGATTAGATCTCCTTTGTATGGAATAATGGCATTTTGTGGTGAGGGCTGAAGATGTGAATCATCTGAGCTAACCACTGCTGGTGACTTTGATGATCAGCAGTGGCTTCAAATGGAGGTGGAGGAATAGGTGTGAAAACATGTTGACTTTTATCCACTGTTTGATGGCTTTTGTCAACAGAGGTTGATGATGATGAGCTACTTTGGTCAACAACTGTTGAGGTAGCAGTGGATGAGCTTTGACAGCTGTTTTGAACATCTGCTGCTCTTCCCATTGAAGCAGACTTTTATAGAGGAATGATGACTTCATATCCATAGTCTGATGAAGGATTTTCTGATGAACCTGCATTGTTAGTCTTGACAGCAACACTTTCAAATGTGAATTTATCAAGATCAAATAATTCTGCAGGGTTTGCTAGGATTTTCATTGATGAGAGTTCATTGAACTTCACATTCAAAGTCTCTTCCACTGTCTTAGTCCTTGTGTTAAACACTTTGTAGGCCTTAGCAGTGGTTGAGTATCCCAGATGATAACTGATGACGGGGGTAGCCCAAGACTAAATAAAATGACTAATTATGTAAACGCTTAAATGGTTAAAGGGTTCAAGGCTTAAAAAGCTGTGGAAGGAAAAAGCAGCACGGTAACAGTAGCCAAGTCACATCTGAAGATTGCTTCACCAACCCACAGCCGCAAAGGCATTGCAAGTCTGCACGGTGCACACTATTATCCGGGGGACTAAAGCCTTCAACCCCCAAAAGGGGAAACCCTCCACTGCAAGCGAGGTTGCTAGTCAAAGCCATTCCACTTCGGGAGATGCCTTCCCTTATAAAATGACACTTCATTTACTTCAGGGACATCTGGACCAGCTCTGATTCTTCTATCTCTGGTCACTCGCATCGAATGCTTGTCTCTCACAAGTCATTCCCTTTCACATCCAACACACACATTCCCTTTGCTTTCACTTCTGAATCTGAGCATAAATCAGAGGAGGATCTATAGCAAAGAACAATAATAAACTAGCAAACCTCCTTCCACGTCTCGCAAACGTGGGGGGACCCCACGACCTGCGTTAGGCAAGGTTGAACCCTTCAACCCTTTTGCCTAGCCAGCCAAGCTACCATCGTTGGTCTTGTATTTGTTGCATCAACAAGTTGGCGCCCACCGTGGGGCTACGCCACTATTTCTTCTCAAAAAGACCTAGTAGTGTAGCTCTATTCACTTAAAATCACCATGTCTGAAAGTGGATCCCCGGAAGAAGTGAATCAGATTCCAAACACTTCCACTCCGGGTAGTAGCCAAGCTCACGTGGCTATACCAACTTCTTTCTCAACTCCGGGGAGTACACCCGAGTTCCTTAACTTCAACACACCAACCCCGTCCCGATCCGGAGTTCCATCTCCTAATATCGGTGTCTCTGATGCTCCATCACGTGTTGAACTCACCCCTGAAGGGGTGGCTAACAATTTCCTTGTGCTAAGGTCTCTTCTCAACCAGCACGTGAGTAAAGAAAGAGAAAAGGGAGTGAGGATTCGTTTAGACTATGACGAACCTGAGCCAACATTGTCTCCTGGACCACCTCCTCCTCTTTTTGCAACAAGAAGTGAGGCTGGTCCCAGTAACCCTTCAAACCCTCACCCTTATCTGTCCTCTATGACAAATCCTACGGTGCATCCTATCTTCTCTTCCCAACCAATTACTAGTGGTGCTCCTTTGGGGCATGAGCTGACTCTTGACCAGCTCCTACAATCCCCGGTGACAAGCTATCCAGCATCCACTACAACTACATGGGAGCAAGCTCTGTCCGTGCTCCCTTTAGCACGGAGTGCTGTTATGAGCACTCCCCTCGGGATGAACTGCTCCACTGGTCCAGGAAGCCTCCAAGGCTTCAACCCTATGCCCAACATAATGACCCAGATGATGGCCAACTTCCCGTGGCAGCACTTCATCAATCAAGTGCTCGCCACTCAAGGAAACAATGGCAATGGCAGCAATATGGATGCAAGGACTGAAGAAGACTTGGCTAAACCGTACAAGCCAAGTAACCTTTCATGTTTCTCAAGACAAATAGCCGATTATGACTTCCAGTCAAAGATCAAAATGCCGGCCCACATCAGGACGTATGATGGAACTGAAGATCCTGAGGACCATCTTCAGATCTTCACCGGTGCAGCTCGGATAGAGAAATGGTCCAACGCGGAGTGTTGCCTAATGTTCATGCAAACTCTTGTTGGGTCCGCCAGGATCTGGTTTAACGATTTACCTGCTCAAAGTGTTCGAAGCTTTGACGATCTCAGCAAAGGTTTCCTGGCCAATTTCTCTCAACAAAGACGATATGTCAAAGACGCAACAGTAATCTTTCAGATAAAGCAACGTGATGATGAAAGTCTCCGTGCTTTCATTGAACGATACAAGAAGGAAGGTCTGACTTATGTAGGGGCTGACGAGAAAATGAGGGTGGCTGGGTTCATGAATGCCATCACCTCTAAGTACCTTACAAGGGATTTCAACAAATCTCTACCCAAGACCTTAGAAGAAGCTCTCGAAAGGGCCGAAGCACACATCCGGGGAGAGGAGGCAGTAGACATTAAGGAACAAAGAAAAAGAGGATCCGGCTGGAGGAGCAACAGTCCAGCCAGAAAAAGAGGAAACTTCAACCCCTATGACAGGCGGCCAAAGGGTTCAGATCCTCGAAGGTCTGAAGGTCGGAACCTTTCAAGCAGGGAAAAGGGCATAAGCTTCACGCCCCTCACAAAGACCCCTCAAGAGATCCTTGCAACAGAGGAAGTTAAGCAAAACTTTCGGCCTCCTAGACCTCTCCCCAAAAGCAGGAAAAATGAGAACTCCACCCAGTACTGCGAGTTTCATGAAGAAAAGGGTCACCACACCAATGATTGCTTCCAACTCAAGAAAAGAATAGAAGAGGCTGTTAAATCCGGAGAACTCGCTCATTTGGTAAAGGGAGTCCGGGACAAAATGGCTGAAGGAAAGGGTAAGGAAGTCAATATGGTAGATTTCGATGGAAAGGTTCCTCATAAAAGACAAAGGTTGGAAGCTTGGGAGCTTCAATGTGTCTGTTTCCCCCCTACGAAGAATGACCCTCTCTCTAGCCCACTCGTGGTAGGGGCTACCGTAGGAACGTTGCAAACATGCAAGGCATACATAGACACGGGTGCAGCCACTGAAATCATGTTCGAAAAGTTCTTCAACCAATTGAGCAATGAAGAACGTTCAAGGCTTCAACCTTCTGGAACCTCCATAAAAGGTATCGCCGACATACCCCTCAAGCCTTTAGGGCAACTAACACTTAATGTTCGTTTTAGTGAAAGTTCAAAAGAACGAACCCAACCACTCACCTTTGTGGTTATCAACATCCCCTCAAGCTATGATGTGATCATTGGAAGACCAGGACAGTGTGCATTTTACATGGCCGTGTCTGTTGGTCATGGCATAGTCAAATTCCCCACCGAAAGGGGCATAGCAACCCTTCAACCCTCTCAGGAAGCCTACATGGTTGAAGGCGAAAGTTCAAACAGTGAAGAAGACAGGCAAAGATTGGTCATAAACCATAAATACCCGGAACAAAGGATAAGGGTCAACCCCGACCTTTCTCAAGAGACCCTTTCATATCTTGAAAAATTGCTAACACACTACAGTGATGTATTCGCTTGGTGTCCTGAAGATATGACCGGGATCCCTCGGGATATTGCCGAGCACGAGTTGAGAATACCACCAGAGGTCAAGCCGGTGGTTCAAAAGAAAAGAAGCTTGGCACCTGAAAGAAGTCTGGCAGCCTGCCAAGAGGTTGAAAAGCTTGTGTCAGCAGGCATCCTCCGAGAAGTCAAGTACCAATCATGGGTTGCAAACCCAGTTATGGTCAAAAAACCAGACAACTCTTGGAGGATGTGCATAGACTTCAAAGATCTTAACAAAGCTTGTCCTAAGGATTGCTATCCACTACCCGAGATCGACCTCAAAGTTGACTCCCTCACAGGATACTCGTTCAAATGCTTTCTAGATGCATACAAAGGTTATCACCAAATCCTCATGAAAAAAGAAGATGAGGAAAAAACAGCTTTCCACACGGACAAAGGAATCTTTTGCTATCAAAAGATGCCTTTCGGCCTCAAAAATGCAGGAGCAACCTATCAACGGCTCGTTGACAAAGCCTTCGAAAGCCAAATTGGCAAAAACATGGAGGCATATGTCGACGACCTGGTTATCAAAAGCAAGACGGAATACCAAATGCTCGATGATATTCAAGAAACTTTCAAGAACCTCAGAAAGGTTAACATGAAGCTTAACCCAGAAAAGTGTTCATTTGGATTCGAGGAAGGAAAATTTTTGGGCCACATTGTTGGAAAACAAAGCATCAAAGCCAACCCTAACAAAGTAAAAGCTGTCCTTGAAACCAAGCCGCCAAAGACCAAGAAGGAGGTTGAAAGCTTGAATGGGAAGCTTGCAGCCTTGAAGCGTTTTACCTCCAAGTTAGCCGAAAGATCTCTGCCCTTCTACAAAACGCTCAAGAACTATTCAGATAAAAAGAATTTCAAATGGACCGAAGAAGCTGAAGAAGCTTTCAACCAGATGAAGCAACATCTAGCTTCCCTACCAGACATTGCGGCACCAAAAACCGGGGAGTTAATATCGGTGTACCTCTCAATCACGGACGAGGCCATCAGTGCAGTCCTCACCATTGAGCGAGACAAGGCCCAGGTACCCGTTTATTTTTTCAGCAAAACTTTAAAATTAGCTGAAACGAAATACCCTCCCCTTGAAAAACTTGCCCTAGCTTTAGTTCAAACAGCTAGAAGGCTCCGAAGGTATTTCCAAGCACACCCCATACAAGTGGTCACCGACCAACCTATCAAGAGTGTGCTTGAAAAACCTGAAAACTCGGGCCGATTAGCCAAATGGGCCATAGAACTAGGAGAACATAACATCACCTATGTCCCAAGGAAAGCCATCAAGGCTCAGGTCTTGGCTGATTTTATTGTGGAAGTCCCAAACCAAACACTTACTGAAGTAAACACAGCCACCACTGAACCCTCCAACCCTGAAGCCTGGAAGCTTTTTACCGACGGGGCTTCAAGCGTTGAAGGGTCAGGGGCTGGATTAATTTTGATTAACCCAAAAGGTTTGGAGTTCACATATGCTCTTCGATTTGATTGTCAGACCACCAATAACGAGGCTGAATACGAAGCACTAATAGCCGGCCTAAGGCTGGCCAAAGAAATGAAGGTTGAAAAGCTTGAAGTGTTCACGGATTCGTTGCTGGTCTCAAGCCAAGTGAATGATAGCTACATAGCTAAAGAGCCCAACATGAAAAAATACAGAGAAAAATCAAAGGAACTAATGAGTACCTTCCAAGCATGCAACATCAAACAAATCCCCAGATCTCAAAACAAAAAGGCCGATGCCCTAAGCAAGCTTGCATCTCTCACTTTTGCCCACCTCACCAAAAAGGTACTGGTAGAAGTGTTGAAGGCACCATCCATTAATGAATTGGAGGTTCAAGATGTGGTTACCGAAGAAGAACCAAACTGGATGACTCCCATAAGAAAGTTCCTCAAAAATGGTGAATTACCCAATGATCAAGTGGAAGCTAAAAGGGTTGAAATCAAGGCAAGACAATATACGCTGCAAGGAGAAACCCTTTACAAAAAGGGTTACCTTGCTCCCTTGCTAAGATGTGTCGGCCCCGAGCAAAGCAAGTATTTGATCAAGGAAATTCATGAAGGAGTGTGTGGAGCTCACTTTGGAGCTAGGTCGGTAGTTGCAAAACTCATGAACCTCGGATATTTCTGGCCTTCAATGCATCGCGACACAGCCGAAGAATTGAAGAAATGTGATGCCTGCCAGATCCATGCACCAATCCCAAAAAGCCCCAATCATGATTTAGTCCCAATAACCCCGGCTTGGCCATTCCATAAGTGGGGAATGGACATCGTTGGTCCATTTCCCCCAAGCAAAGGGGGGGTGAAATTCCTACTGGTGGCGGTAGACTATTTCACCAAATGGCCCGAGGTCAAACCACTTGCCAAGATCACCGGAAAGCAAGTCATTGATTTTTTCTGGGAGAACATCATTTGCCGTTATGGATTGCCAGGAGTACTTGTCACCGACAACGGAAGGCAATTTGCTGAGAAGCCTTTTAGCGTTTGGTGCAAAGAATACAAAATCGATCAAGTTTTCAGCTCAGTGGCTTATCCACAATCAAACGGGCAGGTTGAGAGAACAAACAGAAGCATAGTGGAAGGAATCAAGACAAGACTGGGAAGATACGAAAGCAATTGGCTCGAAGAATTGCCTAGTGTTCTATGGGCAATTAGAACAACGGAAAAAACAAGCCATAAGAGAACACCGTACAGCCTGGTATTCGGATCCGAAGCTGTGATCCCTGCCGAAATAGGAGTTGTAACCCAAAGAATTGTCAACATGGATCCCGAAGCAAACCAAAAAGAGACCATGTTGAATTTACAACTCCTAGAGGAAGCAAGAGATCAAGCCGCAATCCAAGAAGCCAAATACAAGCAACAGATGGAAGCTTACTACAACAAAAAAGTAAAAAACGAACGTTTCAAACCAGGGGACCTAGTCCTCAGAAACAACGAAGCCAGCAAGAAAGAAAATCAAGGAAAACTTGGACCAAAGTGGGAGGGTCCATACACCATCCTTGAAGCACACAAAGGTGGATCCTACAAGCTGGCTGATTCAGAAGGCAAAAGGCTTCCAAGGCATTGGAACGGCAAAACATTGAAAAGGTTCCATGTTTAAACGGAAAGTTTGGTTTGTATCAAAATGTATCTCAAGCAGAATTATGAATGCCTTTTGTAAAAAGCAAGTATTGCTTTAATGAATGAAGTTGTTTTTATCAAACTTGTCTTTCTATCCTAAAATCAGGTTGAGAACCTAGCAAAAAACTCCATGGCAAGTGCCGTGTAAGGGGATGAGCTCCCAGGCCACATCGCTCAATAGGTTCAAGGGTTGAATGAGCCTATATAAGAGGTGAGTTCCTAAATCAATACGACTCCATGAGACTTGTCAAGAAAAAATATAATTGTCTCATAGACGGGTATAAGCAGCCTACACCAAATGTTCACGAAGTTTTAGAAATATAGTCTACAAAGAGGCTAGAAAAACCAAAAGAAATAATGAAAAGGATAGGTGTTATCTCTTCTTGTTAAAAATGCCAAGGCTAAGTGTCTGCAGCACTGAACCCTTTTAGGTATAAAAAAACATAAGGGCAACACAAACCCGACAAAGACAAAGTTACAAAAGAAAACAAACCAAATCCAAAAAAGAACAAAGACAGTTGGAAAAAGCACAAAGGCACAAATCAAGCCTGGACGCAAAACCAACAAGCCTTTAAGGCTTCAAGCCACCCGGGCAATACCTCGAAACCTTAAAGGCTTCAACCTTTTAACGGACAGCTAAAAGGCTTCAACGGTTAAAAACCAAATGAACCGCCTTGTCCAAAAAAGGCACAAACATAAAACCATAATAAAAGAAAAATAGTTAAAACATCACATCATAAAAAGTCCTAAAAAGACTTCCAAACATAAGTTAAGGCAAGTCCTAGTAACTTGCAAATCTAATCATTGTCCAACGGCCATACAGGCCTTCAACATAACCAAAAGGAACCTTAGGGGTTCCTACCAAACCTAACATTGTTTAAGTTAACATTACAAACATAAGTTGTTTTCAGTGCTAAGAAAGCTACAAATCAAGCATCCACAGATTTAGAAACTCCAGAACCTTCGCCCTTGGCCTTCTTTGTTTTCTTCAACTTTTTAGTCTTCACACCTCCATCACCACCAACCGCCGAAGCCTCCAAGCTTGCATCCTTAGGAACATCCGGCTGACCTGAAAGGGTATCATCGCTATCCCCCGAATAGGACCTCTTCCTTGAAAGAGAGCCCAAAACCTCAGCACAAACCTTCTCATTTAGGCCCTCCGGTTTCAACTCCTGCAATACAGAAAGAGGTTTACCAAAACAAGTGGAAACCTGATGGATGTAGGGGTAGGTCAGCTTCTCCATTTGCTCAACGGAGCCTTTAAAAACGTCAGAAGCCTCGGGACGAAATAGAGGTGACTTCTCCAAAGGATGACCGGATTCATGAAGTTTATACCCAGCAATGAGGCCTTGGTATTTCCCCAGGTTAAGAAGCTTAGTGTAAACGTCACCAAGAGCAGAGTTAAACTCTTTGGAGTGCAATAGATAAGTAACCACTTGGTGAAAACCTTGCTCTATGAGCCATTGGTTATCCCCAGTAGTCTGAGCAACTGAAGCTTTCAACCCTTCTTTCTCCTTAACAAAAGCCTGCTGTTGAACAAACAAAGTTTCCCGGTCAGCCCTAAGTTTCAGCCTAGAGGCCTCGAAGCTCTTTTTCAAATCATCCATCTCAATCTCATGCGTCTTCTTCAGATCACTAACCTTCTTCTCCCATGCTGCTTCCTTCTCGGCAAAACCAGCTATCTCCTTCTTCATCCCAGCCATGGAGGATTTCATTTTATCCTTCTTCTTGGAGAATTCTTCATATTCCCGCATTCTCTGACGAAAACGGGCAATGCCTTGAGGAAGCATAGAAGCTAGGTTGCAGGTACTCAAAATCATTCGGGACAGCATCAGGTCATCATCCATCCCAGCAATAGTCTCGTGTACTGAGGGATGAGCAATGTGACTCAAAACATCCTCACAAACAGCAACATCTTTGAAACTGTCATCATTCTTCACTGACCAAGCAGGCACATAAATCCCTTCCGGATCCAACCCTTCAACGTTCTTGCTTGAGGACTCCTGAACAGGAGTGACAACAACCTTCTTGCTTGAAACCTTTTTACCATGAACAACCAATTCTTTATCCTTCTCCACACCCGCTTCAACACCTTGATCCTTCGAAACTTCAATGTCATCACTCAACTCCACCGGTTCAGTAGAAGTGGATTGAGGACCAGCCTTCAACAACCGACGAGAAGATCGACGAGTTGAAGATTTAGGAGCATTAGACTTAGAAAAACCCTTGGCAGTAGCAGCACTAACATAACCTGAACCCTCAAACCTTTGATCAACAGTCCTAACCACAACATTCTCACCAGGAACAGACGGAGCATCCTCGAAAACAACATCAGAAGTATCGTCGCTCTTAATAAAATCCAAGGCAGACATGACTGCAAAAAACAACAACACATAAGTCATAGACTAAGAAAAACATAAAGAGGACAAAAAAGGAAAAGGCATACCAATTCCACTCCTCATAAGAACCGGATCCCGATCAACATTCCCCCAAATTTTACTAACCCCTAATAGAACAAGTAAGTGTTCAGGAAAGGGACGAACCCTAGAAGGACAGTCCCGGATGGCATTAAGAAAAACATCATTTAATTCAGACTCGGAAGGTTCCGGAGCATTGAGAACAGCATCCGGATTCCTCCACACCATTTTGAAGGGAATGATAGTATCGGAAACCCAGAAAAAGCGGTCTTTCCAAGCCCCAAGTGTAGTAACCATCGATGCAATAAGGCAGGTATCAACTTTGGTTGTTTCAAATGTAAACCAATCACCATTCTTCGCCAAGCGAAAAAACCGGCGAAAGAGTAAAAGGGAAGGATCATACCCTAGAGCACGACACAAAACTTCAAAATGCAAAACCCTAGCCATCCCCTTTGGATGAACTTGCCCAAAAGAAACCCTATAATACTCCATCAAGTTCAAAACAAAAAACGAAAAGGGATATCGAAGGTTCGAGAACTCAAAATGACTACAATAGAGGGCAATCGAACCAGAAGGCGGTTTATCAACGGAAAGATCACAAGCAGGGGCAGTAGGGTTAAATTTCCTATCAATACCATATTCCATACAAAATAAATCTATCTCCTCTTGTGTCAACCGGGAAAAAGATTTTGCTAAATCCTTACGAGCACCCATTTTTTTTTTTTTTTTTTTGAACGGAAAATGCAAGATGAAAAGGAAACCGGAACTAACCTCAAGAAAGGAGAGAAAATGGTAGGCACTTGGAAAAGATTATGAAACAAATGGATAAGATTGAAGATACAAAATAAATACAAGCCTAGAATAGGGGTAATAATGGCAAAACAGTAACTCCTGCGAAAACCGCCACCCTATCAACTGCCACACATCAATCAAATCAACTGTCAGTTATTTGAATTTCAAAGTTCAAAACATTAACTGCCTTCAACCTTTCAAGCCTTCAAGCAACGAACCCTCGAAACCTTCAGGCAATAAAATACGTGCATAAAAGTCAGAAGTCTTTAGCTCATCACCCAAAAACCTCTGACTTGGGGGGCTGATGACGGGGGTAGCCCAAGACTAAATAAAATGACTAATTATGTAAACGCTTAAATGGTTAAAGGGTTCAAGGCTTAAAAAGCTGTGGAAGGAAAAAGCAGCACGGTAACAGTAGCCAAGTCACATCTGAAGATTGCTTCACCAACCCACAGCCGCAAAGGCATTGCAGGTCTGCACGGTGCACACTATTATCCGGGGGACTAAAGCCTTCAACCCCCAAAAGGGGAAACCCTCCACTGCAAGCGAGGTTGCTAGTCAAAGCCATTCCACTTCGGGAGATGCCTTCCCTTATAAAATGACACTTCATTTACTTCAGGGACATCTGGACCAGCTCTGATTCTTCTATCTCTGGTCACTCGCATCGAATGCTTGTCTCTCACAAGTCATTCCCTTTCACATCCAACACACACATTCCCTTTGCTTTCACTTCCGAATCTGAGCATAAATCAGAGGAGGATCTAGAGCAAAGAACAATAATAAACTAGCAAACCTCCTTCCACGTCTCGCAAACGTGGGGGGACCCCACGACCTGCGTTAGGCAAGGTTGAACCCTTCAACCCTTTTGCCTAGCCAGCCAAGCTACCATCGTTGGTCTTGTATTTGTTGCATCAACAATAACCACAATCAATTTTGGCTGCAAACTTTGAGATAGAATCTTTTAAGTTTAAAATGAAACATGGGCAGCCAAAAACTTTGAAATATGAAATTAATGGCTTTATTTTATACAGCAGTTCATAAGCAGTCTTTTGATGTCTAGGGTTGATTAAAAATCTGTTCTGGACATAGCAAGCAGTGTTTACTGCCTCTGCCCAGAAAGTTAATGGCAAACCTGAATCAGCAAGCATGGTTCTGGCAGCGTCAATCAAAGTCCTGTTCTTTCTTTCAACAATCCCATTTTGTTCTGGTGTTCTTGGAATGCTGTACTGCCTTACAATTCCTTTTGACACACAGAAATCATCTAACTCCTTATTTCTGAACTATGTGCCATTGTCACTCCTGAAGACTTTTACTGGCAAGTCAAGCTACTTTTCAACCTGTGTAACAAAGTCTTGCAGAATGCCTGCAGTCTCATCTTTGGAGTGTAAAAAGTAAGTCCATATAAACCTAGAAAAGTCATCAACAATAACCAAACAATATCTTTTCTTCCTAGGACTCATGACTTTAACTGGGCCAAATAGATCCATGTGAAGCATTTGCATGCACTTGGTTGTTTTGGACTCTTCAATTGATTTATATGAGCTTTTATGTTGTTTTCCTTTTACGCAGGAAACACAATGCTCAGGACAGGTGAACAGTTTTTGAGGTAAACCTCTTACTAACCCCTGTTTGGATATAGCAGTGATTGTCTTGAGATTTTTGTGCCCCAATCTCATGTGCCAAATTCTATCTCTTTGTTAGAGGCAGCTGAGAACAGACAAGCATCAGTCCTGGGGCTCTCTTTTGACATATCAACACATAAACATTGCCACTCCTTTGAGCAACAAGTTGGGTTTTTCCATTTTTTATTATTTCTTCAATCTTTTCAACCATTTCTGGTCCAACAATCCTACAACACTCCTTTGTAAAGAATGAGCCATAGCCCTTATCACTCATTTGTGAGACACTTAGGAGATTGAATTTTAGATTGTCTATCAGATTGACATTTTCAAACTTAACATTACCAGACTGAACTGTACCAGACCCCAGAACCTTCCCTTTACTATTATTACCAAAGGATATATCACCCCCTCCATGAGTTTTGAAATCTTTGAGTAGGGCTTTACATCCTGTCATGTGCCTGGAGCCTCCACAATCTACATACCAAAGACAATCTAAGCATGCAGAAGCTCCCTGCACATCAAGTAAAAGGTTAGTTCATTAGGGTCTCCAAAGCCAATAAGGCTTTGGATGGGGTCTCAACAGTGTCTAGGTTAAGTTCAGGTGGATGGATAATGGTTAGCTCAAGGGTTTGGACAGTTTTGGAACTATTTTTCTCTAACCACTGTTGGGGGTCTTACCCAATTATCTGCTGGTACCCAAAAGGATGCTTGTTCACTCTTGGTTTAGAAGGGTTTTTATAAACCTCATAAACATGTGGGATCCTTTGGTATGGTGGTGGACCTTTACCTCTTCGGTATTGGTTGGCAGGGGGTAAATCAGTCACCTGAACATCTCTTTTAACAGAGGTTTGGTTCAGCTGTTTTGTAACAGCTGTTTGAACTGGCACCAACAGTGGTTGATTCTTGGGGAATCTGACAAATGGATTTGATGAACTCATGGATGTTTTTGCAGTGTACTCATTCTTTTTTACATCAAAGGATTTGAGATACACACATTCCTGAGTTTTGTGGTTTGATTTACCACAGATGGTGCAGCTCTCAGCAGGTACAATAACACTTGTTTTGTTGATATCATATGCTTTTAGATGAAAATAATCTTTTGTTAGATGAATCTTCTTTTCACAGAAATCATAAAATAAGTTTTTAATCTTTTCTCTTCTTTTCTTCTTTTCAGACTTCTTTGCAACAGAGTTTTGAACCACTGTTGGGATGTCTTTAGGAGGAATGACCTTTGCTTTAGGAGCTTTTACACCATCAGTGGTTGTGAAGTCCATGGGCTTGAAGTTTTCAAGAATGTCACACTCATCAGACCACGTGGGTTTAAATTGGTATTTCTCAAGTTCCTCAAAAGTTGAGGACCCCATAGGTCTTTCCAGAGTGATTTTGTTGCCAAGTTTGTCAGTTATTTTAACTTCTTGGCCATTCTTGTTGGTTGGAATGATTTCCACAGAACCAGCTTGATTTGCAGCATTGTTTTCAACTTGGTCATTTTTTCTAAACCCAATGCTAAATTTTACATTACTTTCAAGCTGTTTTTAAAGCATAATCTCATAACCTTTACAGGATTCCACCCATTTTTCACAAGTAATTTGGGTGGATTCCAACTCCTTTTTGCAAACCTGATATTTTTCTATCATTGTTTGGAGTTGGTCCGTGGTTATGCTATGCTCTTGTTTGACGCTGCAAATTTCACTTTCTTTTTCATTCAACTTGTTTTTCAGTTCTTTTAATGACTTTTCAAATTGAACTTCAGAAGTTAACAACTTATCCCTAAGGTTTTCGTTCACCTTTTTAATGTTAGCAAATGCTATAATGCATTTGTCTGAACACAGATTTTGTAGAACCTGAGGTGATACCTTGGATGCAGCCATCATGGCACAATCACATGTATGATCATTTTCCTCTTCAGCTCTCTCTTCTTTCTCACCTTCTTTCTTCTCTTCTTCTTCTTCTTTGGACCAGGGGTCAGACAGTGGTTCCAACAGGGGTTTTGAACTTTCTCCCAACAATACTTCATCAACAACAACAGTAACCACTGCTTCAGCAACTTTGTCCACTGTTTCAGCACTTGATTGTTCTTCTTCAGCTTCCTGCCCCTCATGTATGGTCTCTGATGTGCATAAAATGCAACATATAAATTACATCAATTGTGGCATAAAACTAACCCTTTTTTAGTACTAATGTTGGAAAAAGTGTGTTTTTGTCTTCCTATTGTATTTTCAGGATTAAATGAGCTCAAATGAACAAAAGAAGCAAAAAGGCAGCTAAATCTAACATATATACAAGAAAAGGAACAAACGTGGCATGCCCGGCCTCCCCAACAGCATCTTCCCAAGCAAAACAAGAGAACAGAAGACTGAACACGCCCCGTGCTCAGTGAACACGGGGGAGTTCCCAAGTGTCAGCAGAAAAGACAAAGTGGTAGAAGCTTCTATTACCCACCACAGGGGTGTGCCCAGCGGACACGGGGCCATGGTCAACTCTAAGATTCGCAGAATCTGGGGAAATCTTGATAGTACAGATACGCTTCTGCACACGGGGGCGTGCCCAGCGGACACGGGGGCGTGGTTAACTAATGCAGACAAACTGCAATTAATGAAGACAGTGAAGAAGGTGGACACGGGGCCGTGCCCAATGGACACGGGGCCATGCCTGAGCCTTTGTTCAGGCTATAAATAGGGGTGCTTGGCTCATTTGCAAACTATCCCTTGGCACACCACCTCTCTCACACTTCACCCACCACCATCACAACACCACCACCCACCACCATCACAACACCATCATCCACCACCGTCATCCATCGTAGAGTGTGTGAGTCGTCTCGGGATCCAAGATTGATCGTAAGAGTTCTTGACAATCAAAGGCCATGTTTGCCTAAGTCTCTTACATCACTTGGTGAAGACAAGTGTCTAGTGTAATACTTTTTATTTTTAATCTTTTCGCACTTTTTATTTGGTTATGTATTAATGACTTTAATAACTAGTTTCTTATGTTGAAGGTGATTCTTCCTTATTGTTTGTCCGTGGTGTCTTGGCATTATTTTACTGTCTATATAAAATAATAGATTTTCACCATTCATATCTCCATGGTCTGTATGGAGATATGTTGGCTACCTGGTCGGGGGTTAAGGAAACAGTTTGGTAAGAGTCTTCCCTTGTTCAGTGTACAGATCCTACAAGGACCTGGGTCAAATTTAGTAGGACCTCCTTCAATACCCACCGGTATTGGATGGCGGGGGTCCAAACTCTTTGATCCCCTCATATGTAAGCTACTATTAATACTTTAACCGGGCTACTTAGGACTGTATCCCTGCTGACTCAGACTATTTAGCCGAGGGTAACGTCACCTTCAAAAGAGGGGCCTACCATAATATGCATTAATAACTTAATTAATTATCTTTTAATAACCCGACCCTTTAGGATTGTATCCTTGCTGACTCAAACTACTGGGTTGAGGGTAACGTCACCTTTCAAAAGAGGGGCCTACTACAATAACTAAGATAATCTCTTAAAAAGTGCAAAAGTGCGGAAATAATCAAAGGTTACACTAAACACGAGTCGGATCCAAGTGATTCATCTTGTCTATCTGTTTTTATTTTTATTTTATTTTTCAGCATTTTAGTTAGTTTTTATTTTTTCTAGTTTAAAAAGCTTTTTCTAACTTTTGATTTGATTAGACGTTGAGGATAAACCGGTACTAAAAGCTCTTGTGTCCTTGGATGACCTCGGTATCTTGCCAACACTATACTACGCTCACGATGGGTGCACTTGCCCATATGTGTATTTGGTGTTAGTAAAATATCGTGTTTTATAAATTTAAAACTTGGCTAACGTGTAAAAAGGGGTTAAAATATACTTAAATATATATCACACCACACGCGCATCAAGTTTTTGGCGCCGTTGCCGAGGACACAAGGATTTTAAGAAAGCTTAAAATCGACGGCAAAATCAGTTTTTTTTAAAACCTTTTCAAAACGCGCGAACATTTTTCTGCATTTTAGTTTAGTTTTGCATTTACAGTAACCTGAACACGGGCCGTGCTCATTGAACATGGGGCCGTGCTGCATATTTTTCATAAAACATCCAGATACAAAGCCTGAACACGGGGCCGTGCTCACTGAACATGCCCCCGTGCTCAACGAAACCAGTGACTTTAATTAAAACGCCCAGATACAGACTCTGAACACGGGGCCGTGTCCACTGAACACGGGGCTGTGTCCAGTCTCTGTTTCCGTCTTTATTTTTGTTTTCTGGTCTCGAGACTCTGTTGTGGTCTGCTGAGTGATTCTTATGGATCAATACTCAGGAGTTTACAACTACACCTATGGGGAGGATGATTATAGGGAAAATTATTGCACTAATTGTGGTGACCCGCACTCGGTTCAATATTGTAACTTATTTCAACCATCCACTTCATACACCTACTATGAGGAGCCCAGGTACGAGCCATCAACTTCATACACATCCTATGAAGACCAAAGGTATGAACCTCCTCCCTCATACTCATATTTTGATGAACCAAGGTATGAGCCTTCATACTCATACTTTGAGGAACCAAGATATGAGCTGCCACCTTTATATGCTTATTATGAGGAACCATGGCGTGAACAACCCACCTCATATGACTGTTATGAAGAACAAAATTACGACCCTTATCCATCATATACTTACAATGAAGAACAATGGTGTGAACCATCTACTTCATATAGGTATTATGAGGAGCAAAGGATCGAACAACCGGATTCAAGCTTTGAAAATCCCAATCCTTACTATATCAGCGAAGTGACCGATAGGATATTAGAACACCTTAAAACTATCGAACGATACATAAAAGAATCTCGCGCAAGGGAAGAGGAGTCCCGTGCAAGAGAAGAATTAAATAAAAAAGAGATAGTTGAAAATGTAGAAATGGAAGAACAAATAAGTGAAAAACCGACACAAGAGTTAAACAACGGAAAGGGTGAGTCCGACAACGTTAAAATTCAAGAAGAGTCTAATTTTGAAAAAATTAATCTCTTGTCACCTTCTTTCAAAAATCATTGTTTAGTACCCACTCATGCTAAGTTTTTAAAAGAGTTGAACACTAACACTAAAATTGACGAAACGGTAAGCGTTAAGTTAACTAATGATCAAACTTCGCTAATAAAAGAAGACCCATTTGAAATCAACATTACACCGGTTCCATGTTTTTTTCAAAATTCGTTTATTAGTAATGTCACAATCGATAAAGATCTTTGTGTTAACATAATGCCCAACTACATTTTCGAAAAATTAAGTATTAGTGATTTTTCTCCACTTTAAATACCCATTTTTCTATCCAATCGGAAAGTAATAAAATCAATCGGTGTAGTTGAGGATGTCTTGGTTCAAACAAATCAAATGGTAATCCCAACCGACTTTGTCATCCTTGATGACGCTCCTCTAGTGTTGGGACGACCTTTTGTGAAAACACATGAAGCTTTGAAAAACCGGAAGTACAACAATTTATCTATTCAATTAGGGGCATTTAAAAGAAGTGTCGATCTTGAGCGTTCAATGAAATATCCATTCGGCAATAATGACCCCCTAATTGAAGATGAGCCAGAACCACCCGATAAGGTGGGTCTAGCCAAGGACCCTTATAAACGTGGAGCACCACGGAGGCATTCCGCGGAACTATCCTTAGTTTTAGATTAGTTTAACTTTTATGTTCTCTAGTTTAGTTTTAATTTTCAGGAATAAAGCACACTCGAAATAGTGGAGGTTACTAAGGGAAACTTGAACCCATGCCCCATGCAAAAAACATAGCCTTCCGACACTTTTTCTTCCTTACAGCAAGTTCAGCACGAGGCCGTGCTCACCCCAACACGCCCCATGCCCGAGGTTCTGCCGAAAATGCCCAGTTCAGGTAACTGGACACGGGGCCGTACTCAGCCTTCTGTTTAAATTTGATACTAGCAGTCTGACCACGGGGTCGTGCTGTAACACCCCGAAAACGGGTTTGGTAATCAAACCCCGTTAATACTAAAAGACGGGTAAAGTACCGTTAGCGGTAGAAGTAACCCGGTAAATATTAGGATTTAAATGAATAAACCTAATATTTAATAAAATGCGAATGAATACTTTTAAGGAAATAAGTTTATAAAAGGCCTGAGTTAACGGGACTTAAAAATAAAACGGGTTATAATTTCCCCGAACCCACCAAGTAACTAGGAATATCAACCTAGTTAAATATGTGCCTTAAAACAAAGAAGGAAACTTGGGAAATAACCTGTATTATAAAGCTACAAACTAGAGGGGCCAATGTAGGATAACTTAAAAAGTTATTTAATAAAACAAAAAAAAATAATACACACACACAGTGTGTGCGTGTTCTTCTGATCGACCAGGAGGGTGCTCCAAGGAGCAAAACCCTAGTTCACATTAAATGGCCAAATTGAAGCTTGAATCAAGACTCAAATCACTGCATGAACACATAAAAACGATCACCTAGTCATGGGGATCACAAGGTATGTTGAATTTTGCTATTTGGTGAAACTTTGAAATCTTGATAAACTATCATAATCGAAATTCTGGAGTGAATGATGAATCTATGGGTATAGTTGTGATGAAATTCATGTTTAGAAACAAACCCTAGTTGAAAACTCAAAGGATTAGTGTTAAAAACTAAGGATTTGATGTATTCACTTGTATGTGCTAAGTGGGTATTGGCTAAATAATGAAGATGATGATATGTTTGTGCTAGAAATCATTATAATTGATAGTTGAAGCAAGCTACTTAAACAAATTGCAAGTTTGAGTATTTGCTTATACATGATTCGAAACGGGTTTTGAATGTTGTAGTGAAATTAGTGATTTAATTCATGAATATGGATGTTTGAAATCATGTTAACTACTAATTGATAGGTAGAACTTGAATATATTAGGCGTTCGGATGAATGCTAGTGGTATGACGAAATGGGTTTCACTCGTATATGAGGGACCCTTAGTCCTTGCAAATTGAATGAACAAATTAGTCTTGATAATCACTTGAACAAGATAAAGTGTTGAAAATGTAATAAACTCGGCTAGAACCTTGGTTAAAAGTGTGGCCTAAAGATAATGCCTAACGAGTAATCAAAGAATGCCTAAACTAGTTGATGAACTTGAATGTGCATCTTGTATATTAATGGGCATTTGACTTTTAAAAAGTCAAACCGACCTACCATACGATAAATGGTAATTTTTTATATGAAATGCGTAAGGTGGAATAATCGTATTAAATTATGATTAAACTAACCACCTTGAAAACGATGATGATAGTTTGACGCGTAACAAGCTAGGTGGAAGCTTGATGAGGGAGCGGGTCAAACGAATCAAGAAGGAAAGGAAAAGCGTAGTTCGGATGTGAGGTAAGTTAAGCTTACGCCCTTTTTACTTTTATTACAAAATGCTTATTTGTGAGCATGGAATACGATTTATATTAAGTAAATGAAACATGATGTTCCGGCGCGATATAATGCTAGTCGGAACAAGTGAAAATGGTGAAATGGTAATCCGGACATGGGTTAACGAATAGATAAAGGGATTTAAAATGACACCATTTGGCATAAGTCATAATGGGTCAAATAAAATAGGAAACGACTTTCAAGTTGGATGATTTCAGAAAGTAACCGGGATAGGTTAAAGGGGTGAAATGGTAATTAAGTGCCATCTTATAATGACAATTGGTCATTTTAACTAAACGAGTAAAATGGTGTTGTTAACACCATTTGTCAATAATATTTGATGATTTCTTGTTGAGTTCTGTGATCACAGGAATTAACACATGGTTAGCATTGCTATTATCTAGATATTAATAGCGAAAGGTATTGAAACGGGTCAATATGTTGATCCGAGCCAGGTACGCATAATTATGTTGTAGTTAAAAGTGCTATTTTGGTCGAATAATTGGTGAGAGTCCTTCGTTGTAAAAGAAGGACCAAAATCGACCAAAACGCCCTTGTAGGCTAAATTGAACAAACAACCCTTAAAGGTTGTTTGGAAACGAATTTCGTGATTAGATAAATACTTAGAATAAGCATAGAAGTTGAAAGATGTAATACGTTAGTCAAATGGCTCTATTTGAGTCTTGCCGTAAAATAATAATCCGAGGGGTAAAACTCGGAACATATAGATATCCACATTAGATCCAACACAATTATAGTTGTGGAGGAAGATTACTTGATAAGAAATGTAGGAATAAGATGCTAGAAATGAATGAAAGCGATTTCAAGCTTTAAAGTGCTTAAATACCCTTAACGGGTCAAAATAAGCATACGAGCGAAAACGGGTTTAAATTGTGTAATAACCCTATGATTAGAACCTAATATGGTAGGTAACATTAATTTGAAGAAGTGTATGTGATATAGGAATCAAAAAAATACGTTTGTTTGATAAAATGCATAAACGGGTTAAAATTCGGTAAAAAGGTAACGAGTCAAAGGCTTATAAGTCTCAAAATTTCTTATGTTGGATGTAGGATTTTAACTCCATAATATGGAGGATTAAATTACGGACGTGTAGGAAAAAGAATCGGGTAAAACGGATCAATAACGAAGAAGTTATGGCCGTTTCCGCAAAAACAGGCATAGCTGAAAATGCAGGACCCAGCTCCAGACCTGCTGGAAACTGGTTTCCCCCGTGACACGCGGAGGAACAACATGGATCCGCCGCGACACGCGACGGAACCCTGATTTGGCGAAAAAATTTTATTTTAATCAGTTTCGCTTCCCAGACTCGTTTAAATACGTTCTAAGTTACATATGACTAATCCAACTCATGTTTTATGAGTTTCAGGTATGATTTTAGCACCGGGGGACGATCAAGCACAACGAAGAACCGAACACGATCAAGAAATAAGCTTCCGCACTATGTATCGTTGTTTTGTTAAATGACGAACTCAAACATGTTATTTTGTATAGTTTTAATTATGTAAATAAAGTTTAATGAAACCCGTATTTTCAATGTATTGAAATTCTAATTACCCGTTTATTTTCGTAAATTATACGAAAATCGTTAAATAATAATAAGGGTGTTACAAGTTGGTAATCAGAGCTCAAGGTTGTTGATAAATGTGTTCGGTTCGAGGCTTGATCGCAAATCCGGTAAGTACATGTATGTTAATAGTTTAGCATGCTAAAGTGTTGTAAACAACACATAGGGCTATCGTGTGATACACGTTACCCCAATTAAAATGATTGATATAGGTGACGAAAATACGCGTGTTGACGCGTATAGTAGAAAAAAAGCCTTGTATTATAATACGGGCGATTATTGAAGTTGACGTTACTAACTTTTGTGAATGTTTTAATTGAAGGACACTCGCGTTTGAAGACGACGAGAGTCAAACAAATTGTGGATATGATGATGGAACGGTCCGAAGTATGACAAGAGGAGCATGCTCACCGAGGACTAAATCGCGTAACGACCGCGAACAAGGTTAATGGCAAGGAACGCCCGTCGGGGCAAACATTACCAGGTGCACATTTTAAATAATTGCACAAATAGTAATATGCAACAAATAAGTAGAAATTGAAAGTTGCATATGTAGATTAAAAACTTGGAAAACCCCGAATAGAAAATGTATTCAGGATATTGTTTCCAAGAGAAATAAATAGAGGCGTTACTTACATAGGGCGTGATGTGAAAAATATAAAAAGGTCATGTGTGTCATGTGTTAATCGCTTACTCTGGCCAAGTAAGTAGTGGCATATGATACCATGAACTTCTTATGGCGGACACGTTTACATCCGATGTAGTAAGGGCGGGATGAATGGGACTAACTTAAAAGTACCCAAATGAGCAAAATATTTGATAATAATGTAAACGCACAGCCGGGTGACGGAAGCGTATTACATTAGGATGATGAGCCCGAGTGAATGGACAAAGATTAATGTAAAAGGATTAAGGTATGCAACTGGGAGGGGTGTGCTTACACTCGAACCCGGAGAATGCAAATATGACTCTTAACGGGCCAATTTTGTAAAACACCAAATTTGAGAACAAAGTAGGAATATAAAAGCGAAACGAAGTCATAATGCATACCGTAAGGGTTGCAATAATAACGACTTCGGTAAAACACCCGGTTGGTGGGTAAGGATTTAAACGCATGCGTAGACTGAGAAACAGGAACGCGAAATAGAAAGTCAAAAGACTCGGAATATGAGTCATGACTAAAAGATGACAAGAATTTTCGCAAACATAAATTTTGATAAAAAAAATTAAAAATAAAATAAAAAAATTTACGTTCGACTAGTTAAAAGTCGAACGGGTCGAACAAAGAATGAAATTTGACGTTCACCAGTGATGAAATTTCACACGAACAAGTCAAACGAATTAAATAAATGATGACGCTTGCTAATGTAAGTAGGCGCGGACTGAATAAGTAAAAGTGTGAGATGTTAACTAGTCTATGTAAAGGGTTATGAGCGTTAAGAACGTTAAGATAAAAGAACCCGGGTAATGGGTTGTATAGAAGTATAAGTATGAACCGGGAAACGGTAAGCGTAGAACAAATTGACGCGTAAATAACGTCAGAAGTCATAAAGTCGGAGGATTAGTCCGGAAGTAAACAAATGAAGCCTTAGACTACGGTCAAGGTCAATTGAAGTTCAAGAGCGAAAATAAACGATTCCAAACATAATAAGAGATGCTTTGAAGCTATATATGTATATGTACATTTGAATATAGACAAGGATAAAAGATTATCTACGGGATCATCATAACCTACGGGATTAAACGCAGTGTTAAGGTCTACGGGACCAAAAAGACCCTCGGGTTATAAAGAGAAGAAAACGAGTTGTTAATGTCTCACCTTAAAAAGGTGAAAAATTTAAAGAAATAGCCTATGAGGCTAAGTGAAAGAACCCACGGGTCAATAGTGTAAAGCAAGGGAACTAGTTATGATTCCCCGCGTAAAATGAGAACGGAAAAGAATAAATTATGGGTTGTCAATTTCCTTAATATGAGTAATTGACATAGTTAAAAGGAAAAACGTTAAACTAAAATTCAGTTTTAGTAAGAAACAACGTTTTAACAAATATGAATACTATAAGACGAATTTGGAAATAACAAATATCAAAGAGTATGGGTCTTAACATCGATAGGTGCAAGACAATATATTCGAAAAGTGGTATTTTCGAAAATGAAAGGTTGATATAAATTAAACATGACGTGACACGATCACGGTCAAGAAATGCAATGTGAAGTGGAATCACATTATCACCAAGCGAGCGGTAAAAAGCAACTGGACTAATAAATCTAGTTAGTGAGACCGGTTAAGGTCGTTTAAGTAAGTTGGTTGCTTGTAAGCGGTGGATTCAGTATAACTGAACCGAATAAATGAATTTGAAAACAAAAGAGATTGTTGCTAAAAGTGAAAGATTTCACTAAAGACCTTTAAACGGGTCAAAGTAACGGATTCATAAGGAAATTCGATAGTATATGAAAGCGATGGATATCGCTAAGTTAACTAAACTAGTGGAAATAACGAGATTACGTTATTTCGAAATTACACTATGTCGTATGAGATATGTAGACAATTAGTAACCAAAAAGATGTTATCGTACTTTTCGGGTAATACTAACGATTGGTTAAAAAGTATAAGTAATGTTTAAAATATTTCTCGGATTGAATACATTGAGTTTAAACTCAATGAATTATGTAAGAAAAGGTTTCGAGGACGAAACCTCTTTAAGGGGGGTAGACTTGTAACACCCCGAAAACGGGTTTGGTAATCAAACCCCGTTAATACTAAAAGACGGGTAAAGTACCGTTAGCGGTAGAAGTAACCCGGTAAATATTAGGATTTAAATGAATAAACCTAATATTTAATAAAATGCGAATGAATACTTTTAAGGAAATAAGTTTATAAAAGGCCCGAGTTAACGGGACTTAAAAATAAAACGGGTTATAATTTCCCCGAACCCACCAAGTAACTAGGAATATCAACCTAGTTAAATATGTGCCTTAAAACAAAGAAGGAAACTTGGGAAATAACCCTTATTATAAAGCTACAAACTAGAGGGGCCAATGTAGGATAACTTAAAAAGTTGTTTAATAAAACAATAACAAAAAAATACACACACACACACAGTGTGTGCGTGTTCTTCTGATCGACCAGGAGGGTGCTCCAAGGAGCAAAACCCTAGTTCACACTAAATGGCCAAATTGAAGCTCGAATCAAGACTCAAATCACTGCATGAACACATAAAAACGATCACCTAGTCATGGGGATCACAAGGTATGTTGAATATTGCTATTTGGTGAAACTTTGAAATCTTGATGAACTATCATAATCGAAATTCTGGAGTGAATGATGAATCTATGGGTATAGTTGTGATGAAATTCATGTTTAGAAACAAACCCTAGTTGAAAACTCAAAGGATTAGTGTTAAAAACTAAGGATTTGATGTATTCCCTTGTATGTGCTAAGTGGGTTTTGGCTAAATAATGAAGATGATGATATGTTTGTGCTAGAAATCATTATAATTGATAGTTGAAGCAAGCTACTTAAACAAATTGCAAGTTTAAGTATTTGCTTATACATGATTTGAAATGGGTTTTGAATGTTGTAGTGAAATTAGTGATTTAATTCATGGATATGGATGTTTGAAATCATGTTAATTACTAATTGATAGGTAGAACTTGAATATATTAGGCGTTCGGATGAATGCTAGTGGTATGACGAAATGGGTTTCACTCGTATATGAGGGACCCTTAGTCCTTGCAAATTGAATGAACAAATTAGTCTTGATAATCACTTGAACAAGATAAAGTGTTGAAAATGTAATAAACTCGGCTAGAACCTTGGTTAAAAGTGTGGCCTAAAGATAATGCCTAACGAGTAATCAAAGAATGCCTAAACTAGTTGATGAACTTGAATGTGCATCTTGTATATTAATGGGCATTTGACTTTTAAAAAGTCAAACCGACCTACCATACGATAAATGGTAATTTTTTATATGAAATGCGTAAGGTGGAATAATCGTATTAAATTATGATTAAACTAACCACCTTGAAAACGACGATGATAGTTTGACGCGTAACAAGCTAGGTGGAAGCTTGATGAGGGAGCGGGTCAAACGAATCAAGAAGGAAAGGAAAAGCGTAGTTCGAATGTGAGGTAAGTTAAGCTTACGCCCTTTTTACTTTTATTACAAAATGCTTATTTGTGAGCATGGAATACGATTTATATTAAGTAAATGAAACATGATGTTCCGGCGCGATATAATGCTAGTCGGAACAAGTGAAAATGGTGAAATGGTAATCCGGACATGGGTTAACGAATAGATAAAGGGATTTAAAACGACACCATTTGGCATAAGTCATAATGGGTCAAATAAAACAGGAAACGACTTTCAAGTTGGATGATTTCAGAAAGTAACCGGGATAGGTTAAAGGGGTGAAATGGTAATTAAGTGCCATCTTATAATGACAATTGGTCATTTTAACTAAACGGGTCAAATGGTGTTGTTAACACCATTTGTCAATAATATTTGATGATTTCTTGTTGAGTTCTGTGATCACAGGAATTAACACATGGTTAGCATTGCTATTATCTAGATATTAATAGCGAAAGGTATTGAAACGGGTCAATATGTTGATCCGAGCCAGGTACGCATAATTATGTTGTAGTTAAAAGTGCTATTTTGGTCGAATAATTGGTGAGAGTCCTTCGTTGTAAAAGAAGGACCGAAATCGACCAAAACGCCCTTGTAGGCTAAATTGAACAAACAACCCTTAAAGGTTGTTTGGAAATGAATTTTGTGATTAGATAAATACTTAGAATAAGCATAGAAGTTGAAAGATGTAATACGTTAGTCAAATGGCTCTATTTGAGTCTTGTCGTAAAATAATAATCCGAGGGGTAAAACTCGGAACATATAGATATCCACATTAGATCCAACACAATTATAGTTGTGGAGGAAGATTACTTGATAAGAAATGTAGGAATAAGATGCTAGAAATGAATGAAAGCGATTTCAAGCTTTAAAGTGCTTAAATACCCTTAACGGGTCAAAATAAGCATACGAGCGAAAACGGGTTTAAATTGTGTAATAAACCTATGATTAGAACCTAATATGGTAGGTAACATTAATTTGAAGAAGTGTATGTGATATAGGAATCAAACAAATACGTTTGTTTGATAAAATGCATAAACGGGTTAAAATTCGATAAAAAGGTAACGAGTCAAAGGCTTATAAGTCTCAAAATTTCTTATGTTGGATGTAGGATTTTAACTCCATAAGATGGAGGATTAAATTACGGACGCGTAGGAAAAAGAATCGGGTAAAACGGATCAATAACGAAGAAGTTATGGCCGTTTCCGCAAAAACAGGCATAGCTGAAAATGCAGGACCCAGCTCCAGACCTGCTGGAAACTGGTTTCCCCCGCGACACGCGGAGGAACAACATGGATCCGCCGCGACACGCGACGGAACCCTGATTTGGCGAAAAAATTTTATTTTAATCAGTTTCGCTTCCCGGACTCGTTTAAATACGTTCTAAGTTACATATGACTAATCCAACTCATGTTTTATGAGTTTCAGGTATGATTTTAGCACCGGAGGACGATCAAGCACAACGAAGAACCGAACACGATCAAGAAATAAGCTTCCGCACTATGTATCGTTGTTTTGTTAAATGACGAACTCAAACATGTTATTTTGTATAGTTTTAATTATGTAAATAAAGTTTAATGAAACCCGTATTTTCAATGTATTGAAATTCTAATTACCCGTTTATTTTCGTAAACTATACGAAAATCGTTAAATAATAATAAGGGTGTTACACGTGCTCAGCCAACACCACCCCGTGTTCAGCTACCCAGTAACATAAAATCTTGTTTTTAACCCACTTTTACACATTTTAATCAACCTAAAAACTTATTTTTGGGACACATTGAGGACAATGTGTAATTTAAGTGCGGGGGGGGGGGGGGGTTGCTAAAACCTTGAATCTTGCAAGTCCTAAATACAAGCCTTACACAAAACTCTATTGGAACCGCTAATCACCCCAAATTTTTTTCAATTTTTTTTTCATTTTCTTTACTTTTCTAGGTTTAATTTGGGAATTTCAAGTTCTAAAAAGGTTATATTTTTACAAATTTACAACTGATAGCATCGCGATAAAAAGAACCAACATAAGAAAATTATGAAACGGCATGACAAACCTAGTTAAAATTTGATTATATATATACTTGATCACAAAAAAAAAAACCCATTCCCACAAAAAGTTAGTTTTGAGCCTTTATTGAGCATACAAATACATATCTTTAAACTAAATGCTCATTTTTCGTTTCTTGTGTGAATAGCCGCTTGGTTCTTACGACTCTAGAACTTGCCACGACAATACATTCCCGCTCCTTACCAACTTAAACCCAAGTAAGTAAATGATGGAGGCATTATGACTAACCCTTTTTATTTCTACACCATTATTTTTCTTTTTTTTTTCCTACCTAAAATCCCCCTAGTTAACCCCTTTGAGCCTAAACCTTTTCATTTCATAACCCAAAACAAACACCCTTTCACCCACCAAAACCTTTTTATTTTTAACCCTTTTGTTTTAGTAACAAGCTCGGTTTTTCTTATGACTTTCAAAAAAAATGATGATGATGATGAAGCAAAAGAGAAATAAACAAACAAGTTTATCAAAAATAAATTTGTTTGAATAATGGCTTCATCAAAATAAAAATTTCAAAAATAAAAAAAGTCTTACGAAAACCGACGCTTTTTACGCCTTTCGCTCCTTTACTAACCACTACCAACCACCTACCTTTAATCCAAGCCTAACCCTTCACCCAAAAGTCCTCTTGATATTTACAAAGGTATATAGTTAAAAAGGAGGAGGATTGATTGCTTGGCAAGATTATGGTAGAAGTAAGTTTCATGCAGCTCTCGAGTGATCCACTAAAATACATCTTCGGCCGAGTGTTGAGTGATCCCCGTTAGGTATGTGAACTTGTATATAAGTGGAATTTTAACAAAGGCATGTTATGCCCTAATAAGTAATTTATCTTATGGAATGTTTTCAATAAATCATGACGAATAGGATTGTAAATAAATAACAATAAAACTAAATAAAGAATCTTGGAAATCCCGACACTCTATGACAAGCCCAAAAAAACATTCCCTTCTACCCATTCCATTTGGGAGTGTAAAGCCACAAAATAAAGAGTTTTGCTTGAGGATAAGCAAAGATTCAAGTGTGGGGGTATTTGATGTGCACAAAATGCAACATATAAATTACATCAATTGTGGCATAAAACTAACCATTTTTAGTACTAATGTTGGAAAAAGTGTGTTTTTGTCTTCCTTTTGTATTTTTAGGATTAAATGAGCTCAAATGAACAAAAGAAGCAAAAAGTCAGCTAAATCTAACATAAATACAAGAAAAGGAACAAACGTGGCATGCCCGGCCTCCCCAACAGCATCTTCCCAAGCAAAACAAGAGAACAGAAGACTGAACACGCCCCGTGCTCAGTTAACACGGGGGCGTGCCCAAGTGTCAGCAGAAAAGACAAAGCGGTAGAAGCTTCTATCACCCACCACGGGGGCGTGCCCAGCGGACACGGAGTCGTGGTCAACTCTAAGATTCGCAGAATCTGGGGAAATCTTGATAGTACAGATACGCTTCTGCACACGGGGGCGTGCCCAGCGGACACGGGGGCGTGCTCAACTAATGTAGACAAACTGCAATTAATGAAGACAGAGAAGAAGGTGGACATGGGGCCGTGCCCAATGGACACGGGGTCGTGCCCGAGCCTCTGTTCATGTTATAAATAAGGGTGCTTGGCTCATTTGCAAACCATCCCTTGGCACACCACCTCTCTCACACTTCACCCACCACCCACCACCATCACAACACCATCATCCACCACCATCATCCATCGTCCATCGTAGAGTGTGTGAGTCGTCTCGGGATCCAAGATTGATCGTAAGAGTTCTTGACAATCAAAGGCCATGTTTGCCTAAGTCTCTTACATCACTTGGTGAAGACAAGTGTCTAGTGTAATACTTTTTATTTTTAATCTTTTCGCACTTTTTATTTGGTTATGTATTAATGACTTTAATAACTAGTTTCTTATGTTGAAGGTGATTCTTCCTTATCGTTTGTCTGTGGTGTCTTGGCATTATTTTACTGTCTATATAAAATAAAAGATTTTCATCATTTATATCTCCACGGTCTATATGGAGATATGTTGGCTACCTGGTCGGGGGTTAAGGGAAAGGTTTGGTAAGAGTCTTGCCTTGTTCAGTGTATAGATCCTGCAAGGACCTGGGTCAAATTTAGTAGGACCTCCTTCAATACCCACCGGTATTGGATGGCGGGGATCCAAACTCTTTGATCCCCTCATATGTAAGCTACTATTAATACTTTAACCCGGCTACTTAGGACTGTATCCCTGCTGACTCAGACTACTTAGCCGAGGGTAACGTCACCTTCAAAAGAGGGGCCTACCATAATATGCATTAATAACTTAATTAATTATCTTTCAATAATCCGACCCTTTAGGATTGTATCCTTGCTGACTCAAAGTACTGGGTTGAGGGTAACGTCACCTTCAAAAGAGGGGCCTACTACAATAACTAAGATAATCTCTTAGAAAGTGCAAAAGTGCGGAAATAATCAAAGGTTACACTAAACACGAGTCGGATCCAAGTGATTCATCTTGTCTATCTGTTTTTATTTTTATTTTATTTTTCAGCATTTTAGTTAGTTTTTATTTTTCTAGTTTAAAAACCTTTTTCTAACTTTTGATTTGAATAGACGTTGAGGATAAACCGGTACTAAAAGCTCTTGTGTCCTTGGACGACCTCAGTATCTTGCCAACACTATACTACACTCACGATGGGTGCACTTGCCCATATGTGTGTTTGGTGTTAGTAAAATATCATGTTTTATAAATTTAAAACTTGGCTAACATGTAAAAAGGGGTTAAAATATACTTAAATATATATCACACCACACGCGCATTAGTCTCCAAAGCTACAAAACAAATATCATTACCAGAAGCAGTGCTTTGAGCATATAGTGCAAAATTTTCATCTCCTAACTTCTCAGGTAAACTGCTCCAGTCAACCAGCCCTTGTGTAAAAAAGCTTTGTTGGTCTGGGTGAACCATTGTTGGTGCAGTTTGTTGAGCTGCAACTTGTTGCACCTGAACTTGGGGAGCAGGGGCTTGGACATACTGAATTTGGGGAACAGGGATTGCAGCATGTGCATAGTGAGCAGTGTTAACATGGGCTGCAGGGGTATATTGGGCATAGTGCACAGTGCTTTGGTTGTTTTGTGCTCTAGGGTTTGAGCTGGGATGAGTGATAATTGGACCAGTGGTTTGACTCCTACATTCCCTAGCAAAATGACCTAGCCTATTGCACTTATAGAACTTGATCTTGGATTTATCCAACCCTACTTTTAAATTTCCCATGTAACCCTGGGAATTTTCTCCCTGTCCTTTTGTAGAATTTGCTTGTTCTTACACTAAGCAAAGCCAATTGATGCAAAATGTCCATTTCTTCAAGATCAGTTGGATCAAAATGTTGTAAGTCATTGAGTTCAAAGCACAGATTATCAGAGATCTGGCTTTCTCCATTTGCTGTGAAAGCAAAGTTGGATGAGTGAGGATCAGAGTTGAAATTTGCACCAGCAGTTATGTCAATAAAATGATCATAACTCTGATCCTTACTGCTGCCAGACTCTTCCTGACCCAGAAGAGCTGTGTTGCCAAATGTGTAGTCATCTGCAACTTTACCAGACTCTTGCAACTTCTTTTTCTGGTTTAACTCCCTTTCATAAGTCAGTAGTCTACCATGAAGTTGGGTCAGTGTCAGATCTTTGAACTCAACAGAGTTTCTGGTCACAAAAGCAATGGTGTCCCATTTATCAAGAAGTGATCTTAAAAACCTGCTATTAATGGTTGATTTTGGAAATTCAGTTTTAACAAGTTTAAGCTCACTTCTGAGACAGCTGAATCTCTCAAATTGATGTGTTAATGTTTCACCTTTAACGTGACAAAAGGTTTCATACTGTTGGTTCAAAATTTCCCGGTTGTTTTCAA
Organism: Helianthus tuberosus; assembly: GCA_030545235.1. Taxonomy (NCBI): domain Eukaryota; kingdom Viridiplantae; phylum Streptophyta; class Magnoliopsida; order Asterales; family Asteraceae; genus Helianthus; species Helianthus tuberosus. The sequence continues at coordinate 87,562,212 of CM060405.1, forward strand.
TAACTTCTTCAGTTCCCCCAAACTGTTCCTTCAATGCATCCCATAATTCCTTGGCACTGTTATAGTGTAACAGTCCAGCATAGATTTCATTTGGTAATGTAGAATCAACGATGCTAAATGCTTTGGCATCCAAATCAAATTTCTGAAAATCCAATTAAGTATAGTTTTCAACCTTCTTAGGTTCATACTTTCCTGGATCCTCAGCACTCGGTACAATTGGAACATGTGGTCCAAAGATAACCGACTTCCAACATCCGGTATTCTGTTGAGCAAGGATGTGACCCATCCTTCTCTGCCAGATGTTGTACTCATTTTGCTTTAGCATGGGTGGTTTGAAGAGAGCACCGATGTTATTGTTCATATCTTGTGATTATGACGGCATCCGGGTTGTTTTACAGGCACTGGTTAATCAACTTTGATCGTAATTAACCCTTACTCTGTTTTTCAATGAAACGAACAATTTAACAGTATCAACTGTAACACCCCGTGTTTCGGGAGTCAAAGTCAAAGTCAAGATTGAAATCAAAGGAAGAAAATATTGCTAATTGCGATCTGTCTCTCCTTGCTCAATTCCTGTTTTGACTTCTTTGACTTGTGATTAATCTATTTTATTATCACTTTAGTTGTATTATGTGGAGTATCTATTAATAATCGCATAGTAATCACTAATTATTGCAAGTTTAATCGATTTATCTCTTATCACAATCGCACTCGCAACTCGAATTATGCATTTTGGTTACTGTTATATATGTGTGTGTGCCTTATGTGTTACTTGTGCATGTTTATTTATGTTTTATGTAATTGTGTCGTATTCAATCAAAACGCAATCGAAACTCAATCGCAATCGAATCACAAACGCTAAACGAATATGAGATAAGGATGCTTGTATGTTGATATAGTAGTCGGGATTAAAAGTAATTTGACTAGGAAATTCTATCGCATCGTAATGCTCGCAATCGAAATGGCAGGACTCGCCACACCGAACACTCGAATCAGGTGGCCAACTGACCAGGAGACCAGCCGATCGACCAGCCCCTCTCCTCCCCTTTCTTTCTTTCTTTCAACTCTTTTACACTCAATGCCTCAAAAACCGATAGGATCGGAGCTTGTTCTAACCTTCTACTCTTTCTTGTTGATGTGTTGGATCAAGATCTGGATTCTATCCACGAGATTACCGACTTCGGGTTAAACATGGAACACCGTCCCGAACAGTTAACGGGCCGGATTTGGGTGATTCCTGTCTGATCAGGCTACTGAGTCGTGACGAGGGTTCTGTTGTCTAAAACGTTATCAAATCATCTCGATAAAATGACAAACTACCAGAATCACCAAGGAAGAAGACGATCAGGTCGACCAGAACGGAGTGTCGACCGATCGGACTGCTATCCGATCGGACTATCACCCGATCGGGTTGCCACCCGATCGGCTTGCACCTTGGCCCCACACTTGATATTTATTTCAAACATTTGAAGTTGTGGACGTGGAACGGACTCCTGTCCGATCGGACGACCATCCGAATGGATTGCCGCTCGACCGTGTAACGTTCTGACTTCATCACCTAAACAAATTTTCAACAGGTTCAATGCACTTGGGTTGGCACCCGATCGAACTACCGTCCAATCGAGTGATAACCTGCTGTGAACTTGTTCTCGCTAGAGTGTCTAACCAATCGGATTGTCGTCCGATCGAACGGTCGTTCGATCGATCGACCTGAAAGGTAGAGATGCTTCTAAGTTTTCAAAATGCTACAACAAAAACTTCAAAAGTCAAGCCATCATACACAAACACATCCATCCCAAACGAGGTAACAGTTCACTCAAACGCTCACCCGATCGGACGACCGTCCGAACGAACTGCCACCCGAACGACCGGCCATCCGATCGGACTGCCATCCGATCGGACTACTGTTCGACTCACTGACACCTTGTTCCTTTTTACGTGCCGACTTTCGCTTATGTTATCGATAACTGTTCAGGCTATTATCCACTCTAAGTGCTCCCTTCAATCCATCAATTCACTCGCTGTGAGTATACTCGATCCCTTTTTGCTTTACGCATTTTTGGGTGTTACATACGTTACTTATACTAAATCACATCAAACACACTATGCCATACTTTAACGCTAACCGTTACCGCATGTTATACGTGAGTTAATGAATGCTTGTTTGTTATGTTTACACACGGAATGCTGTCTACCTGCCTTAGCAATGGTAGTACTATTTGTTTGGACTCAACACCTGTTCACTCAGGGGTTGTTAAGGACAATTAATTACATGGGTCACAGGGGTGATCATGCAATACGAACTGCCTTGGGCAGTCAACTCGCAGTCATTGGTATTGATAGGTTCATGTCGATAACTAACATGCCTCATTTTACACTGTGTGCGTGCTGGTTATGCGTAACGATTTTGAACTCTATATGCTATTATCAAACGTGTATGCTCACCTTTACACTATGTGTATTGACTTTTACTTTAACGTATGTGACAGGTTCTTAGGATGTTTAATTGCTATGCTTGCTGTGAAATCGAGGCTTGGAAAGGTCTACAAACCAATAAACAATTGTCTGTACTTGAACTTTGAGTTGTCGGAACATAACAATTTGACTAGATTTTGTCTGTAATAATTATGTTATCTTTTAAGACATGGTATGGGACATGTTGTTTAATTAATTGGTAATTTTAGTTGTTATGGAAACTTCTGGACAATCTGCTTCGCTCAGTGCCATGCCCCGATGTTTCCGCCATCGGTTGGGGTGTGACATCAACGATTATGAGCTGAACTATCAAATTTGAATAGTTTTGGCATCATCTATTCCAGGGGGAGATTGTTGGGATTGAACCCTACCAAAGGAACAGTTGATTAAAGCCAAAACTAGATCAGAGCAGTGGATCCAGAATAAGTACTGCTGTATTCCAACTTTCCCCTTGAAAGTGGTTCTAACAACTGATGGCCTTCATCCACTGTTCGGATACAAATGATGTTCTACAAACAACTGATCAAGTATAAAGACTGATGAAGACTAAAGCCCTGATGATCAATCAATTGTTATGGGTTAAGCACTGCTGAAGACATAAAGTACTGTTGGAGTCACAACAGTGGAAGGAGAAAGCAGTAGTTTAGTTTGTTCCTTTGTTTTGTAATGTAATCAGTAATCAGTAGTTAGCAAATAGTTGTTGTATTAGAACAGTAGTTACAGGTTGTTAGGAGGTTAGATATCACTTTCATGGAGACGTCAGCCAAGATGTTTTAGTGGTTTGCTCGTGCCTATAAATAGAACAGTACCCTGTACTGTTCTATTAGCTCTTTCACCACTTGTCTTCCTGCACGAACAATCCATTGTGAGCTCAGACTGAGGGGGAGTTTGTGATACATGCATGCAATTGTAATTGATGTTTGAAATAAATTCAATCATTCGGTTCAATGATAAACTTGTGTGTTGAAAACAATTCTCCTATTTGATTGTGTATCAAAGTTTGTTTCCATATTTAGTTTCCGCTGCAATTACTTATTCATCTTCATTATTTTCAAACGAAAAACACAATCATAAAAAACTCAGATCCTAACATGTTATTTGTCTTGAGATATCTATGTCTGTAATAATTAACTTACTTGATGGGTTATGGTATGGGACATAATATTAACTATCCAGTAACGTAGTTGTTATGGAATTTCTCTCAACAATCTGTTTCGCTCAGTGCCATGCCCCGATGTTTCCGTCATCGGTTGGGGTGTGATAGTTCCAACCCCTTCTTGTTCACCCCGAGAATTCAAAAACTTGGAGTTACAACATTCAAACCCCCAAATCATCCTAACACTAAACCCCAGCCCAGACAACCAATTTTCATTCCTTGACACATAGCATTCTACATTTTGACCCGTTCACTTCTACAGTGTAATTCCAAACATAGATGACTACCTACGACTTACTACAACAATACTTACCTTGGTACTTACCCTTACCCATAACTCCTTACATGTTTCCTTATATTCAACATACCAAACTTCATGTAACACCCCAAAAACGGGTTTGGTAAATTAGAACCCGGGTAATATAAAGAAGTGAGTTTTAGTCTCTTATATAATTAAAATGAAACTTGAGGGACCAAAACCGTTAAGTGGGAAACATGATTTTTATAAAATAAACTTAAAACACCACACACACAGTGTGTGTGTGTGTGTGTGTATCGACATCCAGGAAGAAGAAACAAGGTTCAAACCCTAGTTTCACTAAAATCCTCAAACTGGAAGGCTTAATGAAGCTTAAAATCATAATCGAGCATGGATTAGTGATCACCTTCTCATGGGGATCATAAGGTATGTCTTAAAGATTTGATTTGGTGATCTTTCACGAAGTAGGTTATGATGTAAGTTGCAAATTTGAATGAAATTGAGTATGAGGATATGTTAGAATCATCCTATAGAACATGGGTCATGCATGGTTTGGGCTAATTTGATGTTTAGAGATGAAACCCGTTATTTATGGTGATAATGACAACTTGAATGATCACCCATGTCCAATTCTTGCTTAACATTGATGTTTTCTTTTGATTTTTATGATGGATTCTTGTTAGAGGAATTGAAAGAAATGTGATACTAGTATGTTTGATGTTTATGCATGAATGATTCATGTTGATTAGAAGGAGGAATTTGATGAATTATGTATGAGATTAGAAGGATATGCATGAACTAGTTGTACACTATGCTTAGGAGGTAGTACACACATCATAAGTATGATGAAATTATGAAGAACTTAGGATTAGATCACTTGTAAATGATTAACAAAGTAGTTATGAAGTGGGTTTTTGATGATATGATAGAAGTAATGATATGCTTATGTTAATAATGTTGAAAATCATATTATGTGTAAGTATGTTTAAAGAAAAATTGGATAAGAAATGATGGATTAGCATGTTTTAAGGTTAAATGATAAACTTAATATGAGATTCGTGTGATAAAAAGGATTTGATGAATGATGAATAAGCTAACTATCTTGAGAATGATATGTGATAGTTGATGCTTAATAAGCGACATGGAAGCTTGAGAAAGAAGCGGGTCAAACGGGACTAATGCGCAAGGAAAGCATGTTCGGATGCTAGGTAAGTGGAACTTACACCCCCTTTTGTAGAATATCTATTCATTGTATTGACTAAGAGCATGATAAGCTAATATATGAAGAATGATGTTTCGACAAGTTTGATACAGGTCGGAACATATGACCATGTCAAGAAACTAAGTTTGAGGGTTGAAAAGGATAAAAAGGGTATTACGGTAATGTTGACTATGAATTAATGAAGAAATAAATTACAAGGAATGAATAATGAATAATTACAACCCCATAAGGATGAAATTGTCTTTTAAGGCCAAATCGGTCAATGGTGAAGATATCACCATTTGGCGATATCGACTAATGGTTGTTTTGTTAAGTACTATGTATTCACAGGATGAATGGCGAAAGGATTTGCATTGCTATTAACTAGTAATTGAGCGGATAAGCATTAAAAGGGTCATAGCTTTGACCCGAGCCAGGTATGTGTGATTAGAGTCATGGTTAAGTCGTGGGATTAGTCAAATGTTTAAGGAAGTCCTTTGTAGTAAAGGATGGAACAAAGTTGACAAAAACGCCCTTGATGGGTAAATCGGGTAAACGGTCTTAAAAGTTGATTAGAAACATGCTATTGGATTAAGTAAATGTTTTGGAAAAGTAGAAAAGCGAGAAGTATGATCTTCCTAAGCCAAGGACCATAAAATGCGCAAATACCTTTAACGGGTCAAAGTAAGCTTTCGAGCGAAAATGGGTTAAGCGGATGCAAGAAATCCAAGAATTCAATCTTTTATGATAGACGTCATTGATATTATTAGGTTCATAAGAAGTTATGGTCAAACAAACAAGTTATGTTGATAAATGCATGAACATGTCAAAATTTGGTAAAAGGGTAATAAGCCAAGGGCTTAAAAGTCATAAATTTCGGTAGTCCAAATATTGGATTTTTACTCCAAGAGATGGAGAATTAAATTACGATCACGTAGGAAAAAGAATCAGGTAAAACGGATCAAAAACGACAAAGTTATGCCCATTTCCGTAAAACTGAGTTATGCTGGAAATATGCAGCAACAGCTGCAAACATTCTGATCATAATGGGTGGTGGCGCGACGCGGCGGCAAAGGCATTAGGCCGTCGCGCGATGCCACGACTCCAAATTTTAGAAAAAAATATATTTTAATTGCATATGCAATGCGAACCCGTTTAGACCATTTTTAAACGCTTATGGATAAATCTTGTATGTTTATAATGCGTACTAATGTTATAAATTTTATGTGGTGAGTGCAGGTAGTACGAGTCATGAGGATCATCAAGGAATAGAGATCGAGGACCGAGTCTGTAGGATCGTTTGCGGACCCGGACGAGTCGTTCAGAAGAGTTTATCTCAGTTTGAGCGGCGGAAACGAACAAACCGAGTTCAATTCAGCGAGATTTCACTTTAAACTGTTGTTGTATTGATAACGAATGCGATTACAGACCTAACAACACTTCGGCAGCACTTCGTGGCTCACCGGAAGAATCTCTAGAAAAAGTTCGAACTCTTACAAATGACAAGACATAACACCTATATATAATACACATGATTTCGCTTGAAGCTTCAAGCGAAATCCCTTGCATTTTCTTTCAAGCGAAATTGACAAACACCTTTGTCTTGAAGCGAACCTCACATGCGAGCAACAATCTGATTTGAATTTCACTTATGTCTTTTAGTGAGTAATGCAATATGTGATGTCACTAGTGTGATGTCATCATCAAGGATGATGACATCATGCCTTGTTTAGATCCGCACCGAATCGAGACTCGATATAAGACGAAGACGACAGATGTATGCACCAACAGACTCCCCCTCAGATGTTGACGAGTCTTAAGTGTCGAGTCTTCGCAATCTTCAGTCTTTATCAGTCTTTGAGCTTTCTTCATACTTCAACTAATCTCCTCCTCAGATGTCTTCAGACTCCCCCTTTCGATAAGCTGGGATAGCAGTCTGGAATTCACTTTCCACATGTTCTTAGATCGTAACCTGGCACTTCATCACTCTCAGGTTTCAGAACCTAGCTAACCTGCAAAAACTCTACCCAAAAATAAATTTTCTGATAACCATTTTGTAGATAAGATTTTCAAGTCTAATTTTCCACTTGCAGGAATAACATTTATATTTCAAAACATTTTTTCATTTCAATTCAACATTCTTCAAACATTTTCACCCAAACCATTTGTTCATCATGTTTAGCACTTGGAATTTTGAAAATCAGTTCTTCAACATCAGTTGTCGAAAATCTTTTTAAATTTTTCAAACTAATGAAACATGAATGCAATAACAGAAATTAAATGCAGAAATAAAATATGTACAAACACTATTTTTGTGAGTTCGTGTAAGAGGATCATATCAGTTTATGAGACAAATCACCAACACCGTTAAGCTTGATTTCATTTTAAGCTCTAAACGATTCACGTTGATTGACGATATTGCTGTCCACTTAAGCTCAATCTAAAAACTTTCATTCTGCTTACCGATACTTTAAGGTATATTTAGATAGCACTAAATTCTTATGGACCCCACGATCTCAGCATATCCCCTCATCATGCAATACACTAACTCAAGTAATGCCTTTAAACTTTATCAACTGTGATTTGTGCGAAAAACAAAGCAGAATGTTTAAACATTAACAATCAGGTCGATACTTCCGTATACGCAGAGAAAGTCCAATGTTTAAACAAAATAAGAAAAATAAAACAAGTTGAAGTTGTTTAGGCTTTAACCACCAGGTCGATACTTCCGTATACGCAGAGGTGATCCAAAGCTTAAACGAAATACCAAAGAAAATAAAGCAGAACGTTTAGGCAACAACATCCAGGTCGATACTCACGTATACGCAGAGGATGTCCGATGCTTAAACAAAATAAAGAAATAAAACAAGTTTAAGTCTTTGCAAAATAAAATGCACAATCACAGCGACTTTTTAGCAAAGTTGTGAAAGTTCACAAACTTAACCAGTTTTATGTCTTTCGACAATCAGCGATTACCGAGTAGGCACACAGTCAAGAAGGACAAAACCAAGTACTACACTTTCAACCGTGTTTCCCACTAGAACTAGGCTTTTTGCTTTAGGTTTGTATCGTTTTCGCAAATCTACTAGTCTAGCTGAGCCTATCGTCACATCTTTAGTGAGACCGTTTATCACTTTTAGGCTTTACATATCTTTAGCATGCTGTGACAGTCCAACTGATTTTCTATCATTTCTTCTTGTTTCAGCAAAACTCATTTTTAAATTTTTCAATATTTTTGACATTTTCAAATTTTCAAATGTTTTTGGATTTTCTAAAATTTCTTACTCCCCCTAAAATGCAAACACATTTTAGGAAATTTGAAAATAAACTGTACACAACCTTGACAACTGATGAAAAATACTTCAAATTCGCCATCCACTTGGCATAAACAATCAGAACTCCCCCTCACAACAAACTATTTTCCCATCGATTTCAAAACACTTAAGTTTGTTTTAATCAAATGGTTTTTCCGGAAAATAAGTTTTGTTGATTTTATCACTTGTAAAATTGGGGATTAAATCATCACATTGTTTTTCAACCACTTGTAGAAAATCAGATACAACTTAATGTCCCTGATTTACCACTTTTAAGATCAATCCAATTCAACTTCTGAACCACTTGTAAACCTCACAAACATATAACTCAAACCTGTTTTTCAACCAATTACCATCTGTTGGTTGAATTCTCAAGGTGCCGATTCCTACTCCTCGCTTACAAACCTGGGAGTTCCGGCAAGTCCTGCAAAAATTCTCAAACACAAATTAAGAAGGATGCCGATTCATGATCCACGATTACCAACTTGGGATCTCCGGCAAGTCAGGTTTTTACTCTTTGAAAAATATATCCACCCAAGCCTGACCTTCCTTGGGTGTAACAACCTCTTCATCATCTTTTCTTTCAACTAACCTGTGACCTCCTCTTTTGGCAGCGTAAAATTCTTTAACACCTTTGACCTTACCATTGATCATTTTGCCAAAAATGTGTTTCACAGTTCCGTTGAAAGCTTTATCAACATCAAATTTCTTCTTGTCAGAATAAAATTGATTTGAAATTTCAACTTTCCCAACTCTCTTTTTAAAATTTTCAGCACTCAAAGATGGAAAATTCACATCATCCACTTTTAAAACTGATTTTTCAACCTTTTTTTTAACAACTTTTGGCTCCTCTGATTTTGTGGAATCAGATTCATCACCAGAACTGTTTCCTGAACCCTTAACAACCTATATTTGATTTATCAGATTTTCTTTTCTTTTAATCACATTCTTTGAACATTCTCCCTTCTCAAAGATTGAATTTTCAAAGCCTGTGAACTTTCGGGTTGAAAGTTCAGTTTTCTCAACAACTTTCTCTTTCAGTTTACCAGATACTTCCTGTTTTGGTTTAAATGTTTTCGGACAATTCTTAGCAACATGACCAGCAATCTTGCACTGAAAACAGGTTCTGGTTTCTATCTTCTTTGGAACATGATTTTTCTTCAACTCTTCTTGCTTCTTGGCAAGGAATTCTTGATTTGTCTGCTTTCTGAATGCTTGTTCTTTCTCAGCATCTAAAAAATTTCCTGAAACAAACATAGTTTTTGGTTTAGAAAATTTTTTATTTTTATAATTTCTCGGTGGTACAAAACCTAATCCTTTCTTTTTGAAATTACGATTATGGTTTGGTTTCTTTTGGGAACTGTAACCATAATTGTAACCCATTTTCTTGTTAAATCTTTGTTGATCTCTTGAAGTGTATTGTTTAGGTTTTTCAATAAGATTTAAATCTTTCATTTCAAAAATATTAATTTCTGTTAATTTGAAAACCTTTTTGATCAATTCAGTTTTAACACCTCTTAATGGAAAATCTTCATCAGAATATAATTTGTCAGAATCTTTCAAAGTATATGCCACTTTAAATGATTCATCATTCAAATTAAATTTTGATATCAAAAACTCTTTATCATAAACCCGTTTCTCCTTTTTGACTGTTGACTTTGACGAATCGGACTCAGACTTTGACTTGGATTTGGACTCTGGTTTTGACTCCTCTATGTCATCTTTGTCTAACACCTGATCGACCACGCTTTTTATCAATTTTGACTCATGATCAGTATCAGACGACGTGTACGTGACATCAATATTTTCTGGCAAGTTATCCGACGGCCCAGACTCCCATTGTAAGTTTATTGCCTTTTCGACTCTTTCGGAATTTGGATTTCGAGGTAAAAATCCATTTTCGACCGGGGGCGGACATCTAGTGTAGTTCACACTTGGTTTCTTACCAGAACTTGTCACTTTATCTTTTGTCACAGATTTCTTTTCTTCGGACATCTTCACATCTTCAAACGTCTTCAATTCTTCCACAACCGGATAAATCCTGTCAACAACAAAAGTAGAACATGAGTAACTGTCTAATAATTTCTTAACTTTCTCAGTTTCTATCTTTTGTGTTGCCAACTCAAGCTCGAGATCTGCACATTTCTTAATGTTATAGTTTTCCGTATCAAGCTGTCTCAGATAAGCTATCTTCAAAGTATTCATAGCTTCAGCTTGTTCACCGTTTGAATCAGTATACTTGTTGATTTCTCTGTTCATTGTATCATATGATTCTTTTAATCTGTTTATGTTGTGCAGCAATTCATTGTTTTGCTTGATTAAAGAATCACAATTCATGCATTTTTCAGAATCTTTGACAGATTCTGAATCAACTTTGATCTCAAATTCAGGAACTTCTTTGACTGTTCTGTTTGATTGTAAAAATTCAGCTCTTCTCTTTTTCTCAGCTTTAGCTTCAGCTTTTAATCTTTTTTCTTCTTCTTCCTCTTCTTCGTTCTTTCTTCGTCTTTCTTCAGCTGCTTCCATGACTTTTCTGCACCTTTCTGCACATTTCAAATCATAAGCATTTGCAAAGAAAGCATTAACATTTGAAGTGTCTTTGGACATCTCTTTGGCCATAAATTCTTGATCTGAGCAAAAATTGTCCCAACTGAAACCTTCAGCTAATTTTTCATTGTCTTGATGTTGGAACATATTTATCCCAACTAAAACCACTATCCTTTCCCAGACAAGCTTTCTTTGAATCTTTAATCTCCACCATTCCATGTGCAGTTTGTGCCTGATGCAGTGCTGGTGGTGTGATTTGATGATAAATTGCGTTTTTGTGATAATCGTTGTTTCCAAAAGGATTCTGGGCTCCAGTAGCTTCACGATTTTTGCACTCTCTCTTGAAATGCCCCTTTTCCCTGCAACGAAAACATGTAACTTTGGACTTATCAAAGCCTAAGTTTGAAACACTTGCATCAAGAAAATCATTTCTTCCCGTAATTTGTTTAAACTTCTCAGCTCTTCTCATTACACTAGCCATGCACCATTTAATATCCATCAATTCCATTTCCTCAGCATCGATTTGATCGTAATCTTCTTTCGTGAGCATTGGATTACCGATCTTTCCGGCCACAAAACTACTATAGGATTCCAACACCATTCCCAACAAAGACATTTGATTTTTAGCAACCTCTTCAGTATAATCTTGATCATTTTCAAGACTTAGAACAATATTGCACTGAAGTTTTCTTCCGTTCTTTGTTGCTGAAATGTTTGGATCAAATGATGAAAATCTTGTGCTGCTTGAACCCTGAGATGATCTTTTTTCAGAAGAATCTTTCACACTGTAAGCAGTTTCGATCTTTGGAGAATGATTTGTTGTTCCAGTAACACCACTCTTGTAATACAAGCTGATATCTTGTTCTCCATCGTAATTCTTCATCCTAGCAATCTTTCTTTGCTCCATTTCTTGAGCTTCCAGGTGTTTGATGAAATCTCCCAATGTCATTTTCTTATAATCTGTTTTGTTTGACCGCAACATCATCAGAAATGTTCCCCATGTTTCATATAGTAGCGCATCTGCAAGTTTTTCAACCAATTCATCAGTATCTTTCTTAACACCAAGTTTCGTCATATTTCTCACCAAGTTACAATATCTATCAATTAATTGCTTGACACTCTCATTTTTCAATCCCCGAAATAAGTCAAATTCCTTTTTCATGAGAGACATCTTATTCCTGAGCATATCATCACTTCCAGTAAACTTTGCTTCCAACTCTGTCCATATTGAATATGCAGTTCCATCATGTTGAAGCAGTATCAAAATATCTTCTTTTATCGCTTGCTGAAGCAGACTCACCATCAATTTCTCATCTCGATATTTCTTTTTATCTACAGTACTCATTTCTCTAAGTGTCAACGGAGTACCATTCACAACATTGTCCTTTGTGGGTTTAACATACGGCTCTTCAGTGTGTTCCCATGCATCCAAATGATACGCCTCAACCCAATTTCCAAACCGTTCGGACCATCCATTGTAATCATCAATATCCATGAGTTTTGGTGGTTTCTGAGACGTCCCGGTTTCATTTTCATGCAAAGCACTCTGAGTGACTGTAACTGGACTAGCAAAAGCATTGTAGAACTCGTTCTCCATGTTTCGGATTTTCAAATGAGCTGTATCGCCTTGTAAAATACTTGTCGATTACCTAACAAATAAACAAACAAACCACAATCAGTTTAACCGTTTATCAATTAACTGAATAAAACTGGTACTCGAACTTGTGAATTTTCTGTGCGGACTGAATGTTGACCAACTGTGCGGACAGAATGACCCGGTTCGAATTCAATTGACCTGACCCTTCGAACTCTTTGAACTCCAAATCATATGAACTGGACTTTATCACGCGACTCGACCACGCAAAACGACCTGACTGACCAAACGTACTGATCGAACCGTGCGAACCGGCTAAAATCCAAACTCAAACTACTCGACCTCAGTAACAAACTCAGCAATGACCAAAATTCTTTAAGACAAACAACTTGCAAAGAGATTATCGAGAACCGGTTCTGATACAATGAATGTTATAACCACTATTGAGCCAAACACATGGGCTTCACAAGATTGGGCCTTTTATAACAACTAAAGATATTAGGCTGCTCCTCAAGTTATCATGTAAAATGATTTAAATTCTATGTAAAACAATTTGACCAATTAAACTACCCACTATTTCATATGTTTAATAAACCAACAATTTCAATTATCGATTTAAACTAGATAATGCTGCCAAAACTTGATTCACATGCTACTGACACACTTTTAACAATTCAATTTTCAAGATACTAAATGATAATATCATATGAATCAATGCATATCTTCACATGCTAACTGACACTCAACACATGATGATTCACGAAAATCACATGAGTTCAATCATGCAAACCGACAACTTCAAAAAATTCTCATCTGTACTTACAAAGTATTTACTATATCACATGCAAAAGCCTGACCCACTTACACATTTATTGAATATGCCATTCTGATATCATCACATGTGTACATAAATCGAAATGTTCACACGTACACAAAGTTCACATGCATACACAAACTGATATATTCACACAACTCAGAACAGTTTCTCAGCAGACAAATAGTTTTCAATGAACAGCAGGTTTCGACGAACAACAAAATTCAGTTAAGACAGCACTTGCAGATTTCGATCAGATGTCAAAGAATTTTCAAGCGAAAATCAAACAGATCAGTTTCGCTTCAACTTTTTCAGGCTAAAACACTATTTCGCTTCAACAACAATTCAAGCTAAATCAGAATATTTCAAGCGACACCTTCTATTTCGCTTCAGCTTTTCAATTTTAATCAGAATATTTCAAGCGACACCTTCAATTTCGCTTCAAACTCAAATGAAATTATCAAGTAAACTCAAGCGAACCAGCATGACATCATCATTTTCGGTCTGTTTTTGATCTGATTGAACGTGTAAATGATCGAATTAGATTCTGAAACTTTTAAAGGTTTGTTAAGATGTATTTTTGCACAATATGTGAAAGTTTGAACCGATTTGAACCGTAAAAAGTTGATTAATTTTGAAAGAAGATGTAGAAAATCAGAAAACGTGGCTGAATTGGTATGAACTCTTCCTCCTGAGCTCTGATACCAATTGTAGGATCGTTTGCGGACCCGGACGAGTCGTTCAGAAGAGTTTATCTCAGTTTGAGCGGCGGAAACGAACAAACCGAGTTCAATTCAGCGAGATTTCACTTTAAACTGTTGTTGTATTGATAACGAATGCGATTACAGACCTAACAACACTTCGGCAGCACTTCGTGGCTCACCGGAAGAATCTCTAGAAAAAGTTCAAACTCTTACAAATGACAAGACATAACACCTATATATAATACACATGATTTCGCTTGAAGCTTCAAGCGAAATCCCTTGCATTTTCTTTCAAGCGAAATTGACAAACACCTTTGTCTTGAAGCGAACCTCACATGCGAGCAACAATCTGATTTGAATTTCACTTATGTCTTTTAGTGAGTAATGCAATATGTGATGTCACTAGTGTGATGTCATCATCAAGGATGATGACATCATGCCTTGTTTAGATCCGCACCGAATCGAGACTCGATATAAGACGAAGACGACAGATGTATGCACCAACAGAGTCACAAGACAGATTGTACGGGAAAGTTGGTGTATGTAATATAGAAAACCCATGTTATGTTTTTAACTGTAAATGAGTCGATTGATGACTTATGTGAAAAAGTTATTTTCTAAAATGAACTTTCTAGTAAGCCAAGGTACTTATAATGAAAAGAAATTTTATGGCATGAACTTCCGCTGCGACTTTTGTTAAATACGTGTTAGGGCCTTACAAGTTGGTATCAGAGCCCTGGTTTGAGAGAATCAAGTACGAGAGTATAGGTATTTGAACTCAAACCTATGTGCTCTTGTGATAAGGAACCTGTACAATCCATGACTCGATCAAGATCTAAAGGTAGAAATGGAATGAAAACGCGTATGTATGCATTCATATGAAGAAACTAACGGTTATACTATGTGTAAGGTAAGCTTAACTGCTTGGGAAGGACGATCCGTGAATGCGGTCTAGGACCGGCATCAAGGCAAGTGATAAGATAAATGGACCCAGGTACGTAAATTTAACTTGTGGGCGTATGAAGTGGTATAATTAAGCGAGTGAAAGAAAATTTTAAATGAAATATAATAGTGATATGGCAATGAAGTTTTGAAAAAAATGATACACGTGCCGAAACTTAATTCTTCAGACATATGGTGGCGATTACACGAAGACCCGAAACTAGTATGTGGATTGTGTACCTGGCCAGTACACAAGAGACATATGACGTTCGTGAGACCGTGATAATTGTTACATGTATGTCCGTTAGAATTAGGTAGTAGGTGGACGTGAGGGTGAAGAGAAACGTAAGGCTTTCAGGAATGAAAGTATGAATCATATGTTAGAATCCGCGAGACGGATTCGAAGCATGAAAGTAATGAAGTATGAATGACTTGTTTGAACCCGCGAGACGGATTCAAGGAATGAGAGGCATGAATGGAATGTTTGAAACCGCAAGACGGATTCAAGGAATGAAATGCAGAAATGATAAGTCCGAATCCGCGAGATGGATTCAGTACATGTAAGGAATGAAAGATGTGAATGATATGTTTCCGTGAGATGGATTCAAATCGTAGAAGGAAGAAAATGTATGAATGGTATGTTTGGAACCGTGATGTAGGTAAAATACACATATTTGTCCCGTGTAGATTGTATAATTATTGTGTAGGTTTTATTTATTTTTAGTTAGTTTTAGTGTTATATTACATTATTTTGTGTTTTGGCAGGTTCTGGTTCAAATGGAGCAAAAACGAGTAATATGAAAATAACCAGCCAGTTGGGCAGAGTGGGATGCCAGGGACAGAATTAAAATTGCCGTTATTTTCCGTGATTGGGCCAGACCGACTTATCTCTAAGACAAAAGCCTACATATATATAGTTGGTGGTTGTTGGGCAACAGAAGAATCAAAAGAAACAAAAGAAAGCAGCACTTCAACAAGATTACGTGAATGTTGACTTTGGGCATTTGAATCAATTCATTTAAGATTTGTTATGATTATGAATAAAAAAAACCCCTAGTCAAAATAAATAAATATACTTGAATAGATAATACTTGGACAGAAAAAGGAAGGCGGCTACGAATTGGGTGTCCACATCAGACAAGGATTGGATCATACATCATAAAGAAGGCATAGGGCTGCCCAATTAAAGATATTAAGCCCAGTAGATTTTTGTGAATGTCTCGATGGTTGGGCCAATGAAGAGGCTTGGACAAAAAGGAAGGATTAAAAAGGAGGCGGTGGTTATTTATATATATATATACGAACAGGCAAGGGGACGACATCAGAGGGACGAAGACGAACAACACGATTACGAAACTTGGAGTTCTTGGACTGTTTTGGAGGCTGATTTGAGC
Organism: Helianthus tuberosus; assembly: GCA_030545235.1. Taxonomy (NCBI): domain Eukaryota; kingdom Viridiplantae; phylum Streptophyta; class Magnoliopsida; order Asterales; family Asteraceae; genus Helianthus; species Helianthus tuberosus. The sequence continues at coordinate 87,578,612 of CM060405.1, forward strand.
GGTTTAGAGCATTCGGGACGCGTGGAATCATTGGGTAACATCTTGGAAGCATTCGGGAGTGGAGAAAACGGGTTTAATCATCTTATTCTCTTGTTTTCGTTTGTTTAAACCTTGTTACATGATGAATTCTGTTTTTACATTGATTGATATTGCGTTTTTGACAATGTGTCTTGGCTAAACTTCATATACTACCTAGGTTAATGATAATAGCTTAACAAAGTTTGGATCTTTATTTGATTTTTGGCGTGGTTGTGGTTATTCTTGTATTGTAAAAGCTTTGGGAATCTACCTTGGTGCATATGCGTGTTTGACGATTGTTTTATTATTGGTTATTGCTTCATATAATCCTTGGTGACGGTCTTTATCACATAATAGGGTTGTATTAGGGTTTCTTGATTTAGGTGACGGTCTTTATCAGATAATAAATCATTAATCCTTTAGGGTGAAAATAGCTTAAGTAACCTTAGAAGTAATATTCGGTAATTTTATAAAATCAAATGTGCTGCTAAACTCGTCGCGGAAAGGCTCGAGGGTATTGATAGGTCTAGGTTTGGTTATAAGTCCTTAACATTCCATAGCTTATTAAACCAAGATTAGAACCCATTGTCGCTTTAGACGTTCGCGTGGCAAAGTAGAGCGTCTTAGATAGGCACTTTCAAGAAACTAGAGGACGGAAAAGAAATCTAGAAAACCGGTAAGCTTAACAGCCTAGGTAGTGCCACAAGAATCGCCTTGAGAGTGTTTGAGGGGCTTAGTGGTGTCTTAATAGGTTTAGTATCTTAAGATCCCGGTTCCACACCATAAAATTATCAAATAGAGATCCATTCTGAGTTAGCTTGCGTCTAGCCTAGGTAGTCCTCACCCATCACTGGTAAAAGTCTTCATTAGAGTTCGTTTTAGTTACTTAGCTAATCTAGTTCGTCATTACTTGCATTCTTAGGATTTTTAGAAACCCCCCCCCCCCCACCCCCAATTGATAAACATTTGGTTAAGTCGTGTCAGTTTGAGTCTAGATAGAGTCATTAGCGTATTCAGTAGAGTCTCTTGGGTTCGATACTCGGACTTCCTTAGGCTATACTACATTGATCGGTACACTTGCCGATTGTGTGGTTTAGGGTTTAGAGAGTCTTAGTTTTATAAATTTAAAACTTAGAGAGTCTAGAATTAGGGTAAATTTAGTTAATTTAGTTAACCCGTTTCGAGCACATCAAGTTTTTGGCGCCGTTGCCGGGGACTCTTGGCGATTGCGTTTATTAGCTTTGATTGGACTTGATTGACATAATCTGTGCTACTTGTATAGTTGTGTAAATTTTTTATTTTTTTAGTTAGTTTTCTTTTATTCTCTCTACCTTGCTCTGCTCTTTCTACTCTCTTAATGGCAGGTGATCCTATTGACCGAGATGTCTCTGATGAGTTGTTTTGGGAGAGCGAATTTGCTGATGAGTTAGAGGGTTTGCCGGTAGATGAAGAAGTAGGTACGTTTGATCCGGAGGGGGACCTAGCTTACCTAGAAGCTTTACTTGAAGGAAACCCAATGACGGACATCCGACAAGAAGAAGTGGTGGTGGAAGAGGAAGACCACCACAGCTGGCCCGTGGTACTGATAACGAATGCGAGTAAAAATTTAAAACCACGGGAGGAGACAATGAGAAGAACACCTGGGATCGTGATTCGGTGGCTCCTGTCGGGTAAGTTCAAATTTTGTTATTTCAACCCGGTTAAATATTTAAAATTCTTTTATAATTCCACTACAAAATTTTTAAATGTTTATGAGGACCGGGTGGAATTAAACGGGTTAGATAGGGTCCAGATCAAAGAGAAGCCTCCTGATTAAATTCAAGTGTGGGGAGGTTTTGTAAAGTTTGTATTTTGAGTCGTAGTTTTTGTATATTGAGTCTTACTAGTTTATTGAGTCGTGTTTTTTTAGAGTCGGTATTGCTTTGGTGTTTGCTTGTTCTTGTTTGTGCAGGTTTGAATATGTACCGCCCGTACTCAATCTCCATTCGGGTGATTTTGGAGCTGCTGTTCGAATATCGGGCATTTATCAAGCATGTCAGTTGGAGTCAAGCCGATCGCGACCGAAATGCTATACGATCGAGCTGGATTGGACGAGACTTCGAAAGCTTACGCATTATTTAACCAGCTAAGTCCTTTCCATTTATGCCCTTTGTTTTTATTTCTTATTTATTTTTATTTTTTTGAGTCGGTTTCCATCCTACATTGAGGGCAATGTAGAGTTTAAGTGTGGGGATGGGAAACTATCGTTTAGTGTCTAGTTAGTGAGTCTTGAGTCATAAAAATTTAAAAAAAAAATCCAAAATTCAAAAATCCAAAAAAGTTAAAAAATTAGAAAATGTCTTTTGAAAAAAGAAGTTTGCAAAATAAAAGCGGAAAATGATAGAAAAGTCGGGTTTTTGTTCGGGTTCAAATAATAATAATATGAGATAATATAATCGTGCTTGTGTCTAGTCTGGGATGCGCGGGTAGGCTCGATTCGGTTATGGGTTCCTTTGATCTTAAATATACCTAATTGTTGGTCTACTAGTGGGTTCTCATCTAGGGAGAGTGGGGAAATTGAAACCGTCAAAAATAGTATAAGGGATGCCGTTATAAGCTAAGATCGTTAGAGTTTTTGGTCATTATCTCGCTGAAAAAGAAAAAAAATAGAATAAAAAGTGAGCTAGAAACTAAATGAAAGTAGCACAGGCCTATGTAATCCGAGTTGGGGATAGCGACTCTACAGCCGGAATGCCTCTGGGATGTGTGAAATCGACTTGCCGAATAAAAGTACCGAAACCTAAGTAATCTGTGGTTGGGGATCGCGGCTCTACAGCCGGAATACCTCTTGGTTAGGGAAAGCATCGTCTAGACTCACGAAAGAAAGAAAAAAAAAGCAAAGCAAAAAAAATAGAAAAAGAAAAAAAAATAGATTTGATTTTAAACTCTCTGGATCTTGGTATAAGGCGGTTAGGAAATAACCCAGTGGTTGTTCCTTTTGTCCTATAAGCTTGAGGGGGGATTAGGTGGACTTGCAATTCTTAGCGTGAGACCCTAGGTGGATTGACCGAACTTGAACTAAATTGCATGATAAGGGCTTGGAACCGGGTTGGGTTTAAGAGGATCGATATACTTGCAATCGCGGCTAACACGAGTTTCGGTTTTAATAAGTAATTTAAGCTTTTGTCCCGAACGACTATTCCGACTATGATTCCGTATGCATAATTCTTTTTCGGGGACGAAAAAAGGTTAAGTGTGGGGATATTTGATGTAGGTAAAATACACATATTTGTCCCGTGTAGATTGTATAATTATTGTGTAGGTTTTATTTATTTTTAGTTAGTTTTAGTGTTATATTACTTTATTTTGTGTTTTGGCAGGTTCTGGTTCAAATGAAGCAAAAACGAGTAATATGGAAATAACCAGCCAGTTGGGCAGAGTGGGATACCAGGGACCGAATTAAAATTGCCGTTATTTTCCGTGATTGGGCCAGACCCACTTATCTCTAAGACAAAAGCCTACATATATATAGTTGGTGGTTATTGGGCAACAGAAGAATAAAAAGAAACAAAAGAAAGCAGCACTTCAACAAGATTACGTGAATGTTGACTTTGGGCATTTGAATCAATTCATTTAAGATTTGTTATGATTATGAATAAAAAAAACCCCTAGTCAAAATAAATAAATATACTTGAATAGATAATACTTGGACAGAAAAAGGAAGGCGGCTACGAATTGGGTGTCCACATCAGACAAGGATTGGATCATACATCATAAAGAAGGCATAGGGCTGCCCAATTAAAGATATTAAGCCCAGTAGATTTTTGTGAATGTCTCGATGGTTGGGCCAATGAAGAGGCTTGGACAAAAAGGAAGGATTAAAAAGGAGGCGGTGGTTATTTATATATATATATACGAACAGGCAAGGGGACGACATCAGAGGGACGAAGACGAACAACACAATTACGAAACTTGGAGTTCTTGGACTGTTTTGGAGGCTGATTTGAGCGGTTTAGAGCATTCGGGACGCGTGGAATCATTGGGTAACATCTTGGAAGCATTCGGGAGTGGAGAAAACGGGTTTAATCATCTTATTCTCTTGTTTTCGTTTGTTTAAACCTTGTTACATGATGAATTCTGTTTTTACATTGATTGATATTGCGTTTTTGACAATGTGTCTTGTCTAAACTTCATATACTACCTAGGTTAATGATAATAGCTTAACAAAGTTTGGATCTTTATTTGATTTTTGGCGTGGTTGTGGTTATTCTTGTATTGTAAAAGCTTTGGGAATCTACCTTGGTGCATATGCGTGTTTGACGATTGTTTTATTATTGGTTATTGCTTCATATAATCCTTGGTGACGGTCTTTATCACATAATAGGGTTGTATTAGGGTTTCTTGATTTAGGTGACGGTCTTTATTAGATAATAAATCATTAATCCTTTAGGGTGAAAATAGCTTAAGTAACCTTAGAAGTAATATTCGGTAATTTTATAAAATCAAATGTGCTGCTAAACTCGTCGCGGAAAGGCTCGAGGGTATTGATAGGTCTAGGTTTGGTTATAAGTCCTTAACATTCCATAGCTTATTAAACCAAGATTAGAACCCATTGTCGCTTTAGACGTTCGCGCGGCAAAGTAGAGCGTCTTAGATAGGCACTTTCAAGAAACTAGAGGACGGAAAAGAAATCTAGAAAACCGGTAAGCTTAACAGCCTAGGTAGTGCCACAAGAATCGCCTTGAGAGTGTTTGAGGGGCTTAGTGGTGTCTTAATAGGTTTAGTATCTTAAGATCCCGGTTGCACACCACAAAATTATCAAATAGAGATCCATTCTGAGTTAGCTTGCGTCTAGCCTAGGTAGTCCTCACCCATCACTGGTAAAAGTCTTCATTAGAGTTCGTTTTAGTTACTTAGCTAATCTAGTTCGTCATTACTTGCATTCTTAGGATTTTTAGAAACCCCCCCCCCCCCCCACCCCCAATTGATAAACATTTGGTTAAGTCGTGTCAGTTTGAGTCTAGATAGAGTCATTAGCGTATTCAGTAGAGTCTCTTGGGTTCGATACTCGGACTTCCTTAGGCTATACTACATTGATCGGTACACTTGCCGATTGTGTGGTTTAGGGTTTAGAGAGTCTTAGTTTTATAAATTTAAAACTTAGAGAGTCTAGAATTAGGGTAAATTTAGTTAATTTAGTTAACCCGTTTCGAGCACATCAAACCGCTAGGCGGATTCAAAACGTTGAAGTAATGAAAGGAATGGATGTTACGTTTGAATCCGCGAGACAGATTTAATATATATATAAAAAGGATGAAATTAGTCCATGTTAGAATGTGTCAATAGTTTGACCATGGTTGTGTCAAACGAGTCATATGAGTTAATGTAAAGTAAATGAACAAAGAATGATCATAATGGGAACGCAAACCTAAGTTTAAAAAAAATGAAAGAAAGAAGTTTTGAACCAGTTATGTGTTAGATGTGTTAGTAATCAACTCTCAGGAGTCATAATGAATGATGGGCTATGACCCGGACAATGGTTTAAGTATGAACGAGAAGGGTAAGTTTTAACAAAAATACCGAAATGATGTAATGAATGTCTTTGCAAGCAAGCATGAAAAGTAAAAGAAGTACGAATGTGTACCTCAATACATTTACGATAAGTAAGAAATGTCGGTTTGACTTTGGAAAGTCAAACTGCAAAGGTTGACAAAGTAAGTAACCAGAATAAAAGAATTGCATGTAGGGAATGAAATGTGGAATGTGCTATAGCATGTACGTGAGAAATTGTAAAAGAATTATAGGTGAGTAATCACCTAGTATAATGAATGTTTGAATGAAAAGTGCTAATCGCTGGTGTTGTAGATGTTAATGGTAGAACTCTCAATGTGATGAAACCAATCGAATTGGTGAACGAATGTGCACGAGTGAAAGCTCAGTACAAGGTTGAATGAAAGCTGGCCTGGTTAGTACGCGTGAAGGAGTGGATCGATCTGGTTTACGGATCGCAGAAGCACAAAATGAAATCAAAGTAAGTATAATGTTTTAACTTATACCAGATAGATATGGATTTGTAAATTGAAAGCGACCTACGAGATGAATGATGGAATAGGTATGGTATGGTAGGGTATGGAAATATTTGACTTTTAATAGTTGACATAAGAAGAGAACTATGTCATTAGGAACTAGATCTTAAAAGTTTTGAGCGAAAATTTCTGGTATTGGTTAAACTCTCGTATGAAGAACCTGCATGATGCGCTTGCTTAGGCAACTTAAGTAATGCATGAATTGAGAAGAATAGTAATGTAGAATAAATGAGGTGAGTTGAAGGTAACGTAAGGGTACGTATCGTACAAATAACTATAGGAAACGTAGAATGACGCTAACTTTGGAGTTAAGCGTGTATATGAGACTATGAAATAGTAGTTTTGTTGCGATAACAAAACAAGAACTAAATATTATATGATATATGTATAAAATATAATCTAAGAGATGGGATGAAGATATTAGATCTGTTATAACGGATCATACGAATGTAAGTACGATAATAAGCGTGAAGAGGTATGTATATTGACCCACTACAAAAGGGCCAAGGAAATGAGAATGTGTGCAAAGGTAAAGTATTAAAAGTATGGACTTGTTAGAAAGAAGTCAATTATATGAATGGTTATGAATCGAGAATGGATAGTTACTTAGCATTATGACGTACCTATCGAAATTAAACATAGATGTGTATGTATAAATTACGAATTTAGATCGTATAGTCGACGAAGATGATATGAAATTTGAAATAAACAAAAAGGAATGTTATTAATAGGATGTTGGAATTGTTTCAAGTAAACAAATGGTATATTGCATAGGATATACAAGTATTAGAATGATGAATGAACCATTAGCTATGAAAGGCGTTAGAAGCTAACGCTATTAGTGAAAGCGACACTAATAAGAACTCCGGGACGGGTTCTTGAAAATAGAAGATTGTCACTGAGATGGGCTAGTGGTCGTGTTGATGGGGCAAGGGGAAAGGATAATTAGTGTTTAATGGAAATGAGAAAGGTTTCGGGGACGAAACCTAATTTAAGGGGGTAGACTTGTAACACCCCAAAAACGGGTTTGGTAAATTAGAACCCGGTTAATATAAAGAAGTGAGTTTTAGTCTCTTATATAATTAAAATGAAACTTGAGGGACCAAAACCGTTAAGTGGGAAACATGATTTTTATAAAATAAACTTAAAACACCACACACACACAGTGTGTGTGTGTATCGACATCCCGGAAGAAGAAACAAGGTTCAAACCCTAGTTTCACTAAAATCCTCAAACTGGAAGGCTTAATGAATCTTAAAATCATAATCGAGCATGGATTAGTGATCACCTTCTCATGGGGATCATAAGGTATGTCTTAAAGATTTGATTTGGTGATCTTTCACGAAGTAGGTTATGATGTAAGTTGCAAATTTGTATGAAATTGAGTATGAGGATATGTTAGAATCATCCTATAGAACATGGGTCATGCATGATTTGGGCTAATTTGATGTTTAGAGATGAAACCCGTTAATTATGGTGATAATGACAACTTGAATGGTCACCCATGTCCAATTCTTGCTTAACATTGATGTTTTCTTTTGATTTTTATGATGGATTCTTGTTAGAGGAATTGAAAGAAATGTGATACTAGTATGTTTGATGTTTATGCATGAATGATTCATGTTGATCAGAAGGAGGAATTTGATGAATTATGTATGAGATTAGAAGGATATGCATGAACTAGTTGTATACTATGCTTAGGAGGTAGTACACACATCATAAGTATGATGAAATTATGAAGAACTTAGGATTAGATCACTTTGTAAGTGATTAACAAAGTAGTTATGAAGTGGGTTTTTGATGATATGATAGAGTTGATGATATGCTTATGTTAATAATGTTGAAAATCATATTATGTGTAAGTATGTTTAAAGAAAAATTGGATAAGAAATGATGGATTAGCATGTTTTAAGGTTAAATGATAAACTTAATATAAGATTCGTGTGATAAAAAAGATTTGATGAATGATGAATAAGCTAACTATCTTGAGAATGATATGTGATAGTTGATGCTTAATAAGCGACATGGAAGCTTGAAAAAGAAACGGGCCAAACGGGACTAATGCGCAAGGGAAGCATGTTCGGATGCTAGGTAAGTGGAACTTACACCCCCTTTTGTAGAATATCTATTCATTGTATAGATTAAGAGCATGATAAGCTAATATATGAAGAATGATGTTTCGACAAGTTTGATACGGGTCGGAACATATGACCATGTCAAGAAATAAAGTTTGAGGGTTGAAAAGGGTAAAAAGGGTATTACGCTAATTTTGACTATGAATTAATGAAGAAATAAATTACAAGGAATGAATAATGAATAATTACAACCCCATAAGGATGAAATTGTCTTTTAAGGCCAAATCGGTCAATGGTGAAGATATCACCATTTGGCGATATCGACTAATGGTTGTTTTGTTAAGTACTATGTATTCACAGGATGAATGGCGAAAGGATTTGCATTGCTATTAACTAGTAATTGAGCGGATAAGCATTAAAACGGGTCATAGCTTTGACCCGAGTCAGGTATGTGTGATTAGAGTCATGGTTAAGTCGTGGGATTAGTCAAATGTTTAAGGAAGTCCTTTGTACTAAAGGATGGAACAAAGTTGACAAAAACGCCCTTGATGGGTAAATCGGGCAAACGGTCTTAAAAGTTGATTAGAAACATGCTATTGGATTAAGTGAATGTTTTGGAAAAGTAGAAAAGCGAGAAGTATGATCTTCGTAAGCCAAGGACCATAAAATGTGCAAATACCTTTAACGGGTCAAAGTAAGCTTTCGAGCGAAAATGGGTTAAGAGGATGCAAGATATCCAAGAATTCAATCTTTTATGATAGACGTCATTGATATTATTAGGTTCATAAGAAGTTATGGTCAAACAAACAAGTTATGTTGATAAATGCATGAACGAGTCAAATTTTGGTAAAAGGGTAATAAGCGGAAGGCTTAAAAGTCATAAATTTCGGTAGTCCAAATATTGGATTTTCACTCTAAGTGATGGAGAATTAAATTACGATCACGTAGGAAAAAGAATCGGGTAAAAAGGATCAAAAACGAGAAAGTTATGCCCGTTTCCGTAAAACTGAGTTATGTTGGAAATATGCAGCAACAGCTGCAAACATTCTGATCATAATGGGTGGTGGCGCGACGCGACGGCAAAGGCATTAGGCCGTCGCGCGACGCCACGGACTCCAGATTTTAGAAAAAAATTATATTTTAATTGCATATGCAATGCGAACCCGTTTAGAGCGTTTTTAAACGCTTATAAACTAAGTATGATTGATTTATTTCATGTTTTAGGAAAGGTAGGTACGTATGTATGTATGTATTTATGCAAGTAGGTATATATGTATAATGTCATGAGTGTACGTAATGATGTAGGTATGTGTGTATGTAGATACGTATGTAATGATGTGGATGTGTTTATATGTGGGTATGTATATATGTATGTAATTGGTTATGTGTGAACGTATGAATATGTATAAGTATGTATGAAAGTAGGTACGCATGTATCCAATGAAATTGAGGACTAACGATATTAATAGTGTGCCTGGTAAATGAAGTGTAACGCAGGAATAGTAAAGAAGTCTCACCACGGATTGTATGATCAGATGGAAAGCTGGGATGTAAAGAGTTAATGGAATGAAAAGTAAACGTGAATAAATCTTGTATGTTTATAATGCGTACTAATGTTATAAATTTTATGTGGTGAGCGCAGGTAGTACGAGTCACGAGGATCATCAAGGAATAGAGATCGAGGACCGAGTCACAAGACAGATTGTACGGGAAAGTTGGTGTATGTAATATAGAAAACCCATGTTATGTTTTTAACTGTAAATGAGTCGATTGATGACTTATGTGAAAAAGTTATTTTCTAAAATGAACTTTCTAGTAAGTCAGGGTACTTGTAATGAAAAGAAATTTTATGGCATGAACTTCCGCTGCGACTTTTGTTAAATACGTGTTAGCGCCTTACAAGTTGGTATCAGAGCCCTGGTTTGAGAGAATCAAGTACGAGAGTATAGGTACTTGAACTCAAACCTGTGTGCTCTTGTGATAAGGAACCCGTACAATCCATGACTCGATCAAGATCTAAAGGTAGAAATGGAATGAAAACGCGTATGTATGCATTCATATGAAGAAACTAACGGTTATACTATGTGTAAGGTAAGCATAACTGCTTGGGAAGGACGATCTGTGAATGCGGTCTAGGACCGGCATCAAGGCAAGTGATAAGATAAATGGACCCAGGTACGTAAATTTAACTTGTGGGCGTATGAAGTGGTATAATTAAGCAAGTGAAAGAAAATTTTAAATGAAATATAATAGTGATATGGCAATGAAGTTTTGAAAAAAAAACGATACACGTGTCGAAAGTTAATTCTTCGGACATAAGGTGGCGATTTCACGAAGACCCGAAACTAGTATGTGGATTGTGTACCTGGCCAGTACATAAGAGACATATGACGTTCGTGAGACCGTGATAATTGTTACAGGTATGTCCGTTAGAATTAGGTAGTAGGTGGACGTGAGGGTGAAGAGAAACGTAAGGCTTTCAGGAATGAAAGTATGAATGATATGTTAGAATCCGCGGGATGGATTTGAAGCATGAAAGTAATGAAGTATGAATGACCTGTTTGAATCCGCGAGACGGATTCAAGGAATGAGAGGCATGAATGGAATGTTTGAATCCGCAAGACGGATTCAAGGAATGAAATGCAGAAATGATAAGTCCGAATCCGCGAGACGGATTCAGTACATGTAAGGAATGAAAGATGTGAATGATATGTTTGAGTCCGTGAGATGGATTCAAATCATAGAAGGAAGAAAATGTATGAATGGTATGTTTGGAACCGCTAGGCGGATTCAAAACATTGAAGTAATGAAAGGTATGGATGTTATGTTTGAATCCGCGGGACAGATTTAATATATAAAAAGGATGAAATTAGTCCACGTTAGAATGTGTCGATAGTTTGACCATGGTTGTGTCAAACGAGTCATATGAGTTAATGTAAAGTAAATATACAAAAGAATGATCATAATGGGCACGCAAACCTAAGTTTAAAAAAATGAAAGAAAGAAGTTTTGAACCAGTTATGTGTTAGATGTGTTAGTAATCAACTCTTAGGAGTCATAATGAATGACGGTTTACGACCCGGACAATGGTTTAAGTATGAACGAGAAGGGTAAGTTTTAACAAAAATACTGAAATGATGTAATGAATGTCTTTGCAAGCAAGCATGAAAAGTAAAAGAAGCACGAATGTGTACCTCAATACATTTACGATAAGTAAGAAATATCGGTTTGACCTTGAAAAGTGAAACTGCAAAGGTTGACAAAGTAAGTAACCAGAATAAAAGAATTGCATGTAGGGAATGAAATGTGGAATGTGCTATAGCATGTACGTGAGAAATTGTAAAAGAATTATAGGTGAGTAATCATCTAGTATAATGAATGTTTGAATGAAAAGTGCTAATCGCTGGTTTTGTAGATGTTAATGGTAGAACTCTCAATGTGATGAAACCAATCGAATTGGTGAACGAATGTGCACGAGTGAAAGCTCAGTACAAGGTTGAATGAAAGCTGGCCTAGTACGGTTAGTACGCGCGAAGGAGCGGATCGATCTGGTTTACGGATCGCAGAAGCACAAAATGAAATCAAAGTAAGTATAATGTTTTAACTCATACCAGATAGATATGGATTTGTAAATTGAAAGCGACCTATGAGATGAATGATGGAATAGGTATGGTAGGGTATGGAAATATTTGACTTTTAATAGTTGACATAAGAAGAGAACTATGTCATTAGGAACTAGATCTTAAAAGTTTTGAGCGAAAATTTATGGTATTGGTTAAACTCTCGTATGAAGAACCTGCATGATACGCTTGCTTAGGCAACTTAAGTAATGAATGAATTGAGAAGAATAGTAATGTAGAATAAATGAGGTGAGTTGAAGGTAACGTAAGGGTACGTATCGTACTAATAACTATAGGAAAGGTAGAATGACGCTAACTTTGGAGTTAAGCGTGTATATGTGACTATGAAATAGTTGTTTTGTTGCGATAACAAAACAAGAACTAAATATTATATGATATATGTATAAAATATAATCTAAGAGATGGGATGAAGATATTAGACCTGTTATAACGGATCATACTAATGTAAGTACGATAATAAGCGTGAAGAGGTATGTATATTGACCCACTACAAAAGGGCCAAGGAAATGAGAATATGTGTAAAGGTAAAGTATGAAAAGTATGGACTTGTTAGAAAGAAGACAATTATATGAATGGTTATGAATCGAGAATGGATAGTTACTTAGCATTATGACGTACCTATCGAAATTAAACATAGATTTGTATGTATAAATTACGAATTTAGATCGTATAGTCGACGAAGATGATATGAAATTTGAAATAAACAAAAAGGAATGTTATTAATAGGATGTCGGAATTGTTTCAAGTAAACAAAATGGTATATTGCATAGGATATACAAGTATTAGAATGATGAATGAACCATTAGCTATGAAAGGCGTTAGAAGCTAACGCTATTAGTGAAAGCGACACTAATAAGAACTCCGGGACGGGTTCTTGAAAATAGAAGATTGTCACTGAGATGGGCTTGTGGTCGTGTTGATAGGGCAAAGGGAAAGGATAATTAGTGTTTAATGGAAATGAGAAAGGTTTCGTGGACGAAACCTAATTTAAGGGGGGTAGACTTGTAACACCCCAAAAACGGGTTTGGTAAATTAGAACCCGGTTAATATAAAGAAGTCTTAAAACACCACACACTCACATAGTGTTAAGGGGGGTAGTCTCTTATATAAAGAAGTCTTAAGGGGGGTAGTCTCTTATATAATTAAAATGAAACTTAAGGGACCAAAACCGTTAAGTGGGAAACATGATTTTTATAAAATAAACTTAAAACACCACACACTCACATAGTGTGTGTGTATGTGTATCGACATCCAGGAAGAAGAAACAAGGTTCAAACCCTAGTTTCACTAAAATCCTCAAATTGGAAGGCTTAATGAAGCTTAAATTCATAACCGAGCATGGATTAGTGATCACCTTCTCATGGGGATCATAAGGTATGTCTTAAAGATTTGATTTGGTGATCTTTCACGAAGTGGGTTATAATGTAAGTTGCGAATTTGTATGGAATTGAGTATGAGGATATGTTAGAATCATCATATAGAACATGGGTTATGCATGATTTGGGCTAATTTGATGTTTAGAGATGAAACCCGTTAATTATGGTGATATTGACAACCTGAATGATCACCCATGTCCAATTCTTGCTTAACATTGATGTTTTCTTTTGATTTGTATGATGGATTCTTGTTAGAGGAATTGAAAGAAGTGTGATACTAGTATGTTTGATGTTTATGCATGAATGATTCATGTTGATTAGAAGGAGGAATTTGATGAATTATGTATGAGATTAGAAGGATATGCATGAACTAGTTGTACACTATGCTTAGGAGGTAGTACACACATCATAAGTATGATGAAATTATGAAGAACTTAGGATTAGATCACTTGTAAGTGATTAATAAAGTAGTTATGAAGTGGGTTTTTGATGATATGATAGAAGTAATGATATGCTTATGTTAATAATGTTGAAAACGAGAAAGTTATGCCCGTTTCCGTAAAACTGAGTTATGCTGGAAATATGCAGCAACAGCTGCAAACATTCTGATCATAATGGGTGGTGGCGCGACGCGACGGCAAAGGTATTAGGCTGTCGCGCGACGCCACGGACTCCAGATTTTAGAAAAAAATATATTTTAATTGCATATGCAATGCGAACCCGTTTAGACCGTTTTTAAACGCTTATAAACTAAGTATGATTGATTTATTTCATGTTTTAGGAAATGTAGGTACGTATGTATGTATGTATGTATTTATGCAAGTAGGTATATATGTATAATGTCATGAGTGTACGTAATGATGTAGGTATGTGTGTATGTAGATACGTATGTAATGATGTGGATGTGTTTATATGTGGGTATGTACGTATGTATGTAATTGGTTATGTGTGAACGTATGAATATGTATAAGTATGTATGAAAGTAGGTACGCATGTATCCAATGAAATTGAGGACTAACGATATTAATAGTGTGCCTGGTAAATGAAGTGTAACGCAGGAATAGCAAAGAAGTCTCACCGCGGATTGTATGATCAGATGGAAAGCTGGGATGTAAAGAGTTAACGGAACGAAAAGTGAACATGGATAAATCTTGTATGTTTATAATGCGTACTAATGTTATAAATTTTATGTGGTGAGCGCATGTAGTACGAGTCACGAGGATCATCAAGGAATAGAGATCGAGGACCGAGTCACAAGACAGATTGTATGGGAAAGTTGGTGTATGTAATATAGAAAACCCATGTTATGTTTTTAACTGTAAATGAGTCTATTGATGACTTATGTGAAAAAGTTATTTTCTAAAATGAACTTTCTAGTAAGTCAAGGTACTTATAATGAAAAGAAATTTTATGGCATGAACTTCCGCTGCGACTTTTGTTAAATACGTGTTAGGGCCTTACACTTCATTTATAAAATAAGAAGTGATTCCAGAAATCACTTACCTTAAGCGTCCGTAATCATGATCGCTTCTTCGCCTCCTCTTGGCCCGGTAGCCTTCCGTGCTTGCGTCCTTGAAATGATGCTTATCCTTACATGTCACCACAATTACATTCTTGTTAACATACATGATATTAGATATCACCAAATAATCGCTAATTCATATCTTGTATTTGACTTTCAATAGTCAATCCTAACAAGCACAAGGCGTAGACTTAACAATGCAACATTCCAAATCTACGCAAATCATCATACCATCAAATATAACATATAATGACCCATCATGCATCACTCGATCCTCCTAGTCTTACAATCATATTAAGATTTCTAATCATGCTATTCTCATACTCAGTGACTTTTCATAAAGTCCACGGTCAAGTATACAAACTTCCAACTTAGGAATATTCGTCCACATCAATGTAATCGATTATACTAATGGCACCATGAACATTTCATACCCATGTAGTAAAATACATATAATCGTGTAGTCACCTAATTATATGCACTCACAAACATAATAAATTTCTTCCATACTATTAATCTCATAATTCTACAACTAACCATAACCATGGTTTCCTAACACAAATTATCATCCCAACATTGTCCCTTCTTAGTACATTCACGTTCTTCACAATTAACATCAAATTGTTCCCAAACCATAACGAACACTCAATCAAAGCGCATAGTATGTACCTTACCATTCAAGCATAGCACACAAGCTACAATTGCATAATTCTCACCAAATCATACAATCAAATATATTTCCACCTAAAGCATATTCCGCATGTTAGTTTACTATAAATCATATCATTATCACATTATTCACATGCCTATCCATTGTTAGCATACAAATTTCACAAACGAACTTATACTAGGCATTTCATCAAACACTTGGTGTGCGTAGTACTATCTAAGCATAATGTACAAGTACTTCATGCTTTTCTTCCTACTTCTTGTTTTCATTCATCAACAAAGCAAAACATCAATTTGATTTTCTACCATATTCAACCTAACTAGTAAGGATTCATCACATACAACATAATATATCAAGAATCGAACAAGGATTGGACATGGGTGACACACCCAGGTCGCCATCTTTACCACTAGAAGTGGGTTTCACCTTTAAACCTCAAATTACTTAAAATAATTCATAACCCAAGTTCTATTTGATGATTCTAATACACATTCATGCTTAATTTCATACTAATTCCAAGATTTTTCATATACTCATTTCTTACAACATCACTAAATGCGAAATTACAACTTACCTCTTGTTTATTAGGGATGGATGATGAGGAATTTCATCCCATGCAAGAGATCAAGCTCCATTCCACCTTAAATTTATGGATGAGTTTGGAGAACTCCCTTTTTCCTTTCCTTGTGTGTGTCGACACACACTCCACCCCTATATAACATCCTGCACTTCCTATTTTGTAGAAAGTTTAATCCAAAACTCCCATTTCATTCCCTCCAATTTATTACTTGATCAAAATTGTTCCAACTTTCATTTCTTTCTATTTATCACATATTCTAACTAGGTTAGTTAGAATAGTTAGACCACTTCATGCTATATATAAGAAACTTACTAGTAAACCAAACATTCGGGTTTTGGGGCGTTACATTTTGTTTTAGCTCGTGAATTCTGCACTTATGTCACCATCCAACCACCTAACCTCCACCTAACTTCATTAAACGTCAAACCTTAATATCCTCTTATAAATAAGCCTCATCCACACTCTCTTAACCCTTTACACTCTCTCAAATCAATCCCAGGTTCCCACAAATCATCCAAAGTTTCAAGTGTTGGCAGATTGTGCACTAGTCCAAAACAGTGAGTTTTGGACCTTGTTCTTCATTTTCTTCCTGTTTTCTTCCTTCAATCTACTTGGATGACCTTCAAGGATATTACCCAAGCTCCATCAAGGTGTGACAAGGTGGTACATCACTTGTATAAGGCTCCAAAGTCAGCTTTCAATTCTGTTTTATAAAACTTTTACAAACTTGTCTTTGTTCATGCTTATCTTATGGAATTCTTGCACCACACTTGGTCCCAACTAAACTCATGTTGTGGGGCTTGTGTTATGGTGAATTTACAGAAGATTAGAGGTTCAAAACCTCACTTAGTGGCTGCCCTAAAGGTTCCAAACAACATACAAAATGATGAAACCATCCAAGCTTTCAACCTTCAATGTTGAAAGACTTGTATCTTAGTTAAGTGTGAACAATGGAAGCCTTGGCTTTCCAACTATGATTCCACCACCTCATGTAGTTAGTTAATCCATTTTCTTTAACCTAAGTCATCATATAAACTTTCTAGAAACGAAGTGTCCAAACTACACCAAGTCTCCAAACATTCGCCATGACTGGAATGCACTAGTCTAGTTTGAGTTTCATTTGGTTACTTGATGATTTAGATGATACACTTTCATTTTTCCTATTCATGATCAATCGAAATCATCAACTAAGTTGATGATTTTTTCCTTAGGTGTACCATATAATGAGGTTTAAAGGATGAAAATCATCCGACCTCCTTGCTTGACCTTTACATGATATCTTTTGACCATAAGACTAAAATACATAATATCTATAGTATAATCCTAACAACCGAACCCTAAACACTAACCAATTCATGGATTGATATTAAGAGTTATGATTATATTATCTTATATTAAGATTCCTCATATTTGGGCTTCCAATAGGTGAACTTGTGCCTATGAAAAACAAGTAAGCATGGTGTCCAATGTGAGTGTTTTAACGAGATAACTTTTACGTAATTTCATACTTAATCATAATCCGCATACACACTACTAATCTAACTCAATACTGAACTCCATAACTCACTCACCTTCGTTTCCCCTTGTAGGGTGACCTTGATATTCCTAAATTCTTTCACTCACGTTTTTTTGAAGCTTTTGCAAACCGTGAGTATACATGACCCCTTTTCTTTTGAACTCACTTTGGGTGTAACATATGTAAACTATCAAAATTCACACTTATACATGCAATCACACTATTCAATCAACCAGCCCAATTATACATGCTATACTTGTCCTTAACTTCACGATCCTACCTTAACATGTATAGCGCTATAGGAGTAGCACGCAGCTCGTTTGATGGGTCATTGTTAAGTATTCAACCGTTTAATGGTCTTGTTCATTGTGATGGCAAGATTACGCTAGTGGACACTTTGGGTTGACTTGTATTTGTTGCATGCTAGCCATGTATTTTATGCCTTAGTATACATTATATGCCATGTTTGTATTGAAACAATCTTTTATATGTATGCTAGTATCAAACTTGTATGTTCGCCAACGCTTTATGTGTTGACTGTTACTTTACCATATATTGCAGGAATTTGATGATGAGATGTTTCAAGAAATCAACTAGGATGGACTTAGAAACACACCATTTTAAATTATGTATTTCCTTTTTATGTCGTTATGAACAAACTTGTTGTATGTTGTATTTTTATCTTTCAAAACAATGTAATTCGCTTGAAATGAAATGAAATTCGAATGATTTAAATATTGTCACAAATAGAAAGTTATGAAGTCTCGAGCAATTTCGTTTTCGTCTCACTCCAATGTTTCCGCCATCGGTTGGGGTGTGACAGTTTAAAACCCGTGGGGGTCTGCCATTCCATCCGGTTGTGCTGCCAGAGCACATCAATCTAGTCTATCCGCTAGAGCATCCATATGGAGTGCAGGAGCATCCGGTGGATAATGACAGTGCAGCTTTGTCACAACCACCACCACCCTCCGGGGTTCCCCAACATCCACAGCATGTTGTTCTAGGTCCTGCCCCGGGAGCTGCGACATATCAGCATTTACGAGCCGATCTTGATAGGGTTATGGATTTGGCAGGTTGGTTGGTTCGGGAGGTGTAGGGTCGACGAGAGAGAGGGGTTACATGTCATACCGCTCCCACCACCTCGGGCACCACATGAGCAGCAACAGCCAGATCTGATCCAGATTCAGATTTGGAGCCGGAGGCATAAACTAGCCGCATGTTCATATTTTTGTATCTAGTATTAAGTTGTACTTTATATTTTGTTATGGATGTACAAACTTATCTTATATATGCCATATTTAGTTTGTTTTCAGTTATATGATGTTTGTTTGTCTTATATTTCGTAATAAATAGTTAAAACCTTGACCTTGAAACTATAATACGGAAATAATATAATGTTCAAACGGTAAACATTAACACGATAACAAACTTAAAACCAAACAATATATTAAAACAGTGTAACCTAGAAAACAACAGAAAGCCCGTTACGCTAAATAATATTTAAACGACATAATATTTGAAAGGGTATAATGTTGAGAACGGTATAATGTTTAAACAATATAAAATTTTACGGTATAATGTTGAAAACGGTATAATATTTGAACTATATAATATTGAAAACTCCCCAAGCGGAGTTTATACAAAAAACACAACTTTTCTTCCAAAAAATACCAAATCACCCCACCAAAACACCCAATTCTTCACTGAAAAAATCATCAGCCTTAAAGACGCCGTGTACAGCTCTGTATTAGGCGTATAAAGCTTCTCAAAATTAGTGTCTGACGCTCAATCATCCAGTACCTTTTCTGCAGCCTTATACGCCACGTACAGATCTGTACGCGACATCTAGGGCACATAAGTGTACAACTAGACGGTTAGGATGTGTAAATAGTTTGAGCCTAATTTATACATTTTAGTGTAATTACATTTTCAACGAAAATAAAATAAAATGTCACGGTGTAATATTTTTGTTAATTATGCAAACAACTTGGAGTTTGGACAAACATGATTTGGAAACTTCTCCCCGATACCATTTATTCAATTTTATCCTTTCTCGTAAGTCATAACTCATAACCCTCCTTCCTTCCTTCGAAAAAAAAACATAGCAGTTATTTTTGAGATTCTTGCGTGGTGACGAATCGATTCGATACCTTGCCTCATATCCCTGAATGATCTTATAAACAACCAATCGGTTCGATTCGCAGCAGCGGTTATCATCATGGATCTCCAGAAGAAGAGGTTCCAGTTACTTGGTTTTATTATTGGCTTAATTCTTCTCAGTTTCACAGGTTTATGATCTCTTTTCTCGGTCTACATTCTTCATTTTGTAGTAGCTCTATGCAATTTGTTTGTTTTCATTAATATAGTTGTTTAAATTAGAAGGAAAATTAGTGTGAATTGCTGCAGGTACCGAGATTATACATTTTAGGACTAAATTTAGGGCTCTTATTGTGTTACCAGATATTATATAATTCAAAGTAATAGAAAGTTCATATGTTTTTTCTGTAAGATCTGAAAAAAAGTCATCATTTATCGATTTCTACTTCTAAACTCACACATATTTTATAAAGTATGAAAAAATCTGTAAGTTTTGTAATCTAGTTGCAAAATATCATACAAATGGTATTGTTTCTGCTATCAGTTTTTTTTTTTTTTTTGTTAGGGATGTTGTATGAGATCTTTTGTTAAAACTTGATCGATATCTGTTGTATGGAACAGAAAGAAAGAAAAAAAAACTGTCGTCTGACTGGAAGTCGAAAAATGAGAGATGAGTCATGCAAAATAAAAATAAACTGATGGGGGTGTTGGGAAGGGGATGAGAATGATACAAATAAGATTATGACAGAATTTAAATAAGTTTTGCATTTGAGATGTACTCAAAAGGATAATATCTTGAGATTTTATAAAGCAGACCACGGCAGTGGCGATGCTTGAGATTTCCGACCAGGGGGCCGGAAACGTATAAACCCAAAAATATCTATAAAACCGGGGGTCGAAAACGTATATACCCAAAAAATTTTATACGAAAACTACATACACTCCACTACTGAGCGAAAAGTTCGGGGGTCGGCCGCCCCCTCCCACCCCCACTATGCTGCGCCCCTGGACCACGGGTCTTGCTTTTTAAATATATGGGGCTCCTTGGGACCAGATTGGGATGATAATAAGAACGTCTGTTTTTCTACTAGTTTTATAATTTTTGTTGGGTTAGTTACTAGTTTGATGATCTTGTCTATGAAATGACGGTTTAAAACTTATGTGGACTTGTGTTTTGAATGCATTAGCACTAAAATTTGATCTTTCTTGTCACATACTTGACACATTTAATAACTAAATCGTCGGAAAAGGGCCTAACATAGATAATTCCTGAACTACTTCAACTGAGACTCTGAAGTGTGGCAGTGTTATTAGAAAGAAGGCGTGACATCTTTAATATTCTGTAACTTGATGTCTGATTGCCTAGCAGTTTTTGTAATATCTAGTATATTATGTAGTTGATCAAGTATTTGTGGAAGTGTTTTTTATTTTAGTAGTTTATTACTCTTACTCGATTGACAAGCATAGATTTTATAACTGCTTTATCTGCATGAAGTTGTGTAAACCAGAAATGTGTTTTATATCAGGTGCCCACTTTGACCTTTAGCAGCGGAAGTGTCAAAAATTATTGCGTTGCAACTTCATAATTCGTTCCTATTTGATTTGACCTGTTTGAGATACCATTCATTAGTAAATAAATCAAAATATTAACCTATATGAAAACTCGTTCCTGACAATTTAATCTGTTTCGTCTTTTTAGCTGAAAAATTTAGACAAATAGTGGGAGAAACAGGTTCATCCCAGAGTGGGAAATTCACCATTTTCAACTGTTTTGACGGGGGTTCAGGAACAGTAGCATGCCTAGTAAAAGAAGGCGTGAAACTATATACATACAATATAAGATCAATGCATGTTGAGGTAGCAAGAAACAAAGCAATTGAAGCATCACTAGCTGATGCAATTTCGCAAGGCATGGAACCCTCAGCTGCTGCTAAAAAAGCCCAACAAGATGGAACCAAAGCTGCCAAACAAGCAACTCGAAAAGCCAAACGGATCATAGGCCCAATTATTTCTTCCGGGTGGGATTTCTTCGAAGCCATTTATTACGGTGGAACGGTTACAGAAGGGTTTTTAAGGGGCACAGGAACATTGTTCGGAACCTATTTTATAGGGTACTTAGGGGAAGAAAGATTTGGTAGATTCGGGTATTTGGTTGGAAGTCAATTCGGGAGTTGGATCGGCGGTAGGATGGGGTTAATGGTGTATGATATCGCCAATGGTGTTCATTTCTTACTTCATTTTGGTCAACCCGAGGAGAATGCAAGAGAAAAGGTTGGATTTTTTCAGAGTGGTGAAACAGAGGAAGATGTAGGAACACAAAACGATTATGGGGCTTCTTTTCTTGACACCGTTATGGGTTATGTGGGCTCATATATGGCTCAAACTTCTACAGATGTTAGCTCCGAGACCGTTGAGGAGGTTGACACCTACGAGCCGCCGGTTTATGAAAGCTATGAGTCGCCGATTTATGAAAGTGAAAGCTACGAGTCGCCAGGTTATGAAAGCTACGAGTCTAAAGAAGAACTTTGATGAGGTAAATGCAGTTTGCAGTTTAAAAACTTATTTTATAATTTGAAATACTTGATAATTTGTGTAGTAAATGTAGAATGATTCATTAAGTTCAGATTATATAAAGCTGAATCTATAGTCCCTTTGTTTCAATGCATACATATTAGCTGCAGGTATAATGTTTTACTGACTTTATTGTTACTAGATTAAAACTGCTTAAGATCTAACGTGTCAGCACGAAAATTTTAAACCTATATGTGATTTGTTGTCCTATGATTAGATTAATATAGTGATGTTATGAGCCTATTGATACTTGCATGATACACAACATGAAGTTGAATGGTATCTGATATGAAAGACTATTGTATGCTTAGGAGTTAGGATTACTTAACATGCATGACATGATAAGAGGTTGATGTGCCCACACGTCATACCATCAACATTGTGCCGTGGAGGTTTACAAACAAGAGGCTACTGATGAGGAATGGTGTTCAAGGCGAGTGCCCTTTATCCTTAATGTAATTGAGGAATCACTTCCCCAACATACCTTTATCAAAATTGCACGAGGTGGTGGTGATGAACAAGATGGACTATTGTGTTATCAAGAGGTTATGTACACTACTGAGTTTTGGTTATAGCAACCAAGCAACATCAATTTAGCATGAAAAGAAACAAGTTTTGAGAGTAAAAACAAGGCCTGTAGTGACTAAATAGTTATAATTTTGGCGTTGTATATGTAATAGAGATGGGCATAATAATCGGTTTCAAACCTGACCCGGTAGACCCGAACAGGGACCGGTTCCAGTTCCTACCCGCTGTATAGAAGAACCGATTCCGGGTTCAAAAAACCCGTAGGTTCGTACCCGGTTCCACAATTTATAAAAAAAAAAAGGGTCGCACCCGGTTTCTACCTGGAACCGGTTCCTCTATAAACACAAAGAATCAGCAGGATTAAAATAAAACCATTTACATTAAAAGTTAAAACCAAACATTACCTACCTACCATACATTAAAAACAAACATCATACCTAAACATCATAACTAAACATAAGATTAACCTAAAACACGCTCAAACCAACATCACATAAACACACTAAGCCTTCACTTTTCTTCGCCGCAGCCTTTCTTACCGGACAATGACGGTCGGTGTGTTTTTTAAGGGTCGAGTTCGCCGTAGCCTTCATGAACTTCCCACAACCTTTGCAACGTGTCATTTCATGGCTGTTAGACATCAGGCACAGATCAAAGTGCTTCCAAACTTGGGGGTTTCTTTTGGTTTCCAAAACCATGACTACTTCATCGTTGCATGCCATAACCGATTTGAGTTGTAATTTGAAGGTTGAAATCGATTTAAGTGGGACTAAGTTTTGGTTGAAGGTGATGTGCTTATAAATACTTGAAACCGATTTTAAAGTTTTAATGGCAATTAATCGATTCCAACGGATGTAAAGCCGTTAGGAATCGATTCTGACAGCTTTTTCTGGAAGATACCCGGAGGAACCGGTTACGACATACCCGAACTGGTTAGGAACAGTTTCGGTAATTTTGGTTTGAAACCGGGTACTAACCGGAACCGGGTCCTAGAAGAATCGGTTCCATTCAAACTCAGTCAAGAACCGGGTACGGTTAGGAACCAGTTCCGGGTATACAAAAAACCCGATTTGCCCATCTCTAATATGTAAGCGATTTGGAGGATGTTCAAACAATCATAACACCCTTAGGCGCAAGCCTTACGCTTTTGACTAATTGAAGTGATGGGTGTACATGATGCGGAAGTAAAAATGGCTAGAGGTGGTGTATAAATTTTAATATTAATATACAGTAACTTTTGTTGTACATGTTTTCAGGTTGTACACATAGGTTATCTATATATTAAAATTCATATATAGATGTTAATTATAAATAAAATTTAGGTAGGTGATGATATAAATTTACGAGAAAGTGTGAATTGCAAATTTTGTTCTTTATCTTTATACCTAGTTTTAGACTGTGTTCTTTTCTTTAAAAGTGACGAGTTTTGTACTTTATGTTTCAGATTGTTACACGGTTTGTCCTTTGGTACTGAGTTTTTTTTGTTTGTTAAGCATGGTTATGTGCTTTGCAGACATTTTTGTCATCTCATATTTCCAGGGGCTATAGTATAAGTAACTTATTTGTAAGGACTTTTATGTACAACAATAAAACATGTATATAACTCTCTCTCTCTCTCTCATGTAATTTCACAATCGGGTATGAGCAATGTTTTCAGAACCGGACCGGACATTGAACCGAACATCTTAGTGGTCCATTGGTCAGACCGGATTTAAGAACTGGACGATATCATATATATTTTTAAAAATATATAGGTATAATTACAAATATTCTCAGAATTTATGGAACTTGAAAAATAATTTGTTAGTAATATAATTATTTAAGTAACTATAAGACTATCCTCATTGGTGACCTTTTGGCAAAATAATTTTGGTTGTATTAAAATTAAAAAAAAAAAGAAATTGAAACCCACAACCAGGTTCTTGGAGCAACCTAGGTCATGACCCAAAACCATACTCAACTTCATCCACTTATCTAAACTTGATTGGTGCACCATTTTTTATTAATTACTATTTCTCTCATTAATTGAATTACTCAAATAACTTTTTATAATTAAACTTATAAGAAAAAGTAAATACACAATATTTCTAAAAATAATTTTCTGAACATCCCGATATAAGTTTTATTAAAAATAAATTTTGTTTAATAAACACATTTTTAATATAAAATAAATATATATTTAATAAATGTTAGTTTGGGTTGGGTCGTTAATGGGAATGAAAGGTTGTGTTGTGTATAACACGAAAAAAAAAAAAAAAAAAATCCCTTTTCAAACTCAACGGCCAGAGTTGGTCATCCTCTCAATTTTTTGTCAACGCTTTTACGGGTTTTCAACAATCTCTGAACGCTTTCTCGCAAATGCAACAATGCAATCGTTACAACACATGATGATGCGAAACCCGTTCAACATGCAACTTCAATCTCAACAACCACAACCCGTTGAATCTTCACAACAACCACAACCCGTTGAAGACGACATTGAAATTGTTCCGGAGACGCAGCCACAATCATCGAAACGTAAAAAAGGAAAGCAAGTGGCGGTTGACAAAGATCAACCTTCGAAAGCGAAGGCAAAACGTGGACGGGGATCGAGGAGGAGGCCTTAGCGAAGGCGTGGTTTAGCACATCCAAATACCCTGTTGTCGGTGTATACAATTAAATATATCTTACACTAAAAATATAGAAATTTTAAATTTTTTTTAATATATACTTTTGTTACATTCTAAAAATATAGGTAACAATCAAACTGGCGATGAGTTTTGGAAAGCGACCTTATCAAAGTTTCTTGCGATCATGGAACAAGGCCATTATCGCGATGTCGACTCAGTCTCTTCAAAGTGGCAAAAGATGCATCCGATCGTGAACCGGTTTGCGTCGATATATAATAATTTATATACAAGTAATCGTCGTAATGGGATGAGTGACGAAGATGTTTCCAAAGCGGCGATGGATAAATACGAAACTACGCATAAATCAATTTTCCCACAAATACGGGCTTGGGAAGTTTTATAAACCAGTAACAAGTGGGCGTTGGTTCCAAATGAGGTTGAGATGGCTAAAAGACAAAAAACCTCGGAGACCGGTAGTTTTAGTGCCGGGGGCTTGGACGCACGATGTCAAATTAATATAAACGACGAGCCCGAATTTAACGAAGAAGAGTACGCGGTAAGAGAGGAGGAACGTCCCCTGGGCAGGGACAAATCAAAAAAGGAGGCGACAGCAAAAAAAAAAAAAAAAACAAGCCGCAACGGGGGTGGTTCCAAAATGGACGCGTTTATGTCCCAATTCAAAGCGTACACGGAGGTCACGGCCCAAAAGGCAAAGGCGAAGGAACGCGCGGTGGAAGAACGGATTCAGTTGAACAAAGAAAAAAACGAACTAAAAGAATGAGAGATAATGACAACCGATATAGACAATTATCCCGAATAAAAGCGAGCGGTTTTAAAAAAAATGCAAGAAAAAAACATGAAAAAGTGGGGTAATTCTTAGGATTTTATTTTTTTAGGTTATGTTTTTTTTTTTACTTATGTCATGTTTAGTTTTTAATATTATCTAATGTTTGGTATTTTAATATTAATGATTTTATTTTTATATCTTATTTAATAAATGTTAAAAAAGTAGATGAAATTAAAAAAATAACTAAATAAAGTTGGTGGGGTAGGCTCATCCTCCATTTCCATGATTTCATCCTTGGAGTGGAATCCTCCAAGAACTATGACGTGACGTTTACGTGACGAATCATCCTTCAAGGATAAGCCTCTACTATACCGTCTAACCTTATAAAATGCATATAAATCAGTGTTGGCTTTGGCCATAAGACTTTATCAACATATCCTTTCAAATATATTTGATTTTACGTAAAAGAACAAAGAATACATAGCATGACATATGATACGTGTATTGTTAAAAAGAAACAAGAAAACATCCGTGTTTTTATAACTAACCCTTGGCATCATTGAAGGGATCAGTTGCTAATTAAATAAATTAATAATAATAATAGACAAGTAGTTTTTTATAATCACTCATTGCTTCTACTTTTCTTATCCATCGTCCATCCCAAGTCAATATGCCTTGTCTATAGAATTTACTTTTGATACTTCTATTGTTTAATGTATAGAGGATAATATAGAGAATTAAAAAGTAACATAAATATAATCCTTTTAATTTCTAATTTAGTTATATATTATCGAAAAGAGAATAAAAACACTTACGTCCAATTCACTAATAGTTTTATCGATGGTTCGATTTATATAATCTATGCTTAGACGTTTCAATAAAATGGTCCTGTTTTTAGTTATCTAAGTAATTATCAGAATATGGGATTCATCAAACATGACAAAAAGGGTGTGTCGATCTTTTTGCATAGTAACTATCACATATTATACAAGAAAATAGATTTTGATATTCTCATATATATAAGAGTGGATATTATATAAAATAAACATGAAGACAAACATGTGACAACCCCTAAAAGGTTGTGTAACATGTACGTAAAATACATGTGAAAATTTCAAGGTATAGGTTGAAACTTCCACGACTATATAACCACCAATCTCCACATATATTAAATCTATATAATATACTTTTGTCAACTATTATTATAGATTATATTTGTACACATATATTAATCAATAAAAACATTTCTCTTTCATTATTTGTTTTTAATTAAAATGTTAATTACGTAATTTTGACACTTAAATTTTGAAGTAAATTGTCAAAATCGCCCTTGAGGTCAGTTTCATCCAAAACAAGTTTTTTTTTTTGTGCTATATTGCTCTTCACGTTTGGTATTTTTTGCCATTTTTATCCAAATCTCTGACTGAGTTTGTTTTTTCTGTTAAGATAAGAAGCACTTTTGTCTTTTAGCTAACGTACAACACATTAAAGCTTGGTACAAGCTGTTAATGCACACACATAATAACCACATCACCGCCACACCACCACTCAGTCACCACCACTCAGTCACCACCATCATCAGCCCACCAACACTGTCACCACCACAACCCCTCACCATCAGACCACCACTAAGTCACCACCCATCACCACCCTACCAACACCACACCATCACCACCGATCGAAGCCCAAATTTAACGCTACCACCGTAATCCCATTTTCACCACCACATCTGCTTCTGGCCACCAGACGCCATCATCAACCACCGCTATCAGACTTCACCACCACCTCTGCTTCCGGCCACCACCACCCAGCACCACCAGCCCACCACCATCACGACATCCTCACTGAAATTCCAACCATCACATGCCAAAATCAGTATCATAATTCACAAAATATCTAAATTAAATCTTACATACCAATAGCTGAATTTAAACTCAAACAACACCAAAACAAAAAATATAAGCAAAATTCAGTAGTCACCTACCAAAATCCATAAAAAACATCACTAAAATAAACACACCGGAGCACGTCCACTTCATATTCAACATCTATTCACTGGAAACAGAATTTGCTTTTCGAAGACGGCGGAGGACAGTGTTAAGGGTGCTGGCAACGGTGGTCAAGGCTGCGGCGACTTGGTTTTTATCGGAATGATGACGTGCGATGGTGGTCAAGGGTCAACAAAGTTCTCCGGCTGCGGCAGAGAGAGAGAGAGAGAGAGGAGAGGTTTGGAGAGAGAGAGAGAGAGCGAAAGTGAAAAGGTTTAGGTTTAGAGATAGAGTGAAGAAGTTAAATTTAGAGAGAAATAGAGAATGGGGTGCGGGTGGGTGGGATAGGATTTATAATTAGTTTTTTTATTTAAAAGTTAACCAAAAAAAAAAAAAACAAAACCAGTTAGAGATTTGGATGAAAATGATAAAAAATGTCAAACGTGAAGGAAAATATGACACAAAAAACTTGTTTTGGATAAAACTGGCAAACAGCACAAACCTTAGGGACGATTTTGACAATTTACTCTAAATTTTGATAGTCCTCTATTCTTTAATTTTTTTAATTCTCTCCGTGATCTCATAATCTACATTCGAATTAAATTGAATCGAACATGCATCATCATTTACATCCGAATAACATTGAACCTCTATATGACCTTGATCTTTTATAATAACCCTCTTCCAAGGCTCCTTTTATGTAATTTAGAAATCATGGGGATTTTCAGTCACAAGGAGAATTCAAATGACTAATAATACTCAGAACAAATGAAACATTTGATCGAGTTACTATGAGATAGTTAAGTATTCCAAAGGTATTCCAACTACCTTTGATATTCCCCTTGATCACTTAGAAGCTCCCCCGCCTGGCTAGCGGTTTAATACTAACATTCTTTAGAGTGTTTACATTTATGCAATAAAATAATCTTGCTTCCTTAAGGATATACATTACATTCTTCTATTAAGACAGTAAAACCCCATATTTTGATTGCGTAACTTAAATGCCAAGAAAATAAACAAGTCTTTCCATTTCCTTAGATTGGAAATGTTTGGATATATGATCCTTTGGTTGTTGGATGCCAATACGATCTAGTCGGTACAGTATGGCCCAAAATGTTGATGGAAAAATGAACAGTTTAGTACTTTATGTTTTGTGCGATATTCTTTCATCTTCGTACTTTTTTTTATGGCTAACGTTACTCTCCCAAACTACTATATTTACAAATAACTCACCCTTGCTTGGGATTGAACCCAAGACCTCCCACTAAGAGGCAAGAGCCTCTACCAAGTGAGCTAGCCCCACTTGGCTTTTCAAAAATCTTGCAAAACCGACCTTAATCTACACACAACAGGAATCGAACTTGCGTCTTTCTACATACGTGCACGTAGCCCGACCAACTGGGCTACATGCCTAACCCAAAAAGGAGGGACACGCCCTGGATCGAACCGCTGACCTCTCACACACACTCGCACCAGATTAACCGTTGAGCCACGACCTTGATATCTTTCATCGTCGTACTTAATTTAGCAAACTTAGCCTTGGAATACTATTTAGGTCCATAAAGAGACTTTTGTACTTCGCAAACTTATCTCAACCTCCTTTAAGAAACAAACTAGTGGAGGTAAAGTGGGTAAGTTGGATGAGTTTGAGTACTGGGTCAAGATAGTTTGGGTTAGGATGGGTATTTAAAAAAAAGGGTTGAATGGGTAATGGATAAAGATGGGTTTGGGTTAGGATGAGTTTATGTTAATATAAATTTGGGTAAAGATGAGATGAAAAAATAATTAAAAAATTAAAAAACATAAAATATAAAATACATAAAAAATATAAAATTTCTAAAAAATAAAACAAATTCTAAAAAAAAAATTTCTTAAAAAACTTAAAAATTCAAAAAAATTCTAAAAAAATATAAAACATTCTATAAAAATCCTAAAAAACAAAATAAATCAAAAAAATTGTAAAATTTCTATAAAAGCCAAAAAAAAATCTAAAAAATAAAAATATCATAAAAATCCAAAATATTCTAAAAAATAAAAAAAAACTCTAAAAAATCAGAAAAATTAAAAAAAAAATCCTAAAAAATAAAATAAATCAAAAAAATTGTTAAAAATTTAAAAAATTCTAAAAAGTAAAAAAAAATAAAAAACTATAAAAAATAAAAAAAATAGAAAAATCAAAAACTTCTAAAAAATCATAAAAATTCTAAAAATTAAAAAATCCAAAAATTTCTAAAAAATCAAGAAAATTCTAAAAAACCAAAAAAAATATTAAAAATATTCTAAAACATAAAAATTCTAAAAAATCCAAAAAATTCTAAAAAATCCTATTTTTTATTATTTAGATTTTTTTTATTTGTTGGATTTTTTTAGAATTTTTTAGATTTTTTAAATTTTTTTGGAATTTTTAGCATTTTTATGATTTTTGGAATTTTTATGATTTTTTATCATTTTTGATATTTTAGATTTTTTTTTTATTTTTTAGAATTTTTTTTACTTTTTAGATTTTTTTAGGATTTTTTTTTTATTTTCTAGTGAAGCCCAGGTTGATAATTTTGGCATAATTAGTGGTGTTTTTAAATAAAACTTTAAGCTTTTAACTATATCTCGTGTTTGATCTTTTTACAGTTTTTATTGTCCAAAAGCATGTATATCATTAGGAAAAGTTAGGTTGTGCGAATGAATAAGAATCACAGATCTTTGTTTGTAAAAAACGTAGAATGATGTTAGTAAAATAAGTAAGGCAAAGATAAGGCATAACATAAAATTCAAGTTATGATTATCTGCTGTAGATCATTATCATAGTGTAGATAGACTAGTCACCAAGATTTAAACCTCAAGGATCATGATTTAAGGCATACAAATTACATAAATGATTTTACAAACTCCCACTTAGCCTGATCACACACTTTATTGAACGTACAAAAGGAATGATAAGTGATCAAATACACCTCTAACACATGAGATCCATTTATACAAGTACGAAAGCTCTATTTGCAATCAGCTGACGTCACCCTGATAATGACATCTAACATTCCTAACAGATGTTTGGTCTTCATGATCAGTGCTTTGTCTTCAACAGGCTTTGGCTATCAAATAAAGGTTTCTTCTTAGAATTTTTATGATTTTTTAGAATTTTTTTTTATTTTTTAGAATTTTTTGTTTACTTTTTAGATTTTTTTTTGATTTTCTAGTGAAGCCCAGGTTGATAATTTTGGTATAATTAGTGATGTTTTAAATAAAACTTTAAGCTTTTAACTATATCTCGTGTTTGATCTTTTTACAGTTTTTATTGTCCAAAAGCATGTATATCATTAGGAAAAGTTAGGTTGTGCGAATGAATAAGAATCATAGATCTTTGTTTGTAAAAACGTAGAATGATGTTAGTAAAATAAGTAAGGCAAAGGTAAGGCATAACATAAAATTCAAGTTATGATTATCTACCGTAGATCATTACCATTGTGTAGATAAACTAGTCACCAAGATTTAAACCTCAAGGATCATGATTTAAGGCATACAAATTACAGAAATGATTTTACAAACTCCCACTTAGCCTGATCACACACTTTATTGAACTTACAAAAGGAATGATAAGTGATCAAATACACCTCTAACACATGAGATCCATTTATACAAGTACGAAAGCTCTATTTGCAATCAGCTGACGTCACCCTGATAATGACATCTAACATTCCTAACAGATGTTTGGTCTTCATGATCAGTGCTTTGTCTTCAACAGGCTTTGGCTATCAAATAAAGGTTTCTTCTTCTTCTTCTTCAACATATGTTACATGCCTTCAAATAGATCTTTGATGTCTTCAACAGATGATTTGATTAGTGTTCAAGATTTCTATCTTTGGAAGGACAATGCTTCATTATCTGTTTAATTCTTGATCAGGAAATCATGTTTTGGCTTTTGAAATCATCTGTTCTTTTGTAGGTCCAACATCATGAAAGTGCGTTTTATGGAGTTCTTTTAAACAGTTCAATTCTATCGTATTTTTTGTATAATTTCTCCGTATTTAGAGATTCTATGACTTTTTTGAAAGTGTGCAATTCTATGGCGCTTTTAGAACTGTGCAATTCTATGGCGTTTTTAAACTTTGCAACTTTATCGTGTTTTTATGGCATCATTTGAAAATGTACAATTCTATTACGTCGTTTAAAACTATGCAATTCTATGGTGATTTTACGCTCGTTTTTTGAATTTGTGCAATTGTTTGTGATTTTCGTATATAGCGATGGACATCGAGTTTCTAGGGATCCTTTCAATTATTATGGTGTTTTGAGTTGGTTTTTTATGAAGTTTTTTTTTGTGTTTTAACCAAGTTTTAAAACACCATAAACTTATGGTGTTTTATCAGTGTTGTAAAAATCGAGACTAGTCGGTGATTAATCTCTAGTCAGCCAAGTAACTGGGTAATTTTTCATTAATCATTCTGTTAATCACTAGTCGGGCCTAGTCTGCTGGCCAAAAATCATCGATTCCGGCCAGATTCTGGCAAAAAACCTGTATATTCCGGCCAAAGCCTCTAAATTCCGGTCAGTTTCCAACAAACCATGTGAATTCCAATAATTACTCTTATATACTTAAAAAATGAGTTGAGTAAGAGTTAAAACCTACCTATTTAAAATATTTACCTATAAAAATTTGTATATGTATACATAAACCTGAAAATTACATATAAAAAACCCGAACCAATTAATCCCAAGTACTGAATATTCGCTAGTCCCCACCTCACCGGCCGACATGAGTTCTCCAACCTTGGTTTTTATGACGTTTTATTATAGTAATTTTACTTTGTTTAAAAACACCATAAAGTTCCCCAAGTTCATGCTCTACTAAAACACCATGGAACGGAGTTAAACACCATTAATTAAAAAACCAATTGCCATGTATTTTTTATATAGTAATATTGTACTCATATTGCAAATAAATAACGTTCACTATATCAAAAAGCTACGAAAGTTTAGAAAGGATGGAGGAAATGACATGTGACTTGCATGTGCATATTCATTAGCATTTGAGTAGCAAAGCAAAATTCCTTCCTACACTTCCTAAGGGCGTGTTTGCTTCATAGAATATTTACGATAGAATTTGGATGTTTGAAAGAAATTGGAAATTGATGGAATTTGAA
Source organism: Helianthus tuberosus (assembly GCA_030545235.1). Classification (NCBI taxonomy): domain Eukaryota; kingdom Viridiplantae; phylum Streptophyta; class Magnoliopsida; order Asterales; family Asteraceae; genus Helianthus; species Helianthus tuberosus. The sequence goes on from CM060405.1 coordinate 87,611,790, forward strand.
TCTATTCCAATGAAAAATATTTTGATGTCTGGTTTGTAAATTTGTTAATAAGAATCTAATGTTAAAAGTTAAAATGTCACAGTTGCCTTTAATGACCCATTCTTCAACCTCCTCCATTGCTATCAATTTTGGTTCGTATTCACAGAAGCGACATATGAACTTTAAAAACGACTACACGACGGTACCGATAATCAACCAGTTGGTATTTGTCCTCAAAAAATTATCCGGTTACCAAAATAGCAGATTGGCCTCGTCTTCTTCAAAATTACAGATAAATCAACAAGATAGATTAAAAAAAGGTTGGATTTTAAACACTAGAGTTGAAATAAATGAAAGTTCAGCATCCCCGGTATTTACACGGAAGTCTGGATAAGGATAAACTAATTCGGTAGAATTTCGGCAGCATAACGGCTAGTCAACACATCTTTTATTAGCTTGCTTTTTGGTTTACAATAACTGCATAAGAGCACAATCGTAATCCCATTCTTTCAGTTATTAGCAGATAAAATCACAATTCAAATTAAACCCCCATCTTCTTCTCTCTCTAAAAGTTAAAAGCGACGACCTTTTTTTTTTCTTCCAGTGAATTGTTCTATACCTCCATCTTTCCAAGTGATTACATATTCAGGCGATATATCGAGGTACCAATTTCAAGTGTATTTTGGTTTTTGTAATTATCTGTTTCATCCGATAGTGTATAGTTCAACATTTGTTCCTGTAAAAGCTAGGGTTTTAGATGATTGTGCATATAAGAAGCTTTTTTATTCAATTAGGTTTGGTTCAAGCTGCTTAATTTACATTTGATTTATGATAGTTTTGTTCTGATTTTGTCAATTTTGTTCTTTATTATACGGTTCATCTGATTTTGTTCTTTGATTTGTGGTTTATGTTTGATAGGGTTCATAAACAAATTAATACTCTGTTTTACACATACGTATGCTTGTGTTGAAGATATTGTTCATTAGCTGCTACTTTGTTGTAAAGATTTATAATGGATAATTTGTCACTATACACAGGTGTATAATTACGTTATAAAACTCACGGATACACATGTGTATGAACTGTTATACAATAGTTTTGGTGTTTTGTATTGTATTGTATTGGAATTATGTTATGTTTGGTTTTACAAATATGTATAATCTCATCTGATGTTGCTGATATGTCTGGATTTTGTCGTTGGAATGTTGTTGATTCGACAATACACGTATGAATACTATGTTTTTTTGGGTTTATTCAATTATACACATATGTATATTGTTTTGTTGTTCTTATGTACATAAACACCTTGTGTGTATAAATAAATTGTTTTTATAGTAAAGATTTATAATGGATAATTGTTCATTAGCTGCTACTTTGTTGTAAAGATTTATAATGGATAATTTGTCACTATACACAGGTGTACAATTACGTTATAAAACTCACGGATACACATGTGTATGAACTGTTATACAATAGTTTTGGTGTTTTGTATTGTATTGTATTGGAATTATGTTATGTTTGGTTTTACAAATATGTATAATCTCATCTGATGTTGCTGATATGTCTGGATTTTGTCGTTGGAATGTTGTTGATTCGACAATACACGTATGAATACTATGTTTTTTTTGGGTTTATTCAATTATACACATATGTATATTGTTTTGTTGTTCTTATGTACATAAACACCTTGTGTGTATAAATAAATTGTTTTTATAGTAGTTGATTTGTTCGGATTTTGTGAAGGGTACACATATGTATATTCAGTTATGTGATTTTTGTAAATATACATATATGTATATTAGTTGTTGTATGTAAATTGATCTAATTCTTGTGTGTTTGTTTCTTACAAACGGATGTAATTGTAACCTATTTGAGGAGAGTTGGGCACGCAAGACGTTTGGAGCTTGAAGGTATTCAAGATGGACATTGTGCGGGAGACTATTGGCAATTTTGTCGACTATGGTATACTAGCGATGCACCGTATGGAAACATGGATGGGGATTACAGAAGAGAGATGACGTTGGGTTCCAACAGAACCGAAGAAAATAAAAACCAAACTAACTTTTCTGGACCATATTTTGTGATTTTGTTTTAATTTATATTATTCCAATATGTATGAAAAATCTTAGACTATTTACTGTTTGTAGCATCTTATTATTTCTAGGTTATACTTGACAGTTGACTATATGTACATATATGTACTGTTTTATTAAGTTGTTTATACAAAAGTACATATGTGTATAATACACTGGTTTGAGTTATGTACAGATGTGCAGTGTTTTAACTTTGGTTATACTTTTGACAACTAACAAATTGTACATACATGGTTAATGGTTAACATATTGTACCATTGAACAACTAAGTATGCCATGGCCTTCGATATAAAAGGTAAATGTAAAAAAAACATCCAACACATCAACTGAATGTAAGTTCACAAACAATTAATGTAACTTAACCTGAAACCAATTAAAAAATCTGTACGTTTAAAAGTAAACACAAAGTTTAGCATGAACTCAGTGACAAACTAGTGCACAATATAAGTTTCAATAAAAATAACTGGAAGTTAGTAACAATAACAATGACCTATTCGTCACTTTCTACATCAGTTTCTTCTTGGTCATCCTCATCTGTTGTCGCAACCCCCGCCCCCTATCTGTCCCGGGAACGGGCGGCCGCGAGACCAGTTTTGGTGGTATCATTTCGTTTATCAATTTGGCAGCGGAAATTTCATCAGGACCGTAGTTAGGAAATGTTTATCAGAGTAAATACCACACTTTTATAATATTAAACATATTGGGATAAAACCCAAGTTTTTATTACAAACATTTTCATAGGGAAAATCCCTATTTTATTGAATAAAACATCTTATTTTATTTAGGTAACTTTTATAGCCACTTTTCCAACCCTTCAGTGCTGTCCAGCTGGCTTCTAGTTGGCTTTCACATTTTGTTACCTGAAACGCGTTTAAAAACATTTTGTCAGTGGGAAATACTGGTGAGTGAATCCCAGTTTAATCAAGAAGAGTCTTATCCATTAACAGTATTGAGAGCAATCACATTGTTTATTTCTACACAATTACTCATTCAGTATTGTCAATCCTGATTGGTGGGTCATATTACACATTGGCTAACTCGTTGTCCAATGGTAACGTGTTCCACATTTTGTATACAAAACCCCAACATACCGGCAGTAATTGAAGAACTACAAAGACTCAATCACTGCTTAATCACATTGTAAAACATTTAAGGTTTTGTAAAAACTATTTACAAAAAGGAGATTACTCACATTGCTGACTTAAGTTTCTTCTGAGGTTTCTTGGTGATTATCTACAATTTACACAATGCACACGCGTTAGTATAATAACCCTTTATATTTACATTAGTTATACCCTCCCCGAGACGGCATTCCAACGACTACGTCGGACATAACCACAACAGTCGTTACGGAACCCTGAATCAATCGGGCAACGTATCTAATACGTAACCGGAGTTATGATACTTACATCAGGGTAGAACTTCGTTAATTTGGGGGGGGGGTATTATACCCGAGTATAGTGCCTACTATAAGAAATTTGAGAGAGAAAGTCGAGAAATGAACGAACTGACTGAAGGCCCGATGCCCTTCTTATATAGGGCCTGGTTTTGGTTCTTACGCGGCCCGTGTAAGACGTAGCAAGGGGCTACGCGGCCCATGTCACGACCCCCGTCCCGGTGTTATCCGGTCCAGGAGCCGCGGGACAGAAAACCCGTGGTATTTATTAGTTGATCTGACAACGGAAGTTTAACAGGATCTTTTAAAACTTAAAAATGCCCAATTATTTTATTTCACAATTTGGGACAAACCCCATAATTTACAATAAGGGTGATTTCACTGTGAATCCCTGTTTTACAAAAACATGTTTATTTATTTCATTTACTGAGCCACATTCTCCAAGCTGGTGTGCTATGCCACACCTTTTCCTGGTTCACAGTAAATCACCTGAAACATGTTTAAAAAGATTTTATCAGCGGGGAAATACTGGCGAGTCATTCATTTTGCACAAAACGACCCATTGTTATAAATTACAGGACTAAGAGCGATTACAATTGCCACTATCTTATAATTATCTGGTACAGTGACACCCCCTGGTGACGATGGTCATACCACTATTGGGTCCTTTCACCCAATAATGATGATTATCTCTGTTTAGGTTCGTCCACCTAAACGAGAGAGAGCAATAGTAATGTGCACAATACCCCACTTACTGCCAGTAATTTAAGATAACAAAGACTTACCCCCTGTAACATATAACTGGAAAATAATTTGAGGTATTGTAAAATATTTTTGATAAAAAGAGAATAACTCACATTGCAAATTTAGATGGGCAGAGTTTTGCCTACTGATTTTAGCCTGATAACCTAGTTAAATAACAATGCACACGAAACTAGGTCAGTAACTTAATACAACATTTACGATAACTCACGAAATCAAAACCCTCACGACGAATGACAAAGTATAGCCCAAATACGGGCAACACTTAAACATGCATCGGATCGGTTTCAATCGATCGGACATTGTATCGTAGCAGTGATCGAGTTATTACCCTTGATCGTAGCAGCGTTTTGACACCTTAATATTCGTGTTTCAGCAGAAAATGGACGTTTTGAACTAAAATTTCGAACACAGAAGCAAGTCCCATGCATAGGCAATTTATAGCTGATTTTCAGGTTTTACGCGGCCCGTGTAAACCTTAATTTGAACCTTACGCGGCCCGCGAGGGCCCCTAGTCTACGTGTAGGGCTAGCGTGTCACGTGTAGGGTTGCCACGTGGCCTGGAACAAGTCCTGGTCACCATGTGTCCTATCGCGGCCCGCTTAAGCCTAGGCTTACGTTTTACGCGGCCCGCCTGAAATCCAAAATTCTTGTTTTCTTGGTTTTTCATGAGTATTAGGGTTTCAGGGGTCTGGGTTTTCATTTACGGGTCTTTTTTGGGCATTTTTGCAGGTCCTTGCATCCTCCCCACCGTATTTAAAATCTCGACCTCGAGATTTATTGAAATAAGTGAGGATACTTTCGCTTCATTTCCGATTCCAGCTCCCAGGTGTATTCGGGCCCTCTTTTTGAATCCCACTTGACTTTGACCAGTACCAATCTTTTGTGTTTGAGAAACTTGACCTCTCTGTCTTCTATTTGGAGTGGTTTCTAAACAAATTTTAGCTTTTCATTTACCTCTATATCTTGAAGAGGTACTACCAGGGATTCTTCTGATAAACATTTCTTAAGGTTAGATATATGAAATACGTCATGTACTCCAGCTAGCTCTTCTGGTAGTTGTAAGCGATAGGCAACTGGTCCTATTCGTTGCGTAACCAGAAACGGTCCTATATACCTTGGACTCAGCTTTCCTCTTTTACCGAATCGAACTATTCCCTTCCAGGGAGAAACTTTTAATAGTACCTTGTCTCCAACTTGAAATTCTAACGGCTTACGTCGATTGTCTGCATAACTTTTCTGGTGATCTTGAGCCGTCTTTAGTCTTTCCTTGATTTGCGTGATCTTATCGGTGGTTTCTTGCACAATCTCGGGACCTGATAATTGACTTTCTCCTATTTCTGCCCAACAAATTGGAGTTCGACACTTTCGTCCATACAATGCTTCAAATGGGGCAGCTTCGATGCTTGCATGATAACTATTGTTATAGGAGAATTCAATTAAAGGTAAGCGGTCATCCCAGTTTCCACCAAAATCTATAACACATGCTCAAAGCATGTCTTCCAGGGTTTGGATCGTCCTTTCACTTTGTCCGTCTGTTTGGGGATGGTAGGCTGTACTTAAATTTAATCGCGTCCCCATGGCTTCTTGGAAACTTGTCCAAAAATGTGAAGTGAAACGACTATCCCTATCTGATACAATGGAGAGTGGGACTCCATGTAAGGATACTACCTTGTTTACATACAACTTTGCTAATCTTTCCATGCTAAAGGTTTCCTTCATGGGTAGAAAATGAGCTAATTTGGTTAATCGATCCACAATTACCCAAATCGCATCGTTACCTTTTCTGGTTTTGGGTAACTTAGTAACAAAGTCCATTGTTATGAGCTCCCATTTCCATACAGGCATTTCTAATTGTTGAAGTAGACCTGAGGGTTTCTGGTGTTTTGCTTTAACTTGCGAACAAGTTAGACACTTAGATACATATCTAGCTATGTCTTTTTTCATTCCTATCCATAAAAAAATATTTCTTAAATCTTGGTACATCTTATTATTTCCAGGGTGCATAGTGTATCTAGATTTATGGGCTTCCTCTAAAATCTTATTTCTTAATTCTCCTTGCTTAGGTACCCAAATCCTTTTCTTGTGGAATCTCCAAATTCTATCAGCCCCTTGCTCCAATTCCTTTATTCTTCCTTTCATTCCTTCAGCTTCATCCCCAATTGCTGTTGCTTGAGCATTCTTCAGTTGTTCCATTAAATCTACTTGAAGATTTAATCTAAGAGCACGAACTCGCTTTTGCTTTTCATGATACTTACGACTTAGGGCATCTGCGACTACATTTGCTTTTCCTTCGTGATATTGAATATCACAGTCGTAGTCATTTAGAATTTCCATCCATCTTCTTTGCCTCATGTTCAATTCTTTTTGCCCAAATATGTACTTTAAGCTTTTATGGTCTGTATAAATGGTAAACTTACTTCCATACAGATAGTGTCTCCAAATCTTAAGGGCAAAAATTATCGATCCTAATTCTAAGTCATGAGTCGTATAATTCTCTTCGTGCTTCTTCAATTGTCTTGATGCATATGCAATTACCTTTTTGCGTTGCATTAACACACATCCTAATCCTAGCTTAGAAGCGTCACAGTATACTTCAAAATCTTCTGTCCCTTCTGGCAAGGCTAGAATTGGGGCGTTTGTTAACCTTTGCTTTAAAATCTTAAAAGCCTCTTCTTGCCTAGATCCCCATTAAAACTTCACTGCTTTACAGGTTAGCTTAGTTAATGGCACAACTATTTGAAAAAAATCCTTAATGAATCGTCTATAGTATTCGGCTAACCCTAGAAAACTTCTAACTTCCATAGCTGATTGCGGAACCTTCCATTTGGTGATCGCTTCTATTTTGGAGGGATCTACGTGAATACCTTCGTGATTCACCATGTGACCTAAGAATTGCACCTCCTGTAGCCAAAATTCACACTTCGAGAATTTGGCGTAAAGCTTTTCCTTTCTTAACAAAGTTAGGAGTGCATGCAGGTGCTCACAATGCTCTTCCTGATTTTTGGAATAAATAAGTATATCGTCAATGAAGACGATTACAAATTTATCCAAATACGGTTTACAGATTCTATTCATCATGTCCATGAATGCTGCAGGAGCATTTGTTAGCCCAAATGGCATGACTGTAAACTCGTAGTGACCATACTTAGTTCTGAAAGCAGTTTTAGGTATGTCTTCTTCTTGTACCTTCAACTGATGGTATCCGGATCGCAAATCTATCTTAGAAAAGTATCTAGCTCCTTGAATTTGATCAAAAAGATCACCAATCCTAGGTAATGGGTATCCATTCTTAATTGTAACCTTATTCAATTCCCTATAATCAATACACATTCGCATTGAACCATCCTTCTTTTTCACAAACAACACTGGTGCTCCCCACGGGGATGAACTAGGTTGTATGAATCCTTTGCTTAATAATTCATCTAATTGCTTTTTCAGTTCTAACATTTCCGTGGGTGCTAGTTGATAAGGTGCCTTAGCTATCGGTGTAGTTCCAGGAATTAGATGAATTCTAAATTCTACTTCCCTATCTGGTGGTAATCCTGGTAGCTCTTCTAGGAATACATCTGGGTATTCTGAAACTACAAGAATTTCCTTAAGGTCGTTATTTTTGGTATTAAGAACTACCGAAACCATATACACTATTCCTTGTTTTCTTGAATAACTGGCCACTTTCATTACTGAAATGAATTTTATTGGCTTTCGTGGCTTATCTCCTGTAATCATAATTACTTCTCATGTGGGTGTATGAATTTCTACGGAATTCTTGTCACAGAGGATTCGAGCATGGTTGGCTACTAACCAATCCATTCCTAACACAACATCGAATCCGGCTAAATTCATAGGTAAGAGGTTTGCAGAAAATTTATGGCCTAAGAGTTCTATCTTTCCTTTTTGCAAAACCTTATTTATGCTAACGGAATTCCCGTCCGCCGTCTCTACCGTAAAAACTTGTCTAAGTTTAGTTAAAGGTTGCTTAAGAGCTTGGCAGAATGAAGTATTTATAAAACTTTGGTTTGCACCAGAGTCAAATAATACTTTCGCATAAACGTCGTGAACTAGGAACGTACCCGCTATTACATCCGGAATCAGATATGCTTCCTGTGTGGTTAGCTGGAAAGCTCTTGCGTTCTTCTTATTAGTTCCTTCACCAGGTTTGGCCTTGTTATCAGTTGGTTTGCCTAGTTTCGGGCAGTCTGGCCTGAAGTGCCCTGTTTCGCCGCAGTTGTAGCTAATCGTTGCTTTCTTCCTCCTGCATTCTTCTTCTGGGTGCCCCGGTCTATTGCAGAAATTGCAATACCCTCGGCATTTCCCAAAATGCTTTCTTTTACAGGTATTGCAAAATGGCGGGGTGGAGGATTGCCCAGTTCCTCGTTTCTTGAAGTTGCTACTAGTATTACTTCCTCGGAAACCTTGGGTAATTTTCTGTGCCAATTCCTTTTTCCTATTTTCTTCTTGCGTACGCACCAATCCGTTAGTCAGGGTGTTGGCTAATGCCACCGCATCATCAATTGTGCGGGGTCTTGCAGCTTTGACGATATCCTGAATTTCGCTAATTAATCCCCAAATATAGCGAGAAATAAGCACCGGTTCTGGCGAAGCCAGAGTTGGTACAATTCTGGCATATTCGAAAAATTTTGAAGTATACCCTCGACAGTCAACATCTATCATTCGGTGACTCAGGAACTTATTCGCCATTTGTTCCTTTTCATATTCGGGATAGAATTTTCTTTCCACCAATTGCTTAAATTCTTCCCAATTCATGGCATAGGCCATGTCGCTTCCTTTGGCTTGTAACACCGTATTCCACCATTCTAATGCTTCTTCCTTGAAAAGGTGAGAAGCATACATGACCTTATCCTCCTCGGCACATTTACTTATTTTAATTATTGCCTTGGTTTTCTCCAACCAACGCAGCGCGGCAGTTGCCCCTTCGTTGCCTGCAAATTCAACAGGTTTACAGGCGAGAAATTCTTTATAAGTGCAACCAGGTATTGCAACTTTCATTTTCTTAAGTATTGGGGCCTGCATCAAGTTGTCGTTATTATTGCCGCCTCCGTTAACACTGTTACTGAAATTATCGTCGCGCGTGCGTTTACTAGGGTTGGCTTGCGAAGGCTCAACAGGACTTTTAACAGCAGCGACGATTGCTGGGATAGCATTTGCTATTCCTTGCGCAACGATATTTTCTATATCTTGCCTATTAAGAAAGTGATCCTCATTGTTTTGCTCGGATGGGTTAACTTCATTAACTGGTTCATTAACAGCGTGGTCCATCTGATAATTAACAATATATATAAGTTATTGGCACAAAACAGATAACAACCAAACATAATAAAGCAATCACACATAAGCACGTATAGCCAAAATTGTCGACTTTGCGACTTTCATATTTTATATATATTTTAGTATGCATCCGTACACACCCGATATATTACAAAAGTTTTATTTTAATTTATTTTACATGATTATATTTTTATTATTATTTATTATTATTATTATTATTATTATTTTTATTATTTTATTATTATTAAACACACAGTCGCACAACCACACCACCCCAGTCAGCTGGCATCTCAGAAACGACGTTCCCTCTCGTCGTATTTCCAGGTGATTCTCTCTCCCACATCCCTAATTCTATTTCCTGCCTCCACCAGCTCCTCGCCATAATGAAGGAGTTCAGCCAAGTTTTATGTGCTCATTGGTGGGTTTGGTACAGGCTCAGGGTCAAACTGGGGGAAATAGGTGTTAGGGTTATTCAAGAGATTCTGAAATTGCCAGTCAGTTGTCCACCATTCTTCCAGCTCTCCTTGTAGGGGTCGGGGGTTGACAATAGGATCTGGGATAGCAGGTTCCAAATTAACTGGAAGTTGTGATTTAGTTGGGTAATTGAAGAGGTTTTCATCGGCAGGTCCGATGAGGTCGCTATTTGCCAGCTTGCGATCTAGCTCCTCCCATGGTGGAATTTCTTGAGCTTGCCCGGAACTTTCCCCGATCTCTTTTCCTTTTCCTTTATCCCTTGGGTCCTCAGTCTTTTTAATCTTCTGTGCAGCTGGTTTCTTCCTGCGCCCACGTTTCCAGTCCAAAATCCTCCTCCTCTTTTTCGGCTTTGGTTTCTCCTGGGCCTGGGCCTGGAAAGTTAGTGGTTCCTCTGTATCTGCCAGATAGCCAGATGGGTTTCCTGTGGTATCCATATCTGTGCTATGGATAGAAATGTTTCAGAGTGCCTCCGACAGTTCATTCATGCTGATAACACACATGAAGAAACACACACAAATTTAAGTTAAAATTTTATTTATTGTAAGTTAAATTTTCACAGAATCACAAAATGGCAATTAGAAAAATTAAGTATTTCTAAATACTTAATTGGCTTAAATCAGTAGCTCTGATACCACCTTTTTCTATCACGGCCCCCGTCCCGGTGTTACCCGGTCCAGGAGCCGGGGGACAGAAAACCTGTGGTATTTATTAGTTGATCTGACAGCGGAAGTTTAACAGGATCTTTTAAAACTTAAAAATGCCCAATTATTTTATTTCACAATTTGGGACAAACCCCATAATTTACAATAAGGGTGATTTCACTGTGAATCCCTGTTTTACAAAAACATGTTTATTTATTTCATTTACTGAGCCACATTCTTCAAGCTGGTGTGCTATGCGACACCTTTTCCTGGTTCACAGTAAATCACCTGAAACATGTTTAAAAAGATTTTATCAACGGGGAAATACTGGCGAGTCATTCATTTTGCACAAAACGACCCATTGTTATAAATTACAGGACTAAGAGCGATTACAATTGCCACTATCTTATAATTATCTGGTACAGTGACACCCCCTGGTGACGATGGCCATACCACTATTGGGTCCTTTCACCCAATAATGATGATTATCTCTTTTTAGGTTCGTCCACCTAAACGAGAGAGAGCAATAGTAATGTGCACAATACCCCACTTACTGCCAGTAATTTAAGATAACAAAGACTTACCCCCTGTAACATATAACTGGAAAATAATTTGAGGTATTGTAAAATATTTTTGATAAAAAGAGAATAACTCACATTGCAAATTTAGACGGGCAGAGTTTTGCCTACTGATTTTAGCCTGATAACCTAGTTAAATAAGAATGCATACGAAACTAGGTCAGTAACTTAATACAACATTTACGATAACTCACGAAATCAAAACCCTCACGACGAATGACAAAGTATAGCCCAAATACGGGCAGCACTTAAACATCCATCAGATCGGTTTCAATCGATCGGACATTGTATCGTAGCAGTGATCGAGTTATTACCCTTGATCGTAGCAGCGTTTTGACACCTTAATATTCGTGTTTCAGCAGAAAATGGACATTTTGAACTAAAATTTCGAACACAGAAGCAAGTCTCATGCACAGGCAATTTATAGCTGATTTTCAGGTTTTACGCGGCCTGCGTAAACCTTAACTTGAACCTTACGAGGGCCGCGAGGGCCCCTAGTCTATGTGTAGGGTTAGCGTGTCACGTGTAGGGATGCAACGTGGCCTGGAACGAGTCCTGGTCACCATGTGTCCTGTCGCGGCCCGCGTAAGCCTAGGCTTACGTTTTACGCGGCCCGCCTGAAATCCAAAATTCTTGTTTTCTTGGTATTTCATGAGTATTAGGGTTTCAGGGGTCCGGTTTTTCACTTACGGTCATTTTTGGGCATTTTTGCAGGTCCTTACAGCCCGTGAGGCTCCCTAGGGTAGGCCCTAGCTCGTCCGACTCAGCCCTAGCTTCGACACGCTGCACGACACATGGCAGCACCGGGTGTCGCCCTGATCCCTTACTTTCGCGGCCCGCGTAGGCAGTAGCCAAAGGCTACGCGCCCCGCGAGAGCCTCATTTTTCTTGTTTTAATTAATTTTTAATAATATAATGTAATTTGGGCTCGGTTTTCACATATGGGGTATATTTAGAGACATTTAAGGGTATTTTAAAATATATTAGGGTGTTCGAAAAATTCAGGAGGGTTGTTATATCCTCCCCACCTTGTTTTAGAGCTCGTCCTCGAGATCTACTGGAATAGGTGTGGATATTTCTTTTGCATTTCTGATTCAAGCTCCCATGTGTATTCTGGTCCTCTTTTGGAGTCCCATTTCACTTTGACCAGAACTAATCTCTTATGCTTGAGGTTCCTAACTTTCCTGTCTTCAATCTGTAGGGGCCTCTCTATAAATTTTAACTGCTCATTTACCTCTATATCCTTAAGATGTACTACAAGTGATTCATCAGCTAAACACTTCTTGAGATTAGATACATGAAATACATCATGTATTCCTGCCATTTCCTCTGGCAGTTGTAGCAGATAGGCTACAGGTCCTATTCTTCTAATAATCTCAAAAGGTCCAACATACCTGGGGCTTAGCTTTCCTCTTTTGATGAATCTTTCCACTCCTTTCCAAGGAGAAACTTTCAATAACACTTTATCTACTATTTGAAATTCCAAGGGCTTTCGTCTGTTATCAGCATAACTCTTTTGTCGATCACGTATTGCTTTTAGTCGTTCCTTGACTTGAATAATCTTGTCTGTCGTTTCTTGTACTATCTCGGGTCCAGATAGTTGCTTTTCTCCAATTTCTACCCAACAGACTGGCGTTCGGCACTTTCGTCCATAAAGCGTTTCGAATGGTGCAGCATTGATACTTGTGTGATAACTGATATTATAAGAAAATTCTATCAATGGTAAATGATCGTCCCAATTACCTCCGAAATCAATTACACAAGCTCTAAGCATATCTTCCATTGTCTGAATTGTCCTTTCGCTTTGTCCGTCTGTTTGAGGATGATAAACGGTTCTTAGATTCAACTTGGTTCCCATGGCTTTTTGGAAACTTGTCCAAAAATGAGAGGTAAAGAGACTATCTCTGTCAGAAACAATTGATAAAGGAATTCCATGTAATGAAACTATTTCATTTACATATAATTTAGCTAACTGTTCTATACTGAAAGTTTCTTTCATTGGTAGGAAATGAGCTGACTTGGTTAGCCTGTCTACAATCACCCAGATTGTATCATTACCTTTTCTTGTTTTGGGTAATTTGGTAACAAAATCCATTGTTATTAATTCCCATTTCCATACAGGCATTTCTAACTGTTGCAATAAACCTGAGGGTTTCTGATGTTCAGCTTTAACTTGTGAACAAGTTAAACACTTTGCAACATATGCTGCTATATCCTTTTTTATTCCTATCCACCAAAAATTCTTTCTTAAGTCCTGATACATCTTATCACTTCCAGGATGCATCGTATACTTAGACTTATGGGCTTCTTCTAATATACGGTGGCGTAGGTTTCCTAATTTAGGTATCCACATTCTTTTCTTATGGAATCTCCAAATTCTATCAGTTCCTTGTTCTAATTCCTTAACCATTCCTTTTAACTTTTCAGTATCATCATTGATTACTGATTCTTATGCTTTTCTAATCTGTTCATTTAAATCTATTTGCAGATTTAACTTAAGAGAACGTACTCTTTTTGGCTTTTCATGATATTTTGACTTAAAGCATCGGCTACTACATTTACTTTTCCTGCATGATACTGGATATTACAATCATAATTGCTAAGTATCTCCATCCAGCGTCTTTGTCTCATATTCAACTCCTTTTGCCCAAAAACATACCTTAAACTCTTATGGTCGGTGAATATGGTAAACTTACTACCGTATAGGTAATGTCTCCAAATTTAAGGGCAAAAAGTATAGCTCCTAATTCTAGATCATGGGTTGAATAATTCTCTTCATGATTCTTAAGTTGTCTAGAAGCGTAAGCTATAACCTTTTGACGTTGCATTAATACACATCCATAACCTAACTTAGAAGCGTCACAATAGATTACAAAATCTTCAGTTCCTTCTGGTAACGCTAGTATGGGTGCATGGGTTAATCTTTGCTTAAGGATTCTAAAAGCTTCTTCTTGTTTTAGTCCCCATTCAAACTTAACGGATTTACAGGTTAACTTAGTTAAGGGAATGGCTATTCTAGAAAAATCTTGAATAAACCTTCTATAATAACCGGCCAATCCTAAGAAACTTCTAACCTCAGTTGGTGACTCAGGGGTTTTCCACTTGGTAATCACCTCGATCTTGGTGGGATCTACATGAATTCCTTCATGATTAACTAGATGTCCAAGAAATTGTACTTGTTCTAACCAAAACTCACACATCGAAAACTTATCATAAAGCTTTTCTTTTCTCAATAAACTTAGAAGTGTGTCCAAATGGGCTGCATGTTCCTCTTTGCTTTTAGAATAAATAAGAATATCATCTATAAAGACAATTATGAATTTATCCAAATATGGCTTACATATTCGGTTCATCATGTCCATAAATGCAGCTGGGGCATTGGTTAAACCAAATGGCATGACAGTAAATTCATAATAGCCATACCTTGTTCTGAAAACGGTCTTAGGAATGTCCTCTTCCTGCACCTTTAATTGATGATATCCTGATCTTAAATCGATTTTAGAGAAAAATCGTGCTCCTTGCAATTGATCGAACAGATCATCGATTCTTGGTAATGGATACCGATTCTTAATCGTGACTTTGTTCAATTCACGGTAGTCAATGCACATACGCATTGATCCGTCCTTCTTTTTAACGAATAATATCGGTGCTCCCCATGGCGATGAGCTTGGCTGTATGAATCCCTTCTCCAACAATTCATCTAATTGTTTCTTTAATTCCTGCATCTCTGCGGGTGCCAAACGGTAAGGTGCTTTGGAAATTGGTGCGGTTCCTGGTATTAAGTGGATTCTGAATTCAACTTCCCTATCTGGAGGTCGTCCTGGTAGCTCTTCTGGAAATAAATCTGAAAACTGGGATACTACTGGAATATCTTTTAATTCTTTTCCTTTAGTGTTAATGATTATAGTCTTATAGAAATCAAATACACTAATGATCCTTTCCTTATATAACTTGCTGTTATCATCACAGAGATGAACTTTGTGGATTTTGAGGTTTTATTTCCTTTAATTGTGATCTTTTCACCCCTTGGTGAATTTACTTGAATTGACTTTTGATCACATAAAATACTGGCTTTATTGGCTATTAACCAATCCATTCCTAATACAACATCAAATCCTGCCAAATTCATTGGGTAAGATTCTGGGTTAGGTTCCTCCTTTGATCCTCTTCTCGTGTACGAACTAACTCATATGTCAAGGTGTTTGCTAGTTCTACAACTTCTTCTATGGTTTGAGGTCTAGATGCCTTGACTACATGTCTAATCTCTCCAATTAATCCCCAGATGTAACGGGAGATTAATACTGGTTTAGGTGAAGCAAGGGTTGGTACTATTCGGGCATATTGAAAGAATAATGTAGTATAACCCATACTATCTACCCCAATCATCCTAAGATTTAGAAATTTGTTTGCTATCTGTTCTTTTTCATTAGGAGGGCAGAATTTCCTTTCTACCATTTTTTTAAACTCCTCCCATTCCATATTGTAAGTTCTATCACTTCCCCTAGACTGGAGGATAGTGTTCCACCGTTCTAGTGCTGAATTCTTAAACAAATTGGAAGCAAACATTATCTTATCCTCTTCCACACATTTACTTATCCTTAAGACTGCCTTAGTCTTTTCTATCCAGCGTAGAGATGCAACGGCCCCTTCATTGCCCGAGAATTGCATTGGTTTACAAGACCAGAATTCTTTATAAGAACAACCATAAGACACGGTTCTTCTTCTTCTTTTGGGAATGGGCACTTGAAGTACGGGTCCATTGTTCATGCTATTTTCAGGTTCAGAAGGTCGTTTGCTATCATGCTTACTTTTATTTTCCGCTTCCTTAACCGTTTTGATAATATATGGCATCGCATCTATTATCCCTTGTGCCACTATATGCTGCATGGCACTGTTATCCACTTGGTTTTCATTATTGTTGTTGTTCAGGTTTTCATTATCCAGGTTATTGTTACTCTAGTTATCATTATTCTGGTTTTCCTGGTTTACTTCGTCGTCCATCTAAATTTTAAATATTTATCAATTATTAATATCACAAAATAATTAATAAATTAGGCAACAATCACACAACACACATATTGGTCAAAAACGTCGAGCATTGCGACTTTACTCTTTCTTAAATAGTATGCGTCTAATACACACTAAAACTGGAATTAAAATTACAATATTACTATGCATCGCTAACCACGAAGTGGTCTATACTACGACATATATTATTATTATTACACATATATTTTATTATATTTTTTTCATACAAACATATTATATATTATATTATTATTATTATTATTATTATTATTATTATTATTATTACCAACTCCACCATCACCTTCACTGATCTAGATTCATCCAGTAATCCATATTGCGCTCGTCGTACTTCCAGACGAGTCGCTCTCCTACCTGCCTCATCCTCTCACTACTCTCTAAAATCTCTTCTCTGAAAGTTCGGAGCTCATGCACATTTTCTGCACTCATTGGGGGTGCAGGTGCTGGTACTGGGTCTGGGTACTGGGGCATGGGATTCTCCTGAGGGTATGGATTCTCTAAGATTTCCCTAATGTATTCATCGTTATCGTAGTAGTAAGGATCTAGAGGGTCCAGACCTGGATAGGCTGCTAAGTTTGGCATGGGTTCATCGTTTAGCTGGTAGCGTGGCACATAATCCCTATGATCATCGAACCATGGATCATAATCTGGATCTAAGGGATTAGGGGCTGGTATCCTAGGTATCTCCTCAGGGTTGAAATCATGCATTTGGACTTAGTTTTCGGGGTTGTTTTCTATCTCCATCGGCTGCGTGGGGAACAAAGGTAAGGGTTGTGGGGCTACTAGTTGTTCCAGGTTTGGGTCGGCAGCTGTTGTTGCTAGGATATGAAAATTGGCTAAGCTCCTATTAAGCATATCCTGTGTATGGGCATCTGACTCTCGCTTAGCGGCTGCTAGGACTCTCTGCTGTTGCAACTTTCGCATTTTTTTCCTACGCTCGAATGCTCCCTTACTGAACCATCCTCTCTTTTTCTGAGGGAATGGCTCTTCAGACCGAGCCTTAAAGACAAACATCCCTTCTTCCTGGTCAACTGAATACCCAGAGAGGGCAAGCTGTGAGGAAGTACCTTCACTCCTAGGTGAATCGGACAACTGAAGATAATCGTCTGAGGGTCCTTGATCACTCATACTGTAAACTAACAAATAGTCAAATAACACACAACAATAAAATACAATTATGCACATATTTCCATAATAAATTTCCTAACAATTTGAATAATATTTTGGTGTTAGCAGAACACTTCTGTGGCTGAATCAATGGCTTAGCTCTGATACCACCTTCTGTCGCAACCCCCGCCCCCTATCTGTCCCGGGAACGGGTGGCCGCAAGACCAGTTTTGGTGGTATCATTTCGTTTATCAATTTGGCAGCGGAAATTTCATCAGGACCGTAGTTAGGAAATGTTTATCAGAGTAAATACCACACTTTTATAATATTAAACATATTGGGATAAAACCCAAGTTTTATTACAAACATTTTCATAGGGAAAATCCCTATTTTATTGAATAAAACATCTTCTTTTATTTAGGTAACTTTTATAGCCACTTTTCCAAGCCTTCAGTGCTGTCCAGCTGGCTTCTAGTTGGCTTTCACATTTTGTTACCTGAAACGCGTATAAAAACATTTTGTCAGTGGGAAATACTGGTGAGTGAATCCCAGTTTAATCAAGAAGAGTCTTATCCATTAACAGTATTGAGAGCAATCACATTGTTTATTTCTACACAATTACTCATTCCGTATTGTCAATCCTGACTGGTGGGTCATATTACACATTGGCTAACTCGTTGTCCAATGGTAACGTGTTCCACATTTTGTATACAAAACCCCAACATACCGACAGTAATTGAAGAACTACAAAGACTCAATCACTGCTTAATCACATTGTAAAACATTTAAGGTTTTGTAAAAACAATTTACAAAAAGGAGATTACTCACATTGCTGACTTAGGTTTCTTCTAAGGTTTCCTGGTGATTATCTATAATTTAAACAATGCACACGCGTTAGTATAATAACCCTTTATATTTACATTAGTTATACCCTCCCCGAGACGGCATTCCAACGACTACGTCGTGCAGAACCACAACAGTCGTTACGGAACCCTGAATCAATCGGCCATCATATCTAATACGTAACCGGGGTTATGATACTTACATCGGGGAAGAACTTCGTTAATTAGGGGGGGGGTATTATACCCGAGTATAATGCCTACTATAATAAATTTGAGAGAGAAAGTTGAGAAATGAACGAACTGACTGAAGGCCCAATGCCCTTCTTATATAGGGCCTGATTTTGGTTCTTACGCGGCCCGCGTAAGACGTAGCTAGGAGCTACGCGGCCCGCAAGGCTCCCTAGGGTAGGCCCTAGCTCGTCTGACTCAGCCCCAGCTTCGACACGCTGCACGACACGTGGCAGCACCTGGTGTCGCCCTGATCCCTTGCTGTCGCGGCCCGCGTAGGCAGTAGCCAAAGGCTACGCGGCCCGCGAGAGCCTCATTTTTCTTGTTTTTAATTAATTTTTTATAATATAATGTAATTTGGGCTCGGTTTTCACATACGGGTATATTTAGAGACATATAAGGGTATTTTAAAATATATTAGGGTGTCAGAAAAATTCAGGAGGGTTGTTATATCTGTTGCTCAATAAAATCTCTAATAACAATAATTTTTTGTCCATGCTATGAACGCTGGATAGAAGAGCATCTCTACGCCACCGTGTTTCAACATACTTCACAAGAATCTTATGTAAACTCTCCTCGAGTACTTTACAACTACATTGGTCTGTTAGATATAAACACACAAGAATCAGATCAATTTACACACAACGGTTAATATACATATATGTATATACATTAGTATTTCAAATAAAAAATATAAAGATCAATGAATATAAGATGTTTATTTTTACCACTCTCAGTGGGTTTGTGTTCTTGAAAAAATCTTCATCACCATACGTAGTGTCACATAATATTTCCTTTGATATACGTTGCTAGCAACTGACTCTGCAATTTAAAACAAGGAATTAAAGTTAGCCAATAATATAAAACAAAAAACAAGTAAAATAAATCTAGGTTTATAAATGATTATTCGCTAACATATAAACTATAACACTATTAACATAGAAAAACATCACGGTACACTAAAAAAACACTATATACAATCAACAAAAGCATCGTAAAATACGTATATGTATTTCACCAACCAAAACATTCCAAAAATCAAATTTTACTATACACCGACACCTGTTCAGCCGTTAAACAACCATTTTTATCATTGAAAAGTCACATAGTACACAGGAGAACAAAAATAGCTCTTAGCAAATGCATAGAAATATACGTGTGTGTATTTGACAAAGATTACCATTCGATATATCAGTTTATACTATACAACAAAACCTACGAACACAAGGTAGCTTTCACGAGTATAAAAGCTAGAAAAAAAACATACAGCTAATTATTCATAAAACAACGTAACTGGATACACATCCAGTAAGCGTATATATAAAGATGTTTTAAAAATATACCTTGCAGATCAATGGATGTTACATACACATGGTCTTCTCCTGCTCGTTCGGGGCTATGAGGAATAACTAAATTGGCTGAAACTACAAGCTGATCGTTCGTGTCTGTCATTATTTTAAAAACTTTAGTGATATAAAAAAAAGAATGATTCGATGATGATTATGGTATGCAGATTGATGATCTGGAATAAGATGAAGAACGATTTGATAAAATACGGACGCAGTTTTATTCTTGTTGAATTGAATTCGAATTTAGGATATTGTGGTATAGCAAGATTATAGGGATGGTTAGATTAATAGGATAACTGAATATGATTAATAAAAAGGAAAATTATATTAAAACTATAAATTTCAAATGACAATCTTACCCTTATATTTAGTTAAGAAGCTCTATGGCCAGGATTTGTTTGTTTTGTTCACAAACAGGGAAGTGTTCACAAATGAACCTAACCCTATATATATATATATATATATATATATATAGGATAAGGATCATTACAGAACACTAATTATTGCGAGAACAAAAAGAACAACTCTAAATCACTAAATTTTGGGATTTAAGGTTTATATTTCTTAAATTTTATGTTTCTTACATTCATATATGTATTATATATACATAAAAAAATCATATATTTTTCCCTACACATAGTTTACATACATGTAGGTAATTTAGCCTACACATAACCTACATGTGTGTAGGTTATTTGAAAATGGAAGATTTTTCATATTTTGTTTTAAATTCTAGTGTGAGAAAGAATAAATCTTACGTTTATTACATTTTCATTTACTTTTTAGGTTTTTAGGATTGAAAAAATGAGTAATTCATTTTGTTCTGCGTGTTCTCGCAATTTTTAGTGTTCTGCATAGAACTTTCCCCTATATATATATATGAGGAGGTTCATTTGAGAAGAAAATTTAATTGAGAAGAAAAAGACCAAAGGGTATAATTGTAAAATATTAAGTAGTTTTTCTTTTATCTCTTTTATTATTATTATTATCTTTAACTAATTAATTAGTCATAAGAACCATCATTCTCTACATTAATTTTTTCCTTATACACATAAAAAGTTATCTTACATATTTTGAAATTTATCCTACATAACTTGTAATTTATCCTACACTCTAAATTAATCTTTTTTTGAAAAAAATATATATTTTAAAAATAAGTTACAAATTTAATGTAGTTAGCTATTAAACAGAAATACTAGAAATTAATGATTTATGTAAGTTTACAAATATACCCTTACATTAAAATTAGAGTAAATTAAAAAAACGTCCTTTAGGTTGACACCGGATTGCGAACTATGTCCTTTATCTTCAAAAATTACAAAAAGCGTACTCGAGGTTTGCAAACCCTTACACGTTATCTCCTTTAGCCCTAACTCAGTTAATTTA
The DNA here is from genome assembly GCA_030545235.1 of Helianthus tuberosus. Taxonomy (NCBI): domain Eukaryota; kingdom Viridiplantae; phylum Streptophyta; class Magnoliopsida; order Asterales; family Asteraceae; genus Helianthus; species Helianthus tuberosus. Next base: position 87,632,959 of record CM060405.1, read on the forward strand.
TAGTTAAATCTGACCAAATAGACCCCATTTGAGGGTATTTTGGTCATTTTACCCTAAATACTAATATTAATAATAATAAAAAATATAACGTTTATTTATATTATTGCAAATAATTTTAACTCATAAGAAAAAACCTATTCTCTCTCCCTACCATTCTCCTCTATTATCCACCACCACCACCGCCCTCATCTGCCACCACCTTCCACCACCACCCTCATCCGCCATCACCCTCCACCATTCTCCCTTGCATAATTTCTGCCTTGAACAAACACCACTTCACCTTCAACCAGCGATGGTCACCCCCACAATTAGGGTTCAGATTTATGACTACTCTGTTCAGATTAGGTTTTTCCGGTGAGGTCTGACGAGAAGAAAATGACAGGGATTTGCTCGGTTCAAGTGATTGGGGATTTGGGGGTTGGTTGGGGTAGAGGTAACTACATCGGCGGTTGTTGGTGCAATCTAGGGTTCTGGTGAACCTTTGGTAAGGGTTCTGATGATGGTGGAAGATGGTGGTCGGACGTGGTATTTGGTACGGTGGTGGTTGTGGGTGTTTAGGGAGGATGATGGAGTTTGGGGGTTAGGATTTGTGGTGGTGGGTTATGGATGCAGGGGCTGATTTTCTGTTGGGTTCAAGAACCGGTGACAGGTTGTGTGGGTGTGTTGTGGTGGTGGCAGGTGAGGCAGTGGTTGGGGAGGCTGGTGGGTGTCTGGTTTTGTTGATCGGTGGTGGCAGGTGGGGTGGTGGAGGCTGGTGGTGACAGGTGAGGCGGTGGTGCCTGTTGGCGGCGGGGATGGTTGGTGGTAGTGGATGAGATGAGAGAGATATCTAAATGTATGGTGGAGGGTGATGGTAGATGAGGGCGTTGGTGGAAGCTGGTAGCAGATGAGGGCGGTGGTGGCGGTGGATAGCAGAGAAGAAAGGGTAGGGAAAGCCAATAGGTTTTTTTCTTATGAGTTAAAATTATTTGCAATAATATAAATAAATGTTATATGTTTTATTATTATTAATATTAGTATTTAGGGTAAAATGACCAAAATACTCTCAAATGGGGTCCACTTGGTTAGATTTAACTACAAAAACTAACTGATTTAGAGCTAAAGGACATAATGTGCAAGGGTTTGCAAACATCGAGTACGGTTTTTATAATTTTGAAGATAAATGACATAGTTTGTAATCTCAAGTCAACATAAAGGACGATTTTTGTAATTTGCTCTTAAAATTTAATGCAAATATTAAATGAAGTAAAATGAAGAATTCTTATTGGTTGAAACTTCTTGTTTTTTCTCCTTTCAAAAAATTACTTCTTATTTCAACTGTCCACTATATATATATATGGGAGGGATATAAAGAAAACTCAAGAAAACCTTATGTAACAAACTTTTTTTTTTAAATTAGGGAACGTAAGTTACATGTTATTGAACGTTTTGTAACTAAATAAAAACAAAGAGTGACGAGGGGTTTTTTTTCTACAAAAATTACTAAAAATTCAGTTTTTAGCATATATATACAGAAACACTGAATTTTTTAAATTTTTAAAAAAATCCCCTGGGCGCTTTTTGTTTTTTATTACAAAACGTTCGATAACATGTAACTTACATTCCATAATTGTTTTAGAAAAAAAGTTTGTTACATAAGGTTTTTTTTGAGTTTTCTTAACTAAAATGAGTCTTCTCTCCATAATTCACACACACGCGTGCGCGCGCGCACACACCCATAGTGTTACACATGTGTAATACGATTTTTTTATTCATTATTTTTGTATTTAAAAAATGTAGACTTACAGCAAAAAATATTACAAAAAAATTGGTTTGTTTTTAAGCTTTTTTTTTAGTTTCTTAGTTTTCTCTTTCAAATGAGCTTTCTGGTGATCCATATATATATAGGGGGCCGCTAGAATGAGAACCACCACGAGTTATGAGAACCACCACGAGTTATGAGAACCACGAGAACCGCGCCCCGCGGGTGGCCGTTGACCCCAAAAAAATTTTTACACCTAGATCCGTATATTTTAGGGCCGGGTGTAAATTTTGGGTTCAAACGGCGCGCCCGAGGGGGTAGTTTTTTACGCCCAAAGTTTGGTTAAAAAAAAGAAAAATTAAAAAAACCCAAACTTTGGGCGTAAAAAACTACCCCCTCGGGCGCGCTGTTTGAACCCAAAATTTACACCCGGTCTTAAAATATACGGATCTAGGTGTAAAAAAAATTTCGTGGTCAACGGCCACCCGCGGGGTGCGGTTCTCGTGGTTCTCATAACTCGTGGTGGTTCTCATTCTAGCGGATCCCTATATATATATATATATATATATATATATATAGGGAGAGAATCATGATCAAACTCTTTCTTTGTGAGAAAACTCTATCAAACGATTGATAGTTGTGTTACATTTTTTCTGGGTTTAGTTTTTAGGGTTTAATTTTAGTTGTCAAAGTTTAGTTTTAACATTTAGTTTCTAGCTTTTAGGCGTTAACTCTAAAATCTAAACTAAACCAAAAACCTAAACCCTAAGGCTAAATTGCATGTGCAACATAACATATGTTGCACATGTGTAATATAATCAAAGGGTAAGGTTCATTTGAGAACCACCTTTATTGTGAGAACCATTAGAACCAATATGAACACACCAAAAAAACCTAAAAAAAAACTCAACCCCCCCCCCCCCCAAAAAAAAAATACCTAAAAAAAACCTACCCCCCCCCCCCCACCCAAGCTAAAATGCTAAAAACTAAACCCCCAAAAAAACCTAAAAAAAGTCTAAAAAAACACAATTTTTTTTAATATTTTTACCTCAAAATCGCGCTACTTTTAGTAGCCAATTTTTTTTTATTTTTAAATTTTATTGGTAACGAAAATTAGCGATTTTGAGGTAAAATATATTAAAAAAAAATTATGTGTTTTTTAGCTATTTTTAGGTATTTTTTGTTGTGTTCACATTGGTTCTCGCAATAAAGGGTGGTTCCTAACGGATCCTTCTCCTATATATATATATATGGTCAGAATTTAGGGAAAAGGGTGAAAAGTGTGAGAACGGTGAGAACGATTTTGGTGTTGACATATGACATTGATGCTAAATTACACTAAGGGTAATATTGTCAAAAAACTCACTCACATGAACTGGGTGTTCAAATAATACGCAATAAAGACACACAATTCAGAAAAACGCTATGAAAATACCCAATTGAAAATGGCATAAAACACCCCCTTTCAGAAAAACGTCATTAAAATACCTAGTTAAAAACGCCATAAAACACCCAGTTCAGAAAAAACCATGAAAAACTCAGTTGAAAACGCCATAAAACACTCAGTTCAGAAAAACGCCATGAAAATACCTAGTTAAAACGCCATAAAAACACCTAGTTTAGAAAAACGCCATGAAAATACCTAGTCTAAAACGTCATAAAACACCCAGTTCAGAAAAACGTCATAAAAACTCAGTTCATTTTTTTTCGAAAAGTATATCAATAGTATACTCGTTGGAAAGATAAAAAAACGCTGAGTTTTATGGTGTAATTTTTTTTAGAAAAATAATCACGTATAAAAAGTTATTGTTGTTTAAATATGATGGGGGAAAATGGCATGTGATTAGCATGTGTACCGTTGTTTGGATCCTCCAATTTTACCCCTCCTGTTAGTTTTAAGGTTCCCATTATTTACAAAAATACCACCGCATCATCTTAGCTACAAATCACAAAGATCATATGGCTGAAAATCGTTCTCACTCTTCTCACACTTCAAATTGTTTTCTCTTAATCTCATTCCTATATATATATATATATATATATATATATAGAGAGAGAGAGAGAGAGAGAGTGTGAGAGGGGTTGGTTAACGTACAATTGGGCTTAACGTACGATGCGTACGCTGTGAATATATAACATGCGATTGTTTTTTTACTCATGCGAATTTACCCCCTATCTAAAAAATCGCATGTTATAAGTTCAAAATTCACATGTTATATATTCACAACGTACGTTAAGCCCAATTGTGCAATATAGTTCCCCTCTCTCTCTCTCACACTGTATATATATAGGATGGGGTTTTAGAGTGAACACTATTGTATTTGTGAATTGAGTGAACAAATCTAAGCCATTGATTTGCATCATCAAATCTTAAAACACTAATGTGTTTTAATAAAAAAAATCATGTCAATTGATTTGGGTATTGATAATCAAGTATTAGGATTAGTTCACTAGTGTTCACAATCAATGAGGTTGTTCACAAATGAACCTGACGCTATATATATATATAGGGTAAGGTTCATTTGAGAACCACCTTTATTGTGAGAACCATGAGAATCAATGTGAACACACAAAAAAAACTTAAAAAACATAAAAAAAAAACCTAACCCCCACAAAAAAAAAACCCTAAACCCCCACACCCCCAAGCTAAATGCTAAAAAACTAACCCTCCTTCCCCCCCCCCCCCCCCAAAAAAAAAACCTAACCCCCCCCCCCCCCCAAATTAAAAGATAAAAACTAAACCCCCCAAAAAAACAAAAAAAATCTAATAAACACAAAAACAAAAATTAATATTTTTTACCTCAAAATTGCTACTTTTAGTAGCAAATTTTTTTTTTAAATTAAAAAAAATTGTTTTATTTTTTTCCTACTAAAAGTAGCGATTTTGATGTAAAAAACTATTTAAAAAAAACATTTTTGTGTGTTTTTTAGATTTTTTGCGGGTTTAGTTTTTAGCATTTTAGCTTGGGTGGAGGGGGGGGGGGGTTTCTGTTTTTTTAGGTTTTTTTTTGAGGGGGGGGGGGGGTTTAGTTTTTAGCATTTATCTTGGGGGGGTTTAGGTTTTTGGGAGGGAGGTTAGGTGTTTTTTTTTTTTTTGGGGGGGGGGGGGGTTAGCTTTTTTAAGGTTTTTTTTGTGTGTTCAAATTGGTTCTCATGGTTCTCACAATAAAGGTGGTTCACAAATGAACCTTACTATATATATATATATATATATATATAGGCTAAATATAAGGAGAAAACCCACTCCAGTTGACTAAACCCTGAAAACCCACATGTGTGACTACAATTCAGCCACATCACATATGCATAAAGATGAATATAGGGGTATTTACGTCAATTTACCCATAGCCTGAAAATGTAACATGTATTCCTTTATGAGAATGCTGACAACTTTTTTACATATTCTCTCTCTAGAATTTATAATGGCTACACTTATAAAAAAACCCATTAGACCTCATTCATTTCAATTAACACTACCTCTCTCCTCATTCATCTCTCTCCTCTACCAAAAAACCCACCACCACTTTGTTCAGATCAAAGAAATTCGGAACTAAGATCTGAAACAAAGAAATTCATCTCTCCCCTTAACCTTCATCACCCTCACACTTCTCTACCCTCACACTTCTCTACCTCATTCCAGATCTAAGATCTGAAACAAAAAAAAAATCTTTTTCTTATCAAAATCCTTCATAATCAACCACCAAAACTCCAGATGCTCGGAACAAAAAGATGCTCCGAATAAAAAGAGATACTCCAGATGTTCCGGTTGAAGATGCTCGAGATGCTCCGGGAAGATGCTACCAGATCCAAAAGATGCTCCAGATCCGGTTGAAGATGTTCGATGTTGAAGATGATGTTTCAGATGACGGTTTGATTTTGAAGATGATCCAAAAGATGTTTGATGTTGAACATGATGTTCTAGATCTATAAGTCCTCCAGATCCATAAGTATATTTGTGTTTTTGTAGATCTTAACTTTTTTGTAATTTTCAGATTTGCAATTTTTTTTGTTTTGTAGATCTTTATTTTTTTGTGTTTTGTAGATTTGCAACTTTTTTGTTATTTTCTTGTTTAAGAAGATTAATGTTATTAAGTTCTTGTTTTCTGGATATGTTGTTTTTTTATTACTGATTTTATGGTTGAATCTAAAAAATTTATTGTTGTTGGATGTAACAATTCTTGCGTCTTAGTTACGAAATGTAACAATCAAAGAAAAAAATGCATGTTACATTTTTTCGTGTTACATAAATAATGTATGTTACTGAAAATAAAGTGGATTATTACACTTTTTTAGATTGCTGTAAAAATAAAGTGTGTTGTTATATTTTTTTTCCAGATTATTGTTCTTTGGTTATGTTACACTTTTTTTGTGTAACATGTTTATGTAACCCAACATAGCTGGGTTTTAGTAATGTAAAAATTCTAATATGTTTTGTTAGTTACATATTTAAAAATTCTAAAAAAAACATAAATAGATGATATATGTAACACCTTTTTTTGCTTTTTATTATTGATTTTATCAATTTTTTTGTGTAAAATTTGTTTCAGATCTGGGTCATAATAATGTAGTAGAAAATAAATTGTTCTTTGGTTATGTTACACTTTTTTTGCGTAACATCTTTATGTAACCCAACATAACTGGGTTTTAGTAATGTAACAGTTCTAATATGTTTTTGATTGTTAGATGAAACAAATGTGCTAGTTGACAAAAGTTAGGGGGATTCGTGTGAGTGTAACAACTGGGTGATAATAATGTAACAAAATATAATTTGTTATTTGGTTATGTTACACTTTTTTTGTGTAACATCTCTATGTAACAATATAGATGGGTTTTAGTGATTCTTGTCAGTGTAACAACTGGGTGATAATAATGTAACAAAAAATAAATTGTTCTTTGGTTATGTTACACTTTTTTTGTGTAACATCTTTATGTAACAACATAGCTGAGTTTTAGTAATGTAACAATTCTAATATATTTTGTCAGTTACATATTTAAAAATTCTAAAAAAACGTAAATAGATGATATTTGTAACACATTTTTTTTGTAATGTACGTATACAAAAGTAAACAAAAAAGAACAAAATTATAGAGAGAGATGAGAGAGGAAAGTAGACAGATTTACACTTTTGTCAGGAGAGAGAGGAAAGTTGACAGATGTTACACTTTCTGTAAGGAGAGAGAAATTATAAAATTTCCAAATATACCCTTCCTGTACGTGACATTAATATTAATATTATATTAAAAAGTAAAAATGGGGCAAGACCAAAATGATCTCATCCATCAATCTGATTAATCAATGGCTATTATTGGGTTTCTAGGGTTTATTCAACTCAGGGGGGTTTTCAATTTATCCTTCCCCTATATATATATATTTAGGGAGAAGATCATGCGAGAACCACCTCTTATTGCGAGAACCGCGAGAACCAATGTGAACACAACCAAAAATGCCTAAAAATAGCTAAAAATCACACAAATATTTTTTTTAATATTTTTTTATATAAAAATCGCTACTTTTCGAAGCAAAAAAAAAAGTTTAAAAAAAATTTTTTTTTTGGCCCCTAAAAGTAGTGATTTAAGCATAAAAAATATAAAAAAAAAATTTTAGATTTTTTTTTTATTTTTTTAGATTTTTTTAGGTTTTTTGGGGGTTTAGTTTTTAGCATTTTAGCTTGGGGAGGGGGGGTTAGGTTTTTGGGGGGTGGGGGAGGGGGGTTTAGGTTTTTTTTGGGGGGTGGGGGAGGGGGGTTTAGGTTTTTTTTTTTGGGGGGGGGGGGTTAGGTTTTTTTTTAGGTTTTTTGGGGTTTTAGTTTTTAGTATTTAGCTTGGGGGGGGGGGGGGGTAGCTTGGGGAGGGGGGGTGGGGGTTAGGTTTTTTTAGCAATTTTAGGTTGTGTTCACATTGGTTCTCGCGGTTCTCGCAATAAGGGTGGTTCTCGCATGATCTCCTCCATATATATATATATATTCCTATATATATATATAGGGGATGGTTCAAATGAAAACCACTTTTAACGCGAAAACTCGAAAACTAACTAAAAAAAGCCTAAAAAACACACAATTTTTTTTTCGGTGAGAACGCTTCCTGGTCCAACACGTGTCACGCCGCTTAGAGAAGGGCGGAGGGGCTTTTTTGTTCTTTCATCTTTCTTTTTTTAAACGCATGTCACTTCGTCTTTCCATTTTTTGGCGTTTAATAAATACGCGACGTTTTTATTGTTTTTAGATCAGAATCATAGTAAATATTTTGGCCTTTTAAGTATTATTTTGGCGTTTTTATTGTTTTTTAGATCAGGATGCATGCCCTTAATGTAAAAAACATCAGTAATTTTCTTGATTTTATTATATCAAGTGTTTTGCCATGTAGGATACAGGCCTATAATGTGACAGGCAATTCTGGCGTTTTGAAAAGATAAATAAATTTCAATTTTCCATGTAGTGGCATTAATATAACTATAATGTTTGGAAATAATGATACCGTCTCTTTATTTTACTGTTTCTTTCAATTTTCATCTCTCAATTAGTGTTGATTTTTCCAGTAATACTTTGTTTGCGTTTTTTGGCGTTTTATATAGCAACATCGTGCTTTGCTAGCATTTGTTCTCACAGTTTTTCACACTATCAGACGTTTTGGTGTTTGTAGTTTTTGGTGTTTTATACTCAATTTTTTTAAAATAGTAGAGAATTAGATGATAAACAACAGACAATTAGATAACAAACAATAGAAAATGAAAAAAAAAATATAATATTATTTCTCATCCAAATCTTCACTGTTATCAGCCTCTTCTACTTTTGACACTTTTGGCGTTTTGAACCTGTTTTTGAATACCTTATGTAGATCCTTTTTTTCCTACATAACAGCCGTCTTTAGAAGATGGTTTTTTTTGTGGCATCCTTTATTGTGGTGGATATATACTTGTTTGATGACATGTTGAAGACCAACGCCTACTCTAATGTATTGATCCCTTCATGCCATCAATATATCCATCAAGAACAAAGTGACATGATGTCATATGAGTGTCATCAGTCTTTTTATCTTGAATATTTGTCCATCTCATTCAGCAAAAGATTATAGAGATACCCAACTCAGAGAAGAAACCATTCAGTGAAACTTCATTCATATCAATACTCAATATAGCATAATCGAGGTTCTGCATCTGTGGCTTTTTTAACTATTATTTTTGGCGTTTTTAAAGTGAATGGTTTCTAGGAAATATGGCGTTTTGTTTATGGGGTTGTGATCAGTTGATTGTGTAGAGACGTCTCTCTTATAAGATGTTTTTGGCGCGTAGTTTAGGGGGATTTTATTTATAATATATGATATTAATAAAGTAGCCGTCTTTTCAGTTATTATGTATTTTTACTGTATTAATATATGATATTAATAGACTTTCCATCTCCCAAGTTTGGCGTTTTTGAATGGGTTTAAGTAGTTTTTTGCTTTTTCTTTTTTCCATTTTTAGCTTTTATTAATTAATACTTCTGCAAATTACTTTCATTATAGTTTGGGAGTTTTTGTCGTTTTTACTCTATTTATGGCGTTTCATATGCATTATGACTGTTTGGCGTTTTACTAACATAATGTATTTTTTTATTCTAAGTTGAAAAATACATAGCAAACAACAGAAAAATAAAATTAAAAAATAAAAATAAAAATAAAAACAATTCATCTTCCAAATCTTCACTGTCATCGGTCTGTTTCTTCTTTTGAATCATGTTCGCTGGTGGTTTGGCTTAGCCATGCTAGTGTTTTTGTGACCGTTTGGAAAGACAAAATGACATGAGTTTTTTGTTTTAATATGTATCTTCAAACAACTCATTAGTGTCATTCGTCTTTTCATGCCATTAAAATATTCATCAAGAACAAAACACTGAAAATGACATAAGTCTGACCCCAACATTTTTTTGTTTATGATTTGTCCATCTCATGCAGCAAAATGTTATTTGAGTCACAGCACCTCAGGGAAGAATGCATTATCCAAAACTTTGGCGTAGAACAATATTTGAATATACAAGAAACGATATTTGGCATTTTTGGCGTTTTACTGAGGAAACAGTGTATCTGAAAGAACCTTCGATTTTTGTGGGATCTTTGATGTTTGAGTGTTTTGGTGTTTTCTAAAATGAATGGTTTATAGTAGAAAATATGGCGTTTTTTGAGTAGTTGTGTTTGATGTTTTGGGGATTTTGGCGTTTGTAAGATGAATGGTATATAGTAGAAAATATGGCGTTTCAGGTTCTGGGGGGGTGTGTTTTTATGTTTGGGATGTTTTTGTTTATATAGCGATGTGTTTTGGTCTGTAATGGCGTTTTATTCATAAGTATGGCGTTTTGGTATAGAGGTGTAAAGACGCTTTTACCCTTAATGAGGCGCGTCCACATAATAAAATTGATGTTATTTACAAAAACGCCACCGCGCCAATCTAGTCCATAGATTGTTTTAATCGGACGATCGATAAGCGTTCTCACCGTTCTCACACTTTATACCGTTTTCTCTAAATCCCGACCCTATATATATATATATATATATATAGGGAGAGGATAATAAGAAAACTAATTAAATGTGATAAAATTAAAAAACTATGAAAAACAGCTTAAAAACATATCAATTTTTAAACAGATTTAGTCTGTAAGTCAAACATTTTTAAAATAAAAAAAACATCTAAAAAATAAATTATATTACACATGTGCAACATATGTTATAGGGTTTAGGTTTTTGGTTTAGTTTAGCTTTTAGAGTTAGGTTTTTTCGTAGTGTTACACAAGTATAATACGATTTTTTTATTCATTATTTTAGTATTTTAAAAATGTAGATTTACAGCCAAAAATATTACAAAAAAATTGGTTTATTTTTAAGCTTTTTTGAGTTTTTTAGTTTTCTCTTTCAAATGAGCTTTCTGGTGATCCATATATATATATATATATAGGGTGAAGGGGTAAGGTCTCAAAAACCTCGCTTTAAGTACTTGGGACCATACCACAACCTTGTCTTTTAAACCTCTTTGGACCTTGCGCGGCCGCGCACTGGTCCTACAAAGAGAACTTAGAAGAAAAACATCAGACAACACCTGCGCGCCAAAAGGAAATTAATGAATCCTTGCGCTTTTCTCCATAACAAACAGGGATTAAAATCCCAGCAAACACTCCCGCTTAAATAATACCCAGGCTTGGATATTATTTACTTCACTGATACCACACGATAAGGAGTCACACTGGATTACTGCTGTAATCTTCTAGAAGACTCAATCGTGCACCACCAGACGGTTATAACCGTCTGGGCCACGTGTCATCATCCCAGTCTCCCTTGAAGTCACGATGATGGCATGGAATTGGAAAGAAACCTCCACTTGCCCACTTTCCACGTGGCAATACCCCAGCCGTTGATCTAAATAGCGATCTGTGTGCTCTCACGTCAGATTAAGAGGATTAACGGAGGAGGAAATAACCGCTTACGGAGTTAGCATCTTCCGTCAACATTTCAATAACAGGTTTTCCCGCCCAAACTCTCGGCTATAAATAGAAGAGTAATCCAGGTACAAACTTCAAGTCACATTCACTTCACTTATACTTTTCTTCTTCATATACCGATACTTATTCTCACGCCGGAGGGTGGTCACGGAGAGAACCCCCATTCTCCCCGTAGCGAGGCTGACGGTGTTTGTTTTGCAGCTATCGAGAAGAAGAGAAGATCTGTCCCTTTGAACCGAACGAGAGAAAACCAACCCTTTTTATGTAGAACCTAACCCCCTGGATTATCTGATTCCGGTCATTTATCCAGTGTTTCTTCATTGGCGCCCACCGATTTCTCTGTTTCATCCGCTTTTTCTCGTTTCGATTCATATTTTCTTCATTCCCTATTTCATATGGCAGAGAATTCACCATTTCACCCATCAAGTCCTCGATCGGAGTTCAAGGGTTTTGCAACCCGAGATGACCAGGTCGACGGAATCATGGGGAGTAAAGGAAGCAACAGCAGTCATTCGGAAGAAAATGACTCCATGATACAAACAGGAGTTCATAACCGTTCAGATCTACTCCTAGAAAGAACTCCAGAATACTGGTTCAACAGATTCCAGATCGCTATGAACCAAATTTTCACACAAAACATCAGATCTGAGTTGTCAAATGTCAGATCTGATACTTTGGCAGAAAGAAGAGGTACAATTGACACTGCAGTATTGGACCCACAGATACCTAGTCAGTGGGACATCCAATCTAGCAGTCATGTCGAGATAATTCAAAAATCAGAAGATACCAACCGTCAGGAAGCCGAACCAAAGCAGATAAACATGGTGCAAGGAGGTCCCTCTCGAAGGCCAAACAAACGAAGCCATAATCAGCATTGGAGAGAGCAACAAGTTGTATTTCATGTCGTTCCTGGAGGACCTCAGGAAGAACGACCAGTAATTATCACCGGTATCTTCGGCCACTACAGAACGGATTATATGTTCATAGATCCAGGAAGCTTGATGGATATAATCTATGAACAATGTTTCAAACAGCTTGATCTAGAAGATAAAGCACGCTTAGAGCCAGTTGATTTTCCCCTCACTGGTTTCTGCAACGAAGCTGTGTTCCCATTAGGACAAATTGCATTTCCTGTGACTCTCTCAGATGGCGAACATTCATGCACAGTCACAGTAAATTTCATGGTCATGCCAGCAACATCACGCCACGATGTATTGCTAGGAAGAAGATCACAACGGGAATTCAGCATGATTACTTCCATTCCATATGCTGCTTGCGGGTTTCCAACGGAAACCGGGGTAGCAATCCTGTATTCCAGCAAGGAAGTTATGTACTTGGACGATGAACCACCAGCAAAGGTTGCTAAACCTTCAACGTCAAATGAACCAGAAAAGTGGGTTCTTAACGAAGAATATCCAGAGCAAACAATCTTATTAGGGTACGCGGTTTCACCAGCAGTACGTATACAATTGAAAGAATTACTTTCAAACAATAAAGACATATTCACTTGGTGCCCAGCAGACATGACTGGAGTTCCACGGGATATAGCGCAACATTGTTTGAACGTCCGACCCTCAGCAGAACCTGTCACGCAAGGAAGACGCAGTCTCAGCGCAGAAAAGGCGGAAGCAATGAACGAGCAAGTAACAGAGTTACTCAATGCCGGGATCCTGCGCGAAGTACAGTACCATACCTGGGTCGCTAACCCAGTAACGGTTCAAAAACATAACGACGGGTGGTGAATGTGCGTTGACTTCAAAGACCTAAATAAAGCTTGTCCGAAAGATTGCTATGCGCTTCCTGAAATAGACAAAAAAGTTGACTCTTTAGCATCTTTCCGCTGGAAGTGATTTCTCGACTGTTACAAAGGCTACCATCAGGTACAGATGAAAAAGGAAGACGAAGACAAAACGGCTTTTTGCACGGACAAGGGCATCTTCTGCTATACAAAAATGCCCTTCGGACTGCGTAATACCGGAGCCACTTACCAGCGATTGATGGATACAATTTTCGGGGAAGACATTGGAAAAACAGTGGAGATATACATGGATGACCTCGTCATCATGAGTCAAGAAGAGGAAACCATGCTCGCAAACATTCAGCGTACGTTCGATTCATTGCGCAGCGTCAATTTAAAGCTTAACCCAACAAAGTGCTCCTTTGGAATGGAAGAAGGAAAAATTTTGGGTTTCATAGTAACCAGAGATGGTTTTAAGGTTAATCCAGAAAAGGTACAAGCCATCTAGTTAATGCCGTCACCAACAACAGTAAAAGAAATGCAAAGACTCGTGGGAAGATTAGCAGCCTTGAACAAATTCTTGGCAAATCACGCCGCAAAATCCTATCCATTCATTAGTACAATGTGCAACTGCGCTAAGAAAACACATTTTCAGTGGACGCCAAAAGCGGAGAAAGCCTTCAAGCAAATGAAGGAATGTTTAATCCAGCTACCAACATTGACAGCACCGCAAGAGAAAGAGCCGTTAATCTTATATCTGTCCGCAGCAGAGGTAGCGGTCGGCGCAGTGTTAATGGTAGACATAGAGGGCATTCAGACGCCAATCTATTACATTAGTAAGATGCTCACTGGCCCAGAAACGCGCTACTCGATGATAGAAAAACTGGTCCTCGCGCTAGTACATGCATCACGACGACTCCGCCGATATTTCTCAAGTCATGTTATTACAGTTCTCACTAATTATCATCTAGACCAAATCCTGTCCAAACCCGATGTTGCGTGAAGATTGGCTAAATGGGCAATCGAGCTGGGAGGATACAATATCCTATATAGACCTCGGCCGGCGATCAAAGGGCAAGTTTTTGCAGACTTCGTCACAGAAGTTCCTATAGACAAAGTGCAAGAATGTGAGGCGATCCAAAACCCTATTCCTGTATTCGACGATAGAGTTTGGACGTTACACACAGACGGGGCTTCTAATGACGATGGAGCAGGCGCAGGTCTTCGACTGGTTAGCCCAGACGATCACGAGCTTACATATGCAATACGTTTGGATTTCAAGAGCACAAACAACGAGGCAGAATATGAAGCGTTTCTAGCAGGCATCCGTTTAGCGCTTAAAATGGGAGCAAAAAATCTCGAAGCTCATGTCGACTCAAAACTAGTGGCCGAACAAGTTAATGGCCATTATGATGCAAAGGGAGAAGCTATGGCGTTATATCTAGAACAAGCGCGGATGCTTATTAGCCAATTCCAAACATTCAAGACAATTCACATAAACAGAACTGAAAATAAACACGCAGACGCATTAAGCAAACTGGCCGCCACCAGCTTCAAGCATCTAGCAAAGGAAGTGCACATTGAGGTACTGTCTAATCCTTTCGTTCCTCTCAAACAAGTAAACATCGTTAAAGTTGGCAATCCATCCTGGATGTCCCCGATTATCATGTTCTTGCAACACGGCAAATTACCAGAAGGGAAAGCGGAAGCAATGAAGATCCAGAACAAATCAATAAACTATGAAATGGCAGACGGTATCTTATACCGAAAGTCATTTATGGGTCCACTCCTACGCTGTGTCGACAAAACAGATTCTCAATACTTAGTCAGGGAAATCCATGAAGGCTTGTGCGGGATACACGCCGGGCCGTGCATGGTTGTAGCAAAAATAATGAGCGCATGCTATTACTGGCCGGGGATGCACGTCGATGCGGTGGACTTATTACGTAAATGCTCAGCTTGTCAGCGCCACGCACCAAAAACCCTTCGTCCAAAAAATCCGCTTATGCCAGTCACTTCCGCCTAGCCTTTTCAACAGTGGGGTATCGACCTTGTCGGTCCTTTTCCTGACACGCCAGGCACAATCAAATTCATTATCGTGGCGGTTAATTATTTCACAAAGTGGGTCGAGGCCAAGGCATTAGCTTCAACCACAGCAATGGTGATCCGTAAATTTATATGGGAACATATTATTTGCAGATTCAGGTTACCATTGCGCATTATCTCCGACAACGGCACTAAATTTGCCTCAGAAGACCTCCAAAAATGGTTCAAGGAAATGAAGATCGAACATAACTTTGCTTCTGTGGCGCACCCACAAGCAAACGGTCAAGTCGAGAGTGTCAATAAACAGATAGTTGATGGCATCAAGGCACGATTAGGGACGACGCGTAGAGGATGGGTCGATGAGCTCCCTAGCATCTTATGGGCTCATCGTACCATGCCAAAGACCAACACGGGAGAGACACCATTTAGCCTCGTATACGGGTCTGAAGCAGTAATCCCTGCTGAAATCGGCCTCCCATCACCGCGCATGCTTGCCATGGAGAAACAAAATAATGAAAAGGAACGAAGAATGGATCTAGACCTTCTCGAAGAAAGGCGCGAGAACGCCGCCATCGCAGAAGCAAGTTATAAATCCAAACTTGAAAAGTACTACAATGCACGCGTGCGCGCCTGTACTTTCGTCCCAGGGGACTTCGTCTTACGTGAAAACGAAGCTTCCAATGCGGAAAAACCAGGCAAGTTAGCACCAAAATGGGAGGGGCCATACATTATCAATGAAGTCCTGGGCAAAGGGGCGTACACCCTAAAAAGAATAGACGGAACAACTGTTCCTCGCACCTGGAGCGCGCAGCAGCTGCGCATGTGTTACATATGATCAAGATAGCGCTATATGCCCCAAAGGTCAAACCCGAACAGGCAATGTATTTTTCTATTTCTACTTTGTATCCATCGGCCCATGCGCCTTATTAATACAAAAATTACCTTTACATGTTTTCTTGTCTATTACAAATTGCATGTAATTTCTTTTGGTACACGCGAAAACAACATGGTAAAACATTGAAAACCTCATAAACGGTCTAAACGGGCGTAAACCCAACGCACAGCCCAGACCTACATGAGATCAATACTATTTTCATTCACTTTACCGGAACAAATCAAATCATACACATGTAACATATTGTAATAACCGGCAACAAGAACAAAAGTATATGCATCACATTGCATCAAAAAACAGTTACTAGTGCAAACAAAAGAACTTTAACAGCCATTTACAAAACACAACAGTATTTCTTCAAAAGTATCAGTTACAAAATAAGCAAATTAGGAAAGCATATCTAACACAGCAAATGGAGTATGAAGAACTTCACCATACTCCGACAGAGGACGGGGGTCAACAATCCAAGGGTTAGTATTCCTCTCATCATCTTCAACAGGATTAGCATCCTCCCGGGCAACAGCGGCAGGTGATACGTGGTCAAAAACCAGTGCTTGTAATTGTTTAATTTGATGTTTTTACACAAGTTTTAATTTTGAATAGCCTACTTTTGATTAGATACTTGTTTTGCAGGTCTATCAGAGTTTAAGGAGCTTTTCGGGAGCTTTACGGGTCACCGGAGTGAAAAACGAGCCACCAGGACGTGAAACAGATCAGCCGGACTCAGGAGATGAAAGAAACAGAAAGAGAAGCATCCAGGCACCGTCGCCGACGCCCATATGGGCCGTCGCCGACGGTTGATGCATTCTTCCGTCGCTCAGAAAGCCCGTAGGCAGCAAGATTGACCGTCAGCAACATTTGATTAAACATCAACCGTCGCCGACGGGGCATCAGGCCGTCGGCGACGGCTCCCCTATCTTGCAAACGCGAAATTGTTGACTTCTTGGGTTTTGGACGAATCAAAACATGGGGGGGGGGGGCATCATTATTCGACAGTTACACTCTAATAGAGTTTGAATCTTCTATCTTGGAGCCAAGACCATTACCATTCATCACCAATTCCATCTAGGACATCAAGCTTGAACCGAATCATCAAGATCATCATTACCATCATCCACCATCATCAATCGACACAAACCCTAATCCTTCCACCCTTATTCCTCCACCATCATCGTTCACCAAAACCCTAATCATTCATCAATTCTCCATTGTTCAAGCTTCGAGATGACTTCATTCAAGCTCCAAGCGTCCGGTGATCAAGTTTCATCAACCATGAGCGGCTAATCACCTCGGTTTCACCCTGGTGTAGGTAGTTGTTTAATTTAGGGCTTTGAATTGTTCTTGATTCAACTTTGTGACAATTTGTATTGATTTTTGAAACCTTTGACAATAGTTTACATTTGTTTCGTATTCGTAAATTGTCGAGCGATTATAAAGCTATGACTTTGCGAAATGGTTATGTGTAGTTATGCATTGTCTTGGTTAGGTTTTACTTGTGTTGATTACAAAGTGCATTCTTGTCCATTTTTCGAAACTTTGATAGTTATTGGCACCTAACTCATGGTACACTAAATCCGCTAATCGTATACATTTGAGTTGAATCTAAAACTTGTAGAAACCCTAGGTTGGCAATTACCGAAACCGGGTGTGAACCCTTTTTCTCATTATCGTTTATTAATCAAGTTTCCGTGCAATCGTTAATTGTTAGTTGTTAATCAATTAAACCAATTCCATTAGTTTAAATTCACATCTTTCAACAAAACAAAAATACAAAAATATATCATAGCAAGCTTCATAATTGTGACACCTTTTTATAGTTCAATCGAATCCACTCGCAAACCACATACTCTTCGTGGTTCGACCCCTTGCTACCGCTAGCTATTTGTTAAGGGTAAATAGGGCTTATAAATTTTATCTTTGACCGGAGCACGACATTCCGATCAAATTTTGGCGCCGTTGCCGGGTAGTGCGTGCGCTTTGTGTTTGGATTATTGATTGAATTTCGTGATTAACTGTTTAATTTGCATAATTTCTTTTCTTGTACTTTGTCTTTTTCTTTGTTACGCGGGGTGTGTTACTTGTGCAGATTACAGGTAGTGCATGCATATGCGGAACTCCGGAAGGACTTCACCGTTAGTCTACGAACCGGAAATCGAAAGAGTTGCAAGAAGGAATTTAGCAAGCCGATTGGAAGCAACACTTGCTTCTAATCAAACCAACCAAACACCACAGTTCACACTGACCATTGAAACCGATTCAATGGCAAACCAAAACTCAAACCAAAACCTCAACCAAAACCAAAACCCGAACCAATTCCAATATCGAAGCAATTTCAATCCCGCCCAAAATGTTCAACCTATACCTCAAGAGAGACCAGGTGGTAATAACAACACCGGACCACCCACCCCACCTTTCCAAAACCAAAATCCCAACAATACCCAAAGAACACCCCAACAACAAAACCTTCATCGACAAACTTCCTTACCCATCAACCTTGATGACCAGAATGTCAATTCCGACCGTCAAGGCAATCGAGATCGTGGCAATCCCGCGAATGAAGACCCGTTCTTTAACAGCAGGATTTTCACCAAATAGAGCTTCAGTCGGAAGAGCACGGCGACGTCGCTGATAGACAATTAAGCAACTCCCCCTCCGATCAGCTGGAAAAAATCGAGTCACAATATGTGCCGACAACCTAGTAACACCACCATTGTTGTCATCTGCAAGACGAGAACGGACTCGATCCTCCAAAGAACCCAAGAGGTGGGTATCATTAGCATCTTCGTCCCTAACAGCAGGATCGGTCACCAAATCGGAAAGACGAAGCAGAGCATCAGCCGCTTCAAGAACCCTAAGAATTTTAGAGACTCTTCGACGCCGGATTAGTCGCCTAGTCCTCAGTTTTCCCCAAATTGGAAAGAGAACTTCACACCTAATATGAATATATAGGCCAGAAAAGACTAGTGTCAGCATTGAAAGAAGGATTGTGATGATTAAGTGTCACATCAACTGACTTCACAACGGCGCTGACACTGCAAACGTCACATCACATTTAAAACTCTCTGACAGCGTCCACACGCATTCCCAAAGCTACAGTTCAGATAGAAGACGAAGAGGCAACACAAACTATATTTCTAAAGATGACGTAAGCAATCGTCTGCTCATCATCACAAAAAGCTCTTAGTCCAAAGAAACAACGGAAAAAGATAAAAAGATTTAATAATCTTCCTCCGAAAGATTTCCATCTTTTCCAAACAACGATTTTTTCAAGAAATCAAGAGTATCTTCCCCAAGAAGATTCTCCATTTTCGCGCCAAAAAACTCTACAGCAAAAAGCAACTCTCTCTCGTAGTCCAGTGCTCCACTTACTTGCATAAGAGCAACACTAGACTGGGAGGACTTGAAGGGGTAAGGTCCCAAAAACCTCGCTTTAAGTACTTGGGACCATACCACAACCTTGTCTTTTAAACCTCTTTGGACCTTGTGCGGCCGCGCACTGGTCCTACAAAGAGAACTTAGAAGAAAAACATCAGACAAGACCTGCGCGCCAAAAGGAAATTAATGAATCCTTGTGCTTTTCTCCATAACAAACAGGGATTAAAATCCCAGCAAACACTCCCGCTTAAATAATACCCAGGCTTGGATATTATTTACTTCACTGATACCACACGATAAGGAGTCACACTGGATTACGGCTGTAATCTTCTAGAAGACTCAATCGTGCACCACCAGACGGTTATAACCGTCTGGGCCACGTGTCATCATCCCAGGCTCCCTTAAAGTCACGATGATGGCATGGAATTGGAGAACCTCCACTTGCCCACTTTCCACGTGGCAATACCCCAGTCGTTGATCTAAATAGCGATCCATGTGCTCTCACGTCAGATTAAGAGGATTAACGGAGGAGGAAATAACCACTTACGGAGTTAGCATCTTCCGTCAACATTTCAATAACAGCTTTTCCCGCCCAAACTCCTGGCTATAAATAGAAGAGTAATCCAGGTACAAACTTCAAGTCATATTCACTTCACTTATACTTTTCTTCTTCATATACCGATACTTATTCTCACGCCGGAGGGTGGTCACGGAGAGAACCCCCATTTTCCCCGTGGCGAGGCTGACGGTGTTTGTTTTGCAGCTATCGAGAAGAGGAGAAGATCTGTCCCTTTGAACCGAACGAGAGAAAACCAACCCTTTTTATGCAGAACCTAACCCCCTGGATTATCTGATTCCGGTCATTTATCCAGTGTTTCTTCATAGGGCCTGGATCATTTCAGAACCATAAATATTTACAGAACTCGCAGAACTCCTAATAAACAATCTTTTTATTTATATATTTTTATGTTTAGAATAATTTTATCATTTATTATGTGTATTTTTATGATTATATACATGTTAAGAGTAATTTTATCATTTTTTATATGTAATTTTATAATTACACATATGTAAACTAGTTTTTTTACGTATATGTAATTAGTTATGACACATATATATATTTTTGGCAATTAAACATATGTAAACTACTTTTAACATGTATATAATCAAAGAAATACATATAATAGATGGTAAAAAGACCTTAAATACAAAAAACTTATATATAAAATGATTGTTTAATAGGAGTTCTGAAAGTTTTGTAGTTATTTAGAGTTCTGAAATGAACTCAACCCTATATATATATATATATGTATGTATGTATGTATATATATAGAGAGAAACATGAACAAACTCTTTCTTTGTGAGAAAACTCTATCAAACGATTGATAGTTGTGTTACATTTTTTCTGGGTTTAGTTTTTAGGGTTTAATTTTAGTTGCCAAAGTTTAGTTTTAACATTTAGTTTCAGCTTTTAGGTGTTAGCCTTTAGGGTTTAGCTTTTAAGATTTAGTTTTTTAGGGGCTTATGGTTTATTTCTTAGGGTTTAGTAACAGTTAGATAAAGTTTTCTCTAGTTTCTCACAAAGAAGAGTTTTCTCATGATCCCTCCCATATACATACATACATACTAGGTTATAGTCTCATCCATTGCATGGTTAAATGAAAATTGTTTGTTTGAAAATCACAATAAGAGAAGTAGGTGTACTTGATAACCATTCCACAAAGCTTACAATCTCTTGCTCATATGAATCAATACCTAACCCGCTTCTAAAGTACTTAATTATCAATCTTTGATAAGCTTCTTCATTATTTTTACATCGTGCAATTAAACATTGAAAAAATATTTAGATAACCCATAAATTTATTTGCCCTTATTTGGTTATACAATTAATCCGTTTTGCATTACCTATATTTTCAAAGACTATTGGGCTATATTGATAAACGTATAAGTTTTCAAATAAGAAGATAAAAATTGTTGATCACGTTATATGGTTTAAATATGTAAAATATTTAAACTCATACTTGGTTTTACATTTTATCATTCGCCGTAGTAACTCAAAGTATGTTTTAAACATATCATGTTGTCTATCATAATACTTGAGAATTCATAGATTCTACATTAGTTTTTTGGTAAAATAACAAAAATATTATTATCATTAAAAAATTTCATTAGAATTTGATTTTTGGTAAAATAATATTATCATTATAAATTAAATCTATATTTAAAGTAAGGATGGATTTTATGAAAAGGTTTAAAAGATCTAATCTAACTAAAAATATTGGTCAGTTTAAGATATATTTGAACTAATGTCGGGTATTAAGGTAAGAATTTTAAGCAATATTGCTATTTTATGACATCAACCCGATTTAAAAAAGAATAAAAATCAAATTTCATAAAAATTAGTTTTTTGAGGGATGATATGATTTTAACACGTGACATTTTTTAGAATCCCTAACTAGAAGTAAGATATTAACCATTGATAATGAATAAAATCATTTAGGTTTATTAAGTATGTTTCACAATAAATTAGTTTAATGAATCTCGGCATATATACATGTATAGATGTTATTTAAATAACATAAATTAGCAATAAGTTGATGCTTTGAGGTGTTGTACAGTTGTACTCTTTGTTTTGGGGATTTTCAAAAAAAAATTGATATTTTACTTTAAACCCAAAACTATTTGATTTTTTTTTAGTTTTAACCCAAAAGTTTTTAGTTTTTTCAATTTAACCTAACAAATTTTTTACATTCAACTTTGATCCCCTATGTTTTTCCTATTTTGCAAAATTTTTCGTTTTACGTTTAGTTCTAAATTTTGCGAGTTAACACGGCACAATGTGTGTGTGGTTCAACGATTTTACGTTTTGTTATACGTTTCATTCTAATGCGAATTAACATGGCGCAACGTACGTGTGTGGTTCATTGTATTACGTCGTCTATTTTTCCCGTTTAACAAGTTCGTCACAACGCGCGAGTCCTAAATCGAGTTAGTTATTATTTTCTCTGTTTTATATGTCGGTCTCATTTCTCCACGTTAAGACGCCGCAACTTCAATGTTGGTGGTCGTTGGCTGTAGTGTGACATTGGTGCTATTTGTCACGTTTTTACGCCCCCGCCGCAACACGAGGGGCTTAATACTAGTTAGAATCATATATAAATAAATATAACGTGGTAAACATACAAAGAATTAACCAGAATAACTATTAATATTTTTTAAACTGAAGTAGGAATTTATATACTCTTAATTGGTAACAATTCTATGCAATGGTTGTTGTAACTTGTTATTATTACTATAATCAAAAATGATTTTCTCTCATAAAAGGCTTTGAATTATTTGATAGGAGTAAGGGGTGGAGGTGCTTCACTTTCTATCACTCACCACACCCAATCATGTTCCGCTACGTCATTGAACTTGATTCCATCACTAGTGATGGATTTTAATAGGGGTGTCCATCACTAGTGATGGTTTTTTTTTATTTTTGTTTTTTAAATAATAAATTAACAATAATAAATTCATTTAAATAAAAAAAATATTTCTAGACATATTTTAGGTTATAACTTAAAAAAAGAGTTAATTACATAGTTACTCTTGTGGTTTATAGGAAGTAACAAGAGCAGGTACTAATAGTTTAAAATCATATTATGGGATACCAACTTTTAATTTTGTAACAACTTAGAGTACTAAGACTAACAAATGTTAGTTTTTTTGTTAGGTTCAAGCGAATTTAAGTCCTTTTACATCTAAATAACTAATTATGTAAGGGGCTGTTTGGCAAGCCTCTTAATGAATCATTAAGAGGTTGGACCTCTTATTCGGACAGAGGTTAGCTGTTTGGTTGTGCCTCTTAATGGCAAACCTCTTAATGATTCAGTGCTGAATCATTCAGCAACTAGAACATGCTGAATGAAAAAAAAGACAAGTGTTACCCCCATTCACCCTCCCTCATCCCTTTACCTCTCTCTCGATCAGAATTCTCGGCGACCGGAGCCGTGATTCCGGCTCCCCTTTCTTCTGTCCGGCTAGACACCCACATGTACGGCGACCACCACCATGTACGGCGGCGGTGTGGCGGCGGTGCGGCGGTGCACCCACATGTATCCCCCTTCGATACCAACAAACTTACACAGTCCCTCTTCACTCTACTCTCCTCTCTCTCTCTCCTGTGAATACAGCCGACCACCACCATGTACGGCGGCGGTGCGGCGGAGCTGGGTAACGGCATTAGCAGCATCAAACGGGGAAGCTCCGACTCCAACAACGAACAAGAGATGATGATGATGATGATGATGGCGACGATTGAGGCGATTGACGATGATGGCGGTGGCGGAGAACTCAGCTCTGGCGATTGACGATGATGGCGGTGGCGGAGATGATGTTGATGATGATGATGGCGGTGGCGGAGATGATGTTGATTGACTATGATGGCGGTGGCGGAGATCGGTGGCGGAGAACTCAGATCGGTAGGGAGAGAAAGGGGAAGGGGGTGTGTGTGTGTGTGGGGGGGGGGGGGGTGGTGGTGATGAATACTGATGAATGATGATGATGATAGGGTTTTATATAAAAAATTCTATAATGGGTTTATTTTGTGGGTAGGGGTAAAAATGTCATTTTACACTGTCATTCAGATATGGAACCAAACAGCACTTTACTGGTTCAGCACTTACCCATTCAGACCCTCTTACCCATTCAGACCTCTTATTCATTCAACACTTAATCATTCAGAAGTTGCCAAACAGCCCCTAACTATATGGTTAATTAGTTAGGGACTGTTTTTGCAAAAGAAAAGAACATTACGTGAAGCTTATAATAACAAATATAAATCCCCTACCAATAATAATCCCACAACCCTAAACACAACAACACCAACAATTCTTACTTAAATCACCAAAAACTGAATCGGAATCTCTCAAAATTTCTAAATCAAATAGATTAAGAACACTTAAACATGAATCTGAATGAATTATGTATTGACTAGAAAAGCAAGAGACGATATACGACCCACTGTAAAATAACGTACAAGACAAAAGATATAAAATCGGAGGTAGTCGACACAAGTTACCCCTAATCACAACTAGGGCTGTTCAAATTGATCGACGCTCGAAACTTGTTCGATGCTCGCTCGAAAAATGCTAAGAATTTGTTCGTTCGATTCAGCTCAATTGAAAGAGGCGCTCGGTTCGGATCAGTTCGGTTTGTAAACGAACGAGCACGAGCAAATGTCCGCTCAGTTCGGTTCGGCTCGGTTAGCTCGGTTCATTTTATTATATATATATATATATATATATATATACAGGGTTGAGTTCATTTCAGAACTCTAAATAACTACAGAACGTTCAGAACTCCTAATAAACAATCATTTTATATGTAAGTTTTTGTATTTAGAATCTTTTTATCATCTATTATGTGTATTTCTTTGATTACATACATGTTAAAAGTAGTTTATATATGTTTAATTGCCAAAATTACATAAATGTGTCATAACTAATTACATATATGTAAAAAAACTAGTTTACATATGTGTAATTATAAAATTACATATAAAAAATAATAAAATTACTCTTAACATGTATGTAATCCTAAAAATACACATAATAAATGATAAAATTATCATAAACATAAAAATATATAAATAAAAAGATTGTTTATTAGGAGTTCTGTAAATATTTATGGTTTTTTTTTGAACGGCCAACAAACTCAATCCCGAGTACTCTCGGGGCACCCACTGGACAAACGGAGTACTCCGAGAGTAACCCGAGTCCACCACCAATTCCGGGGAAAACCCGGTAACCCACCCGCCCGTAGGCACGACGGTGAAATTACCGGTAAAACCCGTTTGGCTCAAGGATCCAACCCAGGTTTCCCTGGGTCTCCTATCATTGCCAAGGTTGGAGAACTCGCTAGTCGCTAGCGGGTCGGTGAGGCAGGGACTAGCGACTACTCGGGATTACTCGGGATTAATCGGGATTAATCGGATCGGACATTTTATGTATAATTTTATGTTTTTATACATATATACATATATTTTTATATGAAATTTTTTTAAGTGGACAAGTTTTGACCGGAATCTGGGAGGTTTTGGCCGGAATATGTGTTTTTTCCGATTTTTTCTGATTTTTTTCCGATTTTTTTTGTTTTTTCCCGATTTTTTCCGACCGACTAGTCGCGATTAGGGCCGACTAGGGCCGATTAGGGCCGACTAGGCCGACTAGCGATTTTTTCACTGATTAGTGAAAAATTACTCAGTAGAGGTCCGACTAGCGACTAGTCGCCGATTAATCGCCGACTAGTCGCGATTTTTGCAACACTGATCATTGCCCACCAATGCCTCACTCTGCACCAAGTGGGAGTCGAACCTGCATCTCTCAAGAGAAATGCAAGCCCTCCACCACTTGATCTAGAGATCATTGGCAAATATTTATGGTTTTGAAATGATCCTGGCCATATATATATATATATATATATAATGACTAGAGGCACACATTAATAATCTTTAGTCTAAGATCCAAATAGACGCCATTTAGGTATAGAACTAAGGCCGACTTGTCCAATAATCCAATGTCCATTTGAGTGATTAAGTCAAAATGTCAAATACTGAAATGTGAAGTGTCAATCGATAGTCAAGTCTCAACCGCCAATCAATTCGAAAGTACATAATCCTAATTAGAACCCCGCATCGACTATCATTATTCGGACTCCATTACGAAGACGCCAAATCCCCAAGGTTTTACTTTACTCGGTTCATTTGATTTCGAACTTCCGATAGAACAAGGGTCTGCTTCAATCGATCGACGATTCATCTTCCTGCTTAGATGATCTCGGTAGAACCAGTTGAATGTTTTTTCTATTCCTTATTATTTGTTAACTTTATACTTATGATCTAATCGGACGAAACCTTAGCAACGAAAATTGCACTTTACTCTAAAAAGTAACACTCCTATCATTACTTTCCTATTTTGTTCTACGACGCTCGATACTCGCTCAGCGTTCGTTCGAAAAATGCTCGGATCGAAAGACGCTCATCCGACTTTAGCTCGGTTGAAAAGAACGCTCGGTTCGGATCGGTTTGTAAACAAACCGAGCACGAGCAAAGGTCCGATCGATTCGATTCGGCTCGTGAACAACCCTAATCACTACATTACAAAAGATTGTAGGAAAGAACACTCAATTATAATCCAACAGAAGATGGGTTCTTTTTATTATAAAAGTCTTCTCCTTTTATAATGAAGTAGCAGTTCCTCTCTTTATCTTTTCATCCACCAACGGCTATAGAGCAATAAAAGGAATGGATTTCAAGAATAAAATGCAAGAAATTGCCAGCAATATCTTCCATCAAAAAGACTAGACAAGGTATATCGCAAAGGGCCATCCAACTTCACCGGTGAATTCATTGTTCGATAGATCTGGGTTAACTAAATACAGCAATCAGCTACATATTTCACCAGGAATCGAACACCTGAAATGATTACCTGATAAATCTAGGTTTTTAAGCTCGCACAGAACTGTAACTCCGATGAAATCGTTCGGCGAGCCCGAAATCACGAAGTGTGAGTGAAATTAAGTGGTTTTCCTGATCGGTCCAACAGGATACTCCGGTGAAGCTGCAGATTAATCCTCGAGTGTTGTTCGAGAAGTTCCAGTTCAATAACTCCGATGATGATGCACTCCTCGTAAGCACGGAATATTGTCCTCTACGGCGGTTAACGGCGGGTTGGTGGTGGTTAAAAGGGTGGGTTTAGGACTGGTTGGGGAAGAAATGGGTGGTTGAAGAATGAGAGAGAAAGCGATATGGGTTTATGTTTCTAAAATCTGATTTATTTGTTAGAAATTATTTTAGAAAAATGAGTATTTTACACAAATGGTCCTTGAAGTTATAATGGGTGTTTTTGTCATTTCATAGAAATTTAACAAGAAAACTAATATGTGTTGGTCTTAATAGTCTAACTTGTTTCAAAATTAGAAGTTGGTACCCCAGAATATGATTTTAAACTATTAGTGCCTAATCTTGTTACTTCCTATAAATCGCAGGGACTAACGGTGTAATTAACTCTAAAAAACATATAAAAATAAAAAAGATACATAAAGAAAACCTACTCCTCGTCCGAATCTGGAAATTCCAAACCTAAAGAACCTACAAGTTCAATCAAATCATATCTCAACTGAAAGTGAATTTCTTCATAGCGCAAGTCTTGTTGGATATTTTCGGGAACGAGAACTTGTATAGGAGGATCTGACACCCAATCTGGAGATATTGCACGTCCATATTCTTTTATTAGCATATTGTGCAATATGATACATGCATATACTATGCTATGGATTGTTTTTTATTCATTGCAAGAATCGGTCGGTTTAGCATGCCCCATCTACCCTTTAAAACACCAAAAGCCCTCTCAACATATTTTCTTGTCGATTCTCGCAACTTCTTGAACGTCATTTCTTTAACCTCGACAGGAAATGAAAGAGCTTTCACAAAAAACAGACCATGATAGGTAGATACCATCCACAAGAACAAAGCCTCGTCTGTAATATCTTCCGTTAACAAAAAATGGACAGAAGGGTACGGTACCATCTGTTACGCTTTGAAACAACGGCGATGTGTACAAAACATTGATGTCGTTATTTGAACCAAGAACACCAAAATATGAATGCCAAAACCATAAATCATTCGACGTCACCAATTCAAGTATGATGGTCGGTCTTTTGACGTCACCCCTAACATACGCCCCTCACAACTCTCTTACACAATTTCTCCATTCGATATGTGTACAATCGATGCTACCGAGTATCCCTAGAAAATGCCATCTAGCCTCATGCGCGGTGTAAATACGTGCAATGTCGTGTCTCGTCAGTTTACGTAGAAACTCTTCGGCATACAATTTAATGATCATGTTACAAAAGAATTGCAAACATTAACCTGAAGTTCTTTCCGACATAGCTAAGTATTCATCAAATTGATTGTGAGGGTTACCTGTCGCTGGTTGGAAAATGGCAGATGTACATTTTTGTATCGGCGTGAAACTTCGTTTGCCCCTCCCGTCGTAACGTTCTTGAAACCATTCTTCGCTTTCTTCGATGTCTCCTACAATCTTTAAAAATAAATCTTTTGGGAAATGACGTGCGGGCGGGTGTACATATATTTTTAGTATATTTTTAGGTCTTAATACTCGCCGATTTCAAGTTTTTAATTTATAAAACACGATACTCTACTATTACTCTACACACACGCTAGGGCAAGTGCACCCATTGCGGACGTAGTTTAGTGATGGCAAGATACCGAGGTCGTCTAAGGACACAAGAGCTTTTAGTACCGGCTTATCATCAACGTCTAATCGAATCAAACTTTGTGAAAAGATTTTTAAACTAATAAAAAGATAAAAACAAAAAATAAATAAAATAAAAACAGATAGACAAGAAGGAATCACTTGGATCTGACTTATCTTTCATGTACCCTTTTGATGATTTTCGCACGTTGGGCATTTTAAGAGATTATCTTAGTTATAGTAGTAGGCCCCTCATGTGAAGGCGACGTTACCTTTAACCTAGTGGTTTGAGTAAGCAAGGATACAATCCCACTAAGTCGGAATATTGAAAGATAATTAAGTAAGTTTTTAATGCAAAATGTGGTGGGCCACCTTCCAGGCAGTGATCACCCTCAACCCGTTGGTCTGAGTCAGCAGGGATACAGTTCTCGCGGGGTTGGTTTAAAGTTTTAATAGTAGTTTACAGATAAGGGGTTCAAGCGGTTTCTTACTCTCAGTCGGGCCAGTCATTTCCGGCCAATCCATGGAGTAGTACTAAACTTGAACTAGGTTCTTGTAGGCTCTATACACAGAACGAGACATAGAATTGCCCAACCACCCTTCTAACCCCTTTCTAAGTAGTTACCATGCTTTATATAGACCGTAAAGACATGAATATGTGAATCAATGACATATGAAGAATGATTAAATAAGTTCGTCTTCAATATAAAAAAACTAGTTACTAAAGTCACTAATACATACCCAACTAAAAAGTTGCCAAAGATTGGAAATCATAAAAGAAAATACATAAAGGATATGTCTTCACCAAGTGATGTAAGAATTTAGCCAAGCATGGCCTTTGTTTGACAAAGATTTTTACTATCAATCTTGGATCCCGAGACTACATACACTCTAAAAGATGGAAAATGGATGATGGTGGTGGATGATGGTGTTGTAGTGGTGGTGGAGTGGTGGCAAGTGAGAGAGAAGTGGTTTGCTAAGGGATGGTTTGAAGTGGAACCAAGCACTTCTATTTATAGCTGGAATCAAAAGCTCCACCACGGCCCGTGCCCGCCTGGCAGGCCCCTTGGTCATTTCTCTCTCTCTCTTCCTCATTAACTAATTGTCAGATCTTCTACTAACATGACCCCGTGTGTCAATGGCACGGCCCGTGGCCAAAGTACTTGTTGTACTATCGCAGATTATGAAAATTTTTGAGTTGACCACGCCCCGTGTTGGCTTAGCGCGGCCCCGTTGTAACAACCCTCGGTAAAACCAACACTCTCATAATATTTCCGACACCCTATTATATCTTAAAATATTCCAATATGTCTTATATTACACCCCGTATGTGAAAACCGAGCCTGAATTATGTTTTAATATATAAAATAAATTAAAAACATGAAATATTGAGTTGAGGCGGGCCGCGTAGACCTACCCCAACATCTCACACGGGCGGTATGAAGGTTAAAACCAGACTCCGCTGATTTCTTTAGTTCAAGCGGGCCTTGTAAGCTTAAGCTTACATTGACGCGGGCCGCGAGAGATCATCAAACGCGGATACATCCTGAGCTGACACGTGTCGTCATCGTGTCAAGCCTAGTGGTGATCCGGACAAGCTATGCGTTGACCCTCGGTTTGACGCGGGCCGCGTAAGGCTTCGCCTTATCTTACGCGGGCCGCCTGGGAACCAGATTTCAGCAATATAAATAGAACGCATCAGTTTTCGTTTTCTGTCGCTCATTCTCAATTCTCAATCTCGAAATCTCTGATAATAGGCATAATTTTCAAGTATAATACCCCCTAATTAGCAAGGTTCTGCTCCGTTGTAAGTATTATAACCCAAGTTTCGTAATAGTTACGCTGCCCGATTGATTTAGGGTTCCGTAACAACTGTCGTGGTTCTGCCCGACGTAGTTGTTGGAATGCCGTCTCGGGGAGGGTATCATTAATAATTTCAAAGGGTTATGGTACTAACCAATGTACATTTGTATAAATTATAGATTATATCCAGGAAACCCTTACGCGAAGTCTAAGATAGCAATGTGAGTTTATCCTCTTTTTGTTAACCTTTTTGTAATATTTTACAAAACCTTAATTATTTTACAATGCGATTAAGCAGTGATTGAGTCTTTGTAGTTCTTCAATTACTGCCGGTATTTGGGGTTTTGTATACAAAATTTATTACTTGCGAGTAGTAAGTCAGAATGACAGTACATTACCATTGGACGACGAGTTAGCCAATGTGTAATATGACCCACAAGTCAAGGATTGACAGTACTGAATGAGTAATTGTGTAGAAATAAACAATGTGATCGCTCTCAATACTGTGTTAATTAATAAAATGTTTCTTGATTAAACTGGGATTCACTCACCAGTATTTCCCGCTGACAAAATATTTTTAAAACATGTTTCAGGTAACAATGTGAAAGCCAACTGGGAAAAAGCCAGCTCACGAGCACTGACGGCTTGGAAAATAAGTGGCTATAAAAGTTATCTAAAACACGATGTTTTAAATTTAATAAAATAGGGTTTATCCCTATAAATGTATTGTAATAAGAAACTTGGGTTTTGCCCATGTGTTTATTAATATCAATTATGGTGGTTTTACTCTGATAAACATTTCCTAACTACGGTCCTGATGTAAATTTCGCTGCAAGATTAAATAACTGATACCACCATACTATGAGCTCGCGTCCGCCTGTTCCCGGGACAGATAAGGGATCGGTGGTTGCGATAGAAGGTGGTATCAGAGCCTAGCCACTGGTCTGAGCCAAAGAAGTGTTCTGCTGACACTTAAATTCTAAATTTTATGTTAGGAAATAAATTACGGAAATACGTGCATAACTGTATTTATTTGTTATGTGTTATTTGACTATTTGTTAGTTTACAGTATGAGTGATCAAGGACCCTCAGACATAAATCTTCAGTTGTCTGAATCACCTAGGAGTGAAGGTACTTCTTCATAGCCTGCCCTTTCTGGGTATTCTGCTGATCAGGAAGGAGTGTTTGCTTTTAGAGCTTAGTCAGAAGAGCCATTCCCTCATAAGAAACGAGGATGGTTCAGTAAGGAAGCCTTTGCTCGTAGGAAGAGAATGCAAAAGTTGCAATAGCAAAGAGTTTTAGCAGCTGCTAAGAGAAAAACAGATGCCCATACACAGGATATGCTTAATAGAAGCCTAGCTAATTTCCATATCCTAGCCACAACTGCTGCTGACCCGAGTCTGGAACAATTAGTAGCCCCACAACCACAAAACCCAGATCAACCCATGGAGATAGAAAATCCGGAAAACCAAGTGGAGATGCATGACTTTAACCCAGAAGAAATTCCTAGGGTACCTGCACCAAACCCTTTAGACCCAAATTATGACCCCTGGTGGGATAATAATAGGGACTTTGTGCAACATTACCCTATTCATGAAGACACACCCATACAGAACATAGAAGCCTACCTAGGTATGGACCCTTTAGATCCCTATTACCATGATGAATATATTAGGGAGATCTTAGAAGATCCTTACCGATTTCAGGCACTATCACCCCCATATCAGGAACCCGCACCCCAGATTCCAAACCCAATCCGAGAACCTGCACCCCCAATGAGTGCAGAAAACGTTCAAGAACTTAGGATTTTTGGGGAGGAAATTTTAGAAAGCATTGAGAGAATGAGACAGGTGGGAGAGCGTCTCGTGTGGAAATACGATGAGCGCAATATGGATTTTTGGATAAATCCATATCCGTGAATGTGAGAATGGAGGAAACGGTAGTAGTAATAATAATGATAAAATAAAATAAAATTATGTGTGTACGGATGCATAGTATTATTAGTGTAATTTTCTTTCTGTTGGTATTGTAATCTTTATTTCAGTACTAGTGTGTAATAGACGCATAGTATATGAAAATAGAGTACAAGTCGCAATGATCGACCTTTTTGGCTAGATTGCGTGTCATGTGATTAACTATATTAAATATTATATTGTGATATTAATATGGGGTAAATGTTTAAAATTCAGATGGCCGACGAAGGAAATCAAGGAAATCTGAATAATGATAACCAGAGTAACATTAACGTGGTTAATGAGAATCCAAGCATCAATAACAATAACAATCAAGTGGATAATAGTGCTATCCAACACATAGTAGCACAGGGAATTATAGATGCAATGCCATTTATTCTTCAAACTGTTAAGGATGCTAATAATAAAAGTAAGCATAGCAGTAAGCGACCAAGTGAACCAGAACACAACGTGAACAATGGACCAATACTTCAATTGCCCATTCCCAAAAGAAGAAGAACCATGCCCTATGGTTGTTCTTATAAAGAATTTTGGTCTTGTAAACCAATGGAATTCTCGGGCAACGAAGGGGGCCATTGCAACCTTACGCTGGATAGAAAAGACTGAGGCAGTCTTAAGGATAAGCAAGTGTGCTGAAGAAGATAAGATAATGTTTGCTTCTAATCTGTTTAAGAATGCAGCACTAGAATGGTGGAACACTATCCTCCAATCAAGAGGAAGTGATAGAACCTACAATATGGAATGGGAAGAATTTAAGAACAAAGTAGAAAGGAAATTCTGCCCACCCAATGAAAATGAACAGATAACAAACAAATTCCTAAACCTTAGGATGACTGGTGTGGATAGTAAGTGATATACTAAAATATTATTCGAATATGCTAGAATAGTACCAACTCTTGCTTCACCAGAACCAGTGTTAATCTCCCGTTATATCTGGGGATAAATTGTAGAGATTAGACACGTAGTCAAGGCAGCTAGACCTCAAACTATAGAAGAAGCTGTAGAACTAGCAAATACTTTGACAGGTGAATTAGTCCGTACCCGAGAAGAGGATCAAAGAAGGAACCTAACCCAAAAGCTTACACAAGAATTTCGTTCTGGAAATTTTAATCGTGGGAAAAATATAGGTTCCACCTCTACACCTTACTGTAGGAATTGCAAAAGAAAGCATTCAGGAAGATGTTCTATATACTGTAACTTTTGCAAAGTATCGGGACACAAGGAAGAAGACTGCAGGAAGAAAAACAGCAGGATATGCTACAACTGCGGAGAAAAAGGTCACATCAAGCCAAATTGCCCGAAATTAGCTCTAGCTCCAGATAACAAGAATATTAAAAATGCTAGAGCATTTGTTCTGACTGCAGAAGAAGCCAAGATGATCCTAGATGTCATAGCTGGTACGTTTTTAGTTAATGATGTCTTTGCTAAAGTATTATTTGACTCTTGTGCAAACCAAAGTTTTATTAATACATCATTTTGCAAAATTCTAAATCAGTCATTAACTAAACTACCATAAGAATGTTTAGTAGAAACAGCCAATGGAGAAACCATTAGGATTTCTGAAATCTTGCAGGGAGCAAGCATAGAAATTTTTAATCAGAAATTTATAGCAAACCTATATCCCATGAATCTGGTAGGATTCGATGTTATTTTAGGAATGGATTGGTTAATAGCCAATAAAGCCAGTATTTTATGTAATCAAAAGTTAATTCAAGTAAATTCACCAAAAGGTAAAACGATCACAATTAAAGGAGATATACTAAATTTATCTCTGTGATGAAAACTGCAAGCTGTATAAGAAAAGGTTCTATAGTGTATTTGATTTCTATAATCACTAACACTAAAGGAAAAGAACTAAAAGATATTCCAGTAGTGTCTCAGTTTTCAGATGTCTTTCCAGAAGAATTACCAGGACTACCTCCAGACAGAGAAGTTGAATTCAGAATTCACTTGCCACCAGGAACATCACCGATTGCCAAAGCACCTTATCGTTTGGAACCCGCAGAAATGCAAGAATTAAAGAAACAATTAGATGAATTGTTAGAGAAAGGATTCATACAACCGAGTTCGTCGCCATGGGGAGCGCCGGTATTGTTTGTTAAAAAGAAGGACGGATCAATGCGTATGTGCATTGATTACCGTGAATTAAACAAAGTCACGATTAAGAATCGGTATCCATTACCAAGAATCGATTATCTGTTTGATCAATTGCAAGGAGCTCGATTTTTCTCAAAAATCGATTTAAGGTCAGGATATCATCAATTAAAGGTACAGGAAGAGGACATTCCTAAGACCGCTTTTAGAACAAGGTATGGCCATTATGAATTTACTGTCATGCCATTTGGTTTAACCAATGCCCCAGCTGCATTTATGGATATGATGAACCGAATATGTAAGCCATATTTGGATAAATTCATAATCGTCTTCATAGATGATATTCTAATTTACTCTAAGAATAAAGAGGATCATGCAAAGCATTTGCACACACTTTTAAGTTTGTCAAGAAAGGAAAAGCTTTATGCTAAGTTTTCAAAGTGCGAATTTTAGTTAGAACAGGTACAATTTCTCGGACATTTAGTTAACCATGTAGGAATTCATGTAGATCCAACAAAGATTGGGGTAATTACTAAATGGAAAACCCCTGAGTCACCAACCGAGATTAGAAGTTTCTTAGGATTAGCCGGTTATTATAGAAGGTTTATTCAAGATTTTTCTAGAATAGCCATTCCCTTAACTAAGCTAACCTGTAAATCTGTTAAGTTTGAATGGGGATTAAAACAAGAAGAAGCCTTTAGAATCCTTAAGCAAAGATTAACCCATACACCAATACTAGCATTACTAGAAGGAGCTGAAGACTTCGTAGTCTATTGTGATGATTCCAAATTAGGTTATGGATGTGTGTGTTGATGCAACGCCAAAAGGTTATAGCTTATGCATCTAGACAACTTAAGAATCATGAAGAGAATTACTCAACTCATGATTTAGAATTAGGAGCTATAATTTTTGCTCTTAAGATTTGGAGACATTACCTTTATGGTAGTAAGTTTACCATATTCACTGATCATAAGAGTTTAAGGTATATTTTTAAACAAAAAGAATTGAATATGAGACAAAGACGCTGGATGGAGATGCTTAGTGACTATGATTGTGATATCCAGTATCATGAAGGAAAAGCAAACATAGTAGCAGATGCTTTAAGCCGAAAGTATCATGAAAAGCAAAAAAGGGTACGTTCTCTTAAATTAAATCTGCAAGTGGATTTAAATGATCAGATAAGAGAAGCACAAGAATCAGTAATCAAGGATGATTCTGAAAAATTAAAAGGTATGCTAAAAGAATTGGAATAAGGAATAGATGGAATTTGGAGATTCCATAAAAAGAGAATGTGGATATGTTAGTACATGCATCTGTCGACTTTGTCTTGGATCGAGTCTTAAGATAGATTGTATAGATTAGGGCACGTTTTACGAGAAAATAGGAGAGTTAAAGTGTTTAGAATGCTGATTTCGCTCCTAGTGCTAATTCCGCCCCAAATGACATATGAACTGATTTCGGGCGGAATCACATGTTGTTGATTTCGCTCCAACTGATCCTGATGTCATTCTGAGCGGAATCAGAGCACTATATATAGGTCCTCATGAGCGAAATCAGTAAGAAATTCCTTGTATTCCATGCCGAAGTGCTGCCGGTGTGAGATTTGAATGTAATCAACGTCAGATCAATACAATCAGTGAATTAAGTGAAGATCAAGCTGTTACTAAGTCTATTTCTTGTTTTCCGCACCTGAAATAGATCAGAACCTCTCTAAACGACTCATTCGGATCAGTTGAACGATCCTACAATTGGTATCAGAGCCAGTTGGATGAGCAAATTTCATCAAAATTTCTAGCTTCTACACCTTTTATCATTTCAGGAAGTTTTAACGGTCCAAACCAGATCAAATTTTCACAGATTGTTTAAAATTGAACATAGACAAACCCTTGAAAGTTTCACAACTAAAATCGGTTTAAAAATGGACAAATTGGACTCCCGAACTGATTCCGCTCCTACGGATGTTGTTTGATTTCGCTAAAAAATTGCTGTTGATTCCGCTCCTAGCTGCCAAACTTCTGATTTCGCTCCAAAACTAATTGTTGATTCCGCTCCTGGTTGCCATTTCTTGAGATTTCGCTCCAAAATGCTTGCTGATTTCGCTCCAGGGATATATTAAGTCTGATTTCGCTCCAAACTGTATCTGTTGATTCCGCTCCAAACGACAAAGCTTGATTTCGCTCCTGTGAACATTGTTATTTCGCTCCAAGTGCATAACTTAGTGATTTCGCTCCTAAGGATTGTTTGCCATTTCGATCCAAATCAACTGTTTTTGAAACACGTGATACGTAATCATGAGTGAAGAATTCTACAACGCATTAGGTTCATCTCCGACTACTCCGGCATCCATTGCTCAAAATATGAACTTGGAAAATGAAACCGGAACATTACAAAAGCCCCCGAAACTGATGAGTATCGAAGAGTACTACGGGTGGAAAGATAGATTCGAAAACTGGGTTCAGGCAAACCATCTTAGGTTATGGGAATGTATTCTGAAGAAATATGTTTTACCTCGTACTGATTTACAAGTTGTAAAAACAATTTCTGAATTTAGTGATCAAGAACGAGATATGTATCGTGCTGAAAAGATGATGATTAGTTTATTACAGCAGGCAATCAAAGAAGACATTTTCATTCTGCTTCAGCATGATAAAACTTCAAAGTCAATCTGGGATGCTTTACGTGTTAAGTTTGAGGGGAGTGAGAACATGATTAAGAGCAAGAAGGCGTTGCTCAAGAAAGAGTTTGATTTGTTCAGTAGTTTACCGGGAGAAGACACGAAGAAGCTGATTGAACGTTATTGTCACTTGGTGCGATCTATGTCGATGATTGGTATTACAAAAGAGCCTGATGAGTGGGTAGACAAGTTAGCGGACGCTTTACCGCAGAAAGAGTGGGGAACTTATTTGATGATTCTGAAAAATACTGGGGTTTATGATGGATTGACTATTTCTCAATTCATTGAGAAGATTGAAAGTCAGGATCTGGAACAGCAAAAGATCGCGAGGATGAATAGTTCAAGTGGTCAACAGGATGTGAAGATGTATTACAAAGGCAGTATTCCAGAAGTTGAAAGAAGTCCAAAGATTCAAACTGCGTTTAGTGCTGGAGATTCAATGGAAAAAGTTGATCAAAGTTCAAACAAAAGCAGTGGATTCTATTCATATCCGAGTGTTAATCCGAAAGACTCAACTACAAGTTTTCATTCTCAGAGCACAAAAACTGGAAATGGTTATGTGATCCAGTGCAACATCGCTTTGAATCTTCCAGATGGTCAAAGTTTTTCTGAAGAGATTGCTAAAGATCACATGGCTTTACTTGGTTCTGTGTTACTATCATATGAAGGTTTGGTTGCTGGTCGTATTGGGAATCCAATGCTCACAAAGGAGGATTACGATCAGATAGACGCCGAAGAAATGGAATTAATGGACATCAAATGGTGTCTTGCTAGCGTTCTTAGATGTGCTGAAAAGTTCAAGATGATTACTGGGAGAAATGACTTTCTTGATGCACATGTTTCTACTTTAGGTTTTGATAAATCTAAAGTTACTTGTTTTCGATGCAGGGGGAAAGGTCACTTCAAAAGAGAATGCAAGAACAGAGAAGCTATTGGAACTCAGAATCCTTTTGGAAAAGACGACTACTACCGGAAAGCAATTTATCAACAGGTTGGTCAACAACAACAACAAGAACCGCAAGTGGCTCATGGTAGAAGAATCGAGGATTCAAAGAAAGCATGTTTGGTGGATTTTAACTGGAATGAATACATATCACCTAAAAGCAAAGTTTGTTTAGTCAATCAGGATGATGAAAGACTACCTGAAGGTTTTAGCTGGGATATGTTTGTTGATGAAAAAGGAGAATTCAAAGTGTTCATTGCTAAGATTGTTAAAGAACCAGATATGTTTGCCACATGGATGAAGTCTATTGGTGAGACTGTGAAGAATGTGGAGAAAGAGTCTGTTGCATCTGATGAAAACTTAGAAAGTGCTGATGAAAACTCACAGAGTTCAGATGAGAGGGGACAAAGTGATGATAGTTCAGAAAAAGAAGTTGTTTTTGATAAAACACCATCTGATTCTGGGTCATCGGATGAAAATGTTGAAAAATCTGTACAGTTTGATCAGTCACCAACTGATGACAGCAGTGACGATGAGGAAGAGAAACATATTAATATTGCTAAATCTCATCTTTCTCCTGAAAGCTTTCATTTTTATTTTGCAGATCACTTGGAGAAGCTGAAAGAGAAATAAGCTGCAAAAGAACAAATGAAACAAAAGTCTGAAAGTGATAATCAAACAAAGGAAGCTATTCAGAATGAAGAAGTAAAAAATGTTGCTGAGGAGATTGCTGAACCAGAAAAAGTGCTTGAAGTTGAGAAAGTGGTCGAAGCTGAAAGGATAATTGAAATTGAAAAGATTGTAGAGATCATCAAGCCTTGTACTAAGTGTCTTGAACCTTGCAAAGAATGTGCAGCCAAAGATGAGAAGCTGGCTGAGCTTGAGAAGATGAAAGAGCAATTACTGTTCAATCTAAATTATGTGAAATAATCTTATGATGTTTTGAACAGAACAGTAACTGGTCTTCAAAAGACAAACTCTGAGAGAGAAGATGCTTTGACGATGATGAATGCTGTGATGATGTCGAAGCAGAAAGCTATCAACTTTTACATCGAAGAAAGTGCTAAATGGAAGCAAGAGTTGGAAACTGAAAAGATTGAAAATGAGAGAATCAGACGTTTATTGCAGAGTTATTCTAGTTCTGATTATCTTATTGATCGAATTTATCCGACTGTTGCAGGTATGGAAGCTTTTCAAGATGATAAGCTGAAGATGAAGAATACTGGTAAGAAACCGACTGCTAGATATAACAAGTGTCCGCCTCCGATCTGGGAAGGTTATTCTCCCAGAAAACCAAATGAGGAGCAACTCGA
The DNA here is from genome assembly GCA_030545235.1 of Helianthus tuberosus. NCBI lineage: Eukaryota > Viridiplantae > Streptophyta > Magnoliopsida > Asterales > Asteraceae > Helianthus > Helianthus tuberosus. The sequence goes on from CM060405.1 coordinate 87,672,277, forward strand.
AAAAGCAGTCAATATAAAGTTAAAAACCGACACAACTGATGAATTACCAGAAAACATTGACGTTACTTTCACACCGTCTGACACTGATCATGAGTCTGAGTTAATTAAAAAGGTGGTCGATCAGGTGTTGGATACTGATGAGGAGTCTGAGTCAAAGTCTGAGTCAGGAGGTTCAAGTTCGTCAGTCAACAGTCCAAAGTCGTCGGTTAAACGGTCTTATAGTAAAGAATTTTTGTTATCAAAATCGAATTTGAATGACGAAACATTTGAAGTAGCATATACTTTAAATGATTCTGACAAAGAGTTTCCAATAAGAAGTGTTAGATTTGAAATGATCAAAAAGGTTTTCAAAATGACAGAAATTAATATTTCTGAAATAAAATATTTAAATCTTACTGGAAAACCTAAAAAATACACTTTAAGAGTTCAACAACGTTTAAACAAGAAAAAAGGTTACAGTTCTGGTTATGGTTTTCAAAAGAAACCAAACCATAACGGTAAGTACAAAAAGAAAGGTTTAGGTTTTATTCCACCAGAAAATTATAAAAATGAGAAAAATTCTAAAACAAAAACAGAATTTGTTTCAGGTGGAAGTGCTGAGGAGGAACAGAAGAAACCTTTCTGGAGACAATCAAACCAGGAGTTTCTTGCTGAAAAGAAAAGGAATGGAACTGGAGTGTTTCATCCGAGAGAGACTCGAACCTGTTTCAAATGCAATGAAGTTGGTCACATTGCATGAAACTGTCTGAAAAATGCTAAAACTAAACAGGGAGTTTCTAAAAAACTGAAAGAAATAGTTGTTGATGTTGAACCACCAATCGAAAAATTCAAAATTTTTGAAAACTCAACTTTTGAGGTTGGTGAGTGTTCTATAAAGAATTTTTACAAAAAGAAAGCAAAAGACAACCAAGTGTGGGTTGTTAAGAAGTCTGAAGAGAATGTCGGCTATGAATCTGGTTCCACAAAGCCAGAAGAGCCACAGGTTGAGGAAAAAGATTCAGTGAATGATGACGAATTTCCATCACTGAAGTTTGAGAAAATTAAATAGAAAGTTGGTAAGGTTGATATCTCAAATCAATTCTTTGCTGTTCAGGAGGAATTTGATGTTGAGAAAACATTTAATGGAAGTGTTAAGAAATTTTTTGGGAAAATGCTTGATAGGAAAGTAAAAGGAGTTAAAGATTTTTATGCAACTAAAAAGGCTACCTATAACCCTACTGAGCAAGAACTGAAAACCCTCAAGTCTGAAAAGACTTGGGTGGAAATTCTTTTCCCTTAAACATCTGACTCTGCCGGAGATCCCTAGTTTGTAATCGCGGATCAGGAATCAGCATCTTTCTTGATAATTGAATGTGTAAATAAGTTTTATAATGATTGAATTTTTACAGGATAAATGTGACTTGCCGGAGCTTCCAGGTTGGTAAGTGTGAAGCAGGAATCAGCATCTTTGTTGGTAAAATGAATTTGTGTAGATGTGATATTCCTACAAAGTTGGTTGATGAAGGTTTACACATACAAGTGGTAAATCAAGGACATTAAGTTGTACTTGTTTTTTCCTACAAGTGGTTAATCAAGGTCATTAAGTTGAACTTGATTGGATCATTCTTACAATTGGTATTTTGAAAGACAATGTGATGAACGACACCCCGAACTTACAAGTTATAAAATCAACAAAACTTATTTTCCGGAAAAATCATTTTGGTTAAAACAAACTTAAGTGTTTTGATATCATTGTAGGATCGTTTGCGGACCCGAACGAGTCGTTCAGAAGAGATTTATCAGTTTCAGATGCGGAAAATAAGAAACCGACGATGAAACAGCTTGTTTATCACTCTAAACCTCTTTTGTATTGATATAACAGCATTTACAATCAAAAGGTATACCGGCAGCACTTCGGTATCACTCTGAGACAATTGTTCCAAATGAATAGACAACTAACCTATATATAGAGTTCATGATTTCGCTTGAAGCTATTCAAGCGAAATCTACATGTTTGACTATTCAAGCGAAATTGACAATAATATCTTTGTCTTCAAGCGAAAACCTTCTGAATTCAATCTGATCCATGCAAGACTTGTATTTTTCACGTGAATATGTAATGTGATGTCACTAGTGATGTCACGTGATGATGTCACTAGTGATGTCATGCTTGATTAGATCCGAACCGAACCCGAGACTCGATATTAAGACGAAGACGACATATGTGTGCACCAACAATCATAATGAGAAAATAGTTTTGTGAAAGGGGGAGTTCTGATTGTTTATGCCAAGTGAATGGCGAATTGAAGCGATTCGATATCGGTTGTCAAGTTTTTGTACAGTTTATTTTCATATTTCCTGAAATGTGTTTACATTTTAGGGGGAGTAGAAATTTCAGAAAATCCAAAAACATTAGAAAATTTGAAAAAGTAAAAAACATGATAAAATCAAAAATGAGTTTTAGTGTCAAAGAAGAGGAAATGATAGTACATCAGTAGACAGTTATAGTATGCTAAAGAAATGTAATGATTAAATAGCGTTAAACGGTCTCACTGATGATATGCTGATAGGTTTTTACACATTTAGTAAGCTTTTTCGGGATATAAACTTAAATTCAAACTTGCTTATTCCATGGGGAACACTGCTTGGATATATAGGTAACCCCTGAAATTTCGTTTGAAGGTCCCTCTTTCTGAGATACTAGGTCTTTATGCTCAGTGATATCTGGGGTATTATTCCGGGACTTCTGCTGAATGGAAGTTCTGACCTAGTCCTCGAATAATACTTTCCGCTTGCTTGAAATATAGCTCAACCCTCAGCAAATTGATGAAAAATAAAATTGATAGTCATTGCTGTTGTAATTCAAAAGATCCTCTAAAGGGGACACACCCAAAAGTCGAGTCATGATCTCTCTGCTGAATGGTAGTTCTGACCTGAGCTCTCATGATTCTTCATAATTTATTAACCCCTTACAGATATCATCTGTGGTATACTCACCTATAAGACTGAATATTGGGATCTGGATACGGGAGTATATTCAAGAGGTGGGACACATGAATGATTTTAAGTCCTTAAAACATCTAACTCATATCCTGAATCAGTTGAAATTTGTGTGAGAATTTAAGTGGATCAGTGTATCGGCAATCTAACTGAATTGTTTAATTCTTAATGTGTAACTAAGCTCAACGGTACTTGTGACTTGTCAAAAACTGATATGATCCTCTTGCACGAACTCACAAAAATATTGTCTGTAAATATTTCTTTACTGCATTTCTTTACATTAAAAAATCCAAAAAGATTTTCGGTGTGTTTTAGCATAATTTTTTTGAAAAATCCAAAAAGATTTTCGACAACTGATGTTGGAGAGCTGTTTGTCAAAATTCCAAGTGCTAAACATGATGACATGTTTGTGAAAAGAAGTATGTGTTTGAAAATCAAATGTGTTTTGATCAAATTTTAAAATGGTTCATCAAGATTATTGAGTTATTTTTGAGGGAGAGTTTGAGTTGATTTATACATGTTATTGTTTAAAATTGTAAAATTTACTTTGAGGTAGAGATGGTGCAGGGTTGAGGAAAAGCTGGATATGAGCCAGATTGATCGATTTTAAGAAGCTTATATTTGAAAAGTCAGGTTGCTGATATTTGAGGTCTCTGAAGACAAAGTTTGAGTCAGGCAAAGATTGAACCTGTGAACGCCAGATTACGATCCTGAAGTAGATGATGCTGAATAACTGAAGGAATGCCAGCAGATTGTTAAGGGGAGTCTGTTAATGCAGTTAGAGATAGTGAAGCCCAGAGACTGATCAAGACTGAAGATGCAAAGACTCGACACGTGCGACTTGTCAACATCTGAGGGGGAGTCTGTTAGTACATGCATCTGTCGACTTTGTCTTGGATCGAGTCTTAAGATAGATTGAATAGATTAGGGCACGTTTTACGAGAAAATAGGAGAGTTAAAGTGTTTAGAATGCTGATTTCGCTCCTAATGCTAATTCCGCCCCAAATGACATATGAACTGATTTCGGGCGGAATCACATGTTGTTGATTTCGCTCCAACTGATCCTGATGTCATTCTGAGTGGAATCAGAGCACTATATATAGGTCCTCATGAGCGAAATCAGTAAGAAATTCCTTGTATTCCATGCTGAAGTGCTGCCGGTGTGAGATTTGAATGTAATCAACGTCAGATCAATACAATCAGTGAATTAAGTGAAGATCAAGCTGTTACTAAGTCTATTTCTTGTTTTCCGCACCTGAAATAGATCAGAACCTCTCTAAACGACTCATTCGGATCAGTCGAATGATCCTACAGGATACCTAAATTAGGGAATCTACGTCATCGTATATTAGAAGAAGCCCATAAGTCTAAATATACGATGCATCCAGGAAGTGATAAAATGTACCAGGATTTAAGGAAAAATTTCTGGTGGATAGGAATGAAGAAAGACATAGCAGCCTGTGTTTCTAAATGTTTAACTTGTTCACAAGTTAAAGCTAAACACCAGAAACCCTCAGGTTTGTTACAGCAATTAGAAATGCTAGTGTGGAAATGAGAATTAATAACAATGGATTTTGTTACTAAATTACCCAAAACTAAGAAAGGAAATGATACAATCTGGGTGATTGTAGATAGGCTAACCAAGGCAGCTCATTTCCTACCAATGAAGGAAACATTCAGTATGGAACAATTAGCTAAACTATATGTAAATGAAATTGTTTCTTTACATGGTATTCCTTTATCTATTGTTTCTGATAGGGATAGTCGATTTACCTCTCATTTTTGGTCAAGTTTCCAAAAGACAATGGGAACCAAGTTAAAGCTAAGCACAGCTTATCATCCTCAAATGGATGGACAAAGCGAAAGGACAATTCAGACAATGGAGGACATGCTTAGAGCTTGTGTAATTGATTTTGGAGGTAATTGGGACAATCACTTACCTTTAATAGAATTTTCTTATAATAATAGTTATCACACAAGTATCAATGTTGCACCATTCGAAGCACTTTATGGACGAAAGTGCCGAACCCCAGTCTGTTGGGCAGAAATTGGGGAAAAGCAACTATCTGGACCAGAGATTGTGCAAGAAACAACTGACAAAATCATTCAAGTCAAGGAACGACTGAAAGCCGCACGTGATAGATAGAAAATTTATAACAGGCGAAAACCATTGGAGTTTCAAGTAGGAGATAAAGTATTGTTGAAAGTCTCTCCTTGGAAAGGAGTGGTAAGATTCATCAAACGGGGAAAACTAAGTCCCAGGTATGTTGGGACCTTTTAAGATTATTAGAAAAATAGGACCTGTAGCCTATCAGCTACAACTGCCAGAGGAAATGGCAGGAATACATGACGTATTTCATATATCTAATCTCAAAAAGTGTTTAGCTGATGAATCACTGATAGTACCTCTTAAGGATGTAGAGGAAAATGAACAACTCAAGTTTGTAGAAAGGCCTCTACAGATTGAAGACAGGAAAGTCAAGAATCTCAAGCATAAGAGACTAGTTCTAGTCAAAGTGAAGTGGGACTCCGAAAGAGGACCTGAGTATACATGGGAGCTCGAGTCAGAAATGCAAAAGAAATATCCGCATTTATTTCAATAGATCTTGAGGACGAGCTCTAAAACAAGGTGGGGAGAATGTAACAACCCTCGGTAAAACCAACACTCTCATAATATTTCCGACACCCTATTATATCTTAAAATATTCCAATATGTCTTATATTACACCCCGTATGTGAAAACCGAGCCTGGATTATGTTTTAATATATAAAATAAATTAAAAACATGAAATATTGAGTTGAGGCGGGCCGCGTAGACCCACCCCAACATCTCACGCGGGCGGTATGAAGGTTAAAACCAGACTCCGCTGATTTCTTTAGTTCAAGCGGGCCGCGTAAGCTTAAGCTTACATTGACGCGGGCCGCGAGAGATCATCAAACGCGGATACATCCTGAGCTGACACGTGTCGTCATCGTGTCAAGCCTAGTGGTGATCCGGACAAGCTATGCGTTGACCCTCGGTTTGACGCGGGCCGCGTAAGGCTTCGCCTTATCTTACGCGGGCCGCCTGGGAACCAGATTTCAACAATATAAATAGAACGCATCAGTTTTCGTTTTTCGTCGCTCATTCTCAATTCCCAATCTCGAAATCTCTGATAATAGGCATAATTTTCAAGTATAATACCCCCTAATTAGCAAGGTTCTGCTCCGTTGTAAGTATTATAACCTTAGTTTCGTAATAGTTACGCTGCCCGATTGATTTAGGGTTCCGTAACAACTGTCGTAGTTCTGCCCGACGTAGTTGTTGGAATGCCGTCTCGGGGAGGGTATCATTAATAATTTCAAATGGTTATGGTACTAACCAATGTACATTTGTATAAATTATAGATTACATCCAGGAAACCCTTACGCGAAGTCTAAGATAGCAATGTGAGTTTATCCTCTTTTTGTTAACCTTTTTGTAATATTTTACAAAACCTTAATTATTTTACAATGCGATTAAGCAGTGATTGAGTCTTTGTAGTTCTTCAATTACTGCCGGTATTTGGGGTTTTGTATACAAAATTTATTACTTGCGAGTAGTAAGTCGGAATGACAGTACGCTACCATTGGACGACGAGTTAGCCAATGTGTAATATGACCCACAAGTCAAGGATTGACAGTACTGAATGAGTAATTGTGTAGAAATAAACAATGTGATCGCTCTCAATACTGTGTTAATTGATAAAATATTTCTTGATTAAACTGGGATTCACTCACCAGTATTTCCCCCTGACAAAATATTTTTAAAACATGTTTCAGGTAACACAATGTGAAAGCCAACTGGGAAAAAGCCAGCTCAAGAGCACTGACGGCTTGGAAAATAAGTGGCTATAAAAGTTATCTAAAACACGATGTTTTAAATTTAATAAAATAGGGTTTGTCCCTATAAATGTATTGTAATAAGAAACTTGGGTTTTACCCATGTGTTTATTAATATCAATTGTGGTGGTTTTACTCTGATAAACATTTCCTAACTACGGTCCTGATGTAAATTTCGCTGCAAGATTAAATAACTGATACCACCAAACTATGAGCTCGCGTCCGCCCGTTCCCGTGACAGATAAGGGATCGGGGGTTGCAACACCCGTGTTGGCTGCCAGTTTTGTCTTTTGCATTTGCCTTTTCTTCTGCACAACATCCACCTTAGAACACGGCCCGTGTCTGGGTGACACGGCCCCGTGTCAAGTCTTCTATTTTTGCTATTTGTGGTTTGGATGTGAATTGGGGCTTGGCGAGTTGCGTCAATTCCTTCTTCTTTGTATTTATGTTGGTTTTTGCTGTGTTTTTGCTCCTTTTGCACATTTAAGCTCTTTTGACCCTAAAACTTAGAAAGGAACAGAAACACAAGTTTTTTCCAACATTAGTACTGAAAAAGGGTTGATTTTACGCCGTATTTGATATAATTTATATGTTGTATTTTAGCACATCAAATACCCCTACACTTGAATCTTTGTTTGTCTTCAAGCAAAACTCTATTACGTGGCTTACACACCCAAACGGAATAGGTAAAAGAGAAGGTTTTTGTCTCATCTTTAGAGTGTTGGGAATCCAAGTTCTAATTTTATTTTATTTACAATCTTATTCGTCATGATTTATTTAAAACACAATTTAAGAAAAATTATTTACTTTGGGCATAACATGCCTTTATAAAATTCTATTTACTTATATACAAATTTACATACCTCACAAGTGGTCACTCAACACTCGGCCGATGATGTATTAAGTGAAACACTCATGCCCATTTTGGAGCTTACTCCTACCATAGGCTTGACAATCGATCAAACCTCTTCCTTTTGACGTTAAATCCTTGTAAATATCAAGAGAGCTTTTGAAGGGTAGGTGGTGGTTGGGGTTTGGTATGTTTTATTGAAAAGGGTGAAAAGCGTAAAATATAGGTTCTTTATTGCTTTGTGGCTTAGCAAAAAATACCATGGTATATTTTTCTGATTTTTTTTGTTGCCAAAGTTGAAACTGAGCCATAATTGTAATTTCATAACCGATAGATTTACAAAAATGAAAGCTGAAAATGAAAAGGATTGTTTTTGTGGGTTTAATGAAAAGGTTTAAAGGTTCAAAGGGTTTAACTAGGGGGTGATTTTGGATAAAGAAAAGAAAAATAAAGGTTTTGTTTTGAAAAAAAATGGGGTTGTCCTAATGCCTCCATCATTTACTTACTTGGATTTTTTGTCGGTAAGGACTTGGAACGTATCATATCATCAAGTTCTAGATTCGTGAGAACCAAACGGGCTATTCACACAAGAAACGAAAATTGAGCAATTAGTATAGATGTATATTTGTATGCTTAGTAATGGCTCAAAACTCACTTTTGTGGGAAAAAAGGGTTGTAGTGTAAAAATGTATATATAATCAAATTTTATAAAGATTTGTCATGCTCTTTTTAATAATTTTCTAAATTGGTTCTTTTTATCACGACGCTATCAGTTGTAAATTCATAAAACATAATTTTTAGAACTTGTTTTACCCAACTAAACCAAGATAAGTAAAAAAAATGAAAAGAAAATTTTTGAAAAGTTTGGGGTGATTAGCGGTTCCAAGGCGAGTTTTGTGTAAGGCTTGATTGGGGACAAACGATTCAAGGTTTTTATTATCCTTCCCCCACATTTAAATTACACATTGCCCTCAATGTATCCCAAATATGATTTATTTTGGTAAAATGTGTAAAAAGTGTGAAAATAACAACATTTTCTTGTTACTGGCACTTGCAGCACGGGGGCGTGCTATGGGGACACGGCCCCGTGTCCAAGGTGCCAGTAACAATTTGAAATCAGAAGACTTACAGTGGGGTGGCCACGGGGGCGTGCTGGGTGAGCACGACCCCATGTTGCAACCACTGTTTTGCAGTTTATGAGTCGGGAGGCCTCTGATTTACGTGCATGGGTTCCATTTTTCATCATCCATCTAGTGTTTTCGCTTTCTTTAACACATTTATTTAAAATACCACCATCCAATCATCCATTTCATTAAAAATAAAAACATTACAAGAAATTAAAAATTACAAACCTGCATAAAACTAAGATAGATAGATAGGATCTTGAGAATGCCTCTTCGAGATCATTTTTGAAGAACCCTAAAGCTACGTTCCTAGATCTACGAATGATAGATAATGGAGGGCTAGAGCTTTTGTGGGAAATACTTAATCTAGAGGTCGTTAAGCATCTCTCCGATCTCACTTGGAAGGAAGATAAAGGGTTCCTCTTCTACCTCCTCTTGAGGGGGAGCGGGATTTATCAGGACCTCGAAGGTAGCATTGATAGGGGGGGTTCTGGAATCTTGACTTCCTATCCCATAGGTTGTATGACCTCATTAGCGAGGTTCCAATATTCTTGCGGGAAGATTGGCTCCATTGGAGGCAAATCCAACATATTCAACCTTTGATGTAAAAGGTTGATTTCTCTGAAATAATCTTCTAGCCCCATGGTAAGATAGTTCAAACGGTCTATGAGAACCTCCTCCACTAAGGTCATCTCATTGAGACTCTCTCCCAAGGCACTCACATATCTTACGAGAGTGGCCTCGAGGGAGAGTCTTCTCCCTATTCGGTTGGTTCTGGAGCTTGTTGATGACGTTCCACTCTGCTGGCTTGACATCTTGAGAGAAAATGACTAACTGTTAAAAAGATATATAATACTAGAAAGTTCAGCATGGCCCCGTGCCAGAGTGGCATGACCCCGTGCTGCTCCATCTGCTCCAGATTCTTAGCTCTAAAAATTTATTTTAAGTTAGCTTTGATTGATTTTTAACTTTCTGAACGTAAATAACTTAAAATAATGTTTTACTAAAATGAATTTGCAAAACTTTGATCTAAGAATCAAGAGTATGGCCCTCCTATTGAAGCTTTTTAAGCTTGAAGCTTCAATGGAGTTCATGAAGAATGAAGAAGGGGAAATGCACAAAAGAGGAAAGGACAAGAAGGTCAAATGAGACCTTTTTAAGAACATACCTTTTGGGGAATGTGTGAAGAATCTCCAGGATCTTTCCCTTTTAGAATGGTTCCAAACATTCTCCCCAAAGGCTGACTTTATAGACAACGACAGCACGCGGGCACGGCCACGTGTCTGGGCAGCACGGCCCCGTGTGGGATACATGTGTCAGAGAATGTTGTTTGTTAGTAGAACACGGCCTACGTCATTGCTGACATGGACCCGTGCTGAAAAAATACGAGGGGCATGACCCCGTGTTAGTTCGGCATGCCCCATGTTTTTAGAAGAATGTTGGGCACGACCCGGTGCTCAAGGAACACGGCCCCGTGTTGAGAGCTTTTATGAAGATTGCCTAGGTTTTTAAGGAATTATCCGACATTGGGTGGTTCCGTATTGGTTGGAACAACACCGTACTGTCGGATATACCGCAGACTTAGGCGAGAGGTACGAAAAAGCAAGAGGTTACCGAAAAGGTAGAAGACTTCTTTAAAAATGGGAAAACAAGACCATCCCTTATTTACCTTTTCCGGGCTCTTGTTAAAGAAGGTGTGAGTCAATTCGCTCCTGTCCATGCTGTTGGTGTGAAATTCACACTCGGTAAGGGGGACCGTCATTGCTGAATCGGAACAGGGACGACTATCGATTTCGCTTTCGTGGTCGTCTATGGTAGAGGGTTGGTTGACCTCGGTGTTGTTGTATGTACCTGATTTTTCCTCCATCGATTTTCCTTCAGATGGTATTCTTGATGAATATCGCGCCTTCATGAAGGATTCTAGTTCTTTGATATTTAGGATAATCTTCTCTTCTATTTGACCTATGTCTTTTAGGTCATCTAGATAAGAGGGTTGATGGGGTTCAGGCGGAGGGATTTCGTCGTTATTTTTACTCCCGCTTGTCTCAAGGTTTTCGTTACAGGAAAACGATGGGGCTAAATAGTGGGGAGTGAAGTTTAAAACACCACATTCCGATTCTTCATGCTCCTCCCCACAATAATCGCACCATAGACCATAAGTGTGGTGGGGATAAAATAATCAAAGAAGTCCATGTTTTCCAGAAAATTTTTAACAATCGGGATCAGGCGGTCACCATTTTCGTACAAACTGTTGGTTTGACACGGCCCCGTGTTAGAGTAACACGGCCCCGTGCTGCAGTTTGTATCTGGCATAAAATATATTTTAAGATTCTAGAGAGTTGACACGACCCCTTGTTGGAACAACACGACCTCGTGTCAATTCTGCAGAAAGTGAGAAATTACAAGAAAAAGAAGAAAAACCTAAAAAGAAAAGATAAAAAGGATTAGGCCGTTAATTTTAAGCTTTCTTAAAATCCTTGTGTCCCCGACAACGGCGCCAAAAACTTGACGTGCGTGTGGTGTATATATTTTTTAGTATATTTTTAGCTCTTTTTACTCGCCGATTTCAAGTTTTAAATATATAAAACACGATATTCTACTATCACTCTACACACACGCTAGGGCAAGTGCACCCATCGCGGACGTAGTATAGTGAAGGCAAGATAGTGTGGTCGTCCAAGGACACAAGAGCTTTTAGTACTGGCTTATCGTCAAAGTCTAATTGAATCAAACTTTGAGAAAAGATTTTTAAACTAATAAAAAGATAAAAGCAGAAAATAATATAAAATAAGAACAGATAGACAAGAAAGAATCACTTGGATCCGACTTATCTTTCATGTACCCTTTCGATGATTTCCGCACTTTGGGCATTTTAAGAGATTATCTTAGTTATATTAGTAGGCCCCTCTTGTGAAGGAGACATTACCCTCAACCTAGTGGTTTGAGTCAGCAAGGATACAATCCCACTAGGTCGGTGTCACACCCCAACCAATGGCGGAATCATCGGAGTGGGACTAGTTCGAGATTGTAAGAGACTTCATAACACTATTTGTGACAATATTTAATTAGACCGATATCATTTCATAACAAATTGTCAAAACATTACAAGTAATTCAAATAACAACATTGTTCAAACATAACATAACAAAATTGATACAACACTTTAAACCTAAACGTCTAAGTGAGTATCTAGGCATCATCAATCCTCAACCTGTAACATGTTTAAAATACAATTCAATGCAAAAGCAAAGGCGAGTATACAAGTTTATGAATAAGTATAAGTATAAAAGTTTAAAAACGAATCCACATGGGAACTTAGTTTATACAAGATCAACCTAACAAGGCATGCAATATTTCTAATCAACCCTCTGTTTACGCAAAATGATATAATTCAACATGACCACTAGTCTACGGGTGGTGCGTTACTCCTATAGCGCTATACATGTCAAATGGAGGCTCGTGAAAACTAATGACTAAAACATATCACATAAGTATGGTCCACGTACAAGCATCAAGTATAACAACATAGTATTCATGTATAAGGATTTTTTCGTGCATTTCATAAAGAATAAGTTTAAGTCTAGTTTAATAGCTAAACATGTTACACCCCAAAAGTGGTAAACATAAAAAGGGGGTTGCGAGTATACTCACGGTTTTGCAAGTCTTCTACTTGTGAATCCGCGAGTGAGTTGTTGTTGATTAGGAGGTAGGAACACCAAGTCCTTCTACACGAAGAAACAAAGTGTATGAGTTTTGGGAATTCGAAAGATTTAGGGATTTAGGAAGTTAAAACACAAGAACATATGTATTCGAAAGTAAACATCCTTTAACACAAAGTACTTGTTCTTGACACTGTGGAACCTCAAGGGTTAATGTTTTTATGAGTAGTATACTCATTAGAATCGTAACAAGTCTTATGTCTTGGATGATGTTATTCTAATACTTTGACGAATGAACACAAATTCACCATCAAGGTTCGAATATTGAATATTACATACATATAAATATTACTTAGGTTATATATTATAATGTCCAATAGTCAAGCATGAGGTAGAAGATTAAATCTTCATTTAGGTACTTCTTAGTATCATGGAAGCCATGTAGGAGGTAGGAAGAACAAGCTTCCATTTAGGTACCTCTTATGGTTCACCACTACACTTGCTGTAAAAACATACAAGGAGGGTCATGAACTAATATTAATACAAGAATAACAAATAACTACACTATGAGAAATCATCAAGTAATGTGGGGATTCTATGTTGGACAACCCAAGTTAGTCCATAATCACACCTTCATCAAGCTTGAAGATTGAACATCACTTGTGGGATAAAAACCCTAAACAAAACAGAATATATGTGAGGTTTAACCTCTGATTTCGAATGTCTCAGCCCCGTTTTTAAGCTTAACTAACCATAGAAGTGGTTATAAACATAAGGACGTGGGTTTGAGTGAGTTAGACTCAAGTTTAAACAAGGATTAGTAAAGATTAATGAAAACAGTGAACTTTGGAGCCTATTTTCCGGAGTTCTATGGACTTATTTACTGTGAAACACCCATGGAATCGAAGCTAAGGTCAAGCCAAGTGTTCTGGAAAAAGAATGAGCTAAAACGGATGAGAAACGAGTGAGTTATGCTCACTTTAGTGAAGCTTGAAGTTTCTGCTCAAACTTGAACTTGCAGCAGCTTTAGGACTGATTAGAGAGAGTTGTGAGGGAGTTTGTAAAGTGAAAATGACTTGGGAGGCACTTGGTATTTATAAGGAAGTGATTAGGGTTGGTTTTGGTGGGTTATTAAATGCTAAAAATGAGTTTAAACTTCAAACAACACCCAAAATCGCGCTCAAATTCGTGGCTGATCAAAGGAGCCTGAACTGGGACCTGGCTCGCGGCCAGTGTAGCCCCAGGGCTAAGTTTACGTGACCAGCATCAAGGGGTGGGCTGAAGTTTCGTTTTATTACAATTTGGCCCCTCAACTTTGCAATTTAGGGCTTTTTAGGTGTTTTAGGGACTATTTTTGCCATAAAAGCATAGTTTAAGGGCAAATCAAGTATGAGGAACATAAACCAAGTATAATTAAGCGTATGAAGGTCGTATTTAAGTATTGTTTATGATCAAAACATGTTTTATGCATAAGTTTCACATATTTGCAAGTTTAGCACATAGTTTCCAAGAATTACGAATAAGCATCAATTGTTTCACGAAATTGAATGTATGAGCATGTATAAAGTATGTATAACATGTATTTAACAAAATATGAGTTTTATTTATGATCCAAGTCTTGGATTTTACAACAATTACAAGGAAAGAACGATTACAAGATCACAAGACTTCCAAAAATAGAAATACAAACAAGACTTGCTATAAATGGAAAGTACAAATAAGCAGGGCGTTACAGTCTTCCCTCCTTTAGGGAATTTCCTCCCGAAATTTAGGAAGATGTAGCGAAAAAAAGCGGATACTTCGTGTCACACCCCGACCGCGTTAAAACAACAAATCGCGGCGGAAACGTCGGGGAGTGAGGCGACAGAATTATTGTTTCAACAACCATGGTAATTAAATTTTTGTATTATTAGAATTAAAGTTTACATTGTCTTGGAATTTAAATAAAACATAATATAATAATTGTCTTTTAAGTCGCTAAGGCCCAAGTCCGCCTAAGTGTAGCACAAGCATCATCATGCATTAACACCTGAAACACATGCGAAAATAGGTACGTCAGCATAAAAATGCCTGTGAGTTACATAGGTTTTATTTATGCAGATTCATGACTAGTAGTTTAAAAAAGTGTTTTACAAAATATAGTCATGAACCTTGTAAAAAATGTTTTCCTTTATGAAATCATATGAAAATCGATATGAAAATCAAATGATAATGAAAGGAGAATGCATGGTTAAATGAATAACCAGGTAAAAGTGAATTTGTATAAAATGTGTAATTTGTAAAACAATGTCGTGTCTTTGAATAAAATGTTTCATGTTTCTGTCAAGTGGTTTAGATAACGCAACAATGCATAATACAATAAAAGCACTTAAAAAATATATATAGGAAGTACCAGCGGCGTATCCACCATGCTTTTATCATATAACACATAGCCCCGTTACATAAGTCACTTTATCAATAACCAACCAAAATGTCTTGTTTAATGTCAAAATGTTTATGTGTAAACCATGTTCAATGTCATGTGTAAAATGTATCATGTATAACAAAATGAAATGCATAGCTAGTAAAAAGTATTTACTCAACTATGTGATGATGTCAATGTGAAAACTGTATCGTGTATGGTGAATAACTAGAAATTTACTCAACCCCATAGTAAAATGTATAAAACAAAGTGTTTGAATAAACCTAAGTTTAAATCAAATGTTATGTTTTGCAGAAAACAATGCTTTATGATTACAAACATTTATGTAGTAATGTTAATCGCATACATTCAAGCCTTGCGACTGTGGCAACAAACCTTTAAACAAATTAAAGGTTTATCTAAATTATGTATATCGGATTCTGTCATTCCCAACTTCCAAACAAACCTAGGAAGTCGGAAACAGGATTTGTCAAGTCCTATGGTACCATTACATACTACCGAGCGGCGTGATCAATGTTAATGAATGTATTATTGTCCCGATTAAGCACACCAAATGTCATAACCAATGTAAGCATGCTATAAAAACCATGTACTAGGAATGCTAAATAAACATGCCTAGTAGAAATGTTCATGTAAAACAATGTGCTAGCATGCTCAGTAAACATACATAGCAGAAATGTCATGTAAAACAATGTGTACATATGCTAAGTAAACATATGTAACAAAAGTGTAATAAATCAATGTGCTAGCATGCTTAACATACATAGCAAAACATAATTGAAAGCATGTACTAGATATGTACTAGGTGAAACTAGCATGTTTATGTCATAAAAGCATGAAATGCACGAAAGTAACACGTATGTACATGTGTATCACCCCAAAGTATTTGAAAACGGTAAAATAGGGGAACTATGTACTCACTTGGGATTGCTTATTAGTCTTGAGAATAAGACCAAATTAAGCTCCAAGTATCACGGAATCAACAAGGCACCTAGTATAGGTAACTATGTTAATAATCGGATCCTAAACCGGGAGATAGGATAGAATGATGTTCTATAAATCAAATGAGTATTTGAACTCATATGGTATGATTTAATAGAGCTAACATTCTGATTTGAAAGTCTACCTAAGTGCTTTTGACCCGTTTTAACCCGTTATGGTAGTTTAAGCCACTATAACGTGTCGTTTGCGCAAAACTATGTTTGAATGGTTAACTATGTGCTATGTCAAGTATTACATGCCCAATTATCCCTAAACATGTTACTAAATCAGATTATATGTCAAAAATATGTTCACATATGCAAAATACGGATTTATGCTTCAAAAGGGCGTTTTGATCATTTCCTATGGGCATACAAGCTACTTAACATATAACTAACCAATCCTATGTGATCATAAGGTATAACCTTAGAGGTTATTCCCTATGTAACTATGATCACTACACAAGCTTGGTCGGATCCTAATGATCGACCAAACGGGTCGGGTTCAAAAGTCTAAGCGGTTGTTTAGACCGCCTAACTTACGACCCTATACAAGCACTAAACTAATAGTGACGAGTTAAACATGTCAAAACATGTTTAACCTACTTAGAAAATTGATTTGGTATCAAAACAAAGTGTTTTGATACCTAAAAGTAGTTCCGTGGCAAAATGCGTGCTAAAACGCATTTTGACCGAAACTTTGACTCGTCACTACGCCTAGTTAACGTGGTAATCAGTAGGTATAATCGCTAAGGATTATAACCATTGTGATTACAATCACGTTACAAAGTTCAAACGAACTTTGCGTTTGACCATTGACTGGTCAAACTGAAAGTCAAACACTGTTTGACTTTTTAAGCTAGTAAGCAATAAAAGAATGAAGGAATGCTTACAAAAGGTTCTTGCTTGAACTTGATCTTATAAACTCTCAGGTATAAAGTTATAAAACCCCCAACTTAGAGAATTTTAGATCAAGTGTGAGTTGCAACAAATGAATTGGTAGGCTATTTATAGGAATCAAGAGCCATCAAGATCATTTTGTGTGGTGATCAAGCAATGATCCCAGCCCTACACATGTTAGGATATGATTGAGGGACTTGGGGAACCCTTAAACTTGGTTACTACACAAGAAAGTTGCAAGAAAATACAAGGAAACAACTGATCTGCTCAAAAAACACATTTTCTATTGCTGGGCACCTCACACGGCCCGCGTAAGGATAGGGAGCACGCTTACACGGCCCGCCTGGCTGTAACACCTCGAAAATTCACGTCCTATAAAGTATTGACACGTGTCATAAGCTTGAACGTGTGAAAGAATACTCTAGAGGGACTAAAGTTGACAAACATGAAAAGTATGTGAATATACGAGTTCTAAATGTCAACAGTGAATAAATATATGGTACATTAACCCTACATGATGCTCATACCTTCAAACAAATAAATCATGGATCATACGAAACTAGAAGTGAGAGATTTCAAACTACAGGGGTTAAATGTGTCAACATGTTTAAGTTATACCTCTGAGTGACCTTTTGACAAACCCGAAGCTTTGTAACGGTTAATTATGCTCACTAGAATGCACGATATAAATTTCATAAAGTTTCGTTATCGTATGAGCAAGTTGTGATCAAATTCGTTTACAAGGGGTTAAAGCGTCTACGTTGAAAGTTAGGACTTTTCGGGTAACAATAAAGTTAACCGAGGACTTAACAAAGTGGGTAAATATCTTGAAGCCCTTATATGTCAAATTAGAGGGTTCAAATTGCAAGAAATAGGTCAGTTGACATTTCGGAAGGGCCAAGAGGTGAGATGCAACAAATTGAAAATGTTTTTGGCTGATCAGAGGTCCCAAGCGGGCCGCGTAAGATCCAATAACATCTTACGCGGGCCGCGTTAACCGCCCAGATACAGGAACATCAGTCAGCAGCCATTTTTCGCGCATGAACCGACTTTAAACGATTTTCCACATCTTTCTTGACCCCTAAACAACCCCTAAACACTAGGGACACTTGTGGGAATGTTGTGGTCAGTTGATAGACTTAGATGTCAACATTTTGTGGTGTTGAAATCACTATAAAAGGCCAATGAGTTGCAACCTTGTTCTCACACCTTCTCTTGCACTTCCTGATCATTCCTGGAGCTCAAGACTCCTCTCAAGTGATCTCTGGTCGTTCATCGGACCTTGGTAAGTTTGCTAATCTTTTCTTAATTAAGTTTTAGCTTAAAAGTCTAACCGTCGTAATAAACGGTTGACTTTAAGATTAATCACTAATGGTCCAGTGATTAGTCGAATCAAAAGTGGTTATAAGTTGGTAATTATGTGGGTAATAAACCCTTAAAAGGATTCCCCCTGATTCCCACTCTAACTAGGTCTAATGTCGGGTCAAACTTGTATTTAAAAAGTCAACATGATACTTAGTTTACAATTTATGCATAATAAGCAATGTAGAACATATACAACCTGTTGGATCATTGTTATAACTTAGTAATTAGTGTAAGAACATGTCTATACATGTTCAACCCGACAATTCTCTGTAAAGACCCGGTTCGGAACCGAAAGTCGCATAGTTTGACTTTCACTTTGACTTTCAGTTCTGACCTGTTTAAGTGTGTTTTAGAAATGCCTTAGAGCTTTATTTGGACCAGGTAACATGCTAGTATAACCCTCTGTGATTATACACCATGGTTCATTAGTTAACCAATTAATATGCATGATTCTGTTAATTGCTCATATGTTGACCATTATGCCCTTTACACCTTAAAACGTGATTTATGAAAATATAAAAGTGTAGAAACCTTAGTTACTGATATATAAACTTGTATGCAAAGTTTGACATCAGTTTGAGGTGTAGATTGAGAGTTATGCTCATTAGCGTAAATTGAAGGCTTTTTGTTAATTAAACGGCGTAATTAGCATATAGCCTAGTTAAACCCACTTCTTGATATCAAACTTATTACCCACTGATGTAATATATTATTTTGGGATTTTTAAAGATTTTTAATTAATTTTAGGCTGAGCATAACTTATAGTCGTAGTCTTAATCGGGTAATTGTCAGTTTTGCCCTTACAGGCTATAAAATGAGTTTTACATATCTAATCGACTCCAAACCTTTTGCTACTGATCTTAAATGATAAATAAATTATTTTAAGCCTTCTGGAATAATAAAAATATCAGCTTTATCGGTAGAACCCGGAAACGGCTTCTAATCGCCTTATTAAGCGTTTTTAACACATAGTATGTATTAAAACTATGTTAAACATACAAGGGTTAATACCCACTGATATTTTAGGAAAATCATAATATTTTAACAGTAAGCAAAAGTTGTTTAACTCAGACTTCGGTTTTGAGCTTTTCGGCTTATGTGAAACTACCAAAATGCCCATACGGTGCATAGTTTGGTAATAATTGATAAATTCACATATATAAAATATCCTACTGTTATAACTTATAAAAATAAGTATTTTTGCTGATTATATCAGACCTGTAACTCAGGTAAATACTTAAACTCTTTTATAACCTTTTAAATGACCAAACTACCCCTACGGGGCAAAGTTTGTGTTTAACTACGTTTCAGGCATAATGAAAGACATCTTACTGATGTCACAATATATTTGAGGCATAATTAACTTAGGAAACCTGTATATAGCTCTTATGAATACCCGTTACGCTTATTACGCGTTCGGTTCGGTTTATGTAACTAGTTTGCATAAATTAGCCGAAACGGGTCAAACCTTATCGGTTTTATCTCAAAATCCAGAATGTGTATGAAATACCCATATTAAGCAAGTCTCCGAACTTGTTGGGTCTAAATCACATTCTAAAAACGGTCTTCGCCCTATCGTGCATTTGAACCGTATAACTAACCGGTCTAAGCTTAGGCTTAATTAAAGACCCGTTAGCATTCTAATTGGTTATTTATACCATCGTTCCAGACTAGAGCCTTCCGGTAAATTGTACCTACGCTTACTTAAGTGAATACGGCTGAGTTATTATAAATCTTGCTATTTAAGACAGGAGCTAGCTCAGGTAAATACCCTTAACTTATTTTCCCTATTACGGGCTTGGGATACGGTAATATAAATACTACATGGTCAGGTATGGGATTCAAAGACCAATAAGTCGGGAAATCCAAATAACCTGTTTTTAATTCGTATTGCTTGACTGAAACATTGGGGATTAATGCGACCGTGTCCTGGATATCCTTGACTCATTAAATGCAATGGCCACGACCTAAGCACGGGGTGTAGGCATACAACTGACAGATGCCATATGCTTATTAATTAATTATACCCAATAAGGGATTCCCAATAAGGGAATAGTGGTGTGTCGGTTAATCATGAACCGGCATAGAACCAGGCCCCGTATGTAGAGCAAGTTATGTAAAACTGATAACATGAAATATAGTTTGTCCCGAGTTATAAAAGATTAATTTTGCCTCTATGCATTTTAATCAAGTATAAAAGATTAATTTTGCCTTGTGCATTTTAATCAAAGTGTCAAAACATCTTCGTGCCTTGAGCACCTAAACCAATTTTTATAGACATTTTCAAATGAGTCGGTTGAGTGTATTTACCAGTGAAAACTGACGTATTTTCAAAAGTCTAAGTGACAGGTACAAGTACGTAAATAGGCTGGAAGCTGCTCAGGACGTTAATAAGGAACCTTGCAAGTTCTAGGCGTCTAAAGTCTGTTGAACAATATTTGTATTTTAAGATCCGCCTGTGGATCCTTTACTTTCCGTTGTAATACTGGATATTACTTTATATTCGGATTGTAATATATTTATCTTTTGCTTCCACTGTGCATTTATATATTGTGTTGTTTGACTATTATGGTGCCAACCACGTCACGATACTCCCCACCGGGCCCACCGGTGACACGTGGAAAGTCGGGGTGTGACACTGGCCTTCCCAGATCAGCATAAGTTTCATATAATTACAGTTCAGGTCCCTGTACTTGGTTTAAGCTCATTTCAGGCCCTTTTGACCCCTGTTAAGCCATTTTCAAGGCTCTACAAGGTCAATATGGTTTAGAGGACTCAAAATGTGCTTGGAAAACTCTCGGATGTCGCCTTGTTTGGTCGTACGGTCGCGTTATTCGTTAAATTACGATGAAACTCAAACGGACGCGAAAACGAACCAAATTAAGCGACGAATGGTATTTTTGCATGCCGATCACTAAAATAAAAATATTTTAGTGTGTACAAAAATTTTGGATGTCCAGATGTGGTCAGAACGTAAGATATGCGCAAAAATGCAAACTTACGCCGTTTTTGACACTTTTAGTCCCTGTAAGATCATATAAGCATGTTTTCGCATACCGAACCTATCAAAGCTTATTTCTAAGCTATGTTTAGGTTATATAGGGTATTTTTAGCTTATGATAAAGTTCCGGACTGTATGTTGCCTTACGAAACGACAGACTTTTTGCAGTTTGACGCAAATAGTCCCTGTGAGTGAATAAACTTGTTTTTGCCATACCAAACCTTCTAAAACTTATTTCTAAGTTATGTAAAGGTTATTTAAGTTATGTTAAGCTTATGTTGCTGTTCTGGAGTGTTTGTCGCGTTAAAATGATTACATTTACGCATCAGTTTGCGTATAACTTTCCAGAAAACGATATAGAGTTCAAAATCAATCAAAAACCAAAACTCACAAAATGTCAAACATAAATAACAAACATTGGGATCAAAATATATTGTTTTATTGATATTGAATTTGTTCATAGTTTGTACAATGATATCACAAGCACAGATGTCACACTTCGTCTTCATGTGACTCTTGAGTTCCCAAGTGAATTCAGCGCCACGTTTACCTTCCCATCGAACCTTGACGATAGGAATTTTACTGAGCCTTAATAAATTGACTCTTTGATCCATGATTTCGATGGGTTTTTCCACAAAATGCAAGGTCTCATTGACTTGGAGGTCCTCGAGTGGAACTTGAAGCCCTTCGTCAGTTAGACACTTCTTTAAGTTTGGCACATGGAAGACAGGATGTACACTGTTGAGTTCTTCAGGTAGGTCCAGTCTATATGCAACCTTGCCAACCCTTTCGAGTATCTTGAAAGGGCCAACGTAGCGAGGCGCGAGTTTCCCTTTCTTACCAAATCGAACCACACTCTTCCAAGGGGACACCTTAAGAAGTACCAAGTCACCTGTCTTGAATTCCAAGGGTTTGCGACGCTTGTCAGCGTAACTCTTTTGTCGGCTCCTGGCTTTCAGTAAATTGTCTCGAACCTGTAAAATCTTATCCGTTGCTTCTTGTATAAGGTCGGGACCAGTGAATTGAGATTCACCAATCTCGTGCCAACAAATAGGAGAACGACACTTGCGACCATACAATGCTTCGAAAGGTGCCATTTGAATACTCGCATGATAACTGTTGTTGTACGAGAATTCGTTCAAAGGCAAGTGTGAATCCAGTTACTACCAAAATCTATTACGCAAGAACGAAGCATATCCTCTAAAGTTTGGATAGTACGCTCGGTTTGACCGTCTGACTGAGGATGGAAAACAGTGCTAAGGTTAAGAACAATACCCATAGCAGATTGAAAAGTTTGCCAAAGACGAGACGTAAAACGAGCATAACGATCGGAAATGATGTCAATGGGGATACCATGACGATAGATGATCTCATCAGTGTAGATTCTAGCCAATTTCTCGACTTTGAAATCTTCACGACTGGGAAGAAAATGAGCTGATTTGGTCAATCGATCAACGATCACCCAAATACTGTCATGACCAGAAGAAGTACGAGGAAGTTTAGTGATAAAGTCCATGGAAATGCTCTCCCATTTCCAGACACGAATCTCTGGTTGTTCGAGTAAGCCAGAGGGACGTTGATGTTCAGCTTTTACCTTCGAACAAGTGAGACATTTTGCAACTAGGAGGTAATATCCCTTTTCATCCCATGCCACCAGTATGACGTACGTATATCATAGTACACCTTGTCAGCGCCAGGATGGACGTAATACTTCGATTTGTGTGCCTCCTTCATCAGAAAGTCTCGAAGGTTTTCATGATTAGGGATCTAGATACGATTGAGATAGTATAGAATACCATCGGGTTTAGACACGAGTTCATGTTCCTTAGCACCTCGTATTTCAACAGAGAGGCTACCTTCGTTAATAGAGGCATATTGAGCTTCACGAATGCGGTTTTGAAGATCGTTAATGAGTTGGAGACAACGGATACTCTTACATGAGTTTTATGACTAAGCGCGTCGGCTACTACATTCGCTTTACCTGGATGGTATTTGATTTCACAGTTGTAGTCGTTTAACAGTTCCACCCAACGAAGTTGACGCATGTTCAGTTCCTTTTGGTCGAAGATGTGTTGAAGGCTCCTATGGTCGGTGAAGACCACACACTTAGTACCATAAAGGTAGTGTCGCCAAATCTTCAACGCAAAAACAACTGCGCCAAGTTCAAGGTCATGAGTAGTATAGTTTTTCTCATGTATTTTGAGTTGCCTCAACGCATAAGCGATGACCTTATCTCGTTGTATAAGCACACAACCAAGACCAAGGTGTGAAGCATCGCAATATACGACAAAGTCGTCATTACCATCAGGGAGCGTGAGGATAGGAGCATTGCAAAGCATCTCCTTGAGCGTTCGAAAAGATTCCTCTTGTTCGGGACCCCAAACAAAAGGTTTCTCTTTTTGAGTCAAAGAAGTCAAAGGAACAGCGATCTTCGAGAAGTTAGAGATAAAACGACGATAATAACCAGCAAGACCAAGAAACGAACGAATTTCAGACGGAGACTTAGGTGCGATCCAGTTCTTCACAGCTTCGATTTTAGCGGGGTCAACGTGAATGCCAAGTTCGTTGACAAAATGACCAAGGAATTGAACCTATTTTAACCAAAATTCACACTTGGAGAATTTGGCGTATAGACGTTCAGTACGAAGAAGTTCAAGGATAAGACGCAAGTGTCGCTCGTGTTCTTCTTGTATCTTGGAATAGATAAGAATAACGTCGATGAAAACGATCACGAAACGGTCCAAGTATGCTTTGCACACGCGGTTCATCAAATCCATGAAAACAGTAGGTGCGTTGGTCAAACCAAAGGGCATGACCACGAACTCGTAATGACCATAACGCGTACGGAAATCGGTTTTAGGTACATCTTCTTTGATGACTCGAAGTTGATGGTACCCAGAACGAAGATCGATCATTGAAAAGCAGATCGCGCCTTGCAGTTGATCGAAGAGGTCATCGATGAGAGGAAAAAGGTATCGGTTCTTGACAGTAAGCTTGTTGAGCTCACGAGAGTCAATACACATACAGAATGACCCATCTTTCTTTTTAACTAACAAAACAAGAGCACCCCAAGGAGAAGTACTAGGGCGTATAAAGCCTTTATCAAGAAGCACTTGAAGTTGACTCGAGAGCTCTTGCATCTCAGAGGGTGCCAAGCGGTAAGGAGAATTAGCAACAGGCGTTGCGCCAGGCACTAAATCAATGCGAAATTCGACAGAACGAGCAGGAGGCGGACCAGGAAGATCGTCGGGAAACACATCCGGAAAATCGCGTACAACGGGAACGTCACTTATGCTTGGGCCTTTGTCCTTCTTTTCCATAATATGGGCGAGAAAGGCGAAGGTACCCTTGCGTAAGCATTTGTTTGCTTGGATACACGACATAAGCTTGAGACCTTGAGAAGGTTTCTCACCATATACGTGTAGAGAATCACCGTTTGGAAGAGGAAGACGGATAAACATTCCAGCACGAACTCGCCTAAGCCAGTCCATGCCTACTATGATGTCAAAGCTACCCATTTGCATAGGTATAAGATCGATTGAAAATATATGATCGTTGAGAATCAAGGAACAGTTGGAAAGAACGGAATCAACAGCGACGGATTTACCATTAGCGACTTCGATAGCGAAAGATTTTGGCAACTTAGAGCGTTTACACTTAAGCAATTGTTCAAATTCTAGCGACACAAAAATTTTATCGGCGCCAGTATCAAACAGACAAGAAGCATAAACATCGTTCACAAGAAACGTACCAGTAATGACATCGTTGGCATTCTGAGCCTGAGCGGCAGTGATGACAAAAGCTCGGCCTCTAGCAGGTTGTTCTGCTTGTTGTTGCTGCTGTGGCGGTTGATGCTGCTGCTGCTGTTGTTAAGGCTGATAACGTTGGGGACAAACATTGGCGAGATGATTGAGATCACCACACTTGAAGCATGCTCGCACAGGAGCAGCTTGAGGTTGAGCCTGGTTAGGAACCGATAGCCTGATTCTGGTTGTTTTGGACTTGAGGGAAGTTTCGACATCGGTTAGCAAAATGACCATACCTCTGATAGTTGGCACATTTGCGGCAGGGTACGTTGGTAGGATGCTGAAACAAACAGGTAGTACATTTGGGATGAGATCCAACATAGCCTTGTCTTGGTGGTTCGGTGTTTGCGGGTGTAACGACGGCTAAAGCTTGTAAGGGTTGTGGGTTTGGCGGAGTGATGACCGCACAATTTTGGCTTGAAGCCTTCCGCTTCTTGCCTTTGTTCTTCTTGGATTGTGAGGATGAAGGTTCAACAACGGTAGTAGTATTGGTGGTATCAGTGACAGCTTGATGCGCACTCTTCATCGAAACCTTGTCATAGGTTCCATGAAGAACGCAGTTGTTGTTAAGTTCGGTGGCTATGGTATAGGCTTCCTCTATGGTTTTAGGGTTAGCAGCGGCAAGATGATTGGTGACGGAAGGTGCAACACAACGAATGAACTTGGCTATGGTTTTGGGGATGTAATTAACTTGTCCAGGGCAAAGGACACTAAGTTGTTTGAAGCGCGTAATCAGACCATACATGTCGCTCCCCTTTTGCGTTAGGTTCCAAAATTCATTCTCCAATTTTTGGAGCTCGTGAGGAGGGCAGAAGTGGTTTTCATAAGCTGCTTAAGCTCGTCCCAAGGTAACGCATGTGCAGCGTTATTTCCCCTCTTGTTGCGTTCGGTGGTCCACCACTCGAGTGCCCTAGAGCGGAAGACTCCGGTTGCATTCAAAGTTCATAACTCATCAGGGTAACCACTTTGCAAGAAAGTAAGCTCAACTGCGTCAAACCAATTCATCATGGCGGTAGCGCTATCTTCGCCTGTAAACTCCAAATGTTTACAAGCCATAAATTGCTTGAATTGGAATGTTGGCTTAGGTTTTTCGGCCTTCGAATCGACAGAGCCATGCGGTGAATTGGTGTTTGGCTGAATCTTGCTCACAATATCGGGTATGACCTTGGCCATTTGCTTGGCCATGAATTTCATGCAATCCCTTTGTGACATGGAGTTGGATTTGGCGTTGGAGGTCGAACCCTTCTTTGACTTGGTTTTCTTGGAAGCACCGTCGGACGGCATCTAAGAATTGAAAGAGAAGGAACGGATGAGACTTGATCATAAATTTAAAATAAGTTTGCAAGTTTTAAACATGTAAACATGACGTAACACGTATGGTTCACATAGCATGATCTCAACAACTATTCAACAAGTATAAACACGTATGAATGCGTAAAAATAGTATAAATTTAGTTTGTTCACGAGAATTATTATTGTTCTTGATTGCGCTAGATGTGCAAATTGTGTAACGGGTTGTGAAATGAACGAGGTAACAAGTATAAAAATCACATATAAATTGAATCACATAAAAGAGAGGCTCATAAAACATAGGATTGTTTCGGGTAGAGAAACGTCGACTATTCCAAAGTGAATCGAAAGTCCTTTCAAATTAGAGAAACGTGCTTTGGCCTATAGGTAAGATACTCTCGTCGAGAAGCGATTAACGGTATCTTACCCTTCCAGTTACTACACGTCTCTAATCTATTGAAACAATCGAAACTTTGGCGAGGACGAAAATCGAGGAATGGGACTCAATTAACAAGGTGCGGGTTTCACCCCTAACTTGACGATTTCGTACCCTAATGTGGTTGGTACTCATCGGGTCAACATATAATTTCGACACTATGACGAGGGTCCACTAGAGTTTGAATTGGAAATTTACCATTTAGATGTGGATTTCACTCCTAGCTAAATGGCGAAATTTCATGCAAAAATAGGAATAAGCGGAATGAGAGTCGTTCACCAAATTGTGGGTTTCACGCCTATTTTGGTAAACTCGTCGCTTTTGTATAAAGAGTGTCTTCAAGTCTTCAAGTGTATTGTGTAAATTGTTTTATGAAAGACATATTGTAAGTATTAAGACCAAAAGAAGAGAAAGGAGCAAAGAAGGAAGCATGTCATTTTAAGCATGAAACAAGAATGGTAAAAAATATGGTTCTTACTATAGACTAGGTCGAACATGGCAATTCTACCTAATTCCCTATAGTTATGGATCTGATACCAATCTGGTATCAGAGCCAGGTTTCGATCCTGGGACTTGTGGGTTGATTATTTTCATATGTTATTTGCAAGTTGTTTTAAATTCCGAATCTCGACTCTAAACATACTTGAACTTTAACCCTTACACATTCAATCTCCTAATTTCATTGCTCATCAACAATTGGATAATCGGAAAGCATATGCAAATTTTGTGAGTATACTTGACCCATTTTACTGTTTTCACACTTTTGGGTGTAACATGTTTTTTTATATACAAAACACACTTAGTATACATATTCTTATGCAAATACACAAACAAACAATCCAATACATGCTTATTATTTGTTATGCTTGATTCGTGTTTTCTGGGTGATTCTTATGTGATGAACTTGTCATTAGCTTCGTACAAGCCTCCACTTAACATGTATAGCGCTATAGGAGTAACGCACCACCCGTGAACGAGAGGTCATGTTAGGTTTATTCATTCATGCTTGCGTAAACAGAGGGTTGACTTGTAAATCGCATGCCAGTTTATACGTTAATGTTGATAACTAGGTTTGCCATGTGGATTGTTCCTTATCATTTTTATACTTATATACTACGCACCAAACTTGTATGCTCGCCAATACTTTTTGTATTGAACTACACTTTTAAAACATGTTGCAGGTTTAGCGATGATGTTGGTGATGCATGGAATCTAGTAGGATGCTTAGATACACACTTTAAATTTGTATTCTTATTGTATTGTATTTCGTTACTCATGTTGTATTTATTTCAAATCTTTGTAATTGATTCTTTAGAAATGAAATGGAAATTTATTATTTAAATATTTGTCACAATTATTAGTGTTATGATATCTCGAGCAATCTATTTCGTCTCACTCTGATGTTTCCGCCATCGGTTGGGGTGTGACAGTCGGAATATTGAAAGATAATTAAATAAGTTATTAATGCAAAATGTGGTGGGCCCCCTTCCAGGCAGCGATCACCCGCAACCCGTTGGTCTGAGTCAGCAGGGATACAGTCCTCGCGGGGTTGGTTTAAAGTTTTAATAGTAGTTTATAGATAAGGGGTTCAAGTGGTTTCTTACTCTCAGTCGGCCCAGTCATTCCCGGCCAATCCATGGAGTAGTATTAAACTTGAACTAGGTTCTCGCATGATCTATACACTGAACGAGACATAGAATTACCCAACCACCCTTCTAACCCCCTTCCAAGTAGTTAACATGCTTTATATAGACCGCAAAGACACGAATATGTGGATAAACGACATATGAAGAATGATTAAATAAGTTCGCCTTCAATACTAGTTATTAAAGTCAATAATACATACCCAATTAAAAAGTTGCCAAAGATTGGAAATCATAAAAGAAAATACATAAAATACATGTCTTCACCAAGTGATATAAGAATTTAGCCAAGCATGACCTTTGTTTTACAAAGATTCTTACAATCAATCTTGGATCCCGAGACTACACACACTCTCCAAAAGATGGAAAATGGATGATGGTGTTGTAGTGGTGGTAGAGTGGTGGTAAGTGAGAGAGAAGTGGTTTTCCAAGGGATGGTTTGAAGTGGAACCAAGCACTTCTATTTATAGCTGAAACCAGAAGCTCCACCACAGCCCGTGCCCGCCTGGCACGACCCCGTGGTCATTTCTCTCTCTCTCTTCCTCATTAACTGCTTGTCAGATCTTGTACTAACACGGCACCGTGTGTCAATGGCACGGGCCATGGCCAAAGTACTTGCTACTCTATCACAGATTCTGAAAATCTTTGAGTTGACCACGCCCTGTGTTGGCTTAGCACGGCCTCGTGTTGGCTGCCAGTTTTGTCTTTTGCAGTTGGCTTTCTTCTGCACCGCATCCACCTTCGGACACGGTCCGTGTCTGGGTGACACAGCTCCGTGTCAAGTCTTCTGTTCTTGTTGTTTTGTGGTTTGGATATGAATTGGGGTTTGGCGAGTTGCGTCAATTCCTTCTTCTTTGTATTTTTGTTGGGTTTTGCTGTATTTTTGCTCCTTTTGCACATTTAAGCTATTTTGACCCTAAAAATTAAAAAGGAACAGAAACACAATCTTTTTTCCAACATTAGTACTGAAAAAGGGTTGATTTTACGCCATATTTGATATAATTTATATGTTGTATTTTAATCACATCAGTAAACGAAACCGATCCCTAAACGTTTCGGCATTGTAGACAGGATTCTCCTTAAAATAATCCATCACTAACACTTCGTTGGCATGTGTACGATCACGATCCACCATTTTCTTCTTTGGGCAGCTCAAACCTTCAAGTTCGTTATATGCCTTCTCGAAAAATTCAATCGCGTCGTCGTCGAAAGACGAAGAGCTATCGGTATCTACCGGAAACGAATCGGTTGGAAATTCCATTTTTATGAAAGAAAGTGGTCTAAAATTATGTATTTGTGTGGGTGAAATATGTATTTGTGTGGATGATATATATGTAGTGTTTACTTTTTTTTCCTCATCGCGCCAACGGTCACCAACGTTCAAATATCAACGGTAACATCAAGCTTCTTCACTCATTGTCACCAACACGCGTTATTATCATCACGCGTGGTGAACTTCAGTGGCGGCGGTGTTCCACGCGTGGAACTTCAACCAGAACGAGCCACCACGCTGCGCCCCGGTAAGAATTTTAAGCAATATTGCTATTTTATGACATCAACCCGATTTGAAAAAGAATAAAAATCAAATTTCATATAAATTAGTTTTTTGAGGAATGATATAATATTAACACGTGATATTTTCTAGAATCGCTCACTAGTTTTTTCATGTCCTTATATTCTTGACTTTTGCACGCATGTCGCCGACTATTGTATGCTAGTCATATTGAAGAAGGTGCTTGACTGTTATGAAATGTTGGTTTGCCATTTTTACCTGATTATTTCATCCTTGCTAGTTAGAATCAAATATAAATAAATATAACGTGGTAAACATACAAAGAATTAACTAGAATAACTATTATTATTTTATATTTTTAAACTGAAGTAGGAATTCTATGAAATGGTTGTTGTAACTTGTTATTATATCTATTACACTAGATGTAAGCCCCGCCACGTTGCGGCTAGGGCTTACAAATTTAGGTGTAATGTATACCAGGAATACCAACTTCGCCTTTGTTGTGCTATGTGTTCCTTTCATGTCTACGTATTTTTTTTCTTAAAAAAGTACCTCAAAGCATATATAATAATAAAAAAAGTTTGGGATTAATCTATCTTCTTTTAAGTATAGATTAACATGTTTTAAATTACTATTTATTATATATCGAGTAAAAACTGAAATAAGATCATAATTTACTTTATAGTGGTTGGTGGTGTTTTTGACGGTGGCTGTGATGGTAATAAACAAAAGGTTTTACCAAAGTTAATTTTTTATTCGATAAATGAGTTGTTGCTTACCTATATGTATAAACATCCCTAGTTACCCACTATATTTATCTCTCCCCAAAACCTTCCTCTATTTCTCACTCTCTTAAACTCAACTTTTCCTTCAATATTTGATTTCA
Source organism: Helianthus tuberosus (assembly GCA_030545235.1). Lineage (NCBI taxonomy): Eukaryota > Viridiplantae > Streptophyta > Magnoliopsida > Asterales > Asteraceae > Helianthus > Helianthus tuberosus. The sequence continues at coordinate 87,702,992 of CM060405.1, forward strand.
TAAATGTTGTATAACATATCCTCAAGTCTTCCAAGAATCTTTACATAAATCAATTTTTATGAGGTTATACCTACATACATATATAATATGTATCTATATATGTAACCCCTTCAACTGTGTCCAAATTCTTGAAAGTTATTTCCAACCCCCACAATCTCAAAACCTCATCATCAAAGCACTTAAGCACCGGCACCGCCTCGCCAGAAAACTGGTTGAGGGTTGTTGTTGCCTCTTAGGACCACCCCCTCTCTCATTATGCACTCAACGTCTCCTTATTTCTGATTCGACGGTTCGATTTTTAGATTTTTAATAACTGAAAATTTTGGTTCGGTTTTCGGATAACCATTTTCAATAATCGAAAATAATCGAACCAAACCGAACCAATATGTTATAATAGTATGTCAAATCAATATATTTTTATGTTTAAGTTGTTTAAGTGTTTAATCCATGATACTAAGAATTATTATTAATTTTATTCTTGATTGTCAAATATTTATAATAAGAACATAACATGTTTATGTATCATTAAAATGATTTATCCATTGTTTACAAGAAATAACTAAATTTAACAAAAAAATTAAATGATTTTCAAAGTATTATAAAAGAAAACGTCTTAATAAAAACATTAAAATGGATTAGAAGGTTATGTTTATATGAACACTATTAATAAAAAAGACTAAATATATTAATTTTGTTACAAATAAACTATATTATGGTGACTATCCACATTCTAACTCCCATCTCTTCATGTCCTTTGTATTGATGTTAGAACACTATATATAGAGGTTCTTTGTATTGGATGTTTACATTTCAATAAAATAAGAATTTCTTTTCACTTATTCTCTATAGTATTGTTCTCTCATGTCTAGTATAGTTGTATATTGGTTGCTAATAGACCATTGTTTCACAACACTTATAGCACGACGCAACGTGTCCCCTATGGCGTTGTAGCCCTTGGTCTCACCCTTGTTCGACAACCTCTGTATAAAAACGTCATCGTTAATGAACCACTGATGGTGAAGACCTCACGAGAAGTTATGGGTCTCTATACCAAACCAGGTAAATAAACTGTTCCTATAAACCTTTATGAATCATATGTTACTATTTCCAATATATTCGACTATGTCTCTTTTGTATTCATGGCAAATTCATTTTGAGCATCGGGGATGGTTTACCACAAAGTTAAAAATAAAAATCCTAACTTTGGGAAGATGACTTTGATGGGTTGCGACGTTTCATTCATGTATTCCCCATCAATATATTTTATTATGTTACTTATTAATTCATTTAAAATGTCGTTTAATATTAATTGAATTTAAAGCAATAAACCTTCTTCCTGTTAACATTTAAAGTTATATATTAATAAATTCTAAAGTTTCGTATAAATTCATGAGTTTTAGAATAAGTAATTGAAATGGTTAGTTTGAATATTTTTTATAAACCTCTAAGTTGGTACACCATTGGTTAATATATGATTATAATTATTGTTTTATTATTTTTAAACTAAATAAGAAAATTTTATTTAGTGCACTATTATATTATATTTGTTGAAATAAATATATAAATAGAGGTATATAAATTTTGAAATATCTAGAGATATTATGAAATTAACCTTGATCATTGACAATTTGATATCAAGGCGTTAATTACCACACATCATGCTTTTCTGTATGTTTAAAAAAGGATTGAATGTTTCTTTAAAAAAATATGATAGAAACAATTATTTTATATAGTAAAAAAATAATAGGATTGATATGGCTTCGCTTTACTTTTATCAATTATGTGTATAGTTTATTGAATAGTAAGAGTAAAACATTGCTCTCTAGTTTGACTATTAGGTTAATGTAATCTAAATGGATTTTATATTTCTTTTTCATATTATTTAGTTTTAATTAATATAGCATAAATTCAATTAAAGTTATAATATATAACTTATGAGCATGAATTAAATATTATTAATTGTAAAATTAATTCTGATTTCCTCGTCATTAATTCATTTTGATGTATATTTACTTAATTTTTTTCACTCGTTTCGTAATATGTTAAATTGGAAAAAAAAGGTTTATTAAACTTAAAAGTTCAACAAACATTGTAATGATATAAGATTATCTCATTTGTCTTATAATTAATTTGATATTATTGTTGTTATTTGTGGTTGAAGAAAAAAATTATGGGTATCAGTAGTGATTTTAATATTACATTCTAAGGTCATCATTGCAGTTCATTAAAGTTGTTATAATAAATTTTATATAAGTACGTGCTATAATGTTGAAAATTTTGTAATAGTTTCTATGAATATTTGAGAATGTTATCATATTCTTGTTTATATTTAAATATTTGAAATACTTGTATGGAAAAGATGATATACGAGTAAATTAATCTAACATTGAGAACCTCATGAAACCTTTTATGTTATATGTACTAACAAAATTTATAAAAAAAAAGAGTGGGCATACTCGATCATATGTTATTATATGCTACTAAAACATTGTAAGGACTTAAAGAGTATGTATTTATATGTTTTAAGTTACACTGAAAATATATATATGTATAAGAGATGTGTTTTTGATTTATTGTATCGTGATAAGCTAATACAAAAATTAATTATATATTTCTTACAAGTGATGAAAAAATCTTGTTTCATAAGGTTGTATCATAACCTATTTATTTGGTGACATGTTATATAGTCATGCATTGTATAATCTAATGTATATATTATGTTCCATATGTTATAAATTTTGAAGGGGATATCAAAGTGACCAGGGTTGTGGTATATGATCACAAGCTATAAAAATGATTGAATTGTGGGTACAATTTATATAAAAAGACACCTGGAGTGTCTAACTTCTCAAAGCTTATTATGAGTATATCGAAGCTTGTAAGATTTTAAACCGATAAGTATAAATGTCTCGGTTATATAACTTCATCTCGATTTATATCATGTGATGAGAAAATATATATATTGTAATCCATTGAGCAAAACAAGTTCCATTGTCAAACCTCAAATATGCTCTTGAAGAAGCAAAATTGTTAAAGAATATGTAAGGTTTGAAACGACCACCATGAAAGTTGTGCAATTCTAATCCATTCATGAAGTGAATGTGATGATATAATGACCAATGTAAGGTCGCGATCATGTATATAACAACTAAGAAAATTGTAATGATGTCACCATGATAGTTCCTTGAACTGAATGTGATGATATAATAATTGGTGTAAAGTTCGTAATCATGGTAATTGAGGAAATTGTTATGATGCTCATGTAATGAGATCAACCATGTTAATAATGTGATGACTATACAATGATCGTTATAAAGGTCGTAAGATATAAGATTGAAAAATCTTATACGACTCAACTACTTCTCAATTGATGGTAAAAAAAACAGAGCATTATTTACAAGGAAAAATCGACTAAGATTTTAAACCGATAAGTATAAATGTCTCGGTTATATAACTACATCTCGATTTATATCATGTGATGAGAAAATATATATATTGTAATCCATTGAGCAAAACAAGTTCCATTGTCAAACCTCAAATATGCTCTTGAAGAAGCAAAATTGTTAAAGAATATGTAAGGTTTGAAACGACCACCATGAAAGTTGTGCAATTCTAATCCATTCATGAAGTGAATGTGATGATATAATGACCAATGTAAGGTCGCGATCATGTATATAACAACTAAGAAAATTGTAATGATGTCACCATGATAGTTCCTTGAACTGAATGTGATGATATAATAATTGGTGTAAAGTTCGTAATCATGGTAATTGAGGAAATTGTTATGATGCTCATGTAATGAGATCAACCATGTTAATAATGTGATGACTATACAATGATCGTTATAAAGGTCGTAAGATATAAGATTGAAAAATCTTATACGACTCAACTACTTCTCAATTGATGGTAAAAAAAACAGAGCATTATTTACAAGGAAAAATCGACTAAATTCTTTTCATTTGTCACACTTGAGACATATGCTCCTAAAGTAGCAATATCATTATAAGAGTTATGAAAAAATGAAATGATTTTATACTCATGTGACCGAGTAAATAATGAAAAGCTATGAAGCTTGTTTTGGTTCTACTCCGTTCCCAAAAGTGAATGTTATTATATATTAATCATTGTAATGTAATGATGGACCTAATTTAGACATTTGTAATGATGAGATTGACTATAAGAATTGTAATGATGGTCATTTTAATAATGAGATGGACCACCAAAAGTGGCAAACTAAGGAGTAATTGCATAAGGTGATGGTTTTAACTTTGAAGTTATAATATATTCTCTCGTATCATAAGTTTTATATTACATACGAGCAAGTAATACACATACGATCATAAACCAGAAGTTTATGGATCATAATTATTTAATTAGTTGGCATGACCGGTTAGACCACACCGAGTCAATGATGATGTGAAACATAATTAAGAACTAGAAGATTCTTCAAGATAATAATTAGCATATAATGTTTGCTCTCAAGGGAAATTATATATTTGAAAAATAAACGAGGGTGTGTAAACCTAAATATTCTGGAAACATGATACCATTTAGTGTTTTAAAATCGATGCATCGTCTAAATGGTTATCAAATCCACAACCTGAAGCTTGTGTGATTGTGGCTTAGCTAATGTGATAGCAAGCATATTAATCCAAATTAGTATATTTATTTGATAATAGTGAATTTGATTCCCAAGTTATTAACGATCATTGGAATAAGTGTTGTTGCTGAGATAATCACTAAACGTCTACTATTGGTTAGCCAGTGATCATGAGAGGAACAAAAGTTCATTTAGGTACATGTAATTTTATATATAGTACCATCAATTCACATCAAGCCAATAAGTTATAGTTCTCCCCAAACAGTTGGTTTTTGGTCAGGAACCAAAGATGTCTCATCAAAGATTTTGGTTGTGCGACATATATTGAAACTTGCGACATATATTGAAACTCATCCACCACACCGCACAAAGATGGGACTTCGAAAAAAGTTTGAGAATGTGTTGGGTCTAAATAATTGTCTATGATTAAATACTTGAAGCCATTAGTGAGAAATTCGTTTATGACTCATTAGTTTTCAATTTAATGAATGAATGTTCCCAACATTATGGGGAGATAACAAGCAGTTGGAAAGTGAAAAGTGAAATGAATTATCATGTCACCTTGATCCTCAGACTATAAACTATGAACTAGAAGTTTAAAGTATAATTCATTTACCAATATTAAATAACAAATTACCAGACAAGTTCACTGACCTAAATAGAGTGACTAAGTAAGTCACAACTGCTTATGCTCCAGTTATATTTGTGTCCCAAGAGGACAACCACATATTTTTGTAATGAGTCTATTGCATGCCTAAAGTGTGGTAGACTAGTTGATTCCAATAATAAAATTCCTCGAAAATTGGAGCAAGTAATTAAGATGGTCAAGTCGAGGTTATAGTAATAAGATCTCCTGAAGAGACAATAGACATGATGGTTCAGAACCTCAGGTACCTGAAAATAAAGAGATCTCGATAAGTTGTATCATGTCTAAGATATGTATGGAATCGAAATAAAAATCGACGTCGTTATACTTTTGTATATAATGTAGCGCTTAAAATGATTAAATGATGAGGATCAAGATTTAAGATATGCCTATGAATGAATATTAAGAAATGATTGGCCAAAATGGAGAGCGCAAATAAGGCAAAACTGAATTCTCTAATGACATGGAAAGTATCTAGACCGACGGTACATACAACTGAAGTTGTAAAATATGTTGGACATAAACGGGTCTTTTATGCGAATTATGTGAAAATTAAGTTGAGTGATATAAGGAAAAATTGGTGGCACAATAATTTTCGCAAATACCTATGATTGATTATGAGGAGACGTTTTCTCCAGTGGTGGATGTATTGACTTTCCAATATCTTATTAGTCTGGTAATATAAAGAGAGAATTGATATGCGTTTTATGAATGTTATGTATCACTTGATATTGAAAGTTTACATGAAAGTCCCGAAGGATTAAATTATGTAGGTCATGTAAAGTAAGTTCTCGAGAACAATGTGATCATTGTATACATATTCGGATTTTGAATAGGTTATGATTTTTTACATGTTGGATATTATTGAAACTCCTGATGAGTTTCTAAAAGCAATTGAGTGCTTAAAAGGTTAATTGAAACATATTAACGATGTAATACTTGTGCACCAAGAAACGTACATAGAAACTTGTACCCAGTAATTGTGATATCTCAATAAATAGTGTACACGCATGGTACAATATGGATTTTGAAGATAAAAACAAGTGTTCATGACTTTTTGTATATGATATAGATATCTATGTGTTAAATGGGCAAATTTATGTAGCAAAACTTCTAAAGAGTAAAAGCACATACATATTTGGATAAGATGAAAATAATTCCCTCATGGATTGATAATGCTAGAAGCATTAATGATGTCAAAACCTTAAGAACGTATTATATGAAGTTGACAAAATACGTATGGACTAAATAGTCGAAACGAGTGTTGTACAACTCGAGATATTCGCATAAAGAGGGATATAAGTTTGATTAAACTAGCCATGTTCTATGAGCATTCTACTTTTAAAAGTTCACTATAATCGCAATTTACAGTAATGATGTCTAGGCATCATTGAGAGAAATTGTCGAGCTTTTAGATGGAGAATTTTTGAATGACCATGGCACAGTCTAATTATTACTCGAACTTCGAGTATATATGTAATTATATTTTACTAATCCCTCAAGTACATCTAGAAGATGATGTTTAGATATTTTAGTATGGGCATCGTTGAACTTTAAAGTATGTTAAAGGTTGTTAAGTCATTTGTTATAAGAAATGTCTATTATCATCTCCTACCAAAGTAGAGATTCTCATTCTAGAAGTACCATCGTTAAATGCATAAGTGCATTAATATGTTTTGCTAGCTATGTATGGTTATAATATCTTTCACTTGATCTTATTATCATGATGCACGCGTGCGTGTGCGTGTTACCCTTCGCGAGTACACTTAATGTGTGCTTCCATGAAACAATAATGATGGAGAGTTTCCACTTAAATAGCCCTTTAAGTTTCAACTCTCCTCCTATTTGGGACAAGGTGCCACTTTCCCATTATTCCAGCATTCAAGTTTCAAACACTAAACTTTGAGCATCGATATCTCATTAATCTTATATTCGTTTTGGACGTGTTTTAGTTCGTTGCGAAGTTCTTCCAACATAGAACACAAACCCACAAATAAATATATAAAACCTGCTCATTTTCTTATATTTATTTCTAGTTCAAAATAGGAAAAAAACATTTTCCTATGTTTGTGAAAAATGCTATTTTCACAAATTTCCAACAAATTTCACTAGTTATTACCGTAATAAAAATGATTTTCTCTCATAAAAGGCGTTGAATTACTTGATAGAACTAAAAAGAATTTACACGATTGAGGTGGCGAAAGCTTCAGCTAGGTTCGAATCTACGTAACTAAAATGTTCATTACAATTCTTATGACGGTTGAAAAACAAATGATACCATCATATATAAAATAACCAAAAAAATGATCAGTGTACTTCTTTCTTTAAAAGAAATTATTATTATTCTTAGAATTACATGCCGGCATATGTTTTTTTATTGTGGAGTTTCACATTCATATACAGTGCTTTCAAAAACCTTATACTAAGCATAACATCATGATTATATATGTTTTATCATGTAAAAAGCAACAAATTATTATTGTGTTGCTTTCATTTCGTCCAATCATTTTATGTGGTCTTGTTAAACCCTACTTCGTCCAAGCTTATCAATCCTCTCAAATTAAAATTAATAATAAGAAAAAAGAAAAGGACAAAAATGCAACCGGGCTTCACACATTTTTTAAGTACTGAAATACAAAATAAAAAAAATGTTAATTATATATCATACAATTATGTTAATTCAAGGCTAATATAAATAACATCGAGATGGTAATATATTATATATATATGCTATTCTATTTTGGTTTGCATGAAATTTCTATCATACTCCTCTTTATTAAATTATTTAACGAACAATCTTTTCACAATCATACATTAAAAACTTACAATGGTTGTCTTATATGTTCATTGGTGCGATCAGTTACGCTTAAGAAAGCAAATATAATCATGTTATGCTTAAATTGGGTTTTAAAAAGACTTTTTATGAGCAATAAAAAACCGAATAACATAATAAGTATTATATAGGTTAAACTTACAAATATTGAACGAATTCTAAAATAAAATATGACAATACTTTATTTTTATGTGTGAACCAGTTATTGTCTGGTTTTCAGTCCGATGGCTGGTCTGGTCCGGTTCAAGAAAATAAAATAGTATATTTTCTTTGCTTAGTTAACATTTGCAGATCCACAAGTGCCCATAAATAGGGCACACTTCCCCTCAACAATACTACACAAATTAACACCATTGGTTCTGCCTTCTGACTTGCAGAACTTTTTGAGTCTTTCAATTAGAGAATCTTTTGCCCTAAAAGCAGTCTCCTCATAGTGTCGACATGGGTTCACTCCAAGAACACACTATTTTGGTCCAGAAGGTGTGTGAGATCTATGACAAAATTTCAAAGCTTCAAACCCTAAAACCATCCAAAGATGTCGACACTCTCTTCACACAGTTGGTCCTCACATGCATCCCACCCTCTTCCATCATAATCTCCAATCTTCCAAATAATATTCAAGAAATTAGGTCTAAACTCATTAAACTTTGTGGTGAAGCTGAGGGCCATTTAGAGGCTCACTTCTCAACCCTTTTAGCTTCTTACACAAACCCTCTTGACCATCTTGAGGTCTTTCCTTACTACTCAAATTACCTCAAGCTTAGCCGTGTCGAATATGACATCCTTATTCGACACGGCTCGGCTCAGACAGGCCCCCCAAAGCGCGTTGCCTTCGTGGGGTCTGGTCCGTTACCTCTTACATCGATTGTATTGGCTTCTTATCATCTAAAGGAAACAACTTTCCATAACTATGATATAAATCCTTTGGCAAACGCTATGGCGTCGCGCCTAGTTACCACCGATCCTGACTTGTCACAAAGGATGATCTTTCACACAAGTGATATATTGGATGTAACAGATGAATTGAAGGAGTATGATGTGGTCTTTATGGCTGCACTTGTGGGGATGGATGTTGAAGAGAAGGTTAAAGTGGTGCAACATTTGGAGAAGTACATGGCTCCAAGCTCCATCTTGATGTTGAGGAGTGCTCATGGTGCTCGGGCTTTTCTTTATCCGGTGGTTGATCCTCAAGATCTTCAAGGGTTTGAAGTTCTTTCGGTTTTTCATCCTGTTGATGATGTGATTAATTCGGTTGTGATCGCGCGTAAGAATCCAATCACATCAAACATTAACCATCATCATCACCATCATGATCAATTGGAGAGTGGATCTATCATGCCTTCAAGTTGCAAGTATTGTGAGTTCCAAATGTTTAACAATCCACTTACCCAGAGGAGCATGATTGAGGAGTTGGGAATTGATGACTAGATGATCATGAAGAAAAATTTGTACCACATATATCAAGTACTCCCCTCTACCTCACCAAACAAAAAAAAAAAAAAATAGATATCTATAAAACTATTTGGCTACTTGCTAAAAAAAAACTTTCCTATGAATGTTTAATTAACTCTATGTGATTTGAAGTAAATTTGATTTTCTGTTATCTTGTAAGAAGTTGATGAAATAAATGAACTTAAGTAAATTAGGTTATGTTTATATTTAATCTTTTTAGTTTTAAAGATGGAAGAATGCTTCCTCTTTTTTTCAGATCTTGTGGAGTTTACAAGACTAATTATTTTCACCGAAGGTATATCCATAGGCAGCCCCAAGCTTACATCAATAAAAGTAAATAAAAAACACCCAGCCCACAATTTGTTTAGCCCTCAAAAATACCTATAAAAGGGCATATTTTCCATCTTTCCCAGCTAAAGGTTAAATTTTTTGATCTGCCTTTCACCCAGCCGAAACTCTTGATCATCACATCTTCTACTATGTGTTTAACCGGCGATTTCTTGGCGAAAACTTCGGTATTAAGTTGTGTTTTGTAGGTGTGAATTTCATTATAGTGGTGGTGTGGTCTGTGATTCATCCGGTATGATATATAGATTTCGGTCGTCCATTTAACTATTTAAGCTTTGTGGTTTTTAATGTCTTCGCAGGATGGTTTAATTTTAGGGCGTTTTTTTTTTAACGGCAAATTTGAATCACTGACGGACCATTGGAGTATCATCGTATTACCAGCGGAACCACCCGATCATATCCATCTCCACTAGGCATAATGTTTATACACCAATTCAAGAGAAAACCCAATAAACATGGGAAAACCCCCTTGTGGAAATCAAACCCAGCTCTCTGTTATTTCTCTTTTTTAATTATCTTCTAGGTCTTGCTAGCTTTTTTTTATGAGCCAATCATAAAAAGCATAACGATATTTTATGGACTAAAAATATCTCTGTTAACATGCATGTGTTACATTCGAAAGGATGGGCAACGACATTAGAAAAATCTGCAGTTTTTGTTTTTTGAATTTGAGTAACAATATGGTATCTTGTGCATAAAAGGTATTATAAAGTATGTAGCGCAAATAAATGGGATTGACTTTTTTCTAAAATTTACAAGTTGAAAATTGGCTGAGACGTGTTTGAGAGTATTTCTCATGATACACACCCTGTTTAACTTTATAAATGATTTCACTAGTCTAGCAATAACAAAGGGCTTCATGTGTTATATTTAATCGTTATAAATGACTCAATCTATTTGGACACCCTCTGCGCTTATTTTGACACTTTTTGTGCCCTAGACGCCTCGTATAGGGCTATACGATGCGTCTAGGCACTGAATTCAATGGGGTCTTCAGATATGTCAGGCACAAAGTTTAAGAAACCCTAGACGACTCGTACAGGCCTACACGAGGCGTCTAGGCGTTGGGTATTTTTTAGGTTGAAAGAAGGGGTGTTTTGGTGGGTTTTGGTGTGGTTTTTTTGATAGTTTTTGAAGGAGTGTTTTTTTAGTGAAATTTTTTTTGCTTTTAAAAAAAGTTTTGTTTTTTTTTACACTATAAAAAAAATCAACTATTTTAAAAATCGGCTCTTTAAATAGATTCTATCGATTAAATATTTTAATGTTTTTAAAATTTTACTTTTTAAATATTATTCTTCCGATTAAAATTTTATCTCGTTCAAATATTGTTTCCGTATTATATTCAGGGGATATATTGTTTCCGTATTATATTCAAAACATATATTGTTTCCATATTATATAAATTTAAGACAACAATCATTAAGTAACCGAATAACTGAAAACAAACATAAATATGACATATAAGATAACTTTTGTACATCCATTACAAAAATATATAAGATAAGTTTGTACATCCATAACAAAAATAAAAACAACAGGTCTATGCATCAGAATCAGAATCTAAATCTGAATCTGGCTGCTGCGGCTGCTGCTGCTGATGTGGTGCTCGAGCTGGTGGGAGCGGTATCGCGGGTAACCCCTATCTCTCTCGTCTATCCTGCGCCTCCCGGACCAACCAACCTACCAAATCGTTGAGCCTGTCAAGCTCGGCTCGTACCTCCGGATGTAGCGCAGCTCTTGGGGCATGACCTGGAATAACGTGACATGGAAACTGAGGCGCCCCGGGAGGTGGCGGTGGCTGTGGCATCGCTGCACCGTCTAAATCCACCGGAGGGTTCGGCACGGGCACTGCATCAGCAGGATCTGCCTGTGGATAGACTAGCTCGAACTGCTCTGGTAGGGGCTCCTCTATCCATATGCCCCCGTTGCGGTTTTTAAACCGCAGGCCAACGGGGAACCTCCTGATCAGTAACATCCCCCACATCGATGGAAAACCCATCCGCGTCGGCATGACTGGCTGCGTCATTAAATGTGGGTCCTGCTCCGGTACGATGCCCAATGAACGGGCAATGACGGTCACGTACGCGCCACCATACAAAAATCCGCGCTCCTGTCGGTGATGGGCGGAGGCGTAGTACTAGGCTAGACCGTGTGCTAGTGCGCACGTCCTCCTGTACAACAAACAATAAAAGAAAAAAAAGATCTGTGGTCGTACACCACTCACGACTGTAGCCGCGCGTTGCAATAGAAGTAGCGAGCATATGGTGCATATACCTGCAGATAGTGTTAGCGAAATACAGAAACAGAGATTAATAAACAATACACATAATCACAATAATTGTTGTAATAAACGTACGTACCAGTACAATGGGTCGCTAAAAAATGAAACCCTCCCCTTCGACTTGTCGTGCTCCCAAGTATTTGGCCCCGCAATCACCTGCCAAAACCCTAAAAGAGTGGGTCTATCAACCACCACTAGCCCCGCTGTGTAAACGTCAGTCTCGATCTCCTCTGGCCTGTATAAACCGCAATGCACCGCAAACTATGCTAGCGTCATCGAACGCAAAACGCCAGAGAGCCTGAAAGAAACCTCAGGCGGATGGGGGAGCATCTGGGTGCGGAAGCGGCACTGGGACCCCAGGAGGGTGAAATGTGAATGACGAAAGGAACTCAACCAGCAGCTCCCTATAGCTCGGCGTGTGCGCCAACTCAAAAAGACGATGCCACGACGAATCGACAGGTATAAACCGACGCACTCTAGCCGTCTCACTAATCTCATCTATCGCATCCCAGTCGATCGCTGCATGCGATCCAATGTGCATCCTCCTAAGCTTCTGGCAATGACGGGCGGCAGGGGTACCGTTGGAAAACTCTAGATACGGGTGACCCTGCAGCGTATCCGGAGGCGGTAGCCGTCTCCATCGTGGACCCCGCTGAACCAGCTAACCCCCCCCCCCCCGGCAGTGCCCCATCAAGCTTCATCTGAATGTCATCGCCCTGAATCGGATCGTCTTCCATAATCAATCTGCAAATAAATACCGTATACGTATAATTAAAATAATAATAATAATAACAATAATAACAATAATAGTAAATAATAATAATAATAATAACAATAATAATAATAATAATAATAATAATAATAATAATAATAATAATAATAATAACAACTTATAATAATAATAATAATAATAATAATAATAATAATAATAATAACAACAATAACAATAATAACAATAATAACTAGGATGGTGCGAGACGCCGCGCGTTGCGGCGGCGATCTCTCCGTTGTTTATAGTTGGCAGAATTATGGTTGTTTAGGGTCTTAATGCATTTACGGTCTTAAAGTAAGCGAGAGAATTAAAAAGCTACATGCTGGGGTTATACTAAATTCATTAGTCGGCGTTAAGGTTGTTACAAAAGGTCGTCTTTGTGTCATATTTTCCCCATAGGAGGCATTACCTAACAGCTACAAACTGGGTTGTACTACATACGTTAGTTAACATTGAAGTTTTCACAAAAGGCAAGCTTCATGTCTTGTTTTCCCCATAGAAGACAAGTCTTGGATTACTGTACTTTAGGACCTGTATTTTTGTACTTTAGTGTGCATAAGCTTTTCGGTTTTACAAAAGGTTGTGCCAAAAGTTTGCTGTTCTTTATATGTGTTGGTTATGCTTGGTGCTTCACCTTCCTGTCAGAGTCTGTCAATGAAGTAATACCCTATTGGTTAGTAGTAGTTGAAAGATAATAATTGAAAATCTTAATAGTTAGTTTTAGGCAATCTTTTTTTTTTGTTATTTAACAATCTACTTAGATCTTATCTAAACCTGTCATATTTACAAAAGTAGGGTCCTTATTGGATTAGTTGACTTTCTCATGTTTTTGCTAAGTATAGCCCAACCAATGGGCTACCAGTTTATTTTTTTTAATTTAAGTTTATTTTTAGAGCATTTATCAGACGTATAGTTCGATTGAACAGTATTGTATATAACCAGGAACGGAAAGCTTTCCAGCCGTCTCAAAATAAGGATCTAAATAAATGGATTTATAGTGATAATTATATGTCTCATGATCTCACTAATAGACCTAGGGAGAAGTAATTAGTAGTTTACCTGACAACTGTGGTAAAGCTCTCTTGGTTGCTGGTTTCTTGGGGTCTGGTGTTGCAGGCCGGATTGTTCTTGGATTTTCTGCTTTGTTCACGGCAATACTATTATCATTTCTCACAGCGATGTGCAGTAGCTTTGGTTCCCCCTTTGTTGAAGTTATTTTGTCTGGAAACACCTTTGGGTTTCTGTTTCCCAGATTAATAACCATGTCACGACAACTTACCTTCACAATGTCATTAAGTGCTTCGTTGTAGAAGACTACCTCTGTAGAGTCTGTGTTGTCTGTTATTTTTGCATTGAGGCAATACCTGTAGGTGTAGGGCAACATGCGAATATTAATCTTTTCATATGTATGACATACTACGTGTTATGTGTGAGACTTACACGAAAATCGGTTCTTCTTCTTCTATATCATCGTCCAAGCATACGAATCGGTCTTTTTCCGGATATGCTTTTTTGCCACATTTGGGACATTTCACATAAAACCAGGTGCGGAGCTCGTCGATTTCTGTTATTCTTGCAGTGCATGTGTAGTGTCCTTGCTGCTGCATTATGATTAAGAGGGATTCAATTAACATATTTTTCAGTTGATTATTAAAATCAAGGTTGGAATAAAACAATAAGTTAAGCATAAAACTATGTCCTCATTCTATGTAAACTTATAGGACATAATTCATAAATAAAGTACATAAGGGGAAAAAATTAGTTTACCGCAGTGTTGTTGTAAATTTTCTTCTTCAGGTCAGCAATGGTGATGTGGTTTAATGATGCACGTTGTTCTGCAAGTGGCACTAATTCTTGAAATCTGTAACAACATATAAATGGAAAAGTTGTAAATTTCTTATTTATAAATAGTAATTCAGTCTTAAGAGTTGAATGTCTTATCAGCATAGCTCAGTCTTTCTTTGTATACCTGTTCACGTATGTCTGAAGATCTGGGATTAGTGGATTAATATCAATTGTAGTTGATGTTGTGGACTCGAGTTGTAGTTTGTTGAAATAAGTTACTGTGGTAGCAGTTATTGCGAATGCTTTGCCAATGATGTCCTCTGTTTGAATCATGTCTGCCTTCTCATCCCAGAGAGTTACTTCGATTTCATTGCGCCTACAACAAATGTCTATTTATTGGTAAGGTTGTGATACTACTTTTAGATTTAGGTTGACACTTTACCTTTCATCTTGAATGCCGATTTTTCGTAGCTTTTTTCCACTTCTGTACATGATGGGTGATACCTCCTCGATACGGCCTATGTAGTCTGGTTATTGATAATAAACTTGTTACTAAGTAGCATTGATTGCTTTATTAATTATTTCTTTTTTTTATATTTTTACCTGTAAGTAGCTTTGGTGGCTTCATTCTTGGCGCAAGATCATCATAGGTTGTAAAGTTATAATGGTAACTGGGTATGTCTTTGTCAAGTAAAGGTGTAAAAGTAGCCTTTTTTTCAATTTTCAGTGATGCGACGTGTGGTACCGATGGCATGTATTGGCGCGGTGGAGATGAGACATACTTTTCAACCGTGTAGCAATGTTGTACATTGATAAGTGAGTCAAAGTATTATGCTTTGGTAACATCTGCCACTGCTTCAATTGCATCTCCCTGTAATAGACGATGTTAATTTCTGGTTAGTAAAAACGTAAGTTAATTGACATTATAGAAGGTACCATAATTTGATGTTTAGTAACTTACATGTATATCAACTAATAGGTAACATAGGTCGATCATTTTCTCCTTGTTTTTAAAGTATGGGATCCACCTTTTTATAACTCTAACTTCAAGAGGTTCTGGTGGGTCTTCTGGCTTGACCTGAGACACTCTTTTTGGAGGCATAGTAACTGCGTCTTGGATGCTAATTTACGGGTCAACAAAAAGAAAATAAGTAATTAATGCAATGTAAAAATAGGAAAGTTATGGCATTTATTATATTGGACTTTAGACAGTAGTAGACGTTGATAAAAAGCTTGCGAGATTTCAAGATGAGTCACTACTATAAAAACTGGAAAGACAAATATGTCATATATCATTCTGTTGTATTTACTTTGATGTGACACTTGTGATTTCTCATTAATAATTGTACTTATAATGGATGGCTAACTAAAACCACGATACTTTTTTCAGAAGCAGGGTTATTTGTGAAGCTTACTGATATCTGTGAAGAGTTTGTCCTATCAGATTACCACTTAGTTATGGTCTCTTTGGTAAATGTAAATTAATATAAAACATAAGAGTTATTGTACGGACAGAAGAACTATGTAGTGTTCATGCTTTTAAAATAGTGGGTTGTCCATGATAGACTACATAACCTGTACCTGAAAGGGTCGTTGGTAGAATGGCTATGAAGAGAGACAAATGCCTCAAAAGACTAAATAAACCTTAAGATTGGTTAATGTCTATCTGATGTAGAAAATCAGAGTAGACTATGTTCTTCGTAACATTCAATGGCATATCCTTCATTGGGGTTGTTAGTATTTTTAAAGAGTCTGGGGATGTTGCCCTTGATAATGCCACATATAATTGACCATGGCCGAATACTGGCTCAGGAAGGTATACCCCGATCTTGTTAAGTGATTGGCCTTGGCTTTTGTTAATTGTCATCGCGTAGCATAGTTTTATCGGAAATTGCTTTCTTTTTAAAGTGGAAGGTAGTTCATTGTCTGTGTGTGTCAGAGATATACGTGGTATGTACACACGGTGGCCAATTGCAGTACCAGTCACTATCTGTGCCTCAATTACCCTCGGAAGCAATTGTGTAATTATTAATCTTGTGCCATTGCACAAACCAGCAATTTGATTGATGTTACGTATCAGCATAACTGGTGTATTTACTTTTAGCTCTAATTGATGTGGCGGTAGTTCACTAAAATTCAGCAAGTTCAAATACTCTGTCGGGTAAAGCATTTCAATATCACCATGGCTTCCTAATTTGGGTATTATTGTGTCAGTGCTGAGATAAGTCTTGCTATTCCCAGGGTTGCATGCAAGAACCATGTTATTAATCTCTTGTGCAGTTTCATTTTTAGGACAAACAATTGCTTTGTTGTAAAGAATCTCAGTTGTCGGATTTTTCAAAGTGGTGTCGTCATAGATGAACTGAATAAGCTGTTGAAGTGCATTATCACTATAAGGTATGACATAGTCTAATGGGATCTCGATGTTTCTAGCGTTTTGGGGATCATCAATGTCTGGAGTTCCCAATTTCCCGTCACCTACAGCAAGCAACCATGATGAGAACGTTGCAATCTTGGCTTTGTGATTTGCGTCTAGATTCGTACTTTGCAAGCGCATGTTTTCTGTCAATTTGCACACTTTAAAATGTCTCCATAGATATGATCTTGGAAGAGACGATGATAAAATAACATTTTTTGAAGCCTTTGGTATTACTGGTAAAGTTTGTCGGAAGTCACCCCCAAGTAATATGGACTGACCTCCGAAAGGTTCATTAGGTCTGTTCATTAAGTCTCTAAGTGTTATGTCAAGTGACTCAAAGCATCTTCGATCATTCATAGGTGCTTCGTCCCATATTATGAGTGTTGTTTATGTTAGCAGTTGAGCTAGATGAGTGTTTTTATTTATGTAGCATGTTGACTGATCTGTTAGATTGAGCGGTATCTTAAATCGCGAATGAGCCGTTCTTCCAGCAGGGAGTAACAAAGACGCAATACCGGATGCAGCCACCGCAAGTACAATTTTACCTTCAGAGCGTAAGGCGGAGATGATAGTAGTCCATAGGAATGTCTTCCCTGTTCCACCATAGCCATAAACAAAGGCCATTACTTGCTCCTTTCGTTCTAATGTAGACAAAACATAATCGTATATGCTCTTTTGTTGTGGATTGAGAACAGACCGTGATGACATATGTTCAATTGCAAGTTGTTACCTATCGTAATTTCTCTCTTCCATGAGTAGTCTATTTGTCACTGATGCAACAACTGTTGGATTTGGCATTGGCAACCCTAACTCGCACAACGACGAAGACGATCCAGTGCGCAATAATAGTTCAAGCTCATATAAAACATGTTGCATCTTATCATCATCGTTTAAGAGACGATGTCTATGCACAATGTCATCAGCCATTCTATGCCAATGCATGTCCCACAATTGTTTAGGGTTTGACACCTCACAATATAAAAGCATATGTATGAATAGGTGTCGTAACTCAGAAGCAGTAGCCCAAGCAGCAGCCTCAACGAAGGTATATGACCATTCTCTGTCATCACCTAGTAATCCAAGCCTTTCACATGCAGTACGGTATATTGAGCATACCTCTCCAGAAACTGTGCAAATGTCCTCGAAGGATTGACAACCTTTCTGGTGTGGCAGTAATAGATGCAGGTAGAACATTTCACCACAGGTTCGGTGTACGTAGATAAGTCTCCCAATCGCTGGTGTTCTGTTTGTTATTCTACGTAGCCACGTCTTACTTGAGGCATCGCATCTATACTCTGATAAAAAGTCAACGTAAGTCAGATGTCGTCCACTCTCATCAATGCAATTGTTGTAAAGCCATTCTGTTAAGGTAGTACGCTTTGATAACGGGTTTCTAACAAAGTTTTCTAATTGGTCATTGTCCCTGAAAGTCACACCTTGCATTTCTTGGAAGTGAACAACTAAAACTTGTACTGCAGGATTCCTTTGATGGATGTGGAAATCAAGAATTCTCCAAGCTGACTCATGTGGACATATGAATCTTCCGTCAACATAGTTTTTAATCTCGTCGATTTCAAATGTAGTGTCACCTTCAGTCTCACCAGAAGAAGGACCTTTACTAATGTTAAAACGAATACGCTCAGAGCCCTTTGATATGTACTTAAAAAGGTACTTTATCAGCATGCTCCACCGCAGTACTCTACATTTATGTGTGCTTGGAAGTGTAACAGTAGAGTATGGTTGTATGGGACAACGTACCTGTTATCAAGAGCAACGCCACTTTTGAGAACAGTATTCCGGGTCATCCATCTTTTATAATGTGCATATCAATTCTCGTCAATCATACTACTCTGTTGATAAGCCTTTGGAAAGTTCTTAGAGCACATACCGAATGACATACATGGCGCGTTGGGTTTAACAGTACCGCATGGTCCATGTATCATGAAGTCGGTAACAATCTTATGCAGTTCTGGGTCGATTACGGGATCTGGAGTTTCTGCTGAAATATACTTATCAACGTGAGTAGCGTCAGTTATCTTATTAGTTTCGGCTACCCATAACAACAAATGACAGTGTGGTAGACCCCTCTTCTAAAATTTAATCGTGTATAAATCTGCGGTAAGATTCCCAAATGGCCTGTTATTGCGAAGAAAGTTCACAAATGAGACAACTTTCATATGGAAAATGTGAGCTATGATATCCGGACGGTCATGCGCTTTAAGTACCGGATACCTAGTCAAATATCTACGAATTTTGGGCCAGTTAACGTTGCATGTAAAAGTGATGAAGTATTGAGGGTTTCCATGTACTCTTCAAATCGCTAACGCATCCAAATAGTGCTTGCACATGTATCGTGGACCCCCCGTAAATGATGAAGGTAGAATAGTACGTTTCCCTATATCACGTCCCTCAGTATCACCACGGCGAATAGCATCATGTATGCCTTTTAATACGTCACTTCTTAGAGAACTTTGATTACGTCTGTAATATTCTAGCCTATTCTGCTCTATACACACGTAGGCGTCAACCAGATATTGCTGGAATAGACGACCTCCTCGCAGCAACAATGTGTAGACGTTAAGACGATCGTGAAGTTGATAACTATAGAACATATTCATAGACAAATTTTTGTCCTCTTTTCCGGAAACACCAGAAAGACGTAAGTCAGGAGACCAACCACTCTCACCGTAAATAAACAATAAAGGATATTGCAAAGCCATGTATAACGGATGAAGATTGCTTATTCGTTGAGGACCAGTAGCCTTATGCCGAATAACAATGTCATATCCATCAGAATTGGGGTCCTGGTCAGTGACAATCGCACCAATGCAATCAGGGCCAGGTCTATCATAAGACAAAGAATTATATGAATTTTACAAACGAATTGAAAACGAAGGAAAGTTAGACGAAAGAGTCAAATCTCTAGCATTTCTGAAAAGCCTCACCAGTTTATTACATCCCTCAAGGGCTGTAAGAATTATAGAAACAACATCAACACTTAATCGTGAACGTGTAGCGCCATCAAAGAATCGAAGCATGTTTACAATTTCGTTATCAGTATCATACATATACATCTGTAAAAATCTTGGGGGTTCATTGTCTATGGGACACAATGAACCCAACGAATGATAAACCTGGCCCTCAACCTTAAACACATATGGCGCAGACCCAGTATTAACAGATTCGTCTACTTTGCCACCGAAATAAGTCATTGAGAACATAGAGTTATAAGCACGTATATTTGCTAGAAAGTCTGCTCGGCCAAACAGATCAACGAAAACTGACAAAGGATGATTAGGAGGCGGAAGCTTCACACGTCCAGTTTTACAACATTGGTTATATCGAAGATGATGGGTCGTAGATGTTGCAACTATACGTTCATCAAACCAAAAAAAAGCACCGCAATGCTCACAAACATTAGTACAGTCTCCATTGTCCAAATATAAGGAATGACTAGAAGAAGAAGAAACGTCAACCGACGAAGAGACCCTAGTACGCTTACGTGATGATGACATCTTAAAATACAACTAAAAATAGCATAATAGTAAAACGACAATAGTATTAACCTCTAACATGTATGCATAAGCAAACGGGTGACCGCAATAATAAGTATTAGCCTAAGAAGAGAGCCTGCTATGCTTGACATCTTAAAACATGACTAAAATTATCATAATAGCAAACATGATAATAGTATTAGCGTCTAACATGTATACATATCCAGACGGAAAGTTAAGAAAAATTTTAGTAAACCACAAAAGAAACAAAGAAACTTTCAATAAGGCTTAAAACATAAGTTCTTAAGAGCTACCTTAAAAGTACAGTAACGAACTTTAGAGAATCTTCAAACGATCCAAGCCACCTAAAAAAAGCAAAAGGGTAAAAAGTTGTCCTAACCCCAGAACTTAAAATTTCAAAAACTGTTTATACATTGCAATCTATATGCAGCCTAAGCATTCCCAAAGAAAACATAATTACAGGCAGGCTATAAATAGAATTACATTACTATTAAAAACCCACATTCATTACACTGATATGGCCCAAATACGTAGTCTATTCTTCATATAATTTGTACAAAATTGAATATAGTAATTTAACTCAAACCAATTGTTACTAATTAATACATGGTTAACTAATAATTAACTAATGTGCATAAGAGTATTATTTTAACGTTTGGAAAAGAACAACAAAGTTTGGTACTTTAACATATTCGAAGATCATACAAACCACAAACTTAAGCATACACATAAAATTTCAATCTTCTACACATAACTCTAAACGCTTTAAGCAACCTCAGAAGTAAAAATCTCTATACTGTTTAATCTTCTAAACGGGAAAAAATTGTACTTTATACCTACAAAGTTTGTTAATTGTTAATTTTGCACATTCGAAAACTATAAGCTACAAATTTTTCGGTTTAGGAAACCCACATTAGAAACTTGCCGTTTTTTGGTTGAGAAAACCCGCTTTTGTATATGTATTTTACACCTGCCTTTTTTACTCACACAGCCATTTACCAATTTTCTCTCAAATCTTTGATTACGGCTTATTAACCCTCATTAATATTGCTAAAGACAATTGTTTTTTAGCCGAACAAATAACCAAAGACATCCCCATTTAGAAGGCGGGATATGGTGGGGCGGGGGTTTGGGGCATGGGTTGACAGGCCATGCCCAAACCCAAGCCCACCCGGGGTGGTGACTTGGACGTTTTTACCCAACCCACGCCCCAACCCCGCCCATTTGAGTTTTTAATAGTTACACTGAATAGCCGAAACATCCCCATTTATTGCAAACTATGTTATAGCCGAAATAGAAACATACTACAAAAAAAATTAAAAAAAATCCTTGCTATAGAAATAACTAACCTGTGATAGCAAATGCACGCCGCAGCTGATGCGTGTTATAACGGACTCCCAATATTTGATTTTGTCCTGTACATTAGTAAAAAAATATGTAACTATTACCGATTAAGAGTTAAAGGAAATTATATATGTCATCAAATTATTTTGTCAAATGCTTATTTTTTTTCAGACTCGTCAACCACATTCCACTTTCCCTTTTCTCCCTGGTAAGTTACCACTTTGTGTATGGGACCCACCATTTCTGAAAATTCCAAGCTTTCATCTTCCTTTTAAAGAATGCTTATTAAAGAAACGAAGAAAATGAGTTACTTAGTTTTCAAGCATAGTAGGACCCTCTTTAGGATCTGTGTTGTGTGGTGTGGTGTTGAAAAAATTAAAAATTTTAGGGATGCCAAGTAAGACAATAAAGGATCGGAAAAGGTCGTGAAATGGGAATCAAGGCCAAGTATATATGAAGACGAAATTATCAACACTATCGAAACATGATTTAAACAACATTCTACTAATTTAACCAATAAAATCAAAACAAATCTGTGAATTTAAGTGAGATGTACCTCTAGAGTGAGTGAGATTTGAGTGTGAAGATAGACGACTGATTCACTTACTGACCGGAGTGAGAATGTGATGACGGGCTGCTGAGCGGAACGGGAAAGAAAACGTCAGATCGACGGCGTCTAGGGTTTTTAGAAAAAAGAAAACACAAAAGAGAAGGAATTGATACACACCTATGGTAGCAACAATGGTCACAGAGAGTGAGAATGAGAAAGATCCGGAAGAAAATGAGTGTATTAAGAGGATAAGGGTAGGTGGACACAAAGATTGAAAGAGAAAGGTTGGTCACCGACCTTTTGCTTTAATATTATATAAATCAGAATAATAATAATAACATTAATAATAATAATAATAATATTAAAATAATAATAATATTAATAATAATAATAATAAATAATAATAATAACAATAATAATAATAATAATAATAATAATAAGAATAATAATAATAATAATAAGAAAAATATTAATAATAACAATAATAATAATAATAAAAACAATAATAATAACAATAATAATAACATTAATAACAATAATAATAACATTAATAACAAAAAAACAAAAAAAAAAACAGTGCCTCATATAGAGGTATATGGGGCGTCCTGTTCTACGTCCTCCATCTTCAACCTCAACATCAAACCCCCAAACCCAACAAAAACCTAATTTCAGGGCAAACCTACGGTCTAAAGGCAAAAACGAGGCAAAAATACTAAACTACGGGCTGAAATACGTACCAGGGATGCTTCAAATCTTTGAAAATACAGTCCAAATACGTATCCGTGGCGTATAAAGTTATCTCCTCCGTATGTGTGTGTGGTTTGTGGTTTGGGGGTGATAACCAGGGTCGTCTAGGTCTCCCCCTGTTATACGAGACATAGACGCCTCGTATAGAGCTAGACGACCCGTCTAGCCTTTTAATTAAATTACCATTTTACCCTTGTAAAGCCCCCAGTATAGGCCTTAATCAGGGGTAAAATGGTAACTAAATTACCATTTTACCCTTGTAAAGCCCCCAATCATTTGCCGCCCATCATGTATGACACGTATAGACCTATACGTGTCGTCTAGGTTTTCAAATTACCTTTATGCCCCTGGTTAAGGCCTATACTTGGGTCTTTTCAGGGGTTTAATGGTAATTAAATAAAAGATTTTCAAAATTCAAAATTTTGATTATCTATTTGTTTTTTTTCATTCCAATCAACACGGAAAATTACATAAGAATAGCAGGTAGACGGGCAACAAACTGCGCCGCCATCCCCTTCTGAATGGAAAACCCTAATCTACTAAAAACAAAGCCTCGCCCCTGAGGGGTCGAAAAGTTGCTGTGGACCACACGCTGAACTCTAGCCAAGAACCGAACCGCCTCCGGCGCCAAGGAGCCGAACGTGTCAAACGCTAGGGGGACAAAGACATGCTGATTATCCTCACAAGCTTTCGCGTGCTTTTCCACTTTCTTAGACTCTGCTTTCAATACCGCTTGCCCCGCCACAAACCCATTTTCCCGAAACTCGGCTAGGGGGGATACACCTGTGAGATCGACACAAGCATGTTTCCCGCCCTCCCAACCAAAAACTAGCACGTCAGCCGGGCGTAGGGTGGACCTCCCTTCCGTCGGGTCTGTAAGAAAATTAACCGGTGCCTCTTTCTTTGCCGAGATCCCTGCTCGTCTGAGAATATCCATTAACGCGTCTCGAACAAAGTCATGACGATACTTAAACCCCGGCAACTCTCTACAGTGTAACGCATGCTCCCCATATTTATCCAGGCACGCTTTACGACAGACTGGGCAAGTTTCATCATTTGGGAACATGGGGATCATCAGACGGTACTTAAGGATTGACCGGTACTCCACCGCTGACATACGTTGACCTAGACCTTCAATAGGAATAACGGTTAAGAAATCCTGGGCGTGAGGCCTCTGTAGGCATTCAATGACGGCTTTCTGGCGGGGGGATAAATGGAAGTCTTCTCCCAAACTTTGTGCGATTCGACAACATAGGGCATTCGCCAAAGTTTTCTGTGGCTTTCTGGGGGCGGTGTCCTTGTTAGAGAAACCGCCGAGATCAGAGTCTGGGAGAGATTTATGCAAACGTTCCAAGGCGCTGTCATAATCCGAGTCAGTGTTAGCAACCCCACTGTTACGTAAGATGTGATCCTGCAACTCCCAGGATTGAGACCTGGAAGCCACAAAAGCATAGGCAACCACATCTCGGGCCGAGAGAAGGCCCAACCCACCAAGCCGCATCGGCAAAGTCGCGATCCGCCACTGGAGTTCACCGAAATAAGCCCCACCACATACGACAATGTCTTCTATTGCCGCACGAAGACCTTTATCAAAACATGAAACAACATCATCCACAAAGGGGGGCTGGCAAGTTCGCAAACCAAATAGCAACTTTGCAACCCCCATACAAGATCTAAGCAAGAGGAGTTCGCTTTGAGGATCCCGCAACAAGGGAAGGTGTCCCATAATGTCAACAGCTCGCGTTGCCCTCTTAGCTGCTAAACCACTAATAAAACCGGCATCACGGCTGACTGCCCCTCCTAGTAGTTTAACACCTCTCTCCGGCCTCCCAATCTCACTGGGGAAAAGCCCTGGCTGGACCTTTACCCCGTTGCACGTCGGCCAAAATACCTCAGTTTTTCTAATATTAAGCTGTAGCCCCAAGGCTGGACCCTCTGAACCGATGATTTCAAGAGCTTTAGCAACCTGAACAGCGTCCCCGATAACCGTCCCGTCATCCAAGTACCAAGCATGGAAGGGGAGTTTGCAGTTTTCCTGCACCTGAAGCACTAAGGGGTGTAAAGCTAGAGCAAAAAGCAAAGGTCTCAAGGGATCCCCTTGCTGGACCCCTGTGAATGCCCCGATGCGGTCATTCCCCACGTATAGCCTAGCAGGCTGGGCATATAGAAATTGAACCCACGGGAATATGGAGGGGCAATGGCGATGGACCTCGCGAAGCAAAATCGAACGGTCAACTAAGTTGAAAGCGTTGGAAAAATCAACCGTAAGCATGGCCAGCGAGCCATCTGAATGAAAAGAAATCTTACCTCCCATGAAGACGACTCGTCCAGCTCTATACAAGGCGTCCTTTTTTGTTAAATTTAAATTTTGAAATTCAAATTTTAAAAATTCAATAACCCAAATTGCCGCTCGAACAGACGACCCGTCCAGTTCTATACGAGGCGTCTGGAGTTGGTGAAATGACTTTTTAGCCCCTCATTTATGCCTAGAATGAGGGCATATCAGGGGCAAAATGGTCTTTTGACCACTCGTATACGACTCGTCGAGGTCTATACGAGGCGTATATTTGTAATTTTTTTATAAAAATGTTATTAAACAGTTTTAATCATTTCTAATTATAAAAAAATGGTAGAAATATTAATAAAAATGTTACTAAATTGTTTTATGCAATTGTAATTATAAAAAAAATTATAGAAATTAATACAAAAAATCTTATTAATTACAATAAGATTAACTATCGATACAAAAATACTATTAATTACAAAAATCATTCTTCCGTATCACTGTCGATGTAATTAAGACTGGGGTTTGATCTTGGTGGAGGATTCATTATCGATGTATACCATTCTAGACGTGGCAAGTACATATCTTCCCATTGTTCCGTATGGGGTCTTCGGTGGTTCAACCATAGCACGTGTGCTGGAGGCATTGGATAATCCCCTTCCAGCTTAACATGTATGAAGTGGTTCTCGTTAACATGTGCAAGCGTTATGAATAATGGTTGTTGATTAGCCGGAGGACTTAGAATCGGGAAGAAAGTGGAACTCGCACTCATGGTTGTCGTTAACAGGTGCACCCCGATACCATACGTTTGTGCAATAGAAGTCCTGCTAAGGGGAAGTCCATCCAGTGATCCGGGGGACAACCGGACACTGAATCCTAAATTAGGCCCTGACGATGCGTGTAAAAATAACCTTCATCCCATGCTTCAAATATTGGGAACCAGATCGATTCGTTATGATCCATTTCTTGGACAAGGTCTCTTCGAATGAGCCCCCATGAACTCTGATCCATACCTAAGCCCACAGCCACAGACCGAAACCCACAATGACCGTCTGGCATCACATCTCGTATGCACGAGATGTGCGGATGAAACACTGGCGGAATGGCAGACTTAAACTGTTTGATGATTCCCACGTTCTCGTCCCCAATGATTAAAGGAAAACCGTGATCATCTCGTGTCTCTTTCTTCTTAGAACTCTTTGAACGGCTTAGGCTCACTTTGGGTTTTTGGGACCTTATAACCAACTGTTGAGAGGCCTGTGACGGAACGTAAGAGCTGTGGCGAGGGTTATCATACTTACTATGTCGGGAACCTTCAAAGCACGTGTTTGCATCACCGAAGGAGCTTCTTGTCCCACCCCGATTTCCACGTGTCACCGGTGGGCCCGGTGGGGAGTATCGTGACGTGGTTGGCAACATAATAGTCAAACAACACAATATTTAAATGCACAGCGGAAGCAAATTTAAAGATGTATTTCAACCGAATAAAATATTGTAATATCATGTATCACAAACAGTTGAAAGTGTATCCATAGACGGATCGAAAATAAATAGGAAACAGTAGTTCAACAGACGATAGGCATCTTAAGCTTGCGAGACTCTTTATTGATGCTAAGGAGAGAATCCAGCCAATTACACTTAGTACCTGCATTTAATCTTTTTGGGAAAATACCTCAGTTTACACTGGTAAATACGATCAACTGACTCATTTTAAAATGATTAAAAATTTATTTGGATGCACATGGCATAAACATTTTATAACTTGGGATAATTATTTAAATATATAATCTTGTAAAAGAATTACATGTTCCTTATGCGTTCAGTAGCCCGGATCGTGCCGGGTTAAAGATCAATAGACACACCACATCAACTATTTATGCACTGGCGAGTGTACGCCTACACTCCGCGCTTAGGTCGTGGCCATTTCGTAAAATGATGCCAAGGATATCCGGGACATGGTCATTAACCCCCCCAAAGGCTTTAAGTAAACAAAACAATTTAAACGGGTCGATCAAATTATTCAATTAACCACCAAACGATGGAAGATTTGATGCCCGACCAAGCGGTATTTTATATACCGTAACCCAAGCCCGTATAGGGAAAATAAGTTAAAAGTATTTACCTGAGCAAAGTAATAATCACAATAAGCAAATGCAAGTAGCTTTTACTGGTCCTCCTAATCTGGAACGAAGGTTTATAATAACCTATTAGAATCCTAACGGGTCTTTAATAAAGCTTAAGCTTAGACCGGTTAGTTTCAAAGATACGGTTCGTACGCACGATTAAGCGAAGACCGGAATAGAATGTGATTTAGACCCAAAAATTTTGAAGACTTGTTTAATATGGGTATATTATACACATTCTGGATTTTGAGATAAAACCGATAAGGTTTGACCCGTTTCGGCTAATTTATGCAAACTAGTTACATAAACCGAACCGAACGCGCAAGAGGCGTAACGGGTAAATATTAGAGCCATATACAGGTTTCCTAAGTTGACATGCTTCAAATATGTTGTGACATCAGTAAGATGTCTTTTATTATGCCCGAAACGAATTTAAACACAAACTATGCCCCGTAAGGGTAGTTTGGTCGTTTATAAGGTTATAAAAGAGTTTAAGTATTATCCTGAGTTACAGGTCTGATGTAATCAGCAAAAT
The DNA here is from genome assembly GCA_030545235.1 of Helianthus tuberosus. Lineage (NCBI taxonomy): Eukaryota > Viridiplantae > Streptophyta > Magnoliopsida > Asterales > Asteraceae > Helianthus > Helianthus tuberosus. Next base: position 87,731,226 of record CM060405.1, read on the forward strand.
ACTCAATTTGATAAGTTATAACAGTAGGGTAAAGTATATATGTGAAATTTATCAATTATAACCAAACTATGCACCGTAGGGGCATTTTGGTAATTTCACATAAGCCGTAAAGCTCAAAAATGAAGTCTGAGTTAAACAACTTTTTCTTACTGTTAAAATATTATAATTCACCCAAAATATCAGTAGGTATCAACCCTTGTATGTTTAAAATAGTTCTAGTACATACTATGCGTTAAAAACGCTTAAAAAGGCGATTAGAAGCCATTTCCGGGTTCTATACATAAAGCTGATATTTTTATTATTCCAGAAGGCTTAAAATAATTTATTTATCATATGTAATCAGTAGCAAAAGGTTTGGAGTCCATTAGATATGTAAAACTCATTTTATAGCCCATAAGGGCAAAACCGACAATTTCCGGATTAAGCCTATGACTATAAGTTATGCTCAACCTAAAATTAATTAAAAATCTTCAATAATCCCAAAATAATATATTACATCAGTGGGTAAAGAGTTTGATATCAAAAAGTGGGTTTAAATAGGCTATACGCTAATTATGTCGTTTAATTAACATAAAGCTTTCAATTTACGCTAATGAGCATAACTCTCAATCTACACCTCAAACTGATGTCAAATTTTGGGTGCAAGTTTATAATTCAGTAACTAAGTTTTCTACTCTTTTACATTATCAAAAATCACGTTTTATGGCGAAAAGGGCATAAGGGTCAACATATGAGCAATTAACGGAAACATGCATATTAATTGGATAACTAATGAACCAAGGTGTATAATCACTGAGGGTTATACTAGCATGTAACCTAGACCAATTAAAGCTCTAAGGCATTTCTAAAGCATACCAAAACGGGTCAGAACTGAAGTCAAAGCTTTGCGACTTTCGGTTCCGAACCGGGTCTAAACAGAAAATTGTCGGGTTGAACATGTTTAGACATGTTCTTATACTAATTACCAAGTTATATTAATGATCAAATAGGTTGTATGTGTTCTACATTGCTAATTATGCGTAAATTAGAAAATAAGTATCCTGTTGACTTTTTAATAACAAGTTTGACCCGACATTAGACCTAGTTAGAGTGGGAATCAGAGGGTGCCCTTTTAAGGGTTTAATGCCCACATAATTACCAACTTATAACTACTTTCAATTCGACTAATCACTGGATCATTAGTGATTAATCGCTAAGTCAACCGTTAATTATGACGGTTTGACTTTTAAGCTAAAACTAAGCAAAAACTTAATTAAGAAAGGTTAAGCAAACTTACTAGAGTCCTTTGCACGATTAGTGATCACTTGAGCCTGCTTTGGAGCTCCAGAAATGATCAGGAATGCTAAAGGAAGGTGTGAAGAATTGGTTGCAACCTTGTGGCCTTATATAGTGCTCAAGAACTCATGGATCATTGACACACAAGTCTAAGCATGGCCATGTATCACTTCCAGATGTCCCTAAGTGTCTAGGGGTTGCCTAGGGGTCGTGCAAGATGTGGAAAATCGATTATAAGTTGGTTAAAATGCAAATGGAAGACAAGAACCCAAAGTTTTCAGAACAGACAGGCCTTCGCGTCACCCGTAGCCCCCCCCCCCCCCCAGGGCCTTCGCGTGGCGCGAGGCCCCTTCTGATCAAATCTTATATTCTTGATTTTTACGCTTTGGTCCTTGGCTCTTGGAAACTTTGCTACGACTTTATTTATTGCACTTTGACCCCTCCAAATTGACTTATAAGGGCTTTAAGACATTTACCCACTTTGTTTAGTCCTCGGTTAACTTTATTGTTACCCGAAAAGTCATAACTTTCAACGTTGATGCTTTGACCCCTTGTATACGAATTTGATCATAACTTTCTCATACGATAACGAAACTTTATGAAATTTATATCGTGTATTCTAGTGAGCATAACTAACCGTTACAAAGCTTTGGGTTTGTCAAAAGGTCACTCAGAGGTATAACTTAAACATGTTGACACATTTAACCCCTGTAGTTTGTAATCTCTCACTTTCTTTCATATTTAGCTTCGTATGATCCATGATTTATTCGTTTGAAGGTATGAGCATCATGTAGGGGTAATGTACAATATATTTATTCACTGTTGACATTTAGAACTCGTATATTCACATACTTTCCATGATTGTCAACTTTAGTCCTTCTAAAACATTATTTCACACGTTCAAACATATGGCACGTGTCAACTCATTATAGGACGTGAATTTTCGAGGTGTTACATCCTCACCTCCTTAAAATAAATCTCGACCTCGAGATTTACTGAAATAAATAAGGGTACTTTTCTTTCATTGTGGACTCAACCTCAATCGACAATGGTTTTTCCACAAATTTCAAGCTCTCATCTATATGCACATATGTATGTGGTATGACCAGTGATTCGTCAGCGAAACACTTCTTTAGATTGCAGATGTGGAATACATTATGAATACCACTGAGCTCTTCAGGTAAGTTTAGCTTATAGGCAACTGATCCGACACGTTCGATGACTTCGAACGGTCCTATGTATCTCGGGGTTAACTTGCCTTTCTTACCAAATTGCATCACTCCCTTCCAGGGTGATACTTTAAGCAACACTTTGTCACCAATTTCAAATTTATAGCTTTAAGCTTTGGATCTGCGTAGCTCTTCTGCCTATCTCGGGCAGCTTTGAGACGGTCATGAATCTGGACAATCTTGTCCGTCGTTTCAAAGACTATCTCTGGTCCTGATAATTGGACATCTCCAACTTCCGCCCAACAAACGGGCGTTCTACACTTTCTACCGTATAAAGCCTCGAAAGGCGCAGCCTTGATGCTGGTATGGTAGCTATTGTTATATGAGAACTCAATCAATGGTAGGTGGTTATCCTAGCTACCACCTAAATCAATTACACATGCACGTAGCATGTCCTCCAATGTCTGGATGGTACGCTCACTCTGTTCGTCAGTCTGAGGGTGGTAAGCCGTACTGAAATTTAAACGCGTGCCCAAAGATTCTTGGAAGCTTTTCCAAAAATGGGACATGTATCTAGTATCCCTGTCGGAGATAATAGACACAGGTATGCCATGTAAAGCTATAATCTTATCTACGTACAGTTGGGCTAACATGTCGGAGCTATAAGTCTCCTTGATGGGTAAGAAGTGTGCTGACTTAGTCAGTCTATCAACTATAACCCATATTGTATCATTTCCTTTCTTTGTCTTGGGTAACTTGGTGATAAAATCCATAGTTACCATTTCCCACTTCCACGTAGGAAGTTCAGGCTGTTGAAGCAAACCTGACGGCTTCTGATGTTCTGCTTTGACTTGCGCACACGTCAAGCATTTAGATACATAGGTAGCTACATACTTTTTCAAGCCTATCCACCAATAATTTTCCCTTAGATCCCGGTACATCTTATCAGCTCCAGGATGAACGGAATATTTGGAACTATGGGCTTCCTGGAGGATAACATCCCGAAGTCCTCCAAAGATTGGAACCCATATTCGTCCATTCAATCTCAGAATTCCATCCTTGCCAAGAGATAACTGCTCCTCGGTTACTCCTAGCTTTTCGTTAGGATAGTTAGCTTCCAACACAGCTTCCTTCTGTGCAGCTAACAACCTTTCATTCAAACTGTTCTTTATTTCAATGCTCTTGGCATTGATTCGGATGGGTTTCACCCTTTCCTTTTGACTCAAGGCGTCAGCGACTACATTCGCCTTGCCGGGATGATATCTGATTTCACAATCATAATCATTTAAAGTCTCCATCCAACGGCGCTGCCTCATGTTTAAATCCTTCTGATTAAATAGATGTTGAAGGCTCTTGTGATCAGAATAGATCACACACTTGATTCCATATAAATAATGCCTCCAGAGCTTCAGTGCAAATACAACGGCACCCAACTCCAAGTCATGGGTGGTGTAATTCTTTTCGTGCACCTTTAACTGCCTTGAAGCATAGGCAATAACCTTGCCTTTCGGCATAAGCGTACACCCCATGCCAGTGTGAGATGCATCGCAGTAAACTACGAATTCTTCGGTACCTTCAGGCAATGTCAGTACAGGAGCGTTGCTCAATTTTTTTTAAGGATATCAAAGGATTCTTGCTGTTTAGGACCCCACTCGAACTTTCCCTTCTTACGAGTCAATGAAGTTAGGGGTGCAACAATCCTTGAATTTTTTTTAATGAAACGCCTAAAATATCCTGCCAATCCCAGGAAGCTACGAATCTCTGTAAGCGTCTTTGGCTCTTGCCAGTTCATAACTGCTTCCACCTTAGCGGGATCTACTTGGATTCCGCGTTCGCTAACCATATGTCCAAGAAATTGGACTTCATGAAGCCAAAATTCACACTTGGAAAATTTGGCGTAGAGTTTCTCACGATGTAGAAGTTTAAGAATACAGCGAAGGTGTTTCTCATGGTCAGCTTGGTTCTTCGAGTAGATAAGAATGTCGCCGATGAAAACGATGACGAATTTATCTAAGTACGGCTTGCAAACGCGATTCATGAGATCCATGAACGCGGCCGGTGCATTAGTGAGCCCAAAAGGCATCACTAGGAACTCGTAATGACCATAACGAGTCCTAAATGCAGTTTTGTGTACGTCTTCATCTCTAACCTTTAGTTGGTGGTAGCCTGATCTTAAGTCGATCTTCGAGAAGTAACTTGCCCCTTGCAATTGATCGAACAAATCGTCGATCCTGGGCAAAGGATACCTATTCTTTATTGTGACCTTATTAAGTTCACGGTAATCGATGCACAGACGCATCGATCCATCCTTCTTCTTGACAAACAAGACTGGTGCTCCCCAAGGAGATGAACTAGGTTTAATGAAACCTTTAGCTAGCAATTCATCCAGTTGTGTTCTCAATTCCTTCATCTCCGTTGGTGCCAACTTACAGGGTGCTCTAGCAACTGGTGCTGCCCCAGTGATGATGTCAATTCTGAATTCCACTTGCCTATCTGGTGGTAAACCAGGTAGTTCTTCAGGAAAAACTTTTGGGTATTCAGAAATGACGGGGATGTCTTCTATCTTCGGTTTAGGCTCATCAATAATCACCTGTGCCATGTAGATGACACAACCCTTCTTCAAACACTTGGAAGCCTTGAGCATAGTCACTTGCTCAGGCAGTCCATACTGGGTATCTCCCCGAATGGTAAGTGATTCACCAGACGGAGTCTTTATCACCACACCTGTTTCTTGTTGCAGACAATTTGGGCCTGGTTATAAGATAACCAGTCCATACCCAAGACTATGTCAAAACCGGCTAACTTAAAGGGAAGTAGGGACAGAGGAAAAGAGTGGTTCTTAATGGATATAACACATCCATCTAACACAGTTGAGACAGTTTCTATGGTGCCATATGCTAACTCCACCTCATAATTCATACTTAAGGTTTTGACAGGTAAATTCAGCAATTTGCAAAACTTATTATCTACGAAAGACTTATCAGCGCCTGAATCAAAAAGTACTCTTGCATAGACATCGTTTACAAGGAAAGTACCTGTAATCACATTGTCGTCTAGAACCGCTTCCCTTGCATCCATTCTGAAGACTCTAGCATTTGTCTTCTTGGCCTCTTCAGGCTTCTTGGCGTATTTAGGGCAGTTGATTTTAATGTGCCCTTTCTCATTGTAACTGTAGCACGTTGCATCCTTCAGCTTTTTGCAATCCAAGGTCTTGTGTTCCTTGGACTTGCATATCCCACAAGCAAAAGTTCTTGACTGAGTATGCGAGTTCGATTCGAGTCTGCACTTTCCAAAGTGTTGTTTCTTGCAAATCTTGCACTTGGGCTTATCACCAGACTGATGCCCATCTTTCCTTGACTCGGACCCCTTCTTGTTGTCACCGTTTCCTCAGTGCTTCTTGTTTGACCTCCGTGAATTATCATCTTCACGTTTTCTTTTCTCAGCATCTTTGTTCCTCAGCGATCTTTGTCTGACCGCGTCCAGAGTGAGGGACAGAGATATGTCAGCTACTGATCTAAAAGTAGCTGGCCGAGATGCCTTCACGCTTGCCTTTATCTCGGGGGCTAAACCCCCAATGAAACGAGCGATTCGTTTGGGTTCCGGGGTCACCAAATACGGAACCAACCTCGACATTGTATTGAAGCTCGTGAGGTAAGCTTGGCAATCTAGATTGGTCATTACCAACGAAAGAAAATCTGACTCAATCTTCTCGACCTCGTGTTGAGGACAGTAATTCTCCCTGATGAGGGCAACGAATTGTTCCCATGACATGTTGTACAATGGGATCTTCCCAGTGGCTTGAATCAGTGATCTCCACCAGGCTAAAGCCTCGCCCTTAAATGATTGCGACACAAACTTGACTATATCCCTCTCAGCGCACCCGCTGATATCCACTACTGTATCCATCTCATCTAACCACGTCATGCAGTCAATGGCTCATTTTTCCCCAGTGAAATCTCTAGGTTTGCATGAAACAAAGTACTTATAGGAGCAACCCTTACTACGGGGGTTCTTGATTTAGTACAATCTGTTGAGATGGAGCACTGTGGTGGTTTGAGGAGAGTCGATCATCATCTTTCTTCGGTTCTTCCTTCTTGGAAGGTGGCTTCGAATGCGGTGTAGATAGGGTCCTACTTCGAGTCCCACTATACTCTTCGTACTGCCGCTCTAAGGCCTTTGTAACTGCGTCGTCTACTAACGCTTTCAGCTCAGCACCCGTTAGATTAATCCGAGCGTTAACATTGTTCTCCCGTGGGTGACTATTAATTTCATCTGAGCCAGCCATTTTAATTGAACTGTTACATAAAACAAGGACAATAGTTTACTTGGGAGTTTATTATGGAATTGTCTTTTATGGTAATTCACTAACCATGGTAACATAGACCATATTTGGTTAATTTATTAATCATATTTATTTAGGATTTTATATTACAATTTATCCTAATTATAAAACAATAACAGTTTTATTTGTGGCTCAAAAGGCCTAGTCACAAGGACATTTATAAATTATAAGCTTATGATTTCAGAGAATCAAAACATGAAGGTTTTGAACATAGTTCTTTACCTTTTTTCGGACAGGGAGTCATAGCTACCACTGTCTTTTGGCTCATGTAGAAATGAGCAAGGCCCGTAGGCATTATATTACCAATGTATGGTCAAAATATGATCATCTTAATTGATGATTTAAACCCATGATTCAGAGATCATTAAATTGGGTTAGGAATCTTTTGAAGAATCCATATATAAGAATGACGTGTGTGATTTTAACGAATCACATCTGCCAGGAGTGTTAACATATTTTTAGATGTTAACAGGGATTTGAATCTTTTAAACAGGTCTTACCATCATGGCCAGGTCTTTATTATGACACAGGCTAGGTTTCACTCTTAAGATTCTTATTCATATCAAACAGGCAGATTATTATTAAAAGGAATGATTTTGATTTATTTATTTCATGTTATATATTTATGCAGATAATAGAAAAAATGAAATTTATAAACATAACATTCCAATAATTATTAAAAGATTACATACTGCCCTAAACGGGACTTTTTAGACAAACAAGTTACCCACGCAGGGGTCAAACAACATACTGGTCCACGTAGGGACTTAAACAAACATCATACCCTCGTAGGGGTTAACAGAAAGATAGACCCACGCAGGAGTCAATACAAACAAACATACCCACACAGGGGCTAATACAGCAAGACAGGCCCACACAGGGGCTCAAATGATACAAGGAAAATTACAACAACAGTGGAAGGATTTAATGGTCCTTCTTGCTCTTCCCTTTTATTAGGCTTGTCAATCCTTGGAAGAAAGTATGTCGCTCCCTGCGATCTCGGTGAAAGTCTCTCTCGACCTGGTCCAGTCTCTGGAGAATTTCCTTCCGTTCTGGGGGAGAAAACCGTGGCGGTTGCGATTGTGTCTGTATTATAGGTATGGCAGGTATCTGGTACCCAGGGGTTGGGTAACCTGCTCCCCAAGGAGCTCCATACGGTCCTTCAGGGTTAAAGGTGTTGTTGTTGGACGCTACCAAGTATGGGTCGGCTTCAGCGTAGTTTTAGTTGGTGTGAATCGGTGGCCCAAACCGGTTGTACGTCATCGAACCCGTGTATGCTGGAATCGGGTTATCAAAACCCATCGGTGGTGGTTGCGGTGCAACTGGGTTTGAAGGTCCACCCATTTGTGGATCTTCTTGAAGTGGCGGATAGTGACTGCCACTTGATTGTCGAGGAGAGCTAAAATGAAAGTCTCCTCCTCGCGCGGACATCCGCGCTCCGGTTCTCCTACGCCTCGGCGGTTGTGGAGGTGCCAGCTGAACTGGTGGCGGTGGAGGCGGTGGTGTGACTGCCACGAATCGTGAATCCTCAAAGGGATCCTGCTGCTGCTGCTAGTGAGGCGACGAATGATGCGAGGGTGTAAAATACCACTCGTGTTGATTAAATCGTGCCTGATAACTGTCCGGAACATGGTATGGTGATCCATGGAAGGACGAACCATCCGAGACCTCAATGGGATGGTTGGGCGTTCCGGTTGCGGGCTCGACGGGATCGGTGTCCTCGTCCATATCCTCTACATGATCGCCGGAGTAATGATCTTCTGGCCCCAATGGGTTAAAACCCACTGGCTCTTGTATGTAACGGGTGTAGGGTCACCAAAAGAATTATGCGACAGGGATCGCTGAAGAGGTATGTAAGAATGTTGAGGGTTGTCGGGCTCATTTTCCGACTGTGGCCCATATGAGTTGTGAATGGGAGGTGTCGAACTGTGCGATACAGATCGTCTAGCTGGTTCAAATAGGTTCCTCCGGTTTTCTCTAGGGTCAGCACTCGCAGTGGTGCTAGGAGCTCGCATGTGCGAAGGTCCTGCCTCGTCGTCATTGGGGGCGGTGATTGGCCCCTTGCCTCGTCCTCTTCGTCGAAAGAATCTTGGCGGCATAATTAATCATGTCAATACAACATGAGATAACGACAAGAATATATAAAATAAAAGACAAAACAAAACAAAACAAAACAAAACAAAGTAGAATTTGTCCTATGTTATTTGTCTAGACTCTAAAGTTTTTGAAATGTGCAATTGTGTAATTGAGATTAAACAGAAAAGGCTAGTGTTTAATTCACTCGGTGTTGGCTCTGATACCAACCTGTCACACCCCCGATTTCCACGTGTCACCGGTGGGCCCGGTGGGGAGTATCGTGACGTGGTTGGCAACATAATAGTCAAACAACACAATATTTAAATGCACAGCGGAAGCAAATTTAAAGATGTATTTCAACCGAATAAAATATTGTAATATCATGTATCACAAACAGTTGAAAGTTTATCCGCAGACGGATCGAAAATAAATAGGAAACAGTAGTTCAACAGACGACAGGCATCTTAAGCTTGCGAGACTCTTTATTGATGCTAAGGAGAGAATCCAGCCTATTACGCTTAGTACCTGCATTTAATCTTTTTGGGAAAATACGTCAGTTTACACTGGTAAATACGATCAACTGACTCATTTTAAAAATGATTAAAAATTTATTTGGATGCACATGGCATAAACATTTTATAACTTGGGATAATTATTTAAATATATAATCTTGTAAAAGAATTACATGTTCCTTATGCGTTCAGTAGCCCAGATCGTGCCGGGTTAAAGATCAATAGACACACCACATCAACTATTTATGCACTGACGAGTGTACGCCTACACTCCGCGCTTAGGTCGTGGCCATTTCGTAAAATGATGCCAAGGATATCCGGGACATGGTCATTAACCCCCCAAAGGATTTAAGTAAACAAAACAATTTAAACAGGCCGATCAAATTATTCAATTAACCACCAAACGATGGAAGATTTGATTCCCGACCAAGCGGTATTTTATATACCGTAACCCAAGCCCGTATAGGGAAAATAAGTTAAAAGTATTTACCTGAGCAAAGTAATAATCACAATAAGCAAATGCAAGTTGCTTTTACTGGTCATCCTAATCTGGAACGAAGGTTTATAATAACCTATTAGAATCCTAACGGGTCTTTAATTAAGCTTAAGCTTAGACCGGTTGGTTTCAAAGATACGGTTCATACGCACGATTAAGCGAAGACCAGAATAGAATGTGATTTAGACCCGATAAGTTTGAAGACTTGTTTAATATGGGTATATTATACACATTCTGGATTTTGAGATAAAACCGATAAGGTTTGACCCGTTTCGGCTAATTTATGCAAACTAGTTACATAAACCGAACCGAACGCGCAAGAAGCGTAACGGGTAAATATTAGAGCCATATACAGGTTTCCTAAGTTGACATGCTTCAAATATGTTGTGACATCAGTAAGATGTCTTTTATTATGCCCGAAACGAATTTAAACATAAACTATGCCCCGTAAGGGTAGTTTGGTCGTTTATAAGGTTATAAAAGAGTTTAAGTATTATCCTGAGTTACAGGTCTGATGTAATCAGCAAAATACTCAATTTGATAAGTTATAACAGTAGGGTAAAGTATATATGTGAAATTTATCAATTATAACCAAACTATGCACCGTAGGGGCATTTTGGTAATTTCACATAAGCCGTAAAGCTCAAAACTGAAGTCTGGGTTAAACAACTTTTTCTTACTGTTAAAATATTATAATTCACCCAAAATATCAGTAGGTATCAACCCTTGTATGTTTAAAATAGTTCTAGTACATACTATGCGTTAAAAATGCTTAAAAAGGCGATTAGAAGCCATTTCCGGGTTCTATACATAAAGCTGATATTTTTATTATTCCAGATGGCTTAAAATAATTTATTTATCATATGTAATCAGTAGCAAAAGGTTTGGAGTCCATTAGATATGTAAAACTCATTTTATAGCTCGTAAGGGCAAAACCGACAATTTCCGAATTAAGCCTATGACTATAAGTTATGCTCAGCCTAAAATTAATTAAAAATCTTCAATAATCCCAAAATAATATATTACATCAGTGAGTAAAGAGTTTGATATCAAAAAGTAGGTTTAAATAGGCTATACGCTAATTATGTCGTTTAATTAACAAAATGCTTTCAATTTACGCTAATGAGCATAACTCTCAATCTACACCTCAAACTGATGTCAAATTTTGGGTGCAAGTTTATAATTCAGTAACTAAGGTTTCTACTCATTTACATTATCAAAAATCACGTTTTATGGCGAAAATGGCATAAGGGTCAACATATGAGCAATTAACGGAAACATGCATATTAATTGGATAACTAATGAACCAAGGTGTATAATCACAGAGGGTTACACTAGCATGTAACCTAGTCCAATTAAAGCTCTAAGGCATTTCTAAAGCATACAAAAACGGGTCAGAACTGAAGTCAAAGCAAAAGTCAAAGCTTTGCGACTTTCGGTTCCGAACCGGGTCTAAACAGAAAATTGCCGGGTTGAACTTGTTTAGACATGTTCTTATACTAATTACCAAGTTATATTAATGATCAAACATGTTGTATGTGTTCTACATTGCTAATTATGCAAAAATTAGAAAATAAGTATCCTGTTGACTTTTTAATAACAAGTTTGACCCGACATTAGACCTAGTTAGAGTGGGAATCAGAGGGTGCCCTTTTAAGGGTTTAATGCCCACATAATTACCAACTTATAACTACTTTCAATTCGACTAATCACTGGATCATTAGTGATTAATCGCTAAGTCAACCGTTAATTACGACGGTTTGACTTTTAAGCTAAAACTAAGCAAAAACTTAATTAAGAAAGGTTAAGCAAACTTACTAGAGTCCTTTGCACGATTAGTGATCACTTGAGCCTGCTTTGGAGCTCCAGAAATGATCAGGAATGCTGAAGGAAGGTGTGAAGAATTGGTTGCAACCTTGTGGCCTTATATAGTGCTCAAGAACTCATGGATCATTGACACACAAGTCTAAGCATGGCCATGGATCACTTCCAGATGTCCCTAAGTGTCTAGGGGTTGCCTAGGGGTCGTGCAAGATGTGGAAAATCGATTATAAGTCGGTTAAAATGCAAATGGAAGACAAGAACCCAAAGTTTTCAGAACAGACAGGCCTTCGCGTCACGCGTAGCCTCCCCCCCCCAGGGCCTTCGCGTGGCGCGAGGCCCCTTCTGATCAAATCTTATATTCTTGATTTTTACGCTTTGGTCCTTGGCTCTTGGAAACTTTGCTACGACTTTATTTATTGCACTTTAACCCCTCCAAATTTACTTATAAGGGCTTTAAGACATTTACCCACTTTGTTTAGTCCTCGGTTAACTTTATTGTTACCCGAAAAGTCATAACTTTCAACGTTGACGCTTTGACCCCTTGTATACGAATTTGATCATAAATTTCTCATACGATAACGAAACTTTATGAAATTTATATCGTGTATTCTAGTGAGTATAATTAACCGTTACAAAGCTTCGGGTTTGTCAAAAGGTCACTCAGAGGTGTAACTTAAACATGTTGACACATTTAACCCCTGTAGTTTGTAATCTCTCACTTTCTTTCATATTTAGCTTCGTATGATCCATGATTTATTCGTTTGAAGGTATGAGCATCATGTAGGGGTAATGTTCAATATATTTATTCACTTTTGACATTTAGAACTCGTATATTCACATACTTTCCATGATTGTCAACTTTAGTCCTTCTAAAACATTCTTTCACACGTTCAAACATATGACACGTGTCAACTCATTATAGGACGTGAATTTTCGAGGTGTTACACTTCTCCTCAATTCTTAATCTATACGAGAGGCTTCGTCCAACCTTTGTTGTACCTGCTTTGTTGTTGGTCGGCCACGAGTATTTTGTTGGACAACTGGTGGTTTCTTGGTAGATTTCTTTGGAGTCAACACCGCTTTAATCTTTGACATCAGGCTTTTTTGCTGAGCTGGGGGGGGGGGTGCGACTCTAATTGTTGTCTAACAATATTTAGCTCTTCGACCACGTCAACATCTATCAGTTTACAACTTTGGAAGTTAAGCTTCCACCAGAAGACGTCTATGTCTTCGAGTTGAATCGGACGCTCTTCACGGTTAAGAACAACATTGTTTAAGTCACATGATTAACGGAAATATATCACACAAGTGTTGTACGTTTAACAATTATTACCTTCACGCATGTACTTTTATATCCTACAAGCACAGGGCAACCCACAACTGTACCACATTTGGCAACCACATGATGAATGAAAGCGCTTCAAGACATCTAGCTTCCTAAGTGCCTCTCCCCTCAACAAGTCATGGGATGTATGGGATACTTTTCCATGTAGGTGTTGAAACAGCGGATGTTTGTGGTGGTTCATTCTTTTTTCGATGCAGACTCGAAAACTCTTCCTTATTTCACCGAACTGTGTCTCAACAATATCCCGGACACAACCAACTACACGGTCCATCGAGCTCCTATCTAGGACGTATCTCTTTAAGTTAGCGTGTTGGCCCTCAAGTCTGTTTGTGGTACGATTACCAAAGTTGTGCCTCTTATCAGTCCTTGCAAAGACGAACATCTCCTTATAGTCTTTTAGCCAGTTATCGTACATGTAATTGAAGACCTCTAAAAAGTAAAAATAATTTAATAAAATTTACATAGGTGAGTCGTATGTTATTAGAAAAACTTACTAGAACGTTTGCACTCCACAATTCTCTTTCGCATGTTGCGCAAGTGGTACTCGTAGATGGGTATGGATGGAGACTCAATCAATGTCCCCCAGAATGACAAAAAAATTTCCCAGTCTTCTTCTGTGAAGGCAGCCTTGTAGTGCTTCATAACATTCTGTTATATGTGCCACCTGCAAAGAAGCCTGGAGGTGTCTGGAAATACTTTAGCACACGCGCCCATAAGGGCCAGGTATCTATCCGTTACAATCACACGTGGCTCCATACATTCATCCAACATTGACTTGATCCTCTCAAGCACCCACACAATCTTTACTAACAACGGCATGCGCGATCCAAAACGAATGGTTGGTAGGCGTCATACCAACAATCTGGATAAATGGCATATTTTATAAGTTTGTCTTGTACGTCGCATCGATCAGCATGACGTGGGGGAATGCACGCCAGATGTCTCTTGAGTACTGATGAAGAAAGAAGATCTCTGTTACGATCTCTGTTCCGGGTTCCTCCCGTGTCTCGTAAATAAAGTCGTTGTTTATCAGCACGTTTTCTAGTGACTGCATGGGAGTCAATCCTTGTCTTTGTTCGGCTCTAATCTTCGCCACAACGTTTTGAACGTCTTTCTGAACATGAAACCTGTCGGGGTCCTGCTTCCTTATCGTTTGAAATATTTTGTGCGGCTCCATGTTTTGAGCTGTCAGCTGCTCGATCAGTTTCGTTTCGCTTGGAGTAAACCTTCGCACAAACGCGTGGGCTGACAGGTTCTCACAAAGTTCATGGTTATGTTCAATTTTTCCATATTTTATCTCCCAGGTTTCATATGGGTGGTCTTGCACAACCAGCAGCTAAAACAGGCAACTGGGTTTTTTGCTTCCGGCTTTTCTAAGTGTTACTGTAGTGTGGTGCTCACCACCACGGTCACATTCAAGCCATACCCTCTCGGTTCTTCCCCCGATTTTCTTTGATCGACGGGTGACAATAACGAAACCATCCGCGTTTGCTATTTCTTATATTCGTTTCTTTAGTTCATCTAAAGAGTTGAAAACCTGTAACATCGACAATAATAACAATAATAATAATAATAATAGTAATAATAATAATAGTAATAATAATAATAATAAAATTGATACCTGCATTTTTAAGTACGGATTGTCCGGGTTGGGGGGTGCCTCACCACCATATCTACCATATCCACCATATCCTCCAACGTCCGAATTGTTTTGATGAACGTAATGACTGCCCGGGGAAATGAATTACTGATGACCACCGTCTCCTCCGTATCCACCATATCCACTGTCTCCTCCGTATCCACCGTCTCCTCCGTATCCACCGTCTCCTTCGTATCCACCGCCTCCTCCGTAAGAATATTCACACCCGTATCTATAATCCGGATACCCTTGTTGCGTCGGATAACTTGGTTGACCAGCATGGTATGAGTCATCTACAGGGGCTGTTTCATCAACAGGGGGATGCGTGTTCAAATCTAAAAACGGTCTGTTTTGTTTTCCTTTTATACTAGACACAACCTCCTCTTGCTTGTTAGAATCGGGAACGCCAAACTCCTCCAAAATAGACGACCGTATCATCATTAGTAAATAATAAACTAAAACAACAAGTAATTAAAACATTTAAGTTAATAACTGTTACCGGAACGCTTTCGGGCACCCAGTTGTCGCTAGAATACTGCCCGAAGACATAGTTGTCGTCCCAATATGATGACATTCAACACTTCGGGATGATAGGATGATAGGAACACAAATGCAAACAACAAGAGTTTCTTTCGAAGAAATAGAAGAAGAAACAGAATGAAATGAATGTTGAATGCTCGGGTGGACTAACAATGCATTGTATGTTGCACTTTATATGAAATATAGACGCCTCGTATAACTCTATAGGCACCATATTGCTTTATGTCACATGTCAGACACATAGTTCAATCAATCTCTAAGACGCCTCGTATAGGCCTATACGAGGCGTCTTAGTACCCTCGTATTACTCCCTCGTACAGGCCTAGACTCCCCGTCTGATGTGACTGATGTGACGTTGTACGATGTTCAGAGCTTGGTCGGAAAAAGTAACCCTAGACGCCTCGTATAGGCCTATACGAGGCGTCTAATAAGGTGTGGAAATAGGGAGTTAGGTGTGGGAATATGTAGACCCTTATAAATTAAGGAATCGAACATTCTGCAATAAATTAACGAATCGAACATTCATTAAATCATTCGTAAGCCATTCGATGGGAGTTCGTTTACGTTCGTTCATTGAATAAATGAACGAATATGTAAAAGGAATTTTGTTCGATTAACTAATGAACGAACACGAACAAATGTTGCATTCGTGAGCCATTGGTAATATGCTCATTTTATGATCTTTTATGTCTGCTCATGGTTGTTTGTTTTTTTTTTGTTTTGATTATGTTCTATCAGTAGAAACTTAGATCTTTGAAACATTATTTTAGGATAATATGTTTATACTTATTATGTGTAACTTGTGCCTTTATTTTTGAAATAATTATACTTACAATTATTATATAAAGTGTTTAACAAGATGATTATGTCTAATATTTGAGATTATAAATGTTGGTTTTTTTTAATTTTTAAAATGGTATGCGCCCGTTTGTGTTTGTGAACAAATTCAACTCTTTAATGAAAACGCACAAACAAGAATTTCCGTTCAATATGTGTTTGTGAACACGTTTAATGCTAAACGAACGAGCATGAACAAGGCTATATTCGGCTAGTTTACAGCCCTACGTACTTAACGTGGATTGGAAAAGAAGGCATGGTATGATCGAGGTTGCAACATCAACGTATGTTGTATATCAACAATAGAGCTGGATCACTCATCTCTGTTCGTCTATTAATTGAACTACTAATGCAAGAGAGTTTAAGAAAAAATAGTTTATAAATCATGTATCTCTCACACCAATATCAACTCTTTTGGAAATGAACTATATGGTCTTTACATACCCCAAAAATACATATGAGAAAATATTTTATTAACATGATCATCATGATAATCAGTATCTTCATTCACCTTCAAATTCTCAAAAGATCGATTATTTGTGTTGGTATTTCGTTACTTTTGATATATTTAATTTTTTCATTTTATTTTTGAAACACTTTTGGTATATTTAACTTTTTTATTTTAGAGTAAAATGCACGGATAGTCCCTGTGGTTTGTAAAAATAACACCTTTAGTCCACAACTTTTGAAAATTACACTCATGCCCCCTATGGTTTGCTCGGTTGTAACTCGGATAGTCCCTAGAGTGGATGAAGGTTAGTTTTCTCTGTTAAGTGTAAGTAAAATGACTAAAATACCCTTATCATTCACCATGCACAATTGAAGCATATGGATCCCACTTTTTACCCACCCCACCACCCCCTCCCTTTTCTTTCTCTCCAAGCTCGTTCACCAGAATTCCACCACCACTTTCATAGTTCAAATTGACTAGCGATCATGCAAAATTTCTAACATATAATTACAAATTATTAATTCTACTAAATTATTCCCAAACTGAAACACTCTACTAAACTGTATTTCACATATAAGTGAATTCTACTTCCAGATCTGCAACTAATTCTTAACAATCAACAACTAAACTAACAGAAAAATGCAATATTAGCAAATAATAACTAATTTACCACTGAGTGTACGTATCGAGAACAACAATCTTATCACCGGCGGCATTAACGATTGGCCAAAACGTATCCTTATCGACCTCTGTAACCACACCAACAACCATCTCCGTACCAGAGGTCTCCAAACTCGATCTCACCATCAGATTCCTCAATTTGTTGGTAGTTTTACTACTCGTTGTTTTCACTATATTGAATGACCGGCGAACTTCTCCGACGATGTTCGATTGCTTAGTCGGCCATGAAGACGGTGATATGGTTAGCGACGGCGGCGGTGACGGTGACTGCGGTGAAATAGGGCGGAAGACTTGATGAATTTGTAACGCCATTGTAGTGGTGGTTGTGGTTGATGGAAGACGGTTATGATGGAGTGTGTTTTGGATGTTAGATGGTTGATAAGTGATAAATGGAAGGGTGGTGGTGGAATTTCTGGTGAACGAGCTTGGGGAGAGAAGGTAGGGGATGGTGGGGTGGGTAAAAAGTGGGATTCAGTTGTTTTAACTGGAGGTGGTGAATGATAAGTGCATTTTAGTCATTTTACTTCCATTTAACAGAGAAAACTAACCTCCATCCACTCTAGGGACTATCCGAGTAACAACTGAGCATACCATAGGGAGCATGAGTGTAATTTTCAAAAGTTGAGGACTAAAGTTGTTATTTTGACAAACCACGGGGACTATCCGTGCATTTTACTCTTTATTTTATTTTTGAAACGATAACTTTCATTAAAACAACTAGCAAGGACCTAGAAGGAAACATACAACAAAAACAAAAAAAATACATAATAAATTTACATCAATCTTTCGATAAAACATGCTTATAATAGGACCTATTTTTTTATTCAAAAGGAACCTCAACGATTTAATCATCTCCACCGTCTTGTATATACTCACCTCTTTGGAAGAAAAAAAACAATTTTCTAAATTTTCAAATGCACCAACAAGCTGTAAGAATGATCCCATAAATAACTTTGTTCTTCCGACTACCCAACATGACTTTTGTTCAATGAGATCAAATCACGGACCGAGAAAGCATAAACACGAAGAATGTAACACCAATCATAGACAAATTGCCAAACTAAAGTGGCAAAATACCAAGAAACCAGAAGACTTACAAGCAACAGATCCCAAATCCCACATTGATATTTCGCACCAGCAAAATGAAAGGTCTGGCATGTTGTCCATGATAATCAAAGGAATGACAAAGTAATTGGATCAATTGATATTGTATTTTTGTAAGTCCCGAAAATCCGGATCAAACAACGATATCAAACAATCACCAAGGATGGGCGGAATCCAAACTTGATGAACTTCAAGAAATAATCAAGAACAATATGAAGATTGTGGTTTCAAATGCTTAATCTTGCATACAAAGAGATTTGTCTAATACAAGATTCAAAACAAGGAGAACCAACCAACCATGCTCCTAATTTCTAACTTTTATTTATAGTAAGGGGTTTCCCCCAAAACCCTAGGCCCATTTCCCTAAAGCCCACTCTAATACCCCACATTCTAGAAGCCTTGTCCATTTAGCCAATCCTACTAATCCATAAACCTATTAGGCCTAACAATCTTCCCCTAGGTTTACTGGATTAGTTGATGAAACCGTTTGGAAGATCACCAGGTAACGGAGCCGGATCAACAAACACGCTGTTGGGATTGAACCCTATCAGAGGAACAGATAATTAAAGCCAAAACTGGATCAGAGCAGTGGATCAAGAATAAGCAGACGATT
This sequence comes from Helianthus tuberosus, assembly GCA_030545235.1. NCBI lineage: Eukaryota > Viridiplantae > Streptophyta > Magnoliopsida > Asterales > Asteraceae > Helianthus > Helianthus tuberosus. Next base: position 87,750,130 of record CM060405.1, read on the forward strand.
ACAGATTAGTTCATGCAAATCTCTCCCCTTGAAAGTGATCTTGTATCAACTGACCTCCTATCTGCTGATCTTACTAAGTGCTGACCTACAACTGCTGCTTTGCATCTACTGACCAATGTCAAAGACTGATGGAAGACCAAAGCTCTGCTGACTCAATCTACTGCCTTGAGTCAAGTACTGCTGATCCGGACAAGCACTGCTGGGGTCACAGCAGTGGAAGGATGCAGCAGATGTTTAAGTATCTTTTATGTAATACAATGTAATAGCAGTAGTTAGTACATCAGTGTTTATAGATCAGAGGTTAGAGTTTGTTAGGAGGTTAGATGTCACTTTCATGGTGACGTCAGCTAAAGATGCTCAGTGGTTTACAAGTGCCTATAAATAGTTCAGTACTTGGTACTGTTCTATCAGCTCTTTCACCACATCGTCTTCTTTGCATGAACAAACTACTGAGCTCTGGCTGAGGGGGAGTTTGCATTCTTACATCAATCATTGTAATCGTTGTTGAAACAAATTCAATCATTCGGTTCATTGTGTAAAGATGTTTGATTAAAAGTATTACTCCCGTTTGATTGTATGCAAAGTTTGTTTTCATCTTAATTCCGCTGCACAACTCTTTCATTTCCATCTTAATTTCAAACAAAAAATACAATAAAAAAGAAACTCAGATCCAACAATTGGTATCAGAGCTGGGACAGTCAAATTTGATTTAACAATCATTTTGACGTAAATAGTTCAGCTCATAACAGTTGATACTGATCGTTTGTTCGTCCGTTGAAAAACAGAGCAAGGATTAATCACCATTAAAGTTGATTTCTCAGTGTCTGTAAAACAACAAGAATGACGTCACAATCTCAAGATGATAAAAACAACATCGGCTCACTTTTTAAACCACCTATGCTAAAGAGAAATGAGTACAACATCTGGCAGAGGAGGATGGGTCACATCCTCGCTCAACAAAGCACAGGTTGTTGGAGGTCTGTCATTTATGGTCCCCATGTTCCTTCAGTGCCAAGCGCTGAAGATGCTAAAAAGTTCGTTCCAAAACCAATTGAAAATTATACCGAAACCGACTTTCAAAAGATCGAACTAGATGCTAAAGCTTTTAGCATCATAGCATCAGCGCTGCCCAATGAGATATATGCTGGACTGTTACACTGTAACAGTGCCAAAGAGTTATGGGACGCACTTAAGGAACAGTTTGGTGGAACTGAAGAAGTCATAGAAAGCAATAGGGAAATCCTGAACCAACAGTGTGAAACATTTTGCTACATTAAAGGTGAATCACTAACGCAACAATTTGAGCGTTTTAGTTATCTCATCAGTGAACTGAGGCTTCTTAACACCACTTTTACAAACTCAACTCAAAATAGCAGGTTCCTCAGGTCATTGCCAGAAAAATGGGACACTATAGCTTTTGTCACTCGAAATTCATCTGAATTCAAGGATCTGACCTTGACCCAACTCCATGGTCGACTCCTGACCTTCGAAAGGGAGTTGAACCAGAAAAGGAGGTTACAAGAGTTAGGAAAAGTTACCGATGATTACACTTTCGGTAATACTGCTCTTCTGGGTCAAGAAGAATCTGGGAGCAGTGGTAAGGATCAGGGTTATGATCACTTCATTGACATAACTGCTGGTGCAAATTTTAACAACCCTGATCCTCACTCTGCAAGTTATGCATTCACTGCTAACGAAAACCAGATGTCAGACAATTTAAGCTTTGAACTCAATGATTTACAACATTTTGATCCCACTGATTTAGAGGAAATGGACATCCTGCACCAACTGGCTTTGCTAAGTGTTAGAACTAGCAAGTTCTACAAAAGAACAGGGAGAAAATTCCCAGGTTTGCATGGGAATCTAAGGGTTTGGTTGGATAAATCGAAAATCAAGTGCTATAAGTGTAATAGGTTGGGACATTTCGCTAGGGAATGTAGGAGTCAAACCACTGGTCCCATAATTACTCATCCTAGCTCAAATCCTCGACCTCAAAACCAAAACACTGTGCACTATGCCCAATATGCCCCAGCAGCACAAGTGAACACTGCTCACTATGCTGCTGCCCCTGTGCCAGTACATTATGTCCAAACTACTGTTCCACAAATCCAATATGTTCAAACCCCTGCTCCACAGGTACAAGTGCAACCTGTTGCACCTCAAACCACTGCTCCAGCAGCAACACAACCAGATCAACAAAGTTTTTTCACTCAAGGATTTGTTGACTGGAGCAGTATGCCTGATGATCTTTGTGATGAAAATTTTGCACTCTATGCTTCTAATGATTCTTCTCATGATGTGTTTTGTTTGATGGCACTAGAGTCAATACAGGAGGGGGTTGAAGCTGAGGAGGAACAGCAGTGCTTTGAAACAGTGGAAAAGGTGACTGAAGCAGTGGTTACTGCAGTGGCTGATGAAATACTGTTGGGAGAAAGTTCAGGTACCCTGATTGAACCAATGACAGATCCATGGTCCATAGAGGACAAAGAAGAAGAGATAGAAGAAAAGGCTGGTGAAAAGAAGGTAAAAGCTGATGATGATGAAGATCATCAATGTGATTGTGCAATGATGGCAGCTGCCAAGGTATCTCCTCAAGTTCTTGAAAAACTGTGTTCTGACAATTGCATAATTGCTTTTGCAAACATTAAAGAGGTGAATGAAAACCTTCGGGATAAAATCTTGTCTGATGAGGTCAAATTTGAAAGCTCTTTAAAAGAACTTAAAAAAAACTGACTGAAAAAGAAAAAGAAATCAGCTGTCTAAAAGAAGAGCAAAGCATCACCAAAACCCAACTTCAAACTATGGTAGAAAAATACCAAAGTTGCAAAAAGGAGTTGGAATCCACCCAGATTACTTGTGAAAGATGGGTGGAATCCTGCAGAGGATATGAGGTGATGCTTGCTAAATAGATTGAAAGTAATGTGAAATTTGGGGTTGGGTATAGAAAATATGATGATGAACACATTGCTTGTGAAAAATCTGTTCAAAACACTGATGTAACCACTGAGTTCATCCCCACAAACAAGAATGGCCAAGAAGTGAAAATCACTGACAAACTTGGTAACAAAATCACACTTGACAGAACAAGGAGTTCCTCAACTTTTGAAGAACTTGAAAAATATCAGTTTAAACCTACCTGGTCTGACGAGTGTGATATTCTTGAAAATTTCAAGCCAATGGACTTTACATCAACTGATGGTGTTAAAGCTCCAAAAGCTAAAGTCATACCTCTCAAGGACATCCCAGCAGTGGTTAAAACCTCTGCTGCAAAGGAGTCTGAAAAGAGAAAGAAGAAAGAAAAAATTGATAACTTGTTTTGTGAATTTTGTGAAAAAAGGAATCATCTAACAAAAGATTGTTTCCACTTGAAAGCTTATGATTTAAACAAAACAAGTGTCATTGTTTCAGCAGAAAGCTGCATTGTTTGTGGTAAGACAAACCACAAAACTCAAGCATGTGTGTATCTCAAAAACTTTGATGTGAAAAAGAATGAGTACATGGCTAAAACATCCTTGAGTCCACCATCATCATCAACACCTGTCAAATTCACCAAGAAACAACCACTGTTTGTGCCAGTTCAAACAGCTGTTACAAAACAGCTGAACCAAACATCTGTCAAAAGAGATGTTCAGGTTACTGATGCACCCCCTGCCAATCAATTCAGAAAAGGCAAAGTAAAACAGTCTTTCCAAAGGATTCCTCACGTTTATGAGGCCTACAAAAGGCCCTCTAAACCCAAAGTGAACAGGCATCCTTTTGGTTACCAGCAGATGATTGGTCAGGACCCACAACAGTGGTTAGAAAGACACTGTCCTAAAACAGTTCAAACCTCTGACCTAACCACTGTCCATCATTCTGCATCCATCCCAGACACTGTTGAGACCCCATCCAAAGCCAAGTTGGCTTTGGAGACCTTAATGAACTAATCTTTTTACTTCATGTGCAGGGAGCTTCTGCATGCTTTGATAGTCTTTGGTATGTAGATAGTGGAGGCTCCAGGCACATGACAGGATGTAAAGCCCTCCTCAAAGACTTTAAAATCCATGGAGGGGGTGATATATGCTTTGGGAATAATAGTAAAGGAAAAGTTCTGGGGTCGGGTACAGTGGAGTCTGGGAAAGTAAAATTTGAAAATGTCAATCTAATAGACAATCTAAAATTCAACCTTCTGAGTGTGTCCCAAATGAGTGACAAGGGTTTTGGGTCATTCTTCACAAAAGATTGTTGTAGGATTGTTGGACCAGAAATGGTCAAAAAGATTGAAGCAATAATCAAATCTGGTCAAACTAAACTTGTTGCTCAAAGAAGTGGCAATGTTTATGTTGTTGACATGTCAAAAGAGTGTCCCAGAGCTGATGCCTGTCTGTTCTCAGCTGCCTCTAACAAAGAGACAGAACTTTGGCACAGAAGGCTGGGACACACAAATCTTAAGACAATCACAGAAATTTCAAAAAATGGTTTGGTGAGAGGCCTACCACAAAAATTGTTTTCATGTCCTGAACATTGCATTTCCTGTTTAAAAGGAAAACAGCATAAAAGTTCTTACAAGTCCATTGAAGAGTCCAAAACAACCCAGTGTTTGCAAATGCTACACATGGATTTGTTTGGCCCAGTTCAAGTCATGAGCCTCAAAAAGAAAAAATATTGTTTGGTTATTGTTGATGACTTTTCTAGGTTCACATGGACTTTCTTTTTGCACTCAAAAGATGAAACTGCAGGCATTTTGCAAGACTTTGTAACACAGGTTGAAAAGCAATTTGACCTTCCAGTGAAAAGCTTCAGGAGTGACAATGGCACAGAATTCAAAAATAGGGAGTTAGATGCCTTCTGTGTGAAGAAAGGGATTGTAAGGCAGTACAGCATCCCAAGAACACCAGAGCAGAATGGGGTAGTGGAAAGGAAGAACAGAACTCTGATTGAGGCTGCCAGAACCATGCTTGCAGATTCAGGTTTGCCATTAACTTTCTGGGCAGAGGCAGTAAACACTGCTTGCTATGTTCAGAACAGAGTTTTAATAAACCCCAGGCACAAAAAGATTGCCTATGAAATTCTGTATAAAATTAAACCACTGATCTCATATTTTAAAGTGTTTGGCTGCCCATGCTTTATTTTGAACTTAAAAGATTCCATTTCAAAATTTGCAGCCAAAATTGATTGTGGTTATCATCTGGGATACTCATCCACTGCAAAGGCCTACAAAGTGTTCAATGCACGGACCAAGGCAGTGGAGGAGACTTTGAATGTTAAGTTCAATGAACTCTCATCCATGAAAATCCCAGCAAACCCTGCAGATCTGTTTGATCTTGAAAAAGTCACTTTTGAAAATACTGCTGTCAAGACTAACGATGCAGGTCCATCAGAGGATACAACACCAGACTATGGGTATGAAATCATCATCCCTCAAAGGTCTGCCACAAAGGGAAAAGCACCAGCTGTTCAAAACAGTTGTCAAAGCTCAACCACTGCTACCTCAACAGTTGTTGACCAAAGTAGCCCATCAACCACTGCTTCCACATCCTCAAACAATGCTGACAAAAGTCCTCAAACAGTGGATAAAAGTCAGCAGTTGTCCACTTCATTACCACCTATACCACCACCTTTTGAAGCCACTGCTGGATCATCAAAGTCCCCAGCAGTGGTTAGCTCAGATGATACACATTTGCAGCCTTCACCAACCAATGCCATCATACCATACCAAGGAGATTTAATCTTCTTGAGATCTCATCCACCTGATCAAATCATTAGCAACATAAATAAAGGGGTGCTCACAAGAAGCCAAACCCAAAACATTTGTCTTTTTGCTGGTTTTCTATCACTTCATCAGCCAGTCAAGTACCAAGAGGCACTGAAAGACAACAGCTGGGTAGAAGCCATGCAAGAGGAGCTCCAACAGTTTAAAAGACAACAAGTATGGGAACTTGTACCACTGCCAGAAGAGGTTAGTCCCATTGGCACAAAGTGGGTCTTCAAGAACAAAACTGATGAAAGGGGTATTGTTGTCAAGAATAAAGCCAGGCTTGTGGTTCAAGGTTACAGACAGGAAGAGGGGATTGATTATGATGAAACATTTGCCCCTGTTGCAAGATTGGAAGCCATTAGACTGTTCTTGGCCTTTGCTGTCAACCACAATATGAAGGTGTTTCAAATGGATATCAAAAGTGCTTTCCTCTATGGTACAATTCAAGAAGAGGTGTATGTTTGTCAACCTCCAGGTTTTGAGGATCCATTTTATCCAGATCATGTCTACAGGTTAAACAAAGCCTTGTATGGCTTGAAACAAGCACCAAGGGCCTGGTATGAAACTCTTTCCAACTTCCTACTCTCAAATGGTTTCAAAAGAGGTACCATTGATAAAACACTGTTTTTAAAATGGAGAGGGAAGGATTTAATGATTGTCCAGATTTATGTGGATGACATTATTTTTGGAAGCACATGTAATTCAATGTGTGAAGAGTTTAGATAACTCATGACAGCTGAGTTTGAAATGAGTGCAATGGGTGAGCTGCAATGCTTTCTTGGTCTCCAAGTTCAGCAAATGCAAAATGGAACTTTCATTCATCAAAGCAAATATGCTAAAGAACTTTTAACCAAATTTGATATGAATGATTGTAAACCATGCAGCACACCCATGGCAACAAATAAGCTGGTCATGTCTGATGAAAAGGATGAGCTGATTGACCAAACACTTTATAGAAGCATGATTGGGTATTTATTGTACCTAACTGCATCTAGACCAGACATCATGTTTGCAACATGTGTCTGTGCAAGAAGTCAATCAGCTCCCAGAAAATCAAATCTCATTGCTGTAAAAAGGATCTTCAGATACATAAAAGGTGCTCCCACACTTGGTATCTGGTATCCAGCTAATGGGAACATCAAGCTTTCAGGTTTCTCAGACAGTGACTTTGCTGGATGTCACACCACAAGGAAGTCCACATCAGGAGGGTGCCAGTTTCTAGGTGATTGCTTAGTTTCATGGCAAAGCAAAAAGCAAGCAGCTGTTTCAACATCCACTGCTGAAGCTGAATACATTGCTACTGCAAGCTGTACAGCCCAACTCCTATGGCTTCAAAATCAGTTGCTGGATTTTGGTATCACTGCCTTAAAGACACCACTCATTTTGGACAGCCAGGCAGCAGAAAATATCATCAAAAATCCAGTCTCCCACTCAACCACCAAACATATCGACATCAGACATCACTTTGTGAGGGATTGCTATGAAAAAGGTTTGATTTCTCTGCATCATGTCCCAACTAAAGACCAGCTGGCTGATGTGCTCACAAAAGCACTTGATACAACCACTTTTGAAAGCTTGGTCTCTAGGATTGGGATGCTGAACATGGAATAACAAGCAACATCTTGTTTTTCTATGAATAAAAGCAACAAAATGTTTTCAGAAAATCAAAACTCCATCCTTAAAAATAGCTAAAAATGAAAAATTTTCATTAAAATCCTTAAAAGTCTGCCATAAACCACTGATTGTTCAAAAGTCTGCTCTACTTCAAAAGTCTGTCCACTGCTGAAAGTCAACCCCTGCTCTCTCATTATTTTGATAAACACTGTTGTTCAAAAGCAGTGTCTTATCCACTGATATGCTATCCACTGATAGCAAAAATCATCCACTGCTTTCATACCACTGCCTTCATCAGTCACTTTCACAAAAGTATTGTCCTTCACTTTCAACAGGGGTAGTCACGTGGACAGTACACATTGGTCAGACTTTTTGTAACGGCTGCCACCTCAGCATTCACTTTCTTCCCTATAAAATCCCCCACTCACCATCAAAACAGGGTTTTACTGTCGAATTGAATTCTTAAAAATTCTCTTCTCAAAGCAGTTTTTCATCTCATTTTTTCACAAATTTCTTCGATCAATCATCCTCAAAATGACAAAATCAAAGAAATCTTCAAAACCCTCATCCAAATCATCATCGAAAACAGCCTCTCAAAAGGCAATCTCCACTGAGATTCCACATAAACCATCTCACAATCTCCTGGGTCTTCTCACAAAACCAGGAACCACCAATATTTTCGATTCCACCATTGATCTCATGGCAAAATCAAAGTACAAAACTTTGTTCACTGCCGATGCACCAATCTATTTGGCGACCCAAAGGGAGTTCTGGAAAAATGCAACCCTTGAAAAACAAGGAGACATTGCAACCACCATAAACTCTTCAATAAAGGGTAAAGCTGTCCAAATCACGCCACAATCCATTTCAGAGGTCTTTCAACTCGGTGATCAGGAAGGTAAAATTTCTTTCACTAAACACGAGTTACAAACTGACTTCATTGAGAGAGGGTATGAAGCCACAATGATGAAGAAAATTACCTTAGAAAAAGGTTATTTTCCTTCTGCAACCAGATTTTTATTTCATACCCTCCTATTATGTGTTTCAAACAAAACCACTTCTTTCAATGAAATTCCTTTAAAGATTCAAAATCTGGGATATGCAATTCTTCAAGGCGAAAATTTTAACTATTCTTGGGAAATTTTTAAAGATTTGGTTAATAATGTTGTAACAAAATCATTCTTACTGTTTCCAAGGTTTTTGAGTTACTATTTTACAAAGAAATTCAGTAAGGATGATTTTGCTTTAATAAACCAAGGTGATTCAATTCAAATAAACAGTCTAACAACTGAAACTTTTTCAAGAATGTTAGCACCTTGCAAAACACAAGCAGAGGTGCCTGAGCAGATTTTAGCAGTTACAACTGCTCCTCAGGTATCTGCTGCTGAGCCCACTGCTCAAGGTGATCAAAGCAGCAGCACAACTGTTTTGAAACCCACACCTTCTATCTCCAAAAAGCCAAAAAGAAAAACTTAAAAACCCACAAAACCCATCAAAATGGCAACTCTGGAGGATGAGATACCAGAGCTCTTGCCTGTGACAACACAAATGTCACAAGAAACCACTGCTGCTACTTCCTCACAGCAGTTGGTACAAATATCTCAACCCATAACCACAACTCCTCCTGCTTCTTCACAAAAAGAACAGGTTGTACAAATAGGGTCTCCACATCATGATGCTCTAGAAACACTTGTTTCTATCATCCACAGCTCAATACCCGGGGCAACTCCACTTTCTACACCATTCTTCACATCCACAATTCCCTCACCAATAAAACCACTGTTGGATGCAATTGATTTGAACCAGGCATTATCCAGTCCTTCTCAATCACCTACAAATGAGAATATACCTCAACAACTGACTGGGTCTGATGTATCAATCTTTGCTAACCCACCAACACAACCTGAGGAAGTTACACCCCTTGAGTTACAAGTAACTCTTGGTGGTAATCCAAGTGAAGCAGCCACTACAAGTGTTACACCCACTGGGTTATACTTGGACAGTGGTTCCATTAATAAGACTTCCTTGGAGGCAATTCCTTTTATAGCACCTCTGCCAACCACCAGTGGATTTCTGTATCCTACTGGCAACATCAAAAGGTTGTCAAGTGTTGAAGGAAGAAGACCCCAGTACCAAGAAAAAGGGGCATCAGTGGTTAATGTTTGGAGTATACTCCCTATATCTACCACTGATAAAACCACTGCTAGTGGGAAATCAGATGATCCCATTAACTTGGGTGATGGTTTAAAGTACCAGAAATTGACGGATCGCATTGAAAAACTTGATAACTCTGTTGCAGAACTCAAAGATATGCTACAACAGGTGTTACAAGTTCAGAAGGTACAATCAACTGCTGTTCCATCTCAAGCACCTGCTCCACAAAGGGCATCTGCTCCAAATGAGCTCTGGAAGTTATTTTAACCTTTTCTCCATCAACAAGCAAAATTAGCAGATCAGCAATATGAAAAACATGTTCAACAGCTGAGGAATGCAATGGAGTCAAGGTTCAAGAACACTCAGGCTGATTTAAAGGCTCTCAAAACTCAGATCTTGCACACCACTGGCACTGCTCCTCCACAAGTATGCTACATTTATCAACTCCCAGAAGATAATGCCAAAAAGGGGGAGAAAATGAAGGAGTGGAAACAGAAGGGTATAGAAGATGGTCTTTATCTTGAACCAGAAAATTCAAACATGACCAAACAGATCCCTTTGCCAGATGGTAGTAAGAAAATTGATGTGACAATAAATGCACTAGCAGAAGCAGCTGCAAGTGTGAAAAGAGATAGAGAGGCCAAAAGGAAAGCCAGGGTGGACAGAATGGATCATCCAGAACAGGGTACTTTTGGGTCAAGGGATCATGAAAATCCTGTTGAGGAAAAGAAGAGGCCTACTAGAAAAGTAAGGCAACCCAAATCCATTCCTATCAGACGTTCAAAGTCTGCTCACAAACCACCATACAAAACAGCTGATGCAACAGGAGTTACAAAAACCACTGCTTGCCAAACAGTTGTTCCATCAACACACACCACTTCAACACACACAACATCCACTTCTTTACCATCATCACCACCAAAAACAACACCTGCTGACATACAGCAGAAGACGGCAGATGTTATAACATCTGTTGTAATGACAACAGTGGTTGAAACACCAGTTGTTTCAACAACTGTTAGTCAATCACAATCCACTGCCACTACATCTACAACCACTGTTCCATTCAAAACATCATCAGTCTCTCCTCAACCAAAAAGGAGAAGGCTAATTTTGAAAGATGATGACACACCTCCATCACCAACATCTTTAAAATCCCTATCACTTGTCACTATTCCTAAACCCATACCTTTCTCTTCAGCTCAAATTGTAAAACCACTACCTCTTGCTGGTGTCTCATTTCCTCTGGAACTCATTAGAAATCAAATCTTTTTATTATGAAGATGACCCAGCCAAAAGGAGTTTGCCATCAATTGCAACTTATCCCAGGCCTAACAATATTGAAGAATACTTGAAACTCAAAGCCAAACAAGCAGAGGATATTGCAATAAAAAATAGAAAAGGGAAATCTGATAGAGAATTTCAACAAAACTATCAGTTTTTACTCTCACAGGTCAATGCTATGGAGCGTTTTGCTAAAAATGTATGTCAGAAAATTTCAGAACGGGCAGATGAGTCCTTAAGAAAAGACTACATTGAAAACATCATGACCTACAAGAAATACAAGGGGGAGAAACACATGTACAAGACCTGGACCATTCCTGAGCTTGAAAAAGAAGCAGCCAGGATTCAATACATGATCAAAAATAAGGTCAAGCAAACTCCTCCTGAAAGATTCAAGCAACTTGAAGCTGAAAAGATGATAGAGCTGAGGAGAATGAAAGAGGAGCTGATTACAGCAGATTATGGGTCAAGGAATTCAGTGTCAAAGTGGGGAGAAGATAGAGTCAGGGCAACTTATAAAAGATTAGAGGAACTTAGAAAGAAAGATCCAAGAGTTCCACAAAAGCCTGACTATTCCAAAGCAGAGGTTTCTAAAAGACCACCAAAGCTGCAAATCAAAAGAACCACTGCTCCAGCTGGTGCTGCCATCTACAAAAGAAGGAGCAAAAACCAGTTCAGCATGGAAACAATTCAAGATCTTTTAGCCGGAGATGCCATTGTAAAAGCTGGCACGGAAGTAATGATAAAAGAAGATCTTGAATTGGAACAATCTGCATGTGCTGCTCAGACAGCTATGAACAGGCCAGCCTCACCAAATACTTCTGCAAATAAACATCTCCCAAGAAACCCACCAGGCTCAAAAATACAAAAGTGGGAAACTGACAAACAGACCTGCGTATTGAATTTGCTCAGGCCTGGTGGAGAAGTGGAGAAAATATCAAGGGAACAAGCTCTTGGCCTGAGTCTTGAAGATTTGCAGGATCTCCTTGATCTTCCACTTAGTAGGGATGATGAAGATACAGATGCCCTAGACTTTGAATTACAATTCAAAGGTCAGATAAGGGAGCTGTTGATGAGGCAATAAAGAATTCCACAAATAATGAAGAGTTTTGGCATTATCTGTTCCAGGGGGAGATTGTTGGGATTGAACCCTATCAGAGGAACAGATAATTAAAGCCAAAACTGGATCAGAGCAGTGGATCAAGAATAAGCAGACGATTACAGATTAGTTCATGCAAATCTCTCCCCTTAAAAGTGATCTTGTATCAACTGACCTCCTATCTGCTGATCTTACTAAGTGCTGACCTACAACTGCTGCTTTGCATCTACTGACCAATGTCAAAGACTGATGGAAGACCAAAGCTCTGCTGACTCAATCTACTGCCTTGAGTCAAGTACTGCTGATCCGGACAAGCACTGCTGGGGTCACAGCAGTGGAAGGATGCAGCAGATGTTTAAGTATCTTTTATGTAATACAATGTAATAGCAGTAGTTAGTACATCAGTGTTTATAGATCAGAGGTTAGAGTTTGTTAGGAGGTTAGATGTCACTTTCATGGTGATGTCAGCTAAAGATGCTCAGTGGTTTGCAAGTGCCTATAAATAGTTCAGTACTTGGTACTGTTCTATCAGCTCTTTCACCACATCGTCTTCTTTGCACGAACAAACTACTGAGCTCTGGCCGAGGGGGAGTTTGCATTCTTACATCAATCATTGTAATCGTTGTTGAAACAAATTCAATCATTCGGTTCATTGTGTAAAGATGTTTGATTAAAAGTATTACTCCTGTTTGATTGTATGCAAAGTTTGTTTTCATCTTAATTCCGCTGCGCAACTCTTTCATTTCCATCTTAATTTCAAACGAAAAATACAATCAAAAAGAAACTCAGATCCAACACACGCGATCCTTGATAACGTTCTTGAACTTCTTTTCCAGCTTAACTTTCAATAGGCATCAGCATACCTGCATCGCTTTGTAGTTGCTCGATCGTCTGATCTTTGCTTGATATTTGAGCTTGCAAAGATGAGATCTGAGCTTCTTTCAGGGAGCAACTTGTTCTAACACAATCACTTTTCTTTGCAGCTTCGCTACATCATCACTATCGCTTTCTTCAATAGCTTTCATTTTGTTGGCTGTAAGGCGCATATGGCTGCTTCATCATGCTCAGAGAAATCGGCACCACTGGAACTTTCTACATTGAACCTGATGCCACTTGAGCTTGCTGGTTGCAAATGAGTTGTTTCAGGCAGATCGAGATTGAAATCGAATTTTAAATCAAAATCGAGATCTTGCATGCTTTGTTTCTTGAGTAGCAGTAGTGACATGTGGATCGGTGGGCATAGTTGGCCATGGTTCTGAGCTTGGGCCAGTAGAATGAAAATTAGGAGCTGTTTCGGTTCTTTGTTTCTTGTTGGATGCTTCTTCAGCATCATCTATCATATTATCTTCACCGTGAACTTCTGTTTCAGGAATAGGTACGGAAGGAGGGTTTCCAACACTATTCTTCAAAGACTCAATCAGGGCTTGAAGGTCTAGGGTCATCATTTACGTTGATTCTTGAACGGGTTCCTCAACATTCTCAGAGACGATCACTTCCGCATCACTGTCGTTGTTTGTTTCCTCTTCAACCATCTCTAACACTTCAGTTTCTATCGCAACTTTAGCAGCAGCATTCATGAGTTGCACGCCATGTTCTTCAGCAACGGTGGCATTCAATGTAACACCTCGAAAATTCACGTCCTATAATGTGTTGACACGTGTCATAAAGTTTGAACGTGTGAAAGAATGTTATAAAAGGACTAAAGTTGACAAACATGGAAAGTATGTGATTATACGGATTCTAAGTGTCAACAGTGAATAAATATACTTCATAATAACCCTACATGATGTTCATAACAGCAAACGAATAAATCATGGATCGTACGAAGCTAAAAGTGAGATATTACAAACTACAAGGGGTTAAATGTGTCAACATGTTAAAGATATACCTCTGAGTAACCTTTTGACAAACCCGAAGCTTTGTAAATATAAATTATGCTCACTAGAATGCACGATTAAAATTTCATAAAGTTCCGTTAACGTATGAGAAAGTTATGATCAAATTCGTGTGCGAAGTGTTAAAGCGTAAACGTTGAAAGTTAGGACTTTTCGGGTGATAATAAAGTTACCCGGGGACTTGTCAAAGTGGGTATATGTTTTAAGGCCTTATTAGATCGATTGTGAGGGTTTAAAAAGCAAGAAACAAGTGCCTAATCGGAGTTTGAAGGGTCAAGGACTGAATCGCAAAAGAAAATCAAAAGCTGATCTGTGCCAGCCGTCGCGCCACGCGAGGGATGCCCAGAACCGTGAAAAGCGGGCTGTTGTCTGCAAGAGCTGTAATGCGCGACCTTTACTCGATTTTTCACATCTCCTGGCCCCTAAAACACCCCCTAAGCCTCTAGGACACCTGTTGATCGATTGTGGGCACTAGTAGACTTGTTTGTCATTCAAATGTGGTGAGTGAAACCACTATATAAGGCCCTTCAATGTCACAAACATTCTCACACCTTCATCTGATCATTTGGAGCATTTCTGGAGCTAAGGAACTCTCTCAACTGATCATATCTCGTGCATAGGACTCTTGTAAGTCTACTAGTTCTTGTTTAGTTGAGTTTAGCTTGTTTAATTAGCTAAAAGTCAAACCGTCGTAATTACGGTTTGACCTCGAGATTAGTCGATAATGGCTCAGTCATATCTCGAATTAAAAGTAGTTATGGGTTGGTATTTATGTGGGTAATAAAACCCCAAAAGGGTTTCCCCTGATCACCACCCTAACCAGGTCAAATGTCGGGTCAAACTTTTAATTAAAAAGTCAACATAATGCTTAAAATGTCATTTATGCATAATTAGCTATCTAGAACATATATAACCTGTTTGATCATTGCTATAACTTAGTAATAAGTGTAAGAACATGTCCAAACATGTTCAACCCGACTATTTCCTGTTTAGACCCGGTTCGGAACCGAAAGTCACATAGTTTGACTTTCGCTTTGACTTTCAGTTCTGGCCCGTTTAGGCATATTTTAGAAATGCCTCAAAGCTTTAATTGGACTAGGTTACATGTTAGAACAACCCTCTGTGATTATACACCTCAGTTCATTAGTTATCCAATTAATATGCATGTTTCCGTTAATTGCTCATATGTTGACCGTTGTTCCCTTATTACCTGAAAACGTGATTTATGAAAATGTAAAAGTGTAGAAACCTTTGTTACTGATATATGGACTTGTATGCAAAGTTTGACATCAGTTTGACTTGTAGATTAAGGGTTATGCTCATTATCGCAAAACTAATGCTTTATGTTAATAAAATGGCGTAATTAGCGTATAGCCTAGCTAGACATACTTTTTGGTATCAAATCTTTTACCCACTGATGTAATATATTATTTTGGGATTTTTAAAGATTTTTAATTAATTTTAGGCTGAGCATAACTCATAGTCGTAGGCTTAATTCGGTAATTGTCGGTTTTGCCCTTACGGGCCATAAAATGAGTTTTACACATCTAAACGACTCCAAACCTTTTGCTACTGATTAGTTATAATAATAAATTATTTTAAGCCTTCTGGAAATATAAAAATATCAGATTTAAGTATCGAACCCGGTAATGGCCTTTAATCGCCTTAGTTAGCGTTTTTAACGCATAGTATGTTTTAAAATCATATTGGACATACCCGGGTTGATACCTACTGATATAAGAGGCAAATTATAATATTTTAACAGTAAGCAAAGGTTGATAAACTCAGACTTCAGTTTTGAGCTTTTCGGCTTATGTGAAATTACCAAAATACCCCTACGGGGCCTAGTTTGGATAATAATGATAAATTTCACATATATGCTTTAGCCTACTGATATAACATATCAAATTGAGTATGTTTGCTGTTTACATCAGGCCTGTAACTCAGTTAAACATCTAAACTCTTTTACAACCTTTAAAATGACCAAACTACCCCTACGGGGCCTAGTTTGTGTCTAAACACGTTTCGGGCATAACGAAAGACACCTTACTGATGTTACAACATATTTGAGACATAATTAACTTAGGAAACCTGTATATAGCTCTCATGACTACCCGTCACGCTTATTACGCGTACGGTTCGGTTTATGTAACAAGTTTACATAAATTAGCCGAAACGGGTCAAACCTTAACGGTTTTATCTCAAAATCCAGAATGTAAATAATAAACCCATATTAAACAAGTCTTCAAACTTGTCGGGTCTGAATCACATTCTATCCGGTCTTCGCTTAATCGTGCGTACGAACCGTATTTTGAAACTAGCCGGTCTAAGCTTAAGCTTAATAAAAGACCCGTTAGAATTCTAATAGGTTATTATAAACCTTCGTTCCAGATTAGGAGAACCAGTAAAAGCTACGTGCATTTTGCTTGTTGTGATTAAAACTTACTCAGGTAAATACTTTTAACTTATTTTCCCTATACGGGCTTGGGTTACGGTATATAGCATACCGCTTGAT
Organism: Helianthus tuberosus; assembly: GCA_030545235.1. NCBI lineage: Eukaryota > Viridiplantae > Streptophyta > Magnoliopsida > Asterales > Asteraceae > Helianthus > Helianthus tuberosus. Next base: position 87,766,428 of record CM060405.1, read on the forward strand.
CGGGCATCAAATCTCCACGCTTAGTGGGTAGTTGAATAATTTGATCGGCTCGTTTAAACAGTCTTGTTTACTTTACAGCCTTTGGGGGGTTAATGACCATGTCCCGGATATCCTTGGCATCATCTTACGAGATGGCCACGACCTGAGCACGGGGTGTAGGCGTACACCTGTCAGTGTATAACTCAATTATGTGGTGTGTCTATTGATCTTTAACCCGGACCAGATCCGGGCTACTGAACGCATAAGTAACATGTAATTCGTTCACAAGATTATAATATTAAATAATTCTCCCAAGTTATAAAAATGTTTATGCCATGTGCATCCAAACCAATTTTTAATCATTTTCCAAAATGAGTCAGTTGATTGTATTTACCAGTGTAAACTGACGTATTTTCCCAAAAAGACTGAATGCAGGTACTAAACGAAATTGGCTGGATTGTCTCCTAAGCATCAATAAAAAGTCTCGCAAGCTTAGGATGCCTGAAGTCTGTTGAACCATTAATATTATTTTGTTTCGATCCTACTGTGGATAAACTTCCGGATATTGTTACATTGATAAACAATATTAATTTTCGGTTGTATCATATTTTAAATTTGCTTCCGATGTGCATAATAATATTGTGTTGTTTGACTATTACGTTGCCAACCACGTCACGATACTCCCCCACCGGGCCCACCGGTGACACGTGGAAATAGGGGTGTGACATTCAAAGGCTTTGGTTTGATAAGTATAAGAACCTGCACACCTCGTAATTCGAATAAGTGGTCTGGGATACAATGAGAGGATCCGAAATGCTTAAGAAAAGAGATTAGTCCGAAATGTAACTAGAAAGAGAAATGGTTGACAATTTATAGAATTTCGGATTTGGGCCAGAGATCAACGAGCCAGCCCCAATTCAGAACAGTGGCCCGAATTACATTCGAGAGCAATGGGCCGGATCTGGTTCGTTTTATCTGAAACATTGGGCCCCAATCCGAAACAGTGGGCCAGATTATTACTTTAATGTTTTGCATTTTCAAGACAGAAAACATCTTTCTCAAACTCAATGATCCAACCAACCGAGCAACCCCTTTTTTAGCATAGAAATAAGAAAGACAATAATAACATAGAAAAATAATAATAGAATAATAGTAGAGATGTAATATAGGGAGAACCTACCATGGGATCAAAATCGTTTTCGAACCGATTAAGGAAAATTTTTCAGCTCTTCGTTTACTTGGACCGGTCCATGCGATTGTTGATATGTTTGTCCTCTTAAATCCACCGCTCAAACTTCAACCTTTTAGCTTTGTGATACGCTTTTAGGTAGATTTATACTGTGACATCTGTGTGTCCCATTCCAAGGTATACCCCCGCGATCAAGGTAAGCACAACGGTTCATCGTAGCAGGTGAGTATACTGAGATCATCCTTTTATTCTATTTTTGTTTTATTCAACGCCAGACTTCCTGGTGAACAGGTCAGTACTTCCGTACAGCAGAGAGACCAAGGAAGATCTGACGAGGGCCCTTTTTTTTTGTTAATGCCAGACTTCCTGGTGAACAGGTCAGTACTTTCGTACAGCAGAGAGACCAAGGAAGATTTGACGAGGGCTCTTTTAGCAAGATATCCTGACTGTGTCCAGGTCAGTACTTCCGTACAGCAGAGGGACAACCCTGATATCCCGGATGAATCATCAGTATAAAGACCCGAAACCTCAGATGTTGGCTATCTATCAACGCAGGATTTAAGACCATGAAATCATACACCGTTGGTCTGTTACCCACGAGATGTCCAGTCCATTATGTTTGTATCATTTTTGCTTCTTTTGCTTTTCGTGCGGCAGACCTATCAACACATCGCAGTGGATCCTAGCCTGTTCAGTTTCGAAACCTTACATGTGTTAATCAAGTTCTTTAACACGAAAATTCATTTCGTTTCCCAAGCAACTATTTCTCCCCCTCAAACAATGCGAATGTACATAGTTGTTTGTTTTTGTCTCCCCCTCAAACAAAGCATATGTACATATATGTCCCTCTCCCCCCCCCCCCCTAAAATTGTGCATCACACTTTATGCACAAATTTACTTATTTATTTACAATAGCACAAAATCCGGTTTTTTTTGGTCGCTCAGTCGGTGATACGTGTCATTTTCAAAAGATCCACAAGCACATTGAGTCTCGAGATGCTGACAGGTTTTCTAAAAAGATCTGCTAAATTAGCATCAGTGTGGATCTGTTTAAATTTAAACAATCCTCTGTCATAGCAATCTCGAATAAAATGCACCTTGATATCAATGTGCTTGGTTTTGGAGTAAAACACAGGGTTTTTGATAATCTGGATAACGGCATCATTATCAAAATAAGTAGTAGAGTTTAGATAAGTCAAACCGTAATCCTTTAGCTGGTGTTGTATCCAAAGAACATCCAAAGAACCTGAGAGAAGTAGGCAGTAAATGCTGTAACGCACTTTTGTTTCCGCTGCAAAAGTGAGCTGTTGCTTCTTGCATTGCCATGAGATGAGACTATCCCCCAAGAATTGGCATCCAGCTGATGTACACTTCATATCCCTGTTTTGACGAACTTGCAAGCCCAAAAACATTTTCACTCCTCCCAACGAGCACATTTCGAACTTCTTTCCCATCATCCAAAAATACGAATGGCCTCCAGACGTGCCACTGGTGCGTATACCTCATCACTATCCTGACCTTTAACTTGTTCGAAACGTTGAACTGCCAATCGTGCCTTGTTCCTCACGATCACGCCAGGGTCATCCAGTTAGTTTCCTAATACCCAGCGTGTTCTAAGAGCACGTATTCTTTTGGTGAAGAGAACCTCCATCCCATTGTCGCACATCAGAGATACGCTCAAAAGCCTGTGCTTCAGTTCAGGGACATAATTGACGTCTGAGAAGATGAGAACTCCGTTTTTGACAATGCCCTTCATGATTATTCTTCCAGTTTCCCCTCCCGCGAAGTTGACAAATCCACCGTCGAATAATTTTTTTTTGTTATTCAACTAGGATAAGTCTTCTGTCACGTGTCTAGAACAACTACTATCAATAAACCAAGGTCTAACGATTGCCCTCCATAGCCATTCCTGCACACTTAGCAGGATTAATTAGAAACTGGAACCCAGGCCATTGTTGACCTAAGTTGACCATCACTATCAGTGTATGAAACCTCACGAAAAATCATATAACTTTTTGAATTTGAGGTTTGAGGTGAAGACGTCGATGTTGACGGTTTTGAACAGTGAGACTGGGATCCAGCAAGAACCATGGGCTTCCAAATCTTAGAGTTAGTGTTGTTGTTTGAAGAATTTTTCTTTACAGATGAGACTTTTGACTCCATTTGTTGTCTTTGGAACACATTTGTGTTTAAAACCCTTTGATGGTTCCTTTTTGCTAGATTCCAGTCTCCATCAGAAGGCTTGGCATGAGAAAATCGATTTTCGTTTGATCGATAATGCATAGCCTTCTGATGATGTGTGTTACCGGAGTAGTAGGGAGGATTGACACAGTTTCTAGCTATGTGCCCCGGAATTCCACAATTAAATCACGTCTGCCTTTTCGAGAAAAAGACATTTAGTTCTGCTTGTGTTATTCTCGAAAACTGAGCAAGTCTCTTCTTTTCTTTTGGTGCTGATTGCTTTTGTTCATGTTTGATCTTGGATGGACCCTGCTCACGGTTGTTGATGCGTGTGAAGTGTTATATATATTAGGTGTATATTTTAAGCCCCTTTAACACTTATTTTTAGCCAAGTTTTAAATTTATAAAACACGATATTTTGCTAACACTAAACACACATATGTGCAAGTGCACCCATCGTGAGCGTAGTATAGCGTTGGTAAGATACCGAGGTCGTCCAAGGACACAAGAGCTTTTAATACCGGTTTATCCTCAACGTCTAATCAAAATAAAAAGTTTAGAAAAATGTTTTAAACTAAGAAAAATAAAAACTAACTAAAATGCTGAAAATAACAATAAAAGAAAAACAGATAGACAAGATGAATCACTTGGTTCCGACTCGTATCTAGTGTAACCTTTGATTATTTCCGCACTTTTGCACATAATTAAGAGATTATCTTAGTTATTGTAGTAGGCCCCTCTTTTGAAGGTGACGTTACCCTCACCCCAGTAGTTTGAGTCAGCAAGGATACAATCCTAAAAGGGTGGATTATTGGAAGATAATGAATTAAGGTATTAATGCAATATTATGGTAGGCCCCTCTTTTGGAGGTGACGTTACCCTCGACTAAGTAGTCTGAGTCAGCAGGGATACAGTCCTAAATAGTCGGGTTATAGTATTAATAGTAGTTAACTTATGAGGGGATCAAAGAGTTTGGACCCCCGCCATCCAATACCGTGAAGTATTGAAGGAGGTCCTACTAAATTTGACCCAGGTCTATTGCAGGACCTCTAAACGCTGAACAATGGCAAGACCTTTACCAAACCGTTCCCTTAACCCCCGACCAGGTAGCCAACATACCTCCATATAGACCGTGGAGATATGAATGGTGAAAATCTTTTATTTTATATAGACAGTAAAATAATTTCAAGACACCATGGACAAACGATAAAGAAAGATCACCTTCAACATAAGCAACTAGTTATTAAAGTCATTAATACGAAACCAAATAAAAAGTGCAAAATATTAGAAATAAAAAGTATTACACTAGACACTTAGTCTTCACCAAGTGATGTAAGAGACTTAGGCAAACATGGCCTTGATTGTCAAGAACTCTTACGATCAATCTTGGATCCCGAGACGACTCACACACTATACGATGGACAATGGATGATGGTGGTGGATGATAGTGTTATGATGGTGGTGGGTGGTGGGTGAAGTGTGAGAGAGGTGGTGTGCCAAGGGATGGTTTGAGCTTGAGCCAAGCACTTCTATTAATAGGCTGAACAGAAGCTCGGGCACGGCCCCGTGTCCAGTGGGCACGGCCCCGTGTCCACATCCTTCTCTTTCTTCATTTAATGCAGCTTTGTCTTATTAGTTGACCACGCCCCCGTGTCCGCTGAGCACGACCCCGTGATGCAGAAGAATCTTTGTACTATGCAGATTTGCTGGATTGTGCGAATCTTATAGCTGACCACGGCCCCGTGTCCGCTGAGCACGGCCCCGTGGTGGGCAATATAAGCTTCTAACAATTTGTCTTTTCTGCTGACACTTGGGCACGCCCCCGTGCTGGCTGAGCACGGGGCGTGTTCAGGCTTCTGATCTCTTGTTTTGCTTGGTAAGATGCTATCGTGGGGTCGGGCATGTCACGTCTTGTCCCTTTTCTTGTATTTATGTTAGATTTTGATGTCTTTTTGCTTCTTTTGTTAATTTGAGCTCATTTAATCCTGAAAATACAAAAGGAAGACAAAAGCACACTTTTTCCAACATTAGTACTAAAAAGGGTTAGTTTTATGCCTCATTTGTTGAAATTTATATGTTACATTTTGAACACATCAAATACCCCCACACTTGAATCTTTGCTTGTCCTCAAGCAAAACTCTTTAATATGTGGCTATTTACACTCCCAAATGGAATGGGTAGAAAAGAAGGTTTTGGGCTTGTCGTAGAGTGTCGGGATTTCCAAGATTCTTTATTTAATTTTATTTTTATTTATTTACAATCCTATTCGTCATGATTTATTTAAAACTTTTCATAAGGTAAATTACTTATTAGGGCATAACATGCCTTTGTAAAATTCTATTTATATACAAGTTCACATACCTCACGGGGATCACTCAACACTCGGCCGAAAATGTATTTTTGTGGATCACTCGAGAGCGGCATGGAACTTACTCCTACCATAGGCTTGCCAAGCAATCAATCCTCCTCCTTTTTAACTTATATACCTTTGTAAATATCAAGAGGACTTTGTGGGTAAAGGGTTAGGCTTGGGTTAAAGGTAGGTGGTTGGGTTGGTGGTTAGTGGTTAGTAGAAAAAGGGCGAAAAGCGTAACAAGTGTCGGTTTTCGTATGACTTTCTATTTTTGTAACTTTTATTTTGATGAAGCTATTTATTCAAACAAAGTTATTTTTGATGAACTTGTTTGTTTATTTTCTTTTGCTTCATCATCAACACAATTGTTTTTTTTTTTTTTTGAAAAGTCATATGAAGAACCGAACTTGTTACTAAAACAAGGGGGTAAAAAAAATGAAAAAGGTTTTGGTGGGTAAAAAGGGTGTTTGGTTTGGGTTATGAAATGAAAAGGTTTAGGCTCAAACGGGCTAACTAGGGGGATTTTGGGTAGGTGATAAAAAAAATAATGGTGTAGAAATAAAAAGGGTTAATCCTAATGCCTCCATCATTTACTTACTCGGGTTTAAGTTGGTAAGGACCGGGAATGTATCGTCGTGGCAAGTTCTAGAGTTGTAAGAACCAAGCGGCTATTCACACAAGAAACGAAAAATGAGCATTTAGTTTAATGATATGTATTTGTATGCTCAATAAAGGCTCAAAACTCACTTTTGTGGAAATGGGTTTTTATGTGATCAAGTATATATAATCAAATTTTAACTAAGCTTGTTATGCCTTTTCATAATTTTCTTATGTTGGTTCTTTTTATCACGACGCTATCGGTTGTAAATTCGTAAAAATATAACCTTTTTAAGAACTTGAATTTCCCGAGTTAAACCTAGACAAGTAAAAAAATGAAATTTTTTTGAAAAAAAATTGGGGTGATTAGCGGTTCTAATAGAGTTTTGTGTAAGGCTTGTATTTAGGACTTGCAAGATTCAAGGTTTTAGCATCCCCCCACACTTAATTTACACATTGTCCTCAATGTGTCCCAAAAATAAGTTTTTAGGTTGATTGAATGTGCAAAAAGGTGTAAAAAGCAAAAATTTTGTGTTACTGGCTACCTGGACACGACCCCGTGTTGAGTGAACACGACTCCGTGCTCAGGTGCCAGTAACGAAAACTTACAGAAGGTGAACACGGGGGCGTGTTGGTTGAACACGACCCCGTGTCTGTCAAGGTCTGCAGAATTTAAACAAACAGCAGGTTCAGGGGAATGGGCACGTGGGCGTGTCGGATGGACACGGCCCCGTGTGGACAGTCTGCAAAGTTGAAAAACAGGTTTCTTTCATCGGTTTTCCTGTCCCGGCTTTAGTAGTACTAATGTTTAGCACTCTAAGCCTCGTATGTACCTGCTTAGTCAACAAACACTCCACCAAAACATAGCAAACATCCTACTTTTACCAAAGTTATCATCCATGTCAAACTTAAAAGTGAGAAAAAGAAATAAATGCAGAAAATAAAAGAAGTTAGGGAAAGTAAATTGTTCAACACTTGGCACGCAGGTCATCAATTGTTCAAGATTGAAAAAGGGTTAACCTGGGAAGTCATCAACCAACCGCTTCCTCCTCCGCTCCTATTGCCTACTCCATAGCATCATCATCATCATCATCGTCATCATCCCCTCCATGGCATGCAATGTTGTCTCGTATATATCCAACATCGTCTTGGATCTCGGATAGGTTTCTTTCGATAGCTCCGACCCGGTGGTAGGTGTTGCTCACCATGTTATAGGTGTTCCTAGTGCACATAAGGTTTTCCTGCAACAAATCATGCAAACTTTGAAAGTTAGGAAAACCGCCTCCCGAGGAGGATGATTGGCCCGGATCACCGTGGGGTTGGTATTGGTACTGATGATGTTGCGGAGCTTGGAGAACAAGCGCTTCTTGCGGGTTCCATGCATGACCTTGCATCCTTTGAAAGGTTACCGTCCCGTCTTCTGCCTCATAAATCAGGTTCATTGAGCGGCATATGTGGATATCCACCGTACTCGACCATGGGCTCCTCTCAAATGACCTAGGTATGTGGGCGAAGTGCTTGAAGAGACGGTACACCCATCCCCCAAAGAAAATAGGAGTCGGTGCACTAGAAAGGCGGTTGTGATGCATGTTTCGGAGCATGAGGAACGGAACATCGAGCGGCCTGCGGTTGTGGATGCAGTGGAGGACAACCAAATCTCTTAACCCAACGACGCCACTACTTTCATGCCTTTGGCTAAGAGAGTAGCCAAGGAGCCTATGAATGTATCTGTATAGCGGATCCCTCAACTTCGTACTCTAAGTACTGCTCGGATTGTAGTACCCTTCACCAATCTGAGCCCACATGGCTTGGCGTTCGTTTTCACCTATCTCTCTCATTCCTCCAGTATTTTCTTCGTTTCCCGCATCCTCTTCCGCATACAACCCGATAATCGACCCAAATTGTGCCATAGAGATCGAATACCTCGTTCCGCCACATCGGAATGCTACCCCGTCATTGTCGAACGGGTCGCACCTCGAGTTGAATGTGAAGGTGCTATAGAACTCCAAAGTCCATTCATGGACGGAACGGAGTCGAGTTGTTAGGGCGACTCTGAGTGGTCCCGTGACAATGTTGTTGAAATGGTCAATTTGATTCACCATGGTTAGCAAGTTCGTGCAAGCTTGCCTCGGGTATTCCTCCGGCCTTGTTTGAAGAATCTCGTATCGAGTTCTTGCATCGAGCTCATTGGCGTTAAATCTTGTGAACTTCCTGGCCATCTGCAAGAATACACCAAAAGTTAGCACGAAACAGAAATATTTTTGGACAAAACTGCCAACAGTGGGCTGGACACGACCCCGTGTTCAGCGGACACGGCCCCGTGTCAAGGCGTCTGTTACTCAAAAATTTCATTTTTCGACCCGGTTTCGAAAACTTGAAAATTTTTGGTCCAATAGGTGCGGTTTCCCCCAAAAATGAAACCCTAAGCACCGTTTTTCCCAAAATATCCCGTTTACTCTATCAATTTTATCTTTTTCGGTTCAAGAACAAGGGTTTGGGGTTTTTGTGAGAAATCGGGTGAATCTATGAACAATACAAGTGTATTTACTACCCTTAACACTAATCTAACTAAATGAAAACAGATCTAAACAAAAATTTGAGGTTCGATCCGGATGAACATCAAGAACCCTAGATTTTTCCCCAAATTTTTGGTGTTTTAACTACATGCAAGTAACTAATCTAACTACTAAAAGTGATAGAATCATACCTTGATGTTGTTAGAGCGATAGGAGACGTTGAAATTCTACGAAAAATCGCCTGGAACCAGAGCTTTTTCAGGGAAACGGGGCGTGTGGAATGAAATAACTGTTTTGAAAAAGGGGATTTATCCCGACTGCAGCGAGGACACGGCCCCGTGTCCAGCGGACACGGCCTCGTGCCGAGCACAGTTTTGAAATTTTTTTTTAGTGCTCGTGTGAGTGCCCTTGTTTCCCATAAGCTTTGGTTAGAAAACTTACCGCTTTATTTGTTGTCTCAATCGTTCGTAACTTACCAGGCATGATGTTTTATTCCTCCACTGTTTGAAGCGAGATCTCTTCTTCTTCATCCTCAATGAATCCTTGATAGAGTTTTAGCCATTGGCCATTGACTTTAAGTGGGGGCCCATTTCAAGATTTAATTTCTACTGCACCGTGTGGGAAAATATGGGTGATGGAAAAAGGTCCTGACCACCTAGACTTTAATTTACCAGGAAACAATCGAAGTCGTGAATTAAACAAAAGAACTAGATCCCCTACCTGAAATTCATTAGGTTTAATGTGTTTGTCATGCAAATTTTTCATTCTTTCCTTATAAATTTCAGAGTTTGAGTATGCATAATTCCTAAGCTCGTCTAATTCATTTAATTGACAAAATCGATTTTTACCGGCAAATTCTAAATCTAAGTTTACATTTTTAATTGCCCAGTAGTCTTTGTGTGCAATTTCTACTGGCAAGTGACAACTTTTTCCATAGACTAGCTTATACGGGGTTGTACCTATTGTTGTTTTATAAGCAGTTCGAAAAGCCCATAAAGCATCATCTAATTTATCTGCCCATTCCTTTTTATTTAACCCTACGGTTTTTTCGAGTATTCGCTTTAAACCTCTATTAGTCACTTCGGCTTGTCCGTTTGTTTGAGGCTGATATGCTGTTGAGACCCGGTGATAGACCCCATATCTTGTTAAAAAAAATCAAGTTGATGGTTGCAAAAATGGGTACCTCTATCACTTATTAATGCTTTAGGTGTGCCAAAACGAGAGAATAGTTTTTTCAGAAATCTTACCACGACTCTTCCATCATTTGTTGGTAGTGCCTCGACCTCGGCCCATTTAGACAAGTAGTCTACTGCCACAAGTATATATTTATTTCCTTCGATGGTGGGAAAGGTCCCATAAAGTCGAGTCCCCACACATCAAAAATTTCACAAACAAGAATGCCATTTTGTGGCATTTCGTTTTTGGAAGAAATATTACCTGTTCTTTGGCAAGCATCACATGCTTTGACAAGACTTTGGGCGTCTTTGTAAATGGTTGGCCAATAAAATCCTGAATCAAATACCTTTCGTGCGGTACTAGCGGCACCATGATGCCCTCCGTATGGACCTTCATGACAATGGCGGAGAATTCTTCGTGCTTCATTACCATGTACGCATCGTCGGACGAGTTGGTCGGGACACATTTTGAAAAGATATGGATCTTCCCAAAAATAGTGTTTCACATTGGCAAAGAATTTCTTTCTTTGATAATGTGACCATCCTCTTGTGACTATACCGCTAGCTAGGTAGTTAGCATAGTCGGCGTACCATGGCTCTTCCTTATATTCCACCATTTCTAGGGACTCTGTTGGAAATTTTTCGTTGATTTTCTCGTCCCTGGTCGCTTCCAAAGCTGGGTCTTCTAAGCGCGAAAGATGATCTGCTGCGGTGTTTTCTGCTCCTCTTTAGTCTCTGATTTCAATGTCAAATTCTTGGAGGAGTAGAATCCACCGAATCAAACGTGGTTTTGCGTCCTGCTTTTTGAAGAGATATCGAATGGCTGCATGATCTGTATAGACTATAGTTTTAGAAAGAACAAGATAAGAACGAAATTTATCAAAAGCAAATACCACAGCTAGTAATTCTTTTTCAGTTGTTGTGTAATTTTCTTGTGCATCATTAAGTGTTTTACTAACATAATAAAGTGGGTGGAAATGCTTTTCTTTTCTTTGTCCCAAAACAGCTCCAACTGCAAAGTCACTAGCATCACACATGATTTCGAAAGGAAGTTTCCAATCAGGCGCTATCATGATAGGTGCGTTGACTAACATCTCTTTTAAGGTTAGAAATGCTTGGTTGCAATCCTTGTCAAAGATGAAAGGGGCATCTTTTTCAAGTAATTTTGTTAGAGGTCTTGAGATTTTTGAAAAGTCTTAGATAAATCGTCTATAGAATCCGGCATGTCCTAGGAAACTTCGTTTTTAACCACTTCTTGAACATTTGGATTCACTCGACGTTGTGGTTGTATGACCGATTTGTAGTCATCATTCATCAAAATTTTGTGTGTGCACATAGAAGGACTAATTCCTTTTATGTCTACAAGTTTCCAAGCTATTGCATTTTTATATTTTTTCAAAAGACTAATTAATTTTTCTTTTTCTAAACTATCTAATTTAGACGAAATAATTACAGGTAAATTACCCTCTTTGTCTAGAAAAGCATATTCCAAACCTTTTGGAAGTTCTTTGAGCTCAAGTGGTGGGTCTTTAGGAGACTCCTTATTTGGTTGCTCATTTCGATCAAGAACTTTAAAAGTTTGTTCTATGGCGACCTCTTCTTTAACAAAGTGGTCAATCTCTTCACTTGTATTGGGTGGTTCATCTTCATCTTCAATTAGGGGGTCATTATTGCCGAATGGATATTTCATTGATCGTTCGAGATCGACACTTCTTTTAAATGCCCCTAATTGAAGAGGTAGATTGTTGAACTTCCGGTTTTTCAAAGCTTCGTGAGTTTTTACAAATGGTCGCCCCAACACTAGAGGAGCGTCATCGAGGATGACAAAGTCGGTCGGGATTACCATTTGATTTATTTGAACCAAGACATCCTCAACTATACCGATTGATTTTATTACTTTCCGATTGGATAGAAAAATGGGTATTTGAAGTGGAGAAAAATCACTAATACTTAATTTTTCGAAAATGTAGTTAGGCATTATGTTAACACAAAGATCTTTATCGATTGTGACATTACTAATAAACGAATTTTGAAAGAAACATGGAACCGGTGTAATGTTAATTTCAAATGGGTCTTCTTTTATTAGCGAAGTTTGATCATTAGTTAACTTAACACTTACCGTTTCGTCAATTTTAGTGTTAGTGTTTAACTCTTTTAAAAACTTAACATGAGTGGGTACTAAACAATGATTTTCAAAAGAAGGTGACAAGAGATTAATTTCTTCAAAATTAGATTCTTCTTGAATTTTAACGTTTTCGGACTCATCTATTTCATTGTTTGACTCATGTGTCGGTTTTTCACTTATTTGTTCTTCCATTTTTACACTTTCAGTTATCTCTTCATTTTTTAATTCTTCTCTTGCGCGGGACTCCTCTTCCCTTGCGCGAGATTCTTTTATACATCGATCGATAACTCTAATGTGTTCTAATATCCTATCGGTTACTTCGGTTATAGAAAAACAATCGGAATTTTCTAAGCTTGAATCCGGTTGTTCGACCCTTTGTTCCTCATAGTACCCATATGAAGTAGATGGTTCGCACCATTGTTCTTCATTGTAAGCATATGATGGATAATGTTCGTAATTTTGTGCTTCATAATACTCATATGAGGTGGGTTGTTCACGCCATGGTTCCTCATAATAAGCATACGAAGGTGGTGGCTCATATCTTGGTTCCTCAAAGTATGAGTATGAAGGCTCATACCTCGGTTCGTCAAAATATGAGTATGAGGGAGGAGGTTCATACCTTTGGTCTTCATAGAATGTGTATGAAGTTGATGGCTCGTACCTGGGCTCCTCATAGTAGGTGTATGAATTGGATGGTTGATATGAGTGATTATTTTGAACCGAGCGTGCGTTACGACAATTAGTGCAATAATTACCCCTATAATCATCCTCCTCATAGGTGTAGTTGTAACCTCCTGAGTATTGATCCATAAGAATCACTCAGCAGACCACAACCGAGTCTCGAGACCAGAAAACAAAAATAAAAACGGAAACAGAGGCTGGACACGGCCCCGTGTTCAGTGGACACGGCCCCGTGTTCAGGAACTGTATCTGGGCGTTTTAATTAAATTTACTGATTTCGTTGAGCACGAGGCGTGTTCAGTGAGCACGGCCCGTGTTAAAGCTTCTGTTACTGGGTGTTTTTATGAAAATGTGCAGCACGGCCCCGTGTTCAGTGAACACGGCCCCGTGTACAGGTTACTGTAAATGCAAATCTAAACTAAAATGCAGAAAAAAATGCGCGCGTTTTAAAAAGGTTTTGAAAAACTGATTAGGCCATCGATTTTAAGCTTTCTTAAAATCCTTGTGTCCCCGGCAACGGCGCCAAAAACTTGATGCGTGTGAAGTGTTATATATATTAGGTGTATATTTTAAGCCCCTTTAACACTTATTTTTAGCCAAGTTATAAATTTATAAAACACGATATTTTATTAACACTAAACACACATATGGGCAAGTTCACCCATCGTGAGCGTAGTATAGCGTTGGTAAGATACCGAGGTCGTCCAAGAACACAAGAGCTTTTAATACCGGTTTATCCTCAACGTCTAATCAAAATAAAAAGTTTAGAAAAATGTTTTAAACTAAGAAAAATAAAAACTAACTAAAATGCTGAAAATAAAAATAAAAGAAAAACAGATAGACAAGATGAATCACTTGGTTCCGACTCGTATCTAGTGTAACCTTTGATTATTTCCGCACTTTTGCACATAATTAAGAGATTATCTTAGTTATTGTAGTAGCCCCCTCTTTTGAAGGTGACGTTACCCTCACCCCAGTAGTTTGAGTCAGCAAGGATACAATCCTAAAAGGGTGGATTATTGGAAAATAATGAATTAAGTTATTAATGCAATATTATGGTAGGCCCCTCTTTTGGAGGTGACGTTACCCTCGACTAAGTAGTCTGAGTCAGCAGGGATATAGTCCTAAATAGCCGGGTTATAGTATTAATAGTAGTTAACTTATGAGGGGATCAAAGAGTTTGGACCCCCGCCATCCAATACCGTGAAGTATTGAAGGAGGTCCTACTAAATTTGACCCAGGTCCATTACAGGACCTCTAAACGCTGAACAATGGCAAGACCTTTACCAAATCATTCCCTTAACCCCCGACCAGGTAGCCGACATACCTCCATATAGACCGTGGAGATATGAATGGTGAAAATCTTTTATTTTATATAGACAGTAAAATAATTTCAAGACACCACGGACAAACGATAAAGAAAGATCACCTTCAACATAAGCAACTAGTTATTAAAGTCATTAATACGAAACCAAATAAAAAGTGCAAAAGATTAGAAATAAAAAGTATTACACTAGACACTTAGTCTTCACCAAGTGATGTAAGAGACTTAGGCAAACATGGCCTTGATTGTCAAGAACTCTTACGATCAATCTTGGATCCCGAGATGACTCACACACTCTACGATGGACAATGGATGATGGTGGTGGATGATGGTGTTATGGTGGTGGTGGGTGGTGGGTGAAGTGTGAGAGAGGTGGTGTGCCAAGGGATGGTTTGAGCTTGAGCCAAGCACTTCTATTTATAGGCTGAACAGAAGCTCGGGCACGGCCCCGTGTCCAGTGGGCACGGCCCCGTGTCCACATCCTTCTCTTTCTTCATTTAATGCAGCTTTGTCTTATTAGTTGACCACGCCCCCGTGTCCGCAGAGCACGACCCCGTGGTGCAGAAGAATCTTTGCACTATGCAGATTTGCTGGATTGTGAGAATCTTATAGTTGACCACGGCCCCGTGTCCGCTGAGCACGGCCCCGTGGTGGGCAATAGAAGCTTCTACCACTTTGTCTTTTCTGCTGACACTTGGGCACGCCCCCGTGCTGGCTGAGCACGGGGCGTGTTCAGGCTTCTGATCTCTTGTTTTGCTTGGGAAGATGCTATCGTGGGGTCGGGCATGTCACGTCTTGTCCCTTTTCTTGTATTTATGTTAGATTTTGATGTCTTTTTGCTTCTATTGTTAATTTGAGCTCATTTAATCCTGAAAATACAAAAGGAAGACCAAAGCACACTTTTCCAACATTAGTACTAAAAAAGGGTTAGTTTTATGCCTCATTTGATGAAATTTATATGTTACATTTTGAACACATCAGTCGTCAGCAAGAGAGTAAGCATCCGCAACTTTACCCTTCAGTTTTGACTTAGTTTGCCTGAGACTTGGGTTTTCCTTCTGAACTTTCTTTTTCCGTTGCTTTCTGTTTTTACGTGAGCGTTTCTTCTTTGGAGGAACAGGTTTAGAAGATTTTGCTTCATTTGAAACAGTTTCTTCAGATTCTGAATCGTTTAGATCACAAGTTGAATTTTTTGTTGAATTTACTTCCACAGATTCCTTTTCCTTAGAAACTATGTTCTCAGGAGTTTTGATAGAAAAGGTTTCCACAAATATCTCTTCTTCAGTTTCATCATTTGACTCAACTGACGAATTAATTTCCATGGATCCCTTTTCCTCAATCTTCGAGATCCCATGAGTTTCTTCATAAATACATTCTATGAAAGTCTTTTCTTCAGCTTCATTAACCTCTGAGTCCTTGACATCAGCTGATTCTGATTTCTTATGCGAAGAGCAGTCTATGTTTGAAACAGTTTGGTTCTCTTCGGGCGTTGCACTGCTTAAATCTGAGTGTTTGATGCATTCAGAATTCTCAGAAGTACTATTCTCATTTTCTGATGTACCAAAATCTGCAACTTGACTGTCAGGTTCGTTAGATGATCCCTCTTCACGAGGTTCTGATGTATCATCTGATTTTTCTGGCACACTAGGATAGTTGTCTGAACTATCAGAATGGCTTTCTGAGTCACTTGAGACACATGTATCAAGTTTATCAGTCGATACATCAGGTTTCCTTGTGAAAACATTTTCATCACGATCTAAAATCACAGCACCAGATTAATCAGTTCTAGTTGGAACACCATGAGCCTCAGCAAAATAAGAAAAAAACATAGTTCCAAGCATAAAGGCCATTTTTATCAGAAATAACATTATCAGCAGCACTTCGATGTGATTCATCATCCTCTTTAGACTTCTCTCCAGTTCTTACTGACTCTACACACAAACTAGAACAGTTAGTGTTTTTAACAGAATCAGAATTTGGTTAACTTTCCTTCATCTCCTCTGCGGGTTCGCTAACTGGTTCCGTTTTCGTTTCAGTTTCGGCTTCTGTATGTATTACGGTTTCATTTATCTGATCGGACTTATCTGCTGATTTATTTTGAACATTTTCATCTTTGACAAAACTCATTGGTTTTTTGAAATCAGCATGGGGATTCTTTTTAAACTTTGATGGATCATATTCAACATAATCACTAGGTTTGCCATACATCATAGTGTCATAATTTTCCATCTCCTGCTCAGTGATTGGCAATCTGGAATAATTATGATTGTATGGTGGCAGAACCTGTTTATACCCCAAACCCTTTCCCTTGTTTTCTTGATAAGCAAGTTGCACATTACACATATTTTGAACTATGGCACTGGAAGTGTCAAACTTTTTGATGTTTAACTCGTTCTGTTTGTATTTTCCAGTGAGGAGCTCTAGCTCACCCTTCACAGAGTCACATTCAAGAGTTTTGACTGTGAGTCTATGTTTATAGTCGTGAACCCAACATTGCTGTTGATTCACGTCTCTGTGAAGTTGAGCTATGTCCTTTTTAAGTGCTTCAATCTTTTCATAGAGAATTTTATTATTCTCTCGAAGACTGATGTACTTTCCCATCACAGTGTTGTAAACAGTGATCAATGCTGAGTTTTGTGATCTCAGAAATGCAACTTTCTTTCTACAGTGCTCGGAACATAAAAGAGAATTTAGCGTTTTAGAAAATGATTTCGGTTCTTCAGTTTGAGTCACTTCATCGGGATGAGATCCTGTCGATTGTGGGGCCTTCTTATCAGATGATGTAGCAGCTACGGGTGAAGATGAGGGAATCTGAGCAACGTTGGGATTAGTAGCAAGTGGCGAATTAGCAACGGCCTTCCCACAGTTGGACATAGAAGACGATGTGTTTTCGAGATTCTGATTCCTCTGCTTGTCCTCCTGAACATATTCACTGACAAAGGAAATCACATCTCTCGTTTCTGTTGTGCAATGATTGCATTTTCCCATAATAATAGCAACACGATAGTCCCATGTCTTGCTTCGAGGCAATCCGTACAAAAAGGCTATGTTAACCCTACCACGTGTCACATACAAACCGCTCTTCTCGATTTCAGAAAGCAGCAATGTAAACCTTCTGAATACCTCTTCTATGCTTTCACCCTCAATGAAACCAAAGCTGTCGAGTTGTTCCAAGAGCAACTGACGTTGAGAATCAATACTTGGAGAAGTCATTGTTGAACCAGGTAATAACTCGTGAACTCCCAGGCACGTCGCAAACGTATGAACCCGCAACCTTTACCGCAACTCAAAAACCTGTCCAAACCGTTTCACCGAAACAAAAACAAACTCTTTTTTCTTTTTAGTTTTATAACCCCCTTTTTTTGGATTTTTCTAAATAATTTTTAATTTTTAAAATATAATAATAAAAACCTTTTTAATATAATTAATTTTAAGATTTATATAAAAGAAAATCTAATTATATTAATGTTATAATTATATTATATTAATAATTAGGCAATAATTACCTAATGATTACTATTATATTATAATTATTATATAATTAAAAACTAAACGACAAAGGAAATGTCGTTTCTGTTGTTTCTGTCTCCTTCGTAAAACAACTTCCCAAACCCTAATATTTATGCCGCCGCCGAGGTGGTTAACCACGGAGGAGATCGAAGAAGATGACCGGAGAAGGAGACGGAGAGGATGATGAGGATGATATAGTGGTGTTCGAATGAGGTTGATAACGGAAACAATGAACAACGATGATGAGGATGGTGATGTAACGGTGGTCGGACAGAGAGGTGGTCGGCGGGCACGGGTTGCAGGTTTTGTTTTGGTCGCCGGTGAAGAAGAAGATGACGACGGTGATTATGACGAAGGTGAGGTTGAACAGTGAAGGTTTTGGTGATAGCCGGAGGATGAAGATAGCCGGAGGAAGGTGATCAATGACGATGTTACGCAGTGTTCGTTGATCGGAGTTGCAGGTTCCGGTGCAGATGACGACGGTGATGCGTTGGTGACCGGAGAGTGTCGGAGGTTAGAAAGATGGACTGTATACGATGATGAACGGACAGGAGATTTGAACAGAGGATGATGAACGGAGATTCTGGACGGAGAATGACAGAGATGTCGGAGCACGATGGTGGTCGTGTGTGGTTGACGGAGAAGAACAGTGGAGGTTGACTATGGTGCACGGTGGTGAGAGGTAGTTTGCGTCGGTGAACGGTGGTCGAATGTACGGTGGTCTGAGGTGGTGATGAACGTTATGCTTGTGGTGAACGTCGGAGAGTTACGGGTACCGGAGATGTTGAAGATGATGACAGATGATATGAGGTTTTATCTCGGATGAAGAAATGATGTCTCGGATGTGAAGTTGTGTGATTGCGGATGATGTCGGATTGTGAAGGTGGTTATTTCGGATGATCACGGATTGAAGAGATGTTGATTGCGGATGATCACGGATTGAAGAGATGTTGATTGCGGATGAAAATGAATATGTCGGATGATTGCGGATGATGATCTCCGATGATGAAGAATGATGACGGATGATCTCTGATTATCTCGGACCGAATTGTGATGAACGATGTAAACTGATGATGACGTATGACGATGAATGAGATGAATATCTGATGAATATCTTGATGATGATGTGATGATGGTGCAGATCCGAGATGGATGATGATGATGTCAGACTTGAATACGGATGATGACAGAATGTAAGAATAGATGATGATTTTGATTGTAATAAAGGATTTTTTTTAACACCTTTCAAAAAATCAAAAGAGCAAAATATAAAGATTTTTCTAAAACAATGATGAACTTGATGAAGAACGCGAAGAACACAATGAAGAATCCGAAGAACACGAAGAACGCGATGAAGATCTTCAACCAAAATTCAAATTTTTCTTGAGTGTTTGATATCTAAATGGCTCTGATACCAATTGTAAGTCCCGAAAATCCGGATCAAACAACGATATCAAACAATCACCAAGGATGGGCGGAATCCAAACTTGATGAACTTCAAGAAATAATCAAGAACAATATGAAGATTGTGGTTTCAAATGCTTAATCTTGCATACAAAGAGATTTGTCTAATACAAGATTCAAAACAAGGAGAACCAACCAACCATGCTCCTAATTTCTAACTTCTATTTATAGTAAGGGGTTTCCCCCAAAACCCTAGGCCCATTTCCCTAAAGCCCACTCTAATACCCCACATTCTAGTAGCCTTGTCCATTTAGCCAATCCTACTAATCCATAAACCTATTGGGCCTAACAATTTTCTTGTATATTTCAAAGAAAGGTCCTGTACAATACTTATATCCTATACAAGTTTACTAAGAAAAGGAAATACAATCAAGGACCTTAAAAAGAATGGCTCTCAATTAGCCGATCCTGGAAATCAGTCAAGGACCTTGATTTGTAATGTTGTCAATGGTTTATTTTGGGAAATGATCCCATGGCCTTTTTAATCAATTTTTTCAACATTTCACTTCAAGTTGAGTAGTGGGATTTCCAATACTTAACTTGTTAAGACAATGGGTAAAGATTTTTCCATTGACTGCTTTTGTTAATATATTTCGAGTTGATCTTTTGATCGAACAAACAAAAGTTTAATGATCCTGGTTTCAAGTTTCTCTTTGATGAAGTGTCTATCCACTTTAACACGTTTTGTGAAGTCATACTGAACTGGATTTTTTTAAATTTGAATTACTGCTTTGTTATCGCACATGATTTTGCTGGTTTTGATTGGATTCTCTGCCATGGGAAGCCTCCTTTATAGCTCATACCTTCTACTTGTGGTAAACTTTATCCTTTGGTGATGTTGTTTGCACAAATGGCCTTGCGTCTTTGGTAAATGTCAGATTGTGTGTCTCAATGTTACTTTATTCACTTTTGGGCAAAGTCGCATCACTTTGACCTTGTAGGTTTGAGACCCGATGTGTGTATAGTAACATGAGCTTCTAGTTGTCGATCATTAGTGTGACTGCTTCCAGCTTCTAGTCACTGGTGTAACTTTGTTTAGCTTGTTGCTTCCAGCTTTTGTCGAGTGGGGGCTTCCGAGTACCCACGTCATCAACCCCCCAATCATAAGTGTCTATGTTGAAAATATAGGTGCTTATGACTCGATAAGTTGTTATTTCTGGGGACTTAGCTGGGTTGAAGTATGTGTCTTAGTGATATGTACAAAATGTAACATATAAATTACATCAATAGAGGCATCAAACCAACATTTTTTAGTACTAATGCTGAAAAAATAGCGTTTCTTTCTTCCTTTTGAATTTACAGGACCAAATGAGCTTAAAAGAACAAAAGGAATAAATAAGCAGCCAAAACCCAACATAAATACAAGAAAAAGGAATAACCTGACATGCCCGACCCCTCGGCAGCATCTCCCAAGACAAAAACAAGAAAACAGAAGCTGACCACGAGACCGTGCCCAGCCAGGCATGGGTCGTGGTCAGACCTCACACATAGAGACAAGACCAGCAGAAGCTTCTACGCCCTCCACGGGGCCGTGCCCAACTCACCATGGGGCGTGGTCAACTCTCAGATTTACAGAATCTTGTACAGCGAAGAATTGACCACGGGGTCGTGTCCAGAAGCCATGGGGTCGTGTGGGGCCCTTTGTTGACACCTGCAATTAATGAAGGAAGAGAAGGAGCTGTCCACGGGCCATGCCCAATGGACATGGGGTCGTGGCCGGGGTACTATTCTGACTATAAATATGGGTGCTTGGTTCACTTCAAAGGCATCACTTGGCAAACCACTTCTCTCTCACTTTGCCACCGCTCCACCACAACTACAACACCAACAGTCACCACCATCATCCATCTTTCATCTTTAGAGTGTGTAGTAGTCTCAGGATCCAAGATTGATAGTAAGAGTTCTTATCAATCAAAGGCCATGCTTGGCTAATCTCTTATATCACTTGGTGAAGACAGGTCTTTAATGTATTACTTTTGATT
Organism: Helianthus tuberosus; assembly: GCA_030545235.1. Classification (NCBI taxonomy): domain Eukaryota; kingdom Viridiplantae; phylum Streptophyta; class Magnoliopsida; order Asterales; family Asteraceae; genus Helianthus; species Helianthus tuberosus. The sequence continues at coordinate 87,787,504 of CM060405.1, forward strand.
TTTAATCTTTCGGCACTTTTTAATTGGGTATGTATTAATGACTTTAATAACTAGTTTCTTATGTTGAAAGTAAATTTTCTTTACCATTTCTTCATGATGTCATTGATTTGCTCATTCGTGTCTTTACGGTCTATATAAAGCACGTTAACTACTTGGAAGGGGTTAAAAGGGTGGTTTGGTAAAGTTCTTGTCTCGTTCAGTTTATAGATCATGTGAGGACTTGGTTCAAGCTTACTAGGACCTCCTTCAATGCCCCATAGGTATTGGATGACGGGGGTGCGAATAACTTGAACCCCTCATATGTAAACTACTATTAAAACTTTAAACAGGCTTCTTGGGATTGTATTCTTGTTGACTCAAACCACTTAGCCGATGGTAACGTCACCTTCAAAAGAGGGGCCTACCACTTTTCACATTTATAACTTATTTAATTATCTTTCAATATTCCGATCTTTTAGGATTGTATCCATGCTGACTCAAACCACTGGGTTGAGGGTAACGTCACCTTCAAAAAAGGGGCCTACTACTATAACTAAGATAATCTCTTAAAAAGTCCGAAAGTGCGAAAATCATCAAAGGGTACATTAAAGAGGAGTTGGATCCAAGTAATTCTATCTTGTCTATTTGTTTTTGTCATTTTATTTATCTTTTAATTTTTAGATTTACTTTCTTGTTTAAAAACTTTTATCAAAAATTTAGATCGATTAGATGTTGACAATAAACCGGTATTAAAAGCTCTTGTGTCCTTGGACGACCTTGGTATCTTACCAACACTATACTACGCTCCCGATGGGTGCACTTGCCCTAGTGTGTGTTTAGTGTTAGTACAATATCGTGTTTTATAAATTTAAATCTTCACAAATGCGTAAAACGAACTTAAAATATTAATAAAATCATATCACGCTCGACACGACCACTTAGCCTTATGTTTATTGAAACATTGGCATGTAGCTCATATGAGGGTGCTATAAGTCCTTTTTTCTAAGCTTCTTGTTGTGACATATTTTCTGTTATTAGCTTTCTATGTTATACGGGAAGTTGTTAAGTAATATACGAGGCAGCTAGAAGCTTTGAGCTCATGGCTAAGAGCTTGTAGTTGGAAGCTATTAGCTATGAGCATCATAGGTGTGTTAAACGTTTCGTATTTCCTTTCCAGGTACCAAGTGCCGAAAACCCAAATGTATTTGAACCAAAGAAGCCGGAGAATCACTCCGAGCGAGACTGTCAAAAAGTTCGAGCTAGATGCGAAAGCCTTTAGTATCGTGGTTGTGGCACTACCGAATGATATCTATTCTTGCCTATTGCATTGTAATAGCGCCAAGGAGTTGTGGGATGCACTGAAGGAACAATTCGGTGGAACGGAGGATGTTATCGAAAATACTCAAGAAATCCTTAACCAGCAATACGAAACCCTCACTTATGTCAAAGGGGAGACCCTGACTCAATAGTTTGAATATTTTTCTTGTTTTATCGGTGAATTGAAGTTGGTTAATAAAGAATTTACTAAAAACCACTTTAATTAACCGATTTTTAAGATCTCTGCCTGAAAAATAGGGCACTATTGCTATAGTGATGAAAACATCCCCAGATTTCAAGGACATGAGCCTGACCCAGCTCCATGGAAAGCTCCTAACCTTTGAGAGGGAACTTGTCCAAAAGAAAAAGCTCCAGGAAACTGGAAAAATGTCAGATAGTTACGTTTTTTGTAACATAGCACTTTTGAGTCAGGAGAGTTCATCTAGTGGAATGGGAAATGATCAGAGTTTTGATCATTTTATTGATATATCAACAGGAATCAACACTGATCAACATTCCACAAATTATGCATTTGCAGCAAATGATGATACTCATCTCACTGATAATCTATCCTTTGTTCTCGATGATCTTAAGCACATAGACCCAACTGACCTAGAAGAGATGGACGTCATGCACCAGGTAGCCCTACTTAGTCGGAGAGCTAACAATTTTTACAAAAGGACTGGTAGGACTTACCCATATTAAGAAAGTTTAAAATAAACGGCCTAATTATTTTTAGCATTTTTTTCTTTTTTTTAGGAATTTTTTTTTCTATTTTTATCAAAATCTGCAGAACTCAGCACGGGTCGTGCCCGGTCAGACACGGGGCCGTGTCCATCATCCTTACTGGTAGTTTTTGTTTTCTGAGTTACAGAAGAGCGACCACGGTCCGTGGAGGTGGACCACGGGACCGTGCTGATCTCCCCTAATAACTGGGATCCAGAAAACAGCAACTGTAACACGACCACGGACCATGGCCATTGACCAAGGGGCTGTGGTAAAAGATTTGACCAACATTTCTTTTCGTTTTAATCGCAGGACTTAGAAATCAATTGCAGGGCCTGAAATCTCTACGCGGTGCATGAGCTCCAGTTCCGATAAAGACATAAAGAACCTCTAGACGAAACCGAACGCTTTCTAAGAAAAAGACTAAAAGCCAAGAATCAAGAGAAGGCTTCGGGGGATCGAATCCTAATGGCAGATCAACGTACTTCGTACCCTAATGGATTACCTGCGGCCCACGGTCGGTAACCTCGGAGCCGCCATCAATGCACCGAAAGTCGATGCCAACAACTTCGAACTTCGGCCGCATTTGATCCAAATGCTCAAAAATTCCGCAACATTCCATGGCCTACTCGATGAAGATCCCCATTTACATGTTACCAACTTTTTGGAAATACGTGACACTTTCCGGAGCAACGGAGCATCAAACGATGCCATCCGCCTCCGAATGTTCCCATTTTCACTAAAAGACCGAGCCAAGGCTTGGCTCAACACTCTCCCAAGTGGATCGGTAAACACTTGGGATGAACTTGCCCCAAAATTTCTATATAAGTATTTCCCGCCCTCTAAAACCGCTAAATTAATGACTGAAATAAATACATATTCACAAAAGGACGGGGAATCCTTATATAAAACTTGGGAAAGATTCATGGAGCTATTGAGGAAATTCCCTCAACATGGTCTCGCAGTGTGGCAACAAGTATCCACTTTATATAATGGATTATCGCCACACACGAGATAAACACTCGACTCAAGCTCCGGGGGACTTCTAGGTAATAGACGCCCAAATGAAATCTATAATCAAATTGAGAAAATTGCGCAACACAATTTTCAATGGCACACCCCCCGAGGCTCAAAGTCTATTGCCCCGGGCACCCATAAAGTAGATGAGAACACCTCCTTACAAGCCCAAATCGAGGCCCTATCCTCAAAAATCAAAAAATTATAAATGACAAAAACGGCCTCGGTTATGGCTTGTGAAGGGTGTGGTGGGTTGCATGAAAACTGGAGTTGTATGAAAGAAATGGAAAACCAAACGAAAGTGGTAAACTACATTGATAATCGACCTAGACCGTCAGGTCCCCCAATGGGTACCTACAACCAAGGTTGGCGTAACCACCCTAACCTTTGTTGGAGGGAGCCCGGGAATAGTAGTAACCAACAAAATCAAAATCAACGGCCAAACTTTCAACAACAACCAAGAAATGAGTCACAAAATTTCACTCAATAACAAGGGGGTCGGGAGAGGCTTGAAGACCTTATCACATGCCTCATCTCTGAGACCGACAAAAGGTACTTGGATCGGTTCTTACAAACGAAATCCGACATTAGAAACCAACGAGCTAGTCTTCAAAACATTGAAAAAAAAAATAAGCCAACTAGCCCAAAGTTTCTCCGAGAGACCACAAGGCGCATTACCTAGCAATAGTGAAACCAATCCAAAGGCGCAAGTACACCTCATAACATTAAGAAACCGGAAAGTAGGTCCTGAGGAAACACCACTACCCCCCACCAACAACAATCCACCCAACTAAACCACAAACTCACCCTCAACCAACCAAGAAACAACTATCCCACAAAATTCCGAACCTACCAAAAACTCCTCGGTACCCTACCCTGGTCGGTTACTTCGCTAAAAGACCGATGAGCAATACGCAAAATTCATAAGCTTACTAAAGCAATTGCATATCAATCTCCCATTTGTAGAATTCCTCACTCAAATGCCAAAATACTCAAAATTCATGAGAGACTTCCTCACCCACAAAAGAAAGATTGAAACCTTGCAATTGGTCAACCTAAGTGAAGAATGCTCAGCCGTACTCCTCAATAAACTCTCACAAAAGAAAATCGACCCCATAAGCTTTACCATTCCTTGCTCCATCGGGGGATCACCCATACAAAATGCACTAGCCGACCTTGGGGCTGGCATCAATCGTATGCCCGCATCAATGTTTGACCGAATCAGACTAGGAAAACCGAGCCCCACAAAAATGAGCATACAACTCGCCGATAGGTCTGTCAAATACCCACAAGGTGTCACCGAGAATCTATTGGTAAAGGTCGGAGAATTTTTCTTTCCGACCGACTTTGTCATACTCGACATGGAAGAAGACACCGAAGTTCCCCCCATTCTAGGAAGACCATTCCTCGCCACCGCTCGTGCCATGGTAGATATGTGTGACGGGAAATGAACATTGAGGGTTAGAGACAAGGAGATGAAATTCGGGGTTGGAAAAAGAGTAGAGGACAACCCGGTCAACTACATGGATGTCATAGACTTAAGCTTGGATTACGCTTTCCGACGGTGCAACACGAGATGCGAGACATCCCGCTCGGGTAACATATCACGAGCTTTGGGTCTAGCCAAGGACCCTTATAAACATGGCGCACCACGGAGGCATTCCGCGGAACTATCCTTATTGTTGTTTAACTTTTATGTTTTCTAGTCTAGTCTTACTTTTCAGGAATAAATCAAACTCGAAAAGATAAAAACTGCCAAAGGGACGTTAAAACCGCACCCCAAGCACGTAAACAGTGCCTCCCGACAACTTTTCCAACTTTCCAGCATGTGCAGCACAGGGTCGTGCCTAACCCAACACGCCTCGTGCCCAGACTCTACAGAAAACAGCAACTGGTCAGGTAACTGACCATGGGCCATGCTTAGTGGACACGCCCCGTGGTTAGCCTTCTGTATATTTTGTTACTGGCACTCTGACCACGGGGCCGTGCTCGGACCACACGGGTCCGTGGCCAGGTGCCCAGTAACATAAAATCTTGTTTTTAACACGCTTTTACACATTCGAATCAACCTAAAAACTTATTTTTGGACACATTGAGGACAATTTGTAATTTAAGTGGGGGGGGCTAAAACCTTGAATCTCGCAAGTCCTAATAACAATCCTTACACAAAACTCGTATTAGAACCGCTAATCACCCCAAATCTTTTAAAAAAAAATCATTTTTTTACTTGTCTTCGTTTAATTTGGGAATAACAAGTTCTAAAAAGGTTATGTTTTTACAAATTTACAACCGATAGCGTCATGATAAAAAGAACCAAATAAGAAAATTATAAAAAGGCATGACAAACTTTTTTTAAAATTTGATTATATATACTTGTTCACACTATAAACCATTCCCACAATAAGTGAGTTTTGAGCCTTTATCGAGTATACATGCATACACCTTTAAACTAAATGCTCACGTTTCGTTTCTTGTGTGAATAGCCGCTTGGTTCTTATGACTCTAGAACTTGCCAAGACGATACATTCCCGGTCCTTACCAACTTAAACCCAATAAAGTAAATGATGGAGGCATTAGGACTAAGTTTTTTCAAAAACATTGTTTTCCTTCTTTTTACTTAACTACCTAAAATCCCCCTAGTTAATCCCTTTGAGCCTAAACCTTTTCATTTCAAAAACTCGTAAAACACACACCCATTACCCACCAAAACCTTTTTCCTTTCAAACCCATTTGTTTTAGTAAGAAGCTCAGTTATCTTGTGAAAAAATAGAGAATTTTGCAATAACCAAACAAGTTCCTCAAAAACCTTGTTTAAATATGCTTAGTACAAATAAATGTCACAAAAATAAAAAGTTTTACGACAACCGACGCTTTTACGCTTTTCGCCATTTTACTAACTACTAACCCAAAAACCACCTACCCTTACCCCAAGCCTAACCCATTCTAAAGTCCTCTTGATATTTACAAAGGTTTATAGTTAAAAAGGAGGAGGTTTGATCGCTTGGCAAGCATATGGTAGAATTAAGTCCCATGCCGGAATCGAGTGTTTCACAAAATTACACATTCGGCCAAGTGTTGAGTGATCTCTCGTGTGGTATGTGAACTTGTATATAAATAAATAGAATTTTAAAGAGGCGTGTTATGCCCAGATAAATAATTTTTCTTAAACAAGTTGTTCTAAATAAATCATGTTGGTGCATACGTCTGTCGACTTCGTCTTGTATCGAGTCTTGCATTTGATTAGATAGATCAGGACACATAGTACGAGAAAATGTGAAAGATGTGGGATAAGTTTGATTTCGCACGAATGAGAAGTGCTCATTTCGCACGAAATAGCAATGGCTATTTCGTACGAAATAGCAAGTTCATTTCGCTTGAACAGTTTCATGCGAAATAGCTTGTCTATAAATAGGTGTCTTGATGATTTCGTTTGTAACATTCAATTCCGGTAGCGAAGCTCTGCCGAAGTGTCTCCAGCAGTGTAAATCAACTAGATATCAATACAGAGACAGTTTAAAGTGATTTTTTGTGCAATTCAGCTGAAACGACTTTGATACGTTTGTTTCCGCCACTCGTATTGAAAAGAACTCTTCTGAACGACTCATTTTGGTCGTGTAAACGATCCTACAAGTGGTATCAGAGCTCAGGAGGAAGAGTTCTTATCATTTCAGCTGCAAATTCTGATTTCTACACCTTCTTTTTCAAATTTAACAAGTTTTTACGGTTAAAATGGCTTGATTTTCAAATATATTGTGCGAAACAGTGTTTTAACAACCCCTAGAAAGAATCAGATCTTAATTCGGCTTAAAACTGGTTCAATTTTACAAAAACTGTCCGAAACTTTCATTTCGCACGAAAGCTGATATCATTTCGTTTGAACATTGCTTTGATTTCGCACGAAATCAGACTTCATTTCGCACGAAACCACTATTTTGTGTGAAGCAGTTCATCATTTCATACGAAATCAGCATTTGATTTCGCACGAAACAGCTTTTTCGCTTGAAAGTTGTTCGTCAGATCATCATTTTGTACGAAATCACCTATTTCGTTTGAAAGTCTGTCATTTCGTACGAAACCATCATTCATTTCGCACCAGAGGAGTATTTCCTTTGAAAGAAGTTCATTTCTTGTGAAAAGTCATTCCACGTGAAAGTCTTTTTCGTTTGAATATTCATTTCGTTTGAAAAGCTGTGTTTGTGAGATTTTGAAAACCAAATTATGGAAAACGAGTTTTATAATGCCTTTGCTAGTCCGATGACTATTACTCAGAGTACTATGCTAGAAAATGAAACGGGGACAACACAAAAACTACCTAAGTTTATGAGTATCGAGGAATACAGTGGATGGGTCGAACGTTTTGCAAACTAGGTTCAAGCATGTCACTTAGAGGCTTGGGAACATACTGAATATCAATATAGTAGACCAGTCGGTGACAATGGAGTGAAAATTCATCATCATCATCATCATCATCATCATCATCATCATCATCATCATCATACTCAGTATATCCCACCAATAGCAAAGCTAAGGTAGGGTCTGAGGAGGGTGAGATGTAGACAGCCTTACCTCTACCCCGTAGGAATAGAGAGGCTGCTTCCAATGAGACCCCCGGCTCGATTGTGGTTTTGCATCAAGCCTTGGACATAAGGCACATAACACTCAGCAATTGAGACAAACGCCGATTAGTGCATGCACCCCCTTGTCTTTTGGCTATCAACGCCACCACATGATGCATGATTAATCGTCCCCCTCTTTTAACGTTATTTTCACGAAATTAGTAAAATAACGTTAAAATTAATGCACTTTCACTTTTGCCCCCCGAGCGCCCACGCATATATACATTATATGAGCATACCGCAAGCGGGGCGTAATGGAGTGAAAATTGAAATTAGAAATCTGGGTGCTGAAGAGAAAAAGAAATACAAAGATGAAAAAATGATGGTTAGTCTTTTGCAGCAAGCTATTAAAGAAGACATCTTGATTTTACTTCAACACAACGGAAGTGCACATTCAATATGGGTAGAATTGGAATCAAAGTTTCTTGGAAGTGATGAAATGATTAAGAACAAAAAGTCGCTTATGAAGAAAGAATTTGATTTATTCCGAGGGTCGAGAAATGAAAACACCAAGCAGATTATTGAAAGATATTGCAACTTATTAAAGAATATGAAAAGATTAAACATCCAAAAAGATATAGATGAATTGATTGAAAAGTTGGCTGATGCGTTGCCACATGATGTTTGGGGCACGTATCTTATGTTGTTGAAAAATAAACCGGATTTTAACAAGCTAACGTTGAGCGAGTTCATTAAACAACTTGAAGCTCAAGAGATGGAACAACGAAAGATAGCAAGAATGAAGAACTATGATGGAGAACAAGACATTGGTTTGTATTACAAAAGTGGTGTTAGTGATAAAACCAACATTTCTCCAAAGATTGAAACTGCCTTCAATGCAAAAAGTTCTTCTGAAAGTTCATCTCAGGGATCAAGCAGCAAAACAGGATTTACTTCATTTCCATCATTTGATCCACATTTTTCTGCTACAAAGAGTGGCAAAGTTCTTCAATGCAACATTGCTTTAAATCTTGAGAATGATCATAACTACTCGGAAGAAGTTGTAAAAATTCATATGTCTTTGTTGGTGACTGTGCTAGAGTCGTATGGAAGTTTGGTTGCAGGGAGGATTGGAAATCCGATGTTGACAAAGGAAGATTATGATCAGGTTGATGCTGAGGAGATGGAGTTGATGGATATAAAGTGGTGTTTGGCGAGCGTGTTGAGAAGAGCTGAAAAGTTTAAACAAATTACTGGAAGAGATGATTTCCGTGATGCAAATGTTTCTACTTTAGGATTTGATAAATCTAAAGTTACTTGTTTTCGTTGCAGGGAAAAAGGGCATTTCAAGAGAGAATGCACAAACCGCGAAGCAAGTGGAGCTCAAAATCCTTTTGGAAACAATGACTACTATCGAAAAGCGATTTATTACCAAGTTGCTCAACAGCCGTATCAACAAGAACAGCAACAAACTGCACATGCTAGGAAGGTGATTGAAGATTCAAAGAAAGCATGTCTTGTTAATCAAGATGAAGGAAGTACATCAAAATACTTCAGTTGTGTCACACCCCAATATTTCCACGTATTACCGGTGGGCCCGGTGGAGAGCATCGTGACGTAGTTGATATCATCATAGTCAAACAACACAATATTTAAATGCACAGCGGAAGCAAAAGATAGATTTATTTCAACCGAACAAAATGTAATATTAAGTATCACAATACAGTTGAAACAGATCCACAGGCGGATCAAAATAAAGAGGAAACTTGTTCAACAGACTTTAAAGGCATCTAAAGCTTGCGAGACTTGAGTAATGAAGCCTGGAGTAGCCAGCCTATTTCGTCTAGTACCTGTACTTAGCCTTTTTGGAAAATACGTCAGTTTACACTGGTAAATACAACTTAACTGACTCATTTTAAAAAGAGTTTAAAAATTAGTTTGAATGCACTTCGGCAAAAATATTTTTATAACTTGGGACAATTATTTAAAATAATCTTGTATACAGTTATAATCATTTTTTGTCCGTTAGGGCCGGTTTGTAGGGCCGGACTTAAGTTAACTGACATACCACAGGTATAATGCCCACAAGGTTGATTCCTTTAAGTGGGATACCAGTTTTTACATAATGCATCTGTCAGGTGTACGCCTACACCCCGTGCTTAGGTCGTGGCCATTTCATGAATGATGCCAAGGATATCCGGGACATGGTCATTTAACCCCCAAAAGCCATACACCAAATAATACATATTAAACAGGTTATGTAAATACATCAATCACAGTACGATTTAAATGACTACATACACCTGACCAAGCGGTACTTTTATAGTACCGTATCCCAAGCCCGTATAGGGAAAATAAGTTAAGAGTATTTACCTGAGCAATGTATAAATCAAATACAGCAAGTTCAAGTAGCTTTTACTGGTCTCCTAATCTGGAACGAAGGTTTATAATAACCTATTAGATTTCTAACGGGTCTTTAATTAAGCCTAAGCTTACACCGGTTAGTTTTTTTTTTTTTTTAAAGAAAGACACGGTTCAAACGCATGATAAAGCGAAGACCGGTTTAGAATCTGGTTTTGACCCGACAAGCTTATATGCTTGTTTAATATGGGTAACTTAAACACATTCTGGATTTTGAGACAAAAATGATATGGTTTGACCCGTTTCGGCTAATATATGCAAACGAGTTACATAAGCCGATCCGAACATGAAAAATGCGTAATGAGTAACCATAAGAGTCATATGCAAGTTCCTTAAGTTATTATGCCTTAAATATGTTGTGACATCAGTAAGATATCTTCTATTATGCCCAAAACGGATTTAAACTAAATTTACGCCCCGTAGGGGTATTTTGATCATTTTAATGGTTATAAAAGAGTTTAAATAGAATTCTGAGTTTTGGGTTTGATGTAATCAATAAAATACTTAATTTACTAGGTTATATCAGTAGGGTAGCATATATATGTGAAATCTATCCTTTATAACCAAACTATGCATCTTAAGGGCATTTTGGTAATTTCACATAGGCTTAAAAGGTCAAAACTGGAAACCTGAGTGTAAGACTTTAGTTTACTGTAAAAATATAATAATTTACTTAAAATATCAGTAGGTATCAAACCTTATGTGTATAAAATAATTTTAATACATACTATGCGTTAAAAATGCCTAAAAAGGCGATTTGGAGCCATTTCCGGGTTTTCAAAGGAAAGCTGATATTTTTATAATTCCAGAAGGCTTAAAATAATTTATTTACTACTTAAAATCAGTAGCAAAAGGTTTGGGGTCAAAAGGTTTTATAAAACTCATTTTATAGCCCAAAAGGGCAAAACCGTCAATTACCGACTTAAGCTTAAAACTCTAAGTTATGCTCAGCCTAAAAATAAATAAAAATCTTAAAAAATCCTAAAATATTATTTTATATCATGGGGTGAAAATTTTTATATCAAAAATTGGGTTTAGATAGGGTATATGCTAATTACGCCATTTAATCACTAAAAAGCTTTCTAATTACGCTAATGAGCATAACTCTTAATCTAGACCTCAAACTGATGTCAAATTTTGGGTACAAGTTTATAAATCAGTAACCAAGGTTTCTACTCTTTTACTTTTTCAAAAATCATGTTTTATAGTCAAAAGGGCATAATAGTCAACATTTAAGCAATTAACGAAAACATGCATATGAATCGGATAACTATTGAACCAAGTTGTATAATCACAGAGGGTTATACTAATATGAAACCTGGTCCAAATAAGGCTCTAAGGCATTTCTAAAAACATGCTTAAACATGTCAGAACTGAAAGTCAAAGCATGAGTCAAACTATGCGACTTTTGGTTCCGAACCGAGCTTAAACTGAAAATTGTCGAGTTGAACATGTTTAGACATGTTCTTATATTAATTACCAAGCTATATTAATGACAAAACAGGTTGCATAGCCTTTACATTGCTAATTATGCATTTATTTGAAAATAGGCTTCATGTTGACTTTTTATAATCAAGTTTGACTCGACAATTGACCTAGTTAGAGTGGGAATCAGAGAATACCCTTTTAAGGGTTTATTGCCCACATAATTACCAACTCATAGGTACTTTCAATTTGAATTTTGACTGAAGGGTTTAAGATTAATGACGAAGTCAAATCTTAATTACGACAGTTTGACTTTACGCTAAATAACTAAGCTAAACTGAATTAAAGGAGGTTAAGCAAACTTACAATAGTCCTAATCACGACTAATGATCACTATGGATGAGTCTTGAGCTCCAGGAACCTCCCAGAAGTGAGTTGTGAAGTTTACAAGTGAATGAGCAATGAAGAACCCAAATTCATGGCCCTTATATAGGTGTTTTGATGCAATTTGATCATGCCAAACAAGTCTATGAATGAATCCAGATGATTACAAGTGTCCCTAGGCCTTAAAATACCATCAAACAAGCCCCTTGAATCGAAAAATGGTAAAATGAGGCGGTGTAACCGGCTGGAACAGGCAGCTGTGAATTTTCTGTCGCTGGCACATGCTTACGGACCGTAAGGTCCAGGTGTTATGGTCCGTAAGGACCTGGTCAGCATAACAAACTTTCAACTAATTGCAGTTTTGGTCCCCGGTCCTTCCAAAAGTTGTTTTACCTTTATTTCTTGCATTACAAGCCCTCTAAATTGATTTCTAAGGGCTTCAAGACTTAACCAATCTTTGTGAAGTCCTTGGTCACCTTATGTTTACCCGAAAAGTCATAAATTTCAACGTTGGCGCTTTTAACCCCTCGTATACGAATATTGTCATAACTTTCTCATACTTTGACGAAACCTTGTGAAATTTTTATCACATATTCTCATGAGCATAATTAATCATTACAAAACTTCGAGTTTGCTAAAAGGTCACTCAGAGGTGTACTTTAAACATGTTGACACATTTAACCTCTGTAGTTTGTAATATCTCACTTTCTTCCACAATTAGATTCGTATGATCCATGATTTATTCGTTTAAGGTTATAAACATTATGTGGGGCTGTGTGAAGTATATTTATCCATTGTTGACACTTAGAACTCTTATATTCACATACTTTCTTTGTTTGTCAACTTTAGTCCCTTTAAATCAATCATTTACACGTTTTAAGTCCATGACACGTGTTGATGTATTATTGGACACGAATTTTCGAGGTGTTACATCCTCACCCCCTTAAAAGAAATCTCGACCTCGAGATTTACTGAAACAAATGAGGGTACTTTTCTTTCATTGTGGACTCTACCTCCCATGTGTACTCGGGACCTCTGCGGGCATCCCATTTGACCTTTATAATAGGCACATGCTTCCGACGAAGCTTCTTTACCTGTCGATCCTCAATCGAGAAAGGTTTTTCCACAAACTTCAAGCTCTCATCTATATGCACATCCGTATGTGGTATGACTAGCGATTCATCAGCTAGGCATTTCTTTAGATTGCAGATGTGGAATACATTGTGAATACCACTGAGCTCTTCAGGCAAGTTTAACTTATAAGCCACTGACCCGACACATTTGATGATCTCGAATGGACCTATATACCTTGGGCTTAACTTAACTTTCTTACCAAACCGCATCATTCCCTTCCAGGGTGATACTTTAAGTAAAACTTTATCACCAACCTCAAACTTTAGAGGTTTACGCTTTGGATCTGCGTAGCTTTTCTGCCTATCCCTGGCATGTTTCAGGCGGTCACGAATCTGGACAATCTTGTCCGTTGTTTCAAAGACCAAATCAGGTCCTGATAATTGAACTTCTCCTACTTCCGCCCAAGAAATAGGCGTTCTGCATTTTCTACTATATAGTGCCTCAAAAGGCGCAGCCTTAATGTTCATATGATAGCTATTGTTATAGGAGAATTCGATCAAAGGCAGGTGGTTATCCCAACTACCACCTAAATCAATTACACATGCACGAAGCATGTCTTCCAAAGTTTGGATGCTACGCTCACTCTGCCCATCAGTCTGGGGGTGGTAAGCCGTACTAAAATTCAAGCGCGTGCCCAAAGACCCTGTTGGAAACTTTTCCAAAAATGAGAGGTGTATCTCGTATCTCTGTCAGAGATAATTGACACTGGTACACCATGCAGAGCTACAATCTTATCTACGTACAGTCGGGCTAACATGTCAGAGCTATAAGTCTCCTTAATGGGTAGGAAATGTGCTGACTTAGTCAGTCTATCTACTATCACCCATATAGTATCATTTCCCTTCCTTGTCTTTGGCAACTTGGTGATGAAATCCATTGTCACCATTTCCCACTTCCATGTGGGAAGTTCAGGTTGTTGTAGTAAACCTGACGGCTTCTGATGCTCAGCCTTGACTTGCGCGCACGTCAAACATTTAGCTACATAGGCAGCTACAGACTTTTTCAAGCCTATCCACCAATAGTTTGCCTTTAGATCCTGGTACATCTTATCAGCTCCAGGATGAACGGAATAATTGGAACTGTGGGCTTCCTGGAGGAAAACCTCCCGAAGTCCTCCATAAACAGGAACCCATATTCGTCCATTTAACCTTAGGATTCCGTCCTTGCCATAGAATAACTGCTTTTCAGTTACTCCTAACTTTTCATCGGGATAGTTAGCTTCCAACACAGCTCCCTTCTGTGCAGCTAACAACCTTTCATTCAAACTATTCTTTATCTCAATGCTCTTGGCATTGATTCTTATAGGTTTTACTCTTTCTTTTCTGCTTAAGGAATCAGCAACCACATTTGCCTTGCCTGGATGGTATCTTATCTCACAATCATAATCATTTAAAGTTTCCATCCATCATCTTTGCCTCTGTCCTTCTGATTAAACAAGTGTTGAAGGCTCTTGTGATCTGAGTAGATCACACACTTGGTTCCATACAAGTAATGCCTCCAAAGTTTTAATGCGAATACAACGGCACCCAGCTCCAAATCATGGGTGGTGTAATTCTTCTCGTGCACCTTTAACTGTCGTGAAGCATAGGCAATGACATTGCCTTTCTGTATAAGCACACAACCCATGCCGGTGTGTGATGCATCACAATATACTACAAATTCATCATATCCATCAGGCAACGTCAACACAGGAGCATTACTTAACTTCTGCTTTAAGAGGTCAAAGGATTCCTGCTGCTTAAGACCCCAGTCAAACTTAATATTCTTCCTAGTCAACGAAGTTAGGGGTGCAGCAATCCTAGAGAAGTTTTCAATAAACCTCCTATAGTATCCTGCTAGTCCTAGAAAGCTGCGAATCTCCGTAGGCGTCTTCGTCTCTTGCCAGTTCATAACTGCTTCCACCTTAGCGGGATCCACCTGGATACCATGTTCACTAACAACATGTCCAAGGAATTGGACTTCTCAAAGCCAAAATTCACACTTCGAAATTTTAGCGTAGAGTTTCTCCTGATGTAGAAGTTTAAGAATACAGCGAAGGTGCTTCTCGTGGTCAGCTTGGCTCTTCGAGTAGATGAGTATGTCGTCGATGAAGACGATGACAAATTTATCCAAGTATGGCTTGCAGACGCGATTCATGAGGTCCATGAATGCGGCAGGAGCATTAGTGAGCCCAAAAGGCATCACTAGGAACTCGTAATGACCATAACGAGTCCTAAATGCAGTCTTGTGTACATCTTCATCTTTAACCTTCAACTGATGATAGCCTGACCTCAAATCGATCTTAGAAAAGTAACTTGCCCCTTGAAGTTGATCGAACAAATCGTCGATCCTGGGCAAAGGATACCTATTCTTGATAGTGACCTTATTAAGCTCACGGTAATCGATGCACAGACGCATTGATCCATCCTTTTTCTTGACAAACAAGATCGGCGCTCCCCAAGGAGACGAACTAGGTCTAATGAAACCTTTAGCTAGCAGATCATCTAATTGCGTCCTTAACTCCTTCATCTCTGTTGGTGCCAACCTATAAGGCGCTCTTGCTACTGGTGCTGCTCCAGGGATGATGTCAATTCTGAATTCTACTTGCCTATCTGGTGGTAAACCAGGTAGTTCTTCAGGAAAAACTTCAGGATATTCTGAAATGACGGGGATGTCTTCAATTTTAAGTTTCGGCTCATCAATAGTAACATGTGCCATATAAATGACACAACCCTTCTTTAGGCATCTAGATGCCTTGAGCATAGACACTTGCTCAGGCAATCCATGCTGGGTATCCCCCTGAATGGTAAGTGACTCACCAGACGGATTTTGACTACCACTTGCTTTCTGTTGCACACAATCTGGGCTTGGTTATGCGATAACCAATCCATACCTATAACTATATCAAAACCGGCTAACTTAAAGGGAAGTAAGGACAAAGGAAAAGAGTGGTTCCTAATGGATATAACACATCCATCTAAAATAGTTGAGGCGGTTTCTATGGTTCCATCAGCTAATTCCACCTCATACTTCACACTTAAGGCTTTTACAGGCAATTTCAACAACTCACAAAATTTGTTATCCACAAAAGACTTATCCGCTCCAGAATCAAACAATACTCTGGCATAAACATCATTTATGAGAAAAGTACATGTGATTACGTTGTCGTCCTGCACAGCTTCTTTTGCATCCATCTTAAAGACCCTAGCATTGGTCTTCTTGACATCTTCCGGCTTCTTGGCGTATTTAGGGCAGTTGGTCTTAATGTGCCCTTTCTCATTGCAGCCGTAACAGGTAGCATCTTTAATCCTCTTGCATTCAATAGTCTTATGTTCCTTAGACTTGCATAACCCACATGCAGGTGATCCTGATTGAGACTTGGTCTCAAGCCTGCACTTTCCAAAGTGGCGTTTTTGGCAAGTTGCACACCTTGGCTTTTCCTCAGTTCGCTGGTTACCTTTGTTGGACCCAGATTCTTTCTTGTGGTCCGAACTACCTTTGTGCTTCTTCTCAGACCTTTGTGAGGTATCATCCTCACGCTTCCTCTTACTCTCCTCCGAGTTCTTGAGCGATCTTAATCTAACCGCATCTAGAGTGAGGGATAGAGATAGATCAGCTGCTGATCTAAAAGTGGTAGGTCTTGAAGCCTTAACACTGGCTTTGATTTCTGGGGCTAATCCCCTAATGAAGCGAGCAATCCTCTTGGGTTCTGGTGTCACCAGGTAAGGAACCAATCTAGACATGGTATTTAAACTGGTGAGGTAAGCTTGACAATCTAAATTCCTCATTACCAGTGATAAGAAATCTGATTCAATCCTTTCCACCTCATGCTGTGGACAATAGTTCTCCTTAATGAGGACTACAAACTGCTCCCATGACATATTATAGAGTGGGATCTTCCCAGCAGCTTGAATGAGAGACTTCCACCAAGCTAATGCCTCTCCCTTGAACGATTGGGATACATACTTCACTATATCCCTTTCAGCACAACCGCTGATATCAACAACAGTGTCCATTTCATCTAACCAAGTCATACAATCTATTGCCCCTTTTCTCCCCAGTGAAATCCTGGGATTTGCAGGAAACAAAGTACTTATAAGTACAGGACTTGGTACGCGCTCCATCATCGAACACTATCCTCTTGGATGGAACACTGTGTTGGTTTGAGGAATGTTCAACATTCTCTTTCTTGGGTTCATCTTTCTTAGAGGGTGGCTTGCTATGAGTTTCTGAATGAGTCTTAGGAACAGACTTAGAGTGGGGTACTGAAGAAGTTCTACTATGCGTCCCACTGTACTCCTTGAATTGCTCCTCTACAGCTTTAGATACAGTTGTATCAATCAGTGTACGGAGCTCTCCTCTGGTTATATTAACCCTATCATCATCGTGGTTTTCCAGGGGATGACTGTTTACTTCTTCTGACCTAGCCATGTAGCTTTAATTGCTACATAAAATCAATTAAGGACAAGGTTTATTTAGAAGCCTATACAGTATTATTGTCCTTGACGATTTATTAACCATGGTTTTTAATAATCATTTTGGTTAATTTGTTAAATATAATTATTCTGGATCTTTATCATAAATCCTAATTTACAAGTTAATAATAGCACAAAAACCTAGTCACGTAGATAGATTTAACTATTAAACAAGGATTTTACAGAATCGAGGCATTAAGGTTTGAATCAAAGTTCATTACCTTTTTCTTGACAGGGAGTTGTAGGCTACCACTGTCTTTAGTCCCAAAGGACGTTAATTATAGCATGTGGGTACTTCATCCTTAAGGGATGATTATATAAATAAGGGAATTTAGAACATCCCAATTTAAAAATGACTTATGTGATTTTATCGAATCACATCTTTGTCATTATTGATAACATATCAGATGTTAATAAGGGTTTGAATCTTTCGAATAGGTTTTACCATCTTGGCCATGTCTGCAATGAAATTTAGGCTAGGTTTTACCTTTAAGATTCTTTTTAATATTTAAACGCAGAGCAATCCTAAATTGAGATGTTAACAAGGATCTGAATCTAATTGTGGAACTACCATCTTGGCCCTGTCTTAAGGTGACATATGGCTAGGTCTCGTCCTTTTTAGATTTTGCCACTTTATTATAATGGTAGATCTTATAATATAGGAATCTAACCGTCCTATTAAAATTTAAACAAATACATGGTTGCCCAAAACGGGTCTTCTAACTGAAATGACTCGCCCATGCAAGGGCTAATCAGAAAAATAAAAAAGGAATCAAATAAAAACAAAATAAAATGAATTTGGATTAGTCCTAAGTTCTTGTCTAGACTCGAGAATGTGCAACTATGTAACTGAGTTTAAACACAAAAGGCTAGTGTTTAATTCACTCAGCGTTGGCTCTGATACCAACCTGTCACACCCCAATATTTCCACGTATTACCGGTGGGGAGTATCGTGACGTAGTTGATATCATCATAGTCAAACAACACAATATTTAAATGCACAGCGGAAGCAAAAGATAGATTTATTTCAACCGAACAAAATGTAATATTAAGTATCACAATACAGTTGAAACAGATCCACAGGCGGATCAAAATAAAGAGGAAACTTGTTCAACAGACTTTAAAGGCTTCTAAAGCTTGCGAGACTTGAGTAATGACGCCTGGAGTAGCCAGCCTATTTCGTCTAGTACCTGCACTTAGCCTTTTTGGAAAATACGTCAGTTTACACTGGTAAATACAACTTAACTGACTCATTTTAAAAAAAGTTTAAAAATTAGTTTGAATTCACTTCGGCAAAAATATTTTTATAACTTGGGACAATTATTTAAAATAATCTTGTATACAATTTTACTCATTTGTCGTCCGTTAGGGCCGGTTTGTAGGGCCAGACTTAAGTTAACTGACACACCACAGGTATAATGCCCACAAGGTTGATTCCTTTAAGTGGGATACCAGTTTTTACATAATGCATCTGTCAGGTGTACGCCTACACCCCGTGCTTAGGTCGTGGCCATTTCATGAATGATGCCAAGGATATCCGGGACATGGTCATTTAACCCCCAAAAGCCATACACCAAATAATACATATTAAACAGGTTCTGTAAATACATCAATCACAGTACGATTTAAATGACTACATACACCCGACCAAGCGGTACTTTTATAGTACCGTATCCCAAGCCCGTATAGGGAAAATCAGTTAAGAGTATTTACCTGAGCAATGTATAAATCAAATACAGCAAGTGCAAGTAGCTTTTACTGGTCTCCTAATCTGGAACGAAGGTTTATAATAACCTATTAGATTTCTAACGGGTCTTTAATTAAGCCTAAGCTTAGACCGGTTAGTTTTTTTTTTTTAAAGAAAGACACGGTTCAAACGCATGATAAAGCGAAGACCGGTTTAGAATGTGGTTTTGACCCGACAAGCTTGTATGCTTGTTTAATATGGGTAACTTAAACACATTCTGGATTTTGAGACAAAAATGATATGGTTTAACCCGTTTCGGCTAATATATGCAAACGAGTTACATAAGCCGATCCGAACGCGAAAAATGCGTAACGAGTAACCATAAGAGTCATATGCAAGTTCCTTAAGTTATTATGCCTTAAATATGTTGTGACATCAGTAAGATATCTTCTATTATGCCCAAAAGGGATTTAAACTCAATTTACGCCCCGTAGGGGTATTTTTTATTATTTTAATGGTTATAAAAGAGTTTAAATAGAATTCTGAGTTTCGGGTTTGATGTAATCAATAAAATACTTAATTTACTAGGTTATATCAGTAGGGTAGCATATAACCAAACTATGCATCTTAAGGGCATTTTGGTAATTTCACATAGGCTTAAAATGTCAAAACTGGAAACCTGAGTGTAAGACTTTAGTTTACTGTAAAAATATAATAATTTACTTAAAATATCAGTAGGTATCAAACCTTATGTGTATAAAATAATTTTAATACATACTATGCGTTAAAAATGCCTAAAAAGGCGATTTGGAGCTATTTCCGGGTTTTCAAAGGAAAGCTGATATTTTTATAATTCCAGAAGGCTTAAAATACTTTATTTACTATTTAAAATTAGTAGCAAAAGGTTTGGGGTCAAAAGGTGTAACGCCCAAAATTTCCTAATCCGAAAGTAATATTATCATGCTATAATTTAACAAAAATCGGGCATGACCCGTTCGTATTATGAACAATTCCCTGTAAGACTAACTTGTAATAACTTAAAAATACAACACAGCGGAAAATATGAACCCAAAATTTCGTTCTTTAATAGACATAGTACTTACAGGAATGTTCGAATACCAAATGTCATACACTCATTAAAAAGGATTTACCACGTTCCATTATATTAATACTTCGGACCTACATTTGTTAAACTATGTGACCGATCCTTCCCGTACAATCCTTTGCCCTTGACTCGATCTTCAATCTTTCTATCCTTCATACTGATGCTAAATCCACGCAACCTGCACTCACCACATACATTCATCACATTAGTACACAAGACATAAACAAGATTCAAATCTCGTACTCCTTCCATTGCGTTATCTTTCTAACTTTTGGCATTTCATCCGCATATCCATAATCTGGCGAAATTCCAATAATGTACCTGCATTACCTTTCATTCTCGAAGCACACTGTTAAAGACGTCAATACTTAAATGCATTAAAACCATGTATACAAATCATATATATATATATATATATATATCCACGTGCATACATACATATCTTTACTTACATACCCACGCATCTACTTACATACATACAAGATTACATCTTCGCATACGTACTTACATACCTACATACATAACTACGTACACACATACCTACTTACATACATACATACATACATACATACATTCATACATACATACATGCACACATTCATAAGTACATACATACCCACCTACTCACATACATACATACATACATACATACATACTTGCATCCACATATATATATATACGTTCATACCTACACACGTATGTACCTTAACACTCAAATACATAATGCTCATGTTTATACATAACTACTTATGTGCCTACATATACCGATACCTACATATATACATCAATCATCTCCATTCATCCACACAGAAGAAAACTTTATATGTATACTAAGAAGTGAATCGAAAGTCACTTACCTCGAGTGTTAGTGTTCATGCTTGTTTCCTCGCCTCCGCTTGACCCGTTAACCTTCCGTTTTCGAGTCCTTGCTAATGTGATTCCTATCCTTACATGTCATCACAATTACATTTTGGTTAGCACACATGCTCATTCATACTACATTCGTTTCTTTCCATTCATACATTACTTGACCTTTTATTAACCAAATACCACATACATAAGGCATATAGACTAAAAGTCACCTTGTTCCTTATTCAAGCAACTCAATTATCATCATACACGACACATAGATCATCTACTACAATACGGCTGACTTCTCTATTATTACAATCATATCCGAAAGGCTAACCATGCTATATATTAACGCCAATTTTACACATAGTAACGCTTTAAACACACCTTAACAACTGTAACATTCACCCAAAGCAATATTTAGTGTTTAGTAAATTGGTGACTAGAAAATCATATGTTCTAAGTTCATAAAACACATTATTTTCATTGCTGCATTTTCCACGCAGCAGCTGTTCGGGGTCACTTTCCCCCTTTTTAATCACATAATCCGACTTCGACTTTCAATTAAGAATTGTAATATGCGAAACAAGCTTTCCAACGATATAAGGCTCGTTGTCTAACTCCTAATAACGAATGAGATACGGCCTTTACAAGATGACTATCTAGGGCTGTCAAAGTGACGAATTTACTAACTTTTCATGCTGTTTTGACCCACTAAATCTCATAACCAGCATCTTGTGATCAAATAAGAATTGTAACATGCGAAACAAGCTTTCCAACGATATAAGGCTCGTTGTCT
The DNA here is from genome assembly GCA_030545235.1 of Helianthus tuberosus. Lineage (NCBI taxonomy): Eukaryota > Viridiplantae > Streptophyta > Magnoliopsida > Asterales > Asteraceae > Helianthus > Helianthus tuberosus. The sequence continues at coordinate 87,809,360 of CM060405.1, forward strand.
AACTCCTAATAACGAATGAGATACGGCCTTTACAAGATGACTATCTAGGGCTGTCAAAGTGACGAATTTACTAACTTTTCATGCTGTTTTGACCCACTAAATCTCATAACCAGCATCTTGTGATCAAATAAGAATTGTAACATGCGAAACAAGCTTTCCAACGATATAAGGCTCGTTGTCTAACTCCTAATAACGAATGAGATACGGCCTTTACAAGATGACTATCTAGGGCTGTCAAAATGACGAATTTACTAACTTTTCATGCTGTTTTGACCCACTAAATCTCATAACCAGCATCTTGTGATCAAATAAGAATTGTAACATGCGAAACAAGCTTTCCAACGATATAAGGCTCGTTGTCTAACTCCTAATAACGAATGAGATACGGCCTTTACAAGATGACTATCTAGGGCTGTCAAAATGACGAATTTACTAACTTTTTAACACAAACTTGAATCAATTCAAGTTTCATGTAGGCATTTTATCAAACACTTTGTGGGCGTACAACAAATAAGGCACAATGTACAAGTATCATTTGCATAACATGACCAATCCATGTCAATATCATCAAGAACATCAATATTCCATTATTCCATAGAATTTCACATAACTTCTCTTCTAATTCAGCCCTAACTAACAATTTATCATTATAAACAATCATCATACATTCCCTCATCCAATTTCATACTTTACTACACATATTCATTCTACTCTAAGTGGGTTTTCACTCCCAACATTGAATTAATCGATTTCAAGCATTCATGATGTTCTAGATGATGATCTTAGTTCAATATCATACTAATTTCATATAAACACATGGAATTTCTTGAAACCCTACATATTCAAAATCACCAAACTATCAATTTCTTCTTACCTTAAGCTTTAATAGGCCTAGATGATCAACAAATCATTGACATGCATGAGATTTAGTCACGATTAGGGCTTCAATTGGCTGATTTTGAGTGATTAGAAGGGTTTTCCTTTGCTTCTTGGCTCTGGCGTCGAACACACACACACACACGCCTGATGTGTGTGTGTTTTATTCTTGTTTTTCATTTAATCATTCCAACTTTCTAATATGTCACCATTAGTCCCTTAAGTTCATGACACCATCATATTTGGCTTTAATTTCATTCCTTTACTTAATTTGCTAGACATTTAACTAGGTTTACTAACCCCGTTATTACACCTCATTTTGTTAAACATGATAACAAACTAGCAAATTAAATATTCGGTTTTGGGGTGTTGCAAGTCCACCCCCCTTAAATGAGGTTTCGTCCCCGAAACCTTTCTCATTCAACTAGACCAATTCTACTCTTACCCTTATCAGGTTGTTCATACATAATACTTACTACAACCTAAACGCATTCAGGATCTTGGCAAAGGTTTTATTCATGCATGAACGTAATTGTACACGTCGTGCCTATGCCTTATATTAAGTAAATTACTTTCATAATTATACTTATGTCAGATTCTGCTCCAGAGCTCTTATTAGTGCCTTTTACTTTATAATACTAGCTCTTAACACATATCATCACTAACGTTTCACTCATCGAATTTATTCCATTTGTATACAATCATAAATCGTACAAACCTAAATCTGCGGTTTGTTTCTAACTTCCTACTTAAGCATATTACATTCATATATTTGCTAATCGAAATAAATCGATTTATTTCATACTACTCATACATCATATGCTATCTTTCATTTTGTTCACTATGAGTCATCCTAAACATCTCATTACTATCATTACTTCCGATTACCTTTAAGCTCATAGGAGGGGTCGATATATTACCATGGTTACTAGTGTTATTTATGTCATGCGTATCTTTTCTACAATGTCTTGTTCGAATGAACATGGCCAACAAGCCGAGCATCAAAGTTAGCATTCCTTAACGATACTTGTCGGTTTTTTTTTTTTTTTTTTTTTTACATTCTATCAGAATTTCCACGGTTATGAGCATTCAGGTTCAATACCACCCGACGATCATTACGAACATTTTGAAGTTCACTTCACATTTTCTTTACGGTTTTGTATATACATATTCTACTCCGACTCATCCCTCTCTAGTAGAGTCATAACCTCCTACTAAAGTTACAACCCTCTTTATACGTACCTGAAGGAAGTAATTTCTATTGATTCGTTACCCATATCTTGCGATGATCATTCCTTTCCGGTTAGTGACATTGCATGCCCATTCATGAAGCTTACCTATGAGTATAAGGCTTAACAAATCAAAACATTAGCTACCGAGTTCAAATAGCGAGCGCCATCCGACCCGTATTACCCATTTATCCTTTCGACCATTCTTGTATGAAACGCATTTGCATAAATATATTCATATATATATATATATATATATATATATATATACATGAAAGTTTAAGCATAATTTGAATCGTATCACTTAAGAAATATTTACTTGTCTGGTCCGTAATTACTTACACATTCGAACATTTTCATTCCTATCATTCTTTTGTTCATTTGCTTTACATTTACTTATATGACTTGTTTGACGCATACATGGTCAAGCTATTGACTTCTTCTTATGTAGACTAGTTCCGTCTTTTATAACTTAAATCTGTTTCGAGGATTCGAACACATTATTCATACTTTCCTACCTTCTATATTTTGAATCCGTCTCGTGGATTCAAACATTGCATTTACGCTTTTCATCCCTTGAATCCGTCTCGCGGATTCAAGCATTGCATTCATATCTTTCATTCTTTGAATCCGTCTCGCGGATTCAAACATTGCATTTACGCTTTTCATCCCTTGAATCCATCTCGCGGATTCAAGCATTGCATTCATATCTTTCATTCTTTGAATCCGTCTCGCGGATTCAAACATTGCATTTACGCTTTTCATCCCTTGAATCCATCTCGCGGATTCAAGCATTGCATTCATACTTTAACTTCTTTCATGTTTCGAATCCGTCTCGCGGATTCTAACATAGCATTCATACTTTCATTCCTGGGAGTCTTACATTTCCCTTCACCCTCACGTCCACCTACTACTTAATTCTAACGGACATACCTGTAGCAATTATCACGGTCTCACGAACGTCATATGCTTCTCGTGTACTGGCCAGGTACACAAGCCACGTACTAGTTTCTTGTCTTCGTGTAATTGTCACCTTATGTCCGAAGAATTAGGTTTCGGCACGTGTAACATTTCCAAAACTTCATTACCATTCTTATCATTATTTTCCATTTTAAAATCTTCCTCTCATTGATAGGTTTTACCATTACATGTACTTACATATATTAAATATACGTACCTGGGTCGATATGTCATATTATATACCTTGGTGCCGGTGCTAGACCGCATCCACAGATCATTCTTTCCAAGCAACCATGCTTACCTTACACATAACATATTGTTAGTTATCTTCCAATACATACTTAAGCACATATTTACCTTGGCTTCTACCCTTAGATCTTGATCGAGTCTTGGATTGTACGGGTTTCTTGTCACAAGAGCACACAGGTTTGAGTTCAAGTATTTGCCTCCTCATACTTGATTTCGCTCAAACCAGGGCTCTGATACCAACTTGTAACGCCCAAAATTTCCTAATCCGAAAGTAATATTATCATGCTATAATTTAACAAAAATCGGGCATGACCCGTTCGTATTATGAACAATTCCCTGTAAGACTAACTTGTAATAACTTAAAAATACAACACAGCGGAAAATATGAACCCAAAATTTCGTTCTTTAATAGACATAGTACTTACAGGAATGTTCGAATACCAAATGTCATACACTCATTAAAAAGGATTTACCACGTTCCATTATATTAATACTTCGGACCTACATTTGTTAAACTATGTGACCGATCCTTCCCGTACAATCCTTTGCCCTTGACTCGATCTTCAATCTTTCTATCCTTCATACTGATGCTAAATCCACGCAACCTGCACTCACCACATACATTCATCACATTAGTACACAAGACATAAACAAGATTCAAATCTCGTACTCCTTCCATTGCGTTATCTTTCTAACTTTTGGCATTTCATCCGCATATCCATAATCTGGCGAAATTCCAATAATGTACCTGCATTACCTTTCATTCTCGAAGCACACTGTTAAAGACGTCAATACTTAAATGCATTAAAACCATGTATACAAATCATATATATATATATATATATCCACGTGCATACATACATATCTTTACTTACATACCCACGCATCTACTTACATACATACAAGATTACATCTTCGCATACGTACTTACATACCTACATACATAACTACGTACACACATACCTACTTACATACATACATACATACATACATTCATACATACATACATGCACACATTCATACATACCCACCTACTCACATACATACATACATACATACTTGCATCCACATATATATATACGTTCATACCTACACACGTATGTACCTTAACACTCAAATACATAATGCTCATGTTTATACATAACTACTTATGTACCTACATATACCGATACCTACATATATACATCAATCATCTCCATTCATCCACACAGAAGAAAACTTTATATGTATACTAAGAAGTGAATCGAAAGTCACTTACCTCGAGTGTTAGAGTTCATGCTTGTTTCCTCGCCTCCGCTTGACCCGTTAACCTTCCGTTTTCGAGTCCTTGCTAATGTGATTCCTATCCTTACATGTCATCACAATTACATTTTGGTTAGCACACATGCTCATTCATACTACATTCGTTTCTTTCCATTCATACATTACTTGACTTTTTATTAACCAAATACCACATACATAAGGCATATAGACTAAAAGTCACCTTGTTCCTTATTCAAGCAACTCAATTATCATCATACACGACACATAGATCATCTACTACAATACGGCTGACTTCTCTATTATTACAATCATATCCGAAAGGCTAACCATGCTATATATTAACGCCAATTTTACACATAGTAACGCTTTAAACACACCTTAACAACTGTAACATTCACCCAAAGCAATATTTAGTGTTTAGTAAATTGGTGACTAGAAAATCATATGTTCTAAGTTCATAAAACACATTATTTTCATTGCTGCATTTTCCACGCAGCAGCTGTTCGGGGTCACTTTCCCCCTTTTTAATCACATAATCCGACTTCGACTTTCAATTAAGAATTGTAATATGCGAAACAAGCTTTCCAACGATATAAGGCTCGTTGTCTAACTCCTAATAACGAATGAGATACGGCCTTTACAAGATGACTATCTAGGGCTGTCAAAGTGACGAATTTACTAACTTTTCATGCTGTTTTGACCCACTAAATCTCATAACCAGCATCTTGTGATCAAATAAGAATTGTAACATGCGAAACAAGCTTTCCAACGATATAAGGCTCGTTGTCTAACTCCTAATAACGAATGAGATACGGCCTTTACAAGATGACTATCTAGGGCTGTCAAAATGACGAATTTACTAACTTTTCATGCTGTTTTGACCCACTAAATCTCATAACCAGCATCTTGTGATCAAATAAGAATTGTAACATGCGAAACAAGCTTTCCAACGATATAAGGCTCGTTGTCTAACTCCTAATAACGAATGAGATACGGCCTTTACAAGATGACTATCTAGGGCTGTCAAAATGACGAATTTACTAACTTTTTAACACAAACTTGAATCAATTCAAGTTTCATGTAGTCATTTTATCAAACACTTTGTGGGCGTACAACAAATAAGGCACAATGTACAAGTATCATTTGCATAACATGACCAATCCATGTCAATATCATCAAGAACATCAATATTCCATTATTCCATAGAATTTCACATAACTTCTCTTCTAATTCAGCCCTAACTAACAATTTATCATTATAAACAATCATCATACATTCCCTCATCCAATTTCATACTTTACTACACATATTCATTCTACTCTAAGTGGGTTTTCACTCCCAACATTGAATTAATCGATTTCAAGCATTCATGATGTTCTAGATGATGATCTTAGTTCAATATCATACTAATTTCATATAAACACATGGAATTTCTTGAAACCCTACATATTCAAAATCACCAAACTATCAATTTCTTCTTACCTTAAGCTTTAATAGGCCTAGATGATCAACAAATCATTGACATGCATGAGATTTAGTCACGATTAGGGCTTCAATTGGCTGATTTTGAGTGATTAGAAGGGTTTTCCTTTACTTCTTGGCTCTGGCGTCGAACACACACACACGCCTGATGTGTGTGTGTTTTATTCTTGTTTTTCATTTAATCATTCCAACTTTCTAATATGTCACCATTAGTCCCTTAAGTTCATGACACCATCATATTTGGCTTTAATTTCATTCCTTTACTTAATTTGCTAGACATTTAACTAGGTTTACTAACCCCGTTATTACACCTCATTTTGTTAAACATGATAACAAACTAGCAAATTAAATATTCGGTTTTAGGGTGTTACAAAAGGTTTTATAAAACTCATTTTATAGCCCAAAAGGGCAAAACCGTCAATTATCGACTTAAGCTTAAAACTCTAAGTTATGCTCAGCCTAAAAATAAATAAAAATCTTCAAAAATCCTAAAATATTATTTTATATCAGGGGGTGAAAAGTTTATATAAAAAATTGGGTTTAGATAGGCTATATGCTAATTACGCCATTTAATCACTAAAAAGCTTTCTAATTACGCTAATGAGCATAACTCTTAATCTAGACCTCAAACTGATGTCAAATTTTGGGTACAAGTTTATAAATCAGTAACCAAGGTTTCTACTCTTTTACTTTTTCAAAAATCACGTTTTATAGTCAAAATGGCATAATAGTCAACATTTAAGCAATTAACGAAAACATGCATATGAATCGGATAACTATTGGACCAAGTTGTATAATCACAGAGGGTTATACTAATATGAAACCTGGTCCAAATAAGGCTCTAAGGCATTTCTAAAAACATGCTTAAACGTGTCAGAACTGAAAGTCAAAGCATGAGTCAAACTATGCGACTTTTGGTTCCGAACCGAGCTTAAACTGAAAATTGTCGAGTTGAACATGTTTAGACATGTTCTTATATTAATTACCAAGCTATATTAATGACAAAACAGGTTGCATAGCCTTTACATTGCTAATTATGCATTTATTTGAAAATAGGCTTCATGTTGACTTTTTATAATCAACTTTGACTCGACAATTGACCTAGTTAGAGTGGGAATCAGAGAATACCCTTTTAAGGGTTTATTGCCCACATAATTACCAACTCATAGGTACTTTCAATTTGAATTTTGACTGAAGGGTTTAAGATTAATGACTGAAGGGTTTAAGATTAATGACGAACCCAAATTCATGGCCCTTATATAGGTGTTTTGATGCAATTTGATCATGCCAAACAAGTCTATGAATGAATCCAGATGATTACAAGTGTCCCTAGGCCTTAAAATACCATCAAACAAGCCCCTTGAATCGAAAAATGGTAAAATGAGGCGGTGTAACCGGCTGGAACAGGCAGCTGTGAATTTTCTGTCGCTGGCACATGCTTACGGACCGTAAGGTCCAGGTGTTATGGTCCGTACGGACCTGGTCAGCATAACAAACTTTCAACTAATTGCAGTTTTGGTCCCCGGTCCTTCCAAAAGTTGTTTTACCTTTATTTCTTGCATTACAAGCTCTCTAAATTGATTTCTAAGGGCTTCAAGACTTAACCAATCTTTGTGAAGTCCTTGGTCACCTTATGTTTACCCGAAAAGTCATAAATTTCAACGTTGGCGCTTTTAACCCCTCGTATACGAATATTGTCATAACTTTCTCATACTTTGACGAAACCTTGTGAAATTTTTATCACATATTCTCATGCGCATAATTAATCATTACAAAACTTCGGGTTTGCTAAAAGGTCACTCAGAGGTGTACTTTAAACATGTTGACACATTTAACCTCTGTAGTTTGTAATATCTCACTTTCTTCCACAATTAGCTTCGTATGATCCATGATTTATTCGTTTAAGGTTATAAACATTATGTGGGGCTGTGTGAAGTATATTTATCCATTGTTGACACTTAGAACTCTTATATTCACATACTTTCTTTGTTTGTCAACTTTAGTCCCTTTAAATCAATCCTTTACACGTTTTAAGTCCATGACACGTGTTGATATATTATTGGACACGCATTTTCGAGGTGTTACAAGTTGGGATAAATACATTTCGACTGATAGTAAGGCATGTCTGATAGATTAGGATGATGAAAGGCTTCCAGAGGGTTTCAATTGGAAAGATTTCAGTTGGGATAATTTTGATCCTAACAAAAATTCAGATCATAAAGCTTTTGTTGCTCAAAAAGTTGACAATAATACTGATGATTATTGGACAGAAAAAATAACAAAATATTTAGCCAGGCAAGGTTAAAAATTTGAAGAAGAGGTTAGTGTGATAAAGAAGCAAGATAAAGAAATTCAAGTGTTTGAGATTAAAAAAGAAGCTGTTGCAGAAAAAGTGTCTGAGAATTGTGAGAATTGTGAGAACTGTGAGACTATGAAGAAGCAAAACAGTGAATTGATTCACAACATGAACAGACTGAAAGAATCGTATGATGTCTTAAACAAAGCAATGAATCAATACAACGAGTCAAGCAGTGAACAAGCTACAGCCATGAAGACACTCAAAGGAGCGTACATGAGACAGCAAGATAGTGTCAACTATTACATTAAGATGTGTGCTGAACTTGAACAGAAATTGGAAATTCAGAGAATAGAAACTGAGAGAGTAAATAGGTTATTAAAAAGTTACTCATGTTCTTCTTTTGTGGTTGACAGGATTTATCCTATAGTGGAAGAAATGAATACATTTGAAGAAAAATCTAAAGAAAAGAAATCTGAAGAAAAGACATCTGCAGAAAAGGAGTCTGAAATAAAAGAAGATACTGAAGTGAAGAATTCCGGTAAGAAACAAAGTGTTAGCTATAACAAGTGTCCACCCCCGCTTGAAAATGGATATTCTCCACAAACCAAATTCAGAAAGAGTCAAAAAGGCAACCAATTTACAGTGGGAGTCTAAGTCATCAGATAATCTTCCAGACAACATTGATATCATTTTCACATCGTCCGACACTGATCATGAGTCCGAGTTAATAAAGAAAGTGGTCGATCAGGTGTTGGATAAAGATGAAACCGAGGAGTCAAAGTCGGAGTCAGAGTCGGAGTCAAAGTCTGACATGTCAAGTTCAAAAGAGAAACAGGGCAAAAGAGTTTACAATAAAAAATTTCTATTATCAAAATCTAATTTGAATGACGAACTGATCAAAGTGGCATATACTTTGAATGATTCAGACAAATTATATTCTGATAAAGAATTTCCAATAAGAGGTGTTAAAACTGAAATGATTAAAAAGGTTTTCAAACTAACAGAAATTAATATTTCTGAAATAAAAGATATAAATCTTACTAGAAAACCTAATCCTTACACCTCAAGAGATCAACAAAGATTAAACAAGAAAAAGGGTTACAGTTCTGGTTCAGGTTATCGAAAGAAACCAAACCATAACGGTAATTACAAAAAGAAGGGTTTAGGTTTTATTCCACCAAAAAATCATAAAAATGAGAAAACTTATAAACCAAAAACTATATTTGTTTCAGGATCAAGTGCAGAGGAGGAAGAAAAGAGTTCATTCTGGAAGCAGACGAACAAAGAATTCCTTGCTAAGAAGCAAGAGGAAATGAAGAAGAAAATTATTCAGAAGACGGAGACGAGAACCTGTTTTCAATGCAAAACAGTTGGTCATATTGCCAGGAATTGTCCAAAGGCAATTCAAACAAAACAGGAAGTTTCTGATAAACTGAAAGGAAAGATAGTTGAAAATGAGCCACCAACCAAACAATTTATTGTTTTCAAAAATTCAAAGTTTGAGGTTGGTGAGTGTTCAAAAAGTTTTTACAAAAGGAAAGTAAAACTTGACAACCAAAAGTGGGTTGTTAAGAATTCTGATGCTAGTTCTGGCGATGAATCTGATTCCACAAAATCAGAGGAGCCACAAGTTGTTATAAAAGAAGAGAAATCAGTGTCGCCATTTGATGATGCAAATTTTCCACCATTGCGGGCTGAGAATTTTAAGCAAAAAGTTGGAAAAGTTGAGATTTCAAATCAATTTTTTACTGAAAAGAAAAAATTTGATGTTGAAAAAGCCTTTAACCCCACAGTCCAAAATATTTTTGGAAAATGATTGATGGAAAGGTTAAAGGGGTTAAGGAATTTTATGAAAAGAAAACGAAGAAACCAGATGGAGATGGTTCATCCCGGATTAGTAACTGGGATAGAACCTATCACGACTAAACTCTGGACTTGCCGGAGCTCCCAAGTTGGTAATCGTGGAGCAGGAATCGGCATCATTCTTGAATTATGTGTGTTTGTGGAAAACCTACAAGTGGTTATTGGTTAATTCTATAAGTGGTGAATCAAGGACATTAAGTTGTACTTGATTTATCTTTCCTACAAATGGTTAAAAATAAACAAAGTGATGAGTTTATCCCCTAATCTACAAATGGTTTGTGAATTTCAACAAAACTAATTTTCCGGAAAAACCATTTTGATTAAAACAAACTTAAGTGTTTTGAAATCATAATGGGAAAATAGTTTGTTATCAGGGGGAGTTCTGATTGTTTATGCCTAGTGGATGGCGAATTGAAGCAATTCATAACAGTTGTCACTTTATTTGTATAGTTGGTTTTCAATTTTTTCTTTAAATGGTTTTGAATTTTAGGGGGAGTAAGAAAATTTCAGAAAATCCAAAAACATTAGAAAATTTGAAAAAGGCAAAAACATGATAAAATCAAAATGAGTTTTGTTGTGAAAAAAGAGGAAATGATAGTACATCAGTAGACGATCACAGCATGCTAAAGAATTGGAAAGTTCAAAAGTGATAAACGGTCTCACTGATGATATGCCAGTAGGTTTTCGCACGCTTAGTAAATTGTGTTCGAGATATAAACCTAAATATCAAACTTACTTAATTTGTGGGGAACATCTCTCGGATATATAGGTAACCCCCGAAATCTTGTTTGAAAGGTCCCTCTTTCTGAGATACTAGGTCTTTATGCTTAGTGATATCTGGGGTATTATCCTGGGACTTCAGATTTTGCGGAAGCAATGGCCTAGTCCCCGTATAATACTTTCTGCTTGCTTGAAATATATCACCGCCCTCAGCATAAAAATGATGAAACATTGCAAAATGCTAATCATATGCTGTTGAAGAAAAGATTCTCTAAAGGGAACACACCTAAAGTCGAAGCCATCATCTCTCTGATTTTGCTGAAGCAATAGCCTGAGCTCTCATGGCCCTCGCATTTAACCCTTTACAGATATCATCTAGGTATACTCACCTGTAAGACTGAATATTGGGATGTGGATACGAGAGTATATTTTGAGGTGGGACACGCAAATAAGTTCAAGTGCTTAAAACATTAATCTCGTATCTCGAAACAATTGAACTTTGTGTGAAAATTTAAGTGGATCAGTATACTGACAATCTAAGTGAATCGTTTAGAACTTAAAATATTTAAAGCTTAATGGTGTTAGTGATTGGTCTCATAAACTGATATGATCCTCTTACACAAACTAACAAAAATATTGTTTGTAAATATTTCTTTACTACATTTTGTTAAAATCAAAATTCCAACAAGATTTTTAGTGTGTTTTAGCATAAAATTTTGAAAAATGCAAAAAGATTTTCGACAACTGATGTTGAAGAGCTAATTTTCAAAATTCCGATTGCTAAGCATGATGAACAACAGGTTTGGGAGAGTGTGTTTGAGAAAAAGATATGTTTACAAATGATCATCTGAGAATACACATGATAAATCATTTTGGATGATATTTGCATGAGATTGTTTGAGTTTGAAAGTGATAAGCAGAATTTTAAAATTGTTAAAACTTAAAATATGTGAATCTTATGTTTTAGGTAGAGATTGTGTAGGCAGTAGCAGCAAAGTTTCGACTCATGAAAGAGCTATTCCAGATTGTGATCCCAGCTCAACGAAAGGGGGAGTCTGATGACATCAAGAAGGAGTCTGAAGATGCAAGCTGCTGATGCTGATGATCTTAAAGAATCAAGAGACCTGTTCAAGAAGTGTTTAGAGCCAGGTTGCGATTCTGAAAGAAAGAGAAAGAGAGAAAGAGATTGATTGAGGTCGCTTACAATGGAGAATCTTTGGAGAGATCGAGAATACTGATAAAGACTGAAGGTTTGACAACCGAAGACTCAACACCGAAGACTTCGTCAACATCCGAGGGGGAGTCTGTTGGTGGATACGTCTGTCGACTTCGTCTTGTATCGAGTCTTGCATTTGATTAGATAGATCAGGGCACATAGTACGAGAAAATGTGAAAGATGTGGGATAAGTTTGATTTCGCACGAAATGAGAAGTGCTCATTTCATACGAAATAGCAAGTTCATTTCGCTTGAACAGTTTCGTGCGAAATAGCTTGTCTATAAATAGGTGTCTTGATGATTTCGTTTGTAACATTCAATTCTGGTAGCGAAGCTCTGCCGAAGTGTCTCTAGCAGTGTAAATCGACTTGATATCAATACAAAGACAGTTTAAAGTGATTTTCTGTGCAATTCAGCTGAAACGACTTCGATACGTTTGTTTCCGCCACTCGTATTGAAAAGAACTCTTCTGAAAGACTCATTTCGGTTGTGTAAACGATCCTACAAATCATGACAAAAAGGATTGTAAATAAAATATAAAAATTAAATAAAGATCTTGTATTCCCGACACTCAAGATAAGCCACAAAACTTCTTCTCTACCTATTCCATTTAGGTGTGTAAACCACATTTAAAGAGTTTTTCTTGAGGACAAGCAAAGATTCACGTGTGGGGGTATTTGATGTGTACAAAATACAACATATAAATTACATCAATTGAGGCATAAAACCAACCTTTTTAGTACTAATGTTGGAAAAAGCGTGTTTCTTTCTTCCTTTTGAATTTACAGGACCAAATTAGCTTAAAAGAACAAAAGGAACAAATAAGCAGCCAAAAACCAACATAAATACAAGAAGAAGGAATAACGTGACATGCTCGACCCCTCGGCAGCATCTCCCAAGACAAAAACAAGAAAAAAGAAGCTGACCACGGGGTCGTACCCAGCCAGGCATGGGTCGTGGTCAGACCTCACAGATAAAGACAAGACCAGCAGAAGCTTCTAGGCCCACCACGGGGCCGTGCCCAACTCACCATAGGGCGTGGTCAACTCTCAGATTTGCAGAATCTTGATAGTATAGCGAAGAGTTGACCACGGGGTTGTGTCCAGAAGCCACGGGGTCGTGTGGGGCCCTCTGCTGACAGCTGCAATTAATGAAGGAAGAGAAGGAACTGGCCATGGGCCGTGCCCAATGGACACTGGGCCGTGGCCACGGTACTGTTCTGACTATAAATAGGGGTGCTTGGTTCACTTCAAAGGCATCCCTTGGCAAACCACTTCTCTCTCACTTTGCCACCACTCCACCACCACTACATCACCAACAGCCACCACCATCATCCATCTTTCATCTTTAGAGTGTGTAGTAGTCTCGGGATGCAAGATTGATAGTAAGAGTTCTTGTCAATCAAAGGCCATGCTTGGCTAATCTCTTATATCACTTGGTGAAAGTCTTTAATGTATTACTTTTGATTTTTAATCTTTCGGCACTTTTTAATTGGGTATATATTAATGACTTTAATAACTAGTTTCTTATGTTGAAAGTGAATTTTCTTTACCATTTCTTCATGATGTTATTGATTTGCTCATTCGTGTCTTTATGGTCTATATAAAGCACGTTAACTACTTGGAAGGGGGTTAAAAGGGTGGTTTGGTAAAGTTCTTGTCTCATTCAGTGTATATATCCTACGAGGACTTGGTTCAAGCTTACTAGGACCTCCTTCAATGCCCCAAAGGTATTGGATGGCGAGGGTGCGAATAGCTTGAACCCCTCATATGTAAACTACTATTATAACTTTAAACGGCTTCTTGGGATTGTATCCTTGCTGACTCAAACCACTTAGCCAAGGGTAACGTCACCTTTAAAAGAGGGGCCTACCACTTTTCGCATTAATAACTTATTTAATTATCTTTCAATATTACGACCCTTTGGGATCGTATCCCTGCTGACTCAAACCATTGGGTTGAGGGTAACGTCACCTTCAAAAGAGGGGCCTACTACTATAACTAAGATAATCTCTTAAAAAGTCCTAAAGTGCGAAAATCATCAAAGGGTACATTAAAGAGGACTTGGATCCAAGTGATTTTATCTTGTCTATTTTTTTATTCATTTTATTTATTTTTTAATTTTTAGATTTATTTATTGTTTAAAAACTTTTATAAAAAATTTAGATCGATTAGACGTTGACAAAAAACCAGTATTAAAAGCTCTTGTGTGCTTGGACGACCTCGGTATCTTACCAACACTTACTACGCTCGCGATGTGCGCACTTGCCCTAGTGTGTGTTTAGTGTTAGTACAATATAGTGTTTTATAAATTTAAACCTTGACTAATGCATAAAACGAACTTAAAATATTAATAAAATCATATCACGCTTGACACGCACCACTTAGCCTTATGTTTATTGAAACATTGGCATGTAGCTCATATGAGGGAGCTATAAGTCCTTTTTCTAAGCTTCTTGTTGTGACATATTTTATGTTATTAGCTTTCTATGTTATACAGAAAGTTGTTAAGTAATATACGGGGAAGCTAGAAGCTTTGAGCTCATGGCTAGGAGCTTGTAGTTGGAAGCTATTAGCTATGAGCATCATAGGTGTGTTAAACATTTCGTATTTCTTTTCCATGTACCAAGTGCCAAAAACCCAAATGTATTTGAACCAAAGAAGCCGGAGAATCACTCCAAGCGAGACTATAAAAAATTCAAGCTAGATGCGAAAGCCTTTAGTATCGTGGCTATGACACTGCCGAATGATATATATTCTGGCCTATTGCATTGTAATAGCGCCAAGGAGTTGTGGGATGCACTGAAGGAACAATTCGGTGGAACGAAGGATGTTTTCGAAAATACTCAAGAAATCCTTAACCAGCAATACGAAACCCTCACTTATGTCAAAGGGGAGACCCTGAATCAACAGTTTGAATGTTTTTTCTTGTTTTATCAGTGAATTGAAGTTGGTTAATAAAGAATTTACTAAAACCACTTTAATTAACCGATTTTTAAGATCTTTGCCTGAAAAATAGGGCACTATTGCTATAGTGATGAGAACATCCCCAGATTTCAAGGACATGAGCCTGACCCAGCTCAATGGAAAGCTCCTAAACTTTGAGAGGGAACTTGTCCAAACGAAAAAGCTCCAGGAAACTGGAAAAGTGTCAGATAGTTACATTTTTTGTAACACATCACTTTTAAGTCAGGAGGGTTCATCTAGTGGAATGGGAAATGATCAGAGTTTTGATCATTTTATTGATATATCAACATGAATCAACACTGGTCAACATTCCACAAATTATGCATTTGCAGAAAATGATGATACTTATCTCAATGATAATCTATCCTTTGTTCTCGATGATCTTAAGCACATAGACCCAACTGACCTAGAAGAGTTGGACGTCTTGCACCAGGTAGCCCTACTTAGTCGGAGAGCTAACAATTTTTACAAAAGGACTGGTAGGACTTACCCATATTGAGTGGGAGGTCAAAGGTGGGGTTGGATTAATCTAAGATAAAATGCTTTAAGTGTAATAGGTTAGGATATTTTACTTGAGAATGCAAGAGTCAAACAAGTGACTCTGCACCAATGATCACATATGCTAGTCAAAGTTTTCAACATAATACACAACAACAGTTTTATCCCCAAAATAACCCTAGATCAAATGTGTAAAACATAGCCCACTTTGCACAAAACTTAAGTCATGTACCTGTGCACTATGTTCAGATGCCAGTAGCCCATGTTCAAGCACCACAAGCTGCTCCTATCCTGCTTCTGCAGAGCCTAGTCAACAGAGCTTCTTTACACAAGGCTATGTTGACTGGAGTAGCTTGCCAGAGAACTTAACAGGTGAAAACTTTGCTTTAATAGCAAAAGATTGTGCTGAGCATGAAAATTTTTGTTTTATGGCTCTTGAGCATTGTTCAGGTGAAGAAGATCTAGTTCAAACCATTGTTAGTGAAGAGATTGCTAGTAAAGCTGCTGAAAACTTTGGTCTAACATTTGTTGGTGACCAGGAGCATGCAGAAAGGATGGATGTGAAATATCCCAAAAGTTCCACTGATTGCATTAGTGTGGATCAGGTTGAAATGGTTGCCTCTAAGGTATCACCTCAAACTCTTAAATAGTTATGTTTTTATGACTGTATCATAGCTTTTGCTAACATAAAAGAGGTGAATGAAAATCTTAGAGAAAAGGTACAAATCAGTGAACTAGTTCTAGAAAATTTGAAAAAGGATTTTAAAACAAGAATTGCTGAAAAAGACCTTGAAATAAGCAGTATGAGACATGAAGCAACCATAACCAAAGACTAACTCCAGCCAATGATAGAAAAATATCAAAACTATAAAAAGGAGTTGGAGTCCACACAGATCACCTATGAGCGATGGGTTGAAATCTGTCATGGTTATGAAATGCTTCTAGATAAACAAATGAAAAGACATGTGAAGTTTGATGTTGGTTTTAGAAAATATGACCAAGAACATCAAGCCAACACTTACATTGACTCTGAATTGGTTGAGGTCATTCCAACCACATCAAAAGGTGAAGAAATCAGGATCACTGAACCTAGTGACAAGAAAATAACATTTGAAAAGCCACTAACTTCCATTTAATCTGAAAAACAAAAGTATGAGTTTAAACCTACTTGGTTAGATAAATGTGATGTTCTTGAGAACTATAAACCAATTGACTTCACCAACCCAGGCCTCGAAACACCCAAGATAAAAATCATTCATATTACCAATTCTCAAACAGATATTAAAACAGGTTATACTTTATGGTCACTTCGTTTGGTTAGTTATATGATAAGTCGTTACTATGCCCTCGAAAATGACCAAAATGCCCTTTTTGCGCATAAATCCATTTTAAACATATGTAACCAAACTTTTGACATATAAACTGATGTAATAACATTTTCAAACATGTTTGGGCATATAAGACTTATCATAGCTCATATCTAACCATCCGAATGCGTATTTACGCAAATGATACGTTAAAGTAGCGTAAACTACCCTTAACGGGTCATAACTGGTCAAAAGCACTTAGGACTCATGCCAAATCAAAATGTAGACTTTTTTAAACCATTTCATATGAGTTCCAACACTCATTTGGTTTATAAGATCTCATTCTACCCGATTCTCCGATTAGGTCCCGACTTATTAACATAGTTATCCGATACTAGGTACCACTTGATTCCTTGATCCTTCAAGCTTTGTTTGATCTTTTATACAAGACTTATACGCAATCCCAAGTCAATACATAGCTCCCCTCTTTTACGTTTTTCAAATGTTTTGGGGTGATTCATATGTGTAGCCGATTTATTTTCTAATGTATGGCATATACGTGTTTACTAAGTGCTTTTTGTGTATTATTCTGATTATGCAAACACGACGATTGAGAACACGAACCAAATACTTAAAAAAGATCTATCTATCTTCATAGTTAGATTCTTGTAGGATATTTGAAGTACAATCTTAGATCTCTCTATCTTCATAGTGAGATTTTTAAGAAATGCTTTACACGACGATGGTTATTTGTTTATGTGTAGAGATTGTTGGTGATTTAGATAACGAAACTAGAGTAATACATTAAGAACATGGTGGATACGTGTAACACCCCAAAAACGGGTTTAGAAATTAAACCACGTTAATATTGATGATGGGTAAAATACCGTTAGTGGTGAAAATTTGCCCGGTAAATATTGGGATTTAAATAAATAAACCTAATATTAATTAAAAGGAGGATAAATATTTTGAGAAAAACAAAGTATATAAAAAGGGGCACGAGTTAACGGGACTTAAAATGAAATGGGTTATAACCCCCGGAACCTACTAAGTTAACTAGAAATAATTAACTTAGTTATAAATGGGTAATTAATTGAATAAATAAAAATAAAAATCAATACTAATAACTCTCTTGATAAAACCTCTAACATGGGGGACTAAATGTGGGAAACTAGAAAAGTGTTTTAATTAAAACACTTATATAAAAAATAGACAAAACACACACACATGTGTGTCAGTTCGATCGACCAGAGCAGGGAGAAAGGGGTGAAACCCTAAATTCAACAAAATCTTCCAATTGAAGGTGCAATTGAAGACCAAACTCGGATTTGAATACATATAAACGATCACCAAGTTAAGGGGATCGTAAGGTATGTTGAATTTTAATGTTTGGTGATATTTTGTATTTGGGATAAACATGCATGAACAAAATTCTTGCTTGAATGTAGAATGTTTTAGTGAAATTGATGTGAGTATAAGTCTAGGAACAACACACTAGATGCAAACTTGTTGAAATTGTGCCATAAACTAGCAATTAGTCAACTAATCAAGTATGAGTTAAATGGGTATTATAACTAGGTGATGAACACATGAATTTTTGATGTAGAAATAGTGTAAAACTGATATGTAAAGCAAGTCTTGATGTTGATCACGAATGCTAGGCATAAGGGTTTGAAATTGATGATTGAAACTTGGTTGAAAGTTGTAGGATCGTATTCGGACCTGTTTGAGTCTATCAGAAGAATTCCTATCCAAATCAAGAGGCGGAAACTAATGATTTGGTGCTATTTTAGTCGGATTCACTATTAATTGTTGTTGTATTGATCTTGATAACGTTTACAGACTCTGACAGCACTTCGGCAGCACTTCGTGGCTCACCGGAAGACAACACCTCTCACTTCCCCTGTAGGTTCGCTTGAATGACCCCTATATATAGGTCACTAGGCTTCGCTTATACGGTCATGTCCGTATAAGCGGACCTACATCAATGACGTATAAGCGGACCTATGCTCTTGACATAAAAGCGAACCTAGCTATATGACACATAAGGGAAACTTATACAAACTCATGTTTCTAGGATTTCGTGCCATATCTAATCTATACAACACTAAGACTCGATGTAAGATGTAGTCGACAGACGTAGTGCATCAACAAACTCCCCCTCGAATGTTGACGGAGTCTTCGAGTCTTCGATTATCAACCTACAGTCTTTATCAGTCTTCAATCTTCCTCTGAAGTATTTGTCATTTCAAAAATCCTCGTTTTCTTTCTTTATCATCAACAAACTCTTCTCTCTCACATGCTGAATATCATGGTGTCTTCAGACTCCCCCTCTCAATCTGCTGAGATCGTAGTCTGGAATTCACAAGATCATAACCTGGCTTTCATCCTGCTTTGGATCGAAACCTGGCCAACCTGCATAAACTCTACCCAAAAATAAATTTTCTGATAGCCATTTGTGGATAAGATTTTCAAATCTAATTTACCACTTGCAGGGATAACATTTTTATTGCAAAACATTTTCTCATTTCATTTCAACAACCTTCAAACACTTTCACCCAAACCATTTGTTCATCATGTTTAGCACTCGGAATTTTGAAAATTAGCTTTCCAAAATCAGTTGTCGAAAATCTTTTTGGATTTTTCAAAATTTATGCTAAAACACACTAAAATCTTTTTGGATTTTCTGAAAGAAAATAACTGACATCACTTGTAGAATCAAGAAAATGCAGAAATGAAATGCAGTAAAGAAATATTTACAGACAATATTTTTGTGAGTTCGTGCAAGAGAATCATATCAGTTTGTGAGACAAATCACCAACACCGTTAAGCTTTATACATTTTAAGTTCTAAACGATTCACTTAGATTGTCAGTATGTTTGTCCACTTAAATTCTCACACAAAGTTCAACTGATTCGAGATACGAAATTAATGTCTTAAGCACTTAAACTTAATCACGTGTCCCACCTCAGAATATACTCCCATATCCAGATCCCAATATTCAGTCTTACAGGTAATTATGACACAAATGATATCTGTAGGGGTTAATAAATTATGAAGAATCATGAGAGCTCAGGTCAGAACTACCGTTCAGCAGAGAGATCATGACTCAACTTTTGGGTATGTCCCCTTTAGAGGATCTTTTTTACAACAGCATTGCTAAGCAATTTTATTGTCTTATCATATATACTGAGGGTGATGCTATGTTTCAAGCATTTCGGAAAGTATTATTCGAGGACTAGTTCAGAACTTCCATTTAGCAGAAGTCCTGGAATAATACCCCAGACATCACTGAGTATAAAAACCTAGTATATCAGAAAAAGGAACCTTTCAAACAAGATTTCGGGGGTTACCCATATATCCGAGAGATGTTTCCCCACGATATAAGCAAGTTTGAAATTTAGGTTTATATCTCGTTACAATCTACTAAATGTGTAAAAACCTACTGGCACATCATCAGTGAGACCGTTTATCACTTTTTAACTTTACATTTCTTTAGTGTGCTGTGATAGTCCACTGATGTACTATCATTTCCTCTTTTATGCAACAAAAACTCATTTTTCATTTTATCATGTTTTTGGCTTTTTCAAATTTTCTAATGTTTTTGGATTTTCTAAAAATTTTTATTCCCCCTAAAATGCAAACACATTTTAGGAAATTTGAAAACAAACTGTACAAGTAACGTGACAACTGATATCGAATTGCCTCAAATCGCCATCCACTTGGCATAAACAATCAGAACTCCCCCTCACAACAAACTATTTTCCCATTGATTTCAAAACACTTAAGTTTGTTTTAATCAAATGGTTTTTCCGGAAAATAAGTTTTGTTGATTTTGTAAACCAATAGTAGGTTAGAGATTTGGTTCATCACATTGTTTTTCAACCACTTGTAGAAAATCAGATACAACTTAATGTCCCTGATTTACCACTTGTAAGAATAATCCAATCAAGCATTTTCAACCAAACATCATCTGTTGGTTGAATTCTCAAAGTGCCGATTCCTACTCCTCGCTTACAAACCTGGGAGTTCCGGCAAGTCCTGCTTTTCAAAAACAAACACATTATACAAACATGATAAAAATGATGCCGATTCATGATCCACGATTACCAACTTGGGATCTCCGGCAAACCAGGTTTTTATTCTTTGAAAAATATATCCACCCAAGCCTGACCTTCCTTGGGTGTAACAACATTTTCTTCTTCATCTTTTCTTTCAGCGAACCTGTGAACTTTTCTTTTGGCAGCGTAAAATTCTTTAACACCTTTTGCCTTACCATTGACCATTTTGCCAAAAATGTGTTTCACAGTTCCATTGAAAGCCTTATCAACATCAATTTTTTTCTTATCAGAATAAAATTGATTTGAAATTTCAACTTTTCCAACTTTCTTCATAAAATTTTCAGCACACAACGGTGGAAAATTTTCATCATTCATAGTTGGAACTGATGTTTCAACCTTTTTCTCAACACTTGGCTCCTCTGATTTTGTGGGATCAGATTCATCACCAGAATTATTACTTGAACCCTTAACAACCCATTTTTGATTTTTCAGATTTTCTTTTCTTTTTATCACATTCTTTGAACATTCACCAATCTCAAAGGTCGAATTTTCAAAGCCAGTAAATGGTTTGGTTGTAAGTTCAGTTTTCTCTACAACTTTCTCTTTCAATTTACCAGATACTTCCTGTTTTGGTTTGAATGTTTTCGAACAATTCCTAGCAACATGACCAGCAATCTTGCACTGAAAACATGTTCTGGTTTCAATCTTCTTTGGAACAGCATTTTTCTTCAACTCTTCTTGCTTTTTGGCAAGGAATTCCTGATTTGTCTGCTTTCTAAATGCTTGCTCTTTCTCATCATCTAAAGAATTTCCTGAAACAAACACAGTTTTTGGTTTAGAAAATTTTTCATTTTTATAATTTTTCGGTTGATTAAATCCTAATCCTTTCTTTTTGAAATTACAATTATGGTTTGGTTTCTTTTGGAAACTATAACCACAATTGTAACCCATTTTCTTGTTAAATCTTTGTTGATCTCTTGAAGTGTATTGTTTAGGTTTTCCGATAAGATTTAAATCTTTTATTTCAAAAATATTAATTTCTGTAATTTTGAAAACCTTTTGAATCATTTCAAATCTTACACTTCTTATTGAAAAAATCTAATCAGAATATAATTTGTCAGAATCTTTCAAAGTATATGCCACTTTGAATGATTCATCATTCAAATTATATTTTGATATCAAAAACTCTTTATCATAAACCCGTTTGTCCTTTTTGACTGTTGACTTTGACGCATCGGACTCAGATTTTGACTTGGATTTGGACTCCGGTTTTGACTCCTCACAGTCATCTTTATCTAACACCTGATCGACCACACTTTTTATCAACTTTGACTCATGATCAGTGTCGGATGACGTGTATGTGACATCAATATTTTCTGGCAAATTATCCGACGGCCCAGACTCCCACTGTAAGTTAATTGCCTTTTCGACTCTTTCGAAATTTGGATTTCGAGACAAATATCCATTTTCGACCGGGGGTGGACATTTGTTATAGACAACACTTGATTTCTCACCAGAAATCTTCACTTCTTCATCTTTTCTTGTCTCTGACTTCTTTCCTTCTGAAGTCTTCACTTCTTCAAAAGTCTTCAAATTCTCTATAACCGGATAAATCCTGTCAACAACAAAAGTAGAACATGAGTAACTTTCTAATAACTTGTTGACTCTCTCAGTTTCTATCTTTTGAGTTGCTAATTTCAACTCTAGATCAGCACATTTCTTTATGTGAAAGTTGACATCATCAAGCTGTCTCAGGTACGCTTTCTTCAGCGTATTCATTGCCACAACTTGTTCACTGTTTGAATCAGTATACTTGGTAATTTCTCTGTTCATTGTATCATAGGATTCTTTCAATCTGTTTATGTTGTGCAGCAACTTATTATTCTGCTTGATTAAAGAATCACAGTTCATGCACTTTTCAGGAACTTTGACAGGTTCTGCATCAACTTTGACTTCAAATTCAGGAACCTCTTTGACTATTCTGTTTGATCGTAAAAATTCAGCTCTTCTCTTTTTCTCAGCTTCAGCTTCAGCTTTTAATCTCTCTTCCTCTTCTTCCTCTTCTTCAAGCTTTCTCTGTCTTGCTTCAGCAGCTTCCATTACTTTTCTGCACTTTTCGGCACATTTCAGATCGTAGGCATTTGCAATGAAAGCTTTAGCATTTGAAGTATCTTGATCTGGACAAAAATCGTCCCAACTGAAATCTTCAGCTAGTTTTTCATCATCTTGTTCTGCCAAACACACTTTGCTGTTTGTTGGAACATATTTATCCTAACTAAAATTATCATATTTGCCCTGATTAACTAGACACGCTCTTTTTGAACCTTCAATTATATCTCTTCCATGAGCAGTTTGTGCCTGATGTGATGCTGGTGGTGTAATTTGATGATAAATCGCCTTTTTGTGATAATCGTTATTTCCAAAAGGATTCTGGGCTCCAGTAGCTTCACGATTTTTGCACTCCCTCTTGAAATGCCCCTTTTCCCTGCAACGAACGAAAACATGTAACTTTAGATTTATCAAAGCCTAAATTTGAAACATTTGCATCAAGGAAATCATTTCTTCCCGTAATTTGTTTAAACTTCTCAGCTCTTCTCATTACACTGGCCATGCACTATTTAATATCCATTAATTCCATTTCCTCAGCATCGATTTCATCGTAATCCTCTTTCGTGAGCATTGGATTACCAATCTTTCCGGCCACAAAACTACTATAAGACTCTAACACCATTCCCAACAAAGACATTTGATTTTTGGCAACTTCTTCAGAATAATCTTGATCACTTTCAAGATTTAATACAATATTGCATTGAAGTTTTCTTCCATTCTTTGTTGCAAAAATGTTTGGATCGAATGATGAAAATCTAGTGCTGCTTGATCCCTGGGATGATTTCTTTTCTGAAGAATCTTTTGCACTGTAAGCAGTTTTGACTTTTGGAGAAAATTTTGACTTTTCGTTGACACCACCTTTGTAATACAAGCTGATAACTTGTTCTCCATCGTAGTTCTTCATCCTGGCAATCTTCCTCTGCTCCATCTCTTGATCTTCCAAATGTTTGATGAAGTCTCCCAGTTTCATGTTTTTATAATCTTTTCTGTTGGATCTCAGCATCATCAGAAACGTTCCCCAAGTTTCATGAGGTAGTGCATCTGCAAGTTTTTCAATTAATTCATCAGTATCCTTTTTAATACCAAGTTTTGTCATATTTCTCACCAAGTTACAATATCTATCAATTATTTGCTTGGTGTTTTCAGATTTTAAACCACGGAATAAATCAAACTCTTTCTTCATGAGAGACATCTTGTTTTTGAGCATATCATCACTTCCAACAAATTTTGCTTCCAATTCTGTCCAAATTGAATAAGCAGTTCCATCATGTTGAAGCAGTATCAAGATATCTTCTTTTATCGGTTGCTGAAGCAGACTCACCATCAATTTCTCATCTCGATATTTCTTTTTATCTTCCGTACTCATTTCTCTAACTGCACACCATTTGTTGTGGGTCTAACATATGGTTCCTCAGTGTGTTCCCACGCATCCAAATGATAAGCTTCAACCCAATGTCCAAACCGTTCGGACCACGCGTTGTAATCATCAATATCCATGAGTTTGGGCGGTTTCTGAGACGTTCCGGTTTCGTTTTCAAGTAAAGCATTCTGCGTGATTGTAATCGGACTAGCAAAGGCGTTATAGAATTCAGTGTCCATTGTTCAAGGTTCAAATTTCACAAATTTTCAAGCTTAGGCAAACTTGTTCACAAAAGCGAAACCTCAACTGTCACTAAAAGCGGAATCACTGAAGTCACTATGAGCGGAACCTTCAATGTATCAAAAGAGCGGAACCACAAAGTGTACTAAAAACAAAACTTTCTTGTTCAAAAAAGCGGAACCTCAACTGTTCACACAAGCGAACCTCCAATGTCACAATAAGCGGACCCTTTGAAGCGGAACTATCAGAAATTGTCCAGATGAGCGGAACCACTGAAAAAGCGTCTTTGGAGCGGACCTATCTGGTAATTTCGAGCGGACCTACTAAAAGTAGGTCCAAAAGGCGGAACTAGCTGACCCTTAGAGCGGATCTAACTGGTAATTTGAAGCAGACCTGTCTGCTGATGTCATTTTTTGAACGTGCACATATAAGCGAACCCCCTAAAATCCTAAGTTCTAAGTTGATTTTAGATCTGAAAATTTCAAGGGTTTACTAATACATTATTCCGAGTGCACTGTGTGAAATTGAGCTGGTTTTACCGTGAAATTTTTTTTAAATTTGAAGAAAGTGTAGAAAAACAGATGAAATGCAGCTGAAATGGCAAGAACTCCTCCTCTTGAGCTCTGATACCACTTGTAGGATCGTATTCGGACCTGTTTGAGTCTATCAGAAGAATTCCTATCCAAATCAAGAGGCGGAAACTAATGATTTGGTGCTATTTTAGTCGGATTCACTATTAATTACTGTTGTATTGATCTTGATAACGTTTACAGACTCTGACAGCACTTCGGCAGCAGTTCGTGGCTCACCGGAAGACAACACCTCTCACTTCCCCTGTAGGTTCGCTTGAATGACCCCTATATATAGGTCACTAGGCTTCGCTTATACGGTCATGTCCGTATAAGAGGACCTACATCAATGACGTATAAGCGGACCTATGCTCTTGACATAAAAGCGAACCTAGCTATATGACACATAAGCGAAACTTATACAAACTCATGTTTCTAGGATTTCGTGCCATATCTAATCTATACAACACTAAGACTCGATGTAAGACGTAGTCGACAGACGTAGTGCATCAACAAAAGTTGATAAGGAACTAGATAAAAGTTGTATAAAAATCTTGCCCGCAAGGTGTTTGTTAAAATGCCTAAACGAATGTTCGTATGTCAAAATTATGAACGAAACGCGCAATTGCCTAGTTTGATTAATTAGGGGTGATATGTAATGATACGGATTCTAATCATAATGTAGATTTAATTAATTTCACATATCATATGATTAGAGGTAGTTAACTAGTAGAAAGTTAAACTAATCAATAATGAAGTCGAATAGTGATTTCGGCATAGAAATTATGTAAGGTGGAATAGTCGTATTTGTTAATGACTAATCTAACCACCTTGTGAATGATGATGATAGTTTGACGCTTAGCGAGCCAGGTGGAAGCTTGGGGATGAAGCGGGTCAAACGAATCAATAAGGAAAAGAAAAGCATAGTTTGGATGCGAGGTAAGTAAAGCTTACACCTTTTGTAGGATACGTATTTATTTTATGAGCTATAAAATATGATAAAGGTAATATATAAAATGTGGGTTCCGACACGATATGAATACGGGTCGGAATAAATTTAAATGATAAAAACCATGGTTAATGGTAGAAAAGGGGTAAAATAGAAATTTTAGTCAAAGTGTCGACTAATGTAAATTGAGGTTGAAAGGATATCCATGGTGTAAGCCAAAATGGGTTAAATATATAAGAAAAAAAATTTACGAAAAAGAAATCATGGGGTAAAATCCGAAATGCGTTGGATGCATGAATTAGGTATTTTATTACCAAGTTTTTATAAATATTAATGTTTGGTCATTTAGGACGAACGGGTCAAATGGTAGTAATGACACCATTTGACAAAATCGACTAATGTTGGGTTGTCAAGTTACATGTTCACAGGAGCGAATAGAAATTTGGATAATTGTGTCGCCATAAAATATCGGCTAATAAAAGCGGGGTATAAAACGGGTCTATAAGTTGACTCGAGCCAGGTATGCATAAATAGATTTATAGTAAAATGTGCAATGTTGGTCAAATGTCTTAGAGAAAGACCCCCGTCGTAAAAAGGAGGGACTAAGTGGACAAAAACGCCCTTGATGGGTAAAGCAGGCAAACGACCTTTAAAGGTTGTGTAGAAATGAGTGTTACTACCAAGTAAATCTTGATAAATGCATAAATTAATTGCATAATACTTTTTAAGTCAAACGCCCAAAAATGGGCCTTTTCCGTAAAATTGACTAACCGAAGGGTAGTCTTCGGAATAGTTAGATTACCATAGTTAATCCACCACAAATATAGTTGTGGTGGAAGGCAAATAGATATCTTCACGTAGAAATCAGATGCGAGTAATGATGAGTGAAAATTTTGCAAATATGTTAAAAACCTCCAAACGGGTCAAAATGAAATAGGTGGTTAAATGTTGGTTAAGTGTTAGAAAGTTACAAAATAACTCAGCGAATGTAAGCCCGGATGCAAACCATGTATTTGGAGCTAGAATGCTAATGTTTGACAAGCCCGGGAATGGGTAAAAATGACTAGAAATAACCTTCGTTAATAAACATGTAACATGTTGCTAAAATGAAACGGGTCAAATAATCACATAAAGGATTTATTAGCCAATAGATTATAAATCAGTTTTCATTGTGAACCGAGGTGATAAACGCATCCATAATAATATTACGGACGCGTAGAAACAAGAATCGTGTAAATCGGATTAGTAGATTGAAAGTTATGTAAATTTGAAGTTTGATATTGGATATAACATAGCTGGGCAAATATGCAGCTCAAAGAAGCAAACATTCTGTCGAAACCAGGTTGTCGCGATACGCGACCATGAACTGGTATCACCGTCGCATCATTCGACCTCTGTCGCAACCCGTGACAGTAAGAGGGCCATGCTCTCGCAGCCCGCGAGAGCTGAATCAGCTGGCAAAAATCCATATTTTGATTGTTTTGATCAAGTAACTTGTTTTAAATGGTTTTCAAAGCCTCATACTAATGCTTATGATGGTTTTGAATATAGGTGATCGTTACGGGTCTCCGGATGAAGATCGAGCGCAGAACAAGAACCGAACACACAAATAAATGAAGCTTCCACATAGATCTCGTTTTTGTGTTTTAAAAAGTGGAATATGTAAACATTTTAACCTAAGTTTTAGGATGTTGTAAACATGTCTAAACACTCATGATGTAAAAGTTTTGATAAGTGGCATTTTTTTATAAAATGCTTACTTTAATTATATATATTAACGTTAAATTAGTATGGGTCTTACAAGTTGGTAATCAGAGCTCAAGGTTAAAATAATAAAGTGTTCGGTTCGAGGCTTGATCGCACATCCGGTAAGTACATGTATATAGTAATGGTTTAGTATGATTAAACTATTGCGAATAATACATAGGATTATCGTGTAATACACGTTACCCCAATTAAATCGATCAAGGATCGATATAGTTAACGAAATTACGTGCGTTGACATATATACCAGAAGCCTCATATTATAATACGGGTGATTATTGATGTTGACATTACTAACTTTTGTGAATGTTTTAATTGAATGACACTCGCATCTGAAGATGACGAGAGTTTAACAAATTTCGGATATGACGAGGAACGGTCAGAAGTATGACGAGCGGAGCATACTCGCCAAGGACCTAAATCGCGTAACAGTCGCGATTAAGGTTAATAGCAGGGAAAGCCCGTTAGGGCAAGCATTTACCAGTTGCACGTTTTTAGATCTATTGCACAAATAGTAATACACAATAAGTACGTAGAGATTGACTGTTGTATATATAAGATAAAAACTTGGAAAAACCTGAATAGAATATCTATTCAGGATGATGTTTCCAAGAGAAATTAAATAAAAACATATGTTATTCACGATGATGAATAACAATGCAATAACAAGATTAGCTCATGTGGAAACTTGGGCGGGAGTGAATATCCAAGTGAATAATTCTCAACATAATACTATTGAGAAAGGTAACGATCACATTAACGAATGTAATTATATAATAGTTAGATAAAAAGGAAAACCTGTTATATGTTCAAGAATGAAACGGGTAAAACTACTAATTGATTAAATAGCAATTGAGTAAAGTTGTGCCAATTTAAATCAATGATATAGAAATAAACAGAGACGTTACTTACATAGGACGTGATGTGAAAATTATGAAAAGGTCATGCGTGTCATGTGTTGACCGCTTACTCTGGCCAAGTAAGTAGTGAACACATGATACCATGAACTTCTTATGATGGTCACATTTGCGTCTGATGTAGTAAGGACTGGGTGAATGGGGCGAACTAAAAGGTACCCAAATGAATCAAATAGGCAAGATGTTTGATAATAAACGTAAACGCAAGTCGGATGACGGAAGCGTGTTATGTTAGAATAACGAGCCCAAGAGAAGGGACAAGGAGTAAATGAAAATACAAACTGACTAATAGGAATGCTAAGGAATAGGGATAAAAGTTTGTCTGTTACAAGTGATGAAATTCACACGGACAAGTCAAACGAATTAAATAAAGAATGAAGGACTTGATTGAATAAAAGCGATGGATTTCGCTAAGACGACCAAATAAATTAAAACGAAGTCTAAAACCATATCAGAATGGTTACTTTGAAGATAACTTCGGTAAAGATACCCGATAGATGGGTAGGATTTTGAGTTTATGCGTAAACCAAGAGACAGGAACGCAGATTAGAAAGTCAAAAGACTCGGGCCATGAGTTATGAATAAGAGTCGATAAAATTTTGTAAACAATTTTTTTTTTGATAATTATGTTTAACTATTTTGAGGTTAGACAAGTAGAATAAAGAATGACGCTTGATAATAAAAAGAAGGATAAACGTTTGATAATGTTAGTAAGCGCAGGCCGAATAAATGGGAGTGCAAAATATTAATAAACCCATGTTATGGGGCATGAGAGAATATAAAAAAGGGAAAACGCAAACCGAGCAGCTGGAGCGTTAAAAACATTCAGATAAAAGAACCCGGGTAACGGGTTGTAAAGAAGTATAAGTATGAGCCGGGTAACGGTAAGCGTAGAATGAACCGACGTGTAAATGACGTAAAAAGTCATAGAGTCGGAAGAATAGTTTAAAAAGAAAACGTTAAACTAAAATTCAGTTTCAGTGAGAAACAACGTTTTGATAAACATGGATATTATGAGAGAAATTAGAAAATGGTTAATATTAAAGGATATAGGTCTTAACACTGATAGGTGTAAAACGATACATTCGAAAGAAAGATTTTCGATAATGAAGAGTCGACATAAACTTAAACATGACGTGATGCGATCACAGTCACAAAAAAGTGATATAGAATATAACCACGTTGTAACGTGAGTTACAAGATATGAAATCATAAACACGCAAATGGCCGATGATGGCAATATAGAATACCCGAATGGTGAGGTATAAGGTAACCGACGGCTAGTAAGTCTAACCGGGAAGACCATTTAAGGTCAAAACAGTAATTATAACTTAACAAAGAGCTTGTCTCGATAAGGTTAGTATGGGTTAAAATGTTGACCACATCAGATAACCGAGTGGCCAAAAGGTGACTCGTTATAATAAGTGATAAAAACAAGGAATATTAGAAGAAACTAACGGCCTACGAGGCCTTATACATGAAAGGCATATACGATGTGGCTTATAATAATAATCCTTGACCTGAGGAACAAGGATGTTAACCAAAAGAAGGATGCAAGAATGGAGCATCAGAAAGGAGTCGGACACCACTTTGGAGCCCGAAAGATGTTACCCTACATTCCCGGTAAGATTGAGGAATTATTAAAAGTGAGAAATACTCAAACGAAAACGAAAACGAAACAAAGTACGTTATATGACAACTGACAAAAATTCAGGTATCCGTACAACTATTAAACCATAATTAGTGCTTAATGACTGTGATGAATTACAATTTACTTTTTCTAGATTACTGCCATATACATACACGTGCATCATACATTGTTTAATGTCATACCAATATTGCATGAAAGCTTTATTGCCTCAAATGATGCATTAAGTACAGTTAGCACAGTTATCAGAAAAATCAGGAAAATGCTGACAGAACTTAGCACATAGACAGACAGTGTATTGAGACACGGAATGAGCCAGAAACCAAGAACTACACTAGTATAGTGTGTAGGAAAGTAAGGATCACAAAACTGCATTTTAAGTGATAGTTTAAGTGCCGGAAAGTGCCCAAAACTCACCCAAAGTGTTGAATTCAACAAATTCAGCATAAATCAGCATTTTAACAATCTAATTTTATGCAGAAATATGGATAAATGGTCTTGAATGCTTTCCTAAGTGTCGGGAATCAAAAGTGTCACAAAAAGGTACATAAAGCACACTAAACTGCAAAGTTTAGCACTTTAACGAACCAGTAACCAACCGAACAACCGGACACTACCCGAAACACCAAATTTACACTAGAAGCATTGTTTTAACATTACCAAGCTAGTTATGGTCCCTGAACATCATAACACCCTATAAAATATCAAGTAACTAAGTAACTAACTATATACTTGATTTTTTTACCTTAAACAAACTAATCTAGTTAAACCTACTCTACATACCCCCCCCCCCCCACCTAGTAATCGACCATGCCCACCTCCACACCTCAAGATTTCATTTCATTATTAAATTGGATTATGTTCCCTTGTTACTAGCACATTATAGAAAAGATAGAAGGTTGAGATGGTTATAAGGAAAGGCTTGTAAGACTTAAGCTCATTCATCACACACTAGAAAAACACACAACTCTCTCTCCCTCTTGTCTTGCTCTCGGCCGAACCAAGCACCACCATCACCACCATTTTTCAATCAAGTTACAACCATTCCAAGCTCATACAAAGGTGCAAGAGATCATACAAAGAAGCTAGGAGCTTGTGGAAGTTCAAGAACCTCTCTTATTTGCTTTTATCCATCTTATTTCTTCACTTGATCATCCCTAGCCTTGTGCTAGTGGTAAGAGTCTTGATCTTGCTAGTTTACTTCTATTTTAAGTGGTTAAAAGGAGAAACATAACCATAATCTTGAAGAACACTAAAGATCACAATATGTAAACATGAACATAAGCATGTTTAATGATGAAACTAAGTTGTTTATGTGATGATTTGCTTGTTGAATGTTGTTTGTTCATGTATATGATGTAGATCAGCATATGATCTTGCTAGATCATGATTAAAAACATAATCTAGCAAGATGAGAAAGTAGAAGTGTTGAAGGATGATAGATCATCCATACAAAGATCATGAACTTGAAAGAACATAATGTTTTCTTGAGAAATAATGATCAAAGTGAGTAGTAACACTTGTAGATCTAAAGATTTATGGATGATTTCTAAAGAAACCAAGTTAAAAATATAAGTTTTACTAAATCTTGATTCTTACATAAACAAACATTATTTTTGGTGGTTAAACAAGTGTAGAAACACTTGTGTAACAAAAAGAATTCATAAGAAAATATTTTTAGAAATGATGATCACAAGTTTTAAACATCTATATTCTTTATAAATGAAGTTTTTAAACAATCAAACACACTTTAAAGGATAACAAGACTTACTAATGACACTAGTACGTTACTACAAATTTTTACAAATATTCAAGTTCATGAAGTAGTAGATTATTACTTGATTTTGGCAAAATTGGTAAGTAAAGGTTGTTTATTGTTGATTGTGGATTGATTGTGATGATTTTTACAAAAGAAAATGATATGCTTGAAAGCATGGAAACCTCTTTTTTTAGGGGAAACTATAGCAAAATTTTCTAAAAATCCAAACACTTAGAAAAATATTTCTAAACAAGTATTTACAAGTGTGTTTTCAACAATAAATTGTTACATAAACTTTGCCATAATCTTTGATTACAAAAATATAAATATTGGAGGTTGGTTTTTATAAATAAAAGTGACTAAATATGTATTTAGGAAATATATATTTAGAAGACACCATGTGTGTGATTATTTGTATATTTTGTGTATTAGTTATATTATTTTAGGATTTGAAATAATATAACACATCAAGATACCAAGAATTACAATCCAAAATATTTACCAAAATTCCAAGAATATGAATATACAAGTTACACACAAAAATATTGGTGAAACCGAACAAAGGAATGTAACTTATAAAATATTCCGGAAAATTGATTCACAAAGTATATTTTGGTAAATAATATTTTGGACACCAAGGAACAAAAATATGATTTTTACTATTATTACAAATTTATATCATATTTTGACAAGAAGAAAATATATTATTTTTGAAGTAAAAATATATTTTCTCGGAATTATTAGAAGATATATTATTTTTGGGGAAAGATATATTTTCTTGAAGTAAACTTGAAATACATTATTTTTGGAGAAAATAAGGTTATATATATTTTCTAAGTTAGACTTGAAAATATATTACTTTTGGAACTTATATGAAAGTACGATATTTTTGCCAAGAGAAAAATTATAAATAATTTTTCTAAGTAATATTCATTACAATATATATTTTGGAAATATATATTGGTAGACTTTTTAGTAAAGATAATATTCCGGGAAATTAATACGAAATTAAGTATAAGAATACTTAATGAATACAATAAAATACGTATTCTCATACGTATAAATGCACACCGGAATACGACCCTAATACATGGCAAAAATATACAAGTATAAGAATACGAATACAAATACCTCCATCCTTGGGAAGGATATACAAGTATAAATACTTGAGAAGTTTTGAGTTAAAATAATTGTTTAACAATTATTCCAAAAAATTAATAAATATAATTTAAGTTAAAATATTTATTATTCTAACAAATAATAATATAACTCGGAATAATAACAAAGACACAATGAAGCGTAACCCAAAGACATTAATACTAAGTTAAGGCACGACCCGCTCGTCTAATAGATCATAGTACGTTGTAGGTAGTCGTGTCTATCCGAAGAAGCTTTGAGTTACGGTGCGAAGACGCAAGACTGTGAGTTCATGACCCCCTTTTCTTTTAACTGTTTTCAGTTTTTATAACTTCGGGGGTGAAATACATGTTACAACTATTTACAAACATTTTGATGTGGTATGGTTAGCTAAGGAAGGGTACTACTTGATCATGTGAGTGGTGGGTATAACACTTAAGGCCTTTAATACTCGTTGTAGGACCGAGGGACATGAGTGATAGATCTATTTGGGTGTAATGAGCCCACACCCATGTGGACCAGGGTGGCCCATGAGGTGACTATGTCTTATTCCCGGAGACAAATCTGCTAGGTTTGAGTTTTCCTGCATCACTTCGCACATATCAATGGCCTTGCAAACTATTAGTGATCTGTTTTTCCTTGTTGCTTTCATACCAGGAGTTTACAAACATACATACATACTTTCAATGATATCAAAGGTTTATTCGTACACACAAACAAACGCATGAACTCGCTCAACTTTTGTTGATGTTTTCAAACTACATGTATTTCAGGGAATTAGTTATGGATCTGGCGGGCGTTCGGAAGTTCCAAGTGTGGTTTAAGAATAAAAGATGTCATCCATGGTCTTCGGGTTTGGTCAGCGTGTCTTATTCCTGGACGAGATGCATCTTCCAAAACCTGGTTTTATTTAATGTCATCTGTCAAGTCTTTGTGAACTCTTAAACAAGTTGCATGGGTTGTACTCGAATTTGAATTTCTATGTTTTGAGACAATATTGTTATTATGTCTTTAAACTTAATTAATGGATGACCATCTACGGTTTTTATCATATAGTTGTTGATATGATTGAATGCAATGATATTAAGAAAGTCACACCATAATCACGCTTCCGTAAAAGTCAGGGTGTGACACGTTAGGTCTAAACCGATGGACTACATAAGAATGGTTTCGGGGACGAAACCTCTTTAAGGGGGGGTAGACTTATAACACCCCAAAAACGGGTTTGGAAATTAAACCACGTTAATATTGATGACAGGTAAAATACCGTTAGTGGTGAAAATTTTTCTGGTAAATATTGGGATTTAAATAAATAAACCTAATATTAATTAAAAGGAGGATAAATATTTTGAGAAAAACAAATATATAAAAAAGGGCCCGAGTTAACGGCACTTAAAATAAAACGGGTTATAACCCCCGGAACCTACTAAGTTAACTAGAAATAATTAACTTAGTTATAAATGGGTAATTAAGTGAATGAATAAAAATAAAAATCAATACTAATAACTCTCTTGATAAAACCTCTAACATGGAGGACTAAATGTGGGTAACTAGAAAGTGTTTTAATTAAAATACTTATATATATATATATATATAAAGACAAAAAAAACACGCACATCGGTGTGAGTTCGATAGACCAGAGCAGGGAGAAAGGGGTGAAACCCTAAACTCAACAAAATCTTCCAATTGAAGGTGCAATTGAAGACCAAACTCGGATTTGAATACATATAAACGATCACCAAGTTAAGGGGATCGTAAGGTATGTTAAATTTTAATGTTTGGTGATATTTTGTATTTGGGATAAACATGCATGAACGAAATTCTTGCTTGAATGTAGAATGTTTTAGTGAAATTGATGTGAGTATAAGTCTAGGAACAACACCCTAGATGCAAACTTGTTGAAATTGTGCCACAAACTAGCGATTAGTCAATTAATCAAGTATATGAGTTAAATGGGTATTATAACTAGGTGATGAACACATGAATTTTCGATGTAGAAATAGTGTAAAACTGATGTGTAAAGCAAGTCTTGATGTTGATCAAGAATGCTAGGCATAAGGGTTTGAAATTGATGATTGAAACCTGGTTGAAAGTTGATAAGGAACTAGATAAAAGTTGTATAAAAATCTTGCCTGCAAGGTGTTTGTTAAAATGCCTAAACGAATGTTCATATGTCAAAATTATGAACGAAACGCGTAATTGCCTAATTTGATTAATTAGGGGTGATATGTGATGATACGGATTCTAATCATAATGTAGATTTAATTAGTTTCACATATCATATGATTAGAGGTAGTTAACTAGTAGAAAGTTAAAATAATCAATGATGAAGTCGAATAGTGATTTTGGCATAGAAATTATGTAAGGTGGAATAGTCGTATTTGTTAATGACTAATCTAACCACCTTGTGAATGATGATGATAGTTTGACGCTTAAAGAGCTAGGTGGAAACTTGGGGACGAAGCGGGTCAAACGAATCAATAAGGAAAAGAAAAGCATAGTTTGGATACGAGGTAAGTAAAGCTTACACCTTTTGTAGGATACGTATTTATTTTATGAGCTATAAAATATGATAAAGGTAATATCCGAAATGTGGGTTCCGACACGATATGAATACGGGTCGGAATAAATTTAAATGATAAAAACCATGGTTAATGGTAGAAAAGGGGTAAAATAGAAATTTTAGTCAAAGTGTCGACTAATGTAAATTGAGGTTGAAAGGATACCCATGGCGTAAGCCAAAATGGGTTAAATATGTAAGAAAAAGAATTTACGAAAAAGAAATCTTAGGGTAAATCCGAAATGGGTTGGATGCATGAATTAGGTATTTTATTACCAAGTTTTTATAAATATTAATGTTCGGTCATTTAGGACGAACGGGTCAAATGGTAGTAATGACACCATTTGACAAAATCGATTAATGTTGGGTTGTCAAGTTATATGTTCACAGGAGCGATAGAAATTTGGATAATTGCGTCGCCATAAACTATCAGCTAATAAAAGCGGGGTATAAAACGGGTCTATATGTTGACTCGAGACAGGTACGTATATATAGATTTATAGTAAAACGTGCAATGTTGGTCAAATGTCTTAGAGAAAGACCCTCGTCGTAAAAAGGAGGGACTAAGTGGACA
This sequence comes from Helianthus tuberosus, assembly GCA_030545235.1. NCBI lineage: Eukaryota > Viridiplantae > Streptophyta > Magnoliopsida > Asterales > Asteraceae > Helianthus > Helianthus tuberosus. Next base: position 87,845,935 of record CM060405.1, read on the forward strand.
AAAACGCCCATGATGGGTAAAGCGGGAAAACGACCTTTAAAGTAGGGCTGGCAATTTTACACGAATACACGACAGGAACCTACACAAAGTTAACAGGTATCGTGTATGGCCTTAACAGGTATCGTGTACCAAACAGGTAGACACGAGATTGCCTGTTAATTTTTGTGTATAAACAGGTTAAAGACCTGTTTACCTGTTAATACCCGTTAGTACACGATAAGAAATTAAATTAAATAAAACTCATTAGCCATATGCGTGTGGGTTCCTTAATTCCTTTCTATTTTCATTCCTCATTCAATTAAAAAAATAAAACCCTAAACTCCCTCTATAACTCTCAGATAGCATGTCGTGTTCATGTTTTTGTTCGTGTTAACAGGTATTAAGAGGTAATTTTTGTGTATAACAGGCGAACAGTCGTGTTAACAAGTATTAACAGGTAATTTTCGTGTATATCGTGTCGTGTTCGTGTTTGAAAAAAAAGGACACGATAAGTTATCGTGTCATGTTCGTGTATGGGATTTCGTGTATCGTGTCGTGTCTTATCGTGTACGAGTATACACGATATGCTAGCTCTACTTTAAAGGTTGTGTAGAAATGAGTGTTACTACCAAGTAAGTCTTGATACATGCATAAATTAATTGGATAATACTTTTTGAGTCAAACGCCCAAAAATGGGCCTTTTCCACAAAATTGACTAACCGAAGGGTAGTCTTCGGAATAGTTAGATTACCATAGTTAATCCACCACAAATATAGTTGTGGTGGAAGGCAAATAGATATCTTCACGTAGAAATAAGATGCGAGTAATGATGAACAAAAATTTTGCAAATACGTTAAAAACCTCCAAACAGGTCAAAATGAAATAGGTGGTTAAATGTTGGTTAAGTGTTAGAAAGTTACAAAATAACCCGACGAATGTAAGACCGGATGCAAACCATGTATTTGGAGCGAGAACGCTAATGTTTTACAAGCCCGGGAATGGGTAAAAATGACTAGAAATAACCTTTGTTATTAAACATGTAACATGTTGCTAAAATGAAACGGGTCAAATAATCACATAAAGGATTTATTAGCCAATAGATTATAAATCAGATTTCATTGTGAACCGAGGTGATAAATATTACGGACGCGTAGAAACAAGAATCGTGTAAATCGGATTAGTAGATTGAAAGTTATGTAAATTTGAAGTTTGATATTGGAAATAACATAGCTTGGCAAATATGCAGCTTAAAGAAGCAAACATTCTGTTGAAACCCGGTTGTCGCACTACGTGACCATGAACTTGTATCACCGTTGCGTCACGTGACCTCTGTCGCGGCCCGCGACAGTAAGAGGGTTGTCGCAACCCCCGACCCCTGCCTCGGGAGGCGGGCGGTCGCGGCCTACTCAGAGATGGTGGTATCAGTCTTTATCAATTTGGCAGCGGAATTTACATCAGGACCGTAGTTAGGAAATATTTTATCAGAGTAAAATACCACGCTTTTATAATATTAAACATACGGGAAATTCCCAAGTTTTCAATACAAACATTTTTATAGGGTCAAACCCTATTTTATTGAAATAAAACATCTCTTTTATTTAGGTAACTTTTATAGCCACTTTTCCAAGCCTTCAGTGTTGTCCAGCTGGCTTATATTTGGCTTTCACATTTTGTTACCTGAAACGCGTTTAAAAACATTTTGTCAGTGGGAAATACTGGTGAGTGAATCCCAATTTAATCAAGACAGGTTTTATCAGTTTGACAGTATTGAGGGCGATCTCGCAATTACATTTGTTTATTTTTCTACTTTAATTACCACCCACGGTACTATCAACCCGACTTGTGGTCAAGTTACTACTCACAGTGTAGTAACAAATTTTGTATACAAAACCCCAACATACCGACGATAATTGTATAACACAAATACTCAATCACTGTTTAATATAATGTGAAACATTTGAGGTTTTGTAAAAACAGTTTGCAAAAAGGAGGATTACTCACATTGCTAATTTAGGGTTTTCCTTTATGATTTCCTGGTGATTATCTATTAATTACACAATGCACACGCGTTAGTATAATAACCCAATATTTACATTAGTTATACCCTCCCCGAGACAGAACTCCAACGACTACGTCGGGCAGAGCCTCGACATCCGTTACGGAGCACTAGATCAATCGGGCAGCGTATCTAATACGTAACCGAGGGTTATGATACTTACAATGAGGCAGAACTTCGTTATTTAGGGGGATATAATGCCCGGGTATTACTTAGACTATAGAGAAATTGAGAGATAATTCGAGGGAATGAGCGTCGAAAACTGAAAGCTGATGCCTCCTATTTATAGTTCTGGTCGACCAGTTTCTCGCGACCCGCGAAGGATCCTTAAGGGGTCTTCGCGCCCCGCAACATAGGGTACGTAGGGCCTAGCTTGGCCTGGTCACCACTATAAGCTCGACACGCGTATGACACGTAGAACCTCCGGGTGAGACCTGATCCCCTAGCTGTCGCGCCCCGCGTAGCCCGAAGACAAGGTCTTCGCGGCCCGCGAGTGATGATAGATTTTTGTTTTTATTTAATTTTTAATTATATAAGGTATTTTGGGCTCGGTTTCCGTATAAGGGGTGTATTTAAGGACATATAGGGATGTCAAAAATATTTTAAGGTGTCGGAAAATAATTTTAGGAGGGTTATTATAAGGATCATGTTCTCGCGGCCCGCGAGAGCTGAATCAGCTGGCAAAAATCCATATTTTGATTGTTTTGATCAGGTAACTTGTTTTAAATGGTTTTCAAAGCCTCATACTAATGTTTATGATGGTTTTGAATATAGGTAATCGTTACGGGTCTCCGGATGAAGATCAAGTGCAGAACAAGAACCGAACACACAAATAAATGAAGCTTCTGCAAAGATCTCGTTTTTGTGTTGTAAAAAGTGGAATATGTAAACATATTAAACTAAGTTTTAGGATGTTGTAAACATGTCTAAACACTCATGATGTAAAAGTTTTGATAAGTGGCATTTTTTTTATAAAATGCTTACTTTAATTATATATATTAACGTTAAATTAGTATGGGTCTTACAGTACGCCGCTGGTACTTCCTATATAAGTGTGCTTATTGTATTACCCTTCGTAGCGTTATCCCGAATCACCATTAGGATTTAGGATGTTATGATTCAATGTGACCAAAACCAAAGTATAGTATGATATACTACCAAATCACAAACCAAAGTATATTTTGATATACTACCAAAGCATAGTTTGATATGCTACAAATGTGATATTGTTTACCAAAGCATAGTTTGATATGCTATCAATATGATATTGTTTACCAAAGTTAAGTTTGATATACCACCGATTGTTAACCAAACTAGGTCCTTATAGTATCTATCTATCTTCATAGATTGATTCTTGTAGGATGTTTAAAGTGTTAATTTGAAATCCTTGACTGGATTTAATTGTGTACTTTAATGTGTATATGACAAGACGATGTGACAAAACTGGATCCTTGTAGCATCTATCTATCTTCATAGTTATATACTCGTGGGATGTTTAAAGTATAATTGAAGTCCTTGATTGGATTCTTTGTGTACTTTAATGCGTGTTTACAAGTTGATGACAAGTTGATGATTATGTGTTTATGTGGTTAGTAGTGATTTAGATAACGAAACGAGTGTAATACCATAAGAACATGGTGGATACGCTGCTGATACTTCCTATATATAAGTGTTCTTATTGTATTACTCTTGTAGCGTTATCCAAATCACTTTAGGATTTATGTGTTAGTTGATTCAATGTACGATTATCCAAATCCTTGTAGAATCTTCCATATTTCATATGTTAGATTCTTAGAAGGATACCTAAAGTATTATTATAAATCATTGACTTGATTTCTAATAATACTCACTCGAGTTATGACCGATTTCAATATTGTTATTGTTAATCCTTGATTGGATTTCTAATAACACACTCACAAGTTTTATGACCGATTTCACTGTTATTACAAAGATCAAAGTAGAATTTTCAATGGCATAAAAATTACCTAGTAAAAATCATATTGCCATATACAAAACTCTTTGTCACAAGTTTTCACAAATAAACTAATGTATTGCAATACTAAACCTTTTTGCCATTCCTCGGCTTCAAAGATTCCATTTTCAAATAACAACTCTCGTAGTTGTTAAAGTATTGCAATACCAAACTTTTTGCTATTTATTTGGCTAACAAAACCAATGTACTCGCCAGATTTTATGCTGACTCTCATTTTCACATATGTTTCAGGATTTCGATTATTCAAGCAAGCAACGCATAGGATTGCATCCGGGTCTTAGACTTCTTTAATCAAAAGACAAATACATGTATTCTTTGTTTGTAAAACAATGTTAATAGTAATGAAACAATTTAGTACCAGTTGTTGTGAGTAATTTGTAACGTGACTCCCTGATATTTCCGCCGCGTGTTACACGATTGGGTGTTACAGATTGGTCTGTTTCAGAAAAGAGAGACAATGGTAAAAGGAAAGATAAGATTCCAGCTATGATGTGTGAGTTTTGTGGAAAAACAAATCATTGGGAAAAAAGATTGTTTCAAGTTAAAAGCCTATGATATCAATAGAGGTAATAACATCTATGAATCCACACATGGGTGCACCATTTGTGGAAAACTCAACCATTTGACTCAACGATACTCTTTTCTTAAACCATATGATATAAATCAAAAAGGGTCAAGAAAGAAAATGAGTTTCAAAAGTGATGATGGCCATGTCAATAGGGAACAAACATCACTTCCCAAAAGAGTTGAATCTTGTTAATATTATGTCTCACAAAATTTAAACCTACATCCTACATAAAAGACTAGTCAACCATCTACAACACCACAAAACCCACTCCCTAGAGGCTATGGTCAACCACCATGCACCAGGGTACCTTATAGGTAGGAAGAACCTATGCACCAGCCCCAAAAGCCAAGGGCAAATAGACATCCTCATGGGTACAGTCATCTCATTGGGAGTGGTCAACCTCCTGTAGACCCAAGTGTGAAAGCACTTGAAAGTAACAGTCTTTTAAATGAAAATTTTACACGCATGATGGTCAAAATCCAAGAAAATGTGGTAAAAGAAACTGTTTTAGAAAACCAAGCAACAGATGTTGAAAAATGTGTTGCTGAGCCTGCTGCTTTTGGTGACCATGGTGCACAAGCTAGCATTGTGGAACCCACACCAGACATTTCTATACAAACCACTTCCATCTACATCCCCAAATCCAAAAGAAAAACAAAAAATAAAGGATCTTTGGATGTTGAGATGTCAGAGATACCTTTTGTAACACAAATGCAGCTAACATATGGTATACTTCCTCACAACAGATGCAAATGTCACACCCCAACCGATGGCGGAATCATCGGGGCGCGGCACTGAGTGAAACAGATAGTCTAGAAGTTTCCATAACAACTATATTTACCAATTATTTAAAACAACCTGTCCCATACCATGTCATCAAAGATAACATAATTATTACAGACAAGATCTAGTCAAATTGTTCTATTCCGACAACTCAGATTTCAAATATAGACAATTGTTTATTTGTTTCTAGACCTTTCCTAGCCTCGATTTCAATGCAAGCTAAGCATGTAAGCATCCTAAGCACCTGTCACATACGTTAAAGTATAAGTCAATATACATAGTGTAAAGGTGAGCATACAAGTTTAATAGATATAGTAGAGTTCGAAATCATTACGCATAACCAGCACGTACACAGTGTAAAATGAGGCATGTTAGTTATCGACATGAACCTATCGATACCAATGATTGCGGGTTGACTGCCCAAGGCAGTTCGTAATACACACTCACCACTGTGAGCCATGTAAAAAATTGTCCTTAACAACCCCTGAGTAAACAGGTGCTGAGTCCAAACAAATAGTACTATCGTTGCTAAGGCAGGTAGACAGCTTTCCATGTGTAAACATAACAAACAAGCATTCATTAAGTCACGTATAACATGCGGTAACGGTTAGCGTTAAAGTATTGCGTAGCGTGTTTGATGTGATTTAATATAAGTAACGTATGTAACACCCAAAAGTGCGTAAAGCAAAAAGGGTTCGAGTATACTCACAGCGATTGATGGATTGAAAGGAGCGCTTAGAGCGGAAATTAGCCTGATCAGAACGATAGCATAACGATAAGAGGCGCGTAAAACAGAATAAGGTGTCAGTGGGTCGAACAGCAATCCGATCGGATGGAAATCCGATCGGGTAGCCGGTCGATCGGGTGACAATCCGCTCGGATGGTCATCTGATCGGGTGACCTTTCGAGTGGATTGTAACTTCGTTTGGGAAAGATGTGTTTGTGTATGATGGCTTGCCTTTTGAAGTTTTCGTTGTAGCATTTTGAAAACTTAGAAGTATCCCTACCTTTCAAGTAGTCGATCGGACGGACGTTCGATCGGTCGACAATCCGATTGGTTGGACACCTTAGTGAGAACAAATTCACAGCAGTTTGTCACTCGATCGGATTGTAGTCCGATCGGGTGGCAATCCGCTGGTACTGCACATGTTTGAAAATTGTTTAAGTGTTGAGTTCAAAACATCACAGGGTCGGATGGTCCGTCGATCGGGTGGCAATCCGATCGGACGGCAATCCGTTCGGTGTTAAAAAATTCTTGAAGTTTGTAATAAAAGTCAAGTGTGGGGCCAAGGTGCAAGCCGATCGGGTGGCAACCCAATCGGGTGACAATCCGATCAGACAGCAGTCCGATCGAGCGGCACTCCGTTCTGGTCGGCCTGATCATCTTACACTTGGTTGATTTGATCGTTTGTCGTTTTATCGAGACGGTGTGTCAACGTGCTAATCAACAGATCCCCATCTTAACCCAAGTGACCCGATCAAACAGGAATCACCCAAGTTCAACCAGATAACCGGTTCATGACGGTTGTTCTTGACTAACCCGAAGTCGGTTCTCTCGTTAGTAGGACTCAGATCTTGAACTAACACATCACCAAGAAGGAGTTGAAGGTTAGAACAAGGTCCTATCCTATCGGTTTTGAGTGCATTGAGTGTAAAAGAGTTGAAAGAAAGTTAGAAACCATCTTTTAATCCTTTTTCACCATGAATATGTTCAGATCTATGCAAGATCTTTGTTTATTTGTGTGGAAATCATTTAGATCTAAGTTGTTCTTGGTGGTTTGAAGCAAAAACATGAAGTTCATAAGAACACCATGATGACATCATCCTAGAACACCTCAAATCTAGTGATTTCACGGTTAAAAGTTACGATTTAAAAGATAGAAAGGTGTAGGAGTGCATGTAGATTACGAAAGTACAAGGTTTGGGTTGAATACTTACAAGAGTCGCGAGAAATCTGAAGAAAAGTGGGCAAGAAAGGCTGGTCGGACGAGAGGTGCAGAAAAAGGTAAGTTTGTGATGTTGACAGGGGTATTTATAGGGTTTCCATAAAAGGAAATGGGGATAGGTGGCTGGTCGATCGGGTGGTAACTCGATCGAGTGACTGCTCGATCGAGTGGCACCTCGATCGGGTGGCAGCCCGATCGGGTGGCAGCTCGATCGGCTGGCCACTCGATTGGAGGGCACGGCGCGATGAGTTTTGTTGTTTCGATTGCGATTGCGAGCGTTGCGATGCGATAGAGTTTCCTAGTCAAATTACTTTTAATCCCAACTACTTTATCAACATACAATCATCCTTATTTCATATTCATTTAGCGTTTGGGATTCGATTGCGATTGAGTTTCGATTGCGTTTTGGTTAATCACCACACATAAACATAATTAAACATGCACAAGTAACACATAAGGCACACACACACATAGAACAATATCCAAAACGCGTAATTCGAGTTGCGAGCGCGATTGCGATAGCAATAAAGCAATAAAACATGCGATAAATATCGATTAAACCTCGATTATTAATAAGTACTCCACATAATACAACTGACATAAAGCATAAAATATACTAACTACAAGTCACAGAAGTCAAAACAGGAATTGAGTAAGGAGTGACATATCGCAATTAGCAATCTTGTCTCCCTTTGACTTCAATCTTGACTTTGACTTTGACTTTCGAAACACGGGGTGTTACAGCCTCCCATAGTTGAGGGAATTTCGTTCCGAAATTAGGCCGAAGCTGTAACAAACAATTGTGGATACTTCGCCTTTATGTCGCTTTCGAGTTCCCAAGTGAACTCTGCGCCTCGTTTGCCTTCCCATCGGACTTTCACAATAGGAATGCGCGAGCGTCTAAGCTGCTTGGTTTGGCGATCCATGATTTCGACAGGCTTCTCCACGAAGTGTAGTGTTTTGTTTACTTGGAGATCATCAAGGGGTACAATTAAATCATGCTCAGCCAGGCACTTTCGGAGGTTCGAAACATGGAAAGTCGGGTGAACGTTGCTAAGTTCCTCCGGTAGTTCAAGTCTGTTGGCGACTTTTCCGATCCTTTCTAGAATCTTAAAAGGTCCAACATACGAGGCGCTAGTTTCCCTTTCTTACCGAATCTGATCACACCCTTCCAAGGTGATACCTTTAAGAGTACGTAGTCGCCAACGTCAAATTCAAGGGGCTTGCATCGTCTATCGGCGTAACTTTTCTGACGACTCCGAGCTTTCAGCAGATTGTCTCGAATTTGGAGGACTTTGTCAGTCGTTTCTTGCAATAGCTCAGGACCGGTTAATTGCGAGTGCCCGATCTCGTGCCATACAATAGGCGATCGACATTTTCTTCAGTATAAAGCCTCAAACGGTGCCATTTGAATGCTGGAATGATAACTGTTATTATACGAGAATTCGACTAACGGCAGGTAAGCGTCCCAATTACCACCGAAATCTATGACACACGAACGGAGCATGTCTTCAAGAGTACGAATTGTTCTCTCAGTCTGACCGTCGGTTTGAGGGTGGAATGCGGTACTCAGATTAAGCGTAGTACCGAGAGCCGCTTGAAACGTTTCCCGGAGACGCGAGGTAAACCGAGCATCACGGTCAGAGATAATGTCACGAGGCATCCCATGTCGATAAATGATCTCATCGGTGTAGATTCGGGCTAATCGTTCTACCTTGTAGTATTCTCTTATTGGTAGAAAGTGAGCAGATTTGGTCAAATAGTCAACGACAACCCAGATGCTGTCGTGACTTGATGGCGTGCGCGGGAGTTTAGTTACAAAGTCCATAGCTATACTCTCCCACTTCCACATAGGGATCGGGGGTTGTTCGAGTAAGCCAGAGGGTCTTTGGTGTTCAGCCTTGACTTTAGAGCAAGTCAGGCACTTCCCAACGTAGAGAGCGATATCCCTCTTCATGCCCGGCCACCAGTACTTGTAGCGAAGGTCCTGGTACATTTTATCGGCACCGGGATGAATAGAATACTGGGATTTGTGGGATTCGTCCATCAAAATCTATCGCAAATTGGTCCGCTTAGGGATCCAAATTCGGTCCAGAAAGTGGAATATCCCATTCGACTTATTCACAAGCTGGGCTCCATCGTGGTAGATTCTTTCCTTCTTCAGAGTGCGCTCATTAAAACAAGCATGCTGAGCTTCACGGATGAGGGTTTCGAGATCGTATTGGGCTTGGATGTTTCGAATGCTGAGAAGATAGCTCCGTCTGCTGAGAGGGTCGGCAACGACATTTGCTTTGTCTGGGTGATAACGGATCTCACAGTCGTAATCGTTCAGAAGTTCTACCCATCGGCGTTGACGCATATTAAGTTCCTTCTGGTCAAAGATATGTTGTAGGCTCCTATGATAGGTGAAGATCGTACACTTGGTACCATACAGGTAGTGTCGCCAAATCTTTAACGCAAAAACAACTGCGCCGAGCTCGAGATCATGGGTTGTATAGTTCTTCTCGTGGATCTTGAGCTGACAAGATGCGTAAGCAATGACCTTCTCCCGTTGCATGAGGAAACAACCAAGACCGAGGTTTGAGGCATCACAATAGACAATAAAGTCGCCGTTTCCGTCGGGTAAAGTGAAAATGGGAGCATTGTAAAGCATGTGTTTGAGGGTTTGGAAAACAGACTTTTGTTCAGTTCCCCAAACAAAAGGCTTGTCTTTATGTGTGAAAGCGGTAAGAGGCACAGCGATTTTTGAGAGTCCTTCGATAAATCGTCGATAATAGCCAACTAATCCAAGAAAAGAATGGACCTCAGACGGTTTCTTAGGTGTAATCCAACTCTTAACTGCTTCAATCTTCGCCGGATCGACGTGAATACCTTGACTATTGACAATGTGACCGAGGAATTGAACCTCCTCCAGCCAAAATTCGCACTTGGAGAACTTGGCATAGAGTCGATTCCCTTGGAGTAGCTCGAGAACCAAACGTAGATATTGAGCGTGTTCGGCTTTTGACTTGGAATAGATCAAGACATCATCGATGAACACAATGATGAAGCGGTCGAGATAGGGTTTACACACGCGATTCATCAGATCCATGAAAACCGCGGGTGCGTTGGTTAAACCAAAAGGCATAACAACGAACTCATAGTGGTTGTATCGTGTGCGAACAGCGGTTTTGGGTAAATCCTCCTCTTGAATGCGTAGTTGGTGATAGCCTGAGCGTAAATCGATCTTGGAGAAACATGTAGCACCTTGTAGCTGATCAAACAAATCATCGATGCGAGGCAGGGGATAGAGATTCTTGATTGTTAACTTATTCAATTCCCCATAGTCGATGCACATCCGAAACGACCCATCCTTCTTTTTGACGAAAAGGACTGGTGCGCCCCATGGAGAGGTGCTCGGGCGAATGAAGCCTTTATCAAGCAGTTCCTGGAGCTGACTCGAGAGTTCACGCATTTCGGACGGAGCGAGTTGATAAGGCGCTCTAGCAATAGGGTTTGCTCCAGGAATGAGGTCGATACGAAAGTCGATATCACGACTTGGCGGTAAGCCAGGAAGATCATCAGCAAACACATTAGGGAATTCACGAACCACAGGAACATCTTTCACTTATGTCTTTCCTTTCTTTTCCTTCTCCGCTACTACAATGTTAGCCAAGAAAGCTCTGTATTCCTTGCGGAGATACTTGCTAGCTTGGACACACGACATGAGCTTGAGACCTTTCTAAGCAATTTCACCGTAGACACACAATACATCACCATTAGCGAGCGCGAATCGAATCATCTTATCAAAGCACACGACTTCAGCATGGTTTTCATGAAGAAAGTCCATGCCTACTATGATGTCAAAACTTCCGAGCTGCATCGGGATGAGATCAATTGGGAAGATGTGATTGTTGAGCTCAAGAGTACAATCACGGAGAACAGAATTGACGGTGACGGTTCTTCCGGTGGTGACTTCGACATCGAACGTTGAGGGGAGATGAGAGCGCTTACAATTAAGGAGCTTCTCGAATTCGAACGACACAAAACAGTTATCGGCTCCAGTATCAAACAAACACGAAGCATAAATACCATTCACAAGGAACGTACCATTAACTACATTGTTGTCAGCCTGGGCTTGGCGCGCATTGATGTTGAAAGTTCTGGCGTGGGAGGCTTGTTGCTATTTACTGAGGCTGTTGCTACTGCTGAGGCTGCTGCTGCTAGGGCTCTTGTTTCACAACCCTGTTCGAGCACATGTTCGCGAAGTGGTTGGGATCACCACACGCGAAGCAGAATCTAGCGTTGATCGCGGGTGCCTGAGCTGCTTGTTGGCCTTGAGGAGCTGGGAGTAGAGCTTGATGAGCAGTGGCTTGAGCTGGTGCTTGTCGGGGACCAGTACGGCAATTAACAGTGAAGTGGTCGTACATATTGCAGTAAACGCAGAATCGGCAGGCGATACCCACCGGGTGATGGTAAGTACATGTTGGGCAGGCAGGGTGGGGACTAGTGTATGCACGATTTGCAGGTGGTGCGTAGATAACTGGAGTTGATCGATGGTGAGATTGCTGCTGAACCGGTACGGCTTGAAGTGGAGCAGCAGTGGTAGTGAATGCACAGTTCTTGTTGTTGGAGCTGTTGTTGTTCTTCTTCTTCTTGCGGCGTGAGGACTTTAATGATTGAGCGGCGGCGGTTTCAGTGGATGGTTCGGCGGTAGCGTGATGCAAGTTCTTGGTAGCTTTATCCCAGAAACCAGCTTTGACTCGCTTGTCGTTGATTTCCGCGGCAAGCGAATAAGTTTCTTCGATTGTTGCTGGCTTTACGGCATGCACAAAATCTGCAACACAGTCTGGCAAAGCTCGAATGTACTTCTTGATTGTCATGTCGGTAGTCTTCACCTGATCGGGACAGATAATACTGAGCTGCTTGAAGCGAGCAGTTAAAGCAGCGTTGTCACCTTCCTTCTGCTTCAGATGCCAGAATTCGTCCTCCAACTTCTGGCGCTCATGGGGAGGGGAGAACTCTTCCACTAGGACGTTCTTCAACTCATCCCATGACAAACCATAAGCTGCGTCGTTTCCGCATTTGTTCCTCTCGGCCGTCCACCAGTCTAATGCGCGGGAATGGAAGACGCCGGTAGCATTTAGAGTGCGGAGATCGTCAGGACATCCACTCTGACGCAGAGTGACTTCGATCGAGTCGAACCATTGAAACAAGGCCGTAGGGCCATCTTCGCCAGTGAACTCTTTCGGTCCGCATGCTTGAAACTGTTTGAAGCTGAAGGCAGCTTTGGGAGTAGCTTTGGGAGCTTCGGTTCTGGACTCTTCAGACGATTTGCTTGTGACAACCGGTGATTTACGGCTCTTAATTACGTGATTAACAGGTGATTAATGCAATAATAAATAGTGTTTACAGCACAAATTAACTTAATTAGGCCTTTGGAGTGCCTAGGAACGTTTATCCGACTTTACAGTACGCGTATGAAGATTCGCGTGGAATCTGCGGAACATCAAACGACAACGAACGCGTCACACGACAAACGCCACTATTATACACCTTTTAATTTTAAAAAAATATGCTTTCGACACTTATGGAGTTTGGGTTGCGATATCGGGTCTCGTAGGAATTACGGGCCACTTACACATGAGATGGGCTTGTGGGCCCTGGGCCCAAGCCCAAAACCCACAAGCCTAAACCTGCACATAATATATTAGATCTCTTCTTTAAGAATCTTATCAAAATCTATACTAAATCTCTAACAAAATCTCTACAAAAGATTTTGTCTCAAAAGATGAACACACAAGATCTCTTGAGAGATCTCAACATCTCTATATAAGACATTATGTCTTTTAATTCTCATTCACAAACAAACACAGAGGATCCATCTTCTCTAAACCCATGTGATCTCTCTCTCTCTTTCTCGGTTATAATATCTGACCCAAAGAAGTTTCTTTTACACAGGAGCACACTTGAACAATAACCATTACACCATAACTCCCTACAACACGCCCCCCCCCCTCTCCTGTCAACCTCCGATTCCGGCGACCAGCGACGGCGCTAGGTGACGACTGGCAGCCCCCCCCCCCCTGATGATCTCCAGGGACGACAGGCGGAGCCGCTGCCTCTCACGACGGTGGCGGTGGTAGGATTTCTTGGTGGTGCCAGTGATGAGATCCGATGACGACCAATACAGAGAGTCAAATCGAGGAGAGATAGAGATCGGAGAGAGTTGGAAGAGAGAGAGGAAGAACGGCGGAGAAGGAGCGGCCCCGCCGCTCCCGGCGATGGTGGTGGCGGCGTCGGTGTTTTGGTACGTCGAGTTTCACAGTAAGACACTCCCCTGTCTCCGATTCATTTTTTATTCTTTGTTTTTGTCCGATGATTGATGTTAAAGTGTTGTTACGACAGCCAGTCGGCGACGAACCGGCGCCGACGATGGCGGCGGTTATGAAGGTGCTAATCTCGGGTCAGGTCAGTCAAAAGTCCGAGATTTTGAGTCGAGTTTGGGTCATTTTCAGCTTCAGGTTTTATACACGGCTTCGGTTCCAGAAGTAAGCTCGGTTCAGTTCAGATTTGGGAAGTGGCTCGGGTCAAGGGTCAACAGCAATTCGGTCGAGTCTGGTTTCAGTTCGGGTCTCATTACGGACAGGTCAACAGTCAACAACGGTCGGGCCTGGTCAGCATTGGTCAACCCGTGGTTCGGGTCACGCGGTACAGTCAGACGTCTCGGTTTGGTCGACTCGGTCAAACCTGGTCAACATAGTGAGTTAACTCGGTCATCTCAATCGGTCAACTTAGTTGACCCGGTCAACTCAGTCCACGTTTCGACGTCTCAACAAGAGATTTGGTAATTAATAACGATACGTTCATAGTTTATGTTTAAAGGTTGTTTTACTTACGCTAAATCGAGCTCCCAAACCGACCAAACAACTGAATTATTAGTTGATATTTACTTTGATTTAATTATTATTTCGTTTACATAAATTAGCAATGCATTAATATTATTGATTTGGCGATTGAATTTTGAAAATATCACGACACTCTAGTTGTCGGGGCCGTCCAAAAACAGAGGAAACTCTGCCCGTTTTTCGAGAAACCCGTAAACAAAATGTGTTTTATAATAAAACGAACTTCACTGATCCAAATAATCTTTCATAAACGTGAATACAAGTATATAACTACATACGACAACACTTTACAACATCACGAAAATGACGATTCGAATATTATTCTTTTGTTATTTTCGACAATTCTTTCAAGTATCAAACACTACGAATTCTTTTCTAAAATAAATATAATTTAGATATTTATTTCAAATATCAAATAACATGATTTCGTTTTGTAAAAAAATAAATATAGTTTGTATATTTATTTGAAATATCAAACAACACGATTTCGTCTTATAAAATAAATATAGTTTTTATATTTATTTCAAGTATCGTACCACGCGAATTCCTTTATAAAAATAAATATAGTGTTATATTTATTTCAAACACAACAACTCGAGGATTCTCTTATAAAATAAATATAATTTTTTTTTCAAGTGCCGAAACGGCATATACATATGTTTTGGCAAATATATAATACAAGTTTATTATATATTACTTTCATACGAATATTCCTATATACACAAACGACTTCTCGGGGCGACAAAGTTTAACTTAGTCATTTTCGTTAAATTAACAACTTACCGTTGAATCGTTCGGTTAACGATTCGGTAGAGCTCGATGACACGTAGTTTAGTTACTGTGTTTATTTAGAAAACTTATAAGATATTCCGTGTTAGGAATATTGTAGAATGCACGCTAGCGAGTCTCGTCTTGGAAACGACATCACGAAGTCATAATTAGCTAGCTTTGCACAAGGCAATTCAGGTGAGTTCATAACCCCACCTTTTTACAGTTTTACATTTTTCTAAATGTTTTCAGGGTGGAAAGACATGCACATTTTGCAAAACATACAAGGGTTTCAATAAACATGAATTACATATTTCCAAACCATTTTATAGACAAGTTTTAACGGACATGAATGGTTTATTAAAAGCTTATGTTCCATACAGGTTTTTCAATCAAGAGTATTTTTCGGAATGTGCATACACATGTATTCTAGTTTCTAAAATTCGGAGAAATACAAGTACAAAGAGGTACATCAAACTAAGGAATGATACATAGATCACGTGACGAATAGGGTGCCATAAGCACCATTAATCAACAATATACCTAGACCGCGGAACAAAAGGTTAGATCTAATGGGTTTCAGGCAGCCACACTCTGGGCCACGTGCTACCTGGAGTGCTTTTGTGTCCCTAGTCATGAATCGACAAGTAAAAATGCCTATGGTTTGGATGCTTCCTATGTCGTTACATATATTAGTGGTCTTGCAAACCATTAGCGATCTCGTATTCCTTACATATACAGAACTCAGTTTCAAGACGTCTTTACAAATTACATGCCATGTTCAAAGCACAGGATTATGCATGCATGTTGTCAATGTCGGGGTGGACAATGACGGTTATACAAGTTTTACAAACACAAGAGTTTACAAAATCAAGGTTTTTTATAATGCTTTACAAATACAGAGTTTCCATATAACATGACAAGAAAATGATTTTAAATTCGTTTTCTCAATAATACTACAAAAACCGGTTATTCAAAAAGATTTATTTTAAATCTTTTCGAAAACAAACTATGAACTCGCTCAACTTTATGTTGACTTTTTCGCATGTTTCTTTCTCAGGTTACTTTTCAGAAACTATGGCACGGTTGGAATAGGAGAACCATGTGGAGTCGAGTACTTAGTGGCGTTCATTTCTAAAAGACTTAGCTTATTTGCTTCCGCTGTGCAATGAAGATATCGGTCCAGTCACGCCAGCTCTGATAATTTCAGGGTGTGACAGATTGGTATCAGAGCTATAGGTTACAGCGAATAGGGTTTCTGTAGAGATACCTAGGCTCTAACCTCACTTTTCTCTAGGGACTTAGATTACTAAGACTTTGAATATATACAAAACGCCTAAGACTCGAATATGGTCTCCAACCGTTGCCAAAGAACAAACATTCAAAATTTTGTTTTCAAACATACGCAAAAGTGGTGTTCTATACACGGTACATAAAACAGTCGCATACAGTGCACAAAACTTTGAAGAGCTTAGGAAACATGCATACGAAACCTTTGGAAACTCATGTTGAAGTTCATTAAACGTCATTACGTAGGAACCGCGAATATTAACTCGGGCACACACTATTATTCATATTGTCTATGATATTTTGACTTCCCGAGCAGGCAGCTTACGCATAACGAAACGCTAGTGCACGAGAATACATGGAACTCAAATTTTACGTCAACGGATGTCGGAGTACATCGCATTCTACGCGAAATGAAACGAAATGCTAGTGCACAGGTATACGTGAAACTTAAGTTATACATCAACGGAGGTTGAAGTGCGTCACATACGACTTTCGAGGAAGCGGCGGTTTAGCACGCGGTCCTGCAAACAACACGAGTCATGCTAAGGAGAAGACGCATGCCTTCATATTCCCCCTTATCTTATTAACGACGAATACGCTATGTTCGACATTCCATGGCAATGTCACCTAACAACCGGTCATCACACGCAATCCCAGGTAAAGTCCCCAAATTTCTTTTATTGAAATTTTGACTTTTACATTTACTGAGTAGATTTTCGTATCTCTACTCCTCTTAATGGTCATTGTGTCACGATCATTTCTTTCATTACATCGAATACTCATTTGCTTCATTTCTTGAAAAATTCATATGTTACGCATGCATCGTTTGTTACGCATGTGGTTTCGTTTCGAATAAGGGTTTCATGAAAGTTCAAATATTATTTCGCTAAATTTAATTATTGAATTGTGATTCGAATGACCCGCATTATTGTAATTGTTGGCTCCTTTGTTATCAAGTCAACACATTCTCTTGAAATTTCTTTTCTTTTCAAGTTACATACATGGTTTTTTTTCGTTGTGACCATGCCGAAAGTTTTCTTGTCGATACATGTACTTATTGTCGGCTTGCGCCGAAATCAAATTCAATTGTTTGAACTTGTTCATTACACACATTCAATTCAAAGCATCATATGATGTATTGGGAGCATCATATTCAAATCAATTTTTAACGAACGTTTCATTTGTTCCGAGTGGTAGTAGACTTGTTTGGCCTACCACTCCATTAAGTTTTTTGTTGATTTCGACACCTTGTGGTGGTGTTTTCATTAATTTGAAGCTTACGCTGATCACGTTACGCATCTCATGCACGGATTTAATTATTTATTTAATGATTTGTTTTAAATCCGTTTTGATTTATCATGTTAAAGCAGTCTTAATACAATGGTGTGCTAAGATAATGGTACACAAATTCATTTTATATTCTGTTGTACCTATTATCGGTTCTTTCATTATCGATCGAATGTTTTGCTATATTCATTTCTTCTTCATCTTCGATCGAAAACATTATTTCATTGATGTTCTATTTTCAGTTGAAAATCCTTTGATGTTTGTTTGGAACAAGCATTCAGATTTACCTTGTTAAACCTTCATTTGATTTCAAACACGGTGAACTTGTTCGGTCACCGCTATTATTGAATTATTCTGATCACTACGACACCTTGTGGCGTCGGTAGAACTTGCAGCTTGGGCTGATCATGATCGAGCGTTCATGCAAAACTATTTCATTGAACTTGTTGATTCTAAGTTCCATTTAGTAGATGTTATCGTTTCTAGAATTCATTTGCATATTGTAAACATCCACTTGGGATTCTATTGGTCGAAATTCCTCTTTTATTGGACCCCTGTTAACTTGGTCACATTGGTGACTGTATCAGTATATCTCGTTTCCTTTGACATTATTCGTATTTACTAACGCATAACGTAACTCTAAGGAGTTAACGTAGTCTAAATTTCGAGGATGAAATTTCATTAACAGGGGGAGAATGTGACAACCGGTGATTTAATGCTTACATGATTAACAGGTGATTAACGCGATAATAAATAGTGTTTACAGCACAAATTAACTTAATTAGGCCTTTGGAGTGCCTAGGAACGTTTATCCGACTTTACAGTACGCGTATGAAGATTCGCGTGGAATCTGTGGAACATCAAACGACAACGAACGCGTCACACGACAAACGCCACTATTATATGCCTTTTAATTTAAAAAAAATTATGCTTTCGACACTTATGGAGTTTGGGTTGCGATATCGGGTCTCGTAGGAATTACGGGTCACTTACGCATGAGATGGGCTTGTGGGCCCTGGGCCCAAGCCCAAAACCCACAAGCCTAAACCTGCACATAATATATTAGATCTCTTCCTTAAGAATCTTATCAAAATCTATACTAAATCTCTAACAAAATCTCTACAAAAGATTTTGTCTCAAAAGATGAACACACAAGATCTCTTGAGAGATCTCAATATCTCTATATAAGACCTTATGTCTTTTAATTCTCATTCACAAACAAACACAGAGGATCCATCTTCTCTAAACCCATGTGATCTCTCTCTCTCTCTCGGTTATAATATCTGACCCAAAGAAGTTTCTTTTACACAGGAGCACACTTGAACAACAACCATTACACCATAACTCCCTACAACACCACCCCCCTATCCTGTCAACCTCGAATTCCGGCGACCAGTGGCGGCGCTGGGTGACGACTGGCAGCCCCCCCCCCCTCTGATGATCTCCAGCGACGACAGGCGGAGCCGCCGCCTCTCACGACGGTGGCGGTGGTGGGATTTCTTGGTGGTACCCGTGATGAGATCCGATGACGACCAATACAAAGAGTCAAATCGAGGAGAGATAGCGATCGGAGAGAGTTGGAAGAGAGAGAGAGGAAGAACGACGGAGAAGGAGCGGCACCGCCACTCCCTGCGACGGTGGTGGCGGCGTCGGTGTTTTGGTCCGTCGAGTTTCACAGTAAGACACTCCCCTGTCTCCGATTCATTTTTTATTCTTTGTTTTTGTCCGATGATTGATGTTGAAGTGTTGTTACGACAGCCGGTCAGCGACGAACCGGCGCCGGCGATGGCGGAGGTTATGGAGGTGCTAATCTCAGGTCAGGTCAGTCAAAAGTCCGAGATTTTGAGTCGAGTTTGGGTCATTTTCAGCTTCAGGTTTTATACACGGCTTCGGTTCCAGAAGTAAGCTCGGTTCAGTTCAGATTTGGTAAGTGGCTCGGGTCAAGAGGTCAATAGCAACTCGGTCGAGTCTGGTTTTGGTTCGGGTCTCGTTACGGACAGGTCAACAGTCAACAACGGTCGGGCTTGGTCAGCATTGGTCAACCCGTGGTTCGGGTCACACGGTTCAGTCAGACGGCTCGGTTCGGTCGACTCGGTCAAACCTGGTCAACACAGTGAGTTGACTCGGTCAACTCAACCAGTCAACTCAGTTGACCCGGTCAACTCAGTCCACGTTTCGACGTCTCAACAAGATATTTGGTAATTAATAACGATACGTTCATAGTTTATGTTTAATGGTTGTTTTACTTACGCTAAATCGAGCTCCCAAACCGACCAAACAACTGAATTATTAGTTGATATTTACTTTGATTTAATTATTATTTCGTTTACATAAATTAACAATGCATTAATATTATTGATTTGGCGATTGAATTTTGAAAATATAACGAAACTCTTGTTGTCGGGCCGTCCAAAAACAGAGGAAACCCTGCCGTTTTTCGAGAAAACCATAAACAAAATGTGTTTTATAATAAAACGAACTTCACTGATCCAAATAATCTTTTATAAACGCGAATACAAGTATATAACTACATACAACAACACTTTACAACATCACGAAAACGACGATTCGAATATTATTCTTTTATTATTTTCGACAATTCTTTCAAGTATCAAACACTGCGAATTCTTTTCTAAAATAAATATAATTTAGATATTTATTTCAAATATCAAATGACATGATTTCGTTTTGTAAAAAAATAAATATAGTTTGTATATTTATTTGAAATATCAAACAACACAATTTCGTCTTATAAAATAAACATAGTTTTTATATTTATTTCAAGTATCGTACCACACGAATTCCTTTATAAAAATAAATACAGTGTTATATTTATTTCAAACACAACAACTCGAGGATTCTCTTATAAAATAAATATAATTTTTTTTCAAGTGCCGAAACGGCATATACATATGTTTTAGCAAATATATACAAGACGCTATATATATAATACAAGTTTATTATATATTACTTTCATACGAATATTCCTATATACACAAACGACTTCTCAGGGCGACAAAGTTTAACTTAGTCATTTTCGTTAAATTAACAACTTACCGTTGAATCGTTGGTTAACGATTCGGTATAGCTCGATGACACGTAGTTTAGTTACTGTGTTTATTTAGAAAACTTATAAGATATTCCGTGTTAGGAATATTGTAGAATGCACGCTAGCGAGTCTCGTCTTGGAAACGACATCACGAAGTCGTAATTAGCTACTTTTGCACAAGGCAATTCAGGTGAGTTCATAACCCCACCTTTTTACAGTTTTACATTTTTCTAAATGTTTTCGGGGTGGAAAGACATGCACATTTTGTAAAGCATACAAGGGTTTCAATAAACATGAAATACATATTTCCAAACCATTTTACAGACAAGTTTTAACGGACATGAATGGTTTACGAAAAGCTTATGTTCCATACCGCTTTTTCAATCAAGAGTATTTTTCGGAATGTGCATTCACATGTATTCTAGTTTCTAAAATTCGGAGAAATACAAGTACAAAGAGGTACATCAAACTAAGGAATGATACATAGATCACGTGACGAATAGGGTGCCATAAGCACCATTAATCAACAATATACCTAGACCTCAGAACAAAAGGTTAGATCTAATGGGTTTCAGGCAGCCACACTCTGGGCCACGTGCTACCTGGAGTGCTTTTGTGTCCCTAGTCGTGAATCAACAAGTAAAAATGCATATGGTTTGGATGCTTCCTATGTCGTTACATATGTTAGTGGCCTCGCGAACCATTAGCGATCTCGTATTCCTTACATATACAAAACTCAGTTTCAATACGTCTTTACAAATTACATACCATGTTCAAAGCACAGGATTATGCATGCATGTTGTCAATGTCGGGGTGGACAATGACGGTTATACAAGTTTTACAAACACAAGAGTTTACAAAAGCAAGGTTTTTTATAATGCTTTACAAATACAGAGTTTCCATATAACATGACAAGAAAATGATTTTAAATTCGTTTTCTCAATAATACTACAAAAACCGGTTATTCAAAAAGACTTATTTTAAATCTTTTCCAAAACAAACTATGAACTCGCTCAACTTTATGTTGACTTTTTTGCATGTTTCTTTCTCAGGTTACTTTTCAGAAACAATGGCACGGTTGGAATAGGAGAACCATGTGGAGTCGAGTACTTAGTGGCGTTCATTTCTAAAAGACTTAGCTTATTTGCTTCCGCTGTGCAATGAAGATACCAGTCCAGTCACGCCAGCTCTGATAATTTCGGGGTGTGACATTGCTCACATTCTCGTATATTTCACTCACGATCTGAGGAACTACCTTTGCTACTTGCTTAGCGACGAGAGCAGCAAGGCGTTTGTCTCTCTGTTCTTGACGAGTAACTCGTGGGTGACGGGGTCCGGATGACGACATTGTCTGCAACAGACATCGCCATGGGGCTCAAACTCAATATAATCGAATCTCACCTCACACGTCTAACACTACTAAAGCTCAGGAACACGTATAATCACGTAAGCACATAGGCACATAATCATAGATTCACATAAGCATAGAAGCATGTAAGGCACAGAAACACAGAATCACAGGAACACCGAAGCATGTAAGCACAAGAGGTAGTCAGAATACAGAAACCTATCATTCAAAGTCCGCGAGCGTTCGAAAATAGCGATCGCGATTAATATAGCGAGTAGAATAGCATAAGCGGATAATATAGCAATCAACATGGCGTAAAGTCGTTTCTCATGTAGTAGCGATTTGTCAGCGCTTGTGCAGTGTGTTGTGTGTTTAGCGGAAGCAAAAAGGCGTTAGATCAAAACCAGTAGTACCTCAAAACGCTAACAAATAAGCATAAACTACATAAAAACACTTAAAATTCACATAAAACGACACACATCAGAGTCGGTAGTAGCGAGCTCAAAATCGAAACATATAAAAATCGAGAAATAGATTGTCTCAGGCTCGATAGACATTGACTACCCAAAGTGATGCGACAATTCACAAGGACTTTTTGTACACACTTTGACCTTCAGGACTGTGCTTTCACCTCGAATCTGGGCGATCGGCACGCATCCTTCCAGCCATATCGTGACTTCAAGTCGTTGGAGTCCGTCGAGACTTAGGTGAGAGTTTGTAAAACAAAATTGGGCGGAATAAGTCGTCAAGGTTCGGGTTTCAGCCCTGACTTAATAACTTCGTTCCTGTTTTGATAAAATAAAAGAGAATTAGGGGTCGTTTGGTAGCCTCTTAATGGTCATTCAGATGCTACCTCTTAATGGTTTAAAACCTCTGAATGAATAAGAGGTAACCTCAAGTCTGAAAGGTTAAGAGGCAACCTCTAAATGGTAAATCATCACATGTCACATTTTTCTACCTTCTTATTGGTAAAATTCTTAATGTTTCCATTAAGAGGTAGCCTCTTAATGACTATTCAGAGGCTACCAAACAGCCCCTTATGCGTCAAAGTATGGATTTCACTCCTGATTCAACGTAAATTCTCGTGTTTATAGATAAAATGCGGGTCGAACAAGCAATTTAGTCGAGAGTTTGCGGATTTCACACCTAATCTCAGCCTAATCGCTCGTTCATTTTTGAAAACTAAAGTGCAGTTATAGCGTAGCGTAGGTGAGAATAGCGAGAAATAGCAGTAAGCTCGTACATAATCCCTTCAGGATATGCACAAGTTGGTCTGTTGGTTCCTAACTATAGACTAGGTCATTTCTAAGACATCGACCCGGACTAGGTCGAGTCTTGCCTAATTCCCTATAGTTATGGCTCTGATACCAATCTGTCACACCCCAACAGATGGCGGAATCATCGGGGCGCGACACTGAGCGAAACAGATTGTCCAGAAGTTTCCATAACAAATATATTTACCAATTATTTAAAACAACATGTCCCATACCATGTCATAAAAGATAACATAATTATTACAGACAAGATCTAGTCAAATTGTTCTGTTCCGACAACTCAGATTTCAAATACAGACAATTGTTTATTTGTTTCTAGACCTTTCCTAGCCTCGATTTCACAACAAGCTAAGCATATAAGCATCCTAAGCACCTGTCACATAAGTTAAAGTAAAAGTCAATACACATAGTGTAAAGGTGAGCATACAAGTTTAATAGATATAGTAGAGTTTGAAATCGTTACGCATAACCAGCACGTACACAGTGTAAAATGAGGCATGTTAGTTATCGACATGAACATATCGATACCAATGACTGCGGGTTGACTGCCCAAGGCAGTTCGTAATACACACTCACCACTGTGAGCCATGTAACAAATTGTCCTTAACAATCCCTGAGTAAACAGGTGCTGAGTCCAAACAAATAGTACTATCATTGCTAAGGCAGGTAGACAGCTTTCCATGTGTAAACATAATAAACAAGCATTCATTAAGTCACGCATAACATGCGGTAACGGTTAGCGTTAAAGTATTGCGTAGTGTGTTCGATGTGATTTAATATAAGTAACGTATGTAACACCCAAAAGTGCGTAAAGCAAAAAGGGTTCGAGTATACTCACAGCGATTGATGGATTGAAGGGAGCGCTTAGAGCGGAAATTAGCCAGATCAGAACGATAGCATAACGATAAGCGGCGCATAAAACGGAATAAGGTGTCAGTGGGTCGAACAGCAATCCGATCGGATGGCAATCCGATTGGGTAGCCGGTCGATCGGGTGACCTTTCGAGTGGATTGTTACTTCGTTTGGGAAAGATGTGTTTGTGTATGATGGCTTGCCTTTTGAAGTTTCCGTTGTAGCATTTTAAAAACTTAGAAGTATCCCTACCTTTCAGGTCGATCGATCGGACAAACGTTTGATCGGTCGACAATCCGATTGGTTGGACACCTTAGTGAGAACAAATTCACAACAGTTTGTCACTCGATCGGATTGTAGTCCGATCGGGTGGCAATCCGCTGGTACTGCACATGTTTGAAAATTGTTTAAATGTTGAGTTCAAAACATCACAGGGTCGGATGGTCGGTCGATCGGGTGGCAACTCGATCGGACGACAATCCGTTTGGTGTTCAAAACTCTTGAAGTTTGTAATAAAAGTCAAATGTAGGGCCAAGGTGCAAGCCGATCGGGTGGCAACCCGATAGGGTGACAATCCGATCGGACAACAGTCCGATCGAGCGGCACTCCGTTCTGGTCGGCCTGATCGTCTTACACTTGGTTGATTTGATGGTTTGTCGTTTCATCGAGACAGTGTGTCAACGTGCTAATCAACAGAACCCCATCTTGACCCAAGTGACCCGATCGAACAGGAATCACCCAAGTTCAACCAGTTAACCGGTTCATGACGATTGTTCTTGACTAACCCGAAGTCGGTTGTCTCATTGGTAGGACTCAGATCTTGAACTAAGACATCACCAAGAAGGAGTTGAAGGTTAGAACAAGGTCTGATCCTATCGGTTTTGAGTGCACTGAGTGTAAAAGAGTTGAAAGAAAGTTAGAAACCATCTTTCAATCCTTTTTCACCATGAATATGTTCAGATCTATACAAGATCTTTGTTTATTTGTGTGAAAATCGTTTAGATCTAAGTTGTTCTTGGTGGTTTGAAGCCAAAACATGAAGTTCATAATAACACCATGATGACATCATCCTAGAACACCTCAAATCTAGTGATTTCACGGTTAAAAGTTAAGATTTAAAAGATAGAAAGGTGTAGGAGTGCATGTAGATTACGAAAGTACAAGGTTTGGGTTGAATACTTACAAGAATCGTGAGAAATCTGAAGAAAAGTGGGCAAGCAGCGCTGGTCGGATGAGAGGTGCAGAAAAAGGTAAGTTTGTGATGTTGACATGGGTATTTATAGGGTTTCCATAAAAGGAAAGGGGGATAGGTGGCTGCTCGATCGGGTGGTAACCCGATCGGGTGACTGCTCAATCGAGTGGCAGCTCGATCGAGTGGCAGCCCGATCGGGTGGCAGCTCGATCGGCTGGCCACTCGATTGGAGGGCACAACGCGATGAGTTTTGTTGTTTCGATTGCTATTGCGAGCGTTGCGATGGGATAGAGCTTCCTAGTCAAATTACTATATCAACATACAATCATCCTTATTTCATATTCGTTTAGCGTTTGCGATTCGATTGCGATTGAGTTTCGATTGCGTTTCGGTTAATCACCACACATAAACATAATTAAACATGCACAAGTAACACATAAGGCACACACACATAGAACAATATCCAGAACGCGTAATTCGAGTTGCGAGCGCGATTGCGATAACGATAAAGCTATAAAACATGCGATAAATATCGATTAAACCTCAATTATTAATAAGTACTCCACATAATACAACTAACGTAAAGCATAAAATAGACTAACTACAAGTCACAGAAGTCAAAACAGGAATTGAGCAAGGAGTGACAGATCGCAATTAGCAATCTTGTCTCCCTTTGACTTCAATCTTGACTTTGACTTTCGAAACACGGGGTGTTACAACAAACATCTTCACTCATCTAAACTCCTCACTCATCCTCACAAAAGGAGAGTGTTGTAAGCACGGGGGGACACAAATCAAAGAAGAGATATAACACTTGAATATCTCTACTCAAGCCTCTCTCCCAAGGCTGCTTCTCTTTCCACACCTCCACCCACTTCAAATATACCATTAGCTTTCTAAACATTGCTTGATGCAATCGATACAACTGACTTGTACATACCTAGTTCATCTCAACAACAAATCAAAGAGAGTACACTTCAACAAGTGACTAGGGCAAGTTCAGGGATCATTGTTATCCCATAAGCAAAGGAGGCAACACCTCGTGTGTACCAAGAGACACAGACATGTACTTCAAGTGAGACAATTACTACAATTGTAGAGACAACAGTTTCACAATTTTTACATCATTAAGATCTCCTTGAAGGCAACAACTCTTGAGGCAATAGTCTCTTCATCAGTTGGAAGTCCCCAGTATCAAGAACAAGGGCCACTTGGTTTAAAACCAAATTTAACAATCTCAGGTGGGAATTCAGATGATCCTATTAACTCCGTCACACGGGTCGACCAAATTTGCAATACAACAAGAATGAGGGGCGGTGGTTAGCTCGTGGTTTGCCCAAATTTAGGTTGTTTTCACAATCATCATCAAATTTATTTCAGGTTGAATAATCTGAATATTATAATAATATAAGTGTGAAAACTTATATACGAATATGGTTATATGTTTGAAATTAATAGGTATATGAATAGGAAAAATAAAGTAAATAAAAGAAATTCATATCAGTCATAATATTCGGTCATCTGTTTACCTATTATAACTATGTTTACCTATTATAGCTCCTGATTATTAGGAGCTCTTTACTGTATTTATATCACCTCTTTTGAGAGGTTTATTATCAATAAGAAAACTTAAATCCATAGTATCGATTTCTTCATGGTATCAGAGCGGGTTCTCAAGAACCATCGCTCATAACACAAGATAACCGGAGAAAAACCCAGCGGCAGTGGCAAGACCGATGCCATTGACGTCAACTCACCATACTACCTATCCCCTTCCGACTTACCCAAACAAATGCACGTAAACGAGGTGCTTACAGACGAGAACTACAGCGACTGGGCCAAGGAGATGGCCAACTTCCTGTTTGCGAAGAACAAGATGGGTTTTGTGGATGGAACAATCAAAAACCAGAAAAGGCAGCGGAGAACTATATGCAGTGGATGCGTTGTGACGCCATGATTATCGGATGGCTCACAACGGCAATGGATAAAGACATAAGAGGAAGCGTAAAGTATGCTAATGACTCCTCTGAAATATGGAACGATTTGAAGGAAAGATTCGGAAAGGAGAGTGCTCCTCGATCCTACGAACTGAAGCAGACTCTTTCAATAACTCAACAAGATGGCGCATCAGTCTCAGCCTATTATACCAAACTCCGCTGTATATGGGATGAGATACAATCGGTTTTTTCGATCCCGCAATGTGACTGTGGAAATTGCTCTTGTAATATTGGAAAGAGGCTCACTGAATTCAAAGAGAAAGAGAGATTGTATGAATTTTTGATGGGACTCGATGGGGATTTTTCCACAATAAGGACCCACGTGCTTTCCATCAAACCAACTCCCACTCTTGGGGAGGCTTATCGTCTTGCTTCAGAAGAAGAACAACAAAAGCAAATAACCACGATGAGAAAGACACATGTAGAACCGGCTACTTTCAAAACTCAAGGACGAAGAGACGGACCCTCTAACTCTCAGCGAAACAAACCGGCGACATTCAAGGAGTCAAAACATATCACTGATGAAGTCGACCATTGTTCTCATTGTGGAAGAGATGGTCACAAATGAGAAGGTTGTTTTAAACTGATAGGCTATCCCGAATGGTGGCCTGGCAAAGCCAAGAATGATAAAATGAAGCCGAAGGCAGCCCATGTTGAAACCGAATCAAGCCTGGCGGGTCTGACCGAAGCACAATATCAAACTCTCATGAAGCATCTTGCCAGCAACGAGCAGAATACAGAAGGTGAACCTGTTCGTAAGGCAAACATGGCTGGTAAGCATAATGATATTGATGACTGGATCTGGGATTCGGGCTCAACCGAACACATTGTTCACAAATGGGAGTCTCTTGAGAATGACACTCGAGCCATAAGAGAGGCACCTGTTATGATACCAAACGGTGACAACATACCGGTCGAGGCCAAAGGAGATTGCACCTGATTGGTGGAACTAAAATCAAAGAAGTCTTATATATCCCAAACTTCAATTGCAACTTACTTTCTGTCAGTAGGTTGTCAAAAGAATTACAATGTGTAGTAAGTTTTTTTCCTGATTTTTGTATGATGCAGGACTTACACTCGAAGAAGTTGATTGGCACGGGTAAATGCATTCAAGGTCTATATCGGATGGGAATGGTGGCTCAAGAAAGGAAAGCTATGGCTATCAAGGTTGATGCAAAGGTCTGGCATTCAAGACTAGGTCACGCCTCCGATTCAAAACTATCGCATATTTCTTTTTTACAAAATGTTTCTTTCAATTTTAAGGACAATGTTTGTGATTCGTGTGCTAAAGCTAAACATACACGATCCCCTTTTCCTAAGAGTTTCATTAAAACTACCGAATGTTTTGAGTTGATTCATTGCGATATTTGGGGCAAATACCGTAAGCCGTCCACGACTCACGCTAGTTTTTTCTTAACTATTGTGGATGACTTTAGTAGGGCACTTTGGGTTTTCCTAATCAGACACAAAAGCGAAGCAAGTGACTGTTTGATAAACTTTCATAACATGGTTAAAACCCAATTTTCTAAGTCCATTAAACGGATTAGAAGTGATAACGGAGGCGAGTTCATCTCAAATCGTATGAAAGAGTTCTATGCACGTGAAGGAATTTTGCTTGAGACCACTTGCCCTCACACGCCTCAACAGAACGGGGTGGTCGAACGAAAACATCGACACATCCTTGAGACCGCTCGAGCTCTCATGTTTCAAGCAAATATTCCGAAGCGTTTTTTGGGAGAGTGCAGCTCTCATGTTTCAAGCAAATATTCCGAAGCGTTTTTGGGGAGAGTGCATAGAGACCTCCGTATACATTATTAACCGTCTACCGTCCAAGGCCATTAACAACCAAACGCCTTATGAAATTATATTCGGACAAAAACCCGAGTATGATCATATGAGGACTTTGGGTTGTTTAGCCTACTATAGTAGCATAGAAACGGGAGGTGACAAGTTCGAATTCAGGGGGAGGCCGGGGGTATTCATGGGGTATCCTCACGGTACAAAGGGCTTCAAAATCTTTGATCTTGAGCACGGAAAAATGGCTATTTCTCGCGATGTAAAATTCGTTGAAAACAACTTTCCTTTTACACATCTCAAATCTAAAAATCCAACTTCCGATATTTTTGAGATACCTACTTGGTATGAAGATGATTATGTTAAGGAGGTGGGAGAAGAAAATAATCAAAATGATGTTGTACGTGAATCCAATCAAGAAACAGTGCCCACTCAAAATAATATTGACAATGAACTAATGGATTTTTTTGAAGAAGAAGTTCAAGTTGAAGAAACTGTTACCACTGATGAACCTCGCAACGAACCCCCAACCCCACGAACCACCAGAACAAGGCTGCCACCATCTCGATTTCAAGATTATAAGGTCACGCTACCACCATCCATAGACCATGCAAAGCCCGTGCCCGGTCGAACTTCTTCTACGGTACATCCTCTTTCAAACTATGTTTCATATGATAATTTTTCGGATTCTCACAAGGTTTTTCTAGCGGCCATTACGTCTGTTAATGAGCCAAAGTCTTTTATGGAAGCCATGCAGGATAAAAATTGGCGCGATGCCATGCAACGTGAGATTAAAGCCCTTGAAGAAAATGAAACATGGACTCTAGAAACCTTGCCGAAAGGAAAACATGCCATTGACTCGAAGTGGGTTTATAAGATAAAATATAAACCCAATGGAGAGATCGAGAGATACAAAGCACGTCTCGTTGCAAGAGGATTTACACAAATAGAAGGGGTCGATTATCACGACACTTTTGCACCGGCTGCAAAACTTGTTACCATCCGAACTCTCATCATTGTTGCAGTCAAGAGGAATTGGTTGTTACACCAATTAGACGTGAACAATGCCTTTCTTCATGGAGATCTCCAAGAAGAAGTTTACATGAAAATACCACAAGGTTTTTCCAACAATAAAGAAAATCGAGTATGTCGACTGCGCAATCTTTGTATGGCTTGAAGCAGGCTTCTCGTACTTGGTATAAAAAATTCACGATCTCCTTGTTAGATATCGGCTACAAGCAATCTTATGCTGATCACTCTCTCTTCACGTATCAAAATAATAGCAAGTTCGTGGCACTTCTAATCTATGTCGATGACGTTGTTATTACCGGCAATGATGAAGACATGATTAAAAAAACTAAAGATCACTTAAATACCAGTTTCAACATCAAGGACCTCGGGCCTTTGAAGTATTTTTTGGGGATTGAAGTTGCTCGTACCGATGACGGAATGGTTCTAAGTCAACACAAATATGCCATGGACATCTTAAACGATTGTGGGCAACTTGGATGTCATCCTAGTAGTTTTCCGATGGAACAAAATTTATGGATTGATAAATGCCATGAAAGTCACAAAACCGATGCTTCTCTTTTTAGGCGTCTCATTGGACGATTGTTATATCTCCAAGCCACACGTCCTGATATCGCGTATGCCGTGAATGCTCTTAGTCAATTCGTCTCGGATCCTAGAGAGGATCACATGAATGCTGTTCTTCGCATCCTCCGTTATGTCAAGTCTACCCTTGGTCAAGGCATTTTCATACCAAAAAGCGGTGGTTTTAATCTGGTTGCTTATTGCGATGATGACTGGATGGGTTGTCCTTTTACAAGGCGTTCACGCACTGGTTATCTTCTCCTCTTGGGTGGTGCTCCGATATCTTGGAAAACTAAGAAACAGTCAGTGGTGTCTCGTTCTTCGGCGGAAGCAGAATATCGTGCAATGGCTACTACAGTTAGTGAGGTTCTTTGGATCCGTTGGCTGCTCAAGGATTTCATGGTGCACTTGCCAGATCCTACACCGCTGTATTGTGACAATCAAGCTGCTAGGCATAATGCTAACAACCCAGTCTTCCACGAAAGAACAAAGCATGTTGAAATGGACTGTTACTTTGTTCGCGAACGCGTTGAGTCTCGTGAAATCTTGCCGCTCCATGTGACCAGCAAACAACAGATAGCCGACCTGTTTACTAAGCCTTTGGGAGCTCAACCACTTCACGATCTACTTGGCAAGCTCGGTGTTCATGACCTTCACACTCCAGCTTGAGGGGGAGTAAAGGAAATAAAAGAAATTCATATCAGTCATAATATTCGGTCATCTGTTTACCTATTATAACTATGTTTACCTATTATAGCTCCTGATTATTAGGAGCTCTTTACTGTATTTATGTCACCTCTTTTGAGAGGTTTATTATCAATAAGAAAACTTAAATCCATAGTATCGATTTCTTCAAAAAATATATGGCATTAAAATTTAAATCTTACAATGTTAAAATAATTTAAATATAGAAAACTTTTCGTATTCTACAACATCTTGATTTAAGCTGAAAAATGATTTAATGGTTTTTATCTTTTTTTCGGAATGGTGATTTTATTTTAATTATTTCATCTATGGGACTCGAAATTAAGATCTCCAAACCTTAGGGGGTGTTTGTTTTTGCTTATTACATCTGCAAAAAGCTTATGTCTGCCCGCCTGCAGACATAAGGCCTTAAAGACCGTTTGTTTTTTTTTTTCAAACAGATCTTAAATTAGCTTCAAACATCTTAAAAAGAAGCTTTGAAACAAAGCTTCAAACATCTGCACATGTCTTCTTCTTCCCTTCTCACCTGCCGCCACCACCTCCGCCACCACCGCACCTCCGCCACCACCTCCGCCACCACCACACCACCTCCGCCACCACCGCACCACCGTAGAGAGAGAGAGAGAGATCTGTGAGAGAGAGAGCTGTGAGAGAGAGAGAGAGCAGTTTCTAGAGAGAGAGAGCAGTTTCTAGAGAGAGAGAGAGTTTCTAGTGAGAGAGAGACCTGTGAGAAAGAGAGAGAGACCTGTGAGAGAGAGAGAGACCTGCGGTGGTGGTGGCGGAGGTCGTGGCGGAGGTCGTGGCGGAGGTGGTGCGGTGGTGGTGGTGGTTGTAGAGAGAGAGAGAGTTTCTAGAGAGAGAGAGACCTGTGAGAAAGAGAGAGAGACCTGTGAGAGAGAGAGAGACCTGCGGTGGTGGTGGCGGAGGTGGTGGCGGTGGTGGTGGTGGAGGTGGTGCGGTGGTGGTGGTGGTTGTAGAGAGAGAGAGAGTTTCTAGAGAGAGAGAGCAGAGAGAGAGAGAGCTTGTGTTTTGTGTGGTTGAAGTTGTTTTTGAAGAACAAAAAAACAAACCCTCTTCTCCTTGCAGACTGCAGACATTTGGGCCACATCTTCTCTTGCAGATGCCTGCAGATGTGGTTCGCAGACTACAGACATTTTACATCTGAAAAAACAAACAGCACCTTAGTGTTCTTAAAGGTTTAGCCTTTGCTAATGAACCATCAACCCCATTGCTTCATAGCCACCACACTATTTAGTTCCTTACTATGGGGGCCCGTAAAAATCGATCCATATTCATCATGTTTATTTTTCAATGGTTTGTAACAATTTGCTTCATGTTGTATTATTTGTAACTGGGTATCAAAATTACCAATAGCTCCATTGGAACACTATAGCCTTATAGGGCATGCAAAGGAAACAATAATACGATGTTAAATCACTACAACATGACTAGCAGTATGATAACTTGATAACGTCCATTGTTACTTCAAACAAGGGTGTTCAATAATCGGTTGTAAATCTATTCAACCAAAAACCAAAGAAAAAACGTGTAAAACCAAATTGAATTACATATTTAGTTTTTAGTTTAATTTTAAAGTGAACAAGATAATCAACTATATATTTTAACCTTTGAATAACACATTAAACATTTAACTAAATAAAAAGTCGAGAGTCTGAAATCCAAACCGATTAACATCCATCTTGTTAAAATACGGGTGCCACTATGATTTGTCCAATTTTGACCAAACAAATATCCAACTCGAAAAAACCAAGACCCTAACCAATAAACACCCTTAAACAAAATCACGAGTTCTCAATGCGATACATCATTTTCATAATAAGATATTCAAACATAGTTAAAAAAAAAATATGCAAAAATACCACCAATGTTCAATACAATACGTTTTAAAAGAAAAAAACAAAGTTAAATAGAAAATATGCAAATAAGGGATTCAAAAAACCATATGCACCAGCTGGGAAGTGAGAATCGAAGATAACATACAAAAACAAAGTTAAAAAAAAAAACCAAATGCATCAGTTGGGAATCGAAGAAAAGTTAAAAATATAATATGCAAAAAAGGAATTCAAATGCACCAGCCGGGAATCGAACCCGGGTCTGTACCGTGGCAGGGTACTATTCTACCACTAGACCACTGGTGCCTCATGTTATAGATGTGTCAACTCAATCTCCAAATTCATAATTTCTAAACCTCCGGTCTGAACCAACCCTGAGACACTGGCCAAAATTTGGGCTCGTCTGCACATCAAGTATTTAACCAGAGCCAAACATGATGGCGCCTTTCATTTCAAATTAACCTTCTTTTCCACTCCAAAATCCAGCCTCAGCAATGATTGTGAGAACGCCTCTACCGAAGAAACGACGGCCTGAAGCCACCGGCAACTCCGATAGCCCTAACTCCGATGGCCGTTTCGTCATCTTCGAGGACCTGCCGGAGCCCGAACCTTCTCATCAACATTCCGATCAGATGCTTTGCACTTACCAGTGCCGCCAACTGGTATGATTAATTTATTACCGTTCCGGTTAAGCTAACCTACGCGTTGTTTCCAGATTGCAATATTCCTATTTATTGTTATGTGTTTCCGAAATAAGAGAGAGAGAGCTTTTAGTAATCGGATGTAATAGTTTGTGAATTTATAGGAGATGTGGTTTGGTGATAACCTAGGGCTTATTTAGGTCTGTTTTTGTAAGGGATTTGGATCGTTCTGGTTCTGGTGTAAGTGCATCTATGGTAGAGTTATATGAATGCTTGTTGTATACTTTGTATCGATTATCGATTGTGTTTGAAAAAGAGTTTAAATTTTAAAGTGATGATAGAAACTTAGTTTAGGGTACAATATTGCTTATTGAGGCCTTCCATTTAGGTGATGTTTGAAATTGAGTATTATTATTGCTTGTGTGTATGCTTGTTGGAACATTGTAAATGAAAATGTGTTTGTTATTTGAAGAAGTTGCTTTAAAGAATTTAAATACTCAGATTGATGTCAGTAGTTGTGAATGTTTTGATGTTGGTTGGATACCTTTGTTCAATGTCATGTAAAGAAGCCATATGCCTACCATTGTTATTTATTTAAACGTTGAATACAGTTGAGGACTCTGACGAAGTGGTCATAAAGTCGCACAAACCGTTGTGTGGGGATTGGTTGTTTGCTATTTGCTTACTTTTCTACTCCTCATTTTTCGATGAAACACTCATTGTCCGTACAGGTCAAAGCAGATTTTCTGGATGCTTTAAGCAGCGCAGAAAAAAAATCACAGGATTATCAATCTAAACTTGAGGCAATGGACAGTGACTTGCACAAATCGGGTGAGTCAATTTGGGGAGTAATGAATTGAAGTTCTTCACAAGACAGTAGTGTTCTTGATATGTTGCATCATGGATACAAACATATAATCTAATATAAGATGGTGTTGTATGCCTATCTTTGCTCCATCAAATAGTTTTTATATAAGCAGCAGTCTTTCTGGTTTTATAGTGGTTGCTACTGTTTTTAAAATACCCGTACCATATATAAAGCTAAAGCTAGCATAGTCAAAAGTTCCACTCAATTCCATGTATTGATCTTAGCCACCGATATACATGAAAAGAAACCATAAAATTGTTCTCAAACAGGTTCTATCTGCATAATTTGTATTACAGACTTTAGTTTGTACATATAGGGTATGTTTGGCATGGAGCTTTTAGGAGCTTCTAGCTTTAAGCTTTTAAGAAAAAGCTCCTACTCAATAAAAAGACTTGTTTGGTTGAAGGAGCTTGAAGCTTTTAGCTTAGGAGCTTGAAGCTTTTGGTTGAATGCTCCTACTAGTAGCGTTTAGAAGGAGCTACAAGCTTTTATGGAAAAAATGACTATTTTAACCTCTAAAGATAATGAAGTTTTTAGTTATGTTTTTTTAGTTATGTTATGTCCATTTTGGTCATTTTATTAAAAGCTCCAGCTACTTTGCCAAACACCTAAATATATCTAAAAAGCTACAGCAACACCTACCAGCTTCCAGCCTCTAGCTTCCAGCCACCAACTTCCAGCCACCAGCTACTTTTGCCAAACATACCCATAATAAATTATGTGTGTATAAAGTTATGTTACAAAGGTAGGCTGATGGGCTAAAGTTGAAGTCTAAGAGTAAGATAATGATATTAACACTTCTTGAAGGTTAAATATTAAACAACCCTAATTTGTCACAAGGAGCCTTATCTATGTCATGTACATAATAGGATTTAGTTGACAGTTTGTAGGACTGGTGAAAATACATACTCATACAGTTAAATACTTAAACGTAAGTTCATGGGTACTAAATAAGCGTTTTGTTTGCTTGCCATTTAGTTTTGTTTTAAAGCTTGTTGAAGAGGGTGCTTATTATGTTTAGTTGTTTACATAAAAAGAGTGAGAGCTCATGGTTAGTCAGTTGGTCAGTTTTTTTTTACTTAGTTCTATTGTTTATCACTCACACATAGTGGTACTTTTTTTTGCCTGCTCTCATTCATATGTCTTCGATAATATATTCTAAAGTGTTAAAAGTGATTATCACTTGCTGCAGAAGCTGAAAGGATGAAATTTCGGGATCAGCTTCTATATGCAGAACAAGAAGTAGCTGCTGCCAAGGGACGTGAGCAGGCCTTGCAAGACCAGCTCTTGAAAGAAGTCAGTGAATCACAGGAGCGGCTAAGAAAGCAAATTCATATCCATAGTGAACTTGAGGTTTAAAACATACCATAGCTATTTCAATCTACTTCCTATTCATTTATTTTGTTATTTGCTTACCGCGTTCTTTGTTTGGATCTGTTTCATACTTATTTAGGTAAAATTTAGAAAAGAGATGGAACTTCGCAAAAATGCAGAATCTTTGCTCTCTTCGGCTGAAGAAAAAGCAAGCCTTTTAGAGGGAAAATTGAGCCACGTCTCTGAAAGTATAGAGAGGGAGAAAGTTCGTCTTCAGAAGGAACTTGCGCAACTTAAACAAGAATCAAAACTTTCCATGGAGAGAATTAGTGCAGATGTGAGTAGTCTTAAGTAATGATGATTTTTTAATTTCTTTTACATGATATGGAATTGATTGCTGCTATTATTCTACTTAGCTTCAAAGGATGGAATGCAAAGCTAGCAACTCTGAGAAAGAAGCAGCTCTGCTAAAGGATCAACTGGAAAACCTTCAAACAAAACTCAATGAGGTTATATAGCATCTTTAGTTATGCTTTGTTATGAATTCATCGTATTCTTCGTCGAATGATGTAGCTTTTTTTAAAAAATTTGATTTTGTTTATGTGCTGCATTCTTAGCTTAATGCAACTGATGGTATCTTGTGTTACACTCCTTATTCACAGTGCTTGCATGAGAAGAATGAAGTAGAGAAAAAACTTTCGACTTTAACACATCAAGAATTTCCTTCAGATGACAATATCTTGGTGAAGCACTTGAGAGAAGAGCTTAGAAACTATGTATGTTTTGTTTTCCTCATTGCAAGTACTTCAATGTTCATGTTTATTTCTTCACATACCTAACATTGATTTTAGTTACTAGTTGATAAAAGGGTTGATAGGGCAAACATTGATCTCGAAAAAGAATAAAAGTATAAAACCAGATTCTCTAATTATTATTAAGGCAACAGAATTCACTTGCTCTAAAGTTACAGTAGTTGTCAGCTGACATGAAAGTTGCATTTATTGGCTGTTTTTTAAGCTAGGATCAGAAGCTACTTTAGTCTACATGATTACTTGAACCGTATATATTTAAGTGATTATTAACTTATTACTGTTGCCGATTATTATTTTTGCTTTATGGTAATCTCATGCCGCATGCATATGCATCAATCAGACGGTCTATACTCTTCTTCAAAATAATGAAGAGATCTTTGCAGAATTTCAAAGTTTTTAGCAAATACAGCGTACTTTTTGTAACACACTACTAGTGAATGTGTATGATTTTAGTTCATAAGTGCTTACTGTTTGTCATTGATATTATTCAAGCATGGCACCTTGCTAACAAAGTATTTAAAGATTAACAAAGTATTTAAAGATGTTTAAACAAAGTATTTAAAATTGTTGGAGGAAAAGGGTCGCAGAGAGAGGGCCGAGTCAGAGGTTTTGAAATTATCGGAAGCACAGATAAATGGAAAGAAGTTGGAGGATGAATTATCTTCATGGAAATCAATAATAAAAGAAATTCCCGGTGTAACATCTGCTGCTGACATCCCTCTTAAGTTTGAAACCTTACAAAAGTTTGTACCAACTTCATTCTATACTTTTATATTTCTTTATTCAACCACCTTATTCATAATTAAAAAAACTGGCTACTAAAATGGTAGTTATTGGCACTATTCTTTCTTTTGGCATATTTAATTGTAACAAAGTCTTCATAAAAGTTCAATCCTACAATCATGGCAAACTATATTATCTTTATTTAGTAATATTAGCATACCACTTACTTCCTAAATCGATGGTGTGTATTATAGAGAGGTTCTTGAAGGCATGATGAAGATGGGAGAGGTTACTGCACGTTTAAAACAAGTGGAGGTTGCTCTTGATGTTGCTGAAAACACTAGACAAAATGTGGAAACAGAGTTTGCGTTAACCAATGAAAAGATGGAACTTTTGAAATTGGAGCTCAAGCGAACTGAGTTACTGGTAAGTTGGTATGAAATTACAATTATGCTGGTGTGTAATATAAGGTGGTTACCAAATTATTATATTATTATACACATATATACTTAAAAGGCTATTTTGTCAACATCAACCAACTTTGGCCCCTCAACTTTAGCATCAACCAACTTTGGCCTCTCAACTTTAGCATCAACCAACTTTGGCCTCTCAACTTTGATAATGACATATTTAGCCCCTCAACTTTGGTAATCACATATTTAGCCTCTTAACTTTAATAATGATATATGTTTAGCCCCTCAACTTTTGTCAACATCAACCAACTTTCATCCTTCAATATTGGTAATGACATATTCGGCCCCTCAACTTTGGTAATGGCATATTTAGTCCCTCAACTTTAATACTGATATGCAGAGGTGTCTCTAAGAATTCACGTACCCTGTTCGAGCTCGAAAAAATGTGCCCATCCATAATGTTTTATTAGTATTAAAAAAAATCAAATTAGTATTGGGCTCAATAAACCTAATGCCAAGTGGGCTAAATTCTAAACCATAAAAAATGATTTGTAAATGGGCCTATATTGGAATTGGTATGTGTTTGTTTACTATTTAAAAAAATAACATATATATATATCTGATTTTTTTTTAAATCCTGTGCCCCTCGAAATCACGGGCCTTGTGCGGAGGTCCTCCCCGGATTAGTAATCTCCCCGCACACCATCATAGCCGCCCATGCTGATATGTTTAACCCCTCAACTTTTGTCAACATCAACCGACTTTGTTCCCTCAATTTTGGTAATGACACACTTAGCCCTTCAACTTTAATAATGACATGTTTAGTTCCTCAACTTTAATAAGGTTTTCTTTTTTATAATTTTTATTATTTACTCTCACTTTATTATTGTTACTATTTAGACCCTTAATTTTTAGTTTTATTTGTTTTTACTTATTTTCAGTGGTTTCTTTTTAGTTTTTTTTTTCTCAAAGTAATGTTTTTCTAAATTTTCCATATGTACCGTCCTAAGTAGGTTATTTCAGTTACATTTTGAAGCCACCGCAGATATTTGCTTTTATGGTTATAACGAGTGTCAATACCGTAACGAACTTAACCGATAACTTTTCCGTGACTTTTGAATTTTGCCGCGACATGACTTTTTTTATCTTCACGTAGACTGGCCCGTCACAATTTGTTTATTTTTATCTACGTTTCGAACCCCCGCTGCGGAGCGCGGGTGGTAACCCACTAGTTTCTTTTAAATCAACAAATCTTGGATATTTG
This sequence comes from Helianthus tuberosus, assembly GCA_030545235.1. NCBI lineage: Eukaryota > Viridiplantae > Streptophyta > Magnoliopsida > Asterales > Asteraceae > Helianthus > Helianthus tuberosus. The sequence goes on from CM060405.1 coordinate 87,885,184, forward strand.
TTGACCTCGTTTTTGTGTGCTTTGTTTGTTTGATGGTATGACCTATGATTGATTAATGTTGTACACTTGTACATGAAGCTGTTGGTTCTAACTTGTATCTGCCTTATATTATTTGCAGCTTTCTTCAACTACAGAGGAGAGAGATCGTTTGAAGATTGTTGTTGATCAATTGAAACAGCAGAAGATTGTTGAAGCAGGGGGTGCAATGACAGATGGGGCGGTTAAGGTTGTAGACTCGAGGTCCTAATTTTGAAGTTTTATCTGTTTGTGGGTTTGTGCTAATAAAAATGTTACCTTTTCCTGCAATGACAGGAGCTTGAAGCATCCCTTGCCATGAAGGAAGATCTTATAAAGCAATTGGAGAGCTCTATACAAGCGCAAAAAGACGTGAACGCTCGTCAACATAATGAAATAAAGTTACTTAATGAAAGGCTGAGTAATGAATCAAGAAGAATAAAGTCATTAGAGAGGGAGGATGATCGTCTCCGCTCAGAGATAGCTATATTGGAGTCAAAGGTTAGATTCATCTACTACATCTAAACTTTTCGTCTTCATATTTCTGTTATGTTATTTGGTTCATTTATGGTTCAGTTGGCTGTATATTCTATCATTTACAGTTGGGTCATGGTGATTTTTCATCTGCAAGTACAAAAGTATTGCGTATGGTGAACAGCTTGGCAGTTGACAGTGAGGCAAAACAGACAATAGAGGCTTTGCAGAATGAATTACAGAAGACAAAAGACAAATTACAAGCCATTGAGGAGTTAAAAAAACAATCAGGTATACTTGCTATGTCTTTACTGCTAAAAGACATGTAACATCCGAGAAAGGTGTATTCTGATCGCTGTATTATTCTGCAGGTGATGCTGGGACATTGGTAGATTCATATATTTCTGGAAAAGTGGTTCAATTAAAAGAGCAAATTGCCACCCTCGAGAAACGTGAGGAAAGGTAGGTGACATGTTTTATTTGGAACCGTTTAGGTTCTTTAAACATTAGATTAAAGACGTCGCATGATATGATACAGGTATAAGGCAGTTTTTGCGGATAGAATCTCAGTTTTTCGACGTGCTTGCTGTGAACTATTCGGCTACAAGGTACAATTGGAACTTACATAGATTCTTTATTTTGTTATATATTTCTGTTACTTATATATAGATGTGCAGATTGTCATGGATGATCACCAACGATCAGATGGGATCCCTGTTACACGGTTTACCCTTCAGTCTATATATGCTCAAAGTGATGATGAAAAACTTCAGTTTGAGTACGAATCAGGGAACACAAAAGTTCTGGTAAGATGGTAATCTGTGTTCGAGGTCAATTAGTCAACAGTCGTGTAGCACACTAGCACGTTTCATATATTAAGATTGTTTGTATCAAAGTGTTCAGCAACGAGCCTTACCATGCATATTGCTTTTACAATGTTTCAGGGAAATAACTACACCCAACAACCCGATATATCCCACCAGGTTAGTTTATTTTTTGTAGTAGGTGTTTCCTGTTAAATAGTAGATCCGGAAAGTGGGACGGTTTGGGTAGTACAGGATAGTGTCCTTAAAAGCAAGTTGAAAAAATGCTCCTTTATTGTAGTAAATTTACAAGGATCGCTTGGTTTTTCCAGGTTGAAATTTTCATACGGAAGCTGAACTCTATTCCGGCTTTCACTGCCAACTTAACAGTCGAGTCTTTCAATAAGAGGACACTCTCGTGATACAGTAACTTGTCTTGTTGCTTTGCAGTTCTTTCACAAAAGGGTCGGGCCTTAAATTCTTAATCCTGTGCAACGATTTAAATTGTTTTTTTTTTTACTGAATTGAGTAATATTTTCTAAAATGGGGCATTGGTGTTGAAAACATATTTGCATTTGATAGCTTGTTGTTTGTGTTCTTGACTGTTTAAGTTCTATGTTTTTGTTCAATTCTGAAATCCTTAAACTATGGGAAAGGTTTGCTTCACCCAAGTAACAATGGCAGTTACTGGTCAGGTCACCATACCGGGGATAGTCTGGGCTACAGAATGATTTGAATAATTTTTTTTTCTATTCCATTTGTGGACCGTCGGGAGAAGTTTTTAAAATCGTGAACCATACAAAGATGGAGCTCTTAGAATAAGTTGGCGCTTAACACTCCACATCGCTCCTAGGTCGGGTCACCATACTGGGGATAGTCTGGGCTACAGAATGATTTGAATTAACTAAGAGCAACTCCATTAGTATTTGAAATGAGGGAGGGGCAACTCCAGGGATTTTTCTTACTTAATTCATTGATTTTAAATGCTCCAATTTCATAGACGGTTTGGATCTGGTAAGGTTCATGAGATAACGTCACTAATTGTCTAATTCAATTCCCAGTTGCAAAGTTCAAACTAATAGGAAAATAAGAAACTGAAAATATATTTACGTTCTTTGGAAGTTTATCTAAATATACAATTCAAAAATCAAACTAACTAGTTTTATTATATCGTGCGTTGCGGCGAACCCGAGCAAATGACAACGTAAAACAAACGTGATTTGAAAATAAAACATGTTTAGAAAATCAAACAGTGGCGGACCCTGGAATTTTTTCATGGGGATGCGGAATATTTTTAAAGATTTTAGGCCCCTAGGTATATAAAAAAATTCGGTTCACATCAGGTCGGCTCGGGTCGGGTCATGTAAAACAAAAGAATAATCGAGCCATACCCAAAAATAGTGATGAGATGTTGTTTTCGTGAGTTTGGTGGCCGAAATTGAGATGGGTTGGGTTATTATATTTTAGTTCAAATTAGACTATTAGATTGAGTTGGGCTTGAGTTATGGTGTGTTTATTGGGTTAAAGGTTAAGAGAAAGTTAATTGGGTTATGTGAAAGTTAATTAGTTAAGTGGAAAGTTAATTAGGTTGTATTTAAAAAAAATCAGTGTTTACGTAAATTTTTTACAAAATCATGAGATTTTTTTCCTATGGGGGGCGCTCGAAATTTTCCAAGGGGTGCGGACGAATATTTTCAAGGGTGCGGTCGGGATTTTACCGGGAATTTAGCACTAAACTTTATTTTTTTTCAAGGGGTGCACCTGCCCACCTTGAAATATAGGTGGGTACGCCCCTGAAGTCAAACCGTTAGAACGATTTAGTTTATAATCGTACCGATTTATGATACCAAATAAATACTTTATTTTGAGTATAACCTCGTTTTAACAAAACTTATAACGGAATGCTAGGGAAATAAATCAAGCACAACTACGTACTTAAGTTTTTAGAAAAAAGTTAATAAACATAACTTATTAAAGAAGTATCGAATTAATCGATAAATTAATATATATTAAAAAAAGAAAAACGATTATTAAAAAAAAGTAAAGGAAATAGATGTTTAAAGAAAAGAAAAATATGTTATTAAAAGTAAATATAATAATAAACCGTTATAATATATTAAATAATAAAATAATAAATAATAAAAAACTATACATTATTATAAAAATAAAGTTACTATTCATCGTCCATCGAAAACAATATAATATAATATATATAATAATAGCAAATTAAAGAATAGTGAAAACCCACTAAATAAAAAGCATCTTTAAAAACCCACTAGAAAATAAAGCACAAACAAATGAAGGGATAGAAGGAAAATAAAAGAAGAAAAACACAAATGTGTTATAAAACTAGCCTAAAAAAACTCTAGAATTAGAAGAGCTAGCCTTGAGTTCTTATTCAAACAAGATATTGAATATATTAGACAAATGAGATATATGGAGAATATAGTGTGGATCGATCGAAATGAAAATGGGGGTTTGATACATTTATAGCATGTAGGTTGGTTTCCTTTTCAACATATGTGAGCTCTTATATTCCACATTGTCATCCACATATATAATTAATTATTCATAACACTCCCCCTTGGATGACACTTTGCAAACTTTGGGGTAATTAAGTACTGCCTCATTAAAAACCTTGCTAGGAAAACCCAGTGGGACAAAACCATAGCTAAGGGAAAAAGAGTGCAGCTTGCATTATACACAGTGGATCAGATATGTTGCCTCATTAAAAACCTTGCTTAGGAAAACCCATTGGGACAAAACCATAGCTAAGGGAAAAAGAGTGCAACGTGTATAATGCTCCCCCTCAATTTGCAATTTATAAGGCATCACATTCTCCGTATGTGACGCATGCCAATGTCATGAACGTGTTTCCTGAAAGTTGCTGTAGGTAGTGCTTTTGTGAAAAGATCGGCTGAATTGTTGCTGGATTGGACATATCTCATCTCGACTTGATTGTCTTTAATAAGGCCCCGAGTATATGCAAAGAATCTTGGTGGTATATGTTTTGTTCTGTCACTTTTGATATACCCTTCTTTCATCTGAGAGACACAGGCGGCATTATCTTCATGGATAGGAGTTGGATTTTGATCTTTCTCTAGCCCACAAGAAGTCACTATGTGTTGTAACATAGATCTTAGCCATACACATTCTCTTGAAGCTTCATGTAGTGCAATGACTTCAGCATGATTTGAAGATGTTGCGACAAGTGTTTGTTTCTGAGAACGCCATGAAATCGCAGTTCCTCCGTTCATAAATACATATCCAGTTTGAGATTTTGCTTTATGAGGATCAGATAAATAACCTGCATCTGTATAACCAACTAACCCTTCTTTTGAATCGTTAGGATAAAACAAGCCTAAATCAATGGTACCTCGAAGATATCGAAAAATGTGTTTAATTCCATTCCAGTGTCTTCTAGTGGGAGCTGAACTAAATCTTGCTAACAAGTTCACTGCAAAAGAAATGTCAGGTCTCGTACAATTCGTAAGATACATAAGTGCTCCAATTGCGCTGAGGTATGGTACTTCTGGACCAAGAACTTCTTCGTTGTCCTCACAAGGACGAAATGGATCATTTTCGACATTAAGTGACCTAAGGACCATTGGAGTGCTTAAAGGATTTGACTTATCCATATTGAAACGTTTTAACAGCTTTTCAGTATAATTCGTTTGATGCACAAGTATTCCATTGCACATATGTTCAATTTGTAAACCAAGACAATATTTGGTTTTACTAAGGTCTTTCATTTCAAATTCTTTCTTTAAAAGAATCATTGTTTCAAGAATTTCTTTTTTCGTCCCAATTATATTTAGGTCATCAACATATACAGCTATGATCACATATCCTGATGTAGTCTTCTTAATAAAGACACATGGACAAATAAGATTATTTATATAACCTTTACTTGTCAAATAGTCACTCAAACGATTGTACCACATTCTTCCAGATTGTTTCAACCCATATAAAGATCTTTGTAATTTGATCGAATACATTTCTTTGGGTTTTGAACTTAATGCTTCAGGAAGTTTAAATCCTTCAAGAACTTTCATATAGATGTCACTATCAAGTGATCCATACAAGTAAGCTGTAACGACATCCATAAGACGCATTTCTAACTTTTTAGAAACTGCTAAGCTGATTAAGTATCTAAAGGTTATTGCATCCATAACGGGAGAATATGTTTCTTCATAGTCAATCCCTGGCCTTTGTGAAAAACCTTGAGCTACAAGTCTCGCTTTATGTCTTGTAACCTCATTTTTCTCATTTCGTTTTCGTACAAAAACCCATTTATATCCTACAGGCTTTACAGCCTTAGGTGTAACAACAATAGACCCAAAAACCTTTCGTTTGTTGAGTGAATCTAATTCAGCTTGCATAGCGCCTTTCCATTTATCCCAATCATGTCTATTTTGACAATCATTGACAGATTTTGGTTCAGGATCATCATCTCCACCCATGATGTCACTTGCTATAGAATAAGAAAATATCTCATCAATATTTTCCATTTCATATCGGTTCCATATGATATGTGTATGACCATAGTTGATTGATATCTCTTTGTTAGTATCATCAACAGCTTCCTCATGAGAGGTTTCGGTATTTACCGCTTGATCAAGATTTTTATCCTTTTGGTCAATTTCATTTATAAGCGCTTTTCTTTTTCGAGGATTTTTATCCTTCGAACCAATTGGCCTTCCACGTTTTAAACGTTTCTGAGATTCATGAGTCATATTATTATCTATTGCCTTATTAGGGATCTCAACTCGAGCTGGAGCATTAGCAGCTGGTATATGAGATTTAGTAACCCTATTTATATCAGTAAATGCATCAGGCAATTGATTTGCAATTTCTTGCAAATGTATTATCTTTTGAACCTCTGTCTCACATTGTTTAGTTCTTGGATCCAAATATAACAATGAAGGTTCACACCATGTGACATCCTTTTCCTTATTTTTATCTTTATTCTCTCCCCCTAATACAGGGAAAGTTGTTTCATTAAATTTACAATCAGCCAACCGTGCTGTAAAGACATCACCTGTTAAAGGTTCAAGATATCTTATTATAGAAGGTGAATCATATCCAACATATATTCCCAACCTTCTTTGAGGTCCCATTTTTGTGCGTTGTGGTGGTGCAATTGGGACATAAACTGCACATCCAAAAATTCTAATATGGGAAATATTTGGCTGTTGGCCAGATGCAATTTGTTGGGGAGAGAATTCATGATTTGCACTTGGTCTTATGCGAATTAATGATTCAGCATGTAATATTGCATGACCCCAAATGGATACAGGAAGTTTTGTTCTCATTATTAATGGTCGAGCTATTAGTTGTAGACGTTTAATTAATGATTCAGCTAAACCATTTTGTGTATGCATATGAGCAACAGGGTGCTCAACAATAATTCCTCCAGACATGCAATAATCATTAAAAGCATGTGATGTAAATTCACCAGCATTGTCGAGTCTCACCCTTTTAATACTATGATCTGGGAAATGTGTTCGCAATTTAATAATTTGTGCAAGAAATTTTGCAAAAGCCATATTGCGAGTTGATAACAAAGACACATGAGACCATCTACTTGATGCATCTATTAGAACCATGAAGTATCTAAATGGTCCACATGGTGGATGGATTGGTCCACATATATCTCCTTGAATTCTTTCAAGGAACATTGGAATTTCTTTTTCAACTTTTATAAACGAAGGTCTTGTAATTAATTTTCCCAGAGAACAAGATACACATAAAGGAATTTTATCAGATTTTGGGATCTTTTTATACTTTAATGGATGTCCATGAGTATTTTCAATTACTCTTTTCATCATTGTTGAACCTGGATGGCCTAATCTGTCATGCCATAAATTAAATGTTTCAGGATCACAAGAATTTTCTTTTACTGCCATATGTGCTTGAGGCACATCAATATATGTATAATGCAAACCAGATTGAAACATTGGCAGTTTTTCCAATATCTGACCTTTGCTCATGATATACAAATATTTTTCATTATCAACAGTCTTTGACTGAGTATCATATCCATTATGATATATGCTTTTGAAACTTAACAAGTTTCTTGATGACCTTGGGGAAAATAAAGCATTCTCTATTAAAAGCTTTGTACCATTTGGTAATACTAAATTTGCTTTTCTCACTCCTTCTATTAATTTTGTAGGACCTGATATTGTATCAATGGTTCCTTTTGTTGGTTTCAACTCATAAAAATATTTCTCGGATTTAAGTATAGTATGTGTAGCTCCATTGTCAGCTATACATATATCAGCATCATTCATTCGAACTTGAGCTTCAATGATATCCATTTTAATCTTACAATAAAAAAAATGATAAGAGTATTATTAATATATTATAATTATTGATTGATAATAACTTTATATATAAAAAAAAACTTTATTATGAAGGAAAGACATAATAAAAATACATATTTAATTGTTACATAAAATCATTGAGATCAAGCAACATTTTGTTTAAATGTCTTCATTAAAATCCATGGTATTTTCTTCATTAAAATCCGTGGCATTTAGCTGAACACTGAATTTATCCAAATAGTTTACTTCCTTCTCCTTTCCTTTAAGCGAGGCTTTGTAAAGCTCACATAGATGTGGAGGTGTTCTACAAGTTTTTACCCAGTGATCTATACTTCCACATCTATAACAAGAATTATCAATTTTTCCGGACACACCGGCTTCATTTCTTTGATTATGAAAATTGGAAGTATTATCTTGTGGAGCATGATAATTTGTAGTTCTTTGATTTCGGCCACGGCCACGACCGCGCCCACGACCTCGGTAATATTTATTATTTTTGAAAGTATGATTGTGACCATTATAATGACCTTTACCAAAATACCCACGACCGTGGCCTCGTCCTTGGCCCTGCCCACGGCCTTGTCCTTGGCCTTGCCCACGGCCTTGTTCCCTTTTATTTTGATAATTATTAACAACATTCGCTTCAGGTATAGTTAATGCTCCTGTGGGACGTGCTTCATGATTTTTCATCAGAAGTATGTTATGTTGTTCTGCTACGAGGAGATGCGCATTCAAATCAGAGTATCTGTAAAATTTCAACAATCTATATTGTTGTGCTAAACTTATATGTGACGCATGAAATGTGGAGTAAGTTTTCTCCAACTTTTCTTCCTCGGTAACAGGGTGCCCACAAAACTCTAATTTTGAACATATTTTAAATAGAGCAGATGTGTAATCATTTACTTTTGTAAAATCTTGGAACCTCAGACTGTTCCATTCATTTTTAGCCGTGGGAAGTAAAACTTCCTTTTGATTATCAAATCTGTTCTTTAAATCCGTCCATAATTCATATGGATCATCAGAATTGAAATATTCATGTTGTAGTAAATTATCAATGTGTTTATGAATAAACACATCAGCTTTTGCCTTTTCCTGATTCGAACAATTATTCTCTTCATTTATGACTTCTATCACACCCATTGCTTTTAGGTGTCTTTTTACATTTGCTGTCCAAGTCATATAATTTTCTCCGGAGATATTAAATGCTGGAAATTCCAGTTTCGCGATATTTGCCATTTTGTTACTAAATACAAATATATATATAAATATTAGGATTACATACTTATTAAAATGAGACAAAATATAACAATACACATAATTAAAATGTTAGTTGCATAAATAAATATTAGCTCCATAAATAAATGTTAGCTTGCATAAATAAATGTTAGCTTGTATAAATAAATGTTAGATGCGTAAATGTTAAATTCATAAATAAATGTTAAATGGTTAGTAGTCTCATTATTATTATTATATTTCCATAGTAATAGGTACCCTATGCTCATTTTTATTTATCAAAGAACTATATTATAAATATACATATATATAAAGAAGAAACTGGATATAAAAGATCATCCTAAAGATGTGTGGTTTTACAATCCACTGGTGCACCCTTAGGCTTTCAACCTATATAATATGTACACATATGTATATATATTTAAATGTATAAAATTCTTACATTGAGTATGATAATAATTCCTTTGCCTTTGTTGATATGCTTGGTAGAGAACCCTCGTGCTGATAACGTGTTATAAAACTAGCCTAAAAAAACTCTAGAATTAGAAGAGCTAGCCTTGAGTTCTTATTCAAACAAGATATTGAATATATTAGACAAATGAGATATATGGAGAATATAGTGTGGATCGATCGAAATGAAAATGGGGGTTTGATACATTTATAGCATGTAGGTTGGTTTCCTTTTCAACATATGTGAGCTCTTATATTCCACATTGTCATCCACATATATAATTAATTATTCATAACAAAATGAAAGATGTTAATCCAGAAAGAATTTCTCAAAAACGCTTTGAGATTTCATGGCCATATATCAAAAACCTCATTAGTTTTCAGTGTGCAGCTCAAGTCTTTTCACCACCACTGCTTCTAGAGAACAATGACTTACCAACAAAACAAACATCTCTCACACCATCAAGTTATCAATTAACCATGGACTACAAGATATAGATTTAACCAAAATATATATAAAAAAAAACTCCACAATTAACGCATATGCACTCAACTGAAGTAAAAGAAAAGGAACAAACAAACAAATATATATCACATACTTTGAACCAGCCAATGTGCAACTAATTTCAGCAATTCAAACATCAAGACCTATCAGACCTCATAAAACCCAAGAAATTGCATTTAAAAAAGTTATTGGATTTTATCACCCTTAACTATTCGTCATTGGCCACTGTCACCCCCAACAATCATTTTGACGCCCACCACCCCTAACTTAACACTTAGTGTGTTTTGTCACCAGATCACTAACTTTTGATCTTGTTACTATACTTTTAGGGGTGTCCTAAGATCCCTAAAACCTTCCCAAGATCATTATGACACCCCAAAACGTGTAGTAACAGGATCAAAAGTTAGTGATCAGTTAACGACGTGGTGGAGACAGAACACACTAAGGTTCTGTTTGTTTTTTGGCCAGAAGTACTTCTGGCCACTTATGTCTGCGCGACGCAGACGCGCGCAGACGTTTGATGTATGCAACTTGTTTGTTTTCTTGCAGATCTTTCATTAAAAAAGGTCTGCGAGACCTCTTCTTGGAGCAGACATGGACCTAAGTCTTCTCCTCGCAGACGTTTACCTCTTCTTGGCACCACCTGCACCTCCGACACCACTGCTCCGCCACCACCTCCACTCCGCCACCACCTCCACCTCCGACACCCCTGCTCCGCCACCACCTCCACCTCCGACACCCCTGTTCCGACACTATCATCGTCATCATCTGTTATCATCATCATCATCATCGATGGCAAACAAAACCCCCAAATCGATCGGAAACAAACCCCCCCCCCCCAAATCGATCACATCTGTTATCATCATCATCGACACCACTTCCACCTCCGAAACCCCCACCTCCGCCAACACCCATCGACCTCCACCTTCGAAACCCTAAATCGATGGCAAACAAAACACCCCAAATCGATCAGAAACAAAACCCCCAAATCGTCATCGATCTGTTACATCATCATCATCATCGATCTGTTACATCATCATCATCATCATCATCATCGATCTGTGGTGTAGTGGTGACGGTGGTGGCTGTGGTGTAGTGGTGACGGTGGTGGCTGTGGTGTAGTGGTGACGGTGGTGGCGTTGGTGAAGTGGTGGCGGTGGTGACGGTGGTGAAGTGGTGGCGGTGGTGAAGTGGTGGTCGCTGGAGAAGTGGAGGTGTGAAGGCGGAGGTGGTGACGGTGGTGGTGATGATGGCGGTGGTGCAGATTGTAGAGAGAGAGTAGAGAGAGATATTGTGTGTGTTTTAAACCTAGAAGAGGTTTTATATTAAAAAAAAAAAAAAAACCCTCTTCTCCTTGCAGACTGCAGACATTTGGTCCACCTCTTCTCCTGCAGATGCCTGCAGATGTGGTCCGCAGACTGCAGACCTTTTCCCACAGAAAAACAAACAGCACCTAAGTGTTAAGTTGGGGGTGACAGGCGTCAAAGTGGTAGTTGAGGGTGTCAGCGGCCAATAGCTGATAGTTGAGGGTGATAAAATCTAATAACCCTTTAAAAATACACTTTTCAAATAAACTAGTTTTTTACTATCGCCACGTTGCGGCGGACGTCTTTTGTTGTTTAATCTGTGTTTACATGTGTTTTGAAATTACTATGAGCGTGTTGCACACGGAACCGCTGACAGAAATAAAAAGAAAATACATAAAAAAACACTAAAAGATATCCAAAAGAAAATCAACCAAAAAAGTTGTATGGTTATCATGTTGTTTGTATGAAACCTGTGGTCAGATATGAGCAAATGATACTGGGTACCGTTACTGAATTTCCCGAACCGAAAGATCTTAAATACCAATTCGGTACGACTTTTGGCTTTCCTGGTACCGGTTCGCTACCGGTTTTTACCTTCATATACCGGTACCGTAACTGGTATTTTCGGTACCAATACCGATTCGATATTGGTTGGCACCGGATTTATCCCTACCCCTGAAACTAAAAAAATCATTAAAAATTAAAGAAAATCAACAAAAAAAAGTTGCACGATACCGTTGTTCGTACGGTACCCGTTATCAGGGATAAGCAAATGGTATCGGGTAGCAGTACCGAATTTCCCGAACCAAAAGATTTTCAAAATCAATTCGATACCGACTTTTGGTGTTTTCTATACCATGCTGGTGTCGGTTTTTACGTTCATGTACCGATAACCGTACCGGTATTTTCGATACTAGTACCGATTGACACAAGCTTATTCAACTTAAAAGTAAAGAAGATAATAAAAGTATTAAAAAATATATGTTATTAAGATAATTAAAACAGTGTTCATTTACTTCAATTTTTAATATATAATGTCAACAATCGGGTTCAAACTCGAAACCTTCACTTTGATATCGATTATTCATTTTAGTGTATAGGCTCACACCAAATTTTATTAATCTAGGTGTCCTCATCATTGTCTATGCCACCGAAGTCACAGTACACGTACTCGGTTTTAGATCGACTGATCCTTAAACCTTTGCCTTCTAAAGTTGTCCTCAACTCTTCTAACCAAGCATTCAGGATTTGTTTACTCTCTACAACTAACACAATATCATCTGCAAAAGGCAAACACCACAGAACCGTCCCCTGAATAAATTTTGACAACTCATCTAAAACAACTGCAAATAAGAATGGACTCAGGGCCAACCCTTGGTGGAGTCCAACCTCCATAAGGAAAAAATCAGTATCCCTACACCCTTGGTGGAGTCCAAACTCCACAGATAAAAAATCAGCATTCAGGATTTGTTTACTCTCTACAACTAACACAATATCATCTGCAAAAGGCAAGCACCACAGAACCGTCTCCTGAATAAATTTTGACAACTCATCTAACACAATTGCAAATAAAAATGGACTCAGGGCCAACCCTTGGTGGAGTCCAACCTCCACAGGGAAAAAATCAGTATCCCTACAGGCGCCCGAACACGAGTCTCAGTCCTAGCATACATATCCCTGATTAAGTCTATATACTTCCCGAAAACCTTTCTACTTTTGAAACTATCCCAAATCATACTACATGGCACACTATCATATGCCTTTTCAAGATCAATAAACACCATATGTAGATCTCGTTTCTTCTCCCTATACTTTTCCATCAATATTCGTAGGATATGTATTACTTTCGTAGTTGACCTCCCTGGCATGAAACCAAATAGGTTTACTGTTACCTGAGTTTCTTTCCTAAGTTTAGTATCAATTACCCTATCCCGTAATTTCATAGTATGTCCTAGCAACTTAATCTCCCTGTAGTTCCCACAACACTAGGCGTCTCCTTTGTTCTTATATAATGGTACTACTACACTACTCCTCCACTGATAGGCATTCTTCCAGATTTGAAAATAAGATTGAATAAAGTAGTTAGCCATCGAACTCCTACTTCTCCCAAACACTTCCACACCTCAATCGGTATGTTGTCCGGCCCAACTGCCTTAGCCCTCCCCATCTTTCTTAGTGCCATCCTCACCTTTCTCTGTGTGATACGCCGACAATAGTAATTATTCCGTTGGAGCCTTTTTGTCGTGGGGTTGTCATTTTGTAGTTGGTAATCCCTCACACCGTTGAAAAGATTGTGGAAGTACGTTTTCCATCTTATCTTAATGTCATGCTCCTTAACTAACACACGTCTGTCTTCTCCTTTAATAAACTTCACTGCTCCTAAATCTTGCCTCCTACGCTCCCTAGCTTTTGCAATATTGAACATATCGTGCTCCCCCTCCTTTGTTTCCAGGCGTTCATACATCCGTTTATAAGTTGTGTTCTTCGCATCCGCCACTCCCTTCTTCGCCTCCCTCTTAGCGTTTTGTATCTCTCTTTTAAAGTCACTCGTTCCTCTACGTCTGTGCACCTCAAAAGGTCCCTAAAACGCACTTGTTTCTCCCTTATTTTAGTATGCACCTCCTCACTCCACCACCATGACTCCTTGTGTCCCCCTATCTTTCCTGTTGAGAGCCCTAAAGTCTCCTTTACCACATTAGTAATGGTGTTGCCATATCCTCCCACATCTGGTTTGAGTCCCATCAACTCTAGTCGATGTCATCGAGATGACCTTATCTCTAAACACCTCAATCTTGTCGCCCTTCAAATTTCCCCATCTGACCCTGGGTCGCATTACCCTATTTCCCTTTGTCAGCTTTTCTCTCAAGACTACATCTGCGACCAATAAACGATGTTGGGCCACTGTTGTCTCCCCTGGTATAACGTTGCAGTCCTTCCACCATCGTCGGTCTCCTAGCCTCATCAAAAGATAGTCGATTTGTGTGTTATGTCCACCACTGCTAGAAGTAATCAACTGCAATTCCCTCTTCTTAAAAAAGGAGTTTATATGCCTAGGTTGTGTGCCACCGCAAACTCTAGAAGATCCCTACCGGAGTCATTCCTATCACCAAAACCAGAACCCCCATGTATAGGCTGAAAGTCATCGCTATCTACACCATGTGGCCATTAAAATCGCCTCCTATGAAATTTATTTCCTCCATAGGTGTGGCCCTCACAACTACATCTAGGCAGTCCCAAAAATCTCTTTTCTCCTGATCCCCTAGTCCCATGTGTGGTGCGTAGGCGCAAACCACTACTTCACCGCCTAGCACTAACCTCAAGACCATAATCCTATCATTGTGTCGTATCACCTCTACCACATTTTTGTACAACTGTATCGCCACTAGAAATCCTACTCCGTTCTTTGTCCCATCAGATGCCGAATACAACAACTTGTACCCATTTTGCTCATCCCCCTTATGTCCCTTCCATCTAGTCTCTTGCAGGCACGCTATCTCTACCCTACGTCTTTTAAGTGTATCCATTACCTCCAACAATTCACTAATAAGGGTTCCTACATTCTAAGAGGCCACACGCAAAGTATACCCTCTTTCCTTTCTCTTGTCTACACCCCTCCCCTCATTCTCGGACACGATCTCAAGGTAAAGTCATGATCTATATTGCCTATGGTTGCTACAAATCACCCGATATGTCAAAGAGAACCCACAAGCAGCCAATAAGTCGAAACCACACAATCACAATACAATATCTATGGTAGGCAACATGCAACACACAATGAACAACATTCAATAAGCCTACAATGACACGGAGCAATAAAGAAGCATACACTAGTCCACCAGAAGCATACCAACACAATATACAATGAGCAATATAGAACATCTAGTAGCAACGTTGATCAAACAAACAAGATAGGTCAAAGAGCACACAACAATCACAATAATAAAAGTGTATATATTATAAAAGTCATTTTCCAAGAAAAAACAATACTACCTGTTTATTTACTAAAGCAAAAGCCCACAAGTAATATCAAAATATGTGTAGTATTTTGTTGTTGTTATTTTATTTTTATTATTGTGTCAAGGAAAGAATGCACCTGGGACGAGAACGTGAGAAAATTTTAGCCGGAGCTGCCAGTCAATGGCTTCCGGAAAACTATATATGCCTTAAAATCTTGGTTGACAACTCTGTCACCTGCAAACCAAAAACACAAGAAAACAACTCCCCAAAAAGAGTGGCCGGAGGTTGTTGGAGGTTCTGGTCGGCGTGTAGGTGGGTGACGGATTGACGGTTGTCGACGGTGTGTGGTGTTTGGAACTTAGGAATACGGGAGAGACGGAGTTATTTCTGTGGCTCATGGGTCTAAAATGTAGGCTGTTAGCTGGAGAGAGGTTTAGTCTTACTGTTACGGTGGTTCCGACCGGCAAGCAGGGAAAATGGCAGAGTTTGGAAGAGAAGTTAGAGGGTAGGAGAGTAGACGGGGGAGAGAGAGGGAGAAGCTTTCACTATGCGATGGGTGGTGGCGGGGCGGCCAGAGATTCGAGGCGGTGTTGTGCTACCAGCCGGCGGATGGATGTGGTGAAATTTTTACCGTTACCAAAAGTGTGCAGAGGGAAAAAGTCAAATGATATTACAAAATTACATATGATAAAAGTGCATACATAATCGGGTATGTATTAAAAAAACATGGGTATGGGTATTATAAAACCCGGGTACAGGTATTAACAAAACCCAGGTATAAACCGGGTTGAAAAAAAACCAGGATCGGGTTCAGGTTCTCACAGAAAATACCATATCGGACCCTACACATGTAGGGTCGGGGTTCGGGTTTACAATACCCGATTTTTAGAAAAGCCGGGTCCGGGTTTTCTTTCGGGTTTGGGTTCTTTGTGCGCCACTAATAACACCACGAAAATAATTCAATACTTAAATATGGTTTATTTTACCAGAAGCTACTGAAAAAAATAAATCAGTTTCCCTATCCTTTAAAAGCTTTCTTGTACCTATTTTAAGCAATCAAAATTCAAACACACAAGTGCATATTGAATTCTACAAGTATAGTGAGGCTGCAAACACAATATCTCTCTTGATCTTCGAAACCGCCTCTTCAAATTTGGCTTCAAGTTCAACTTCCCCAATTGATTTTGCTGCTAATATTAACTGCTGTAGAATTTCTTCCATTCTCCTGATACCTCTGATCAAACTGCCTTCAAATACCTGTGTTATTTCCATTATCTCGTAAAATTTCGACCCTTTTGCCCATGAATAAACAGCCTCCATAATATCAGGCCGAAACGAACTCACAAAACCCTCTACATCAATTTCAACCTGTCAAAACAGTAGACAATTCAAGTTGTAATTTATCAACAACAGGTCAAATGTGCAGAACTGGCAATAAATTAAACGGGTCAGATCAGTTTTATCATGGTAAACAAGATGAAGAGAGTGTGAACCTTGCACTCTAGTTGAACTTTAGCTACTCTTCGTGCGGTATCTTGCAATTGAGTAAAGAGCATGTCCAGTTCTTCCCTGGGCTTTTGAGCATCCTGAAGCTTTTCTTGCCAGACGAAGCAAGACAAAAGAGATACCATTTCTTCTATTTTTATGTCTTTTAAAACACCATTAAACATAAGCTCGGTTAATACCAATTCATCTGCGCTACTAATTTCACAAGCAACTTTCCCCTTCAACTCCACAACATCGTCTCTAGTCGCATACCTGCATCATATTGTACACAATCGTATTAGTTCTTACAAGGATACACGGGTACTGTTCTTAAGAAGACCCAATTAAAATACAAATAAAAAGAGTAAAATGCCATTTTCGTCCCTGAGGTTTGGCCAGTTTTGTCCAAAGGTTTGTTTTTCCGCATCTGGATCCAAAAGGTTTGAAATCTTGCCATTTTCATCCGCGGCTCGTTAACTCCATCCATTATTCTCTGTTAAGTTATGGGTATTTCTGTCTTTTTTGTTAACTTAAAGGGCAATTCAGTCTTTTTCACTTTATGT
Organism: Helianthus tuberosus; assembly: GCA_030545235.1. NCBI lineage: Eukaryota > Viridiplantae > Streptophyta > Magnoliopsida > Asterales > Asteraceae > Helianthus > Helianthus tuberosus. Next base: position 87,902,305 of record CM060405.1, read on the forward strand.
AAAAAGACCGAATACCCTTGAAAAAGACCGAATTGCCCTTCAAGTTAACAAAAAAGACAGAAATACCCCTGACTTAACTTACCTGATGAAAATAGGAAGATTTCAATCCTTTTGATCCAGATGCGGAAAAAAAACCTTTGGACGAAAGTCGCTAAACTGGCCAAACCTGAGGGTCGAAAATGGCATTTTACTCTAAAAAAAAATTAAAAGTTGTCACAATGAGTGATATTAAAGCATAAAACCTTCTAAATCATCGGATAGACTATTCACTAATTACAAAATAAATAAGTTAATATAAGAAAAAGAGTATGTTTACCCGAGTCTTCGAAGAACCCTTTTCCTTGCTTTGAGCTCATCTTTAAAGGCAAGTGCGGAGGAAGACCGCATTGACTTCTTAATCGATTTAATTTGAGCAGTAATTTGTTTCTTCTTGTGCAAGACTTTCAACTTTTGCTCAATGAGTGGAGATTTTGCAACTTCATGTTTCTCAAACAGGTTCTCTAAAGCCTCAATCCTGCGAACCGCCTTCCTATACGACCCACTTTGGACCTATCAAATATATATAAATAAACGTGAGAACATTTCGACATGTGAGAACAGAAAAACACAACAAAAAGAAACATAAAAAGGTCAACCTTCATGTCTTCTTCAGGGTCCAAGAGGGGTATTCCTTGTTTGGAAAATCTCGAGAGAACTTCCGACACCTTTTTTAACGTATTTTCCCGATTTTCCAGTGGTAAAAGATCCTTTGCTATTATGAGCCGCACACTACTCAAGTTATCTATCTGAGAAACAGGAACAGAAACAACAGCCGGTTCCCCGGGCTCCTTTAGTGGAATAATCTTAATTGTCTTCTTAGAAAGTTCATCTTTAGATACGGTACATCTTGTAAGAACATCCACTGTATAGTTTGCATCTTCCGGGCTTTTGTCCACGTCATCTATATAACAAATAGATACATTGAAACACGCGTATATATAAGTAATTTGCCATCTAGATCAACTCTCCTAAGTAGACGTGGAATAACGAAAGGTTGGGTGAGTCGGCTAACAGGTCAAAATATGTTCGGATCAAAATGGGTACTTTTTGCACAGGTTAAAAAGGCAAAACACTTTTTGCTCAAAATTGATAAATAATTAGTGGTTCAAATATGATAGACAAACTATATTATTTCAATAATAACCTTACACTTTTACAAAATGATTTTGAAGAGGTTTTAAATAATAACCTTACACTTTTACAAAATGATTTTAAGAGGTTTTATGTAATATTAATGCACAGCCTTTAATTTAGCTTATTTCTTCATTTACACGTTTGGATACAAGTAGGCCTGTAAACAAACCGAACTTCATAAACTGTCCGTGAACTTCTGCGGAGGGAAGTTCGTTTTTGTCAGTTTATTTAATTTAATAATTGAACGAACATGAACCCGTGTCTTGTTCGTTCATTTATGTTCGAGAACGTCCGTTAATGTTCGTTTATGTACATTTGTTAATGCTTGTTTCAATTCAAATACAGAAGTAGTTATATTTATATAAATATTAAACATAAAAGGAACTTTCTACTACTTATACAAATATAACTAATTGGTAATTTAGTTTTCTAGTAATAAAAAAGGGTTTACCAATGAATTTATCGTAATTAATCACTAATTTATATGAAAAATATTTTTATGTTCGTTTATGTTTAGTCGATTATGTTCAATTGTTCATATGTGTTCATTTTTGTCTATTCATTTATGTTCATTTGTGTTGTTTATGGCTTGTTAAATTATGTCCGTTTTAAGTTTGTTTGTTTATGTTCTTTACGTTCATGAACTGTTCGTTTAGGTTTTAAACGAACGAACATGAACAAGCCATTTTCTTAATAAACGAACATGAACAAATAACATGTATTCGATTATATGTCCGTGTCTATGTTTGGTTAGAGTTAAATGAACAAACATGAACAAGCCTTTGTCTGTGTTCGTTCGGTTCATTTGCAGGTCTAGATATAAGCATAACCCAATTCAACCCATTCATAAGTTGATTATTGAAAATGCAACACCTACATCTTAGAAAAAAAAAATTATCATAGAATACAGAAATCCAACCTTCTGAAAGAGACTTGACTTTCTGAAAGTTGACTATAACACCCCATGTGACATGATCCTCAACGGAAAAGGTGGGAGTACTTTCGTCACTCCTCGTGCAACGAACACATACAAGCCTGCCAGGTTGCAAAAACGGCAAGCAGTATCTAGGAGAAAAGATGATGTCACGCACATCCTTCTTTAAGCTTTTATATTGCTCCAACAAAGAGTAATAATTTTCTAAACTATCCTCTTCTTCAATGTGAATCGAGTCTCGTTCCTCCTGAAGACCTTTCATTTGTCTCTGCAAAAAAAAAAAATACGTAAGCGATATACGTGACAAATTTGAATCGTTACTTATGAACAAGAAGATAGACAACCTCCAGATCAGGGATGGCTCGGTCAGCTTGAAATTGATAGAATGAATTACGAAGCAAATTTTCGGGATCACCGTCTTCGCATCTCAATTGATTCAAGAGCATGTTGTAGCTTAAATGGAATGCACTGATAAAGTCAACAATAAAAAGTCAACTCAAGATGCAAATCATAAAAATCAACAAGAACAATGTAATACAGCCACAAATGCCGCATTTAACAAAATAGTTAACTTTGACTACAAAAGGTATGCCTTTGACCATGATATTACTTGAGTAAAGTACACGGATAGTCCCTGTGGTTTTCCAAAATTTTGGATTTGGTCCCTACCTTTCCAAAACTACACGGATGATCCCTGTGGTTTGCACTTTATAACGAATTTAGTCCCCAGCAAACAAATCTAAAGGTTTCAAGAGGTCCAAGTTAGGGACTAAATGTGTTTCAAAGTGCAACCCACAGGGACCATCCATGTACTTTTGGCAAAAGTTAAATGTGTTACAAAGTGCAAACCACTAGGACCATCCATGTACTTTTAGAAAGCTAGGGACTAAATCCAAAATTTTGAAAACCACAGGGACTGTTCGTGTATACTTATTGGCAACGAAAACGAAAAGACATGCATACCTGTTCAAACAGTCAGCACTTCCTTTGACCATCATTTTGGCGGTGGAAGGTTCTAATTTTTCATCAACCATAAGAATGCAGACCCCACGATCATCGATTCCTCTACGACCCGCTCGACCACTCATTTGAATATATTCACCACTTGATAGCCATCTGAATTTATCGCCGTCAAACTTCCGAACATTTGAAAAAACAACCGTTTTTGCAGGCATATTGAGACCTATGCTAAATGTCTCTGTGGCAAACAAGCACTGTTGCAAAAAATCTCAGTATAAAACCTCAAAAAACACAAAACATAAGGAAAAACACAAAACCAAAATAAATGAATGATTAACAGTCTCATCACAACCTTAATTAGACCTTCTTGGAATAGTATTTCAATAACTTCTTTCAGTATGGGGAGCAACCCGGAATGATGCACGCCTATTCCACGCTTCAAGAGGGGAAGCATATTCGACACCTGGCAAAGCCCAAAATCAGAAACATTAACCCAAGAAAAAATTATATAATAACTCATGCATTTTTTAGTTTTATATATATATATATATATATATAGAGAGAGAGAGAGAGAGAGAGAGGAGGTTATAATTCATTAGCCCCTTAACGTGCGATGTGTACGCGATCATCTAAACCACACATCTGACTCAATCTAGGGCTCAGTTTAACGCGATGACATAATGGGTAATTAACTTTAAATTCAATTGCAAAATCGAGTGGGAAGGGCATAAGCATCAATTACAATTCAATCGAATCTTACAATTGAAGAACAGAGACAAATTCAACCAATTCGATCGATTGGATGCATAATCTCTACTAAATTAACCAAGTGATTCACAAGAACGATCTAATAATATGTTTGTGATTGCAATTGACAAGATCCGCTGAGTAATAATCTATGAGTTACAGTATAACAGATGTTGAAGACGATGGAGGTATTTGTTTCAAAAACGCATGTTATGATTTCAGAAACACATGTTCTGTATAACTACACATAACTAAAGAAACGCATGCTGTGCTTTCAGAAACGCATATAATGATTTCAAGGACACGTGTGATGTTTTAAAGAATGCATGTTATTGTTAAAAAACGCATGTTATTACACTTTATCTGATTTGCCTAATTTACCCTTCCCTCTGAAAATATGGAATTCCATGCGGTGCAATTTGGTTGTTGCGTACCTTCGCACGACAAAACCCATTTGTATTTTAAACATTATATATATATATATGTGTGTGTGTGTGTGTGTGTGTGTGTGTGTGTGACAATCCTACCTGGGGTAGCTTCTTATCATCATCTGATAACATGTCCATAGCACTCCAAAAGATGGTTTCAGTGTTCACTTTCTCGTCATCGTCATTTAAATCCATTTTCGCCATCTACATGACGTATAAACTAAAAATTTGTAAACTTGATCAATATAATAACCACAAGTCCAAAAAAAAAAAAATACTTGCCTGCATTGCAAGGAATTCACATTCCCTTTTGCTAAAACTAAAGATTATAACGGGATCATATTGTCGTTGAATAATCATTTTCACCATCTTGAATATGTCACTATCTTCACCAGCCCTACCATTGACCAAACCCTTCTGAAATTTCGCACTATCTTTTTTCTCATTAACGGGAACAAGAGCGTTTAACGCTTTTTGAAAACTATCCTCACGAAATTTTCCCTTTTCATCCACCACCAAGTATAAACCATCACCACCAGTAGGAAAAAGATAATGCTGAAGAGGTGTTGGCCGATAATCTGTATAAACAATATGACATGGTTGTTGATGAACCTGCATTATATGTTATCATATTAGTTTTTTTAACTTCGAGTGTGAATATTTAATATTACTACTGACAAGTGACAACACCATATTAGTTAGAAATATGATAACTGCTAGTCTCACCTTTGCAACCCAATCGGCAAACTCCTTCGCGTTTGGTACTGTAGCAGATAAGAAGACGAAACGAGCATTTTTGGGGGCCATAACAATGCTTTCTTCCCAAACTACCCCTCTTTCTCTATCGCGCATATAATGTACCTCGTCGAAAATGATCCATGCCACCTCCCTTGTGAGCTCTGATCCTTTGTACTGCATACTACGCCAGATTTCTGTGGTCATCACCTAAAAACTTTAAAATTTTAGTTAAAAAAATATATTAAGAGATGTAATGGTTCACAAGGATATAAACAGCATTACCAAGCAAGAAGCATTGGGCTCAATAGTAACATCTCCGGTCATCAAACCCACGTCGGAAAACTCTTCTTTAAACTCCCTATACTTTTGATTACTCAATGCCTTTATCGGAGATGTGTATATTACTCTCTGCTTATTTCTCAGTGACATCGCAATAGCATATGATGCCACAACAGTTTTCCCGGCTGATGTATGTGCCGATACCTGTAAAAATTAAAGACTTACAATAAGCATGGGAATAAAACACAAAAGGCATATAATTCCTTAGTTGGGGTTGCGCTAAACATAACCCCTCCAATTTTACTGAATGTACCCCCCTTAAATTGCATGATGCACTCCGATGCGTTTGGTTCAAAAATCTGATGTGCAATGCGCGATGCGAGCGCATCATGCTATGCGCTCTTTACAGAAAATACTAAAAAAGTATTTATACATTAACAACTTATAAAAACATAGTTAAAGTGAAATAAATGACGTAATAAGAAGATAAGAGTTGTGCTTTTTGGTTCAAATCAAGCATACTAAGATATTAATTATTGAAAACCACAACCCATTTCAAAAAATCTGGAAAAAAAAAACATAAAAATACAATTTTGCGTGCATCAGAGCGCATTATGTGTCGAGCGCATTATGCAAAATTGGCGCAATATTCTCGCATCATGTAAACGCAACGCATCGGGCGCATCACGCATTATGCGCGCATTTTAAAACCAAGGCGTCACGTATGTGAGGCGTTCTTTATTGATAAATACCAAAAAATAATTGTAGCTAATAATATAACGTGTCAACCTATAAACACTAAAATATAAAATATTCTCATCATCTCTAGTCAGATTCGTTCAATCGATGGTCTAATTTGTTCAAATACTGGTCAATTGCATAAGGCGCGGCCTCAAACTACGTCATGTGATGCGCACATCATGGAATCACATCATACGATGCAATCTCATCATCGTAACATGTGACGCGCGCGCATATTAAAACCAAGACCCCTTGTCAAATCAGTTGTTATACTAGCCGTATAAAAAGGATAACAATACGAGCTCTTATACGAGCCATATAAAAGGGCAACCTTCGTATGTTACATCTTGTACGAGCCATATAAAAGAGCAATGTTCGTTATACAGGCCGCATAGGCGGTTTCTTAATATTTTATAAACAAATCAGTCAAATCATACAGGGGCTTGCATTCAGTAACATGGGTCAAGTTTAGCCAACCCCATTTCTTCACATCCATCAAAACTCTCTTTGCTACCTCCAAACCACACTCATCAGTTACATAACTAATAAAGATTCTACTATCTGCAGCTAAAAGTATACAAATTTCTAACAAGTTTGCATTTTAATTTGACAGATTTTACTACCAAAACCAAAGTTGGACTCTTTTTTAATGTTGAACATGTCCAATTTAAAAAGGGCAAGAACCAAACAAAATATTATTCAGTAACTAAAAAACAGTTACCATGACAGATTCTCCAACATTCAGACAATTAATTGCTTCAGACTGAAAAGGGTCGAGAGTAAATGGAAATTCCTTCGCGGGTTTTGAATCTTGGTCGGTATTAGACCGCCGGGGAACAGTGACGTAGTTTTCCGGGTAAGATACGTCATGAACACACGCAACACCCTCGTCGGTGGCTTCTGTTAATCCGTTGCCGTTGTCTTTGTGTTGTTTGTGCGGTGGGGACGTGTAATTTGAAGGACCTTCGTCTACCGACTTTCTCTTGATTGATCCCATTGATGAAGTTTGAAAAATTGTTGCAGGAGATGAAGCTTTAAGCCCTGAAATTGTAACAAGGGTTTTAAGTTGCAAAGGGGAAGAAAGAAGAAACCCTAGGGGAGGGTGACTTGATGATTTATATACTCATGTTCAAAAACCGGTTTTTATACCTTACCGGATTAGGTACAAAAACGGTTTAATCGGTTGTACAGGATGGTTCAGCACGTTTTACTCCAACCCTAAACTTAAAAAATAATCTAAAACTTCATTCTATTCCCTCAAAATCATTTCATCTCTTCCCCCTGTTTTTTTTCCATTCCATATTCACCCTTCATTAACAACCTACTACCGTTGCCACCACCCACCACCACTGTCATCTCCCGCCGTCACCCACCTTCGCCGCCACCCGCCACCGTCGTCACCCGCCACCGTCATTGCCGCCACCCACCCCCATCCCTGCCACCGTCGTCGCCGTCATCCACCATCGGCGTTGCCACCTCTGATCACCGCCACCACCCACCTACGATCATCGCTGCCACCATTGTCGTTGCCACCTCCGATCACTATCGTCGTCGCCACCCACCTCCGCCATTTCTATCAACCACCACCACTGCTACAACCTGCCACCACTGTCGCCACCGCTACCACCTCTGACCACCGCCGCCACCCACCTTCGCCGTCACCCACCACCACCATCGCTGTCACCACCCGTCGTCGTCTCCACCCACCACCGCCGCCGCTACAACTGCCACCTAGCACTACCCACCATCGCCGCCCATCATTGACCACCACCATCCGATTTTATTCCTTTGTCTTTTCTCACATACCAAACAACAAAAAGTAATGGTTCATTCCATTCTCACATGGTAACCAAACAAGACATGGAATGGTAATGATTAATTCCATTACCTCGTTCATTCCATTACTCCATACCAAACACACCCTAAAGTCTATCATATGTTTATGGCATTGGAGTGTTGCATGCATCAAGTTCAAGGTCGCGCAGACGAAATTCACCATCATCATCATCCTCATCAACAAGAAGATAACTATTTTCGTTTCCTATAATATAAAATAAGACGTTTTAGTTACTAATAATTGTAATATTCTAAAATCATATATAAATCTAATTTGCAACACATCTATGCATTATGGTTTGTACCATAATGCTTAGTGACTTGTATCCACTAAAGACAAACTTGTCTTTCATTTAAACACTATAAATAATTTTGCGAGTTAACACGACCCAACGTGCGTGTGTGGTTAAACGTTTTTACGTCGTCTATTTTTTTCCGTTTGACAGGTTCATCGTAACGCTCGGGGTCCTAAATCGACTTAGTTATTTTTTATGTATTTTACGTTTCGGTTTAATTTCTTCGCATTAACACAAAGACAAATTTTTATTTCATTTAAATACTATAAATAATTTTGCGAGTTAACACGACGCAACGTGTGTGTGGTTAAACGTTTTTACATTGTCTATTTTTTTCCGTTTGACATGTTCATCGTAACGCTCGGATCCTAGATCGACTTAGTTATTTCTTTATACGTTTTACATTTCGGTTTAATTTCTTATCATTAACACACTGCAACTTCAGTGTTGGAGGTCGCTGGTAATAGAGTGGCATTGGTGTTCGCCCCCACCGCAATGCGGGGGGTGCTTAATACTAGTTACGTAAAATAAGTAACATATATGACAAGTAACCCTATAACTTGAGAACCTATTCATCGTCGTGAAACTCAAAATTAAATATGGGTATAAACGGGTTCATCGGTATGCACCGATTACGTCAGATTTTTCGGCGCTTAGAAAACTAAACCGACACTCAAACTAGATCAGGCTCTATCTTACCGGTGATGTCTCCGGTAGTTGGTTCAACCGCTATTATCGAACAATTCGTACGGGTTTTTAAAAACATAGACTTAACTCGTGTTTTTCTTTTTCTTTTTTATTTTTCTATGTAAGTCGATTTAGTCGGTTTGAAATGTATTTCAGTCGAAAATCGAACCTAATTCAAAAACTTCAAACTGAAATAAAAGTCGGATTTGAACTTGATTTGGTCTTTGGTTTTGGACCAAATAGTTATTATATTTTATTGTTTTTAAATTTTATTATGTATCGTTATTTTTATTAGATTTGGTTGAGGTAAATTGTAACAACCCTCAAATAGGTCACACAACAATCGATAAATGAAACCCCAAAAACGTACGATAAGATTCTGCTTGAAAAATGAAAAATAAAAGATTATATAGACTGTCGCGGGCCGCGACAGCCATATACAAAAGTCTCGCGGGTCGCGAGACCCTCATAAACCGCCTGAGACACGCATCGGACACGTGTCGTCCACGTGTGAGGTCTACTCGATGAATCATGCCAGCTATGCCCTAGCTTGGGGGGTCTTGCGGGGCGCGATAGACTCAATTTCCAGCTATAAATTTAGCTCGAACCAGCCATTCAAACCTGCTCAAAATTCTTTTCTTTTCCCTCTCGGTACACTGGTATTATACCCAAATTACTGAAGTGTCAAACCTTTGCCCATAATCAGGGTAATAACTCGAATCACTGGTACGGTACTTTGTCTGATTGATTGAAACCGATCCAAAAGATGTTTAAGTGTTGCATGTATATGGCTATACTTTGTCATTCGTTATGGGTTTTGATCTCGTGATGTCGTTAAAGTTGAATTGAGTTAATACACTAATACGTGTGCATTGTGTGTTTAATTAGGAATACAAGCATTAAACCAGCAGGCTAGTACAGACACCTTAAATCTGGAAAGTGAATCATTCTCTTTTACTCAAATAATTAGCAAAACCCTAAATGTTTTCTAGTTGTATTTACAGTGATTAAGTTTTTGTATTATGAAATTACTGCCGGTATGTGGGGTTTTGTATACACTACTTGATAATCTTCACTATTGGACAACGAGTTAGCCAATGAGTGATATGACCATAGTCACAGGAACTGCCACCGAGTGACATACTGATTTGAGTAACTAAAAGATATAAACAAATGTAAAAACCCTTAATGCTGTAAATTATAATGTGACACCCCAGGAAAACCAGTAAACACCGCAACTTAACTAGTTTCCTCAGTAACCACATGCTAAATTTCGGGACGAAATTTTCTTAACAGGGGGAGAATGTGACAATCCTCGTAATTACATGTATCCGTATGATTATTTAATGATAATTAAAGTGCTTAGTGACTGTGTTGAATTACTTAATTGTTTCCTGATTACTGTGTCATACTTACATGTGCTTGTTAACCTACTAGTCATGTGCAGAAAATTTACTAAATGGTCCTGAACATTTTCCTAAGTGTTAGGAATTAATTGTGTTACAAAAATATATATATATATATAAGACACCTTACGGAACAATTAAACACTTTAACGGAACAGTATCCGACCGAACAACCGGACATTACCCGGGACACCAAATATTTGTCAAACACATTGTGTTATTATTTCTTGGCTAGTTATGGTCCCCGTATACCATAACACCCACTAGATACCAACTAACTAAAACATGTAAGTATATACTTGGAATCTAACTATTATTTACCCACCTTTCACCAAAATATTTTCAATTAACCCCCCCTCCATATTTTCGGCTCACATAGGGGACCCACCATAATCATCACCAAATCCCTAATCAAATATTCCCTTTTATTGTGATTGGCCTTGCTCTTGCCAAGAAATCACAATGATGTTAAATAGGTTGGGCTAGAGATCATACTCATCATTTCATCTTCACTACAAGTTCACTTCACCATCTTCTTCACTCTCTCTCTCCCTCTCGTCTGCACATAACCACCACCACCACCACTTCAACATTCATTCATTTGTTCCATTTTCAAGTCCAAATCAAGTGCTAGAAGAAGTCTTGTGAAGCTTGAAGCTTGGAGGTCTTGAAGGAGCATCACACCCTGCATTCTCACACCATCTTCATCATCATTCTTTGTTCATAAGTTCATCCCTAGCCTTTGTGCTAGTTGTAAGTCTTCGATTTAACTCTTGGTCACTTCTATGTTGATTATTCGAAAGATTGAAGTTTAATGTTTAACACAAGAACATAAAAAGAAAACGAACAAGGAACATGAACATAAATTTACATAAAGATGAAATCTGGTTGGATTAAGTTGGTTAAAGCATGCATGATGTTTGATCGTTGAATTCTTGATAAACCCGTTGTTAGGACATTTGTTGATGTGTTTAGTAACATTTACACTATAAAAAGCATGCTGATTAGCATTTTCAGCCAACTTCAACTGGCTGTAACTGGATCATTATAAATCGAAAAACTGATTTTCCGAAGCCTAAATTATGTATTTTCAAAAAAACAGATCAAATGGCACTGGAATCGTAATTTTTCGAGGTCGTTTTACTATTTTTAAAGGACTATTTTTGGACAGCAGCTCAAGCTGCGTTTTTACTGCAGAAAACGTGTGTTGTATTTTTAGTCATAACTTGAAACCTGAATAGGACTAGCTCATGAAATTTGTACAGTAGATGACCACTGATGTATTTGTAATTCTCCCACTGGAATTTCGTAAATCGGACTTACGATGAATTTTTAATGAATTATTACGTGGACTGCAGTCAGAAAGTGATGAATCTGATTACAGTCCGGTAAATGAATTTTTATAAAATATTGGTAGTGAATTGGATCCCGAGATTTTTACACAATAATATTTGGATCATTTAAGACCTTCGGTAAAAAGTTGGGAATTTTTGGAATAAGTTAACTATTTTATTAAAATCCCCGAAAACAGACCAGTTTTGAAGATTAAAGCTGAAACGACATAAGTAGTGATTTGCGTGTCTAAATGTCGGGTAGGTTATCTGAGAATAATCTAACATGGTATATGTCAATAAAAGTGTTATGTGAAATGTCGTATATTTGCTTATGAACGGGAATAGATGGGAAGCTTATATGGGCATAAACCGTTAAAGTGATGCATGTTATGTGATAGATACGTGTAGGAACTTTGTGCTCTATTTGAAAACCACTAAATGACTAACTGGTAATCATATTAGGTCGTGATTGACCGACCTGGACTGTTAGCTATTTTTGAGAGTCAAACCGAGCAACCGAGGTGTGTTCACACTTTTCTACAAAGCATGGTAAATTCCCGGTGGGAATGGGAATGGGTTCAGGAATAGGGATTCCTCGTCCTTTGGGACGCGTTCAGGAATGTGAATTCCTCGTCCTTGGGACGTACTTAGACTTACTGGACTAGAACTCTATCAGCGAAGTCCCTCCCTTTTTATATCGACTTAATTGCCGAGGCTATGGCGAGCGGGTCATTAGTTAATAGCGCTATTAGGTTTAACAAACCTCACACCGGGTCAGTCGGATGGGTGTGTACTAATGGACTATGACACGTCGGTGATGATAGACACCGACGCCAGGGCACAATTAATTTTCGTTAGTAGTCGATATGATAAACGAGTCTGGTAGTTTAAATAATGGGGTAGCCCCCACGGCCGGAGTGCCGGGCTGGATAGCCAGGGAAGGTGGACATGGGATGGTTAACTGATAAACGTTTTCGAACTATGGGGTAACCCCCACGGCTGGATAGTTGATTGAAATGAAACTACGTTTTTGGAAACAACTCTAAAATGGACAACCAACCGTGAACTCACTCAACTTTGTTGTTGACTCGTTATTACATGCTTTGCAGGTCGTTAGATGCTATGGAGCTTGCACAAGGAGGAGGTCGTTGTAGGATGCGGATTGTTATGTCCCGTACTTAATAATTAAACTTTATAAACTTATGGAACTTATGTTTTGGGTCTTTAAACTTATGAACTACGAACTTATGTTTTGATTTAACGTCTTATGCTTCCGCTGTTTAAATTAAACTTGGTTAACTTCCTTTTGGTCACCAATTGTATTGTGGTTGGTTATGTTTACTTAATTACATGGTTCAATATGATTGGTGGCTCGATCCTGGTCATGTCACGCCTCCAAGCGGTGATACTCCGCATGATGGATTTTGGGGGTGTGACAGATTGGTATCAGAGCCATTGGTTATAGTGAACTTAGTTTTAAAAGGGAAAAGCTTTTTGAGAAAACCAGACTATAACCTGTACAGTGCTCAACGATCCACAACGACGCTTCGCTCCACGTGCAAGACTCGACACAATAGGTGGTATGATTTATGTTATATTGTTGATTAGATAGTTCACACTATGCATTAGTTAACGTGATAATTGCTATTTGGACCTTGTGTACTTACTCTCTCCTGTCGCCCCACACTTACGCACTTTCGCGACACTTTTCTCACTTACGTTGCTTCATTGTGAAGATCATGAGCGGACGCGGAGGACGTATCAACCTCACTCAAGCCCAGTTGACGGCCTTGATCAATGAACGAGTTGCTGAGGCACTCGCAGCTGTTCCTGCAGGAGGTCAACATGCTCAGTCGCCTGTGTGCACGTTCAAAACCTTCATGGATTGCCGACCTAGTACTTTCAGCGGCACAGAAGGAGTTGTAGGTCTCCTCCACTGGTTCGAGAAACTTGAGTCTGTTTTTGAGATGTGTGAATGCCCTGAAGATCGTAGGGTGAAATTTGCTACTGGAACCCTCGAAGGTGCTGCGTTAACCTGGTGGAAAGCACAGGTTCAACTGCTTGGGTTGGCTGCTGCTAATGCCACCCCATGGAATGACTTCAAGGAACTGATCAAAGAAGAGTACTGCAGTCGTGACGACATCCACAAGCTGGAGGTGGAACTTTTCAATTTGAAGATGACGGGGTCTGAGATCGAGGCATACACGAAGAGGTCAAACGAGCTGGCCATCTTGTGTCCTACAATGGTGGACCCTCCCATTAAACATATTGAGCTGTACCTCAAGGGTCTTGTACCAGAGATTCAGAGTCACGTAACCTCAGCTAATATTGGCACCATTCAGCAAATCATCAAGTTGGCTCATCGCCTCACCGATCAGGCAGTTGAGCAGAACAGGCTGCCCAAACGTATTAGCGCTGCTACTACTGATAACCCCAATGATCACAAGCGAAAATGGGATGGAAATTCGGGCAAAGGCTCTACCTCTGTTCAGTCTCAATCTCAGCAATGAAGGACTGAGGACCATAGGAGCCCTAGTCAGCAGCCTTCTGGAAATCAAGGGCAGGGTGGACACAAGGGGAATCACCCCAAATGTAATCGCTGCAACTTGCACCACAGCGGGCCATGTAGTAAAGGCAACTGTCATCGCTGCAACAAGCCTGGTCATGTTGCATGGGATTGCAGGAGTCAGCGTCCAGCGAATCAGAACCTGCAGCATCAGCAAGCCCCACCAAATCAACGCCAGCAGCAGCAACAACAAGGTGACTGCTGAGGGCCATTTCAAGAAAGACTGCCCCCAGCTAAATCAGAACCAGAACATCAACAATCAGGGGAATGGAAACGGCAATGGGGGAAACAACAATGGTAATGGGGCAAGGGGTCGTGTGTTCGTGATTGGTCAGGGTGATGCAAGGAACGATCCCAACGTTGTGATGGGTAAGTTTCTTCTGGATGATTTCTTTGTTACTATTTTATTTGATTCGGGTGCCGATACTAGCTACGTATCCTTAAAAGTTAGTCAGATGCTTAAGCGTACTCCAACACTTTTGAACACCAAGCACATCGTAGAGTTAGCGAATGGTAAAAGTTTAGAGGCTACACATGTAGTTAAGGGTTGCAAGCTCGTCCTTGCCGATCAGACCTTTTCTATCGACCTCATTCCTATCGTTCTGGGTAGTTTTGACGTTGTCATTGGGATGGATTGGTTATCTCAACACCAAGCGGAGATTATTTGCAAGGAGAAAATCATCCGTATCCCTTGTTCTGGTGAAGAACCCCTCGTGATTCGTGGCGACAAGAGTGGTGCTGTCATAGGCATCATCTCTTTCCTTAAGGCCCAAAAGTGTTTGCGAAAGGGCCACACCGCTATTCTAGCCCTCGTTTCTGATCCATCCGCGGAAGAAAGGACGATAGAAGACATACCTATTGTACGTGACTTTCCTGAGGTATTTCCTGAGGTATTTCCTGAGGAATTACCTGGTCTACCGCCTCATCGTCAAGTCGAGTTTCAAATCGAGCTAGCTCCTGGAGCAGAGCCCATAGCTCGAGCACCTTATCGTCTAGCTCCATCGGAACTTGAAGAACTGTCCACGCAATTACAAGAACTCTTGGAAAAGGGTTTCATACGTCCTAGCTCTTCGCCTTGGGGAGCTCCAGTCTTGTTTGTGAAGAAGAAAGACGGTACCTTCAGAATGTGTATTGACTATCGCGAACTTAACAAGGTGACCGTGAAGAATCGTTATCCTCTCCCACGTATAGACGACTTGTTCGACCAGTTGCAAGGGTCGAGCTATTACTCTAAGATTGATTTGAGATCGGGATACCATCAGCTGAGAGTCCGAGATGAGGACGTCTCCAAAACGGCATTCAGAATTCGTTACGGCCATTACGAGTTTCTAGTTATGCCTTTCGGATTAACGAATGCACCTGCGGTCTTCATGGATCTCATGAATCGAGTGTGCAAGCCTTACCTGGATAAGTTTGTCATAGTGTTCATCGATGACATCCTAATCTATTCTAAGAGTCAGGAGGAACACGAGCAACATCTGAGGCTTATTCTGGAACTTCTTCGAAAAGAGCAGTTGTATGCCAAGTTTTCGAAATGTGACTTCTGGCTTCGCGAAGTCCACTTTCTAGGCCATGTGGTCAACAAGGATGGGATTCATGTAGATCCATCCAAGGTTGACTCGATCAAGAACTGGCCTGCACCCCGCACACCAACAGAAATCCGCCAATTCTTGGGTTTGGCAGGATATTACAGAAGGTTTATCAAGGATTTCTCAAGGATTGCGCAACCTCTCACTTCACTGACTCAGAAGGGTGTCACCTATCTTTGGCGTGATGCACAGGAATCCGCTTTTCAGCACTTAAAAGATAGACTTTGTAGCGTGCCTATCCTCTCATTGCCTGAAGACACAGATGATTTTGTGGTTTATTGCGACGCTTCCATCCAAGGACTTGGTTGCGTGTTGATGCAACGTGACAAGGTCATTGCCTACGCATCGCGCCAACTTAAAGTTCACGAGAGGAATTACACTACTCACGATCTGGAGCTGGGAGCAGTTGTTTTCGCCCTTAAGATATGGAGACATTACCTGTACGGTACCAAGTGCACCATTTACACCGATCACAGGAGTCTCGAGCATATCTTCAAGCAAAAGGAGTTAAACATGCGACAACGCCGATGGGTCGAGCTCTTGAACGATTATGAATGCGCCATCAAGTATCATCCGGGCAAAGCCAATGTTGTGGCTGATGCCCCCAGTCGAAAGGATACTATACCTAAGCGTGTACGTGCGTTACAGCTTACCATTCACTCTAGTCTTCCCGCCCAGATACGAGATGCTCAGGTCGAAGCATTGAAAGCAGAGAACATCAGGGCTGAGTCCTTACGAGGATCGAGGCAGCGACTAGAACAAAAGGAAGACGGCCCCTACTATGTAACAGGGCGCATCTGGGTTCCACTTTACGGAAACTTACGCAAACTTGTGATGGATGAAGCACAAAGTCTCGTTATTCAGTACATCCTGGTTCGGATAAGATGTACCACGACCTCAAGACTACGTACTGGTGGCCCAGCATGAAAGCCCACATAGCAACCTACGTCAGCAAATGCTTGACTTGTGCCAGGGTCAAGGTCGAGTACCAGAAACCATCAGGCCTACTTCAACAACCAGAGATCCCGAAATGGAAATGGGAGCACATTTCCATGGATTTCGTTACTGGCCAGCCTAGATCTCAACGCGGAAATGATACCATTTGGGTGATCGTGGATCGACTGACTAAGTCTGCACATTTCCTGGCTATCAAGGAAACGGATAAGTTTTCCACTCTAGCAGACAACTACCTAAAGGAAGTAGTATCAAGGCACGGAGTGCCAACCTCCATCATTTCTGATCGTGACTCGCGTTTTACATCAGAACTGTGGCAAGCTATGCACAAGTCCTTTGGTTCTCGATTAGACATGAGCACGGCATATCATCAACAGATGGATGGGCAATCTGAACGCACCATCCAAACCCTAGAAGACATGCTTAGGGCATGTGTAATCGATTTTGGTAATGGCTGGGAAAAACACCTCCCGTTAGTGGAGTTTTTGTATAACAACAGTTACCACACCAGTATCCAAGCCGCTCCGTTTGAGGCATTATACGGACGGAAGTGCCGATCACCTCTCTGTTGGGCAGAAGTTGGTGACAGCCAAATCACTGGCCCAGAACTGGTAGTGGATAGGACCGAGAGGATTGCTCAGATACGACAGTGAATGGCGGCAGCTCGTGACCGTCAGAAAAGCTATGCTGATAAGCGAAGGAAGCCACTCAAGTTCCAGGTCGGGGATCGAGTGCTACTCAAAGTCTCACCTTGGAAAGGTGTAGTCCGTTTTGGCAAACGAGGCAAACTCAATCCACGTTATGTCGGACCGTTCGAAATCACTGAGAAAATTGCCAAAGTCGCCTACAGGTTAAATCTACCTGAAGAACTCAGCGGAGTTCACAATGTTTTCCACGTGTCGAATCTGAAGAAGTGTCTGTCAGACGAGACCCTCATAGTTCCCTTGAAGGAGCTCACAATCGACGACCAGTTGCGATTCGTCGAGGAACCAGTAGAGATTTCTGATCGAGATGTTAATATTCTCAAGCGTACCAGGATACCTCTTGTTCGAGTCCATTGGGATTCCCGTCATGGCCCAGAGTATAACTGGGAACAAGAAGACCAAATGAAACTCAAGAATCCCCAGCTGTTTAAGAAAAATGCAACCACTACTGAGACTGAAGCTACTACAGAATTTCGAGACGAAATTCCAAATCAACGGGGGGATGATGTGACACCCCAGGAAAACCAGTAAACACCGCAACTTAACTAGCTTCTTCAGTAACCACGTGCTAAATTTCGGGACGAAATTTTCTTAACAGGGGGAGAATGTGACAATCCTCGTAATTACATGTATCCGTACGATTATTTAATGATAATTAAAGTGCTTAGTGACTGTGTTGAATTACTTAACTGTTTCCTGATTACTGTGTCATACTTACATGTGCTTGTTAACCTACTAGTCATGTGCAGAAAATTTACTAAATGGTCCTGAACATTTTCCTAAGTGTTAGGAATTAATTGTGTTACAAAAATATATATATAAGACACCTTACGGAACAATTAAACACTTTAACGGAACAGTATCCGACCGAACAACCGGACATTACCCGGGACACCAAATATTTGTCAAACACATTGTGTTATTATTTCTTGGCTAGTTATGGTCCCCGTATACCATAACACCCACTAGATACCAACTAACTAAAACATGTAAGTATATACTTGGAATCTAACTATTATTTACCCACCTTTCACCAAAATATTTTCAATTAACCCCCCCTCCATATTTTCGGCTCACATAGGGGACCCACCATAATCATCACCAAATCCCCAATCAAATATTCCCTTTTATTGTGATTGGCCTTGCTCTTGCCAAGAAATCACAATGATGTTAAATAGGTTGGGCTAGAGATCATACTCATCATTTCATCTTCACTACAAGTTCACTTCACCATCTTCTTCACTCTCTCTCTCCCTCTCGTCTGCATATAACCACCACCACCACCACTTCAACATTCATTCATTTGTTCCATTTTCAAGTCCAAATCAAGTGCTAGAAGAAGTCTTGTGAAGCTTGAAGCTTGGAGGTCTTGAAGGAGCATCACACCCTGCATTCTCACACCATCTTCATCATCATTCTTTGTTCATAAGTTCATCCCTAGCCTTTGTGCTAGTTGTAAGTCTTCGATTTAACTCTTGGTCACTTCTATGTTGATTATTCGAAAGATTGAAGTTTAATGTTTAACACAAGAACATAAAAAGAAAACGAACAAGGAACATGAACATAAATTTACATAAAGATGAAATCTGGTTGGATTAAGTTGGTTAAAGCATGCATGATGTTTGATCGTTGAATTCTTGATAAACCCGTTGTTAGGACATTTGTTGATGCGTTTTAGTAACATTTACACTATAAAAAGCATGCTGATTAGCATTTTCAGCCAACTTCAACTGGCTGTAACTGTATCATTATAAATCGAAAAACTGATTTTCTGAAGCCTAAATTATGTATTTTCAAAAAACAGATCAAATGGCACTGGAATCGTAATTTTTCGAGGTCGTTTTACTATTTTTAAAGGACTATTTTTGGACAGCAGCTCAAGCTGCGTTTTTACTGCAGAAAATGTGTGTTGTATTTTTAGTCATAACTTGAAACCTGAATAGTACTAGCTCATGAAATTTGTACAGTAGATGACCACTGATGTATTTGTAATTCTCGCACTGGAATTTCATAAATCGGACTTACGATGAATTTTTAATGAATTATTCCGTGGACTGCAGTCAGAAAGTGATGAATCTGATTACAGTCCGGTAAACGAATTTTTATAAAATATTGGTAGTGAATTGGATCTCGAGATTTTTACACAATAATATTTGGATCATTTAAGACCTTCGGTAAAAAGTTGGGAATTTTTGGAATAAGTTAACTATTTTATTAAAATCGCCGAAAACAGCCCAGTTTTGAAGATTAAAGCTGAAACGACATAAGTAGTGATTTGCGTGTCTAAATGTCAGGTAGGTTATCTGAGAATAATCTAACATGTTATATGTCAATAAAAGTGTTATGTGAAATGTCGTATGTTTGCTTATGAACGGGGATAGATGGGAAGCTTATATGGGCATAAACTGTTAAAGTGATGCATGTTATGTGATAGATACGTGTAGGAACTTTGTGCTCTATTTGAAAACCACTAAATGACTAACTAGTAATCATATTAGGACGTGATTGACCGACCTGGACTGTTAGCTATTTTTGAGAGTCAAACCGAGCAACCGAGGTGAGTTCACACTTTTCTACAAAGCATGGTAAATTCCCGGTGGGAATGGGAATGGGTTCAGGAATAGGGATTCCTCATCCTTTGGGACACGTTCAGGAATGTGAATTCCTCGTCCTTGGGACGTACTTAGACTTACTGGACTAGAACTCTATCAGCGAAGTCCCTCCCTTTTTATATCGACTTAATCGCCGAGGCTATGGCGAGCGGGTCATTAGTTAATAGCGCTATTAGGTTTAACAAACCTCACACCGGGTCAGTCGAATGGGTGTGTACTAATGGACTATGGCACGTCGGTGTTGATAGACATCGACGCTAGGGCACAATTAATTTTCGTTAGTAGTCGATATGATAAACGAGTCTGGTAGTTTAAATAATGGGGTAGCCCCCACGGCCGGAGTGCCGGGCTGGATAGCCAGGGAAGGTGGACATGGGATGGTTAACTGATAAACGTTTTCGAACTATGGGGTAACCCCCACGGCTGGATAGCAGATTGAAATGAAACTATGTTTTTGGAAACAACTCTAAAATGGACAACCAACCGTGAACTCACTCAACTTTGTTGTTGACTCGTTATTACATGCTTTGCAGGTCGTTAGATGCTATGGAGCTTGCACAAGGAGGAGGTCGTTGTAGGATGCGGATTGTTATGTCCCGTACTTAATAATTAAACTTTATAAACTTATGGAACTTATGTTTTGGGTCTTTAAACTTATGAACTACGAACTTATGTTTTGATTTGACGTCTTATGCTTCCGCTGTTTAAATTAAACTTGGTTAACTTCCTTTTGGTCACCAATTGTATTGTGGTTGGCTATGTTTACTTAATTACATGGTTCAATATGATTGGTGGCTCGATCCTGGTCATGTCACGCCTCCAAGCGGTGATACTCCGCATGATGGATTTTGGGGGTGTGACAGATTGGTATCAGAGCCATTGGTTATAGTGAACTTGGTTTTAAAAGGGAAAAGCTTTTTGAGAAAACCAGACTATAACCTGTACAGTGCTCAACGATCCACAACGACGCTTCGCTCCACGTGCAAGACTCGACACAATAGGTGGTATGATTTATGTTATATTGTCGATTAGATAGTTCACACTATGCATTAGTTAACGTGATAATTGCTATTTGGACCTTGTGTACTTACTCTCTCCTGTCGTCCCACACTTACGGACTTTCGCGACACTTTTCTCACTTACGTTGCTTCATTGTGAAGATCATGAGCGGACGCGGAGGACGTATCAACCTCACTCAAGCCCAGTTGACGGCCTTGATCAATGAACGAGTTGCTGAGGCACTCGCAGCTGTTCCTGCAGGAGGTCAACATGCTCAGTCACCTGTGTGCACGTTCAAAACCTTCATGGATTGCCGACCTAGTACTTTCAGCGGCACAGAAGGAGTTGTAGGTCTCCTCCACTGGTTCGAGAAACTTGAGTCTGTTTTTGAGATGTGTGAATGCCCTGAAGATCGTAGGGTGAAATTTGCTACTGGAACCCTCGAAGGTGCTGTGTTAACCTGGTGGAAAGCACAGGTTCAACTGCTTGGGTTGGCTGTTGCTAATGCCACCCCATGGAATGACTTCAAGGAACTGATCAAAGAAGAGTACTGCAGTCGTGACGGCATCCTCAAGCTGGAGGTGGAACTTTTCAATTTGAAGATGACGGGGTCTGAGATCGAGGCATACACGAAGAGGTCAAACGAGCTGGCCATCTTGTGTCCTACAATGGTGGACCCTCCCATTAAACGTATTGAGCTGTACCTCAAGGGTCTTGTACCAGAGATTCAGAGTCACGTAACCTCAGCTAATATTGGCACCATTCAGCAAATCATCAAGTTGGCTCATCGCCTCACCGATCAGGCAGTTGAGCAGAACAGGCTGCCCAAACGTATTAGCGCTGCTACTACTGATACCCCCAATGATCACAAGCGAAAATGGGATGGAAATTCGGGCAAAGGCTCTACCTCTGTTCAGTCTCAGTCTCAGCAACGAAGGACTGAGGACCATAGGAGCCCTAGTCAGCAGCCTTCTGGAAATCAAGGGCAGGGTGGATACAAGGGGAATCACCCCAAATGTAATCGCTGCAACTTGCACCACAGCGGGCCATGTAGTAAAGGCAACTGTCATCACTGCAACAAGCCTGGTCATGTTGCAAGGGATTGCAGGAGTCAGCGTCCAGCGAATCAGAACCGGCAGCATCAGCAAGCCCCACCAAATCAACGCCAGCAGCAGCAACAAAAAGGTGACAACAAAGGGTACTTTCAATGTGGTGCTGAGGGCCATTTCAAGAAAGACTGCCTCCAGCTAAATCAGAACCAGAACAACAACAATCAGGGGAATGGAAACGACAATGGGGGAAACAACAATGGTCATGGGGCAAGGGGTCGTGTGTTCGTGATTGGTCAGGGTGATGCAAGGAACGATCCCAACGTTGTGATGGGTAAGTTTCTTCTGGATGATTTCTTTGTTACTATTTTATTTGATTCGGGTGCCGATACTAGCTACGTATCCTTAAAAGTTAGTCAGATGCTTAAGCGTACTCCAACACTTTTGAACACCAAGCACATCGTAGAGTTAGCGAATGGTAAAAGTTTAGAGGCTACACATGTAGTTAAGGGTTGCAAGCTCGTCCTTGCCGATCAGACCTTTTCTATCGACCTCATTCCTATCGTTCTGGGTAGTTTTGACGTTGTCACTGGGATGGATTGGTTATCTCAACACCAAGCGGAGATTATTTGCAAGGAGAAAATCATCCGTATCCCTTGTTCTGGTGAAGAACCCCTCGTGATTCGTGGCGACAAGAGTGGTGCTGTCATAGGCATCATCTCTTTCCTTAAGGCCCAGAAGTGTTTGCGAAAGGGCCACACCGCTATTCTAGCCCTCGTTTCTGATCCATCCGCGGAAGAAAGGACGATAGAAGACATACCTATTGTACGTGACTTTCCTGAGGAATTACCTGGTCTACCTCCTCATCGTCAAGTCGAGTTTCAAATCGAGCTAGCTCCTGGAGCAGCGCCCATAGCTCGAGCACCTTATCGTCTAGCTCCATCGGAACTTGAAGAACTGCCCACGCAATTACAAGAACTCTTGGAAAAGGGTTTCATACGTCCTAGCTCTTCGCCTTGGGGAGCTCCAGTCTTGTTTGTGAAGAAGAAAGACGGTACCTTCAGAATGTGTATTGACTATCGCGAACTTAACAAGGTGACCGTGAAGAATCGTTATCCTCTCCCACGTATAGACGACTTGTTCGACCAGTTGCAAGGGTCGAGCTATTACTCTAAGATTGATTTGAGATCGGGATACCATCAGCTGAGAGTCCGAGATGAGGACGTCTCCAAAACGGCATTCAGAACTCGTTACGGCCATTACGAGTTTCTAGTTATGCCTTTCGGATTAACGAATGCACCTGCGGTCTTCATGGATCTCATGAATCGAGTGTGCAAGCCTTACCTGGATAAGTTTGTCATAGTGTTCATCGACGACATCCTGATCTATTCTAAGAGTCAGGAGGAATACGAGCAACATCTGAGGCTTATTCTGGAACTTCTTCGAAAAGAGCAGTTGTATGCCAAGTTTATCAAATGTGACTTCTGGCTTCGCGAAGTCCACTTTCTAGGCCATGTAGTCAACAAGAATGGGATTCATGTAGATCCATCCAAGGTTGACTCGATCAAGAACTGGCCTGCACCCCGCACACCAACAGAAATCCGCCAATTCTTGGGTTTGGCAGGATATTACAGAAGGTTTATCAAGGATTTCTCAAGGATTGCGCAACCTCTCACTTCACTGACTCAAAAGGGTGTCACCTATCTTTAGGGTGATGCACAGGAATCCGCTTTTCAGCACTTAAAAGATAGACTTTGTAGCGCGCCTATCCTCTCATTTCCTGAAGGCACAAATGATTTTGTGGTTTATTGTGACGCTTCCATCCAAGGACTTGGTTGCGTGTTGATGCAACGTGACAAGGTCTTTGCCTACGCATCGCGCCAACTTAAAGTTCACGAGAGGAATTACACTACACACGATCTGGAGCTGGGAGCAGTTGTTTTCGCCCTTAAGATATGGAGACATTACCTGTACGATACCAAGTGCACCATTTACACCGATCACAGGAGTCTCGAGCATATCTTCAAGCAAAAGGAGTTAAACATGCGACAACGCCGATGGGTCGAGCTCTTGAACGATTATGAATGCGCCATCAAGTATCATCCGGGCAAAGCCAATGTTGTGGCTGACGCCCTCAGTCGAAAGGATACTATACTTAAGCGTGTACGTGCGTTACAGCTTACCATTCACTCTAGTCTTCCCGCCCAGATACGAGATGCTCAGGTCGAAGCATTGAAAGCAGAGAACATCAGGGCTGAGTCCTTACGAGGATCGAGGCAGCGGCTAGAACAAAAGGAAGACGGCGCCTACTATGTAACAGGGCGCATCTGGGTTCCACTTTACGGAAACTTACGCAAACTTGTGATGGATGAAGCACAAAAGTCTCGTTATTCGGTACATCCTGGTTCGGATAAGATGTACCACGACCTCAAGACTACGTACTGGTGGCCAAGCATGAAAGCCCACATAGCAACCTACGTCAGCAAATGCTTGACTTGTGCCAGGGTCAAGGTCGAGTACCAGAAACCATCAGGCCTACTTCAACAACCAGAGATCCCGAAATGGAAATGGGAGCAAATTTCCATGGATTTCGTTACTGGCCTGCCTAGATCTCAACGCGGAAATGATACCATTTGGGTGATCGTGGATCGACTGACTAAGTCTGCACATTTCCTGGCTATCAAGGAAACGGATAAGTTTTCCACTCTAGCAGACATCTACCTAAAGGAAGTAGTATCAAGGCACGGAGTGCCAACCTCCATCATTTCTGATCGTGACTCGCGTTTTACATCAGAACTGTGGCAAGCTATGCACAAGTACTTTGGTTCTCGATTAGACATGAGCACGGCATATCATCAACAGATGGATGGGCAATCTGAACGCACCATCCAAACCCTAGAAGACATGCTTAGGGCATGTGTAATCGATTTTGGTAATGGCTGGGAAAAACACCTCCCGTTAGTGGAGTTTTCGTATAACAACAGTTACCACACCAGTATCCAAGCCGCTCCGTTTGAGGCATTATACGGACGGAAGTGCCGATCACCTCTCTGTTGGGCATAAGTTGGTGACAGCCAAATCACTTGCCCAGAACTGGTAGTGGATAGGACCGAGAGGATTGCTCAGATACGACAGTGAATGGCGGCAGCTCGTGACCGTCAGAAAAGCTATGCTGATAAGCGAAGGAAGCCACTCAAGTTCCAGGTCGGGGATCGAGTGCTACTCAAAGTCTCACCTTGGAAAGTTGTAGTCCGTTTTTTCAAACGAGGCAAACTCAATCCACGTTATGTCGGACCGTTCGAAATCACTGAGAAAATTGGCAAAGTCGCCTACAGGTTAAATCTACCTGAAGAACTCAGCGAAGTTCACAATGTTTTCCACGTGTCGAATCTGAAGAAGTGTCTGTCAGACGAGACCCTCATAGTTCCCTTGAAGGAGCTCACAATCGACGACCAGTTGCGATTCGTCGAGGAACCAGTAGAGATTTCTGATCGAGATGTTAAGATTCTCAAGCGTACCAGGATACCTCTTGTTCGAGTCCATTGGGATTCCCGTCATGGCCCAGAGTATAACTGGGAATAAGAAGACCAAATGAAACTCAAGAATCCCCAGCTGTTTAAGAAAAATGCAACCACTACTGAGACTGAAGCTACTGCAGAATTTCGGGACGAAATTCCAAATCAACGGGGGGATGATGTGACACCCCAGGAAAACCAGTAAACACCGCAACTTAACTAGCTTCCTTAGTAACCACGTGCTAAATTTCGGGACGAAATTTTCTTAACAGGGGGAGAATGTGACAATCCTCGTAATTACATGTATCCGTACGATTATTTAATGATAATTAAAGTGCTTAGTGACTGTGTTGAATTACTTAACTGTTTCCTGATTACTTTGTCATGCTTACATGTGCTTGTTAACCTACTAGTCATGTGCAAAAAATTTTCTAAATGGTCCTGAACATTTTCCTAAGTGTTAGGAATTAATTGTGTTACAAATATATATATATATATATAAGACACCTTACGGAACAATTAAACACTTTAACGGAACAGTATCCGACCGAACAACCGGACATTACCCGGGACACCAAATATTTGTCAAATACATTGTGTTATTATTTCTTGGCTAGTTATGGTCCCCGTATACCATAACACCCACTAGATACCAACTAACTAAAACATGTAAGTATATACTTGGAATCTAACTATTATTTACCCACCTTTCACCAAAATATTTTCAATTAACCCCCCCTCCATATTTTCGGCTCACATAGGGGACCCACCATAATCATCACCAAATCCCCAATCAAATATTCCCTTTTATTGTGATTGGCCTTGCTCTTGCCAAGAAATCACAATGATGTTAAATAGGTTGGGCTAGAGATCATACTCATCATTTCATCTTCACTACAAGTTCACTTCACCATCTTCTTCACTCTCTCTCTCCCTCTCGGCTGCACATAACCACCACCACCACCACTTCAACATTCATTCATTTGTTCCATTTTCAAGTCCAAATTAAGTCCTAGAAGAAGTCTTGTGAAGCTTGAAGCTTGGAGGTCTTGAAGGAGCATCACACCTTGCATTCTCACACCATCTTCATCATCATTCTTTGTTCATAAGTTCATCCCTAGCCTTTGTGTAACACCTGTGTCATTTCAACCATCAAACAAATGCCAAACCAATGAAATATTGTATTTCATACTTTGGACTTGTATAAATATGTGTATCTTTTGCACATATCAACTCTTGTTCGATTTCAAACTCTAAATCGCTTTCTGGAAGGTTATACGCGCACTAATGCGTAAATATAACCAGTTTAATCCAACGAACACTCCGGAATAGTGAAATAGGCTTAACATACCTTGAATAACCTTTACATAACTTATATATAAGTTTTGGAAGGTTTGGTGTGGTGAAATCAAGTTAAATCGCTTACAGGGACTAAAGTTGACAAACTGCGAAAGTATGCCAATTTGAACTGTAACAGACATTCCGGAACATGACCATAAGTTAAACACACCATAAATATCCTTTACATAGCTTAGAAATAGGCTTTAATGGGTTCGGTGTGCTAAAATAAACTTTTGGGTCATTCAGGGACTAAAAGTGTCAAAAAGTGCACAAGTTTGCATTTTCGCGCATAACTTACGTTCTGAATACATCCGGACATCCAAAAATTTATGTAAGCACTAAAATATTTTATTTTAGTGTTCGCCATAAGAAAAATCCATTCGTCGCGTCATTTGGTTCGTTTTTCGCATTCGGGACCAGATTCGATGTATTAGCCGTTGTTTATTTCACAACCACACATTCTAAACTTGCTTAGTCAGCGGATAAGGATGGAATTTTGGCACCATGACTTTGCAACACATGTATGGATGGAATTTAAACACCTAAACACCATAACTTTGCAACACATGTATGGATGGAATTTAAACACCTAAACACCATAACTTTGCAACACATGTACGGATGGGATTAAGGCACGTTTTCCATGAAACGATCTTAACGGTTCGGGTATTCCTATAAATACCCCATACCCCCCATTGCTAAAATCACTAGAATTCTGATTTGAGAACCTCTAAGTTGAAACCATTGTTTCATACCTGAGATTCTTGAATCGGGATTAGCATTCGGGGACCCTTCGTAAGTATTCTTTCGTTCTTTTATTGCTTTTCGAGTCTTTCGAGTCTGAAAGTCAAACTTTGTTTGACTTTCTACATTGACCAGTTATGGTCAATGCGAAGTTCGTTTGAACTTCGCAACGTGAGTGTAATCACGTTGGTTATAGTCCCTTGGGACTATGCCTACTGATTACCACGTTGTCTAGGGTCGTAGGGTAAGCGATCTAATAAATCGCTTATACCTTCGAACCCGACCCAGTTTGGTCGATCATTAGGATCCGACCAAATACATTAGGTGACCATAGTAGGTAGGGAATAACCTTCCGAGGTTATACCCTATGGTCACATCGTTTAAGTAGTTGTATGATAGGTAGTTTATATGCCTTAGGTAAATTACCAGAATACCCTTTTCATGTATAATTGGTAATTAAGCATATGTAACCTAAACTTTTGTCACATAACTGATTATGTAACATGTTTAGGCATATAACACTTGTCATAGGGCTAGTTAGGCGGTCCGAACGCGCTTCACGCGAACGACGCGTTAAAGTAGCATAAGCTACCTAAACGGGTCGTAATGGGTCGTAAACACTTAGGTTAAGTTTCATTTAGTATGTAGGCTTTGTTAAACCAAATGACACGAGTCTCTACACTCGTTTGGTTTACAAACCCTAATGCTACCCGATCTTCCGATCTAGGTCCGGTTAATTGACGTAGTTATCTATATTAGGTGCCGTTTGATATCCGCGATCTCTAGCATTGTTTGGTTGTTACTCAAGGACTACTGAGCAATCTCAAGTGAGTACATAGACCCCTCTTTTACTGTTTTCCAAACTGTTTTGGGGTGGAACACATGTGCCTACTTGTTACTTTCATGCTTTCCTGTTTTAACATCATATACTGCTATGTTCGTTAGTACATTATAGTACATGATTTTATGACATTTCATGCTAGGTGTGCCCAATTGTGTGCATTACTTAGTACATCGTTTTACATAGACATTTCGGCATAGACATTTTAACATGATTGACATTTGATCATGCATTTCCCACAAAACATAACTTTGATTTAAACCAAGATTTACTTCAATACTTTGTTTTTGTGCATATGGTTTAGTTGAGACATTTCACTTGCCATACACGACATATTTGACATAGACATTTGACATGGATATTTGACATATACATTTGACATGGTTTATACAAGGACTTTTGACTATTGGTTTAAACATAGACTTCTTACATTGGTTGGTTTGGTTTGATTAAGTGATTAAGTAACGATGCGTGTGTAATATGATACAAGCATGGTGGATACGCCGCTGGTACTTCCTATATATAAGTGTTTGTATGGTATTACATATCATAGCGTTATTTGAATCATTTCAGTTTGAGACATAGAACAGTTTATACAAATAACATACTTTTTCACAAGACATTGATTTATAAACATCTTATCTTATGCAAACATATTTTACTTGGTTATTCATTTAACCTTACATTTATTTATACTTATCATCTGAACTCATTGTTTTTCAAATGATTTACAAAGCAAAGCAAATAACAAGGTTCATGACTAAACATTTTCTCAAACATAAGTCATGAAACCTATTTTCACAAAACCTATGTATCTCACAGGCATTTTTATGCTGACGTACCTATTTTCACATGTGTTTTTCAGGAGTTGTTGCATAAGATGATCAAGATACACATAGGCAGACTTGGGCTTTAGTGACAATAAAAGATGCAAGACTAGTTAATTATGTTGTATTTCTTTGTTTGTTAAGACATTGTAACACTTGTAATCAATAAAACGAAACTTCAATTGCCATGGATTTGAAACAATTAATTCTGTTACAACACTCCCCGACATTTCCGCCACGTTTGTATGTTCTACGTGGTCGGGGTGTGACACTTTGTGCTAGTTGTAAGTCTTCGATTTAACTCTTGGTCACTTCTATGTTGATTATTCGAAAGATTGAAGTTTAATGTTTAACACAAGAACATAAAAAGAAAACGAACAAGGAACATGAACATAAATTTACATAAAGATGAAATCTGGTTGGATTAAGTTGGTTAAAGCATGCATGATGTTTGATCATTGAATTCTTGATAAACCCGTTGTTAGGACATTTGTTGATGCGTTTTAGTAACATTTACACTATAAAAAGCATGCTGATTAGCATTTTCAGCCAACTTCAACTGGCGGTAACTGGATCATTATAAATCGAAAAACTGATTTTCTGAAGCCTAAATTATGTATTTTCAAAAAACAGATCAAATGGCACTGGAATCGTAATTTTTCGAGGTCGTTTTACTATTTTTAAAGGACTATTTTTGGACAGCAGCTCAAGCTGCGTTTTTACTGCAGAAAATGTGTGTTGTATTTTTAATCATAACTTGAAACCTGAATAGGACTAGCTCATGAAATTTGTACAGTAGATGACCACTGATGTATTTGTAATTCTCCCACTGGAATTTCGTAAATCGGACTTACGAAGAATTTTTAATGAATTATTCCGTGGACTGCAGTCAGAAAGTGATGAATCTGATTACAGTCCGGTAAACGAATTTTTATAAAATATTGGTAGTGAATTGGATCCTGAGATTTTTACACAATAATATTTGGATCATTTAAGACCTTCGGTAAAAAGTTGGGAATTTTTGGAATAAGTTAACTATTTTATTAAAATCCCCGAAAACAGCCCAGTTTTGAAGATTAAAGCTGAAACGACATAAGTAGTGATTTGCGTGTCTAAATGTCGGGTAGGTTATCTGAGAATAATCTAACATGTTATATGTCAATAAAAGTGTTATGTGAAATGTTGTATGTTTGCTTATGAACGGGAATAGATGGGAAGCTTATATGGGCATAAACCGTTAAAGTGATGCAAGTTATGTGATAGATACGTGTAGGAACTTTGTGCTCTATTTGAAAACCACTAAATGACTAACTGGTAATCATATTAGGACGTGATTGACCGACCTGGACTGTTAGCTATTTTTGAGAGTCAAACCGAGCAACCGAGGTGAGTTCACACTTTTCTACAAAGCATGGTAAATTCCCGGTGGGAATGGGAATGGGTTCAGGAATAGGGATTCCTCGTCCTTTGGGACGCGTTCAGGAATGTGAATTCCTCGTCCTTGGGACGTACGTAGACTTACTGGACTAGAACTCTATCAGCAAAGTCCCTCCCTTTTTATATCGACTTAATCGCCGAGGCTATGGCGAGCGGGTCATTAGTTAATAGCGCTATTAGGTTTAACAAACCTCACACCGGGTCAGTCGGATGGGTGTGTACTAATGGACTATGGCACGTCGATGATGATAGACACCGACGCTAGGGCACAATTAATTTTCGTTAGTAGTCGATATGATAAACGAGTCTGGTAGTTTAAATAATGGGGTAGCCCCCACGGCCGGAGTGCCGGGCTGGATAGCCAGGGAAGGTGGACATGGGATGGTTAACTGATAAACGTTTTCGAACTATGGGGTAACCCCCACGGCTGGATAGCTGATTGAAATGAAACTACGTTTTTGGAAACAACTCTAAAATGGACAACCAACCGTGAACTCACTCAACTTTGTTGTTGACTCGTTATTACATGCTTTGCAGGTCGTTAGATGCTATGGAGCTTGCACAAGGAGGAGGTCGTTATAGGATGCGGATTGTTATGTCCCGTACTTAATAATTAAACTTTATAAACTTATGGAACTTATGTTTTGGGTCTTTAAACTTATGAACTACGAACTTATGTTTTGATTTAACGTCTTATGCTTCCGCTGTTTAAATTAAACTTGGTTAACTTCCTTTTGGTCACCAATTGTATTGTGGTTAGTTATATTTACTTAATTACGTGGTTCAATATGATTGGTGGCTCGATCCTGGTTATGTCACGCCTCCAAGCGGTGATACTCCGCATGATGGATTTTGGGGGTGTGACATATAACAATGTATTTTTGTACAACTGAATGAACTCACCAGTATTTTTCGCTGATCAGATGTTTTTAAAATGCGTTTCAGGTGATTTACTGTGAAGTGAAGAAAACTGTTATGAAGCACTCCGGCTTAAATAAGTGGCTATGTAAACCTGAATAAAATGTTTTTTGTAATCAAGGATTTATCCCCGTGAAAATCCTCTATGTAAATACGGGTTTTACCCCACTGTTTATGAAATGAAAATTCGGCGTTTTGAAACTCAATTATTTTTCCTAACACCCGGTCCTGGTAAGTTTTCCTTTGCGATAATTAAATAAACACCGGTACCACTTGTATCTGCTCACGACTCCCGACCAGGGTAGGGTCGGGGGTTATGACAGAAGGTGGTATCAGAGCCACTGGAATTAAGTATTGTGAAAATACTTAAAATTAGTAGTCAGGAATTAGATTAAAATACTTCTGTGAAATCTGTGATACTAATTAAATATTATATATTCAATTTTTCGGAGTTCGTTGTTTTTATTGTTTTTTACTAACAGTATGAGCGCTAGAGAACTATTAGACGCTTCCAAAATATATCTGTTAACCATACAGATATGGAAACTGTTGAGAATCAATCTGGGTACCAAGCTGATGCAAATGAACCAAAGATGTTCCAAGCACAATCGTTACCAAAAGCACCACCGAAAAAGAGGAAGAGAATATTAGATTGGAAAGTAAGAAGGAAAAAGAAAGCCCCAACAACAACAACAACAACCAAAAGAACGGGAAAAGCTATTGCAGGTGAAAATTTGAATCCAACCTCTATGTCATTATCTTGGGAGGAGTTAGATCAAAGGTTGGCAAACTGCGAAATGTTCAGGCCAGTGCCAGAATAAATTAATCTGAACATGCACGCTCACCCTGCGATGCAAATGAACCCTGAGCCTATGATGCCCGAACCAGCAATCCCACAACAGCCGCCCCCAAATCCGGTGGAAGAGTGGTGGACCAATGATTGGGAATTCCAGAATCTTATGAACAATCCTTTTCAATTCTACCCAAATTTCCAACCGGTACCTCCAGCGTTTCCCCAGATGAACCCAGAAAACGTGGGTGAGCTTCGCCACTATGGAGAGGAGTTAATGGATGCAGGAAGTAGAATCAGAAACGTGGGAGAAAATCTCGTCTGAAAATACGATGAGATGGAGCATCATTTCTAAAAAAACAAACCTGATATTATAGGCATGTATAATATATTTTCTTTATTTGTAATATATATATTTATATATATATATATGTGTGTGTGTATAAATATAACTATATATGTGATAGTGAATGTAAAATATAATAAGCATATTATATATAAGAAATATATAAGTCGCAATGATCGACGTTTTGACAATATGCTCTGATTATTTGTGTATTTGTATTTACAATATTTTTTATTATTTTCCTAATTATTCTGTGATGTTAATATTTGGAATATGTTTGCAATTCAGATGTCAAACGAAGTTAACCAATCGGTCCAGAACAACCATGAAAACTCCCTGGATAAAAGGGCCATAGAAAACATAATTGCCTAAGGAATAGCTAACGATATACCTTTAATAATTGAAGCCGTTAGAAACCCCGTAAAACAAACTAAAGTTGTGAGTAGCAAGTGTACTCGTAGTAACGACTTTAGCCACAGCGTCAGTGGAGGCAATGATGATATTATCAAAGCCCCATTTCCTAAAAAGATAAAGGCCATGACTCTCGGGTGTACCTACATGGAATTTCTAGCATGTAAGCCAACTAAGTTCCCAGACAGTGAAAGAGCTACAACTGCTCTGCGATGGTTAGAAAAGATGGAAGTTGTTCATAAAATCAGCAAATGTGTTGAAAAAGATAAAGTAATGTATGCTTCCAATCTCTTTAAGGAAGAAGCCTTAGAATGGTGGAATACTATTCTTCAGGAAAAAGGAAGTGACATGGCCTATGCCATGAACTGGGGATAATTTAAGGAAATGGCAGAAAGGAAATTTTGTCCCTCTCATGAAAAGGAACAAATGGCTAACAAGTTTCTGAATCACAAAAAGGTCGACGTGGATTGTGGTGAGTATACGACAAAGTTCTTCGAATACGCAAGAACAACACCAACTCTGGCCTCGCCAGAATATGTACTAATTTCGCGCTATATTTGGGGATTAATTAGCGAGATCTGTGACATAGTCAAGGTGCTAGAGCTCAGACTATTGAGGAAACAATCGAATTGGCTAATACTCTGACTGACGGATTAATCTGCACAAGAGAAGAAAAAATATAAGAAAGAGTTAGCCTAGAAAATTACCCAAGGTTTTCGCTCGAGTAATACATACAGGAGAGGAGTCGGACAGTCTTCTGCATCGCCTTTCTGCAGATTCTGCAAAAGAAAGCATTCAGGAAGGTGTACTAGTGTAACATTTCCAAAATTTTTATAAAAAAAAATTAAAATAAAGTATATAAAAACTTATGTTATTAAACGGATAAATCATGAGTAAGTTGATCGTTAGAAATATGAGGTATTTTGGCGAACGTAGGAACCGTTTAATAATTATAATAATAACAATACGTTATAATTAACCTTACTCCGTTTTTAATGAAACTTACGCCAAAATGTAGATAAAAATATTCTCATTCTAATGGCATATTCATCATTTTATTAAACGTCATATTTTAGAAGTTATAAGCGCCAAATGAGTGAAGCAGCTGAATTAATTATAATAATAAAATAACTTAACAACTGAAAACTTAATTGTTGTGTACGTGTGTGTCACACCCCCAAATTCCACAAGCGGAGTATCACCGCAGGAGGCGTGACATGACCAGGATCAAGCCACTAATCATATTGAACAATGTATTAAAGTAAATATAAAACCAACCAACAATATAATTGGTGTCCAAAACAAATTAACCAAGTTCAAGTTATCAGCGGAAGCATAAAGTTTAAAACCAAAACATAAGTTTAACAGTTCAAATGTTTTACATGGGACTCAACAGTCCATGTCCCACAACGACCTCGTCCTCCTGTGCAAGCTCCATCTAAGCATCTAATGACCTGCAAGGCATATAGTAACGAATCAACAACAAAGTTGAGCGAGTTCACAGTTGGGTGTTCGTTTTAGGCTGTTTCAAAAACATAGTTTTCTTTTAGCTGACTTACTTGCCGTGGGGGTTACCCCATAGTTGAAAAATATGATTAACCATTTCCTTTTTACTCTGGCTCCCAGCCGTAGGGGCTACCCCATGAAAATCCCACTAGACCCGTTAGCATATCGACTACTGACTGAGAAAGTTGGGTGCCCTAAGTCAATGTCTATCATCATTGACGTGCCCAGATCCATTAGTCCACTCCCGTCCTCTGCAGCACGGTGTGAGGCTTGTCAAACCTAATAGCGCTACTTAACTAATGACCCTTTCGCCATTGGCCCGACGATTAAGTCGATATAAAAATGAGGGACTTATGATAGAGTTTTTGGTCTAGTAACAATGTTGTCACCCTTCAGTTAAGAGGGTGGAGGTACGTGTCCCATATAATGAGATCACGCAGGTTCCAAATGTTGTCACCCTTCAATTAAGAGGGTGGAGGTACGTATTCTAACCAAGGAGAATACGCAGGTTTCCTTTTAATCATTTACCCATTCCCAACCACCGGGAATCCCATGCCTTGAAGAAAGTGTGAACTCACCTTAGGTTAGCTCGGCAGATAAACAAAAGGTCACTTGAGCTATTTGTGGTCAACCACGTCCTAACATGGTTACCATACAAGTCAGGTCTAGGTTCAAGTAGTGCACATAAGTTTACACATAAGCTAACAAGTTACGAACACATAATGATCATGGCGAACACGTGGAATCATGGAAACTAGTCAAAAAGTAGCATACAATTCATATAACATAACCCAAACTTGTGCGACTCGAGTGATTGGGCTGTTATGGTTGTGCAAGCCCAATCCTCTTATGCGATCCAAAAGATAAAGCCCAAAGGATGACCGGCCCAACCTATTGTGCGATCAGCACAACTTGTGCGATCCACAATGGGTTGTGCGATCCAAACAAACCCGGCCCAATAACAAATGCAATCCAAAACCTATATGGCCCAAACATATAAACAGACAATCAACTTGTGTGGTCCAATTACACTTGTGCGATTGGAGTTTTGGGTTGTTCGGCCCAACAACACAACACAACCTAATATATTGTGCGGCCCAACATCTTGTGCGATCAGCTCAACCTTGTGCGATTCACAAGACGTTGTGCGACTGAGCTTTAAGAGATTATACGATGTGCTTTAACAGTTGTACCCTATGACTTGTGCGACTGGCCTTGTGCGACTGGCCTTGTGCGATCAAGGGTGGGTCTTGTGCGATTAGTTATCTAATCCCTAGAATCATGCAATCAGTTACAATCATTCTAACAGTTTCCTACTTTGAATTCACTCAATCAAAGCAATCAAACAGTTTCCAAATCGTGTAATCATCATTCGATCAAACATGATTTTTATCAATAATTTTCTTATGAACCCTAACCATATTCAAAGCATAAACATCATCTATAATCTTTAAACTATCATCAAGCCAACAATTCGAGAAACAGAAGCATGATAGCCGATTAACATCTATTTGGTTCTAGATCAATATCATGCAAATCCTATTCATATGAGCATCATCAAATCAACACAAGTTTCACAATCATCATGTAGGTTCGGTTCAATTATACATCGCTTGTTCATACATTACTACAATATCAAGAATCATTCATCAATCATAATGATCATCCTAGCTATCACATAAAATCATGGCAACCATAATATCATCTAACAAAACAATAATCGTGAAACACTAACCAGTTAGAAGGTAGAACGAAGGGTGATCCGAACAAGAGAGCTTCGAGAAGAGGGGATGTTACCGTCGGCTTCGAGAGGAGAGAAAGAGAGATTAAGGTTTGTGTGTTGTGTGTTTTTTTTTTCAAACAATGAGGAAGCAAAACCTCATAAGGGTTATGCATGGGTTCAAATAGAGGAGCGGGCCGAACCCTTGCATGGGCTGCCCTTGGTTTCGAGTTCAAGGGGTGTGGGCCGAGAGTGGTGTGGGACAAAAGCCCAAGGGCTTGTGCGATCGGACATGCTTTGTGCGACTAATCAGACATACACATAATAATTTCATTAAATCTCATAACACAATATTCCATTAAAATCACGTATCACATATCGTTCCAACAAGTTACATTAAAGTACGACTAAAGGTTTGAAATACGATTTATCACAGTGTGTCTCGCAAAAGATAGAAGGAATCTTTCAAACTTCATCTCCAAGCCATTCCTTCGACTATAAATAAGCATATGAACTACTTTCTAAAAATTTGCACATACCCTACTCCCTCTCGCCCTTTCTGTTTCTACATATATATCTCATTTTTTTATTTCACTCCATAATACTACAAAGCCCTGTCCCGTTTTAAGTATTGTAACCCCTGATCACTGAGTCGATACTCTGTCCGATTGATTTAGGACCCACCAACGCATGTCAAGGCTCAGCCCGACTAAGTACGTTGGGGTTCTGTCTCGTGACGTAAGGATAAAGGGAATTGGGTTACTATACTTAACACGAGTACATTATATATTTTATTAAATAGTATAACAACCCTCCTAAAACACCACTGACACCCCTAGACGTCCTAAAACATACCCCGTGTACGAAAAACGGCCTTTAAATACCTTTATTTTACAAAAATTAATTAAAAACAATTTTTAATGGTCCCTGGCAGCCCGCGATAGAGCCACCTAAGGCTTACGCGGGGCGCGACAGCTCAAGATCAGGGCACACCCGGTGCCGCCACGTGGCAATAACGTGTTGGGTCTAGTGGTTGAGTAGGACAAGCTAGGGCCTACCCTAGTTGCCGTCGCGGCCCGCGAAGGCTAAGCCCTGGAGCGCCGCGGGGCGCGATGCCACGTCTGACCAACCCTATAAAAGGGGCCATCGGCCTTCAATTGCAAACCGTTCATTCTCTCGATCTCTCTCTCAATTTTCTGCATAGCAAATATAATATCGGGCATAATACCCACTAAAATAGCGAAGCTTTGCCTCGTTGTAAGTATTTTAACCCCCAGTTACGTATTAGATACGCTGCCCGATTGATCTAGCGCTCCATAACGGCTGTTGAGGCTCTGCCCGACGTAGTCGTTGGAGTTCGGTCTCGGGGAGGGTATTGTGACACCCCAGGAAAACCACGCAACCTAACTAGCTTCCTCAGTAACTACGTGCTAAATTTCGGGACGAAATTGTCACACCCTCAAATTCCACATGCGGAGTACCACATCGAGGCGTGCGATTGACCAGGATCCAGCCACTAGTTATTTTAATCCGTTTGGTTATTATTATAAGTAATGGTATAATTAGCGACCAATTTAATTTTTTTTTCAAAACATAGTTTAAGTTTGCAGCGGAAAGGAAAAGAACACATATCGTAATTTAAAACCACAAGTTTATTAGTTATGAACTTACAAACCACGCACTCCAGCCGATTGCAATGTCCGTCCTAAACCGTATCGAACAACCTGCAAAGCATGCAGTAGGGTATCAACATAATGTTGGCGAGTTCACGAGTTGTCCAATTTTAACTTTTCGAAAACGTAAGTTGTTTAGATAAAACATTTATAATCACGTCATGGGGAGCTACCCCATATGAAAGCTACTAAACTGGCGTTACCGAAACTATTGACGAGAAGATTTTGTGCCCCGAGTCAATGTCTATCATCATTGACCAAGATGCAAGGTCTACTAGTTCACGCCCGATCTCCCCCGGTCACGGTGTGAGGTTGTCAAACCTAATAGCGCTATCAACTAATAACCCGTTCGCCCCCGGCGATTAATCGGTACTGTAAGCAGGGACTTTATATGATAGAGATTCGTTTAGTTTTGCTAGTTGTGATATATAAATAATATCCAAACGTATCTCCCCCGGAAATAGTAATTTAAAAGTACCCATTCGCATTTTCCCCCGGAAATAGTAATTTAAAAGTATCCATTCGCATTTTCCCCCGGAAATAGTAATTTAAAAGTATTCTTTAGTTTGTTCGTGTCCCTCCCTGGGACGCATGCTTTTAGTGTGTGAACTCACCTTTGCTTTGCTCGGCAGACAATTTACTCGTGTTACGTTGGTCAACGTTACCCTATTATAGTTATTAATATTCGTTAGGTTTGTATGCAAGTAGTGTCACGTATAGATTACACCTATCTAACACATAGCACGGAAGTCATACTAGCATATACGGTATTGGGCCTATCCTAACATATGAACAGTCAAACAGTAACAATTTAACACATAGCCCATATAACACACGAGCTTGCAGCCCATTAAACTAGTATGGCCCATAAAGCCCAATAGCAACATGGACCAGTCCAGTCGAAACCACTGTTGAGCTATTAATGGAACCACTGTTTAGCAGTCTCGAGTCGAAACCACTGTTGTGGCCACTGATGATGGTCTCGAGTTGTGCACTTTTGAGTCACAACCAAGCAGTGTTTCGACTCGTAACCACTGGTGAAACCACTGACGAGTGGTCTCGAGTCGCAACACTGATGATCAACTGCTGAGTCGAAACCACCGATGAAACAGCTGATGGGTGGTTCCGAGTCGAGAACGCTGATGGAACCCCTGCTCTCGACTCGCAACCACTGTGGAATCTTTCTAGAACCTTATCCACTTGTACGAGCCAGTCATAATTCTTTAACATGTTTTATTATACCGTACAACTGTCAAATCGGATCAAGACGCAGAAACTTCAAATATTCATAACATCTCTAAATAGTTTATCATTTAAGGTTTTCATCATTTCATCCAACATATTCATCCTAAACATTACAATACTAGCACTGTTTTAATAAATCAAAGCAACATAATTCAGAGTCATATGTTGTCAGGGACCCCAACTCAATTAAATCAACAATCACATGATCAGATCTTAAATAAACAGTTTGTTCTAGTAACATTAATAGAAACCCTATCCTTATTATGAACATCATATATGTGGAATGAAACTCATTCTATACATTATACATTTCATCTTCTTTTCCGATCTTTATTCAAAACAATATATGCTCAACATTATTCACATAACAGCTTATGCACATATTCTTATTAAACCTCTATCATCACAAATGATACAATTAATAGTTATATACCGGTCAAGAATTACCAAAAATGCAGATTACCTACACATTCTACCCATTCCTTTATTCAAACAGTTCACCACTACCAAATTATACTAAAACAAAATTGCAATTTATAACAACTCCCATTTATGGTCATCTTTATTTTTAAAACCTGCTTTAACAGTTTGTTATGGAACAGTAGCCAGCATCATTTATGTCCAAATTCCAAAATCAAGCAATTAAATCACACCAAAGTGCAGATGTATCCAAACAGCTAGTTCGCACACACTCAGCTAAAACAAAAACATAGAGATTTCAAGGAAGTCGAGATAATTACGAACTGACCGAAAGATTTCACGAGACCAAAGGGGTGAGTTGTGCTGCCATCGCTTCCTGTTCTGAGCCGATATCCGCACCACTACCTCCGCCGCTAGCCGGAGCCCCACCTGGGCTTAAAACGCCGCCACTGCCCGACACCGTTGCACCGTCACTGCTCAGCTTCATCACCCTCTTCAATCATCTTAGAAGATGGCCGGAATAGGGTATCACGGGGCGGTCATCGAAGAAGCAAACGATGTCGCTCTCTTCCTCTCCCGTCTCTCTCTCTCCATTCCTTCTCTGCTTATTGTCACCGGTGATACAGGAGGTGTAGGGGGTGCGGCTGAATACAAAGAGGGTGTGTGGTATAGAAAGGTGAGGGTGTAAGCCGATACAAGGAGGGGATTTAGTGCGACGCCGGAATTCGGTCGGAGATCGTATCTCCGGTGATCGGAGTTTTGAGGGGAGGGAGCTGAATGTTGATGTGCGGCTGATTATGATAGAATAGGGTTTTAGGTATGTGCAAAATGAGGGAGGTGGGGGTTTAAGTTTATATTTAAAGGGTAGGGTTTTTAGGTTAGTTGGGTTGGGCTTTGGGCTCGTGTGAAAGGATCCACATACTTATGCATCTAACTTAATCCAAATGCTCGGTTCAAATCGAGAATGATTATAGCGGTTCAACTCGTTTATCTCGTCGCGGGTTGATAATGATAATAATAATAATAACAACAACAATAATAATCATAGGCTCGTTTCTCGATGATCAGGATCGAGGGTTCGAGTTGTCACAGAAATTTCTTTCAACTTGGAGATGATGTGACAACTCGCGCTTACGAGGTTTGTGCCGCATAATTACCTTATCTTATTCATATAAATGTATGGACTTGGGTGACAAATAAATTAAACTTACCTAATATATTTTGTATAAACGGATACTCGAAGCCAAATTCTTATCGTGTCAAGCTGACCCGAACCATTAAACCATAACTTGAGTAATATGTATATACATGTTATTAGTGGGTGATATGTGATACTCGTAATATTAGTTTTTTTAAATATGTTTATATTCGAAACCAAATCCATATCGTGGTGTTTGTTGGATCGTTCGGTGACCCTAAACAGTCAATCTGAGTAGTTCATCATCATTTGCAAAGGCGGAATCAATGTAAATGACGTCAAATAGCTTGTTTCTTTTCAATCTTTATCTATTGATGATTTTCTGAGCTTTTACAAGTCTGATTACAATTTGGCAGCACCTCGGCTCTCAAACACACACTTAGTAATTTCGTTTCAAATGAGACATGCACAACCCTATATATAGACCTTGCTATTTCGTTTGAAGGTGTCACATACCTATTCAAACGAAATTACATGTGATGATTTCGTTTGAACATGTCCATGTATCCCTCAAACAAAATTACACACTAACATGCAATCTAACCCTAATTCAATCACTGTTGTGCACTCGTTTATCCAATCTAGACATAAGACTCGATTAAGACGAAGTTAACAGACAGTAGATGCACCAACAGACTCCCCCTTGGATGTTGACGAAGTCTTCGGCGTCGAGTCTTTAGTCTTTGTCTTTATCCAAATTGTCTTGACATATGTAAAAGCTTCCTTCAATCTTTATCTTCAAACTCTAATCTTCAATTTCCCCTTTGAATGTTGATCCAGAATTCTGACTCCCCCTTTCGCAGACTCCCCCTCTCGATAAGCTAGGACTTGAATTCTGGTTCAAACTTTAATATTTTCTTTGCCATGGGGATTCCTGTTACCTGCACAATCTCTACCTAAATATAAGATATATGACAATAACAGTTTCAATCCATACTTACCATTCAAACTCATTCGATATTCTTATCAGTGTTTAGAAATCCACTTAAGTATTCAGGTCCAAATTAATGACCCTGATTACTCAATTTATCTACCAAGTCCAACTTAATGACCTTGGTTTATCTGAGACAATTCACACTGACATTTGATTGACTTTTTCAAACATTTTTCTGAAAATTACAAGTTTCAAGCTAATGAAATTGCTTTAACTTTTTCAACTTCTCAATTAACATGATTAAGCTCCAAACTCATCCTCCAGCCCAGAAACTTCCTGCATCTGCTTCAATTCGAATCTGAAGATCAGCTTTCCAGTTTGGTTTGTCGAAAAATAAAGCAGAAATGTAAAATCTTTTTGGATTTTGAATAAAGTTCTAGACTAGAAAATGAAATACAGAAATAAAATGCAATAAAAGTAAACTATTTACAAACATATTTTTGGTTGAGCGTGTTAGGGAATCATATCAGCTATTCGACAAGTCACAAGTACCGTTAAGATTTAATTACATATTTAGAATTAAACAATTCGCTTAGATTGTCGATATACTGATCCACTTAAATTCTCACACACATTTCAATCTGTCCAGGATACGGATTAGATGATTTAGAGACTTAAACTTACTCATGTGTCCCACCTCTTGAATATACTCCCGTATCCAGATCCCAATATTCAGTCTTACATGTGAGTATACCATAGATGATATCTGTAAAGGGTTAAATTGCGAAACCATGAGAGCTCAGGTCAGAACTTCCGTTCAGCAAAGAGATGACGGTTCGACTTTAGTGGGTCCCCTTTAGAGGATCTTTTTTACAACAGCATTGATTAGCAATTTTATTGTCTTATCA
This sequence comes from Helianthus tuberosus, assembly GCA_030545235.1. Classification (NCBI taxonomy): domain Eukaryota; kingdom Viridiplantae; phylum Streptophyta; class Magnoliopsida; order Asterales; family Asteraceae; genus Helianthus; species Helianthus tuberosus. The sequence goes on from CM060405.1 coordinate 87,945,051, forward strand.
TTTATGCTGAGGGCGGCGCTATTTTTCAAGCAATTGGTAAAGTATTCTCCGGGGACTGGGCCATTGCTTCCGCAAAATCAGAAGTCCCGGGATAATACCCCAGATATCACTGAGTATAAACACCTAGTATCTCAGAAAGAGGGATCTTTCAAACGAAATTTCAGGGGTTACCTACATATCCAAGTATTGTTCCCCACGAAATAAGTAAGTAAAGATTTAGGTTTATATCCCGAACAAACCTACTAAATGTGCAAAAACCTATCGGCACATCATCAGCGAGACTGTTTAACTCATTTAAACTTTCCATTTCTTTAGCATACCGTAACTGTCAAGCCGATGTACTATCATTTTCCCTTTTTACACAAGCTCTTTTCTGGTTTTCTATTGTTTTTGGTTTTTGAAAATATCTCATCTTTTTGTATTTTTGTCATTTTTTATTGTTTTTGTATTTTCTGAAAATATTACCCTATACTCCCCCCCTAAATACCAAAACAGGTAAAAAATCGACAAACCATTGCAGATTGCTTCTCAACATCATCTACAATGTCTCCTTCATCAACGCCAAGAATCTCTTCCAACACCGATAAAAGCTTCATACCGTTCAGTTTTAGCAAATATAGAAAACGTGTTTTATCAAATGCTTTGGTATGTAAATCAGCTTTTTGCTTGTCAGTGTGGATTTTCTCAATTCGTATCAACTTCTTCTCGAAACAATCTCGAATGAAGTGATGACGAATTTCAATGTGTTTCGTTTTAGCGTGATGAACTGGATTTTTAGTAATGTTAATCGCTGCCTCATTATCAACAAAGATATGGGTGTTTAGAAATTGCAAACCGTAGTCGCGCATCTGTTGCTGGATCCACAAGATCTGAGAGCAGCAGCTGCTAGCAGATACATACTCCGCTTCACATGTGGATAAAGCCATAGAGGTCTGCTTTTAGCATTGCTAGGTGACCAATCGTGGTCCGAAAAACTGACATCCCGCTGTTGTTGATTTTGCGTTAACTTTGCAGCATCCGAAATCTGAATCGAAATACCCTTCGAGCATGAAATCACCTTCTCTTGGATACCATAACCCCAATGATGGAGTTCCTTTCAGGTAGCGTAATATCCTTTTCACAATCACCATATGCGAATCTCTCGGATTAGATTGAAATCTTGCTACGAGGCAGGTTGATGAAATTACAATATATCGTAATTAAAACGCCATGAATCGCCTGGATTCTGCGGTGGCATTGTGTAACCTTGACACTCAACATTGTGTGCTTCAATAATCCGCTTCAAGCTTGGAACAAAGACTCGCTTCAATGGACTTGTGTAACCCACAAAAATTCATTCGATGCTCTTTGGACCAAATTTACCAAAAGGCTCTAGAACTGTACAGGGAGACCCAAATGGTTCTAAGTACTTCAGGTTCGGTTTGCGGTTATTGATCAGTTCAAAACACGTCTTATTGAATTTCTTGACAGTGAGAACCCGATTGAGTGTATAGCATGCAGCGGATACTGCTTCTGCCCAAAAATTAACTGGTAGCTTTGAATCAGCAAGCACCGTCCTAGCCGTTTCAATTAGCGTCCTGTTCTTTCTTTCAGCTACTCCATTCTGCTGCGGAGTATAAGGAGCACTAAATTCATGCAAAATGCCTTTTTCATCACAAAATACTTCCATTTTGCTACTTTTGAACTCTGTACCGTTGTCACTTCTTATTCTTCGAACACGAGTTTGGTATAAGTTTTCAAGCTTTTTAATCAACGTGATTAAACTCCCAAATGGTTGGTCTTTTGATTGAAAAAATGAAACCCATGAAAACCTCGAGTAATCATCTGTAACTACTAGACAATAGAGATCCCCTGTAATACTTTTGACGTTTACTGGACCAAACAGATCCATGTGGAGTCTCTCTAAAGGTCTCGAAATTTAGTTTTCTTTCTTCCTGGGGTTAGATTTCTTCTTTTGTTTTCCTTTGATGCAACTAATGCACTCCCCCTCAATATGAAAACCTTTCAAATATACACCAGTAACCAAATCATTATGCACCAAGTGATTCATTTTTCTAAGATGTATATGACCCATCTTCCGGTGCCACAATTGTGATTCTTTTTCTGTTGCTCTTGAAATAAAATGGTGTGCCTGACCCGTGGTAGTAGTTGCTACACTCATGTCCAACACGTACAGATCATTCACTCTGGGTGCCCTCATGATCACCCACTCTTTGGGAACAACAAATCCTGGTTTCAAGATCAAACATTCTTTGTCTGTAAAGTGCGTTGTATACATATGATCACAAATCTGAGAGATACTCAGAAGATTGTTTTCAAGATCGGCGATGTAGTTAACTCTTTCAAACATAACAATCCCATTGGATAACATTCCTTCTCCAACTATTCGACCTCCTTGATTGCCTGCAAAACCTACATAACCTCCATTGAAATTTCTAACATCGTACAACAGGGCTGTTTTTCCCGTCATGTGCCGAGAAGCTCCACTATCCATAATCCATCGTGAAACGGATCTTGGAAGCTCCTGCACATATCAAAACATTTAGTGAGATTTTGATGCCACCCAAGCCTCTTTTGACTCGGGTAACTTGACATTTATTTGAGATTTTGCAATATAAAGTGGTGGAAAGTTTTTGTCATTCATCTTTAAGCTCTCTGCAGATCCAACCTCAACCTCCTTATACAAGAAAAATTCGTCTTTTTGAGGTTGACCAGATGGTTGATCTTTCTTTGGTACATTCTTCTTTTCAGAAGTAGTAGCCACTTGTGGTTCAAGTTTCTCATAATAATCCAAAGGAACATTCATCTTTACCGATGTGGTAGAAAACGATTGTTTTTCTGACTCTGAAACCTTTGGTTTTGGAGAACTTGTTTTCTTTTCAACCACTTTTGGCTTCCATGTTTGTTGAGGTGATGCAACCCGTTTGTAAAATTTGTCATTTTTAGTTACCACATTTTTAACTGGTTCAGTTTTGATCTTGGTGTTGTCATTTTTCAAAACCTTTTTCTAAACAACCAATGGAGCTTTTCCCTTCACATCAACTTTCTTTCTTGGGTTCATCACATCTTCAGTCTTAGGCTTCAAGTTGGTACACTTTCGTGCAATATGTCTAACTTGATTGCATTTGAAGCATGTTCGGATGTCAACTACCCGACTTGTGCCTTCAGACTGAGGTTGTAAGGCCTTCTTCTCAAAGAATTCTTCATTTGTTTTCGAAAAAATCTTAGACTCTTCATCAAAAAGCGAACTCGAACTTGACACAAACACTTTCTTCTCAGCAAACCTTCTGTTTTGAACATTCTTTTTCTGATAATTCTTACCACCCTGATAACCACCCGACCATCTGTTTCGATTGTTGTTATAAAAACGTAGTGGAACAACATGCTTCTTGTAGTAAGCTTTATCTTTTTCAAAATTCATTTGCCTTTTTGTCTGATTCAAACCTTCTACTTCAGACAAATCAATTTCAACCAGTTTGAAAATATTTTTCAACTTGTTCACATTAACATTCTCCAGTGGAAACTCAGAATCCGAATACAACTTATCCGATCCCGTCATCTTGTACATGACAAGAGTACGTTCTTCATTTAAGTTGTTTTTGGATTTTGGTTTCGGAATGTAATTGTTCAGAAAACATTCATCATCCTCAACTGAATCACTATTAGACTTCAAAACACTTTCAGCCATGCCTTTAACAATATCAGTTTGAACACTATCATCAGATGATGATGAAGAAAATGTCACATCAATTGACTCTGGAAGTTTTATTTCATTTGTTTCATCTTCATCATTAACCAACCCGGATTTTTTCTTTGAATAATTGTTTAAAACTGGTGGTGGAACCTGATGAAACCCAACCCCAGTTCCATCCGAGTAAACATCTTCGCCTGCTTTGTTTTTCCCGATGGGTTTGGGAACAATGTGTTGTAAAACAAAGCTTGCGGAGTTGTAACTGGTTAATTTCAACTGGATGCGTTCATTTTCAATTTTGGCTTCTTGAAATTGAAGCTTCAACTTAGCAATTTCATCCAATTGCTGATTGATTAACTCTTCTTTCACTCTAAGAACACCGGTCAGTTGAAGATTTTCTTTATCTGTCTTACCATTTCTTTCATCACAATCTTTAACCGTTCATTTTAGCTTCTAAAAAATTTCTGAGATTTGACGATTTTCAAGAATCAATTTTTCATTTTCTTTCCTAATTCTTTCTACATCACTTTTATCGTTTTCAATTTTCTCAGTTAATTCTTTTAATTTGTCATTTGAAGCTTTCAACAATTTATCCCGGTTTAAGATTTGATCTTCAACACTTCTGACTCTACCAGTCAGTTCTTTAACCTTCTTACCACTAAGGTAAGCATGTGTACTACAAACTTTGCACTCTTTCATGCAATTTTTGCAGTTGTTCTCAGATGTACCATTCTTACCTGACACATGTGTATCATTTGTACTGACCTTATCTTTGGACTCAGTTCCAGAACCAGAAACTACCTCTAGTTCTTTTGCAGTAAGAACGTTGTCAGCCATCTTCTTTAAGTTTTCAGCGGTGAATTCCTGTGACGTATCAATAATCCCGTCATCAATTTTCTTTGGCTCCGGTTCTTTTGCTGTCTCTTTTTCTTTTTCTTTCTCAACGGCTTCTCCTCCTCCCCACCATTCTCTCTGTCTGGCTTCCTCTTCATCTGCAATTTGTTTGGTGAGAACTTCAAGATCAACAGTATCTGGATCCACAGCTATGTTTCCATTTTGATCAAGATAACATTCTCTATCAGGATGCTATCTTATAGCCTGTTTAGCTTCTTTGTATATACGATAGATTTTGGCTTTCATGAATCGAGCTTGATCCTTCCTGTTCACATACTTCACTTCTTCAGTTCTCTTATCCTTAAATGGAACAATCTTTGCTGCTGTGACGGCATAACCAACCGCGTCTTCCTCAGGAAAAACATCACTCCAATCATAACCTTCATCATCATGAAAAACTGCAAGTGCCCTGGATTTCTCTTTGGGTACCTCCTCTATCTGCTTCATCCTGGGAGGTTCTGATTTATTCTGATGATAGATCGCTCTCTTGTAATAATCCTCCCGAAAAGGATTTGCAGTATCATCAGTGTAGGCATTTCTGCATTCACGCTTAAAGTGACCTTTCTATTTACACTTGAAACACATCACTTTTGACTTGTCAAAGCCTAACTTGGTAGAAGGTCCACCAATAGACTGTCTTCCTGTAATCTCCATAAATCGCTGTGCTCTTCTCACTGCACTGGCCATATACCACCTTATATCGATCAACTCCATCTACTCAGGATCAATTTGATCGTAATCTTCCTTTGTTAGATTGGTGTTGCCTATCTTTCCTGCAACGAGACTTTCGTACGATTCTAACACAGACGCTAAAAACACCATCTGTTGTTTAGCAGACTCTTAACTGAAATTCTGACCATTCTTCAGATCAACAGCAATGTTACATTGGAACAAATTATTTGATGCAGATTGGCTAGGAGTTGTTGAAGAAGATCTACTATGAAAACCACTGTGAGGAGTTTCTTGATTCACAGTATTTGAACTTTCTGCAGAAAATGTTGTTCTTGGAGAACCAGTCTTTGGTAAATTTCCTCTATAGTATAACTCCACATTCTGCTGATAAGATGTGTTATTGACTTTGCTGGATTTCTTGATCTCCAATTCATGGCTTTCCAGTCTTTCTATAAGCAGATCAACCTTCATATCAGCTGGCTTTATCGTATTCTTCAGCATCAATGCAAAATATTGCCAGTCTTGCTCATTCGGTAATGCATCAAACAATTTGTCTACCAGCTCTTCTTGAGTGTAAACGATCTCATGTCTAGCAAGCTCCATCTTCAGATGTCCAAATCTTTCGATCATTTTGGAAACAGACTCGTTCTTTAAACAACCAAACAAATCAAACTCTTTTCGTAACAGTTTCTTTTTGTTCTTCACTTTTTCAGCACTACCAATACATTTTATTTTTAATTTTTCCCAGAGATCTCTCGAATCTTTGTATTCGATCAGTGCGATAATATCATCTCGAACAGATTGGTGAAGTAGAGCAATACACTTCTGTTCAGCAACGTATTTTCAATCTGATTTTCCTCTAAGTTCTCATAATCATCTCTTCCCATATCAAAGCCATTTTTCAAACTTCTCCAACTCTGATAAGCAAACGCCTTAAGCCATTCCTCAAATCTTGTAGCCCACCTGTTGTAATCTTCAATCGCCATCAGCTTGGGCGACTTATTGTATGTTCCGTATGCACTATCTACGCTCATAGTATCCTGAAGAATTTTCTTCGCACTCGGTGCTGGTGGAGTTTCATTCGTGTTATTTGAAGTGTCATCTCCTGAACTACCAGTAAAAGCAAACACATCATAAAACGGATTCCTGAATTCATCCATCTTTCACGTACCTGAAATGATCAACAAACACTTAGAAAATTCTTGGTTTTGAAAAATGACAGATTCAAACGGAATCTGTTCAATCGGAATTGCTCAAACGGTATTACAACTTTAAACGGAATAATGTCACTCAAACGAAATCACTTATTTCATTTGAGATATCAAACAATATAACCAGTTTCAAATGAAATATCTTATTTCGTTTGAGACCACACCACCTTCAAACGGAATAACAAAGTTTGTAAAAGATTTCAAACGAAATCACAATTGTGTGTACTCTCAAACGAAATCAACCCAAACACTTCAAACGAGATACCTATACAAACGGAATTACCCATACATTTCAAACGAAATCAGGTTTTAAGTGTGTTTTCAAACGAGATTACCAAGTATTTTCAAACGAGATCAAGGTGATGTCAGCATTTTCGAACAATTTTCAAACGAAATTATGGTTTTGATCAAATTTTAAGCCAAATTTTAGTCCAAAACTTTCAAGGATTAGTTAACACTATGTTTCGCTTGATATGTGAGAGTTTTAGGCCATTTCAACCGTGAAAACTTGTTCAAATCAAAAAAGAATGAGTAGAAGTGAGAGAATCCGGTAAAATCAAGCTGAATTGGTATGAACTCCTCGTCCTGAGCTCTGATACCACTTGTTGGATCGTTCGGTGACCCTAAACAGTCAATCTGAGTAGTTCATCATCATTTGCAAAGGCGGAATCAATGTAAATGACGTCAAATAGCTTGTTTCCTTTCAATCTTTATCTATTGATGATTTTATGAGCTTTTACAAGTCTGATTACAATTTGGCAGCACCTCGGCTCTCAAACACACACTTAGTAATTTCGTTTCAAATGAGACATGCACAACCCTATATATAGACCTTGCTATTTCGTTTGAAGGTGTCACAGACCTGTTCAAACGAAATTACATGTGATGATTTCGTTTGAACATGTCCATGTATCCCTCAAACAAAATTACACACTAACATGCAATCTAACCCTAATTCAATCACTGTTGTGCACTCGTTTATCCAATCTAGACATAAGACTCGATTAAGACGAAGTTAACAGACAGTAGATGCACCAACAGTGTTGAACCGACCTGAACCGTTTGAACCATAGCTTGTGTCTCGTGTGTCAATTTAACCCACTCGCGTAACTCGAAACTTATGAGGCCCGAACCATAACTTGTTTAATATATATATATATTAAATTAGTTGATGATTTATTATACTCTTTTTATTAGTTGATAAAAAATATATATGTATGTATATTACTAGTTATTAGTTGAAAAAAAAATTATATATGTGTGCATATGTTACTAGTAACGTTGCCACACTTTTATGGCAGCCTACACCCCTCCAATTCTCAATAGGATTCAGCCCAAACACCCTCTAGCCTAATTTAATTTTTGGCCAGTTCAAATCCCTAAACAACCCACATCCTTTTTACCTCTCTTAAAGTGTACGTACATTGAATTAGAAGAAAAATACAACCCACCAAACCCTACAGCCCCAACGTACGATCCCCTTCCCTCCTTGAAGTTTTACGGCAGCAGCAACAGCAGCCTCTATCTCCCTCTCTTGCGATCACCCTTCCAGCCGAACACACACCCTCTCGCGTATCTTTCTTCTCTCGGTTAGTATTCTGATGTATTGGCTGTTAGTTCTGATTATACCTGGCTGCATTTTGGTTATGTATTTAATCCTTGATGATTATGTTGATTAGATTATACATGTTAGTCACGTACGATGTTCGTTTCACTTGATTGGTTATGCATAAGCGTATATAAGTAACTAGGGTTTCGTTTTCAGATTAAATCTTACTGATGTAGTTGTGTAAATGTCATAGAGGGATCATAATCTGCTGTAAATAATCGATATGGGTCGTGGGTGCATTAGTTATTCGGTTGGGGAGTTCGGATAGCGAAAACAGAATCTGTCCGAGACTCTGCAGCCAACTTCCGTTGGCTGTAAACTGGTCGTTATTTATCGAAAAACTGATTTTTTGAAGTCTAAATTATATGTTTTCGAAAAATGAATCAAATGGCACTGGAATCATATTTTTTCGAGGCCGTTTACTATTTTTAAAGGTCTGTTTTGTACAACAACAAAAGCTGCGTTTTTTATGCAGAAAATGCGTGTTATGTTTTTCGTCATAACTTGAAACCTGGATAGAGTTAGGTCACGAAATTTGAACTGTAGATGGCCACTGATGTCGTTGTAATTCACCAACTGGAATTTTGTCAATCGGACTTACAATGAAATTTAAATGAATTTTTCTGTGGACTGCAGTCAGAAAGTGACGAATCTGATTGCAGCCTGGTAAATGATTTTTATAAAATAATTAGTAATGAATTGGATCTCTATATTTTTACACAATAATATTTGGATCGTTTAAAACATTCTGTAAAAATTTGGGAATTTTTGGAATAAGTTAACTATTTTATTAAAATACCCGAAAACAGCCCAGTTTTGGATGTTAAAGCTTAAATGACATAAGTAGTAATTTGCGTGTCTAAATGTCGGGTATGTTATCTGAGGATGATCTAACATGTTATAGGTCAATGAAAATGTTATGTGCAATATTGTATGCTTGCTTTTGAATGGTAATAGATGGGAAGTTTATATGGGCGTGAACGGTTAAAGTGAGTGCATGTTATGTGGTAGATGCGTGTAGGAACTTCGTGCTTATTTGAAGTCACTAATAAACTAAGTGGTAATCATACTAGGACGTGATTGACCAACACCGATTGTTAGCTACTGTAAGAGTTCAACCGAGCAACCAAAGGTGAGTTCACACTCTTAAGGCATGGGATTCCCGGTGGGTTGGGAATGGGATTAAGAAGCTAAGATGAAACCTGTATATTCACCACTAATAGACTACATTTAATCCTGCGTATTCTCGGATTGGGAAGAATACGTACCTCCGTTCTCGGATTGGGAAGGACGCCTACACTAAACCTGCATATTCTCGGATTGGGAAGAATACGTACCTCCGTCCTTGGATTGGGAAGGACGCCTACATTTAACCTGCGTATTCTCGGTTGGGTAGAATACGTACCTCCATCCTCGGTTGGGAAGGACGCCAGTATATATAACTAGTCTAGTGGTTTACAACATGGGGTAGCCCCCACTGGTTATGGTTTGGGAAAACAAAGGAACTGATAAACAACTGGTTTTCAAATGAACTTATGGATTTTGAAACAACTTTAAACTAGACAACCAACTGTGAACTCGCTCAACTTTGTTGTTGACTTGTTGTTACATGCCTTGCAGGTCGTTAGGTATCTATGGAGCTTGCACGAGTAGGAGGAGTCGTTGTGGGACATGGACCGTTGGGTGCCATGTTAAACTTTATGTACTTATGACTTATTTTTGGTTTTACATTTTATGCTTCCGCTGTTTAATTTGAATTTGGTTAACTTGTTTTTGAACACCAATTATATTGTGTTGTTGAACTTTTATTTAATTTACTATATTGTTCAATATGATTGGTGGCTTGATCCTGGTCAGTCACGCCTCCTGCGGTGATACTCCGCTTGTGGATTTTGGGGGTGTGACAGGTATAACTAATGTAAATTTTGGGTTAATATACTAACGCGTGTGCATTGTTTATTTATTAGATAATAACCAGGAAGTCACGAAGGAAAACCCTAAAGTAGCAATGTGAGTAATCTCCTTTTTGTAAACTATTTTTACAAAACCTTAAATATTTTACAATGTGATTAGCAGTGATTGAGTCTTTGTAATTCTTCAATTACTGCCGGTATGTTGGGGTTTTGTATACAAAATGTAGAACACGTTACCATTGGACAAAGTGTTAGCCAATGTGTAATATGACCCACCAGTCAAGATTGACAGTACTGAATGAGTAATTACGTAGATTTAAACATTGTAATCACTCTCAATACTGTGAAATGATAAAACTTGTTTTGATTAAACTGGGATTCACTCGCCAGTATTTCTTGCTGATAAAACTTTTTAAAACGCGTTTCAGGTAACTTAGTACGAAGCTAATAGAAGCCAGTGGGAGAGCACTGAAGGCTTAGAAAAAATGGCTATAAAAGTTACCTAAAATAAAAAGGAGATTTTATTTTCAATACTTAGGGTTTATCCCTATAAATGTATTGTAAAGAAAACTTGGGTTTTATCCCATTTATCTATTTTAAACATTTTGGTATTTAACTCTGATAAAAAATATTTCATAACTACGGTCCTGATGAAAATTTCCGCTGCCAAATTAATAAACACCGATACCATCTGACTGGTTCGCGGCTCCCGCTCCCAGAATGGGGTCAGGGGCTGTGACAACTAGGTATTGCAATTTTTGCAAACATCTGGACACAGAGAAGAAGAATATAGAAAGAAAACTACTATTTGTTTCAGTTGCGGAGAAACAGGTCACATTAAGCCAAATTGCCCTAAATTGATGAAGACAACTGACAATAAGACAAAGGCGGCAGACGGAACCAAGAAGAACACACGAGCCTTTACGCTTACAACGCAAGAGGCAACAATGATTCCAGACGTAATCGTTGGTATATTTCTTACCCATGACGTCCATGCTAAAGTATTATTTGACTCTGGTGCAAACCAAAGTTTTATAAATACTGCATTCTATCAAGCCCTTAATCAACCGTTAACTAAGCTTAGACAAGCTTGTACGGTAGAAACGACATAAGGAAACTCCACCAATATACATGACGTACTTCAAGAAGGGAAGATATAATTGCTAGGACATAAGTTCACGGTAGATCTGCTACTGATGAATCTAGCAGGATTCGATGTAGTATTAGGAATGGACTGGTTAGTAGCCAACCATGCTCGAATCCTATGTGATCAAAATTCTGTTGAGATTCGTACGCCAACAGGAGAGATGATCCTGATACGAGGAGACAAGCCGAACAAGCCAACAAAATTTATCTAAGTGCCGAAAGGTGCAAGTTATGCACGGAAGCAAGGCCTTGTGTATATGATCTCGGTAATCACTAACACTAGAGGCAAAGAACTGAAGGAAATTCTGGTAGTATTGGAATACCTCGATGTTTCTCTAGAAGATCTATCTGGACTACCGCCTGACCGAGAAGTAGAATTCAGAATTCATCTGATACCTGGAACTACACCAATCGCTAAAGCACCTTAGCGTTTAGCACCAACAAAGATGCTGGAATTAAAGAAATAATTAGATGGATTGCTAGAAAAAGGATTCATACAACAAAGTTCATCCCCTTGGGGAGCACATGTGTTGTTTGTTAAGAAAAATGATGGGTCTATGAGTATGTGTATCGATTATAGGGAATTGAATAAGGTTACAATCAAGAATCGATTCCCATTACCTAGGATTGATGATCTATTTGATCAACTACAAGGAGCTCGATATTTCTCTAAGATTGATTTACGTTCCGAATATCATCAACTGAAAGTACAGGAAGAGGACATTCCTAAAACTGCTTGCAGAACTAGGTATGGTCATTACGAGTTCACAGTCATGTCATTCGGTTTAACCAATGCTCCTGCAGCATTTATGGACATGATGAATAGAATATGTAAACCGTATCTGGATAAATTTGTAATTGACTTCATAGACAATATACTCATTTATTCCAAAAGCAAGGAAGAGCACAACAAACATTTGCATGCACTTTTAACACTGCTGAGAAAAGAGAAGTTGTATGCTAAATTTTCGAAGTGTGAATTCTAGTTGCAAGAAGTGCAATTCTTAGGTCATTTGATTAATCATGAAGGAATTCATGTAGATCCCTCAAAGATCGAGGCAATTACTAATCGGAAAATCCCTAAGTCATATACAGAAGTCAGAAGTTTCCTAGGATTAACAGGGTACTATCGACGCTTTATTCAAGACTTCTCAAAGATAGTCGTTCCGTTAACCAAGTTAACATGTAAATCGGTTAAGTTTGAATGGGGACCCAAGCAAGAAGAAGCTGTGACACCTGTGTCACTTCAACCATCAAACAAATACCAAACCAATGAAATATTGTATTTGATACTTGGGGTTTGTATAAATATGTGTATCATTTGCACATATCAATTCTTGTTCGATTTCGGGCTTTAAATCGCTTTCTGGAAGGTTATACGCAATCTGATGCGTAAATATAACCAGTTTAATGCAACAAACACTCCGGAATAGTGACATAAGCTTAACATACCTTAAATAACCTTTACATAACTTAGAAATAAGTTTTGGAGGGTTTGGTGTGCCGAAATCAAGTTTATTCGCTTACAGGGACTAAATTTGACAAACTACGAAAGTATGTCGATTTGTACTGTAACGGACATTTTGGAACTTGATCATAAGTTAAACATACCCTAAATATCCTTTACATAGCTTGGCAATAGGCATTGAGGGGTTCGATGTGCTAGAATAAACTTTATGCTCATTCAGGGACTAAAAGTGTCAAAAAGTGCACAAGTTTGCATTTTCGCGCATAACTTACGTTTTGAATACATTCGGACATCCAAAAATTTATGTAAGCATTAAAATATTTTATTTTAGTGTTTGGCATAAGAAAAATCCATTCGTCGCGCAATTTGGATCGTTTTTCGCGCTTATGCGCATTCCATCGTAATTAAGCGAACATCACGATCATACGACCAAACGAACCGACATCCGGCATATTTTTGATCATGTTTCATGTCCACAATATTTAAGCATCATTTTAGGGCCTTAAAGTTGGCTTAACAGGCTTTAAACGCATAAAAAATGGCCTTAAAAGCATGCAGGGACTGAAACTGCAAATTTTGAAACTTGTTTGCTGATCAGAAGGCTCAGGCGGCCCGCGTAAGCCCCCATAAAACCTTACGCGGCCCGCGTGAGAGTTTCAGACCTGCAAAAATGTGTTTCCCAGCTGTTTACAGTTGTTCAACCTGTTTTACTCTCTTGCAAATGGTTTTCTAGCAATCTATGGGCCATTTTTGTGTGCCCATTGTATTACAAATCAATGGGTGCAAGTGTAGGGATGAGATTTAAGCTCGGTTTTCAAGAAACGATCCTAACGGTTCTTGTTTTCCTATAAATACCCCATCCCATTTCAACCCCAACTCACACCTTGATCATATTTTTCCCTAAGTTGAAGGGTAAACCTTCATACCTGGGAATTATTAGATCAAAACCTCCATTCTTGGACCTCTTGTAAGTCCTCTTTCGTTCTTTTATGCGTTTTTAGCTTAAAAGTCAAACTGTGTTTGACTTTCTGCATTGACCAGTTTATGGTCAACGCGAAGTTCGTTTGAACTTCATAACGTGAGCGTAATCACGATGGTTATAGTCCCTAGTGATTATACCTACTGATTACCACGTTATCTAGGCTCAGTGACGAGTCGTAGTTTCGGCCAAAATGCGTATTCTTGCGTATTTTGTAACCAAACTACTTTTAGGTATCAAAACCGTTTGTTTTGATACCAAACCTGTTTTCTAACTTTGTTAAACATGTTTTAACATGTTTAGCTCGTCACTTTTAGATTTAGTGCTTATATAGGGTCGTAAGGTAAGCGGTCTAAACAATCGCTTATACTTTCGAACCCGACCCGTTTGGTCGATCATTAGGATCCGACCAAACACATTAGGTGACCATAGTAGTATAGGGAATAACCTTCCAAGGTTATACCTTATGGTCACGTCGTTTAAGTAGTTGCATGATAAGTAGTTTATATGCCTTAGGAAAATTACCAAAATGCCCTTTTTACGTCAAAATTCATTTTAAGCATATGTAACTAAAATTTTGACATCTAAACTGATTAGGTAACTATATTAGACATGTTAAGGCATATTTTACTTGTCATAGGACTAGTTAAGCAGTCCGAACGCGTTTTACGCGAACGTCGCGTTAAAGTAGCATAAGCTACCTAAACGGGTCGTAATGGGTCGTAAGCACTTAGGTTAGGTTTCATTTTAGTATGTGGGCATTGTTAAACCATATCATATGAGTTCCAATACTCATTTGGTTTACGAAACCTCATACTATCCAATCTCCCGATTTAGGTCCGGTTATTTATGTAGTTATCTATATTAGGTGCCGTTTGATTTCTGTGATCCCTCTAGCTTTGCTTGGTTGTTATTCAAGACTTCTAAGCACCCTCAAGTGAGTACATAGACCCCTCTTTTACTGTTTTCAAACTGTTTTCGGGTGAAACACATGTGCCTACTTGTTATTTTCATGCTTTCCATGTTTTCATATCATATACTTGCTATGTTCATTAGTACATTATTAGTACATGATTTCATTGTGTTTTTGCTATGTATGTCCTTTGTAGCATACTTAGTACATCGTTTTACATGACATTTTATGCTATGTATCTTCATTTAGTTCATACTTAGTACATTGTTTTACATTTCATTTCATGCTATGTATGTTCATTTAGTTCATACTTAGTACATTGTTTTACATTTCATTTCATGCTATGTATGTCCATTTAGTGCATACTTAGTACATTGTTTTACCATTTCATGCTATGTATGTCCATTTAGTGCATACTTAGTACATTGTTTTACCTTTTCATGCTATGTATGTTCATCATACTTAGTACATCTGTTTTACATTGCATCTCTGTTGCATATGTTCTCGTAACATATGGACACATTGTTTTACATCTCTACCTTGTATGTTTACTTAGCATACTAGGTACATTATTTTCATCACATGCTTACATTTTGATATGACATTTGGTTTGTTTAAATGGGACCATATACATTCATTAACATTAGCTACGCCGCTCGTTAGTAGGTAATGGTACCATAGGAATTGACAACTCCCGTTCCTGACATCCTAGGTATGTTTGGATGGAAGGAACGACCGAATTCGATAAAACATAACACAGATAGTCCTTTAATTTATTTAAGGGTTTATCACCACAGTCACAAGGCTTGAATGTATGCATTTTCACAACACCGCATAAATGTTTATATTCAGTATAGCATGCATTTCCACAAGACATAACGTTGATTTAAACCACGTTTTACTTCAATACATTGTTTTGTGCATTTTTATCTATGGCTCAGTAGATATATATAAATATATATATTTCACTTGCCATACATGACATTTTGTTTACACATTTCATAATTGACATTTGACATAGACATTTTGATATTGATATACATATTTCGATGACTACATTTTGACATAAACATTTTGACATGATTTACACAAAGACATTTGACAAATGGTTTAAACATGTGCAATTTACAGTGGTGGTTTGTTTGGGTAAAGTGATTTAAGCAACGAGGCGTGTGTTATATGATACAAGCATGGTGGATACGTTGCTGGTACTTCCTATATATAAGTGCTTGTATGATATTACATATCGTAGCGTTATTTAAATCATTTCGGTTTAGACATATAACATTTTTATACAAATAACATATTTTTCACAAGACATTGTTTTACAAACAACTTATCTTATACAAACTCATTTTACTTGGTTATTCATTTAATCTTATATTATTCTTTTACATATCGTCTACTTTATCATCGTTTTTTTTCAAATGATTTATAAAACAAAACATTTTACAAGGATCATGACTGACTTTTGTTAAACAACCTTTTTTCTAAACTTATAAGTCATGAATCCTATTTTCACAAAACCTATGTACTCGCCGGCATTTTTATGCTGACGTACCTATTTTCACATGTGTTTCAGGAAATGATGCATAGGATTGATCAAGATACACTTAGGCGGACTTGGGCCTTAGTGACAATAAAAGATGGAAGACTAGTTAATTTTGTTATACTTCTTTGTTTGTTAAGACATTGTAACTCTTTTAATCAATAAAACAATATTTCTATTTTCCATGTGTTATGAAACAATGATTCTGTTACAACACTCCCCGACGATTCCGCCACGTTTTGTTGTTTTACGTGGTCGGGGTGTGACAGAAGCCTGTACAACCTTGAAGCAAAGGTTAACTAATGCACCGATACTAGCATTACCAGAGGGAACTGAAGATTTTGTAGTCTTTTATGATGCTTCGAGATTAGGATTAGGATGCGTTCTGATGCAACGCGAGAAGGTGATCGCTTATGCATCTAGGCAACTGAAGAAGCACGAAGAAAATTGTATAACTCATGATTTAGAGCTAGGAACAATAACTTTTTCCCTTAAATCTAGAGACATTATTTGTATGGTAGTAAGTTTACTATCTTTACATATCATAAGAGCTTAAGATATATTTTTGGGCAAAAGAATTGAATATGAGACAAGGACGATGGATGGAGATTTTAAGTGACTACGACTGTGATATCCAATATCACGAAGGTAAAGCTAATGTAGTAGTTGATGCTTTAAGTCGTAAGTATCATGAGAAGCCAAAACGAGTACGTGCTTTCAGATTAAATTTGCAGACAGATTTAATGGAACAATTGAAGAGTATCTAGGAAACCACAATCAAGGAAGATGCTGAAGGACTAAAAGGAATGAGGAAGGAATTAGAAAAAAATGAACTGATGGAATTTGGAGATTCCATAAGAAAAGAATTTTAGAAGAAGCTCATAAGTCTAGATATACGATGCATCCTGGTAGTAACAAGATGTATCAAGATTTGAGGAATAATTTTTGGTGGATAGGAATGGAAAAGGATATAGCTAGTTATGTTTCTAAGTGTCTAACTTGTTCACAAGTTAAAGCTGAACATCAGAAACCTTCAGGTTTACTTCAACAATTAGAAATTCTAGTATGGAAATGGAAATTGATAACAATGGATTTTGTTACCAAATACCCAAAACAAGGAAAGGTAACGACACAATCTGGGTGATTGTGGATCGACTAACCAAGTCAACTCATTTTCTACCCATGAAGGAAACCTTTAGTATGGAGAGATTAGTTAAGCTATATGTAGATGAGATAGTTTCATTACATGGAATTCCATTATCCATTTTTTCTGATAGGGATAGTCGTTTCACTTCTCACTTTTGGAAAAGTTTCCAAAAAGCTATGGGAACACGATTAAATTTAAGTATGACTTATCACCCTCAAACCGACGGACAAAGTGAAAGAACGATCCAAACATTAGAGGACATGCTAAGGACACGTGTAATAGATTTTGGAGGAAGTTGGGACAATCACTTACCATTACTTGAATTCTCCTATAACAATAGTTATCATACAAGCATTAATGCTGACCCATTTGAAGCACTCTATGGACGAAAGTGCCGAACTCCAGTATGTTGCGCATAAATAGGAGAAAAGCAATTATCAGGTCCCGAGATTGTACAAGAAACAACTGATAAGATAATTTAAATCAAGGAAAGATTGAAAACAGCACGAGATCGTCATAAGAGTTATGCGGATAATAGACGCAAACCACTAGAATTCCAAGTTGGAGACAAAGTGCTACTGAAAGTTTCTCCTTGGAAAGGAGTGGTCCGATTCGGTAAGAAAGGAAAGTTAAGCCCGAGGTATGTCAGACCATTTAAAGTCATCCAGTGAATACGACCAGTCGCTTATCAGCTACAACTACCAGGAGAAATGGTAGGTATACATGATGTATTTCATGTATGTAATCTAAAGAAATGTTTAGCTGACGAATCATTGATAATACCTCTTCAAGACATAAAGGTAAATGAGAAACTGAAGTTTGTGGAGAAACCTCTACAAATTAAGGATAGAAAGATTAATAATCTCAAACACAAAAGGTTAGTTCTGGTCAATGTAAAGTGGGATTCGAAAAGAGGACCAAAGTATACATGGGAGCTAGAGTCGGAAATGAAACGAAAATGTCCTTACTTGTTCCAGTAATCTCTAGGACGAGATTTAAAACAAGATGGGGAGGGTGTGACAACCCTCAAATAGGTCCCACAACAATCCATAAGTGAAACCCCAAAAACGTACGATGAGATTCTGCTTGAATAATGAAAAATAAAAGATTATATAGATTGTCGCGGGCCACGACATCCATATACAAAAATCTTGCGGTTCGCGAGACCCTCATAAATTGCCTGAGACATGTGTCGGACACGGTTCGTCCACGTGTGAGGTCTACTCGATGAATCATGCCAGTTATGCCCTAGCTAGGGGGGTCTCGCGGGGCACACAAATCAAGGTATTTTATTCACCCTGGCGCTGATAAGATGTATCACGGCATGCGTACATCTTATTGGTGGCCTGGAACGAAGAAATATATCGCCACCTTTGTTTCGAAGTGTCTCACTTGTTCCAAGGTTAAAGCTGAACATCAACGTCCCTCTGGCTTGCTCGAACAACCAAAAATTCCTGTCTGGAAATGGGAGAGTATTGCAATGGACTTCATTACTAAGCTTCTTTGTACTTCCTTTGGTCATGACAGTATTTGGGTAATCATCGATCGATTGACCAAATCTGCTCATTTTGTCCCCATTCGTGAAGATTACAAGGTCGAGAAATTGGCTCGTATCTGCACGGATGAAGTCATTTGTCGTCATGGTATCTCATTGACATCATTTCAGACCGCGATGGTCGTTTCACCTCTCATCTTTGGCAAACGTTTAAATCCGCTATGGGTACTCATCTCAATCTTAGTACTGCTTTTCATCCTCAATTCGACGGTCAAACCGAGCGTACTATCCAAACTCTAGAGGATATGCTTCGTTCTTGCGTAATTGATTTTGGTGGCAATTGGGACATGCACGTGCCTTTGATCGAATTCTCGTATAATAACAGTTATCGCATCGCTTAATCGACACTCGCTTAAACGCAACGCAATGCTCAACGCACGGAACGAAACATCGAAACCCAACTCACTCGCGCCCTTCGATCGAATGACCATTCGATCGAATGGTCATCTGTCCGGATGACCATCCGATCAGATTGCCCTCCGATCGTATAACTACACCGCCTTTCTCTCCTCTTCACCTATAAATAGCACCTGTCACATCACTGTTCAAGTGATGTGACAGCTCTCGTTCGACCAGCATGCTTTTTGGCTATTTTCTCTCGATTCCTCGCGATTCTTGTAAGTTCAAATCTTGTACTTCTATGATCTACACACACTTCTTCATCTTTTTCACCATCAAATCTTAACTTTCCACGATGAAATCTGTCCGATTTGGGTTGTTCTAGGGTGATGTCATCATGGGTTCTCATGAACTTCAAAGTGTGACTTCATTCCTCCAAGAACAACTCAGATCTAAGAGATTTCTACATGTTTAAACACTGATTTCACC
The DNA here is from genome assembly GCA_030545235.1 of Helianthus tuberosus. Classification (NCBI taxonomy): domain Eukaryota; kingdom Viridiplantae; phylum Streptophyta; class Magnoliopsida; order Asterales; family Asteraceae; genus Helianthus; species Helianthus tuberosus. Next base: position 87,964,626 of record CM060405.1, read on the forward strand.
TAAATCTAAACATTTTCAAGGTTAAAAGAATTGAAAGATGCTTTCATAACTTTTCGTTTAACTCTTTTACACTCTTGCACTCAAAACCGATATAATCGGAGCTCATTCAGGCCTTCCACTCATTCTCTAGTGATGTGTCGATCTGAGAACTGATTCCTATCGACGAGATAACCGACTTAGCGGGTTGAACATGAACAATCGTCAAGAACGGTTAACTGATCGAACGGGGTGATTCCCATCTGATCGGGTAACTTGGACTTGATGGAGTTTCCGTTGATTAACACATTGTCATACCGTCTCGGTTAACCCACAAACTTTTTAGACTTAACAAAATTTTACAAGTTTCAAACAATCAGGTCACTGAACGGACTACCGTCCGATCAGATTGCCATCCGATCGAACGATAATCCGATCGGATTGCCATCCGATCGAACGATAATCCGATCGGATGACATATGGTCTTCAACACTTAAACATTTTTACAAAATTTTCAAAGATCATTAGTTTCCAATGAATAGTCATCCGAATCCGATCGAATGACTATTCTACTAAGGGACTTGTTTTGTGAAATATCTCACTTGGAACGGATCGCCATCCGAGAGAACGGCCATCCACCGGACGACCATTCGACTAGACGACCTGAAAGGTAGAGATACTTCTCTGTTTATAAAATGCTACAACGAAAACTTCAAAGCCATCATACACAAACACATCAATCCCAAACGAATGACAATCCGACCGGATGCCCATCCGTCCAGATTGTCATCTGATCGAATGACCATCCATCCGGATTGTCATCCGATCGAATAACCATTCGTCACTCAGTTTACGCGACACCGTTTAATACACCGTTCATCGCTTATGCTATCATTATGTTATCAGACTAACTTTTTAGCGCTCCCTTCAATCCAATCTAAGACTGTGTTTATTCGTAAACACGATCTGTGAGTATACTCGAACCCTTTTTGCTTTATGCACTTTTGGGTGTTACATACGTTACTTATTCAAATCACAATCGACACACAGCGCAAACACTTTTATATGCTGACTGTTATTGCATATTATACGTGTTATTCGATGAATGCTTGTATGTTATGTTTACACAGTGATTGTTGCCTGACACCTTAGTAACGATAGTACTATAGTTTGGACTCAGCACCTGTCGTGGACAGGGGTTGTTAAGGGCTTTACTTCACGTGTCACAGTGGTGATATGTGTTGCGCATTCTACAACTCGCAGTCACGCCTGTGCATATTTCATTGTCGATAACCTACTAGCTTCACTTTGCTACATGTTACATGCTGGTTATGCGTAAAACGATTTCGCTATCTATTATGCTATTAAACTTGTATGCTCACCTTTACACTATGTGTACTGACCTCTATTTTAACGTATGTGACAGGTGCTTGAGATGCTAGGATGCTTGCTATGTGGAATCAAGTAGGAGAGTATAGAAACAAACAATTTATAATTTGAGTTGTCGGAACAATGATTTGTCTTGAGATATCTATGTCTGTAATAACTGTTTTATTTTGATAAGTTATGGTATGAGACATAATGTTAATTATCTGGTAAGTTAGTTGTTATGGATTTCTCCTGGACAATCTGTTTCGCTCAGTGCCTCACCCTGATGTTTCCGCCATCGGTTGGGGTGTGACAGATTGGTATCAGATCCATAACTATAGGGAATTAGGCGAGACTCGACCTAGTCCGGGTCGATGTCTTAGAAACGACCTAGTCTATAGTCTAAGTACCAACATACCGCTTTGTGCGAACCCGGTAGGGGTTCCGCATGAGCTTATTTCTATTATTCGATCGACTCACAACCATACTATACTATATCCGCCTTTCCTAAGGCTGGAATACTATCACTCTGCCTTTCCTAAGGCAGGCACACCGCACACTATTTTCGAAAATGAACGAGTGATTAGATCGAGACTAGGTGTGAGAACCACAAACTCTCAATTGGATCGCTTGCTCGACGCGCATTTTTACTATAAACACGAGAATTTGCATTGAATCAGGAGTGAAATCTGTACTTCGACGCAATTCTCACTCTCTATCTCGTGATTCTATCACACAAGCAGGAACGTAGTCACTAAGATAGGGGTGAAACCCGAAACTTGATGACTCGTTCCGTCTTCTATTTTGGATTTACAGAACTCTCACCAAAGTCTCGATGGATTCCAATGACTCGAGTTGCGTAAATAACCGAAAGGATGCGTGCCATTCACCGCATGCCGGTGATAGAGCACAATCTATTAGGCCAAAACGTACACTCAAAGTCTTTGAGAATAGTCGAATCACTTTGGGTAGTCGACGTCTATCAACCAAGACCATATATTTTCGATTTGAAACTCGCAATCGCTGATTTTTATGTGTTTTGATTCTGAGCCCGCAACCGCTGACTCTGTGTTTTATCACTTTTTACATGGACTTTTATGTGATTTATGTGGTTTTACATGTTTATGTGTTTTGATTTTGATGATTTATATGTTTTTCGCTTTCCGCTTTGATCGACACGCACTGCACATCTATCTCAAAACGTTAACAAATCGCATGCTATGTTACTCGCTTATGCTATACTACTTGCCATGCTACTCGCTGTGCACTCGCTACTCGCAATCGCTATTCTCGAACGCGCGAAACTTGAATAATAGGTGTATACGTGCAATATATGTAGGTGAATACGTGCAAAATATAGTGTGGTTTCTGTGAGCTACGTGTTCTATTTGTTTATGTGCTTATGTGTTTCTATGGTTTATGTGCCTAAGGGACTATGTGCTTATGTGTTTGGATATGTTCCTGAGCTTTATTTAGTAGTAGTGCGTGTGAGGTGAGATTCGATTATATAGTGTTTGAGTCCTATGGCGATGTCTGCTGCAGACAATGTCGTCATTTGGATCACATCACTCTCGCGCCGCTAGCCGTAACCATGAGGACAAACGCATCGCTGCTCTCATCGCTAAGCAAATGGCGAAAGTTATCCCTCAAATCGTCAGTGAGCTTAACGAGAATATCAGCAAGTCCTCTGAGGAATCAAGGACTGACTCGCCTAAGGGTACTTTCAGTTTTAAGCAGTTTAAGGCCTGTGGCCCAAAAGACTTCACGGGCGAAGACAGACCAAGCGCAATGTTTCAATGGTTCGACTCAATCGGAGTCACGCTACGTCAGAGCGGATGTCCCGAACACCTACGAACTGTCAACGCGACCGACGTCTTCCAGTCCAGGGCTCTGGAGTGGTGGACAGCCGAAAAGAACAGACGTAGGAATGATGCAGCCTTTGGGCTCACTTGGGATGAGTTGAAAGAACTCATGATGAAGGAATTCTGCCCACTCCACGAGCTCTAGAAGCTGGAGAATGGGTTCTGGCACATCAAGCAGGATGGTGGCGATAACGCCGGTCTTACTGCCCGCTTTAAACAGCTGAGTATCATCTGTCCAAGCCAGGTGGCAACACCTGAAATGACGATCAAGAAGTATATTTGTGCTTTACCGGATTGTGTTACTGACTTCGTGCAAGCCGCGAAGACAACAACAATTGAAGAGACCTACCTACTCGCTGTCGAGATTAATGACAAGCGAGTTCTCGCTGGGTACTTCAAGAACACTCCGAAGAGCCTTCATCAAGCTACCGCCGCTCCCACCGCTGAACCCGCCGCCCCGCAAGCTTCCAAGTCCTCCCGCCGCAAGAGAAAGAACGCCAACGAGAATTGCGCTGTCACAGCCGCCGCTCCGCTCCAAGCTATCCCTACTCAACCGCAACCCCAGAACCGCCAAGTAGCGGCACCGGTGACCAATGCACTGCTGGCCAAGCGTGCTTACACTGGTCCACACCCGGCTTGCCCTACCTGCACCTATCATCATCCCGTGGGGATTGCATGCATGATTTGTGTTCACCGCAACATGCACGGCCACTTTACTACCAGTCGCTGTACTGGTCCTAGTCAAGCTCAAGCCCCGGTTCAAGCTCCTGCACCACAAGCTCTCCTTCCTGCTCCATAGGGCCAACAAGCAGCTCATGCACTTGCTGCTCACGCTAGAGCTTGCTTTGCATGTGGTGATCCCAACCACTTTGCAAATGTCTGCCCCAACAGAGTAGTGAAGCAAGAGCCACAGCAGCAGCCATAACAACATCAACAGCAGCAGCCTCAGCAGCAGCAGCCTGCAGCCCGCGGACGTGCTTTCAACATCAACGCCCGCCAGGCTGAAGCAGATAACAACGCTGTTAATGGTACATTCCTCGTAAATGGTATATATGCTTCGTGTTTATTTGATACTGGAGCCGATAACTGTTTTGTGTCGTTAGAATTCGACAAGCTCCTTAATCCTAAGCGCACCCATCTCCCTACGATGTTCGATGTTGAAGTTGCCATTGGAAGAACCGTTACTGTTCGTTCTGTCCTACGTGATTGTACACTCGAACTCAACAATCACATCTTCCCTATCGATCTTATCCCGATGCAGCTTGGTAGTTTCGATATCATAGTAGGCATGGATCTTCTTCGTGAAAATCATGCTGAAGTCGTTTGCTTTGATAAGATGATTCATTTCTCACTCGCTAATGGTGATCAACTTTGTGTCTATGGTGAAGTCGCATCGAATAATCTCAAGCTTATGTCATGCGTCCAAGCAAGCAAGTATCTCCGCAAGGAATACAAAGCTTTCTTGGCACACATCGTAGTAGCAAAGGAAAAGGAAAAGAAGGCAATGGATAAGGTGCCCGTGGTTCGTGATATTGATTTTCGTATCGACCTCATTCCTGGAGCCAATCCTGTTGCTAAATCTCCTTATCGCCTCGCCCTGTCCGAAATGCACGAATTCTCGAGTCAACTCCAGGAATTACTTGATAAAGGCTTCATTCCCCCTAGCACCTCTCCTTGGGGCGCACCAGTTCTTTTCGTCAAAAAGAAGGACGGGTCGTTCCGGATGTGCATCGATCATAGGGAATTGAATAAGCTGACTATCAAGAATCGTTATCCCCTGCCTCGAATCGATGATTTGTTTGACCAATTGCAAGGTGCTACATGTTTCTCGAAGATCGATTTACGCTCAGGCTATCACCAGTTACGAATCCAGGAGGAAGATATACCGAAAACCGCTTTCCGCACCCGATACGGCCATTATGAATTCGTTGTAATGCCCTTTGGTCTTACCAACGCACCCGCGGTTTTCATGGATTTGATGAATCGCGTGTGTAAACCATTTCTTGACCGCTTCGTCATCATGTTCATCGATGATATCCTTATCTATTCGAATTCGAAAACCGAACACGCGCAACATCTACGTTTGGTTCTCGAACTACTCCAAGGGAATCGACTCTATGCCAAGTTCTCCAAGTGTGAATTCATGCTAGAGGAGGTTCAATTCCTCGGTCACATAGTCAATAGTCAAGGTATACACGTTGACCCCGCGAAGATCGAAGCTGTTAAGAGTTGGGTTACTCCAAAATCACCATCCAATGTTCGTTCGTTCCTCGGATTGGCGGGCGATTACCGTCGATTCATCGCTGACTTTTCGAAAATCGCCGTTCCGCTTACTTCTTTGACGCATAAAGATAAGCCTTTTGTTTGGGGAACCGAACAAGAGACTGCCTTTCAAACTCTCAAGCATATGCTCTACAATGCTCCTATCCTCGCTCTACCCGACTGAAACGATGACTTCGTTGTCTATTGTGATGCCTCGAACCTTGGCCTCGGTTATGTTCTCATGCAACAGGACAAGGTTATCGTGTACGCCTCTCGTCAGCTCAAGATCCACGAGAAGAACTATACAACCCACAACCTCGAGCTAGGCGCAGTTGTTTTTGCGTTGAAGATATGACGACACTACCTTTATGGTACTAAGTATACGGTCTTCACTAACCATAAGAGCCTACAACACATCCTCAACCAAAAGGAACTGAACATACGCCAACGTCGATGGGTTGAACTTCTTAACGATTACGGCTGTGAGATTCGTTATCACCCTGGCAAAGTAAATGTTGTGGCCAATGCTCTAAGCAGACGAAGCTATTTGCATAGCGTTCGTAATACTCACGCCCAACACGACCTCGAAACCTTGATTCGTGACGCTCAGCACGCCTGCTTCGTTGAAGATACCATGCGAGAGGAAATGAAAAAGTGTGGTGCTGAATCGCATTTTGTCACCAAATCGAACGGTATCTATTACTATCTAGATCGCATCTGGATTCCAAGTCGCAATAACCTTCGAGATATATTGTTGACTGAAGCGCACAAGTCTCGGTATTTGATGCGTGTGTAGTGTTATATATTTTTTATGTATATTTTTTATTCCTTTTTAACACTTTGGTCAAGTTTTAAATTTATAGAACACGATATTCTACTAACACTAAACACACATATGGGCAAGTGCACCTATCGTGAGCGTAGTATAGTGTTGGTAAGATACCGAGGTCGTCCAAGGACACAAGAGCTTTTAATACCGGTTTATCCTCAACGTCTAATCAAAACAAAAGTTTAGAAAAAAGTTTTAACATGAAAATAAAAACTAAAATGCTGAAAAATAAAAATAAAACAGATAGACAAGATGAATCACTTGGATCCGACTCGCCTTTAGTGTAACCTTTGATTATTTTCGCACTTTTGCACTTTTTAAGAGATTATCTTAGTTATTGTAGTAGGCCCCTCTTTTTGAAGGTGACGTTACCCTCAACCCAGTAGTTTGAGTGAGCAAGGATACAATCCTAAAGGGTTGGATTATTGAAAGATAATTAATTAAGTTATTAATGCATAATGTGGTAGGCCCCTCTTTTGAAGGTGACGTTACCCTCGGCTAAGTAGTCTGAGTCAGCAGGGATACATTCCTAAGTAGCCGGGTTAATATATTAATAGTAGTTTACATATGAGGGGATCAAGGAGTTTGGACCCCCGCCATCCAATACCAGTGGGTATTGAAGGAGGTCCTACTAAACTTGACCCAGGTCCTTGCAGGATCTATACACTGAACATGGCAAGAGCTTACCAAACCATTCCCTTAACCCCCGACCAGGTAGCCAACATATCTCCATATAGACCGTGGAGATATGAATGGTGTAAATCTTTTATTTTATATAGACAGTAAAATAACGCCAAGACACCACAGACAAATGATAAGGAAGTTTCACCTTCAACATAAGAAACTAGTTATTAAAGTCATTAATACATAACCAAATAAAAAGTGCGAAAAGATTAAAAATAAAAAGTATTACACTAAATGCTTGTCTTCACCAAGTGATGTAAGAGACTTAGGCAAACATGGCCTTTGATTGTCAAGAACTCTTACTATCAATCTTGGATCCCGAGACTACTACATACACTCTATGATGGATGATGGATGATGGATGATGGTGGTGGATGATGGTGTTGTGGTGGTGGTGGAGTGTGGGTGAAGTGGGAGAGAGGTGGTTTGCCAAGGGATGGTTTGCAAATGAGCCAAGCACCCCTATTTATAGCCTACACAGAAGCCCGGACACGGCCCCGTGTCCACCCGTCTTCTCTTTCTTCATTAAATGCAGTTTGTCTGCATTAGTTGACCGCGCCCTCGTGTCCACTGGGCACGACCCCGTGTGCAGAAGCCTATCTGTACTATCAAGATTTTCCTAGATTCTGCGAATCTTAGAGTTGACCACGGCCCCGTGTCCGATGGACACGCCCCCGTGGTGGGTGATAGAAGCTTCTACAACTTTGTCTTTTCTGCAGACACTTGGGCACGCCCCCATGCTCATTGAGCACGGGGCGTGTTCAGCCTTCTGTTCTCTTGTTTTTGCTTGGGAGGATGCTGTAGAGTGGTCGGGCATGCCACGTTTATTCCTTTTCTTGTATTTATGTTAGATTTAGCTGCCTTTTTGCTTCTTTTGTTCATTTGAGCTCATTTAATCCTGAAAATACAAAAGGAAGACAAAAACACACTTTTTCCAACATTAGTACTAAAAAAGGGTTAGTTTTATGCCACATTTGATGTAATTTATATGTTGCATTTTGCGCACATCAAATACCCCCACACTTGAATCTTTGCTTGTCCTCAAGCAAAACTCTTTATAATGTGGCTTACACTCCCAAATGGAATGGGTAGAAGAGAAGGTTTTTGGGCTTGTCATAGAGTGTCGGGATTTCCAAGATTCTTTATTAAGTTTTATTTTTAATTATTTACAATCCTATTCGTCATGATTTATTTAAAACAATACATAAGGTAAATTACTTATTAGGGCATAACATGCCTTTTTAAAATTCCATTTATATACAAGTTCACATATCTCACGGGGGATCACTCAACACTCAGCCGAAAATTCATTTTTGTGAAACACTCGAGAGCGGCATGGAACTTACTTCTACCATAAGTTTGCCAAGCAATCAATCCTCCTCCTTTTTAACTATATACCTTTGTAAATATCAATAGGACTTTTGGGGGAAGGGTTAGGCTTGGGTTAAAGGTAGGTGGTTTGGTTAGTGGTTAGTAGAAAAGGGCGAAAGGCGTAAAAAGCGTCGGTTTTCATAAGACTTTATTTTTATGACTTTTTATTTTAATGAAGCAATTTTTCAAACAAAGTTTTTTATAACCTTGTTTGTTTATTTCTTTTGGCTTCATTATCATCATATTTTTTTTTTGATAAGGAAGTCATAAGAAAAACCGAGCTTTGTTACTAAAATAAAGGGTTTAAAATGAAAAAGGGTTTTGGTGGGTAAAAGGGTGTTTGTTTTGGGTTAAGAAATGAAAAGGTTTAGGCTCAAAGGGGTTAACTAGGGGGATTTTGGGTAGGTGGTTAAAAAAAGAAGAAAAATAATGGTGTTGAAATAAAAAGGGTTAGGGGCTGTTTGGTAGCCTCTGAATGGTCATTAAGAGGCTACCTCTTAATGGAACAATTAAGAATTTTACCAATGAGAATGTAGAAGAATGTGATATGTGATGATTTATCATTCAGAGGTTACCTCTTAACCATTCAGACTTGAGGTTACCTCTTATTCATTCAGAGGTTTTAAACCATTAAGAGGTAGCATCTGAATGGTCATTAAGAGGCTACCAAACAGCCCCTTACTCCTAATGCCTCCATCATTTACTTACTTGGGTTTAAGTTGGTAAGGACCGAGAATGTATCGTCATGGAAAGTTCTAGAGTCGTAAGAACCAAGCGGCTATTCACACAAGAAATGAAAAATGAGCATTTAGTTTAAAGATGTGTATTTGTATGCTCAATAAAGGCTCAAAACTCACTTTTTGTGGGAATGGGTTTTTATGTGATCAAGTATATATAATCGAATTTTAACTAGATTTGTCATGCCGTTTCATAATTTCCTTATGTTAGTTTTTTTTATCACGACGCTATCGGTTGTAAATTTATAAAGATAAAACCTTTTTTGAACTTGTTATTCCCAATTTAAACCAAGACAAGTAAAAAAATGAAAGGTTTTTGAAAAAAAAAATTGGGGTGTTTAGCGGTTTCAATAGAGTTTTGTGTAAGGCTTGTAGTTAGGACTTGCAAAATTCAAGGTTTTAGCATCCCCCCTACACTTAAATTACACATTGTCCTTAATGTGTCCCAAAAATAAGTTTTTAGGTTGATTGAATGTGTAAAAAGATGTGAAAAAGCAAAAATTTTATGTTACTGGGTGTCTGGACACGGCCCCGTGGTATCCGGGCACGGCCCCGTGTTCAGATCGCCAGTAACAGAAAACAAAATAAAGTAACAGAAGGCTGGACACGGGGGCGTGTTCAGTGAGCATGCCCCGTGTCCAAGTACCTGAACTGGGCATTTTTCTGCAGATGGTTGAGCACGAGGCATGTTAGATGAGCACGGCCCCGTGCTGAACTTGCTGTAATGAAGAAAAATTGTCGGGTGGCCCTGTTTTTGTACATGTGGTGTTGGTTTAAGCTTCCCTTAGTATCCTTCACCATCCCGAGTGTGTTTTATCCATTACATCATCATCTAAACACCAAATAATTAATAAAACCATCATTCATTCAAACAAACGCATTACATAGGTCCTAAAAATTTAAAAACAACGCAGAAAAATAAAATTTAAAAGTCCTAATATAGATAGGTCAAGTGATACATAAACCATCCTAAGGAGTTCTACTTCCACAATAGGAATCAAAATTCCGGAAATAGCTTTCCGGTATCTAAAGGCTTCGTAGAACTCCGGACCGAGGGGTATCCCCTAGATGTCGTTAAAGCCATTCTTCTATCTCTCTTGGGAGGAAGAAGGCGGGCTCATTTTCCTCAACATCTTGTGGAGGGGGAGTGATACCAACCGGAACCCCTTGTAGTATGTCTCGAGGGGGCTCCGGGTGTATGGTGTACCATTCGGCCGGTATGATGATTTCCGGTACCACATTCCATGCCCTTTGGGTGATAATTGGTACCAAAGGAGGAGAGGCGAGAATGTTCAACCTTTGGTGCAAAAGGTTGACCTCTCGAAGACATCCCTCTAGTCCCACCGTCAAATGATTGATACGGTCGACCAATGCTTCTTCCACCCCCATCATCTCATCAATGGCATCTCTTAAAGCGTAAACGTAGTTTACAAGAGAATCTTCAACCGTTGATGACCTTCTCCCTTGTCGGTTGTTCCTGGAGTGCGATGAAGATGTTCCGCTAGTTCTGCTTGCCATTATGAGAAAACAGACCGAAAAGAGTTCAATTTTTATGGAACAGTACCTCAGAGGCCCCGTGTTCAGATGTCTGCAGATTTTCGGAACAAGGAATCTTGGAGTTTTAAATTATTTTTATGGTTTTTAAAGCAACTTTTAGCGGAAATAACTTAAAACACAGTTGTAGAACTTATTTTTAACAAGATTCCTTGAGTAAAATTCTATCAAACATCACCTTAAAGCTTGGAATCATGGTGATTTCAAGTTCTAATGGATGTATTAAGAAAAAAATTGAAGAAGAAGGTAATGGATAAAAGTGGAAAAGACAAGATGGTTGTTGAGAACCTTCTTTAGAATATACCTAGGATGGTATGTGTGAAGATCCCAACAAATCTTTGTCTTTGGAGTGGTCCAAATGAGCAGGAATCTTGCTGCCTTTATAGAAAACGACAGCACGTTGCACACGGCCCCGTGTCGGCTGGACACGGACCCGTGTGCAGGCGAGATCCTGACACATTTTGTCCGTATTCTGACAGAAAGTCATACGGGAATCTTTTGGTGGACACAGGGCCGTGTTGACCTGGACACGGCCCTGTGTCTAGAGGCTGTGTATGAAGTTTCATCTATTTCTAAGGAATTTATCCTGATCGGGTGGTTTCTTACTGGATGGAACAACCCCAAAGCGCCTAAGATACCTTAATTGCTCTAGATTAAGACGAGAACGCAAGAGGTTGTCGGTGAGGGTGATTCCTATGCTAAATGTAGGTGGACAAGTCCAACCCTTTCCCGGGCTCTCGTTAAAGAAGGTGTATGCCGAATCGCTCAGGTCTATGTATGCACCGAACGAAGTCAATGGGGAGTCCTTCACGGCACAATCAACACAGGAATGACTATCGCTCACGTCTTTACTAGAGTTATAGGTGATATCGGGAACAACGAAGCCGTTTTCATCCGAATGCGATCTCAATAATTCTTCTTGGGTATCGTCTTGAGATGAATTAATTATATCCATCTCAAGTTCTTTCACCCAATTAAGAATTAAATCTTCCATTTAAAATAATTCACCAAGAAGCATTTCTCCTAGAAGGGTGATTGAGAGCATTCGTGGGAGAGATAGGGATTATTTTTACTTTCGCCCCTCTTAAGGCTACAGGAAAACAATGGGTCAATATAGTGGGGCTTGTAATTTAAAAAATAACATTCTAAATCTTTATGGGGGCCACCACATATTTGACACCACGTACCATAAGAGTGCCGAAAGTAAAAAATATCAGTATCACTCATGTTTGTGTCAGAAATTACCAACCGTCGGGATCTTACGGTTCTGTTTTCAGTAACTGATACTTGGGAACGGGGCGTGTTGAGTGGGCACGGCCCCGTGTTCAGCTACTGTCTGACTTAAAACAGGATTGCCAGTACCAAAGATTGGGAACAGGGCGTGTTCAGCGGGCACGGCCCGTGCTGAGTTCTGCAGAAGCTGAAAAATTATGAAAAAAATCCTAAGAAAAAAAATAGAAAAATAAGAAAAAAAATGATTAGTATTATGAATTATTAGAAAGTGGTTAGAAAGTGGCAGACATATATTATGAATTATTATACATAGACCCCACAAGTTTTGTTTTATTTCTTTTTCTTTTCTATATAACGAATGTTTCGGCATTCGATAGATATATATAATGATAGTGAAAGAAGAAAGATATTGGGAAAGTGTTTGATCTAAATCTCTTTGTTTTATAACACGTTATCAGCACGAGGGTTCTCTACCAAGCAAATCAACAAAAGCAAAGGAGCTATTACCATACTCAATATTATAATGGATATCATTGAAGCTCAAGATCGAATGAATGAAGCGAATATTTGTATAGCGGATAGTGGAGCCACACACACTATATTTAAATCTAAAAAATATTTTTATGAATTGAAACCAACAAGGGGAACTGTCAATACAATATCAGGTCCTAAGAACTTGATAGAAGGAGTGGGAAAAGCTAATATAGCACTACCAAATGGAACAACACTTGAAATAGAAAATGCTTTATTTTCCCCCAAATCAACAAGAAATTTGTTAAGTTTCAAAAACATATATCATAATGGATATGGTACTCAGTCAAAGACTGTTGATAATGAAAAATATTTGTATATCATGAGCAAAGATTAGATATTGGAAAAACTGCCAATGTTTCAATCTGGTTTGCATTATACATATATTGATGTGCCTCAAGCATACATGGCAGTAAAAGAAAATTTGTGTGATCCTGAAACATTTAACTTATGGCATGACAGATTAGGCCATCCAGGATCTACAATGATGAAAAGAGTGATTGAAAATACTCATGGACATCCATTGAAGTATAAAAAGATCCCAAAATCTGATAAAAATCCTTTATGTGTATCTTGTTCTCTGGGAAAATTAATTACAAGACCTTCGCTTGTAAAAGTTGAAAAGGAAATTCAATGTTCCTTGAAAGAATTCAAGGAGATGTGGACCAATCCATCCACCATGTGGACCATTTAGATACTTCATGGTTCTAATAGATGCATCAAGTAGATGGTCTCATGTGTCTTTGTTATCAACTCGCAATATGGCTTTTGTAAAATTTCTTGCACAAATTATTAAATTGCGAACACATTTCCCAGATCATACTATTAAAAGGGTGAGACTCGACAATGCTGGTGAATTTACATCACATGCTTTTAATGATTATTGCATGTCTGTAGGAATTATTGTTGAGCACCCTGTTGCTCATGTGCACACACAAAATGGTTTAGCTGAATCATTAATTAAACATCTACAACTAATAGCTCGACCATTAATAATGAGGACAAAACTTCCTGTATCCGTTTGGGGTCATGCAATCTTACATGCTGAATCATTAATTCGCATAAGACCAAGTGCAAATCATGAATACTCTCCCCAACAAATTGCAACTGGCCAACAGCCAAATATTCCCCATATTAGAATTTTTGGATGTGCAGTTTATGTCCCAATTGCACCACCACAACGCACAAAAATGGGACCTCAAAGAAGATTGGGAATATATGTTGGATATGATTCACCTTCTATAATAAGATATCTTGAACCTTTAACAAGTGATGTCTTTACATCACGGTTTGCTGATTGTAAATTTAATGAAACAACTTTCCCTGTATTAAGGGGGGAGAATAAAGATAAAAATAAGGAAAAGGATGTTACATGGTGTGAACCTTCATTATTATATCTGGATCCAAGAACTAAACAATGTGAGACAGAGGTTCAAAAGATAATACACTTGCAAGAAATTGCAAATCAATTGCCTGATGCATTTACTGATATAAATAGGGTTACTAAATCTCATATACCAGCTGCTAATGCTCCAGCTTGAGTTGAGATCCCTAATAAGGCAATAGATAATAATATGACTCATGAGTCTCAGAAACGTTTAAAACGTGGAAGGCCAATTGGTTCGAAGGATAAAAATCCTCGAAAAAGAAAAGCGCTTATAAATGAAATTGACCATAAAGATAAAAATCTTGATCAAGCGGTAAATACCGAAACCTCTCATGAGGAAGATGTTGATGATACTAACAAAGAGATATCAATCAACTATGGTCATACACATATAATATGGAACCGAGATGAAATGGAAAATATGGGTGAAATATTTTCATATTCGGTTGCCAGAGAGATTATGAGCGGAGATGATGCTCCTGAACCAAAGTCTGTCAATGATTGTAAAAATAGACATGACTGGGGAAAATGGAAAGATGCTATGCAAACTGAATTAAATTCATTAAACAAACGAAAGGTTTTTGGGCCTATTGTTATCACACCTAAGGAAATAAAGCCTGTAGGGTATAAATGGGTTTTCGCACAGAAACGAAATGAGAAAAATGAGATTACAAGGTATAAAGCGAGACTTGTAGCTCAAGGTTTTTCGCAAAGGCCAGGGATTGACTATGAAGAAACATATTCTCCCGTGATGGACGCGATAACCTTTCGATACTTAATCAGCTTAGCAATATCTAAAAAGTTAGAAATGCATCTTATGGATGTTGTTACAGCTTACTTATATGGATCACTTGATAGTGACATATATATGAAAATTCCTGAAGGATTTAAACTCCATGAAGCGTTAAGTTCAAAACCCAAAGAAATATATTCGATCAAATTACAAAGGTCTTTATATGGGTTGAAACAATCTGGGAGGATGTGGTACAATCGTTTGAGCGATTACTTGATAAGTAAAGGTTATACAAATAATCTTATCTGTCCATGTGTCTTTATTAAGAAGACAAAGTCAGGATATGTGATCATAGCTGTATATGTTGATGATCTAAATATAATTGGGACTCAAAAGGAAATTCATGAAGCAATTATTCTTTTAAAGAAAGAATTTGAAATGAAAGATCTTGGAAAAACCAAATATTGTCTTGGTTTACAAATTGAACATATGAACAATGGAATACTTGTTCATCAGATGAATTATACTGAAAAGCTATTGAAATGTTTCAATATGGACAATGCAAATCCTTTGAGCACCCCAATGGTCGTTAGATCACTTAATGTTGAAAATGATCATTTTCGTCCTTGTGAGGACAACGAAGAAGTTCTTGGTCTAGAGACACCATACCTTAGTGCAATTGGAGCACTTATGTATCTTACTAACTGTACGAGACCTGACATTTCTTTTGCAGTTAATTTGTTAGCAAGATTTAGTTCAGCTCCCACTAAAAGACACTGGAATGGGATTAAACATATTTTTCGATATCTTCGAGGTACTGTTGATTTAGGCTTGTTTTATCCTAACGATTCAAAAGAAGGGTTAGTTGGTTATGCAGATGCAGGTTATTTATCTGATCCCCATAAAGCAAAATCTCAAACTGGATACATATTCAAGACTGGAGGAACTGCAATTTCATGGCGTTCTCAGAAACAAACACTCGTTGCAACATCTTCAAATCATGCCGAAGTCATTGCACTACATGAAGCTTCAAGAGAATGTGTGTGGTTAAGATCTATGACACAACACATACTAACATCTTGTGGACTAGAGAAAAACATAAATCCAACTCCAATCTATGAAGATAATGCAGCTTGTGTCGCTCAAATGAAGGAATGGTATATCAAAAGTGATAGAACAAAGCATATACCACCAAGATTCTTTGAATATACTCGAGACCTTATTAAAGACAATCAAGTCGAGATGAGAAATGTCCAATCCAGCAACAATTCAGCCGATCTTTTCACAAAAGCACTACCTACAGCAACTTTCAGGAAGCACGTTCATGATATTGGGATGCGACATGTACGGAAAATGTGATAATCCACACATGACAATTTGAGGGGGAGCATTATACACGTTGCACTTTTTTTTTCCTTAGCTATGATTTTATCCCACCGGGTTTTTCTTAGCAAGGTTTTTAATGAGGCAACATATCTGATCCACTGTGTATAATGCAAGCTGCACTCTTTTTCCCTTAGCTATGGTTTTGTCCCACTGGGTTTTCCTAGCAAGGTTTTTAACGAGGCAGCATGTCAAAGCCAAACACCAAAGTTGTAGAACAACATACCACAAGGAGATAATGATTTATTCATCAAACAAATAAATGGGCATATGTCTGAGGGGGAGTATTATGAATTATTAGAAAGTGGTTAGAAAGTGGCAGACATATATTATGAATTATTATACATAGACCGCACCAGTTTTGTTTTATTTCTTTTTCTTTTCTATATAACGAATGTTTCGGCATTCGATAGATATATATAATGATAGTGAAAGAAGAAAGATATTGAGAAAGTGTTTGATCTAAATCTCTTTGTTTTATAACAATTAGGCCGTTGATTTTAAGCTTTCTTAAAATTCTTGTGTCCCCGGCAATGGCGCTATATATTTTTTATGTATATTTTTTAGCCCTTTTTAACACTTTGGTCAAGTTTTAAATTTATAAAACACGATATTCTACTAACACTAAACACACATATGGGCAAGTGCACCCATCGTGAGCGTAGTATAGTGTTGGTAAGATACCGAGGTCGTCCAAGGACACAAAAGCTTTTAATACCGGTTTATCCTCAACGTCTAATCAAAACAAAAGTTTAGAAAAAAGTTTTAACATGAAAATAAAAACTAAAATGCTGAAAAATAAAAATAAAACAGATAGACAAGATGAATCACTTGGATCCGACTCGCCTTTAGTGTAACCTTTGATTATTTTCGCACTTTTGCACTTTTTAAGAGATTATCTTAGTTATTGTAGTAGGCCCCTCTTTTGAAGGTGACGTTACCCTCAACCCAGTAGTTTGAGTCAGCAAGGATACAATCCTTAAGGGTTGGATTATTGAAAGATAATTAATTAAGTTATTAATGCATAATGTGGTAGGCCCCTCTTTTGAAGGTGACGTTACCCTCGGCTAAGTAGTTTGAGTCAGCAGGGATACATTCCTAAGTAGCCGGGTTAATATATTAATAGTAGTTTACATATGAGGGGATCAAGGAGTTTGGACCCCCGCCATCCAATACCAGTGGGTATTGAAGGAGGTCTTACTAAACTTGACCCAGGTCCTTGCAGGATCTATACACTGAACAAGGCAAGACGCTTACCAAACCATTCCCTTATCCCCCGACCAGGTAGCCAACATATCTCCATATAGACCGTGGAGATATGAATGGTGTAAATCTTTTATTTTATATAGACAGTAAAATAACGCCAAGACACCACAGACAAATGATAAGGAAGTTTCACCTTCAACATAAGAAACTAGTTATTAAAGTCATTAATACATAACCAAATAAAAAGTGCAAAAAGATTAAAAATAAAAAGTATTACACTAAATGCTTGTCTTCACCAAGTGATGTAAGAGACTTAGGCAAACATGGCCTTTGATTGTCAAGAACTCTTACTATCAATCTTGGATCCCGAGACTACTACACACACTCTATGATGGATGATGGTGGTGGATGATGGTGTTGTGGTGGTGGTGGAGTGTGGGTGAAGTGGGAGAGAGGTGGTTTGCCAATGGATGGTTCGCAAATGAGCCAAGCACCCCTATTTATAGCCTGCACAGAAGCCCGGACATGACCCCGTGTCCATTGGGCACGGCCCCGTGTCCACCTGTCTTCTTTTTCTTCATTAAATGCAGTTTGTCTGCATTAGTTGTCCACGCCCCCGTGTCCGCTGGGCACGACCCCGTGTGCAGAAGCCTATCTATACTATCAAGATTTTCCTAGATTCTGCGAATCATAGAGTTGACCACGGCCCCGTGTCCGCTGGACACGCCCCGTGGTGGGTGATAGAAGCTTCTACAACTTTGTCTTTTCTGCAGACACATGGGCACGCCCCCGTGCTCATTGAGAATGGGGCGTGTTCAACCTTCTGTTCTCTTGTTTTTGCTTGGGAGGATGTTGTCGAGGGGTCAGGCATGCCACGTTTATTCTTTTTCTTGTATTTATGTTAGATTTAGCTGCCTTTTTGCTTCTTTTGTTCATTTGAGCTCATTTAATCCTGAAAATACAAAAGGAAGACAAAAACACACTTTTTCCAACATTAGTACTAAAAAAGGGTTAGCTTTATGCCACATTTAATGAAATTTATATTTTGCATTTTGCGCACATTAGTATTCCATTCATCCTGGTGCCGACAAAATGTACCACGACCTTCGTCTACGGTACTGGTGGCCTGGAATGAAGAAGGATATCGCAATCTATGTTTCGAAAGTCAAGGCTGAGCAACAAAGACCCTCTGGCTTACTTGTGCAACCCGAGATTCCGATGTGGAAATGGGAGAGTATAGCCATGGACTTTGTAATGAAACTCCCGCATACCTCTTCAGGTAACGATGGCATATGGGTTATTGTTGACCGTCTGACTAAATCTGCTCATTTTCTGCCGATACGAGAAGACTTTAAGGTAGAAAAATTAGCCTGAATCTACACTGACGAAATCATCTGTCGACACGGGACACCTCGTGACATCATCTTTGACCACGATGGTCGGTTTACCTCGCGTCTTTGGGAAACGTTTCAATCTGCTCTTGGTACTACGCTAAATCTAAGTACCGCTTTCCATCCCCAAACCAACGGTCAGACTGAAAGGACGATTCGTACCCTTGAAGACATGCTTCGCTCGTGTGTCATAGATTTCGGTGGTAATTGGAATGCGCACTTACCTTTGGTCGAATTGTCGTACAATAACAATTATCATTCTAGCATTCAAATGGCACCATTTGAGGCACTATACAGAAGAAAATGTCGATCGCCGATTATGTGGTATGAGATCGGAGATGCGCAAATAACCGGTCCGGAGCTGCTGCAAGAAATGACTGACAAAATCCTCCAAATTCGAGACAACCTGCTGAAAGCTCGAAGCCGACAGAAAAGTTACGCTGATAGACGCCGCAAGCCCCTTGAATTTGACGTTGGTGATCACGTACTCCTAAAGGTTTCACCTTGGAAGGGGGTAATCAGATTCGGCAAGAAAGGGATGTAGGATCATTTTCACGACCAAACGAGTCGTTCAGAAGAGTTCTCGGATCAAATCAGAGGCGGAATACAAAGATTTGATCTTCGTTCAGCTTGTTATACACTTTACAAGTCTCTTGTATTGATTTTAGAACATTTACAAGGCTGGAGATACTTTGGCAGCACCTTAGCTCTAGATTCCCCAAAGTTACAAATGAAATGACTAAGGCACCTATTTATACTAAATCTATTTCCCTTGAAAGTGACAAGCCCATTTCGTGTGGAATAGACTTATGTCATTTCTCTACGTGACTTAATCTATCATTCTAATTACAAGACTCGATTACAAGACGAAGTCAACAGACATATGCACTAATAGTCTCCCCCTTGAATGTTGACGGAGTCTTCAATACGAGACTTCAGTACGTCAAAACTTCAGTCTTGATCAGTCATCACGCTCTTTTCAAAATATTTGACGCTGAAGCAACCTTCAAACTCTCTCTTTCTCTTCAATCACCATTATCAGCTATTCTTCAGACTCTAAGTCTGGCTCTTTCACTCTTCAATCTCCCCTTTGCTAACAGACTCCCCCTTAAGTTGTTCTGGGATCGTAATATGATATAGCACTTTCACAGGTTTTGTATCGGAAACCTGACTATAACTCTGCACAGACTTCGACACGGGGATCTGCACAAACTCAAACCAACATTAAGATTTAACTTTATGCTTACCACTTGTATTTAAAATGATTAAATTGGTTTCAAATTAATGAGCCATTTAGACATTTCAAAAACAATTCACATTTCCAACAAACTTTTCCAAACTTCTGTTCTTCCTGTTTAGCACTTAGAATTTTGAATATCAGCTCTCCAACATCAGTTGTCGAAAATCTTTTTGGATTTTCCAAAATTTTATGCTAAAACACATTCTTTTTGGATTTTTTTTGTATAAAATGTAAAGCAGTAAAGAAATATTTACAGACAATATTTTTGTGAGTTTGTGTAAGAGAATCATATCAGTTTATGAGACAAATCACTAGCACCATTAAGCTTTAAACATTTTAAGTTCTAAACGATTCACATAGATTGACGATGTAGTTGTCCTCTTAAACTCAATCTAAAAACTTTCGAAATGCTTGCCGATACGTTAAGGTATATTAATTTTGCACTAATTTCTTATGGACCCCACGATCTCAGCATAACCCCTCATCATGCAATACACTAACTCGAGTAATGCCTTTAAACTTTCATCAACTGTGATATGTGCGAAAACAACGCAGAATGTTTAAACATTAACAATCAGGTCGATACTTCCGTATACGTAGAGAAAGTGCAATGTTTAAACAAAATAAGAAATAAAAACAAGTTGAAATTGTTTAGGCTTTAACCACCAGGTTGATACTCCCGTATACGCAGAGGTGATCCAAAGCTTAAACGAAACACTAAAGAAAATAAAGCAGAACGTTTAGGCAATAACATCCAGGTCGATACTCACGTATACGCAGAGGATGTCCAATGCTTAAACAAAATAAAGAAATAAAACAAGTTTAAATCTTTGCAAAAAGAAATGCACAATCACAGCGACTTTTTCAGCAAGTTGTGAAAGTTCACAAACTGACCGGTTTTTATGCTCTTTAGCATTCAGCGATTACTGAGTAGGCACACAATCAAGAAGGACAAAACTAAGTACTATGCTTTCAATCATGTTTCCCACTAGAACTAGGCTTTTTTCATTTAAGTTTGTATCGTTATTGCAAATCTACTAGTCTAGCTGAGCCTATCGTCACATCTTTAGTGAGACCGTTTATCACATTTGACATTTCATTTCTTTAGCATGCTGTGATAGTCCACTGATTTACTATCATTTCCTCTTTTTCACAACAAAACTCATTTTGAATTTTTCAAAGTTTTTGGCATTTTCAAATTTTCAAATTTTTTTTTAAATCTTTCTCCCCCTAAAATCAAAATATGTTTCAATTTTGATTTTCTGAGAAAATTTGAAAAATAAAGCAGTAAACTATACAAACAAAGTGACAAACTGATGAGAATTGCTTTAATTCGCCATCCACTTGGCATAAACAATCAGAACTCCCCCTGACAACAAACTATTTTCCCATTATGATTTCAAAACACTTAAGTTTATTTTAATCAAAATGGTTTTTCCGGAAAATTAGTTTTGTTTTCCATTTCACAAACATGGAGTTTTCATCACATTGTCCTTCAACCACTTGTAGGTTTATCACAAAAACAATTTCCAATAATCATACCACTTGTAAGATAGTTAAATCAAGTACAACTTAATGTCCTTGATTAACCACTTGTAAGACGAAATATCACAGTTACCGTCCTGTGAATTTCTCAAGAAAGATGCCGATTCCTACTCCCCAATTACCAACCTGGGAGTTCCGGCAAGTCAGGATTTCATACAGAGAATGGTGACACCCAAGCCTGACCAGTCTTGGGTGCATCCGAGTTATTTTTACTTGGTGCATCGGTATTCCTCTTTGATTCATAAAATTCATTTACCCCTTTGACTTTTCCGTCAACCATTTTTCCAAAAATGTTTAGAACATTGGGGTTAAAGGCTTTTTCAACATCAAAATCTTTCTTTTAAAAAAAATTGATTTGAAATCTCAACTTTGTCAACTTTTTGTTTAAAATTTTCAACTCGCAATGGTGGAAAGTTGACATCATCCATTGGCGGAACTGAATTTTCTCCTTTTTGCTCAACTGGTGGCTCCTCTGACTTTGACGTATCAGATTCATCGCCAACACGTGGCTCCTTTGTTTCCGAAGAAACAAATTCATCGCCAGGAAGTGAAAATCTCACTTTCTTTGATTTGTTAATCGTTTGATAAACCACTTTTTCTTTCTTTACTTTCTCTTCTGTGCTCAGATTTGTATCTGACGAATTCATTTTACTTGACTGATCATTATTTGGAGAGCAAAACGATTTATCAGAACTGTTATCTGATTTTCCGGTTGTATCCGAGGACAAAATCTTTTCAAGATACTCCCTTGCTTTCTTTCTTTCTTTTCTTTCTCAGTCGATCTTTCTGTCCTTGTGAAAGCTTCACTTTCTGTTCTTTCACCTTCTGTTCTTTAGGCTTTTCTTCGACCTTGACTGATTTCTTCATCTTTTTCTGAGATTCAGCCCTCGATCTTCCCATTGATCTCATTGGGCAATCTCTGGCAATGTGACCTTTGATTTGGCATTCATAACATCTTCTTGTCTCAAATCTCTGTCTCTGGCAGTTAACAGCAATGTGTACTTGAAAACCACAGTTGTAACACACCCTGTTATCATACCATTCTCCACTTTCAAACCAAACACTCAAATCATAACACTGATTTGATTTGTAGTACTCAACATTTTTCTGTTTTCTATCATTGTAATGATTTGACTTTGAAGAATCTTCATCCCATCTTCTCCTGTAAGCTTGATTTGACTTTTGAGCTCCGTGGTCAAACCTGCACCACTTATTACCAACTTTTTGTGAGTTTTGATTTTTAAATTTTTGTGGTTTTTCATAATGATTGGATGATTGAACTGATGATCTTTTATTTTCTTTTTGAAAATTTTTCGAATTTTTAACATTTTGTTTTTGTTCTACATTGTTCTTAACAGGTTTTTGCTTTGAGCATTCACCTATTTTTGTAGAGTGTAAAACAGTATCTTAAAATTTTTCTTTTAATTCCAAAAATATTTTTCTTTTCTCATTTTCATCATTAGATTTATCATCACAATCTTCAATTATGACTTTGTCATAATTTGTGACATTGTCACTTATTGGAACCGCATTGATCGGTTTTGGACATATATGATTCAATATTGATGACGAAGTCTCAAAACCTTTCAATTTCGTCTCTAACTCCTTGATTTTATTTTTAGCACATTCAACTTCTTTTTCAAGTTGAATGATTTTCTCAAGATGAGAATTTATTGCAATTTGTTTTTCAATATTATTTTTACTGAAAACATATTTTTCATCTTCTAAAATCTTTATTTGACTTTGAAATTTTTTTTCAATTTTTAATTCTTCATTTTCTAAAAATGTTATTTTATTTTGAACTTCTTTTTCGTTTTCTTTCAAAATTTTGTTTTCCAATGTCAAACTCTCCACAACTTTCAGAAGTTTGACATTTTCTGATTCAGATTTATCACATTTTGAGCACACTGGTTCAGAACTTGAAGCTTCATTTTTCTCGGATTCTTCATTTTTCGACACTACCTCTGTCTCTGTCTTGGTCTTGTATGTGCCTCCACAAAAATTTTTAACAAAATCAAGAGGATTCGGGAGGCAATAGAAGACATTGTCGTATGTGGGGGTCCCTTTTTTGGTGAACTACAGTGGCGGATCGCGACCTTGCCAATGCGGCTTGGTGGGTTGGGCCTTCTCTCGGCCCGGGATGTGGCAGCCTATGCCTTTGTGGCTTCCAGGTCTCAATCTTGGGAGTTGCAGGACCACATATTACGTAACAGCGGGGTTGCTAACATTGATCCGGATTATGCCAGCGCCTTGGAAAGCTTGCATGAATCTCTCCCTGACTTTGATCTCGGCGGTTTCTCTAACAAGGACACCGCCCCCAAAAAGCCGCAGAAAACTTTGGCGAATGCCCTTTGTTGTCGAATCGCACAAAGTCTGGGATAAGATTTTCATTTGTCCCCCCGCCAGAAAGCCGTCATTGATTGCCTACAGAGGCCTCACGCTCAAGATTTCTTAACTGTTATTCCTATTGAAGGTTTGGGTCAACGTATGTCAGCGGTGGAGTACCGGTCAATCCTTAAGTACCGTTTGATGATCCCCATGTTCCCGAATGATGAAACTTGCCCAGTCTGCCGTAAAGCATGCCTGGATAAATACGGGGAGCATGCGTTACACTGTAGAGAGTTGCCGGGGTTTAAGTATCGCCATGACTTTGTTCGAGACGCGTTAATGGATATTCTCAGACGAGCAGGGATCTCGGCAAAGAAAGCAGCACCGGTGAATTTTCTTACAGACCCGTCGGAGGGGAGATCCACTCTACGCCCGGCTGACGTGCTAGTTTTTGGTTGGGAGGGCGGGAAACATGCTTGTGTCGATCTCACAGGTGTATCCCCCCTAGCCGGGTTTCGGGAAAATGGGTTTGTGGCGGGGCAAGAAATACTGAAAGCAGAGTCGAAGAAGGTGGAAAAGCACGCGAAAGCTTGTGAGGATAATCAGCATGCCTTTGTCCCCCTAGCGTTTGACACGTTTGGCTCTTTGGCGCCAGAGGCAGTTCGTTTCTTGTCCAGAGTTCAGCGTGTAGTCCACAGCAACTTTTCGACCCCTCAGGGGCGAGGCTTTGTTTTTAGTAGATTAGGGTTTTCTATTCAGAAAGGGATGGCGGCGCAGTTTGTTGCTCGTCTACCTGCTATTCTTATGTAATTTGCCCTGATGATTGGAATGAAAACAGTTTATACAAAAAAAAGAGGATTCATACTTTCATCTAGATAACAACCCCTCTTAATATCATATTTCATAACATCTTTTGCTACAAGACACATATTGACTCTTTTGCTTATTTCAACAATCACATCCAAACTTATTTTGTCTAGATTTTTATCTATTACATTCATCAAATTTTTCTTTTTCTGATTATTCTCAAAAATTATGTGTTTTAAGCTCTCTGATGAATACTTTTGGATAACAATTTGAAAATCTAGAATCGTTTTTCAGTTTATTCAAAAAATCATCCCACTCTGATGGTAACGCGTCTGCAAATCTTGATATCATTTCAGCATTTGACATCCTTATCTCATACCTTTTTAAATTTTCAATTAAATGATCATACCGATTTTCCAACTCATTCAACATTTCATTTTTCTTACACAAAAAATATTCAAATCTTTTAACCCAAATATTCTTATTCTCATCTTCTCTCCTCTTAACAAAATACCCATCAAACCAATCATTTAACCTTTCAAGGTTATCGTTTTCCTGTTCGTCAAACATTTTAACCACACTTTCTTTGTTAAATGACATGGTTCAAAAATTGTTTTTAGTTCAAAGTCCACAATGTTTCAACTTCTCGGTATTTGCACCTTGTAAATCACCTCGAATCACCTGCAAACAAACAAACAAACGATCAGTTTTAAACGAACTGAATACGTGAAAGTGTGTGTTAATGAAATCAATCTAAGACTCGTGTCGAAGATTTGGGACTCGTTCCAATGTTGTTCGGGTGAAATCACTTAATGAATGGGCCTGAAAATGGACTGATGTGACACACTTTTTGGATTGGCTTAGAATGATTTGGGCCGAGAATCAAATTTGATTGGACCTTTAAACGTTGAACAGACAAATGCAATTTGATCGTTTTATTTTCAACACTTCTTGTATCTGACACATGCAACCTTGATAATTTTGATTATTCACTTATTCAAAACACTTTGATTGGGCCGATACCTTGAACAAAGATATTAATCACATGGGCTGTCAATATTAAAACTCAATTCACTTTCACTGGGCCAACCAATTTCCTCTTAATCGATAAAACAGCAATCAATTTCAATTTTTTATAGGGCTGCACAACAAAATACGAGATCTGATATATTTAACATATGATTGGGCCGCTGATACCTAGTGAGTCGGTGCTTTTATTGTATCTTATGCAAATTGATGAGACTGATCAATTATGAGGCAGACAACAATCAGTTATAAACCAAATATGTAACACCTCGAAAATTCATGTCCAGTGAAATAAAGACACGTGTCATGTTATGCAAACGTGTTATAAAAACGGACCCGGATAAAGATATATGGTAGGATTTAAAAACGTCGACATGTTAATTTATACCTCTGAGCGACCTAATTATAAATCCTTAACCAGAATATATTTAATCAACATCTGAATTATGTTTATAAATCTGGCAATCCTAAATAATAAATTGATTACAAACTTAGACATGGATTCAACAACAATTTCTTGGTATTTTCGTCAATTTAAACTTCCCACAAAGTACCAAAATGTGTAAGTGCATGCCTAGACATGAAATGGCTGAAAACATGGTCCCCATTCTGATTAAAATGCATGAGATTCGGAGATGTAGACATTGCATGGTCACAGCCTGAATTAAAACGAAGTTTTGTCCTCTGCTGAAGCCTTACGGACCGTAAGGGTTGGAGCTTACGGTCCGTAAGCAGTGTATCTGGGCGAATTAATTGACAGCTGCCTGTCCAAATGGTTACACCGCCTTATTTCAGTGGTATTCGAAAATCAGGGACTCTCTAGGTGGTTTTTTAGCATCCTAGGTACACCTGGGATGATCTTACAACACCTATAGACTAATTTGGCATGATCTAAAGCTCTTGGGTTCACTATATAAGAAGATCAAACTTGCTACATTTTGGACTTTCATTTGCAACTTCTCTCAAGATAGTCTCTGGAGCTCTCCTGATCAGCAACAAGTTTCCTAGTGGTCCCTAATCATACTTAGGACTTTTGTAAGTGTTCTTAACCCTTCCTAATTCAGTTTAGCCTAGTTAATTAGCTAAAAGTCAAACCGTCGTAATTAACGTTTGACTTCGAGATTAAATAAAATTTGCTCAGTCAAATCTCAAATTGAAAGTACCTATAAGTAGGTAATTATGTGGGTAATAAACCCTTAAAAGGGTACTCTCTGATTCCCACTCTAACTAGGTCAATTGTCGGGTCAAACTTATTATTAAAAAGTCAACATAATGCTTATTTTCAAATTAATGCATAATTAGCAATGTAGGAGACATGCAACCTGTTTGATCACTAATATAACTTGGTAATTAATGTAAGAACATGTCTAAACATGTTCAACCCGACAATTTTCAGTTTAAACCCGGATCGGAACCGAAAGTCGCATAATTTGACTTTTGCTTTGACTTTCAGTTCTGACCCGTTTAAGCATGTTTTAGATTTACCTTAGAGCTTATTTTGGACCAGGATTCGTATAAGTATAACTCTCTGAGAATATACAACTTGGTTCACTAGTTATTCGATTCATATGCATATTTCCGTTAAGTGCTTAAATGTTGACTATTATGCCCTTTTGACTTTAAAACGTGATTTTTGAAAAAGTAAAAGGGTAGAAACCTTAATTACTGATTTATAAACTTGCACCAAAAATTTGACATCAGTTTGAAGTCTAGATTAAGAGTTATGCTCATTAGCGTAATTTGAAAGCTTTTTATTTAATAAACGGCGTAATTAGCATATAGCCTATTTAAACCCACTTTTTGATATCAAACTTTTTACCCACTGATGTAATATAATACTTTGGGATTTTTGAAGATTTTTATTTTATTTTTGGCTGAGCATAACATAGGTCTCTAAGTTTGATTCGGTTAAATGCCGGTTTTGCCCTTTTTAGCCATAAAATGAGTTTTACAAATTATTTTGACCCCAAACCTTTTTCTACTGATTTTATTTGATAAATAAAATATTTTGAGCCTTCTGGAATTATAAAAATATCAGCTTTCTTTTAAAAACCCGGAAATGGCTCCAAATCGCCTTTTTAGGCGTTTTTAACGCATAGTATGTACTAAAACTATATTAAACATATAAGGTTGATACCTACTGAGATTTTTAGTATATTTTTATGAATTAACAGTAAGTAAAAGTTTTTAAACACAGGTTTCCAATTTTGACCTTTTAAGCCTAAGTGAAATTACCAAAATACCCCTAAGATGCATAGTTTGGTTTTAAATGATAAATTTCATATATAGGTCATACCCTACTGTTATAACTTATTAAATTAAGTATATTTACTGAATAAATCAGACCTGTAGCTCAGATTACTAATTAAACTCTTTTATAACCTTTTAAATGACCAAAATGCCCTTATGAGGCGTAGTTTTCGTTTAAATCCATTTCGGGCATAATAAGGGATATCTTACTGATGTCTCAACATATTTAAGGCATATTAACTTAGGAAACTTGCATATGACTCATGTGGTTACCCGTTACGCTCTTTTCGCGTTCGGTTTGGTTTATGTAACTAGTTTGCATAAATTGACCGAAACGGGTCAAACCTTATCATTTTTGTCTCAAAATCCAGAATGTGTTTAGTTTACCCATATTATACAAGTCTTCAACTTGTCGGGTCTAAATCACATTCCATTCCGGTCTTCGCTTAATCGTGCGTTTGAACCGTATCTTCCTTTAAAACTAACCGGTCTAAGCTTAAGCTTAAATAAAGACCCGTTAGAAATCTAATAGTATAATAAAAACCTTTGTTCCAGATTAGGAGCCCAGTAAAAGCCATCTGTACTTGCTGTATTTGACTTATACATTGCTCAGGTAAATACTTTTAACTTATTTTCCCTTATACGGGCTTGGGATACGGTATATAAAATACCGCTTGGTCGGGCATTTGACCTTAATCGTGGGTGGTTAAGTATTATCAAGATGACCCGTTTAAAAATCTGTTTTGTTTGTTTTACGCCTTTGGGAGTTTAATGACCATGTCCCGGATATCCTTGGCATCATTCAAAGAATGGCCACGACCTTAGCACACGGGTGTAGGCATACACCCGTCAGTGCATTTACAATTATTAAGGTATAACCATTGGTTTCCCGCCGCGGGACTATACTATGTGGTGTGTCTATTAATCTTTAACCCGACACGAACCGGGCTACTGAACGCATAACAGACATGTAATCCTTTTACAAGATTATAATATTAAGTAATTATCCCAAGTTATAAAATGTTTTGTGCCACGTGCATTCAAATATTTTTAAAATGAGTCAGTTAAATTGTATTTACCAGTGTAAACTGACGTATTTTCCAAAAAGGTTAAGTGCAGGTGCAACACGTAATAGGCTGGATACTCCAAACATCAATAATCAAGTCTCGCAAAGCTTTAGGTGTCAAAGTCTGTTGAACAGTTTTTCCTCTTTATTTTGATCCGCCTGTGGATCTGTTTCAACTACATTGTGATACTTTATATTATAATTTATTTGGTTGAAATAAAACTATCTTTTGCTTCCGCTGTGCATTTAAATATTGTGTTGTTTGACCATGATAATATCAACTACGTCACGATACTCCCCACCGGGCCCACCGGTAATACGTGGAAATATCAGGGTGTGACAGGTTGGTATCAGAGCCAACACTGAGTGAATTAAACACTAGCCTTTTGTGTTTAATCTCAGTTACACAATTGCACATTCCTCGATTCTCGAGTCTAGACAAAGAACTTAGGAATTATCCAAAATTTTGTTTTAATTCTAACTGTGTCTTATATATTTTCTTGTTGTATCACTTGTTTGTTTTTGACAGGTTGAAAAAATGCCGCCAAGGATGAGAGGAAGAGGAAGAGGAAAAGGGCCACTC
Source organism: Helianthus tuberosus (assembly GCA_030545235.1). Classification (NCBI taxonomy): domain Eukaryota; kingdom Viridiplantae; phylum Streptophyta; class Magnoliopsida; order Asterales; family Asteraceae; genus Helianthus; species Helianthus tuberosus. The sequence goes on from CM060405.1 coordinate 87,993,978, forward strand.
GTCGCCCCAAATGACCATGAGGCCGGACCTTCGCACCGGCGAACACCGTCAGATCCCCACAACCCGGGTCCTCAAGATCCCTAGAGAACCTACATTGAACCAGCTAGGCGCTCAGTTTCGCTGAGTACCTCCCCTTCTATTCCACACTCTTTTGGGCCTCATTCTAAAAATGAGCCCCACAACTCCCACCAATCCTACATACCTCTTCAAGGACACAACTCACCTTTCGACCACCTGTCGCCTGTTTTCCAGGGCCAGTTCAACCCTGCCGACTACCTTGGAGCACCAGTGGGTTTTAACCCACTTGGACCTGAAGATCATTTTTCCGGTGGCAATGCGATGGATATAGATGAGGACACCGATCCTGCGGAGCCACCATCCGGAACTCCTAACCACCCCATCGAAATTTCAGATGGGTCACCTTTTGTGGGATCACCTTATGATGGTCCCGGCAGCTATGAGGAGAGGTTCAGGCAGTGTGACTGGGCGTTTACCCCCAGTTACCACAACTCTCCCCTGCACCACCACCAGCAGCAATAGCAGCAGCGGGATCCTTCCGAGGATTCTCGATTTGTAGCGGTCACTCCACCGCCACCACCACCACTGCAACAGCCTCCGGAGCCCCCGAGGCGAAGAAGATCGAACGCGCGGATATCCGCGCGAGGAGGAGTGCGTATCAACACCCCTCCACTTTCAAGTGGCAGCCGATACTCGCCACTTCACGAAGAACCAGAGATGGGAGAATCTTCACACCCCATCTCAGAAGTAAACTCTGCGCCAGTCGCGCCGCCACCACCACTGGGTTTTGGAGACCCAATTCCTACTTACACTGGTGCGGCGGCGTATAATCCCTTCGAGCAGCCGATCCACACCAATTACAACTATGCCGAGGCCGATCCTTACTTGGTAGCTGCGAACTACAACGCTCTCCATCCGGAAGGTCCCTATGGAGGTCCCTGGACTACGGGATACCCGACCTATGGATACCCACCATATGGGTATCAGCAACCGCCGCCTCCTCAACCTCCGCTTTATCAGCAACCCCCACAGCCGCCGGTGATGTCACCACCACAGTATCAAGAAATCCTTCAAGGGATAAATGAGGTGCGGCAGGAGGTGCGGGAAGACCGTAGGCATAACCGAGGGATGTTCAAGAAAATGGTGGATTTGATCAAGGGAAAAAGCAAGAAGGATCACTAAATCCTTTGTTTGATTGTTTATTTTAGTGTTGTAATCATGTCCCTGCGAGGACATTTGTTTCTATACCCTGCCCCTGCGTGGGCATATTTTTATGTTCTGCCCCTGCGTGGGCATGTCTTTATGTTGACCCCTGCGTGGGTATGTTTGTTAGTTTAGCCCCTACGTGGGAGTGTTATTTATGTAAAAGTCCCGTTTAGGGCAAACTTGTACTAGTTTAATTTTATTGGAATGGTTAATTCAAATTCTTCATTTTTTAATTATATGCATAAATATAATAAATGAATAAATGAAAAATAACATTTATTTTATAAATTTACCATTTTAATAAAATAATAAGAATCTTAAAAGGTAAAACCTAGCTTGTATGTCATCATAAGACCTGGCCAATATGGTAAAACCTGTTTAAAAAGATTCAAATCTCTGTTAACATCTGCAAACATGTTAACATTCTTGGCTAATGTGATCCGCAAAAATCACACATGTCACCCTTTTAATGAATTACCTAAATCCCTTATTATTATTTAAACATCTGTTAGTAATGTAATGCCTACGGGCTATAACTAATGTCATATAAGACAAAAGGCAGCCGTAGTTTATAGACTCCTTGCCAAGAAAGGTAATGAATTTTAATTCAAACCTTAATAACTAGATCATCTAAATTATAATTTAGAAATTGTCCACGTGACTAGGCCTATTATGCCAGTATTATATTTCATTCTAAGATTAAGGGTTACTAGTGAAAAGACCCGAATGAAATTACTTACAAATTAACTAGTATGGCTCTTTAATTACCATGGTTAATAAATTACCAAGATGACAAATCTATTATAATTCTTTAAATGAATCATTGTCATCATCTTATGTAGCAGTTCAACTACATGGCCGAGTCTGACGAGGTCAACAGTCGGCCCAAGGAAAATCATGACACCACCAGAATCAATATAACTGGTGCAGAACTCCAAACATTGATTGACAACGCCGTCACTAAAGCCATAGAGAGGCAATATAGTGAATCGAGTAGTACTCGAAGCAGGGCCCGATCAGCACCCCATTCTAAGCCAAAAACACATTCTGAGGCTCATAGTAAGCCACCCTCTAAGCTAGATAAGCCAAAGAAGGATGATGACGATCATCACTCCTCGAACCAACACAGTGTCCCGTCAAAGAGGATCGAGCTTAAACAGGAACCGCGTGGTAAGTCCTGTACGTATAAATACTTCGTCTCATGTAAACCCAGAGACTTTACTGGGGAAAAGGGGGTGATTGGACTGCATGACATGGTTGGACGAGATGGATACCGTGGTTGATATCAGCGAGTGCGCTGAGAAGGATGTAGTAAAGTTTGTGTCTCAATCGTTCAAAGGTGAGGCCTTAGCCTGGTGGAAATCATTGATTCAAGCTACAGGGAAGATTCTGCTGTACAATATGACATGGGAACAATTTGTTAACCTCATCAAGGAGAACTTCTGTCCTCAGCATGAGGTTGAAAGGATTGAGTCAGATTTTCTGTCGTTGGTGATGAAAAATCTGGATTGCCAAGCTTACCTTACGAGCTTTAATACCATGTCAAGATTGGTTCCATATCTGGTGGCCCCGGAACCCAAAAGAATAGCTCGTTTCATTGGGGGTTTAGCCCCAGAAATTAAAGCAAGTGTAAAAGCTTCTCGGCCAACTACATTCAGGTCTGTAGCTGATATATCCCTGTCCCTCACACTGGACGCGGTCAGACAGAGATCGCTGAGGAACACGGATGCCGAAAAGAGGAAGCGTGAGGATGACAACTCACGACGTTCGGATAAAAGACATAAAGGGAATCAGGATCACAAAAAGAGTTCTGGATCCAAGAAAGATTACCATCAGTCGGGTGAGAAACCCAAATGTAAGGTTTGTAAGAAGCACCATTTTGGGAAGTGCAGATTCGAGTCAAAATCCCAGTCACAGTCAAAAGTTTGTAGGATCTGCAAGTATTCTGAGCACAAGACTTTAGACTGTAAAAAGATCAAAGATGCTACGTGCTATAGTTGCAACGAAAAAGGGCATATCAAGACCAATTGCCCAAAACTCGCAAAGAAGACTGAGGATGGGAAAAAGACCAATGCTAGGGTCTTCAAGATGGATGCAAAGGAAGCTGTTCAGGACGACAACGTGATCACCAGTACTTTTCTCATAAATAATGTTTATGCTAGAGTATTGTTTGATTCTGGAGCGGATAAGTCTTTTGTGGATAACAAGTTTTGTGAATTGTTGAAATTGCCTGTAAAAGTCTTAAGTGTGAAGTATGAGGTGGAATTAGCTGATGGAACCATAGAAACAGCCTCAACTATGTTAGATGGATGTGTTATATCCATTAGGAACCACTCTTTTCCTTTGTCCCTACTTCCCTTTAAGATAGCCGGTTTTGATATAGTTATAGGTATGGATTGGTTATCGCATAACCAAGCCCATATTATGTGCAACAGAAAGCAAGTGGTAGTCAAAACTCTGTCTGGTGAGTCACTTACCATTCAGGGGGATACCCAGCATGGATTGCCTGAGCAAGTGTCTATGCTCAAGGCATCCAGATGTCTGAGGAAGGGTTGTGTCATTTATATGGCACATGTTATTATGGATGAGCCGAAGCCTAAGATTGAAGACATCCCCGTCATTTCAGAATATCCTGAAGTTTTTCCTGAAGATCTACCTGGTCTACCACCAGATAGGCAAGTGGAATTCCGAATTGACATCATCCCTGGATCAGCACCTGTTGCTAGAGCACCTTATAGGTTGGTACCAACAGAGATGAATGAGTTGAGGACGCAGTTAGATGATCTGCTAGCCAAAGGTTTCATTAGACCTAGTTCATCTCCTTGGGGAGCGCCGATCTTGTTTTTCAAGAAAAAGGATGGATCGATGCGTCTGTGCATCGATTACCGTGAGCTTAATAAGGTCACTATCAAGAATAGGTATCCTTTGCCCAGGATCGACGATTTGTTCGATCAACTTCAAGGGGCAAGTTACTTTTCTAATATCGATTTAAGGTCAGGCTATCATCAGTTAAAGGTTAAAGATGAAGATGTATACAAGGCTGCATTTAGGACTCGTTATGGTCACTACGAGTTCCTAGTGATGCCTTTTGGGCTCACTAATGCTCCTGCCGCATTCATGGATCTCATGAATCGCGTCTGCAAGCCCTACTTGGACAAATTTGTCATTGTCTTCATTGACGACATCCTCATCTACTCGAAGAACCAAGCCGACCATGAGAAACACCTTCGCTGTATTCTTAAACTTCTACATCGTGAGAAACTCTACGCCAAATTTTCGAAATGTGAATTCTGGCTGCGAGAAGTCCAATTCCTTGGACATGTGGTTAGCGAGCGTGGTATCCAAGTAGATCCCGCTAAGGTAGAAGTAGTTATGAATTGGCAAGAACCAAAGACGCCTACAGAGATTCGTAGCTTCCTGGGTTTAGCAGGGTATTATAGGCGATTTATCGAAAACTTCTCAAGGATTGATGCGCCTCTAACTTCGTTGACACGTAAGAAGGTTAAGTTTGATTGGGGCCCTAAGCAGCAGGAATCCTTTGACATTCTTAAGGAAAAGTTGAGCAACGCTCCTGTATTGACGTTGCCTGACGGAATTGATGAGTTTGTAGTATACTGTGATGCATCACACACCGGAATGGGTTGTGTGCTTATGCAGAAAGGCAAGGTCATTGCCTATGCTTCACGACAGTTAAAGGTGCATGAGAAGAATTACACCACCCATGACTTGGAATTGGGTGCCGTTGTATTTGCACTAAAACTGTGGAGACATTACTTGTATGGAACCAAGTGTGTGATCTATTCAGATCACAAAAGCCTTCAACACTTGTTTAATCAGAAGGACTTAAACATGAGGCAAAGACGATGGATGGAAACTTTGAATGACTATGACTGTGAGATAAGATACCATCCAGGCAAAGCAAATGTGGTTGCGGATGCCTTAAGCAGAAAAGAAAGAGTGAAGCCGATAAGAATCAATGCCAAGAGCATTGAGATAAGGAATAGTTTGAACGAAAGGTTGTTAGCCGCACAGAAGGAAGCTGTGTTGGAAGCTAACTATCCTGATGAAAAGCTAGGAGTAACTAAGGAGCAGTTATCCTATGACAAGGATGGAATCCTAAGGTTAAACGGACGAATATGGGTTCCAGTTTATGGAGGACTTCGGGATGTGATTCTCCAGGAAGCCCACAGTTCCAAATATTCCGTTCATCCTGGAGCTGATAAGATGTACCGGGATCTAAAGACAAACTACTGGTGGATAGGCTTGAAAAAGTCTGTAGCTGCCTATGTAGCTAAATGTTTGACATGTGCGCAAGTCAAAGCTGAGCATCAGAAGCCGTCAGGTTTCCTACAACAGCCTGAACTTCCCTCATGGAAGTGGGAGATGGTGACAATGGATTTCATCACTAAGTTGCCAAAGACAAGGAAGGGAAATGATACTATATGGGTCATAGTAGATAGACTGACTAAGTCAGCACATTTTCTACCCATTAAGGAAACTTATAGCTCTGACATGTTAGCTCAATTATACGTAGATAAGATCGTAGCTCTGCATGGCGTACCAGTGTTAATTATCTCTGACAGAGATACGAGATACACGACTCATTTTTGGAAAAGTTTCCAACAGTCTTTGGGCACGCGCTTAAATTTTAGTACGGCTTACCATCCACAGACGGGCGGGCAGAGTGAGCGTACCATCCAAACACTGGAAGACATGCTTCAAGCATGTGTGATTGATTTAGGTGGCAGTTGGGATAACCACCTGCCTTTGATCAAGTTCTCCTATAACAATAGCTACCATACGAGCATTAAGGTTGCGCCTTTTGAGGCATTATATGGTAGAAAATGCAGAACGCCTATTTGTTGGGCGGAAGTAGTAGAAGTTCAATTATCAGGACCTGAATTAGTCTTTGAAACGACGGACAAGATTGTCCAGATTCGCGATCGCTTGAAAGCTGCCAGGGATAGGCAGAAAAGCTACGCAGATCCAAAGCGTAAATCTCTAAAGTTTGAAGTTGGTGATAAAGTTTTGCTTAAAGTATCACCCTGGAAGGGAGTGATGCGATTTGGTAAGAAAGGCAAGTTAAGCCCAAGGTATATAGGATCATTCGAGATTATCGAATGTATTGGGTCAGTGGCTTATAAGTTGAACTTGCCAGAAGAGCTCAGTGGTATTCACAATGTATTCCACATCTGCAATTTGAAGAAATGTCTAGCCGATGAATCGCTAGTCATGCCTCACACAGATGTGCATATAGATGAGAGCTTGAAATTTGTGGAAAAACCATTGTCGATTGAAGATCGACAGGTAAAGAAGCTTCGAAGGAAGCACGTGCCTATTGTAAAGGTCAAATGGGATGCCCGTAGAGGTCCCGAATACACATGGGAAGTAGAATCCACGATGAAAGAAAAATACCCTCATTTGTTCCAATAAATCTCGAGGTCGAGATTTCTTTTAAGGGGGTGAGGATGTAACACCTCGAAAATTCATGTCCAGTGAAATAAAGACACGTGTCATGTTATGCAAACGTGTTATAAAAACGGATCCGGATAAAGATATACGGTAGGATTTAAAAACGTCGACATGTTAATTTATACCTCTGAGCGACCTAATAATAAATCCTTAACCAGAATATATTTAATCAACATCTGAATTATGTTTATAAATCTGGCAATCCTAAATAATAAATTGGTTACAAACTTAGACATGGATTCAACATCAATTTCTTGGTATTTCCGTCAATTTAAACTTCCCACAAAGTACCAAAATGTGTAAGTGCATGCCTAGACATGAAATGGCTGAAAACATGGTCCCCATTCTGATTAAAATGCATGAGATTCGGAGATGTAGACATTGCATGGTCACAGCCTGAATTAAAACGAAGTTTTGTCCTCTGCTGAAGCCTTACGGACCGTAAGGGTTGGAGCTTACGGTCCGTAAGCAGTGTATCTGGGCGAATTAATTGACAGCTGCCTGTCCAAACGGTTACACCGCCTTATTTCAGTGGTATTCGAAAATCAGGGACTCTCTAGGTGGTTTTTTAGCATCCTAGGTACACCTGGGATGATCTTACAACACCTATAGACTAATTTGGCATGATCTAAAGCTCTTGGGTTCACTATATAAGAAGATCAAACTTGCTACATTTTGGACTTTCATTTGCAACTTCTCTCAAGATAGTCTCTGGAGCTCTCCTGATCAGCAACAAGTTTCCTAGTGGTCCCTAATCATACTTAGGACTTTTGTAAGTGTTCTTAACCCTTCCTAATTCAGTTTAGCCTAGTTAATTAGCTAAAAGTCAAACCGTCGTAATTAACGTTTGACTTCGAGATTAAATAAAATTTGCTCAGTCAAATCTCGAATTGAAAGTACCTATAAGTAGGTAATTATGTGGGTAATAAACCCTTAAAAGGGTACTCTCTGATTCCCACTCTAACTAGGTCAATTGTCGGGTCAAACTTATTATTAAAAAGTCAACAGAATGCTTATTTTCAAATTAATGCATAATTAGCAATGTAGGAGACATGCAACCTGTTTGATCACTAATATAACTTGGTAATTAATGTAAGAACATGTCTAAACATGTTCAACCCGACAATTTTCAGTTTAAACCCGGATCGGAACCGAAAGTCGCATAATTTGACTTTTGCTTTGACTTTCAGTTCTGACCCGTTTAAGCATGTTTTAGATTTACCTTCGAGCTTATTTTGGACCAGGATTCATATAAGTATAACTCTCTGAGATTATACAACTTGGTTCACTAGTTATTCGATTCATATGCATATTTCCGTTAAGTGCTTAAATGTTGACTATTATGCCCTTTTGACTTTAAAACGTGATTTTTGAAAAAGTAAAAGAGTAGAAACCTTAATTACTGATTTATAAACTTGCACCAAAAATTTGACATCAGTTTGAGGTCTAGATTAAGAGTTATGCTCATTAGCGTAATTTGAAAGCTTTTTATTTAATAAACGGCGTAATTAGCATATAGCCTATTTAAACCCACTTTTTGATATCAAACTTTTTACCCACTGATGTAATATAATATTTTGGGATTTTGAAGATTTTTATTTTATTTTTGGCTGAGCATAACATAGGTCTCTAAGTTTGATTCGGTTAAATGCCGGTTTTGCCCTTTTTAGCCATAAAATGAGTTTTACAAATTCTTTTGACCACAAACCTTTTTCTACTGATTTTATTTGATAAATAAAATATTTTGAGCCTTCTGGAATTATAAAAATATCAGCTTTCTTTTAAAAACCTGGAAATGGCTCCTAATCGCCTTTTTAGGCGTTTTTAACGCATAGTATGTACTAAAACTATATTAAACATATAAGGTTGATACCTACTGAGATTTTTAGTATATTTTTATGAATTAACAGTAAGTAAAAGTTTTTAAACACAGGTTTCCAATTTTGACCTTTTAAGCCTAAGTGAAATTACCAAAATACCCCTAAGATGCATAGTTTGGTTTTAAATGATAAATTTCACATATAGGTCATACCCTACTGTTATAACTTATTAAATTAAGTATATTTACTGAATAAATCAGACCTGCAGCTCAGATTACTAATTAAACTCTTTTATAACCTTTTAAATGATCAAAATGCCCTTATGAGGCGTAGTTTGAGTTTAAATCCATTTCGGGCATAATAAGGGATATCTTACTGATGTCTCAACATATTTAAGGCATATTAACTTAGGAAACTTACATATGACTCATGTGGTTACCCGTTACGCCCTTTTCGTGTTCGGTTCGGTTTATGTAACTAGTTTTCATAAATTGACCGAAACGGGTCAAACCTTATCATTTTTGTCTCAAAATCCAGAATGTGTTTAGTTTACCCATATTATACAAGTCTTCAACTTGTCGGGTCTAAATCACATTCCATTCCGGTCTTCGCTTAATCGTGCGTTTGAACCATATCTTCCTTTAAAACTAACCGGTCTAAGCTTAAGCTTAAATAAAGACCCGTTAGAAATCTAATAGTATAATAAAAACCTTTGTTCCAGATTTGGAGCCCAGTAAAAGCCATCTGTACTTGCTGTATTTGACTTATACATTGCTCAGGTAAATACTTTTAACTTATTTTCCCTTATACGGGCTTGGGATACGGTATATAAAATACTGCTTGGTCGGGCATTTGACCTTAATCGTGGGTGGTTAAGTATTATCAAGATGACCCGTTTAAAAATCTGTTTTGTTTGTTTTACGCCTTTGGGAGTTTAATGACCATGTCCCGGATATCCTTGGCATCATTCAAAGAATGGCCACGACCTTAGCACACGGGTGTAGGCGTACACCCGTCAGTGCATTTACAATTATTAAGGTATAACCGTTGGTTTCCCGCCACGGGACTATACTATGTGGTGTGTCTATTAATCTTTAACCTTGCACGAACCGGGCTACTGAACGCATAACAGACATGTAATCCTTTTACAAGATTATAATATTAAGTAATTATCCCAAGTTATAAAATGTTTTGTGCCACGTGCATTCAAATAAATTTTCAAATCTTTTTAAAATGAGTCAGTTAAATTGTATTTACTGACGTATTTTCCAAAAAGGTTAAGTGCAGGTGCAACACGTAATAGGCTGGATACTCCAAACATCAATAATCAAGTCTCGCAAAGCTTTAGGTGTCAAAGTCTGTTGAACAGTTTTTCCTCTTTATTTTGATCCGCCTGTGGATCTGTTTCAACTACATTGTGATACTTTATATTACAATTTATTTGGTTGAAATAAAACTATCTTTTGCTTCCGCTGTGCATTTAAATATTGTGTTGTTTGACCATGATAATATCAACTACGTCACGATACTCCCCACCGGGCCCACCGGTAATACGTGTAAATATCGGGGTGTGACAAAATATAATTGGGCCGCACATCTTTAATATCTCGAAAACCAAATCACATGTTCACCAAATACATTTAACGTTTCAAATACAGCCGACAACTCTTTTTCCTTTTAAATTCTCATTGGGCCGATAAGTTTTATTCAGTCAAAAACACATAGTTCGATGAAATGTTTCACGCGAAATTATACAACTTCACACGGAATATCTGTTTCAAACGGGATTACCAAACGGAATTATCCTTTCAAACGGGATTACCAAACGGAATTATCCTTTCAAACGAAATCAGATGGGATTTCAAACGGAATATGATGTTTTCAAGCGAAATAATGTGTTTTCAAGCGAAATTAGGTGTTTTTCAAACGGAATTAGGTGTTTTCAAGCGGAATCACTTATTTCCAAGCGGAATCACTTATTTCGCTTGAAATTACCACAATTTTTCAAGCGGAATCAGGTGTTTTCAAGCGAAATCAGACTGTTTCAAGCGAAATCAACCTGATATCACTCGTTATCGGACAGAAAAACTCAGATTTCTCCCAAACGGCTTGGAATTAGGATCTGAAACTTTGTAGGGTTGTAGATCAGGTGTTTTCGCACAACATATAAAAAATCAGCCAATTTGGACCGTTAAAACCCGTTTAATTTTGAAAAATTCAGTTAAAAACGTGAACGAATGAGTTGAAGTCAGAATTTTCAGTGAAAACAAGCTAAAACGGTAAGAACTCTTCCTCCTGAGCTCTGATACCACTTGTAGGATCGTTTTCACGACCAAACGAGTCATTCAGAAGAGTTCTCGGATCAAATCAGAGGTGGAATACAAAGATTTGATCTTCGTTCAGCTTGTTATACACTTTACAAGTATCTTGTATTGATTTTAGAACGTTTACAAGGCTGGAGATACTTTGGCAGCACCTTGGCTCTAGATTCCCCAAAGTTACAAATGAAATGACTATGGCACCTATTTATACTAAATCTATTCCCCTTGAAAGTGACAAGCCCATTTCGTGTGGAATGGACTTATGTCATTTCTCTACGTGACTTAATCTATCATTCTAATTACAAGACTCGATTACAAGACGAAGTCAACAGACATATGCACTAACAAGGGAAACTCGCGCCTTGATATGTTGGGCCCTTTAAAATTCTGGAAATGATTGGCATGGTGGCCTACAGACTCGAACTACCGGAGGAACTTAGCAACATCCACCCGACTTTCCATGTTTCAAACCTCAAAAAGTGTATGGCTGAGCAGAATTTACACATACCACTTGAGGATCTACAAGTGGACGAAACACTACACTTCGTGGAGAAGCCTGTCGAGATCATGGATCGAGAAACCAAGAAGCTCAGATGCTCACGCATTCCCATTGTGAAGGTTCGCTGGGAAGGCAAACGCGACGCAGAGTTTACCTGGGAACTCGAAAGTGACATGAAGGCGAAGTATCCACAGCTATTTGTTAAGCCTACGGCCTAATTTCGGGATGAAATTCCCTAAAGTAGGGGAGGCTATAACAACCCGCATCTTAAAGTCAAAGTACAAGTCAAAGTCAAAGGAAGAAAAGATTGCTAAATGCGATCTGTCACTCCTTGCTTAATTATTGATTGTACTCTTTGACTTGTTAATTGATTTCTTTAATTTGTGAACTTTAGTTGTATTATGTGGAGTAAATGCTAATAATCGCAGTTTAATCGCATGTTTATCGCTAATCTATTTATCGCTAATCGCATCGCAACTTGAATTATAGGTTCTGAATATTGTTTTACGTGTGTGTGCTATCTATGTGTTACTTGTGCATGTTTATTTTATATTGGTGGTGATTAATCGAAAACGCAATCGCAACTCTATCGCAACGCAATCTCATCGCGAACTAGAAACGCAAGTTTATATGTTGTTGTATGTTAGTTATGTTAATTGTGTGACTATTTAAATCTATCGCATTGCTTAATCGACACTCGCTTAAACGCATCGCAACGCTCAACGCACGGAACGAAACATCGAAACCCAACTCACTCGAGCCCTTCGATCGAATGACAATTCGATCGAATGGTCATCCGGATGGCCATCCGATCACCCTCCGATCGCACAACTACACCGCCTTTCTCTCATCTTCACCTATAAATAGCACCTGTCACATCACTGTTCAAGTGATGTGACAGCTCTCGTTCGACCGGCACCCTTTTTGGCTATTTTCTCTCGACTCCTCGCGATTCTTGTAAGTTCTACCTCAAATCTTGTACTTCTATGATCTACACACACTTCTTCATCTTTTTCACCATCAAATCTTAATTTCCACCATGAAATCTGTCCGATTTGGGCTGTTCTAGGGTGATGTCATCATGGGTTCTCATGAACTTCAAAGTGTGACTTCATTCCACCAAGAACAACTCAGATCTAAGAGATTTCTACATGTTTAAACACTGATTTCACCTAAATCTAAACATTTTCAAGGTTAAAAGAATTGAAAGATGCTTTCATAACTTTTCTTTCAACTCTTTTACACTCTTGCACTAAAAAACGATAGAATCGGAGCTCATTCAGACCTTCCACTCATTCTCTAGTGATGTGTCGATCTGAGAACTGATTCCTATCGACGAGATAACCAACTTAGCGGGTTGAACATGAACAACCATCAAGAACGGTTAACTGATCGAATGGGGTGATTCCCATCCAATCTGGTAACTTGGACTTGATGGAGTTTCCGTTGTTTAACACGTTGGCATACCGTCTTGGTCAAACCGCAAACTTTTCAGACTTAACAAAATTTTACAAGTTTCAAACAATCAGGTCACTGAACGGACTGCCGTCCGATCGTATTGCCATCCGATCGGATGACATGTGGTCTTCAACACTTAAACCTTTTTACAAATTTTCAAAGATCATTAGTTTCCAACGAATTGTCATCCGATCAGATGACCATGCGTTCGAATTACTATTCTACTAGGGGACTTGTTTTGTGAAATATCTCACTTGGAACGGATCGCCATCCGAGCGAACGGCCATCCGACCGGATGACCGTTCGACCGGACGACCTGAAAGGTATAGATACTTCTCTGTTTATAAAATGCTACAACGAAAACTTCAAAGCCATCATACATAAACACATCCATCCCAAACGAATGACAATCCGACCGAATGGCCATCCGACCGCATGACCATCCATCCGGATTGTCATCCGATCGAATGACCATCCGTCCAGATTGTTATCCGATCTAATGACCATTCGTCACTCAGTTTACGCGACACCGTTCATCTCTTATGCTATCATTCTATAATCAGGCTAACTTTTCAGCGCTCCCTTCAATCCAATCCAAGACTGTGTTTATTCGTAAACACGATCTGTGAGTATACTCGAACCCTTTTTGCTTTATGCACTTTTGGGTGTTACATTCGTTACTTATTCAAATCACAATCGACACACAACGCAAACACTTTTATACGTTGACCATTATTGCATGTTATACGTGTTATTCGATGAATGCTTGTATGTTATGTTTACACAGTGATTGTTGCCTGACACCTTAGCAACGATAGTACTATAGTTGAGACTCAGCACCTTTCGTGGACAGGGGTTGTTAAGGGATTTACTTCATGTGTCACAGTGATGATATGTGTTGCGCATTCTATAACTCGCAGTCACGTCTGTGCATATTTCATTGTCGATAACCTACTAGCTTCACTTTGCTACATGTTACATGCTGGTTATGCGTAAAACGATTTCGCTATCTATTATGCTATTAAACTTGTATGCTCACCTTTACACTATGTGTATTGACCTCTATTTTAACGTATGTGACAGGTGTTTAAGATGCTAGGATGCTTGCTATGTGGAATCAAGTAGGAGAGTCTAAAAACAAACAATTTATAATTTGAGTTGTCGGAACAATGATTTGTCTTGAGATATCTATGTCTGTAATAACTGTTTTATTTTGATAAGTTATGGTATGGGATATAATGTTAATTATCTGGTAAATTAGTTGTTATGGATTTCTCCTGGACAATTTGTTTCGCTTAGTGCCTCACCCCAATGTTTCCGCCATCGGTTGGGGTGTGACATCGCTTTTGTAACTTTCCTTGTTTGGCATGTTTGTTTGTTCTTTCCATTCAAGGAAAGTTGTGTTCTCCTTGTATTCGTACTTCATTTCAAACGTTGTAATCCGAGACTTGAATCATAATGAAAATTCGATCTTTTTATACACTTGTGTTATTCATAATACGTAAATACTTGTTAAACATTCGTTATACATGCATACTTGATACAATTCATACGCAGATTCATACTTGTTATACATGCAAATTTCATTTATACACTTATTTATTTATGCATTACACTTATACATTGCACTTCCCTGTTTAAAACGATTAAAACCGACAAAATACGCAAATTAGAAATTCAAGCATAAGGGACTGGTCCCTCTCGTACGAAGGGACTGGTCCCTCTCGTACGAGAGGACCCTCTCGTCCCAAATGCCCCATTCGTCCGAGGTCCACTCTTCCCAAACCTCACCCTCAGTCTATAAATACCAACCCACTTCCTTCATTTCTAACCTTCACACTCCAAACTTTTCTCTCAAAATCTGACTTCGAGCATTTCTTTAGAGCTTGTCTCAGCTACTCTCTAAGTGAGTTTATAACTCACTAACAATGGATTTCTTCTACTTTCTTCTATTTTTATAAACTTTTACAAGATTCTTCACAGATCTTTCACTTAGTTTCTCAGATTTGAAGTGGCAAACTGATGCTAACTCTCAATTCATTGAGGACCAAGCTGGGAAGTGAAGATAATCTTTCAAACTTTTTGTAAACAAACATTCTGACTTTGAACTCGGCCAAATCAGAGGCTCTCTGAGCTCACAAGCTAAGTCAATAGCTGTGGTTTCATGTTAGAACCAATTCCAGCCAAGAAGGTAATCAGTTCAACCAAAACCGAACTTGTTTCACCTAGAAACAGTTCCATTCATCCGAAATGATGGCCCACTCGCCCGAGAGGATAACCCTCTCGCACGAGAGGGGACTCCTGTTGTCCAAATGAGACTGTTTCACTACGTTCCGACGTTTCTAAGTGTTGGATGATTATCCATATCCCTATTTTTAGTAGTTGACTCTGGAACATCAGTGTGTGATATGTGGAAGCCTTGGCTTCCAATCTAGTTCCACCACCTCACTTAAACTCACAAAACGAACACCCAAACAATCTCCTAGACCTAGAACAACTTAACCCCATTTAGCCTCCGACACTTAGTTAATTCTTTCTATGTCGTGTTGGCACACCTGGGTTGTCCTTGTTTGGTTGTTTGGCTATTAATTTACATTCTGTAATTTCATTTCTATATTCGTGACCAACCGTTCAGTTAACTAAGTTAACCGATTTGTGCTTTGGTGAACAATAACGAGGTTATTACCTACATGCATGACTTCTATGAACATTCTGGACTAATATTATAACTAAATAACTTAACTGAACACATGAACGTAACTGATTATAGTTAAAACGTTCAAACGAGAATGTGTTCTCCAAACAGTCCCTCTCACGCGAAGGGTGGTCCCACTCGCGCGAATGGCCTGTCATCCCAACTTTTCTCTCGTCCGAACAATTTGTGTTTCGGTTTTCCTATTATTCTGCTCCCGCATACCTTGTCGTTGATTCTGTTGGGCAAACTAGTACCCGTAAAATCACAGAAACTCAGTGTCAAGACAAGCCCTCGGACAAAATATACTTTATGTTTACTTATACTTTCGTACTACACTATGTACTTTGATTCAGTATCATAATCCTCCATTCCAACTCCAACTCACGCCTCCGTTTGCCCTGTAGGGTAACCTTGGTGTTCCTATACAAAAACAACGATCCCTTTGCTCGCCGGGTAGAATAACCTTGGCGTTCCTGTACTACGTCAACCAGCACTACGCTCGCGGAATTTCTAAAGAAGATTTAGCAAAACCGTGAGTATACTCGCACACCCTTTTTCCGTTTTACACTTTGGGTGCAATATCTTTACTGTTAAACCTACACAGTTACACTTAGACTTTATTCAAATGCACAAACAATCCAATACATGCATGCATACGTTATACTTGATTTGTTAATCTGGGATTACTCTTTTGGTGATAAACTTGTCATTAACTTCGTACGAGCCTACCCTTAGTATGTATAGCGCTATAGAAGTAACGCATCGCCCGTATTCTTGAGGTCATGTTAAGTCTTTAAACATTGCGGTAATCTTTGGGTTGACTTGAATATTCACATGCCAGTTTACGTTAATCTTGATAACTTAGTTTGCCATGTGGATTTGTTTAAATCTTTTATACTTATGCTATGTATTAAAACTTGTATACTCGCCAATACCTTTGTATTGAACCATGTATTTTTAAACATATTTGCAGGTTGATGATGTTATTAAAATTGGGCTTAGTGAGGATGCTTTAGATACACAATTAGAAATCGTTTGACATGGTTGTTGTATCAATTTTGAATTGTATTGTACTTCATTTTGTTGTATTTGGAAAATGTTGTATTTGATTTCGTATGATGTAATTTGACAATTTGTATCAAGGAAATGAAATCAGTTTTATTTAAATATTGTCGCAAATAGTGTTATGAAGTCTCGAACAATCTTGTTTTCGTCTCACTCCGATGTTTCCGCCATCGGTTAGGGTGTGACATGACATACGTTTGTAAATGTGTTTGCATACGATGTCGAATGTAAAAAAAATTCAAGTTTGAAATTCCAAACATTTTTTTTTTATTTTGAAATGTCAAACATTTTTTTTAATTTGTTTTGTGGGTTTTGTCTAATTGTACCATTCGTGTAAACGATAACTTGTGTGTTTTATTTAGTTTTTTGGTGATGTTTTTACGTTGTTGTAAATGATACTTACGTAAGATAGGCACCAGTGCAGATCTCGGGGCGATGAAGAACGACTTAGCTTTATTTATCTTTTGGTGATTTACATCACATGTGTATATTTATTTTAACATTTGTCGTGATTTACGACAGTGTAAATATTTAAGTCATTGTAAATATTTTATTTATGTAAAACTCTTGCCAAGTTGCATACATTTTTTTTATCTAACTTTAGTTGTTTTATGTTATTATTAATAAAAAAAATAGAGAGATGAGGTTATTTGAGTTATTTTATGCCAAATCTTTAATAAAAATCAATTATTTTTAGTTGTTTTATGTATAATTTATATGTGTGGTGAGGTTTTTTTTTTATTTGATGGGTTTGAAATGTAAGACATGTTGGACATAAGTGGAGCCAAAAAGTCAATAAAGCATTAGTTAACAAAAGTCTTTTTTACCCCTTATAGTACAATATATTATTTTTAAACAAAAAGGTAAAACCCCACATGTTTTAATCACCAAACAAATCTAAGCCTTACATCAATTAGAGATAAAAGGCTAGGATGATTTTTTATGGTTATCACAACTAAAGTTAGTTCTTATTTTACCAAATCCTATATATATATAGGGTTAGGATCGTGTGAGAAGCACTAGACTAATTGAGAAACTTGAGAAGCATTCTGAACCGCACATTTTCCATAAGTTTTTCGTAATATACAAATATGTATAGTTTAAAATTGACTATATACATATTCAAAACATGACAATATACATATATGTAAACAGTCAATTTTAAACTATACATATGTGTATATATTAAGAAAAGCTTAGAGAAATGTGTGGTCCAGAATGCTTCTCAAGTTTCACAAATAGGTTAGACTTCTCTTAGGATCTCTACCCTATTGTCACACCCCAACCGATGGTGAAAACATCGGGGCGGGACGAACAAATCGCTCAAAGCATCATAACACTAGTTTGTGACAATATAGTTTAAATCAAAATTTCATAATAGATAATAAAATGTCAAACAGATCCAAACATAGTCAAAATTGTATCAAAACAGCATCAGATATTGCTAAATTCTAAGATGAGTTTCTAAGTTCATCCTAGCTTGTTTTCCTCCGACTATCAACCTGCAACATGTATTAAAATAATGTCAACAAAAATGTTGGCGAGTATACAAGTTTTCATACATAGCATAATAAGAGTAAAAGTTTCAATACTCATATCCAACATGATACTGGTTTCTAACATGCTAAGCTAATGTAAAATATATGTCAAACCCAAGTTTCCAACGCAAAGTGCCTTTCCTACATCGTCGCAACGAAGAGGAGGTTAAAGTATCAAACTTAACAATACCCCAAGACTCAAGGGCGGTGCGTTAATCCTATAGCGCTATAATTGTCAAGGTAGGCTAGCAAAGTTAATGAGCATATAGATACAACGAACACATAACATATAGACTTACAAGCATCACATGTTTTCATGATTGAACGTGGATTGAGTGTGTTTATAAACAGTTTAAAGTGTCACTAGTTTTTGTATATATTGTACATGCTGCGCCCAAAGTGTTTGAAGTGAAATTGGGATCGAGTATACTCACAGTGCGTGCTTAGTAACTAAACACAGTCTGGGTTGGATTGAAGGGAGCGTCGGATCAGCCTGCGTACGGGAACAGAAGTGTAAGTCCTCCAAGTGCTAACACGGTCGAAATCAGAGTGACGTGTGAGATTAAATATCCAACAGTCCATTCAAACGGATGGACATAGTCCATACGGGCAGATGGGCTGAGTCCATTCGGACGGATGGGCATTGTCAAATCAGACGGATGGTGTTGGTCCATTCGGACGGATGGACGTTGTCCATTCGGGCGGATGGGTTTAGTCCATTCAGGCGGATGGGCTACCTTGTTGGAACAAAAGTGATCTGACTTAGTAATTGATGTTTTAAAACAGAAGGTAAAGTTTTAAAGCGTAAGAAGTCTATCCGGGCGGATGGACATGATCCATTCGAACGGATGGACTGTGAATGTTGTGAACGAAAATTGTTGAAGTTTGTTCAAAACTTTTTAAGTAAAAACGAAGGATACGATAACGGAGCCATAATCAAGAAACACCAAGCCCAGCCCATTCGGACGGATGGGCATGGCCCATTTGAACGATAGTGCTGTTCTCGACGGAGATTCATGTTCAACCCATTAATCGGACCATCTCCTTAGTGGAAATCGATCTACAGTCGGCCCTTCGACAACGAGAGGTGCCGAGAGTCTGCCGAGTTCCTGATTTCACCAATATTGCATAAAACCCAAAAGATAGTTCATAATCAAGTTGTAAAATGTGAAAATCCTTTAGATTTTGAACCTATCTAGGTTGAATGATGCTCCACAACAGTTTGCCTAAGCAAAACGAGTGGAAACCACCTTTCGAGATGTCCAGAATCAGTGATTTTTGAGAAAAGTTGAAGTGTGAGTGTGTGTGTGTATGTGATTTTGATGAAAGAAGATGGAGTAGAAGTGGAATAGAAATGGAGATTGAAGGAGAATGCTTACAAAAGCCTTGAATTGTCGTTCGGACCTTGAGAGCGGATGAGAGGAGGTGAAGAGTTGAAATGATGACACAAGGCCCTATTTATAGGTGATAGTGACAGGTCGATGCGCTCGGATGGGTTATGTCTGGATGGCCATGTCCGGAAGGGCTCCATCCGGATGGATGAGCTCCATCCGAATGGATAAGCTCCAGCCGAACGGATAGGATCCATCCGAACGGATGGTCCATTCGGACAGTTGAGTCTGTGTTTTGTTAGATTTTCCAACTCTGATTCATTTGCGAGTGGTGTTAAGTGTTGCGTTGCGTTTCATTGTGAGTAACCATTACAGATAATATTATAACATCTAAACGCTCAAATAACCTAAATAACGTAAGTAAATCCGTGTTTCAAGTTCGTGTTAAGTTAGTTTCTCGTTCATTAAGTATCAAGGCATAACAAAGAGTCAAGAATCTAGAATAAATATATCATTCTTATTTAAGAAGCATCACATAGAATAACAGCTTGCACATCGTTTAACACAATTATGATTAAAATAGTCTCATTTTCAATATGATCAGTCGTCTTGAGTCACAGAAGAATCGAAGGTAGGATACACGAGAGTACAAGTGTCCACAGATAGGGAGTACGACGAGACTTGCTAAAAATAAAACGCGGGGCGTTATAGTCTCCCCTGCATTAGGAGATTTCGTCCCCAAAATATAAGAGGAAGACTGAACGAAGAGCTATGGATACTTGGTCTTCATCTTGCTCTCGAGTTCCCAAGTGAATTCGGCACCACGCTTTCCTTCCTATCGAACCTTGACTATGGAAATCTTGCTGCGCCTTAACCGCTTGGTACCTCGGTCCATGATTTCGACTGGTTTTTCCACAAAATGAAGAGTCTCGTTTATTTGCAAGTCGTCAATGGGAACTTGGAGTTCCTCATCTGCTAAGCACTTCCTGATATTAGAGACATGGAAAGTCGGATGTACGTTGCTAAGTTCCTGAGGTAAGTCGAGTCGGTAAGCCACCTTGCCAATCCTTTCGAGTATCTTGAAGGGACCTACATAGCAAGTGAAAGCTTTCCCTTTTTACCAAAATGCATCACTCATTTCCATGGAGATACTTTGAGTAGAACGTGGTTTCCAACATTGAATTCCAAAGCTTGCGCCTTTTGTCAGTATAGCTCTTTTGTCTGCTTCTAGCCTTGAGTAAGTTGTCATGGATTTAAAGAATCTTATCCGTCGTCTCTTGAATGAGCTTAGGGCCAGTAAGTTGCTTGTCACCAATCTCATGCCAACTGATGGGAGATCGACACTTACGACCGTATAAAGCTTTGAAATGAGGCATCTGAATACTGGAATGGTAGCTGTTGTAGTACGAGAACTCGATCAATGGTAAATGTACATCCCAGTTACCACCAAAGTCGATGACACAAGAACGGAGCATATCCTCTAAGGTTTGGATGGTACGTTCTGTCTGTCCATCCGTTTGAGGATGAAAGGCCGTACTAAGATTCAAGTGAGAACCCATAGCGGGCTAGAAAGTTTGCCAAAGACGCGAAGTGAAACGACCATCGTGGTCAGAGATGATGTCAATGGGTATACCATGACGACATATGATTTCATTAGTGTAGATCCGAGCAAGCTTCTCCACTTTGAAATGATCACGAATAGGAAGAAAATGTGTTGATTTGGTCAAGCGGTCGATGATTACCCATATGCTATCATGACCAGATGGTGTACGAGGAAGTTTGGTTATGAAGTCCATAGCAATGTTATCCCATTTCCAAACGGGGATCTCGGGTTGCTTGAGAAGGCCTGAAGGATGCTGATGCTCAGCTTTGACCTTTGAGCAAGTAAGACATTTCGAGACGTAAGCGGCGATGTCCTTTTTCATGCCAGGCCACCAATAAGACGTACGCAAGTCATGGTACATCTTATCAGCACCGGGATGAATAGAGTATCGGGATTTGTGAGCCTCATTCATGATGAGCTCACGAATATTGTCGCGATCTGGCACCCAGATGCGATCGAGATAGTATTGAAGTCCATCAAATTTTGTCTCAAGTTTATCTATAGAAGCACCTCGTATTTCAACGATTAGACTACCTTTGTTGGCTGACGAGTATTGAGCTTCACGAATGCAAGCATGAAGGTCACTAGAGATTTGAAAACAACGAATGCTACTAATATGAGCCTTACGGTTAAGAACATCGGCCACGACATTCGCTTTTCCACGGTGATAGCGAATCTCGTAGTCGTAGTCGTTAAGCAACTCCACCCAACGTCGCTGACGCATGTTTAGTTCCTTTTGGTTAAAGATGTGTTGTAAGCTCTTATGGTCAGTGAAAACCATACACTTGATGCCATAGAGGTAGTGTCTCCATGCAAAAACAACAGCGCCAAGCTTGAGGTCTTGGGTAGTGTAGTTTTTCTCATGTATTTTGAGCTGTCGGGAGGCATAAGCGATGACCTTGTCTCTCTGCATGAGAACACAACCAAGACCACGGTTTGAGGCATCGCAATATGCCACGAAATCATCATTCCCATCAGGGAGTGCAAGAACAGGAGCATTACAAAGCAAGTTCTTGAGAGTTTGAAAAGATTCCTCTTGCTCAGGACCCCAAGCAAAAGGTTTCTCTTTTTGAGTCAACGAAGTGAGAGGAACAACGATCTTTGAAAAGTTCAAGATAAATCGATGGTAATAACCCGCCAATCCCAAGAAGGAACGAATCTCAGATGCAAATTTAGGCGTGATCCAATCCTTCACTGCTTCGATCTTAGAAGGGTTAACATGGATTCCTTGTTTGCTAACAACGTGCCCGAGGAATTGTACTTCTTTGATCCAGAATTCACACTTAGAAAACTTTGCGTATAGGCGTTCACCACGTAATAGCTCTAGTATGAGGCGTAATGACGTTCATGGTCAGCTTGAGTTTTGGAATAAATGAGGATATCATCAATAAGAATGATTACAAAACGATCCAAGTAAGGCTTACAAACACGATTCATAAGATCCATGAACACAGCTGGTGCGTTGGTCAAACCAAAAGGCATAACCACGAACTTGTAGTGTCCATAGCGAGTGCGAAATGCGGTTTTGGGGATGTCTTCTTCGAGAACACGTAGTTGATGATAGCCAGATCGAAGGTCGATTTTTGCGAAACAACTTGCGCCTTGTAGTTGGTCAAAGAGATCATCAATGCGAGGAAGGGGATAACGATTCTTGATGGTGAGTTTGTTAAGCTCACGGTAGTCGATGCACATACGAAATGATCCATCCTTCTTTTTGACGAAAAGCACAGGAGCACCCCAAGGTGAGGTACTTGGACGTATAAAACCTTTGTCGAGGAGCTCTTGCAGTTGACTAGATAACTCTTGTATCTCAGAGGGTGCAAGTCGGTAAGGAGCCTTGGCAATGGGAGTCGAACCAGGTACGAGATCAATACAAAAATCAACAGATCGAGGTGGAGGAAGACCAGGAAGATCTTCAGGAAAGACGTCAGGGAAATCGCACACTACTGGAACATCACTTAAGCTCTTTCCCTTGCCCTTTTCTTCCACTACATGGGCTAAAAAGGCAAAGTACTATTTACATAAGCATTTATTCGCTTGAGTGCATGACATCAATTTCAGTCCTCTAGAAAGTCGGTCTCCATAGACGTGCAAAGTATCATCAGACGGGAGGGGTAAATGAACGTACTTCTCGTGACAAGCAATTTCAACATGGTTTTTACGTAACCAATCCATGCCTACTATGATATCGAAGCTACCCAGTTGCATGGGTATAAGGTCAATAGTGAAAATGTGTTCGTTAAGAGTAAGGAGACAATCACGAAGGATAGATTCGACTAGGATAGATTTACCATCGGCAATCTCGACTGAGAACGACTTAGGTAGTTTAGAGCGCGCATAATTTAACAAAGATTCAAATTCAACGGACACAAAGCTTTTATCTGCACCAGTATCAAATAGGATCGAAGCGTAAAGATTATTAACGAGAAACGTACCATTAACGACGTCATTGTCGTTCTGAGCTTGCTTGGCATTGATGTTGAATGTGTGTCCTCATGGGGCTTGCTGCTGTGGCTGCTCTTGATTCAGTTGAGGGCATTGAGGACGGAGATGAGTGGTATCACCACACTTGTAGCAGGCTCGCGCGTTGTTTGCTGGTTTGGGGTTCTGGGAAGCTTGCTGAACTTGGTTGGTCTGGCGGCAATAAGGGGCTGTATGACTGTAATGGTTGCATGAAGTACAGTGGAGACAGGTTGAGTTGGCAGGGTGATGGTAGTGACAAGTGTCACACTTGGGATGAACCCTAGTGTATGGCTTCTTTGTGTTCTCAGGAGAAGCAGGGTTTGGATTTGCAGCAGGTACAATCGCATTGCAGCCAGAGTTTTGAGACTTCTGTTTCTTACCCTTTCTACCACTTGATTGCTGGGTGATTTGGTTGGCTGGTTTCGAGGAGGAAGGTATGGCAAACTGTTTATCATGAACACGGTTGTTGTTCAGACTTGCTGCTAGTCGGTAAACTTCTTTGATGGTGTCAAGCTGTGCTGCTTCAATGGCGTCACGTACACCAGAGGGTAACCCATGAACGTACTTCATGATCATGCGTTTAGGAGTGGACACCAAATGTGGTACGATTATGCTGAGTTGCTTGAAACGGGTGGCATAGGCCAGATTGTCATCACCAACTTGCTTTAGATGCCAAAACTCGTCTTCGAGCTTTTGCTGCTCATGAGGAGGATGTGACACCCCCAAAAATCCACACGCGAAGTATCACCGCTTGGAAGCGTGACTGACCAGGATCAAGCCACCAATCATATTGAACAAGCTTGTAAGTAAACATAATTCAACCAACAATATGAAAGGTGTTCAAAAACCAAAGCATAGTTAAGTGTTTAGCGGAAGCATAATTGTAAAACCCATTGAAAGTATTAAATACGAAATAGAGTAATGTTCATAGCATGGCACACACTGCCATGTCCCACAACGACCGTTCCTCCCTGTGCAAGCTCCAAAAGTATCTATTGACCTGCAAGGCATGTAGCAACGAATCAACAACAAAGTTGAGCGAGTTCACAGTTGGTTGTTTGGTTATAGTTTTCATTTCGTAAATCGTATGTTCGTTTTGTAAACCATGTATCGTATTAATTCGTATCGCGGCCATTTCATGCATGTTTGCGATGATTAGTGGGGGCTTCCCATGTGTTACTAGACCACGCGTATCGACTGCTACGAAAATGTAAGAGGTACCCTAAGTCAATGTCTATCAGCATTGACCCTTTGCCCATAGTCCATTAGTACACGCCCGTCCGACTGGCACGGTGTGAGGTTTGTTAAACCTAATAGCGCTATTAACTAATGACCCGCTCGCCATAGGCCTCGGCGATTAAGTCGATAAATGAGGGACTTCATTTGATAGAGTTGATGGTCTTATAGTCGTGTACGTAGGTTTTACGTATGTGCCCTTCAATCTGAGGACAGTAGTCAGTATAAGTGTACGTAGGTTTTACGTACGTGCCCTTCAATCCGAGGACAGTAGTAAGTATAACTGTACGTAGGTTTTACGTACGTGCCTTTCAATCCGAGGACAGTAATAAGTAGTTTAATAGTAATGGTTGTACGAGTAGTTAATCAATCCCATTCCCAACCCACCGGGAATCCCATGCCTTGGCTAGTGTGAACTCACCTTGGTTTGCTCGGCAGATACACAGAAAGGTCAAGTCTAGATGCTAGTGGTCAACCACGTCCTAACATGGTTACCATACAAGTCAGGTTTTGGTTTCAAGTAGTGCACATAAGTATCACATAAGCTAGCAGATAAGGAACACACACAGATCATGGCAACACACATCATCACGTTCAACAGTTATAACGTATTCAAGATTGGGCTCGCACAAGCTTAGTGGCCTTGTGCGAGTCATCCGTTGGAGTCCACTAATACCCGGCCCAATATCAAGAAACCCAACAAAACTATAAACATGAACACGGCCCAATTAACATGTCTTGTGCGATCCGGATAGCTTGTACGATCCGGTCGACTTGTGCGATCCGATTGGGTTGTGCGATCGGAACTAGCCCAGCCCAATATGTAAATCCGGCCCAACAGTTAAATAAACATAACAACTTGTGCGATCCAACAGTCTTGTGCGACTGGGGACCTCTTGTGCGATCAGGTCATCTTGTGCGACCAGATCAGCTTGTGCGACTAGACTTCTTGTGCGAATGGACCTCTTGTGCGACCAAGAGGTCTTGTGTGATTAATTTAAATGTCCGGATTTCATGCAATCTGTTGAATTGTTTCCTTTTGTGAAATTATCAATCAACAATTCTAACAGTTTCTAAACCCCAACCAATATCGATCAAACAAAGGTTTTTATCTCAAAATTCTTATGAACCCTATCAAGGTACCAGCAGCGTACTCTACTCGTTTACTGGTAGGGCTTTCACTTTCTTCGAATGCAGATTCGATCCTGCGAATCCAGTGTAGGAGACCTATCGCTCCTTCGGTGCCACTAAAGGTACTAGGTTGGCAGTCCATAAAAGTTTTAAAGGTGCACACAGGTGGCTGAGTATGTTGACCTGTTGTGGGTGAAGGAAAGGACAGAGTTTAACACAAAGGTTGATTCACGAGGGTAGGATCTAAAGATCCTAGAATAAGTTTGGACTGCAGGATATACCTCCTGCGTGTGCAGCTTCAAGTGCTGCAGCAACTCGTTCGTTAATCAGAGCCGTCAACTGGGCTTGTGTCATGTTAACGCGTCCAGACATGATCTTCATATCAAGAGGAACGTGAGTGAGGGGGGGTTCGCGAAAATGCGATGACAGAAGGGAGTAAGCACACACGTGTTCAAGCAACAGTAGTTATACTAACCAAGCATACCATGAGCAATGTACTATGTAACTAACAAGTAGGCAATATATACACAGATCATATCACCTAGAATGTCGAGCCTTGCATGTGGAGTGAAGCGTCGTTGTGGATCGTAGAGCACTGTACAGGTTATAGTCTGATTTTAATAAAACCTTTTCCTTTATTAAAACCAAGTTCACTAAAACCAATGGCTCTGATACCAATCTGTCACACTCCCAAAATCCACCTACGGAATACCACCGCTTGGAGGCGTGACTGACCAGGATCCAGCCACCAATCATATTGAACAAGCATATAAGTAGTTATAAAAATCCGACCAATACAATTGGTGTCCAAACAAAACACAGTTTAAGTTGCAAGCAGAAGCATAATGTTTAAAACCATAATCATAAGTTTAAATGTTCCAAAGTTTAACATGGCACACAACTGTCCATGTCCCACAACGACCCTCCTCCATGCAAGCTCCAGCTAAGTACCTAAAGACCTGCAAAGCATGTAGTAACGAGTCAACAACAAGTTGAGTGAGTTCACGGTTGGGTGTTCGTTTTAATTTGTTTCGAAAACAGTTTCCTTTATCTGGCATCCTGCCGTGGGGGTTACCCCATAGTTAAAAACGTGACTTGTTTATTCCCGGTTACTCTGGCAATCCAGCCGTGGGGGCTACCCCGTGTTAGTTATCTGGCATTTCGGCCGTGGGGGCTACCCCATGTATACACTAGACTCGTTACCATATCGACTACTGACGTTAGTCATGTTTATGTGCCCTTAGCGTCGGTGTCTATCATCACTGACGTGCCATAGTCCATTAGTTCACGCCCGTCCTCTGCGGCACGGTGTGAGGTTTGTCAAACCTAAATAGCGCTATCTAACTAATGACCCGCTCGCCATTGGCCCGGCGATTAAGTCGATATAAAAAGGAGGGACTTCGTGATAGAGTTTTGGTCTAGTACGAGTTATCTGTCCATGAGGACGAGGAATTTCATTCCTGAACCAATGTTGTCCTACCCAAGGAGGACGAGGAACCCATGTTCCCTAACCCCAATTCCCGACCCCTGGGAATCCCATGCTTTGTAAAGGGTGTGAACTCACCTTGGTTTGCTCGGCAGATACACAGAAAGGTCAATCAAGCAATATTGTGGTCACTCACGTCCTATCATAGTTGTATCACACAAATCAGGTTCGTAGTACACGTATGTTTCTAGCACATTGCATTCAAGTATCACTCATGGCAGTCCATCAACATTCACGTTCAATCAGTAACGTATAAGATCTATGCATTAGGCCCAAGAGTCCGGCCCAATCACTTAAGCCCGTAATGGGGTGCAAGTCCAAACAGTGTGCACATGCACATGGTCTCGAGTCGAGACTGTGCGGTCTCTAGTCGAGACTGTGCGGTCTCGAGTTATAGCTTACAAGTCTCGAGTCGCAACTGATGAGGTCTCGGGTTATGCATGTGTTGGTCTCGAGTCGCAACCGGACTCGCAAGTATGGTCTCGGGTCATGTTGTTTATGTGTTGATCAAGTGTGGTCTCGAGTCGAGACTGGAGGTTCTCGACTCGCAACCTTGTGTCAAAACCATGATCTCGAGTTGTCACCCATGTGATCTCGAGTCGAAACCATAGGTCTCGACTGGACATCAGCTGATTCTGCACAGTGTACTATCCAATAGGGTTTTGATATCATGCAACAATTTGTACTATCCATTTAAACATGTTTTCTTGTCTAGCAATTTACCAAAATGGATCAAACATATCAGTTTTCAAATATTCAAGGCATCTTCATATCATATTCAACAAGTTCTTCACATATTCATATCATGTTCATGTTGATCATTCAAACTTATTCATCATATTTCCAGGTTTCTAGCATTAATCATAACATAATCATGAACAACAAATCAACACACTTGAACATACTCATCTAGGGGTTTCAAATCATCACATAACATCTCAAAATCAACTCTACACTAATCCGATTCATCATGGTACTACACATATGCAAGCCGGCTTTCATGAACATCAACAATCAATGGTTTGAATCATATTTAGACACAATATATCATGGGCTCATTATGCAACATATCCGAAATCAAAACATGTTAGCCGATTATCAATATCATACACATCCGGTTCACAAACATCATCAAGCATACAACTACACTAGTTAAATCCTATCATTCATACTATCCTTTAACAACAAACATCATAAAGACACTAACCGATTGATGGGTTTCGAAGGTGAGTGTGAAGCTTCCAAACGGGTGTGTATGTGTGCCGATCCGAGAGCTCCTTGTGGTTACCGGTTTTGAATCCGAGAATGAAGGAGAGGAATGTTGTGGCTTAGGGTTTTAGTGAGGGAGAATGGAGAGTGTGTGTGTAGAGGAGTATGTGTGTTGTTTGTCCAAAAATGACAAGTGTAGCTATCACTAAGGATTTTATACTTGATCCACAATGGTGCACCCTAATGGGTTTTTCGAAAGGGCTAAAGGGGTGTGTGTGGCCCAATCTGGCCCAAACTGTTACTGTTCACTCGAGACCGCATGGTCTCGAGTCGGGTCCTTGTTGTCTCGGTTCATATACATACACGCATACATACAATTACAACACATAAACGTAATACGTAATCACATAGGATGTTCACATATATCATTACACCAATACGTCAACTAGTCACATAATGTTTCAAGTAGGTTACACTAAGATACACGAAAGGTTCAAAATTTCGAGTTGTCACATCATCCCCAAGTTGAAAGAAATTTCGTCCCGAAATTTGGTAAGCACTCACTGAGGAAGCTAGTTAAGTTGTATGGTTTTCCCGGTTTTCCTGGGGTGTCACATCCACCCCCCGTTGATCTGGAATTTCGTCCCGAAATTCCGTAGCTTCAGCCTCAGTAGTGGGTGTACTGTTTGCGAACAGTTGGGGATACTTTTGTTTCATCTGATCTTCGCGCTCCCAGGTGAACTCTGGGCCGCGACGTGAGTTCCAACGAACTCGAACGAGAGGTATTCTAGTGCTCTTGAGGACCTTAACATCCCGGTCCGTGATTTCAACTGGTTCCTCGATGAATCGTAACTGCTCGTCGATAATGAGTTCCTTCAGAGGAACTATGTGGGTCTCATCTGACAGACACTTCTTCAGATTCGACACGTGAAAAACGTTGTGAACTGCACCGAGTTCTGCCGGTAAGTTCTGTCTGTAGGCCACCCTGCCTATTTTCTCAATGATTTCGAAGGGTCCAACGTATCGTGGGTTAAGTTTGCCTCGTTTACCAAAACGAACCACACCCTTCCATGGTGAAACTTTGAGTAGTACCCGCTCCCCAACCTAGAGCTCTAGTGGTTTCCTGCCCTTATCGGCGTAGACTTTCTGACGGTCATGAGCTGCCGCCATGCGTTGTCGTATTTGATCAATTCGTTCAGTTGTGTCCACCACATGTTCTGGACCAGTGATCTGACTATCTCCCACCTCTGCCCAACAAAGAGGTGACCGGCATTTACGTCCGTACAATGCCTCAAACGGAGCAGCTTTAATGCTGGTGTGGTAGCTGTTATTGTACGAGAATTCCACCACTGGCAGATGCTTTTCCCAGCTGTTGCCAAAGTCGATTACACATGCACGAAGCATGTCTTCTAAGGTTTGAATAGTGCGCTCGGACTGCCCGTCGGTCTGAGGGTGATACGCTGTGCTCATGTCTAATCGTGAGCCAAAGTATTTGTGCATCGCCTGCCACAGTTCCGAAGTAAAACGTGCATCTCGATCCGAGATAATAGAGGTGGGCACCCCGTGCCTCGAAACAACTTCCTTGAGATATACTTCTGCTAGAGTGGAGAATTTATCCGTCTCCTTGATCGCCAGGAAGTGAGCAGACTTTGTGAGTCGATCCACGATCACCCAAATAGTATCGTTTCCGCGCTGAGATCTAGGCAGGCTAGTAACGAAATCCATGGAAATTTGCTCCCATTTCCATTGTGGTATCTCTGGTTGTTGGAGCAGGCCTGAAGGTTTCTGATATTCCGACTTGACTTTCGCACAAGTCAAGCACTTGCTAACGTACGTTGCTATGTGGGCCTTCATGCTAGGCCACCAATATGTAGTTTTGATATCGTGGTACATCTTATCCGAACCAGGGTGTACCGAGTAGCGAGACTCGTGTGCCTCATCCATCACAAGCTCTCGTAAGTTGCCATAGAGTGGGACCCAAATACGTCCTGCGACGTAGTAAGCACCGTCTTCCTTCTGTTCTAAGCGTTGCCTTGAACCACGTAGGGACTCAGCCCTGATGTTTTCTGGTTTTAATGCCTCTACCTAAGCATCTCGTATCTGAGAAGGAAGACTAGACTGTATAGTAAGTTGTAAAGCTCGTACGCGCTTAGGCGCAGTGTCCTTTCGACTAAGGGCATCGGCCACAACATTGGCTTTGCCAGGATGGTACTTGATTGCACATTCGTAATCGTTTAATAACTCGACCCATCGTCATTGTCGCATATTCAGTTCCTTCTGTTTTGAAGATATGCTCGAGGCTCCTGTGGTCTGCGTAGATGGCACACTTGGTACTGTACAAGTAATGTCGCCATATCTTAAGTGCAAAAACAACCGCTCCCAGCTCTAAATCATGCGT
The DNA here is from genome assembly GCA_030545235.1 of Helianthus tuberosus. Classification (NCBI taxonomy): domain Eukaryota; kingdom Viridiplantae; phylum Streptophyta; class Magnoliopsida; order Asterales; family Asteraceae; genus Helianthus; species Helianthus tuberosus. The sequence continues at coordinate 88,024,927 of CM060405.1, forward strand.
AGTGTAGTCCCTTTCATGAACTTTAAGCTGGCGTGAGGCGCAGGCTATTACTTTATCTCGTTGCATCAATACACAACCAAGACCCTGAATTGATGCGTCGCAGTAGACCACGAAGTCGTCTGTGCCCTCGGGCAAGGAAAGGATAGGTGCACTGCAAAGTCTATCCTTTAAGTGCTGAAATGCTAACTCCTGTGCATTTCCCCATCGATAAACAACGCCTTCCTGCGTTAGTGAGGTAAGAGGCTGTGCGATCTTAGAAAAATCCTTAATGAACCTCCTGTAGTAACCTGCCAATCCCAAGAATTGGCGAATTTCCTTTGGTGTACGAGGTGCAGGCCAGTTCTTAATCGAGTCCACCTTGGATGGATCAACATGAATCCCATCCTTGTTCACCACATGGCCTAGGAAATGGACTTCATGAAGCCAGAAGTCGCATTTCGAGAACTTTGCGTAAAGCTGTTCTGTTCGAAGGAGTTCCAAAACAAGTCGTAGATGCTGCTCATGCTCCTCCTGACTCTTAGAATAGATCAGGATGTCGTCGATGAAGACTATAACGAACTTGTCCAGGTAAGGTTTGCACACTCGATTCATCAAGTCCATGAAGATCGCAGGTGCGTTTGTTAGCCCAAAAGGCATGACCAAAAACTAGTAGTATCCATAACGAGTTCTAAAGGCCGTTTTGGAGACGTCCTCATCTCGGACTCTCAGCTGGTGGTAACCCGATCTCAAATCAATCTTTGAATAGTAGCTCGACCCTTGCAGCTGGTCGAACAAGTCGTCAATACGCGGTAGAGGGTAGCGGTTCTTCACAGTCACCTTGTTGAGTTCCCGGTAGTCGATGCACATTCTGAAGGTACCGTCCTTCTTTTTCACAAATAGTACTGGAGCTCCCCACGGCGATGAGCTAGGACGGATGAAACCCTTATCCAAGAGTTCTTGTAGTTGCGTAGAGAGTTCTTCCAGCTCTGATGGAGCTAAGCGATACGGCGCACGAGCTATAGGCGCAGCTCCAGGAGCTAGGTCAATTTGAAACTCGACTTGGCGATGAGGCGGAAGACCAGGTAATTCCTCAGGAAATACCTCAGGATAGTCGCGTACAACTGGAAAATCTTCTATCTTCTTCTCTTTCTCCGTGACGTCAGTAATGAGAGCCAAAATGGCAGTGTGGCCCTTTCGCAAGCACTTCTGGGTCTTAAGGAGAGAGATGACATTCTCAACGGCACTCCTCTAGTCGCCGCGAATCATGAGAGGTTCACTACCGGAGCCTGGAATACGGACAATCTTTTCATCGCAAAGAATCTCTGCTCGGTGTTGGGATAACCAATCCATCCCAATGACAACGTCGAAACTACCCAAGACGATAGGAATAAGATCGATAGAGAAGGTCTGGTCAGCAAGAACGAGTTTACAACCCTTGACTACGTGTGTGGCTTCTAAACTCTTACCGTTTGCTAGCTCTACAGTGTGCTTGTTGTTCAAAGGTGTTGGAATACGCTTAAGCATTTGGCTAACTTCTAGTGACATGTAGCTAGTATCGGCACCCGAATCAAATAAAACTGTAACATAAAAGTCGTCGAGAAGGAACTTACCCGCCACAACATTGGGGTCATTCCTTGCTTCACCTTGACCAAGCACGAACACCCGCCCCCGGGCCCCATTGTTGTTGTTGTTCCCATCGTTACCATTCCTCTGATTATTGTCGTGGTCATCGCGTTTCTGCCTCATCTGCGGACAGTTCCTCTTAAGATGGCCTTCAGCCCCACAACGGAAACACCCCTTTTTGCTACCCTGCTGCTGCTGCTGGTTTTGGTTTGCAGGATATGGGCTCCTGCAATCTCTCGCCACGTGTCCCGTCCTCATGCACCGATGGCAACACGATTCCGCACATGACCCGATGTGGTGTTGACGGCACTTACGGCATTCCGGCTTATTCCCAAGGTATCCCCCTTGGTTTTGGTAGTTAGGCCCTTGATGTACGAGTTTCCTGTGCGGGCCCTGTTGTATAGAGCTATGACCCTTACCCTGGTGATCACTCCAAATATGCTTGGGGTTAATAAGAGAATTTGCATTGGAAGAGTTACGCTTGGGCAACTTGCCTCTCCCACTGCCTGATCAGTGAGCTGGTGCGCCAAAAGAAAGACTTGCTGGATTGTGGAAAGGTTGGCCGCAATTACAGACCCTTGGATTTCCGGGGCTAAGCCTCTGAGGTATAGCTCGATTCGTCTAGAAATGGGTTGTGACAAGTTAGGACATAAGGCAGCCAAATCGTTGGACCTTTTCGTGTACGCTTCGATCTCTGATCCTTCCATTTTCAAGCCAAAGTACTCTATTTCAAGTTTTAGGATGTCGTCCGGATGACAGAATTCTTCCTTGATCAAATCCTTGAAGTCTCTCCAGGGGGTGGCATTCGCATCCGCCAATCCGAGCATCTGAACTTGTGTGTTCCACCAAGAATACGCTTTCCCTTGCAAGGTACCAGCAGCGTACTCTACTCGTTTACTGGTAGGGCTTTCACTTTCTTCGAATGCAGATTCGATCCTGCGAATCCAGTGTAGGAGACCTATCGCTCCTTCGGTGCCACTAAAGGTACTAGGTTGGCAGTCCATAAAAGTTTTAAAGGTGCACACAGGTGGCTGAGTATGTTGACCTGTTGTGGGTGAAGGAAAGGACAGAGTTTAACACAAAGGTTGATTCACGAGGGTAGGATCTAAAGATCCTAGAATAAGTTTGGACTGCAGGAAATACCTCCTGCGTGTGCAGCTGCAAGTGTCGCAGCAACTCGTTCGTTAATCAGAGCCGTCAACTGGGCTTGTGTCATGTTAACGCGTCCAGACATGATCTTCATATCAAGAGGAACGTGAGTGAGGGGGGTTTGTGAAAATGCGATGACAGAAGGGAGTAAGCACACACGTGTTCAAGCAACAGTAGTTATACTAACCAAGCATACCATGAGCAATGTACTATGTAACTAACAAGTAGGCAATATATACACAGATCATATCACCTAGAATGTCGAGCCTTGCATGTGGAGTGAAGCGTCGTTGTGGATCGTAGAGCACTGTACAGGTTATAGTCTGATTTTAATAAAACCTTTTCCTTTATTAAAACCAAGTTCACTATAACCAATGGCTCTGATACCAATCTGTCACACCCCCAAAATCCACCTACGGAATACCACCGCTTGGAGGCGTGACTGACCAGGATCCAGCCACCAATCATATTGAACAAGCATATAAGTAGTTATAAAAATCCGACCAATACAATTGGTGTCCAAACAAAACACAGTTTAAGTTGCAAGCGGAAGCATAATGTTTAAAACCATAATCATAAGTTTAAATGTTCCAAAGTTTAACATGGCACACAACTGTCCATGTCCCACAACGACCCTCCTCCATGCAAGCTCCAGCTAAGTACCTAAAGACCTGCAAAGCATGTAGTAACGAGTCAACAACAAGTTGAGTGAGTTCACGGTTGGGTGTTCGTTTTAATTGGTTTCGAAAACAGTTTCCTTTATCTGGCATCCTGCCGTGGGGGTTACCCCATAGTTAAAAACGTGACTTGTTTATTCTCGGTTACTCTGGCAATCCAGCCGTGGGGGCTACCCCGTGTTAGTTATCTGGCATTTCGGCCGTGGGGGCTACCCCATGTATACACTAGACTCGTTACCATATCGACTACTGACGTTAGTCATGTTTATGTGCCCTTAGCGTCGGTGTCTATCATCACTGACGTGCCATAGTCCATTAGTTCACGCCCGTCCTCTGCGGCACGGTGTGAGGTTTGTCAAACCTAAATAGCGCTATCTAACTAATGACCCGCTCGCCATTGGCCCGGCGATAAAGTCAATATAAAAAGGAGGGACTTCGTGATAGAGTTTTGGTCTAGTACGAGTTATCTGTCCATGAGGACGAGGAATTTCATTCCTGAACCAATGCTGTCCTACCCAAGGAGGACGAGGAACCCATGTTCCCTAACCCCAATTCCCGACCCCTGGGAATCCCATGCTTTGTAAAGGGTGTGAACTCACCTTGGTTTGCTCGGCAGATACACAGAAAGGTCAATCAAGCAATATTGTGGTCACTCACGTCCTATCATAGTTGTATCACACAAATCAGGTTCGTAGTACACGTATGTTTCTAGCACATTGCATTCAAGTATCACTCATGGCAGTCCATCAACATTCACGTTCAATCAGTAACGTATAAGATCTATGCATTAGGCCCAAGAGTCCGGCCCAATCACTTAAGCCCGTAATGGGGTGCAAGTCCAAACAGTGTGCACATGCACATGGTCTCGAGTCGAGACTGTGCGGTCTCTAGTCGAGACTGTGCGGTCTCGAGTTATAGCTTACAAGTCTCGAGTCGCAACTGATGAGGTCTCGGGTTATGCATGTGTTGGTCTCGAGTCGCAACCGGACTCGCAAGTATGGTCTCGGGTCATGTTGTTTATGTGCTGATCAAGTGTGGTCTCGAGTCGAGACTGGAGGTTCTCGACTCGCAACCTTGTGTCAAAACCATGATCTCGAGTTGTCACCCATGTGATCTCGAGTCGAAACCATAGGTCTCGACTGGACATCAGCTGATTCTGCACAGTGTACTATCCAATAGGGTTTTGATATCATGCAACAATTTGTACTATCCATTTAAACATGTTTTCTTGTCTAGCAATTTACCAAAATGGATCAAACATATCAGTTTTCAAATATTCAAGGCATCTTCATATCATATTCAACAAGTTCTTCACATATTCATATCATGTTCATGTTGATCATTCAAACTTATTCATCATATTTCCGGGTTTCTAGCATTAATCATAACATAATCATGAACAACAAATCAACACACTTGAACATACTCATCTAGGGGTTTCAAATCATCACATAACATCTCAAAATCAACTCTACACTAATCCGATTCATCATGGTACTACACATATGCAAGCCGGCTTTCATGAACATCAACAATCAATGGTTTGAATCATATTTAGACACAATATATCATGGGCTCATTATGCAACATATCCGAAATCAAAACATGTTAGCTGATTATCAATATCATACACATCCGGTTCACAAACATCATCAAGCATACAACTACACTAGTTAAATCCTATCATTCATACTATCCTTTAACAACAAACATCATAAAGACACTAACCGATTGATGGGTTTCGAAGGTGAGTGTGAAGCTTCCAAACGGGTGTGTATGTGTGCCGATCCGAGAGCTCCTTGTGGTTACCGGTTTTGAATCCGAGAATGAAGGAGAGGAATGTTGTGGCTTAGGGTTTTAGTGAGGGAGAATGGAGAGTGTGTGTGTAGAGGAGTATGTGTGTTGTTTGTCCAAAAATGACAAGTGTAGCTATCACTAAGGATTTTATACTTGATCCACAATGGTGCACCCCAATGGGTTTTTCGAAAGGGCTAAAGGGGTGTGTGTGGCCCAATCCGGCCCAAACTGTTACTGTTCACTCGAGACCGCATGGTCTCGAGTCGGGTCCTTGTTGTCTCGGTTCATATACATACACACATACATACAATTACAACACATAAACGTAATACGTAATCACATAGGATGTTCACATATATCATTACACCAATACGTCAACTAGTCACATAATGTTTCAAGTAGGTTACACTAAGATACACGAAAGGTTCTAAATTTCGAGTTGTCACATAATCAAACATGAACAATCACAACACTTAAACATATCCATCTAGGGGTTTCGAATCATCATATAACACCTCATACTCGACTCTACAACTAATCCGATTTCCACATTCATGCATCCGATTAGCAAACATTCGATTCTTAGAACAATAATATGCAATCCGATTAACATGAATAATATCTAATACACATATGCAAGCCGATTTCATGAACACTATAATCAAACCCTTCGGATTCGAATAAAATACATATATGGCCGATTACATTCATTCATGCTTAATCACATATTATTCGAACCCATCATAACAATACATCATCATATAAGCATCATCAATCATATATTATTCCTACATCATCAAGTCGAGTATAAATAGCATAACATCATACAATCATGGAAGCAAATAATTAAAACACTAACCGATTAAGATAAGATGAGGGTGATTCGAATCAAGAACTTCGATGAGGATGGGATGTTGTTTGGCGTCGGCTTCGATAGGAGAGAAAGAGAGCTAGGGTTTGTGTGTGTGAGTGTTTTGCAACAAATGAGAAACAACTTTCTAAGGGTGTGTGTGTGTGTATGCGTATGATGGAGTGGGCCGAACCCAACTTGGGCTGCCCTAGGTTCGGATGCAAGGAGTGTAGCCCGAGTGGGCTTGCGCGCTCGAGTTGCTATTGTGCGATTGGTTTATTTCGTGTGATTATACATACATATACATACAAAGCACATATCAAACATAACATTCATTTAATCAATCACTTTCATATAATCACATCACGTACACATACGTTACATTGAACCTAAAGATATGTTCTGAAATACGAGTTGTCACAGAGGACATAATTCGAGCATCATCAATTCCCTAACCTCAGTCCATGGTAAAGCATAAGCTTCATCATTTAAGCAGATGTTTCTCTCATTGGTCCACCATTCCAAAGCTCTGCCTTGGAAAACACCAATAGCGCTCCTAGTCTTGAGATGCTCAGGGCACTCACTGTTGATGAAAGTAACTCCAATACTATCGAACCATTCCAGCATTGTTGTCACCCCATCATTGCCCGTGAAAGGCTTAGGGTTGCAGGAGACGAAGTGTTTGTAGTTGAAGCTCACAGGCTTAGGTTTGACCACTTTCGAATCAACAGAGGAGGGGGAGTGCTTGAACTCTGAATTTCAGTGACAATCTTGGGAACGTTACGTGCGATCTGATCGGCCATAAAAGACATCATCTTTTTCTGAGAGTTAGCCTTAGACTTCTTATGAGGGTTGGAAACTCGGCTAAACGACATCTAAAGATTCAAACAAGGAATAAATGAGACATGATCATAATGTTTTGTCTAAAGAGATTGTATCACGGGATGTATCACATAGCACGTAAATGTTTCAAATTGTATCACATAGCATAACAAGTTTTCACATTGTATCACATAGAATAACGGAAGCATCATAAATTTAATTTGTTCACGAGGGATTGTTATTGTTTTAGATTGCGAGAAACGTGCGAAATAAGTAATCGTTTTGAAATAACGAAGTAACAAGCATAAAACCACATATAAATCGAGATAACATAAAAGAGAGGCTCATAAAACATTGGATTGTTTCGGGTAGAGAAACGTCGATTATTCCAAAGTGATTCGAAGCCCTTTTTCGAATTAAGGAAACGTGCTTTGGCCTAATAGACAAATACTCTCATCGATAATCGACTAACGATATTTGTCCTTCCAGTTACTACATGCCCTTAATTGATTGGAGAATTCAAAACTTTGGCGAGATTGAAAATCAAGGAGTGGGACCAGTTATCAAGATGCGAGTTTCACCTCTAACTTGGTAACATCGTACCCCCATGTGGTTGGTACTTATCAAAAGATAAGACCCACTAGAAAATGAGATGGAAATTTCCCGCCAAGGTTTGGATGTCACTCCTAACTTGAGGGTAAATTTCATGCAAAAATACAAGTATGGCGGAGTGAAAGTCATCATCAAATGCGGGACTCACCCCTATTTTGATGAGTCGTTTTGATTGTGTTATAAGAGTATCTGCAAAGCTTTTAAGTGTGTATTGTGTTAGCCTTAGGAAAGGCTTGTATATTAAAGGACCAAAGTGAATAGAGAGAAGTAAATAAGAGAGAATGCAAGTAGTTTTAAAGAGCACATAGCGAGAATGTTCCTAAACTATAGACTAGGTAAAAGCATTCCTAGTTTTCCTAATTCCTTATAGTTATGGCTCTGATACCAATCTGTCACACCCCAACCGATGGCGGAAACATCGGGGCGGGACGAACAAATTGCTCAAAGCATCATAACACTAGTTTGTGACAATATAATTTAAATCAAAATTTCATAATAGATAATAAAATGTCAAACAGATCCAAACATAGTCAAAATTGTATCAAAACAGCATCAGATATTGCTAAATTCTAAGATGAGTTTCTAAGTTCATCCTAGCTTGTTTTCTTGTTTTCTTCCAACTATCAACCTGCAACATGTATTAAAATAATGTCAACAAAAATGTATGCGAGTATACAAGTTTTCATACATAGCATAATAAGAGTAAAAGTTTCAATACTCATATCCAACATGAATAACATGATACTGATTACTAACATGCTAAGCTAATGTAAAATATATGTCAAACCAAAGTTTCCAACACAAAGTTCCTTTCCTACATCGTCGCAACGAAGAGGAGGTTAAAGTATCAAACTTAACAATACCCCAAGACTCAAGGGCGGTGCGTTAATCCTATAGCGCTATAATTGTCAAGGTAGGCTAGCAAAGTTAATGAGCATATAGATACAACGAACACAGAGCATATAGACTAACAAGCATCACATGTTTTCATGATTAAATGTGGATCGATTGTGTTTATAAACATTTTAAAGTGTCACGTGTTTTTGTATATATTGTACATGTTGCGCCCAAAGTGTTTGAAGTGAAAATGGGATCGAGTATACTCACATTGCGTGCTTAGTAACTAAACACAGTCTGGGTTGGATTGAAGGGAGCGCCGGATCAGCTTGCGTACGGGAACAGAAGTGTAGGTCCTCTAAGTGCTGACACGGTCAAAATCGGAGTGTCGTGCGAGATTAGATATCCATCAGTCCATTTGGACGGATGGACATAGTCCATACGGGCGGATGGGCTGAGTCCATTCGGATGGATGGACGTTGTCCATTCGGGCGGATGGGTTTAGTCCATTCAGGCGGATGGGCATTGTCCATTTGGGCGGATGGGCTACCTTGTTGGAAGAAAGCGATCTGACTCAGTAATTGATATTTTAAAACAGAAGGAAAAGTTTTAAAACGTAATAAGTCTATCCGGGCGGATGGACATGATCCATTAGGAGGATGGACTGTGAATGTTGTGAACGAAAATTGTTGAAGTTTGTTTAAAAAAAATTTAAGTAAAAACGATGGATACGATAACGGAGCCAAAATAATCAAGAAACACCAAGCCCAGCCCATTCGGACGGATGGGCATAGCCCATTCGAACGATAGTGTTGTTCTTCACAGAGATTCATGTTCAACCCATTAATCGGACCATCTCCTTGGTGGAAATCGATCTACAGCCGGCCCTTCGACAACGAGAGGTGCTGAGAGTCTGCCGAGTTCCTGATTTCACCAATATTGCGTAAAAACCAAAAAGAGAGTTCATAAACAAGTTGTAAAAAGTGAAAATCCTTTAGATCTTGAACCTATCTCGGTTGAATGATGCTCCACAAAAGTTTGCCTAAGCAAAACGAGTGGAAACCATCTTCGAGATGTTTAGAATCAGTTATTTTTTAGAAAAGTTGAAGTGTGAGTGTGTGTGTATGTGATTTTGATGAAATAAGATGGAGTAGAAGTGCGATGGAGATTGAAGAGGATTGAAGGAGAATGCTTAAAAAAGCCTTGAATAGCCGTTCAGACCTTGAGAGCGGATGAGAGGAGGTGAAGAGTTAAAATGAAGACACAAGGCCCTATTTATAGGTGATAGTGACATGTCGATGCGCTCGGATGGGTTATGTCCGGATGGCCATGTCTGGATGGGCTCCATCCGGATGGATGGGCTCCAGCTGAATGGATAAGCTCCATCCGGACGGATGGGATCCATCCGAACGGATGGTCTATTCAGACAGTTGAGTCTGTGTTTTGTTAGATTTTCCAACTCTAATTCTTTTGCGAGTGATGTTAAGTGTTGCGTTGCGTTTCATTGTGAGTAACCATTACAGATAATATTATTACATCTAAATGCTCAAATAACTTATATAACGTAAGTAAATCCGTTTCATTGCGTTTCATTTGCATTACATTTATAGGGATGAACCCTAATTATTAGAAACTTAAACTCCTTTTTAATTTGGTAACTTTTGTAGCCACTTTTCTAAGTCTTCAGTGCTCTCCAGCTGGCTTCTATTAGCTTCACATTAAGTTATCTGAAACGCGTTTTAAAAAGATTTTATCAGCAAGAAATACTGGCGAGTGCATCCTAGTTTAATCAAAACAGCTTTTATAACTTTACAGTATTGAGAACGATTACAATGTTTATATCTACCAATATACTCATTCAGTATTGTCAAAACCTTGACTTGTGAGTCATGTTACTCATTGGCTAATTCTTCGTCAAATATAACGGATTACAAGTAATGTATACAAAACCCCAACATACCGACAGCAATTGTAGAATACATAGACTCAACCACTATTAAGTATAATTTAAAACATTTGAGGTTTTCACAAAAAAGGGTTTACAAAAAGAGAATGTACTCACATTGTTAACTTAGATATAACTATAGCTTCCTGGTGATTCTCCTGGTTATTATCTATTAAAATTAAACAATGCACATTTGTTAGTAAGATAACCCAAATCACATTAGCCATACAACACGAGACAGAACTCCAACGACTGAGTCAGGCAGAGCCTTGACATGCATTACGGAGCCCTAGATCAATCGGGTAGGGTAACAAATACGTGATCGGGGGTTATAATACTTACAACAAGGCAAAGCTTCGCTTTTTAGGGGGTATTATACCCGTAATTTTCGCACTATAATGTCAGAGAAAGAAAAGAAACGAGCGTCGAACAACTGAGGCTTCGACCTCTATTTATAGGTCTGATCGAAGGCGGATCGCGCCCCGCGAAGCTGACCCCTTTCTCTTACATGACCCGCGAGAAATGTAGACTAGGCTCTAGCCTTGGCGAATCAGTGTTCTAGCTTCAACACGCATGGGGACACGTGGCAGCCTGGGGTGTCGCCTGGTGTCACTATGTCATGCCCCACGACAGACCTGGAGGACTGGGTCGCGGCCCGCGAGCGACTCCTTTTTCTTGTTTTATTTGTTTTTATTAATATTAATGTTATCCAGGGCCGTTTCTCATATACGGGGTGTATATTAGGACATGTAGGAGTGTTTTTTTAGGAGGGTTGTTATACAAATCATCCCTTGGTAGCCCTCTCTCCCAGTACAACACCATCATCCACCACATTCCTCCATCATCACTGTAACACCCCGTGTTTCGAAAGTCAAAGTCAAGATTGAGGTCAAAGGGAGACAAGATTGCTAATTGTGATCTGTCACTCCTTGCTAAATTCCAGATTGACTTCTTTGACTTGTAGATAGTCTTTTTATGCTTTTACGTTAGTTGTATTATGTGGAGTACTCGTTAATAATCAATGTTTATCGCATGTTTATTCGCTTTATCGCTTATCGCAATCGCACTCGCAACTCGAATTATGCGTTCTGGTTATTGTTTTATGTGTGTGTTCTACTTATGTGTTACTTGTGCATGTTTACTTATGTTTATGTGTGGTGATTAATCGAAACGCAATCGCAACGCTATCGCAATAGAATCGCAAACGCTAAACGCAAGTTAATTTTTATGATTATATGTTAGATATAGTAGTTGGGATTAAAAGTAATTTGATGAGAAACTCTATCGCATCGCAACGCTCAACACACGAATCAAAATAGCAAAACTCGTCGCGCCAATCACTCCAATCGAGTGGTCAGCCGATCGAGCTGCTACCCGATCGGGCTGCCACCCGATCGGGCTGCCACTCGATCGAGCTGCCACCCGATCGACCAGCCACTTTCCCCCACTTTCCTTTTATGGAAACCCTATCAATACCCCCATATGTCACATCACTTAATGTTGACAGCTCTCACTCGACCAACTAACTCCAGCTCAATTTTCTTCCAATTTCTCGCGATTCTTGTAAGTTTTCAACCTAAATCTTGTACTTTCTTGATCTACACGCACTCCTACACCTTTCTATCTTTTGAATCTTAACTTTTAACCGTGAAATCACTAGATTTGAGGTGTTCTAGGATGATGTCATCATGGTGTTCATAAGAACTTCATGTTTTGGCTTCAATCCACCAAGAACAACTTAGATCTGAATGATTTCCACATGAATAAACAAAGATCTTGCATAGATCTGAACATATTCATGGTGAAAAGGATTGAAAGATGGTTTTCTAACTTTCTTTCAACTCTTTTACACTCAATGCACTCAAAACCGATAGAATCGGAGCTTGTTCTAATCTTCCACTCCTTCTTGTTGATGTGTTGGTTCAAGATCTGGATTTTATCCAAGAGATTACTGATTTCGGGTTAAACATGAAACACCGTCTCGAACAGTTAACTGGTCGGACTAGGGTGGTTCCTATCTGATCGGGCCACTAAGTCTTGATGAGGTTTCTGTTGTTTGACACGACATCGTACAGTCTCAAGAAAATGCAGACTATCAAAACAGCCAAAGTATAAAGACGATTAGGTCATCTGGGACGGATTGCCATCCGATCGGATTACCACCCGACCATGTGATGTTTTGAGTTCAACACTTAAACAATTTTCAACTGGTTCAATGCATACGGATTACCACCCGATCGGATAGCCATCCGATCGAGTGACCGTCCTGCGGTGAACTTGTTCTCAACCTGAGAAGCCTCGCCAATCGGATCGCCATCTGATCGAACGACCGTTCGATCGACCGACCTGAAGGGTAGAGTTATTACTCTGTTTTCAAAATGCTACAACGAAAAATTCAAAAGACAAGCCATCATACACAAACACATCCATCCCAAACGAGGTGATAATCCAATCGAATGGTCATCCGACCGGGTGACCATCCGAACGGATTGCCACCTGATCGACTGGCCATCCGATCGGATTGCCATCCGATCGGATTACCGTCTGATCCATTGACACTTGTATCGTTTTACGTGCCACTTATCGTTATGCTATCATTCTGATCAGGCTAAACTCACTCTAGCGCTCCCTTCAATCCATCATCGCTGTGAGTATACTCGAACCCTTTTTGCTTTAGGCACTTTTGGGTGTTACATACGTTACTTATTCTAAATCACATCAAATAAACTACGCAATACTTTAACGCTAACTATTACCGCATGTTATACGTGACTTAATGAATGCTTGTTTGTAATGTTTACACATGGATTGTTGTCTACCTGCCTTAGCAACGATAGTACTATAGTTTGGACTCAACACCTGTTCCATCAGGGGTTGTTAAGGACAATTAATTACATGGCTCATAGTGGTGAGTGTGTATTACGAACTGCCTTGGGCAATCAACCCGCAGTCATTGGTATTGATAGGATCATGTGTAACACCCCGAAAACGAGTTTGGTAATCAAACCTCGTTAATAGTAAAAACGGGTAAAATACCGTTAGTGGTAAAATTAACCCGGTGAGTATTAGGATTTAAATAAATAAATCTAATATTTATTAAAAGGATGGGAAATACTTTGAGAAAGCAAAGTATATAAAAAGGCCCGAGATTTAACGGGACTTAAAATAAAACAGGTTTTTGAACAAGATGAATAACTAGGAAAATTATAACCTAGTTAACTACAAGTCTAGAAATAACTTGAAATAGGGTTAAAACAACCAAAACTATATGTCAAACAAAAGTGGAGGGGCCAATGTTGTTAAAATTGAAACTTATATTATTGGTTTTAATTAAAAACAAAACCAAACATCTCATTTGAGATGTCTGGTCGATCAAGAACAGGAGAGGGCGACACCCTCACCCCCAAAACCCTAACTTCTACTAAACTCTCAAATTGAAGGCCCAAATCAAGTTGAAATCAAAATCTGAACATAGAATCGTGATCACCTTGTCAAGAGGATCGTAAGGTATGTCGAATTTGGTCATTTTGATTCAACCCAAATTCTTGCATGTGATTGAAATTGAGTGTTGAGCTTAATTATATGTTGTAAATACGAAGTTGGAAGTGATATAAGGTTTAGGGACAAACCCTAGATGATTTCCTGTCAAAATTCTTGCATGATAATTGTAAGGATCAAAATCACCATAGTGGGTGATTAATAAGTTAGTAGAGCTTGATAAACACTAGGATTTAAACCCTTGTTCTAGTGTAAACTGAAATTATGAGGAAATCTCTGAATTGTTGATGTTAAAATATGTGTATATAGTCTAATTGAAGTTAATTGGGGTGATAAACTCAAGTCATGAACTTGGTTTAGATTATGTAGAAATCTGACCCGCTAAGTGTTTGTGAAAATGCCTCAAAGAAGGCTTAAAATCTCTTATTTAAAGTTAAAACGCATGATTGTAACGATTTAGCGAATTATGCGATACATGATTGAAAAAGGGTTCTAAACGGATTGCGAATTGAACTCTTTAGGCGAGGAATCCGGATCGTCAAATGGACAAGCCGGTGGAAATACGCATTTGGAAAGGATGCTTAAAAGGTACGTAACTACGGTTCCGTTACATTATGCTTGATTTCGTATTTTCGTTAGTAGACTTTAAATTAGCATAATACTTGAAATTGGCATTTAGTGGAAGTGACGAAGATCACTAGGTAAATAAACGGGTCAAAAGGTGAAAATTATCACCCTTTGACAATATCGACTAATGGTTTGTCGAGTTACATGTTTATAGGAATAAATATCAAATGGATACGCACATCGCTATTGCTTAGCGGCTACTAAGTCAAGGTATTGAAACGGGTCAATATATTGATCCGAGCCAGGTATGTATAATGATTCAATTCATCATGTAGAACTTGAGGTTTTCTAAGAGTTAAACAAGGTCAAATTGGATATTTGGTTATCTTAAAGATAAACCGAATAATTCAAGTTATAATTGTAGTGTTTTAGAAACATAATGGCTTCTAAACAAGGTTATAGTTAAAAGATCGAATTTTTGGGTCAAACAAGTATCTGAAAGTCCTTTGTCGTAAAAGAAGGACCAAAGTTGACCAAAATGCCCTTGTAGGTTAAATTGAACAAACAACCCTTAAAGGTTGTTTGGAAACGAGTTTCATGATTAAATAAATACTTAGAATAAGTGTAGAAGTTGAAAGATGTAATACGTTAGTCAAATAGCTCTATTTGAGTCTTGCCGTAAAATAACAATCCGAAGGGTAAAACTCGGAACATATAGATATACACATTGAAATCCAACACACAAAGGGTTGTAGTTGAAGATTACTTGATAAGAAATGTAGGAATAAGATGCTAGAAATGAATGAAAGCGATTTCAAGCTTTAAAGTGCTTAAATACCCTTAACGGGTCAAAATAAGCATTCGAGCGAAAATGGGTTTAAATTGTGTAATAAACCTATGATTAGAACCTAATATAGTAGGTAACATTAATTTGAAGAAGTGTATGAGATATAGGAATCAAATAAATACGTTTGTTTGATAAAATGCATAAATGGGTTAAAATTCGGTAAAAAGGTAACGAGTCGAAGGCTTAGAAGTCTCAAAATTTCTTATGTTGGATGTAGGATTTTAACTCCATAAGATGGAGGATTAAATTACGGACGCGTAGGAAAAAGAATCGGGTAAAACGGATCAATAACGAAGAAGTTATGGCCGTTTCCGTGAAATCAGGTCGTGCTAGGTATGTACAGCATCAGCTGAAGGCAACAGGCTGTGAAAAACAGGGCTAGGCGTGACGCCTAGGCCCTTGGCGTCACGCGAAGCCCCCTAACTCCGAAAATTTTTAAAATTTTGTCATTTTAACCCCTGTACTTGTTTGAACTTAATATTTGACTATCAAAACTAACTTTTAAGTTGGTTTTGATCATAGGTGAATGCCAAGAGTGCACGGATGAAGATCAAGCGACGAGCAAGAACCGAACACGATCACGAAATAAGCTTCCGCACTATGTATCGTTATTATGTTAAACGACGAACGTATACATGATATGTTGTATACTTTTAAATTGTAAAAAGTTTTAATAAACCCGTAATTTCCAATGCATATGTAATCTTAATTACATGATTGTTTTTCGTAAATGATACGTTAAACCTTAATTTATAAGAACGGGTGTTACAAGTTGGTATCAGAGCCTTGGTTTAAGAGATTCAAGTATGGTGGGAAAACTATGGTTGGACTTAAACCTTATGCTCTTAATAAAGATTGGTGTTCGGTTCGATGCTTGATCGCAAATCCGGTAAGTACATGTATATCAAAGGTTTAGTATGATGAAAGTGTTGAGAACAACACATATGGTTATCGTGTAATACACGTTACACCAATAAAAATGATATAGAATAGATATAGTCAACGAAATTACACGCGTTGATGCGTATAGTAGAAAAGCCTTGTATCATAATACGGGCATCCTTTAATGTTGAAATTACTAACTGTTGTATATGTTTTAGTTGAAGGACACTCACATATGAGGATAGAGAGAGTTTAACAAATTACGGATATGATAGAAGAACGGTCCGAAGTATGACAAGAGGAGCATGCTCCCCAAGGACTAAATCGCGTAACGACCGCGAACAAAGTTAATGGCAAGAAACGCCCGTCGGGGCAAACATTACCAGGTGCGTGCTTTTAAATATAATCACACAAATAACAATATGCAACAAACATGTAGAGAATGATTGTTGCATATGTAAATTAGAAACTTGGAAAACCTGAATAGAATACCTATCCAGGATATTATTTCCAAGAAAACTAAATAGAGGCGTTACTTACATAGGGCGTGATGTGAAAACTATAAAAAGGTCGTGTGTGTCATGTGTTAATCGCTTACTCTGGCCAAGTAAGTAGTGGCATATGATACCATGAACTTCTTATAGCGGACACATTTACATCCGATGTAATAAGGGCGGGGTGAATGGGACTAACTTAAAAGTACCCAAATTAATCAAAATGAACAAAATATTTGATAATAATGTAAACGTACAGCCAGGTGACGGAAGCGTATTACATTAGGATGATGAGCCCGAGTGAAGGGACAAAGATTAATGTAAAACGATTAAGGTATGCAATTGGGAGGGGTGTGCTTACACTCGAACCCGGAGAATGCAAATATGACTCTTAACGGGCCGATTTTGTAAAACACCAAATTTGAGAACAAAGTAGGAATATAAAAGCAAAACGAAGTCATAATGCATACCGTAAGGGTTGCAATAATAACGACTTCGGTAAAACACCCGGTTGGTGGGTAAGGATTTAAACGCTTGCGTGGACCGAGAAACGGGAACTCGGATGGGAAGTTAAAAGACTCGGGTTTTGAGTCATGACTAAAAGATGACAAGAATTTTCGCAAACATAAATTTTGGAAATTACGTTAAACCATTTCAAAGTTGGACGGGTCAAATAAAGAATGAAGTTTGACATTCATAAGTGATGAAAATTCACCCAAAATGAGTCAAACGAGTCAATTAAGGAATAGCGCATAATGTAATAGGAAAAACGCAAACCGGTGAAACCGGAAAGCTAAAAACAATAAGATAGAAAGACCCGGGTAATGGGTTGTAAAGGAGTATAAGTATGAACTGGGTAACGGTAAGTGTATGGAAAACCGACGTGTAAATTGACGTTTGAAGTCGAGAAGTCGGAAAGATGATTCGAAAGAAAACAATGTAGCCTTAGAATACGGTCAAGGTCAAATGAAATCCAAAAAGTAAAGGTGAATAATTATAAACATAAAAAGGGGTGCCTTAACGCCATGTGCGTATATAAACGTATACACATTTAAATAAAGACTAGAATAAAAAAATGATCTACGGGATCATCATAACCTACGGGATATTAATTAGTGTAAAGGTCTACGGGGCCAAAACGACCCACGGGACATGAATTGAAGCAAAGGGATCATAAAGGCATCGCCTTAAAAAGGTGAAAAATCTAAAGAAATAAGCCTACGAGGCTAAGTGAAAGAACCTACGGGTCAATAACGTGAAGCGAGGAAAAATGGTTAAACTCCCCGCGTAAAATAATAACGAAAGGTAAAGGTAGAATAAAAGCGAGGGGTTTCGCTAACTTAACTGAGTGAGTTAAAAGCGAAGAGATCGTGAAAGGCCTGGTTGACAAAAGTGAGGGATTTCACTAAAACATCTAAACGGGCAGAAATAACAAAAAGGATTCACAATTATTTAAATTCTGATAATTCACAAAAAGGACAAAAATATTACCGAAAAGACAACGGAAAGGAATAAATTTTCAGACGTAAAAGTCCTAGAAATGAGTAAAAGATGTAAGACAAGGAGAAAAAGGAAACGTTAAACTAAAATTTAGTTTTAGTAAGAAACAATGTTTTAACAAATATGGATACTACGAGGGAGATTAGAAAATGGTTAATATCAAAGAGTATGGGTCTTAACATCGATAGGTGCGAGACAATACATTCGAAAATAAGAAGTATGATAAAGAAACGTTGATATAAATTAAACATGACGTGACACGATCACGGTCAAGAAATACAATGTGAAGTGGAATCACATTATAACCAAGCGAGCGGTAAAGAGTAACTGGACTAATAAGTCAGTTAGTGGGACCGGTTAAGGTCATTTAAATAAATTTAGTTGCTTATAATCGGTGGATTCGGTATAACTGAACCGAATAAATGAACTTGGAAAACAAAAGAAATTGTTGTTAAAAGTGAAAGATTTCACTAAAGACCTTTAAACGGGTCAAGGTAACGGATTCACAAAGGGTTCGATAATATGGATATCGCCAAGTTAACTAAACTAGTAGAAATTACGTTATTTCGAGTTGCATTATGTCGAATGAGGCACATAGATGTTTTGTAACCAAAAAGGTATTACCATAAATTTTCTGGTAATACTAACAATCGATTAAAATATGAGCAATGCTCAATTGATTATCGAGAGCATATGCATGGAGTTAAACTCGATAAATTATGAAAGAAAAGGTTTCGAGGACGAAACCTCTTTAAGGGGGTAGACTTGTAACACCCCGAAAACGGGTTTGGTAATCAAACCTCGTTAATAGTAAAAACGGGTAAAATACCGTTAGTGGTAAAATTAACCCGGTGAGTATTAGGATTTAAATAAATAAATCTAATATTTATTAAAAGGATGGGAAATACTTTGAGAAAGCAAAGTATATAAAAAGGCCCGAGATTTAACGGGACTTAAAATAAAACGGGTTTTTGAACAAGATGAATAACTAGGAAAATTATAACCTAGTTAACTACAAGTCTAGAAATAACTTGAAATAGGGTTAAAACAACCAAAACTATATGTCAAACAAAAGTGGAGGGGCCAATGTTGTTAAAATTGAAACTTATATTATTGGTTTTAATTAAAAACAAAACCAAACATCTCATTTGAGATGTCTGGTCGATCAAGAACAGGAGAGGGCGACACCCTCACCCCCAAAACCCTAACTTCTACTAAACTCTCAAATTGAAGGCCCAAATCAAGTTGAAATCAAAATCTGAACATAGAATCGTGATCACCTTGTCAAGAGGATCGTAAGGTATGTCGAATTTGGTCATTTTGATTCAACCCAAATTCTTGCATGTGATTGAAATTGAGTGTTGAGCTTAATTATATGTTGTAAATACGAAGTTGGAAGTGATATAAGGTTTAGGGACAAACCCTAGATGATTTCCTGTCAAAATTATTGCATGATAATTGTAAGGATCAAAATCACCATAGTAGGTGATTAATAAGTTAGTAGAGCTTGATAAACACTAGGATTTAAACCCTTGTTCTAGTGTAAACTGAAATTATGAGGAAATCTCTGAATTGTTGATGTTAAAATATGTGTATATAGTCTAATTGAAGTTAATTGGGGTGATAAACTCAAGTCATGAACTTGGTTTAGATTATGTAGAAATCTGACCCGCTAAGTGTTTGTGAAAATGCCTCAAAGAAGGCTTAAAATCTCTTATTTAAAGTTAAAACGCATGATTGTAACGATTTAGTGAATTATGCGATACATGATTGAAAAAGGGTTCTAAACGGATTGCGAATTGAACTCTTTAGGCGAGGAATCCGGATCGTCAAATGGACAAGCCGGTGGAAATACGCATTTGGAAAGGATGCTTAAAAGGTACGTAACTACGGTTCCGTTACATTATGCTTGATTTCGTATTTTCGTTAGTAGACTTTAAATTAGCATAATACTTGAAATTGGCATTTAGTGGAAGTGACGAAGATCACTAGGTAAATAAACGGGTCAAAAGGTGAAAATTATCACCCTTTGACAATATCGACTAATGGTTTGTCGAGTTACATGTTTATAGGAATAAATATCAAATGGATACGCACATCGCTATTGCTTAGCGGCTACTAAGTCAAGGTATTGAAACGGGTCAATATATTGATCCGAGCCAGGTATGTATAATGATTCAATTCATCATGTAGAACTTGAGGTTTTCTAAGAGTTAAACAAGGTCAAATTGGATATTTGGTTATCTTAAAGATAAACCGAATAATTCAAGTTATAATTGTAGTGTTTTAGAAACATAATGGCTTCTAAACAAGGTTATAGTTAAAAGATCGAATTTTTGGGTCAAACAAGTATCTGAAAGTCCTTTGTCGTAAAAGAAGGACCAAAATTGACCAAAATGCCCTTGTAGGTTAAATTGAACAAACAACCCTTAAAGGTTGTTTGGAAACGAGTTTCATGATTAAATAAATACTTAGAATAAGTGTAGAAGTTGAAAGATGTAATACGTTAGTCAAATAGCTCTATTTGAGTCTTGCCGTAAAATAACAATCCGAAGGGTAAAACTCGGAACATATAGATATACACATTGAAATCCAACACACAAAGGGTTGTAGTTGAATATTACTTGATAAGAAATGTAGGAATAAGATGCTAGAAATGAATGAAAGCGATTTCAAGCTTTAAAGTGCTTAAATACCCTTAACGGGTCAAAATAAGCATACGAGTGAAAACGGGTTTAAATTGTGTAATAAACCTATGAAATCAGGTCGTGTTGGGTATGTACAGCATCAGCTGAAGGCAACAGGCTGTGAAAAACAGGGCTAGGCGTGACGCCTAGGCCCTTGGCATCACGCGAAGCCCCCTAACTCCGAAAATTTTTAAAATTTTGTCATTTTAACCCCTGTACTTGTTTGAACTTAATATTTGACTATCAAAACTAACTTTTAAGTTGGTTTTGATCATAGGTGAATGCCAAGAGTGCACGGATGAAGATCAAGCGACGAGCAAGAACCGAACACGATCACGAAATAAGCTTCCGTACTATGTATCGTTATTATGTTAAACGACGGACGTACACATGATATGTTGTATACTTTTAAATTGTAAAAAGTTTTAATAAACCCGTAATTTCCAATGCATATGTAATCTTAATTACATGATTGTTTTTCATAAATGATACGTTAAACCTTAATTTATAAGAACGGGTGTTACATCATGTCGATAACTAACGTGCTTCATTTCACACTGTGTACATGCTGGTTATGCGTAATCGATTTCGAACTCTATTATATCTATTAAACTTGTATGCTCACATTTACACTATGTGTATTGACTTTTACTTTAACGTATGTGGCAGGTGCTTAAGATGTTTAAATGCTTGGCTTGCTGTGAAATCGAGGCTAGAAAAGGTCTAGAAACAAATAAACAAATTATCTGTATTTGAAATCTGAGTTGTCGGAACAGAACAATTTGACTTTATTTTGTCTGTAATAATTATGTTACTTATTATGTCATGGTATGGGACGTGATGCTTTAAATAATTGGAAATCGTAGTTGTTATGGAAACTTCTGGACAATCTGTTTCGCTCAGTGCCACGCCCCGATATTTCCGCCATCGGTTGGGGTGTGACAGATTGGTATCAGAGCCATAACTATAGGGAATTAGGCAAGACTCGACTTAGTCCGGGTCGATGTCTTAGAAACGACCTAGTCTATAGTTAGGTACCCACAGACCTACTTGTGCACACCCTGTAGGGGTTTTGTACGAACTTACTTGCTATATCTCGTTATTCTCGCCTACGCTACACTATCACCGCACTCTAATTTTCGAAAATGAAAAAGCGATTAGATCGAGATTTGGTGTGAAAACCCCAAACTCTCGACTAAATTGCTTGTTTGACCCGCATTCTTATCTATAAACAGGAGAATTTGCGTTGAATCAGGAGTGAAATCCATACTTTAACGCAGATTTTCCCCCGTATTTTATCAAAACAGGAACGAAGTTGTTAAGACAGGGGTGAAACCCGAACATCGACGACTTGTTCCGACCCCTATTTTGTTTTACC
Organism: Helianthus tuberosus; assembly: GCA_030545235.1. Lineage (NCBI taxonomy): Eukaryota > Viridiplantae > Streptophyta > Magnoliopsida > Asterales > Asteraceae > Helianthus > Helianthus tuberosus. Next base: position 88,047,071 of record CM060405.1, read on the forward strand.
AAAACTCTCACCAAAGTCTCGACGGACTCCAACGACTTGAAGTCACGCTAAACTGGAAGGATGCGTGCTGATCACCCAGATTCGAGGTAGGAGCACAGTCCCGAAGGTCAAAGTGTGTACTGAAAGCCCTTGTGAATAGTCGAACCACTTTGGGTAGTCGACGTCTATCAGCTGTAGACAACCTATTCTCGATTTTTATGTGTTTCGATTCTGAGATCGCTACTGCCGACTCTGATATTTGTCGATTTTATGTGGATTTTATGTGTCTTATGTGATTTTACCTGTTTATGTGTTACGGTTTTTGGTGATTTACTCGCTTTTCGCTTTCGCTTTGATCAGCACACACAACTCGCACTGCACCTCTATCTCGAATCGCTAACAAATCGCTACTTGTGGACGATCGCATGCTGTGTTACTCGCTTATGTTATATTACTCGCTGTGTACTCGCTAAACGCGATCGCTATTCTCGAACGCTCGCAGACTTTGAATGATAGGTTTCTGTATTCTGACTGCCTCTTGTGCTTATGTGTTTCTGTGCTTTACGTGCTTATGTGCTTCTGTGCTTACGTGAATCTGTGATTATGAGCCTATGTGTTTACGTGCTCGTGTTCCTGAGCTTTAGTAGTATTAGACATGTGAGGTGAGATTCGATTATATTGTGTTTGAGTCCTTTGGCGATGTCTATTGTAGACAATGTCGTCATCTGGACCCCGTCACCCCCGAACTACTCGTCAAGAACAGAGAGACAAACGCCTTGTTGCACTCGTCGCTAAGCAAGTGGCAAAGGTTGTTCCTCAGATAGTGAGTGAACTATACGAGAATGTGAGCAAATCGTCTGAAGAGTCCAAGACTGAAACTCCTAAAGCTGCTTTTAGCTTCAAACAGTTCAAAGCTTACGGACCGAAAGAATTCACTGGCGAAGATGGCCCTACGGCTTTGTTTCAATGGTTCGATTCGATCGAGGTCACCCTGCGCCAGAGTGGCTGTCCTGACAATCTCCGCACTCTGAATGCTACCGGCGTCTTCCAGTCCCGCGCTTTAGACTGGTAGACGGCCGAGAGAAACAAACGCGGAAACGAAGCAGCTTATGGTCTGACATGGGATGAGTTGAAAAACGTCATGTTGGAAGAGTTTTTCCCTCCCCATGAGTGCCAAAAGTTTGAGGACGAATTCTGGCACTTAAAACAGAAAGATGGTGACGACGCTGCTTTAACTGCTCGCTTCAAGCAGCTCAGTATTATCTGTCCTGATCAAGTCAAGACTGCTGATATGACGATCAAGAAGTATATCCAAGCTCTGCCGGATTGTGTTGCAGATTTTGTGCATGCTTCAAAGCCAACAACAATCGAGGAAACTTACCTGCTTTCCACTGAGATCAACGACAAGCGAGTCAAAGCTGGATTTTGGGATAAAGCTACCAAGAACCTGCACCAAGCTACCGCCGCACCAACCGCCGAATCCGCCGCCGCTCCTCAATCATCAAAGTCCCCTCGTCGCAAGAGGAAGAACAACAACAGCAACTCCAGCAAGAAGAACTATGCTGTCACTACCACTGCTGCCCCGCTTCAAGCCGTACTGGCTCAGCAGCAACCTCAACACCGATCAGCTCCAGCACCAGTTACCTATGCACCGCCTGCAAAGCGTGCTTACACTGGCCCTCACCCTGCTTGCCCTACATGTACTTATCATCATCCGGTGGGTATCGCCTGCAGATTTTGCATGCATTGCAACATGTACGCCCACTTCACCGCTAACTGCCGTACAGGTCCTCGACAAGCACCAGCTCAAGCTACTACTCATCAAGCTCTACTTCCTGCCCCTCAAGGCCAACAAGTAGCTCAGGCACCCGCGATCAACGCCAGAGTCTGCTTCGCGTGTGGTGATCCCAACCATTTCGCGAACATGTGCCCGAACAGGGTTGTGAAACAAGAGCCCCAGCAGCAGCAGCCTCAGCAACAGCAACAGCCTCAGCAGCAATAGCAACAAGCCGCCCGTGCCAGAACTTTCAACATCAATGCGCGCCAAGCCCAGGCTGACAACAATGTGGTTAATGGTACGTTTCTCGTGAATGGTATTTATGCTTCGTATTTGTTTGATACTGGAGCCGATAACTGTTTTGTGTCATTTGAATTCGGGAAGCTCCTTAATCGTAAGCGCTCCCATCTCCCCTCGACGTTCGATGTCGAAGTTGCCACCGGAAGAACCGTCGTTGTCAATTCTGTTCTCCGTGATTGTACTCTTGAACTCAACAATCACATCTGTCCGATCGATCTTATTCCGATGCAGCTCGGAAGTTTTGACATCATAGTAGGCATGGACTTTCTTCGTGAAAACCATGCTGAAGTTGTGTGCTTCGATAAGATGATTCGATTCTCACTCGCGAATGGTGATCAACTGTGTGTTTATGGTGAAACTCCCTCGAAAGGTCTTAAACTCATGTCATGTGTCCAAGCTAGCAAGTATCTCCGTAAGGCCTACGGAGCTTTCTTGGCTAACATTGTAGTAGCGGAGAAGGAAAAGAAAGGTAGGCCTGGTGTAAACGATGTTCCTGTGGTTCGTGAATTTCCTAATGTGTTTCCTGATGATCTTCCTGGCCTTCCGCCAAGTCGTGATATCGACTTCCGTATCGACCTCATTCCTGGAGCCAATCCTATTGCTAGAGCTCCTTATCGACTCGCTCCGTCTGAAATGCGTGAACTCTCGAGTCAGCTCTAGGAATTGCTTGATAAAGGCTTCATTCGCCCGAGCACATCTCCGTGGGGCGCACCAGTCTTCTTCGTCAAAAAGAAGGATGGGTCGTTCAGGATGTGCATCGACTATCGGGAGTTGAATAAGTTGACAATCAAGAATCACTATCCCCTGCCTCGAATCGATGATTTGTTTGACTAGCTACAGGTGCTACGTGTTTCTCGAAGATCGACCTACGCTCAGGCTATCACCAGTTATGCATCCAAGAGGAGGATATACCCAAAACCGGTTTTCGCACTCGTTACGGCCATTATGAGTTCGTTGTTATGCCTTTCGGTTTGACCAACGCACCCGCGGTTTTCATGGATCTAATGAATCGGGTGTGTAAACCATTTCTTGACCGCTTCGTCATCGTGTTCATCGATGATATCCTGATCTATTCCAAGTCGAAAACCGAACACGCGCAACATCTACGTTTGGTTCTCGAATTGCTCCAAGGGAATCGACTCTATGCCAAGTTCTCCAAGTGCGAATTTTGGCTGGAAGAGGTTCAATTCCTCGGTCATATTATCAATAGTCAAGGTATTCATGTCAACCCCGCGAAGATCGAAGTTGTTAAGAGTTAGGTTACACCGAAGAACCCGTCTGAAGTCCGTTCCTTTCTAGGACTAGCGGGCTATTATCGCCGGTTTATCAAAGGGTTCTCAAAAATCTCTGTGCCGCTTACCGCCCTTATGCATAAAGACAAGCCTTTTGTTTGGGGAACTGAACAAGAGACTGCTTTCCAAACCCTCAAGCATATGCTTTGCAATGCTCCCGTCCTCACTTTACCCGACGGAAACGACGACCTTATCGTCTATTGTGATGCCTCGAACCTTGGCCTTGGTTGTGTTCTCATGCAACGAGACAAGGTTATCACTTACGCATCTCGTCAGCTCAAGATCCACAAGAAGAACTATACAACCCACGACCTCGAGCTAGGTGCAGTTGTTTTTGCGTTAAAGATTTGGCAACACTACCTGTATGGTACCAAGTGTACAATCTTCACCGATCGTAGGAGCCTACAACATATCTTTGACCAGAAAGAACTTAATATGCGTCAACGCCGGTGGGTAGAACTTCTCAACGATTACGACTGTGAGATCCGTTATCATCCAGGCAAAGCAAATGTCATTACCGACGCTCTAAGCCAACGAAGCTATTTGCATAGCGCTCGTAATGTTCCAGCCCAGCATCTTCTCGAAACCCTTATCCGCGAAGCCCAACATGCTTGTTTTACCGAACGCACTTTGAAGAAGGAAAGGATCTACCACGATGGAGCCCATCTAGTGAATAAGTCGAATGGGATATTCCATTATCTGGACCGAATTTGGATCCCTAAGCGGACCGATTTACGACAGATTTTGATGGACGAAGCCCACAAGTCTCGGTATTCTATTCATCCCGGTGCCGATAAAATGTACCAGGACCTTCGCTACAAGTACTGGTGGCCGGGCATGAAGAGGGATATCGCTCTCTCTGTTTTGAAGTGCCTGACTTGCTCGAAAGTCGAGGCCAAGCACCAAAGATCCTCTGGCTTACTTGAACAACCCCCAACCCCTATGTGGAAGTGGGAAAGTATAGCCATGGACTTTATAACGAAACTTCCATGTACGCCATCAAGTCACGACAACATATGGGTTGTCGTCGACCGTTTGGCCAAATCTGCTCATTTTCTGCCGATACGAGAAGACTACAAGGTAGAAAGATTAGCCCGAATCTACACCGACGAGATCATTTGTCGACATGGGATGCCTCGCGACATCATCTCTGACCGTGATGCTCGATTTACCTCGCATCTTTAGGAAATATTTCAAACTGCACTCGGTACTACGCTTAATCTAAGTAGCGCTTTTCATCCCCAAACTGACGGTCAGACTGAGAGAACGATTCGTACCCTTGAAGACATGCTCCGTTCGTGTGTCATAGATTTCGGTGGTAATTGGGACGCATACTTACCTTTAGTTGAGTTCTCGTACAATAACAGTTATCATTCCAGCATTCAAATAGCACCGTTTGAGGCTTTGTACGGAAGAAAATGTCGATCGCCTATTGTATGGCACGAGATCGGGCACTCGCAATTAACTGGACCTGAGCTATTGCAAGAAACGACTGACAAAATCCTCCAAATTAAAGACAGTCTGCTGAAATCTCGGAGTCGTCAGAAAAGTTACGCCGATAGACGACGCAAGCCCCTTGAATTTGACGTTGGCGACTACGTACTCCTAAAGGTATCACCTTGGAAAGGTGTGGTCAGATTCGGCAAGAAAGGGAAACTAGCGCCTCGATATGTTAGACCTTTTAAGATTCTGGAAAGGATCGGAAAAGTCGCCTACAGACTCAAACTACCGGAGGAACTTAACAACGTACACCCGACTTTCCATGTGTCGAACCTCAGAAAGTGCCTGGCTGAGCATGATTTGTATGTACCTCTTGAAGATCTTCAAGTAAACGAAACACTACACTTCGTGGAGAAGCCTGTCGAGATCATGGATCGCCAAACCAAGCAGCTCAGACGCTCACGCATTCCCATTGTGAAGGTTCGACGGGAAGGCAAACGAGGCGCAGAGTTCACTTGGGAACTCGAAAGCGACATGAAGGCGAAGTACCCGCAGTTGTTTGTTACGGCTTCAGCCTAATTTCGGGACGAAATTCCCTTAAGTAGGGGAGGCTGTAACACCCCGTGTTTCGAAAGTCAAAGTCAAGATTGAGGTCAAAGGGAGACAAGATTGCTAATTGTGATCTGTCACTCCTTGCTAAATTCCTGATTGACTTCTTTGACTTGTAGATAGTCTTTTTATGCTTTTACGTTAGTTGTATTATGTGGAGTACTCGTTAATAATCAATGTTTATCGGATGTTTATTCGCTTTATCGCTTATCGCAATCGCACTCGCAACTCGAATTATGCGTTCTGGTTATTGTTTTATGTGTGTGTGCTACTTATGTGTTACTTGTGCATGTTTACTTATGTTTATGTGTGGTGATTAATCGAAACACAATCGCAACGCTATCACAATCGAATCATAAACGCTAAACGCAAGTTAATTATGATGATTGTATGTTAGATATAGTAGTTGGGATTAAAAGTAATTTGATGAGAAACTCTATCGCATCGCAATGCTCAACACACGAATCGAAACATCAAAAATCGTCGCGCCAATCACTCCAATCGAGTGGCCAGCCGATCGAGCTGCCACCCGATCGGGCTGCCACCTGATCGAGTTGCCACTCGATCGAGCTGCCACCCGATCGGGCTGCCACCCGATCGACCAACCACTTTCCCCCACTTTCCTTTTATGGAAACCCTATAAATACCCCCATATGTCACATCATTTGATGTTGACAGCTCTCACTCGACCAACTCGCTCCTGCTCACTTTTCTTCCGATTTCTCGCGATTCTTGTAAGTTTTCAACCTAAATCTTGTACTTTCTTGATCTACATGCACTCCTACACCTTTCTATCTTTTGAATCTTAACTTTTAACCGTGAAATCACTAGATTTGAGGTGTTCTAGGATGATTTCATCATGGTGTTAATAAGAACTTCATGTTTTGGCTTCAATCCACCAAGAACAACTTAGATCTGAACGATTTCCACATGAATAAACAAAGATCTTGTAGAGATCTGAACATATTCATGGTGAAAAGGATTGAAAGATGGTTTTATAACTTTCTTTCAACTCTTTTACACTCAATGCACTCAAAACCGATAGAATCGGAGCTTGTTCTAATCTTCTACTCCTTCTTGTTGATGTGTTGGTTCAAGATCTGGATTCTATCCAAGAGATTACTGATTTCGGGTTAAATATGAAACACCGTCTCGAACAGTTAACTGGTCGGACTAGGGTGGTTCCTATCCGATCGGGCCACTAAGTCTTGACGAGGTTTATGTTGTTTGACACAACATCGTACAGCTGGAGAAAACGCAAACTATCAAAACAACCAAAGTATAAGACGATCAGGTCATCTGGGACGGATTGCCGTCCGATCGGATTGCCACCCGACCGGACAGGCACCCGATCGGCTTGCACCTTGGGTCCCACACTTAACTTTTATTTCAACTTTAGGTTTGAACATCGAACGGATTGCCGTCCGATCGGATTGCCGTCCGATCGGATTGCCACCCGACCATGTGATGTTTTGACTTCAACACTTAAACAATTTTCAACAGGTTCAATGCATACGGATTACCACCCGATCGGATAGCCATCCGATCGAGTGACCGTCCTGCGGTGAACTTGTTCTCAACCTGAGAAGCCTCGCCAATCGGATCGCCATCCGATTGAACGACCGTTCGATCGACCGACCTGAAGGGTAGAGATACTACTCTGTTTTCAAAATGCTACAATGAAAACTTCAAAAGATAAGCCATCATACACAAACACATCCATCCCAAACGAGGTGACAATCCAATCGAATGGTCATCCGACCGGGTGACCATCCGAACGGATTGCCACCCGATCGACTGGCCATCCTATCGGATTACCATCCGATCGGATTACCGTCCGATCCATTGACAATTGTATCGTTTTACGTGCCGCTTATCGTTATGTTATCGTTCTGATCAAGCTAAACTTACTCTAGCGCTCCCTTCAATCCATCATCGCTGTGAGTATACTCGAACCCTTTTTGATTTACGCACTTTTGGGTGTTACATACGTTACTTATTCTAAATCACATCAAACACACTACGCAATACTTTAACGCTAACCGTTACCGCATGTTATACGTGACTTAATGAATGCTTGTTTGTTATGTTTACACATGGATTGCTGTCTACCTGCCTTAGCAACGATAGTACTATAGTTTGGACTCAGCACCTGTTCACTCAGGGCTTGTTAAGGACAATTAATTACATGGCTCATAGTGGTGAGTGTGTATTACGAACTGCCTTGGGCAGTCAACCCGCAGTCATTGGTATTGATAGGATCATGTCGATAACTAACGTGCTTCATTTCACACTTTGTACGTGCTGGTTATGCGTAATCGATTTCGAACTCTATTATATCTATTAAACTTGTATGCTCACCTTTACACTATGTGCATTGACCTTTACTTTAACGTATGTGGCAGGTGCTTAAGATGTTTAAATGCTTGGCTTGCTGTGAAATCGGGGCTAGGAAAGGTCTAGAAACAAATAAACGAATTGTCTGTATTTGAAATCTGAGTTGTCGGAACAGAACAATTTGACTTTATTTTGTCTGTAATAATTATGTTACTTATTATGTCATGGTATGGGACGTGATGCTTTAAATAATTGGAAATCGTAGTTGTTATGGAAACTTCTGGACAATCTGTTTCGCTCAGTGCCACGCCCCGATGTTTCTGCCATCGGTTGGGGTGTGACAATCACCCTTTATAGTGTGTGTAGGAGTCTCGAGATCCAAGATTCATCGTAAGAGTTCTTGTCAAAAAAAGGCCATGATTGGCTAATCTCTTACATCAATTGGTGAAGATAAATCTTTTATGTATTACTTTTGATTTCCAAGCTTTGGCTACTTTTTGCTTGGGTATGTATTAATGACTTTAAGAAATCGTTTTTTATATTGAAAGTGAACTTTACTCTTTCATTTCTTCATGTTTTGTTGATTCACTCATTCGTGTCTTTACGATTTATATAAAGCGCATTAACTGCCTGGAAGGGGGCTAGAAGGGTGGTTTGGGTAAAGTTCTTGGCTCGTTCAGTGTATAGATCATGCGAGGACTTGGTTCAAGCTTATTAGGACTTCTCATGAGGCAGATAACATCAAATCGGGGAAGTAAGAACAACTTGAATCCCTTATAAATAAACTACTATTAAGACTTTAACCCGGCCTTGCGGGACTGTATCACTGCTGACTCAGACCAATATGGCCTAGGGTAGCGTTGCCTCCAAAAGGGGACATGCCACATTTTGCTTTAATAACTTACTTAATTATCGTTAAATAATCCGGTCTTGCGGGACTGTATCCCTGCTGACTAAGACCAATATGGATGAGGGCAACATTGCCTCCAAAAGAAGGACATGCCACAATAACTAAAATAATCTCTTAAAAAGCCTAAAGTACGGAAATCATCAAAGGATACGTAAAAGAGGAATCAGAACCAAGTGATTCTATCTTGTTCATTGTTTCTTATAATATTTTACTTTCATTTCATTTTTTTACTAAAATCTTTTCTCAAAATTTTGGTTAGATTAGACGTTGACGATATTCCGGTATTAAAAGCTCTTGTGTCCTTAGACGACCTCGGTATCTTGCCATCACTATACTACGCCAACGATGGGTGCAATTGCCCTAAGGTGTTGTAGAGAGTGATTGTATGATATCGTGTTTGTAAATTTAAAGTTTAATACACGTGTAAAAAGTGCTAAAAATATATGAAAAAATATAACACGCTCGCGCCACGTCACTAACCATTACTAAACCCTAAAATATATAAGGGATAAATCATGAAAAAACTCTTCTTTGTGATAAAATTCTATTTATCCATTACTAAACCTTGAACCCTAATCCCTAAACCCCCAAAAAAGCTATACCCTAAAAGCTAAACCCTAAAGGCTAACGCCTGAAAGCTAAAAACTAAATGCTAAAGCTAAACCTTAAACCCTAAAAACTAAACCGCATAAAAATTCAACGCAAATATCAATCATCTGAGAGAGTTTTCTTGCGTGATTAGGGTTTACCCCATGCGTGATTTCTGATTTTGTTCATGTGCGATTATGTGTTTTTGTGCATGCGTGATTAGGGTTTGATTTTTATAACATGCGTGATTTAGTATCGTATGGATAACGCGTTAAGGAATATTGTACGTTAACATTCCCACACACACACACATATATATATATATATAATATATATATATGGTGGGGTATTGTAAAAGGGTTTTTTGTGAGAAGTGTAAGAAGTGTTTTAAACCCTTAGATCTTGTAGTTAATGTTTGAGATCAAAAGGGCTTAAAATGTAAATTATGTTTTATTTTTTTCACGAATTTGGCTAGATTAGGGGTAATAGTGTCTTCTTATTTAAATAAATAAGCTGCCCTCAACCTCCATGCACATGCAAGTTCCTCCCCCACCCCGTCTTTTTTAAACGCCAATAACTTTTTATACGTAACTTTAAAAAAATACGCTATAATGACGAGCATTTTTTATCTTTAATATGAGTACCATTTTACAATACTTATATAGAGAAAAAAATTACGTTTCAGCCGGAGGTTTTAGTCCATGGTGTTTTGTCTATGTTCATACAATGATGTTTTAATTGTTTGTGATCCAAGTTAGGGTGATTTAAAATCTGGAAAGGTTGTATTGTGATTCAATTCGTGGTGTTTTAACATTTGAAATAACAATACAATCATCCCTAGATGGTGTTAAAACACCATGAATTGAATAACAATACAATCAATCCAGATGTTAAAACACCATGACTGTATTAGAATTCAAGTCGTGGTGTTTTTTTAATTCTGTATGGTGTTTTATACCTGTAAAATAACAAAAAAAACTTTTCAGATGTTAAAACATCACAAATCAGTTATTGATACGTAAAAAAAAAGAACTGTCTCCTAAAATAACTCCTAAAGCAATTATTAAATTGGTTTTTGAAGTTAAATACCTTATTACCCTTAATCCATAAAATTAAATAATGTCACGTGTCGTCTCCATAATATTTCTTACACTTCTCACAAACTTCACCATTTTATAACAACTTGAACACGTGTGTGTGTGTGTGTATATATAATTGCTTAGAGCATTTACACCTCTTTCACCATTTTTACCCTATAATTACACTAAAAATTACTATATTTTTTTTCAATTTAGTAATATTTTCATTATACTTTTATCATTATCTTTTCCCTCTCATCTACTCACAATCACTTTCATAATATATTAAAAAATTATAAAAGGTGAATATGTGTCCTCAAATATACATATGAACAATAACATTTTCTCTCATTCACTGACAACTACTTAGAGCATTAAGATCATATCCATCAAATCATGTGAGGGTGATCTTTATATAGTAAAAAAGTTGTTGTAAGTGGAGGAGAGAGAAAATGTTACTGTTCATCTGTATATTTTGGAGACACTATTCAACCTTTATAGTTTTTTAATATATTTTAAGAGTGGTTGTGAGTGAAAGAGAGATAAAATGTGATGATAAAGAATTAAAATATAATTTAATTGAAAGGAGAGAAAAAATATAATTATTTTTAGTGTAATTATATGATAGATTTGCTGGAAGACATGTAAATGCTCTACACAACTACTCTCTATAACATAAAGAACACTCAAAAAGTCACAAATATGAATGCTCTTATATGAGTTATATCATTTATGAAGCAGTGGTTAACCGAAAGGTTAGTCCACGGGTCGAGTTTCGTCAAGTAGGGTTAATCCCTTCTTTCCTCGATCGATGGCCGGGTCGTCCTCTAATCCGTCTCCTGCACAATGAAAACACACCGTGACTCGTAACGAGGAGGATGGGGTGGGGGTGGCTCCTTGTAAGCACTCTCCGGCGTGAGAATAAGTATTTGCTTGGGAGCAAGATAAATATTTGAGTAGTATTTGTGAGAGAGTAGATTAGCGTTATCTCAAACCTGGTTCGGGATGGGTATTTATAGCCGAAAAGCGAAGGAGGAGGGCCCAAAGGGCCGCTAGATGGGCCTAGGACCTGAGTGACAACGCGTAGCCTTTTGTAGGTGTGTCAGGAGCGCCGGTCACGGGAGTGTTGGGCGCACCCGGAGGTGTTGCCACGTCCTACTGGTGTTGTCAGTCTGTCTACCAGCTTTTATGCATGTGGGCTGGGCAGCTGCGCATTGGGCGGTCGGCTGACCGCTGCTTTCAGTGCCAGGGCAAACCACTTGCTGGTTTGGTTACTGAAGTCAAAGTGTCAGTTCCACTTGTTCGACAATAGGATGCGGTTTTGGACTGCGTCGCTTTGTGTGGTAACCTGAGTACAAACTAAACATCCTTATTGCCGTTATGCGCGTGCCCGCGCATGACCGCAACCTGGAAAATGTGTTTGACAGAAAGTGAATGGTAGTAGCCACTACCATTCTTGGCAGTGATTACCGTAACCCTTGTATGTTGAGGAAACCATCCATTTTCATACACAAGGTGAGTCTTCTCATATTTCCTCGAGTGGGAAAGCAAACCGGGTTCGCGCGAGCCCGCACGAACGTAGTTGAGTCCTTGTCAGTAGAGGCAAGTGAATGGTCACTCGCGCCCAAGCCTGATGCGAGATTTGGGACCATACCCCTTCAATCATAATTATATACATGTAATTAATCATAGTAAACAAAAAACTATATATATATATATATAATAACTAATGAATAGTAATTTTAATATCTACATATGATAAAATTAAAAGTGAATGAACAGTGATGATTTTTTTATATTGAATAATACCTTATATTCATTTATTAGACTATGGGGTATGGGGCGTGGGTTGGGTACAAATGCCCAAGTCACCACCCCGGGTGGGCTTGGGTTTCGGTGTGGCCTCTTGGGCGGGAGTTTCATCTGTGGCCGGCTCTCATTGGCTTGGTTGGCTAGGCCATAGCGGCTAGGTTTAAATTTAAAAAAAAAATAACCGTTTGGCTGAATAATACCTTATATTCATTTATTAGACTATGGGGTATGGGGCGAGGGTTGGGGCGTGGGTTGGGTACAAATGCCCAAGTCACCACCCCGGGTGAGCTTGGGTTTCGGTGTGGCCTCTTGGGGGGGGGGGAGTTTCATCCGTGGCCGGCTCTCATTGGCTGGGTTGGCTAGGCCATAGCGGCTAGGTTTAAATTTAGACTATGGGGTATGGGGCGAGGGTGCCCAAGTCACCACCCCCGGTGGGCTTGGGTTTCGGTGTGGCCTCTTGGGCGGGAGTTTCATCCGTGGCCGGCTCTCATTGGCTGGGTTGGCTAGGCCATAGCGGCTAGGTTTAAATTTTAAAAAATAACCGTTTGGCTTGCTCTCATTGGCTGGGTTGGCTAGGTTTAAATTTTAAAAAATAACCGTTTGGCTGAATAATACCTTATATTCATTTATTAAACTATGGGGTATGGGGCGAGGGTTGGGGCGTGGGTTGGGTACAAATGCCCAAGTCACCACCCCAGGTGGGCTTGGGTTTCGGTGTGGCCTCTTGGGCGGGAGTTTCATCCGTGGCCGGCTCTCATTGGCTGGGTTGGCTAGGCCATAGCGGCTAGGTTTAAATTTAGACTATGGGGTATGGGGCGAGGGTGCCCAAGTCACCACCCCGGGTGGGCTTGGGTTTCGGTGTGGCCTCTTGGGCGGGAGTTTCATCCGTGGCCGACTCTCATTGGCTCGGTTGGCTAGGCCATAGCGGCTAGGTTTAAATTTTAAAAAATAACCGTTTGGCCAAGCCAAACGGTTTACTCAAGTCACTATAAAACCCCCCAACCCCACCGCCTGTACACATCGCTACCCCAAACCTACACTCCGCCTACCCGAACCCGCTACCCACACTTGATACCGGCACAACGCGATAAAGGGCCGCCAACCCGATGAGACCCGTTACTGGCCGGAAGCTTTCGCTAGCTACCGGCACAACGTGGGGAACGACCGGCACAATTTAAACGCGTGCCAACACAAGTGGCGCGAGCTACGACCGAAGCTCGACCGTTTTAAAGCCTACTACGATAGCGTCCCGGGCGGTGATATAAGTCACGAAGACCGGGTGGCGGTGGCCAACATCCAGTTCCGGGGCAAGGAGCGGAAGCCGTTTGACAAGCTCGCCCTGTTCGAAATCTACCAAACGCTTTAGGCTTTTTTTTTTAATTTTGTAATCCTTTTTTTTTAGAATTTTGTAATTTTTAGGAACTTTTAATAATAATTTTAGGCTTTTTTTTAATTCTGTGTGTATTTTTTTTATTTTAGGTTTTTTTAAAATTTTTATAAAACTGGCCAACCCACGCGGGCTAGCCACGCCCCGCCATACCGACTCAACACGTCACTTACCAGCGGAGGGCTTGAAGTCCACGTGTCAACCCATGCCCCAAACCCCCGCCCCACCATACCCTATGGTCGAAAACATCAATACCTTTCGCGCAACACGCGTCATTTACAAACACTAGTTATAATAATATATAACTTTTTTAATACTTTTCTTATTTTAATTAATATTATAATAATAGTTTTTTCCTTCACTTTTTAACTTTAATCATTTTTTTATTATCACAGGTTAGAATGGTGTCAATCGGTATCGAGACTAGGGCTGTCCAAACTGCTCGACGATCGAAGATCGCTCGACGATCGCTCGAAAAATGCTCGAAAAATGCTCGTTCGATTCCCGCTCAGTTTGTAAATGAGCCGATCGGATCGGTTCGATTCAAATTCAATCCGAGCATGAGCATAGCTCCGCTCGCTCGTCGATCGCTCGGTTTCGCTCGAATTATTTTTATTAATAATTAATATATATATTTATATTATAGATTTTATAGATAAAAACCCAAAAAAATACAATTGCCCAAAAAAAACTAAAAGCCCAAATAACATTCAACCTAACTTAATATTTAATATATAAATCTAAGTATCTAACCCTAAATCTATTCTTCCCTAATCAGTCGTATTCAAATTGCCGCTCTAATCTCGGTCTCACTCTCCGGTCTCCACAGTCACAGACTCACAGTCTCCGTCTCCGACCCTCTAATCTCCGACACACATATCGCCGCTGTCTCTAGTCTTCAATCTTCGGACGGTCTTCAACAGTTCTTCAATCTGCTGTTTTTTTTAATCTGCTGTTTGGTATGTTATGTTTCTGTTTGGTATGTTTGTTATAGTAGCATAGAGCAAGATGGAGATCGATGACATTCGACAGTTGGCAAAATTTTGATGTAAACATGGTTGGTGATTAGCTGTTGTTTGTCCCAGGTCCTTTCTAGCTTCTTGCTAGTTGGGCCTGGTTGGTTGTATTCGCACTTTATTTTGTGTTGCTTTTGTATTCGCACTTTATTTTATGTTTCTTATGTATTCGCACTTTATTTTATGTTGCTTTTGTATTCGCACTTTAAGTTAGAATTTGTTTTTGTTGAACGAAGCATTATTATTCAATCGAGCGAAAAACGATCTGCTCGCTTTTTTTTGGATTTGATAAAAACCGAGCGAAACCGAGCCGATCGGATCGGTTCGATTCAAATTCAATCCGAGCATGAGCATCACTTTTGCGATCGGTTTTACAAATTTGATCCGCTCGGATCGGATCGGTTGTAATTCAATCCGAGCATGAGCAGACTCTCGATCGGATCGGATCGTGAACACCCCTAATCGAGACAGTACTGGTATCAAAAATACCGGTACAGTCCTGTTTGGTATCGGTACATGAAGGTAAAAACCGACAATAGTAAGAAAAACTTCAAAAATTGATGCTGAATTAATATTGGAAATCTTGGGTAAAGATCAAATAGGAAGTTAATTTTCTCTAGGAAGGATAGGAAGCCATAGGATTATGACATGTGGCAAATTTTAAAATAAAGAGAAAGGGTATTTTAGTCAATCCAACTCCTTCTTCTTCCTTTTTCAAAACCCAGTAAATTCAAAAACCCATCATTTTCAAAATCCACCATCTTCAACTATTTCTTCACTTTCTATCTCAATAATCACTACATTATAGTGCGATTTTCATCACAAATCAATGATTCAGAACCCGATCAACGTGTTCTTCAGCTTTTTTTTGAAGAAAACCCAGTTTAATTTCATAAAAAAATCTCGTTTTTTCCGGTGATTTTGGAGATAATCACTCGATTCGTTCGATTCGAGCGTTGATAAGTGTTTCTATCATTCAAATTCCGTCAATTGATGAAGAAATCGGCTTCGATCCATGTAAGAAATTCTTTAATTTCATTTTCATGATCTGGGTTTTTTATTTAGTCATTGCGTTTTACGATCTTTGCGGGGGTCCGGGGGCGGCAGCCCCCGGTAGCGGGGTCCCAGGGGCGGCAGCCCCTGGCGGGGTCCAAGGGGCAGAGCCCCTGGCTGGGGTTGAGCTCATTTCGAAGACAGTAATTCGTAGACAATTCAGACAGTTCACAGTGACAGACAGTTTTATGTGTCCATTGCGTTTTAGAAATAAGACAGTTCACAGTGACAGACAGTTCACAGTGACAGACAGCTATTGCGTTTTAGAAAAAAACACATTTTTAAGTGTTTTTAGTCATTGTGTTTTAGGTAAAACACATTTTTTAGGTGTTTTCAGTCCATTGCGTTTTAGAATGAGTCATTTTTAAGTGTTTTCTGGCCATTGCGTTTTACATATAAGACATTTCTTTGTATTTTTGGTGCATTGCGTTTTAGGTAAAACACTTTTTTATGTGTTTTCAGTCCATTGCGTTTTAGAAAACAGACATTTTAAGTGTATTCTGGCCATTGCGTTTTACAAATAAGTCATTTTTTTGTGTTTTTGGTGCATTGCGTTTTAGGTAAAACACATTTTTATGTGTTTTCTGGCCATTGCGTTTTACAAAAAAGTCATTTCTTTGTGTTTTTTGTGCATTGCGTTTTAGAAAAATGTCATTTTTTAGGGTTTTTTTTCATTGCGTTTTACGATACTGGGGTTTTTTCTATTGCGTTTTACGCAACTGGGTTTTAATTTTTTTTTTCAAAATATAGCAATAGTATACTCGTTTTAAAGATAAAAAAACGCTCGTTTTTTTGGTGCAATTTTTATAAAAAAATAATGTCGTATGAAAGAGTTATTAACGTTTAAAAAATGGGGGGAATTGGAGGAGAGAGAAACTATTGGCTTGGATTGACTAGATTGCCCCTGAAAAAAGTCACGCGCCTCTTTTTTTCTTTCAATTTCCCTGATTTAATCTTAGCCCTTGATTAAGTAAATGGATGGTCAAGATCACTTCCTAGCCTTCCTAGCCAAATAAACTTCCTATTATATCTCCACCCTGGAAATCTTTTGGTTCGGGAAATTCAGTACTACTACCCGATACAATTTCCATGCACAAACTCATTTATTAAATGAGGTTAAATAAAAGCTATAGCTTCCGCTCAACTAAGTTTTTTCAACCGATACAAACTGAATACTTCCCACCCACAAAAATTATTTTCCACACACGAAAACTCCAGCCTTGTATTTTTCCCCTCAATTGTTTGTTTGTTGTAGTTTAACATCAATCAATTTTGGTTTTTAACAGAAAATTTCTCCCATTTTTCACCTTCCCTGCTGTATGTATCTACTGCTACTATTCAAACATTTATCTTAATCTCACCATCACCGACACCAACGATCCTACGTCACCACCACCGTTTCAAGATCTACACATTGCAGGTCCCCATTCACGTTCTACACTCAACTTTTCAACTCAGATCTCTCAAATTAGGTTGCAAATACAACAATATTATTACACCGGTGCGGTTGTTGCCAAATTGGATGGGGACCGGTCCTTCAACGCCGCGGTGGGGCGGCGAGGTGTCGCAGGACACGGCGGAGTTTCTAATCGGAACATTCGTTGGCGGTAAAACGTTTCCGTTAAACTCTGATTACTGGCAGAAGTTACTGGAGCTTCCTTTTGATCTCCATTGGCCTGCTAATCGTGTTCAACAAGCTTGCCACACGTTCGGTTAGTTCTGTTTCTAAATTAGGGTTACATTATGTTTAAATTTGATTGCATATGTATATGACTTATAGAAATGTTTTATGTAGTTAACGGTATTTGTTATAGTTTGATATTGATTTAGGTTAGTGCTCAAATAGTTGAATTAAACCTACACTTAGAGCATTTCCGGTATCTGCGTCGCGATCCGACATGGAGCATAGGTGGCAGTGTCGGTTATGGCACTGTTGGAGGTGCTCTTAGTGTCATGGCACTATATATTTATTGTATGCACTATTTAGAACTAAGATGTTGTTATTGATTTATTAATTTATTTCATTTTGCAGCACAGAACAATTGTTCTACAAGGCACCTTGCAAAGATCTTAGTTCACTTGACGTGGTGTTTGCAAGAGTCGCTGTCTAACCCTGATTCGGCGGCTTCGATGAAGGCTGTAAATGCATCGTACATATCATCTGTTTTTTTAAAGTATTCAATTGAAAATTTGAAAAGTGAGAACCTTGAGGATTTGTATTTGTCTCTAGATGAGAATGAGACGATACCCGACAATATGCATAAAGGTAGCTGATATTACATTATGATATAATCCTCTAATTTGAAGTTTTATTAATTAAAATGGCGTATTAACTTATCTTGTTGGCCTCAGATGAGAGCATCATAAATATGGTTATGCATGCTGTGATTAGCTATATTGGCAAAGTGGATGTAAGGTATATTTCAGGTTATTACTAATTACTTATTACTTAATTTATTTATTAGGCAAAGGTTTGTTGTTTAATCTTTTCTTGTTTATATACAAATACGCAGTCCCAAGACGTATCTCCTGCATCATGAACTGTTGAACTTCATGCTCATTGCTATGTCTACCCAACTTCTTTCTGGGCCATCACCTGGACCAAATGATGTTCACCCTTTCCTTGATGCAGCTATGAGTCAGGTAACATCAGTTATGATTTATGAAAGTAATGATGTATAATATATAAAGTTATAAACTAGTGAGCCATTTTCATTTGGTGAAACCTAAGACAACAATGAAAGAAACCACTTTTTTGAAAAAAAAAACTTTTTTAATTTGCAGGAAAGTTCTTTGGTAGGTTTGGTTGTTCATAAACTGCTGCTTAACTACATCTCACGCCCAAGATCCAAAAGCAGTGCATCTTATACTTTAATGTCTGAAGAAAATCAGCTTGGTGTACTGAAGAGAGTTGGTTCTGCTGCTGGTATATTTTACTTGGCCTCTTATATTGTTCATTTTTTTTTCAACTTGCTACATATAGAGCCGGAGATCATAATTGATGAAAAGTTTCATAACTGAATAATGTTTTTACATTGTTGGCCAAACAAGTTAGTGGTTCATAAAAGTCACATACTAAATGCAATATCCCATACAAAATCTGTTGCGGAGTATGTAGGCTTTGGCCCACATGCTATAGCTGAAAATTAGAGAGGGAATTAGGTTAGGGTCCGGCCGGTTCTAATCAGTTAGGTGTATTTCTTGTTTAGCAAGGGTTTAACCGTAATGTTAGTCTATAGGTATAATCTCCTGTACTTGTAATCATTATCACTCAATGATACGAAAACCCTAGTTGCCCCCGTAGACGTAGATTTCACACCGCGGCTGGACCACACAAAATCTCTCGTGCTCGTTTTGATCCCAACAAAATCGACTATGATCTTCTAGGTTGCGAACTGTACATTTCCATATAATACAGTTTTGAGGAACACTGGTTTTACCGCTTATGATAAAAAAAGATATTTATTTTTTGCAATACGTCTGATATTATGTTACACATGTTAGTACGATTCTATCAGGGTTTTAATTCTTGTACAACTAATGTTTGGACGTTCCAAATTGCATTTCGTTTCTTCAATGATGTATCTGATAAAATGTTCCCTGTACTTCACTTGCAGCAAATATAGTGTTATATCCACTCAGCTACTTTGTCAATTCAAGTGTTGAAGCTTCTAGAAGTCAACTGGCTGACAGCAGTATCAATATACTACTTCTTCTCATTCATTATCGTAAATGCATTCTTGTGGAATCTGTTAAAAACAGCAACACTAGTGTCACTTCCGAGTCTCTTCTGAAAGACGAAACGTATTTTGCTGAAAACCCATATTGCAAAGCCTTGGAAAATGTTAGGGATGTTGAGTGTAAGTTCCTTCTTATCTTGTTATCATAGTTGTTAATAGCAAATAGCGACAAGGGACCTATATGCTACATAGCGAATAGCGACAAATAGCGACCGCTATTTTATATATAGCGATACACTAGAAAAAGAATTTTGAAAATTTTTATATGTATATTATATCAATACCTTGGTATATATATGCTATTTTACATGTATATTTAACAAAAACCTATAAATCCAGCTATTTTATAGCTATATCTAATTGCTAAAAAAAACTAACTGTCGCTATTCACGCTATTGGTCGCTATGAATAGCGACACTTGGTCGCTTCGCTACATAGCGCGCTATAGCGGTCGCTATAGCCGCTATTGACAACTATGCTTGTTATCATTTTATAGTTTGTACTTGATTTTTACAACTATTGCATTATGAATTATGTAATCTGTATTTCAGTTGATCGGGTGGATATCGAGGGAAATGCACATAGCGGTCCAGTTGTGAGACTGTCGTTTGCTTCTCTCTTTGACACACTTGGCATGTGAGAGCCCGTTTTACTTTGATCCGATAGCTGTATTTTAGATCATTCATTTAGCGTATTCCTTACAAATTACAACACACTCATTTTGCCACATCTGATTAACCTCTGCAGGTGCTTGGCTGATGAAACCGCAGTTCTGCTACTGTATGCGTTGGTTCACGGGAATTCAGACTTTCTGGAATATGTTCTCGTTCGAACTGATATAGACACATTGGTATGAAGCAACTTCGTATATTTAGTTATTTACTAGTTTGTCTTTTTTACTGTTCATCCCATTTATCTTGCCTAAGAGTCTTCATACTGTTAAATGACCAGTTGATGCCGTTGTTGGAGACACTTTACGATGCTTCAAGGAGAACATCAAATCAAATCTATATGGTGCTGATTATTCTGCTTATACTTAGTCAAGATTCTTCTTTTAACGCTAGCATACACAAGCTGGTAACTTCATATTATCTGCCCTGGCTATATGATATAAAGTCCCTTTTAAAGTATTTGTTACACGGAGAAAGTTTTAAATACAAAAGGCTCTTAATGTGCGAAGGTACGCAGCCACCAAATTGCGTTGCGTGGAATTCCATATTTTCAGAGGGAAGGGTAAATTAGGCAAATCAGATGAAGTGTAATAACATGCGCTTTTTTTTAACAATAACATGCGAATCTGAAAACATAACATGTGTGATTAAACATAACATGCGTTTCTGCAAACATAACATGCCTTTTTTAGTTATGTGTAGTTATACAGAACATGTGTTTCTGAAATCATAACATGCGTTTTTTAAAACAACCTCCATCGTCTTCAACATTTGTTACACTGTAACTCATAGATTTTTACTCTGTGGTTCTTATCAATTGCAATCATAAACAAATTATTTAGACTGTTCTTGTGAATCATTCGGTTAATCGATTAGAGATTATGCATCTAATCAATCAAATCGGTCAAATTTGTCTATGTTCTTCAATCATAAGATTCAATTGAATTGTAATTGATGCTTATGCCCTTCCCACTCGATTTTGTAATTGAATTCAAAGTTAATTACGTATTATGCCACCGCGTAAATTGAGCCCTAGATTGAATCAGATGTGTGGTTCAGATGATCGTGTACGCATCGCACGTTAAGGGGCTATTGTATGTTAACCCACCCCTTGTTACATGAGACTATTATCCTGATGTACCAACATTTTGTTAGATTTTGCCTTCTGTTCCATGGTATCAAGAACGCCTTCTTCATCAAACATCTCTCGGTTCTCTCATGGTCATCATTCTAATTCGGACAGTGAAGTATAACATGTCTAAGATGCGGGTACGGCAATATATTCATATGATCATATCAAAGTCTACATTTTCATAACATTATACAATGATGTTTTATGGAACAGGATGTTTATCTACATACCAATTGCCTTGCAGCTTTGGCTAACATGGCGCCACACGTGCATCGGCTAAGTTCATATGCATCACAACGCCTGGTTAGCCTTTTTGATATGTTGTCACGCAAGTACGCCATTACCCCTCGTCTTTTTTTGTGTCTTATATTATATGAGTCTCTGATTACTGGTTTTTAATGGGCATAATCTAATATCCAGATATGCAAAACTAGCAGAGCAAAAGAATGATAAAATGCAAATGAGCGATAGTGACCCCAAAGACGATGATAAACTTCCTGAGGACACGGTAGTAAATTGTTATTATTTCAACGTTTTCTTTTTTATTTCTTATTTTATAATCTTCTTACTTGCAAGCTGTTGTTCCAGTCAGCAGAATTGCACATATATACCGACTTTCTGAGGATCGTATTGGAAATACTAAACGGAATCCTGACTTATGCACTGCCGAGAAATCCAGAGGTAATTGGTGATCATTATATTTTTAAGGTATCATGTGTCAGGTTATATATGCAACCTTTGACATTTTATGGTATCATGTGTCAGGTGATATATGCAATTATGCACAGGCAGGAGGTTTTTCAACCTTTCCGGAATCATCCACGCTTCAATGAGTTGTTGAACATATTTTCTGTATGTACCAAAAATCAAAATCTATAATTTGTGATATACTTATGCTGGATGGTAATTAATTATGTTGAGTGTGCATGATGCTGATCCTATTCTATGGCTTTTCAGGTGTTGGACTTTTTTAACAGCCGTATGGACGCACAAAAGTTGGATGGAGAATGGTCGGTTGAGAAAGTGCTTCAATTAATCAACATAAACTGCAAATTTTGGCGAGGTGACGGCTTGAAGGTAATCATGGATATTACAACCACATTATTTTCTCAAAACCAGATTTTATATTTTTATTATTGTTGCAACTAATTCTAATACTAATGACTCTATTATCACATAAATTTTCTCAACAAACATCCCCCTTTCATTTTGTAGATGTTCACGCAACTACGGTTCACGTACGAGCAAGAAAGCCACCCTGAAGAGTTCTTCATTCCATATGTGTGGCAGTTGGTAATCGCTCGCAGGTACATATCTTTTTTATTTCTTTTTTGAAACAATCAAAATACACAAACCATAGGTTCAAAAGATTTGCATAGTAACACAGTGGCTAAAAGACATTGGTACCCTTGCATACCGAATTAGTAACGTGTTTTGACTTTCAAATCGATGTTCTAGTTATTTGCGTTTATGGTTTGATGTTCACAATCCACTTTGTTGTGCAGTGGTTTCAGTTTCGATCCAAGTAGCATAAACTTATTCCCGGTCGAGCTGCCTGTGGAGGTTCGTTTCTTTACTTTTTCTTCTTTAAAAAGTTATTTTCGGGTTCGATGGTTTGACTTCTGAATGCAGGTCAGCTATGCTCCTGGGGAGATCAATAAAGACCAAAAAATGCAGTTAAATGTGAAGGAGGCTGTGGAATCATCTGTTTAGAGAACACAATCGTTTTTATGTACATATATATAGAGAGAAAAATAAATACTTACAAATAAATAAATGTATATGAATTGTGAATTTATAACACATTTTTTTTTTGACAAAAGCATTGAGGTGTTTGCAACATTACTTATGATTAGTTATCAATAGATAACCAAGAATATATAGTAGTAATTAGGAAAGGCACACATTTTTTTAAGAACTCTGCTTCCAATGAAAATGATAATCCATAATCAAGAAAAAATAGAATAATTTTGAGAGTAAATTGCCATTTTAGTCCTGAGGTTGGGTCCAAATTGTCATTTTAGTCCAAATAGTTGTCATTTTAGTCCAAATAGTTTTTCTTTCTCCTCTGGGCCCCTACTCTGTTTATCATTATATACATAACTTAAAACTTATAATTTACGCAACTTGAATTACTAATAATTTGAAATGGAATGCTAACATGAATAATATGCTAGTACTGCTAAATCTTAAACATCAGTTTGACTATAGATTTCGTTAATGTTTTTTCACTTTCATATCATGTTTTATTTTTTTATTTTTTTTACATGAATATTGAAGTTTAAACATTTTTTTAAATGACCACAAAATATTTTATACTCTGAAGTTTAACGATTTTATTTCCTTAATTTTTTCTTTCTGTTGTTATACAAAGTGTCATTATCGTAACGAACCAGACTGATATTGTTAATAACTAAAGTAAATCAAACACGTCCCATTAGTATATCCTATCGATCAAATGTAAACTCAAGGTGTTATATAAATATCCTCTACAATAATGAGAAATAACTTAATTATTTTTAATCTTATTAGAACCATAAATTAAAATATAAATTAAAGATTATATAAATTTAATTTAAATACTCATTTAATTATTTATTTATTTTTAATTTAAGTATTTTAATCATAAATAAATAGAGACAAAATCCATATAATCTTTAAAAAATAAAGGTTAAGAAATTGAACAGAAAGTTAAAATGGAATAATATATGTAGAAATTATTTATATTTAATATATTATTATCTATATTACATAATTTATTAAAATAAGAGTTATGAGTTAATTTAAGATACTAATACTATTAATTTAAAATATTAATAAATTAAAGGAGAGAATGTCACATTACATTAGTTGGAATCCTTTATTAGAGTTGGATGATTAGATGACATCACCAACAAGGAACATTCCACCTTCGAAGATAAAATCCAATTTTTGGATAGAGGTATAATAAAATTAAGGAGTAAATTACAAAACTCGTCCTTTACGTTGACACCAGATTGCAAAGTGTGTCCTTTGTCTTTAAAAAATACAAAAAACATACTCGATGTTTGCATTTGCAAACAATTGCATGTCATGTCCTTTAGCCCTAACTCTTTTATTTTTCATGGTTAAATCTGATCAAGTGGACCACACATGAGGGTATTTTGGTCATTTTACCCTATTTAATCAGATTAATAAATTAATAATCCAACCCACTTTTTAACTCTCTCTCTCTCTCTCTCTCTCTCTCTCTCTCTCTCTTTCTCCCTACCAAATTTAGATCTCTCTTTCCTTAAACAACTTTTTCTTCTTCTCCCATTCTTCTTAACACCTCAATACTAAATCACCATAGCCTCAACCCAACCAACCTCATGTTGATGGATAAGGGACGATGACGGCAGCGTGACTAGGGTTCCGCCACAAACCCTAGCGGCGGCGACTTCGATTGCAAGCGGCCAAGTTTGACGACGCCGGTGGCTAGATGATGATGATAACAGGAATCTGGCCACCATCATCGCCCTCCTTCAACAACCAGGTTCAATAAATTTGGGGTCCTTGTTTTGAGGAAGAAAGATGGAAAGATTTGATTTGGGGAAGAAATTGGTGGATCAAAATTACATATCACAATCAACAGGTCAACATTTAAATCCACAAATTTTGTTATGTATTACTGGGAATAATTTGTTTTTATTTAATAATAGTGATATTCCATCATATGCAGAAGTTTGAGATTTGTGCAAATGCCTAAGTTGTGTAGGTTGCTGCATTACGGTGCAAGTGGACGTCACTAAAAAGAGGCAATGTAACCTTAAGATTTGATTTTGGATCTTGATTGTGGGTGTGATCCAAATCTTGATTTTGGATAAGGGATAAACTTTTATATGAGTTTTATAATATTCTTTTATATAATTAAATGGTAAAAGGACTAATTTACCCTCAGATGGGGTCCACTTGTTCAGATTTAACTATGAAAATTAATTTAGTTAGAGCTAAAAGACATAACTTGCAAGGGTTTGCAAACATCGAGTACGTTTTTTGTACTTTTTGAAGACAAAGGACACACTTTGCAATCTTGTGTCAACATAAATGACCATTTTTGTAATTTACTCTAAAATTAAGTCCTCAAAGCTCAATATAGGATTTACTTATTCAAAAATTACAAAAAGATACATGTCCAGCATGTTTTAAGCAAAAGGATAATATGAGTATTAATTTTCAAAAAGAGGGTCAAACATATGACGACTAAGGATTTTATAAATCTGATACTTTAAATACAATTTAGAGTAAATTACAAAATTGATCCTTTATGTTTACACTAGATTGCAAAGTGTGTCATTTGTCTTCAAAAAGTACAAAAACGTACTCGATGTTTGCAAACCCTTGCAAGTTATGTCCTTTAGCGCTAACTAAGTTAATTTTCATCGTTAAATCTGACCAAGTGGACCCCATCTGAGGGTAAATTAGTCCTTTTAACATTTAATTATATAAAAGAATATTATAAAAATCATATAAAAGTTTCCCTTATCCAAAATCAAGATTTGGATCACACCCACAATCAAGATCCAAAATCAAATCTAATCAGATCTCTCTCTCCAAAATCAAATCTTAAGGTTACATTGCCTCTTTTTAGTGTCGTCCACTTGCACCGTAATGCAGAAACCTACATAACTTAGGCATTTGCACAAATCTCAAACTTCTGCATGTGATGGAATATCACTATTATTAAATAAAAACAAATTATTCCTAGTAATACATAACAAAATTTGTGGATTTAAATGTTGACATGTTGATTGTGATATGTAGTTTTGATCCACCAATTTCTTCCCCAAATCAAATCTTCCCATCTTTCTTCCTCAAAACAAGGACCCCAAATTTATTGAACCTGGTTGCTGATGTGACAACTGGCATAAAACCAGTAATTTCCATACTATTTTAATAATTATTTATTATCTGCAATTATGTGTTTAAACGTCAACATTATGTGCTTACTTGCTTTACTTATGAATTCATGCATGTTTTATACTTCCAGTATTGCATTGTGCATTACATTAAGCGTTGCGTCAGAAAGACTAGTAAACTCACCGGTAAGACAAGTTGTATCAGCATTTCTGCAGAACACAATCAGACAGTAGATTTAGGGCCTAGGAGTAGGTCCAGCATCAAAAATATATTAAAACCCAAGTGTGGGTACAAGGATTAACATATACACTTTCCAGAAGCTAAAACAAGCACTAAAAGGCACCCGGAACTCACTTTAAATGTTGAATTCTGCAGAATTCAGCATAATTCAGCCATAAAACAGCATTTAAACACTGAAATACTATGCAAAATTGATGTTTTAGTGTCCAGAATAACTTGTAAAGTGTCGGGAATGAAAACTGTCACAAAAGGTGCTTCATACCTAGTAAAACTGCGCAATTTAGCACTTTAACGAACCGATAACCGAACGAATAACCAGACATTACCCAAAATATCAAAACTAGACTAGAAGCATTGTTTTTATGATATAAAGCTAGTATTGGTGATAAAACACCTTAAAAATCATAAGAACACATAAACACACTTAATATTATATAAACCTTCTAGTTTACACTTTCCACCTGCAACTTCCAAATTTTTACATCTTACCCCCCCCCCCCCCTCATGTGTAACCGGCCCAACATGGCCCTACCCCACTTTTTGATTAAAATATTTATCTTGTTGCCAAGATATTAAGCATATAACCTATTGGATAATTATATGTTGGAAGGTTAATTTAAAAGACCTAAAGTGAGGAAACTTTGTCATTTTCATAACACTTCAAACTCATCTTTCCTCTCTTCTTCTTCTTACCTTAAGGCCACTATCATCCCACATACATCCATCATTTTTGATCATCTTACAAGCATTCCAAGGGTATACCAAGGTGTAAGAAGGTTATCTAAGAAGGCTTGAAGTGCTAGAAGTTGAAGGACCACCTTGTGGAGCTTTTAACCTCTCATACTCTTCTATCTTCATCATCTTCTTTGTTGTGCCACTTCCCTATCCATTAGAGCTAGTAGTAAGCATGCTAAACTCTATTTTACTTCATGTTAGTGTTATGTACAAGTTACACCATCTAAGAAACTAAACTTTAAATGATGAAGATATGAAGATCTAACATAATCTAAAGAAAAACAAGTAATTTTACTGATGTTTGATGTATGTGATGAAGTTGTTGTTGAATCTTGTGTTTATGTTTAGATCTATCATGTTAAAGCTTGTTAGAAACTTAGATCTAACAAGTTTAAGCATGGATCTTAAAAGATCCATGGTTAAACTTGAAGATGAACTTGAAAAACCTTTATGGGAACTTGAAAAATGATTTGTAAAGCATGATCTTGTGTTCTTGAAGTAACTAAGTTGATGTAGAGTTAACTTATGAAACTAAACTCCATGAAAAGTTTGTAAAAGGTTCATCAAGAAGCTTATTTATGAAAGATTCAAGCATGTTAAGCATGGATCTTGAAATATCCATGATGAAACTTGATTTTAAACATAAAGATCTTGTAAATGAGCATAAGAATGGTTTTAGAATATGTTTTTCGAGACTTTGAAAACCTAAAACTTATGGATGGTTTAGTTAGTAAACTAAAGTTTCATAAAAAGGTTGTTTAAAGTTAACAAAAACACTTGTTTTGAAAGATCCTTGTATGTAAAGTGTAGATCTAAAAGACTACACATTTTTAACAAGAATCAAGTTCATCATAAGGTTATACATGATGAAATTAGTGTATGTTACTTGTGAAAATTGATTTTTGGTGATGAAAAGAAAATAAACACATGTTTTGAAAACATGGGAAACCTCCATTTTTAGGGGAAACTATGTCAAAATTTTATAAAAATTTTGACACTTAGAAAAATATAAGTTTTGGTGAAACTTATTCCCAAAAAATTCATCTAAAAATATTTACCAAGGTTTTAAGTATGTATATTTTTAGGAAAAAATCAATATTAATTATGTATATTTTTAGGAAAAATCTATATATATATATATATATATATATATATAGTGATCACCAAATTTTGTGCTAAGTGTATATTATGTGTATTATATGTAGTAGTGTATTAGGATCATGAAAATACACTAAATACTCCCAAGGAGTATCACCAACAAAATACACATAAAAATACATGACAAATACTCAAGAATACTCATACAAATAACCTATGAAAGGGTAAATGGACAAATACAAGAAAATATATTTGTATAAATATATTCCTTAACACATTTTGGACTTGGACAATTTATGAACAATTTTGGACATAAATATATAGAGTTAATTACACAGTTAGTCCCTGTGGTTTACACTAAATAACAATCTAAGGTACTAAGAGTTTAAAATAACAATCTAGGGTACTAACTTTTAATTTTTTAACAATCTGGGGTATTAACACTAACTTTTGTTATTTTTTCAGTTAACTTAGACTAAAATTACTGAAATACCCTTTCTCAACTACAAGGGCCATTTATGCAATTAACTTTATCTAATCTAGGGACCATTTATGTAATTATATCTTATAGATATATCTTCCTCATAAAACCCAGTTATTCATCCGTATAACCACCGATCCAAATATTTTGAGTCTACACAAAGCTCAAATCTACATCAAAGTTGCTTCTAAAGATCTTCCACATATTATAAAAAATAAGGTCAATCGGGGTGTTGTTGCCGGATCTGTTGCAGGGGGTGTTGTTGCCGGATTTGTTGCAGGTGTGGTATTAGTCTTGGGTGTAATTTTGCTGATAATCCACAGAAAAAAGAGGATTTCAATTCGAAGAACGACAATGGAAGGATCGCTAGTGGCATTTGTCTATAGAGATTTAAAAAAAGCCACCGCCAATTTCTCAGATAAACTGGGAGGAGGGAGTTTTGGTTCTGTTTTCAAGGGGGTACTGAATGATTCATCCATTGTGGCAAGGTATCAAGAATTGTTTTCCGGAGCTAGATACCCTCGTGTCCCTCTCATAGTTGTCAAAACCCTGCTAAAGTCTCTACCCACAATCTTTGACATACCAAAATCTGCTATCTTTGGACAGAAATCAGCATCCAGGAGAATGTTTTCTGGCTTTATGTCACAGTGGATTATACAGTCTCTACACTGGTCATGAAGATAAACCAACCCTCTAGCAATTCCAAGTGCAATCTGATACCTTTTAATCTCCCTTCCATCATCTTGTACCAGCGCTTTTAAAACAGAGCATGACAAAACTGTGAGGCGTTCAAGTTTCTTCAAACCACTTGCCATTTACTTGTAAATGAAGATGCTCTGTTTTTGTAAACATCTCATTAATTTTCTGGCCAGGTGTTTTTCTCAACGAACTCGACCTCCAATGCACAAATGAAGATGCTCTGTTTTTGTAAACATCTCAATATGAAGGTCAACACATCCTGTCAAATCTAGTAATTTTACAAATACCTTATTTCAACCTGCTAAACTGAAATTCACAGTTGACTCTACAGAATCAGTTCATCCATATCAACAATTTACTTCTACTCAAACTATACAAATTGAGTTTGAAATTTGACCATACCTAGCATGAGATTAAACAGATTGAAATCCGCCAAACCACCACCTGTTCCCACCGGTCACAACCGTCGGACCACCCCATCATAGCCAGGAACTGAACCACCACAATGCTACAACACCATAAACCACCGCCACTGGTAATTTCAGATTTCAGCAAATAAAATGGTTCTTTTTGTTTAATTCTCACCCCAAATAACCACACATAAATTCATCAATCAATTAACACAACAGAATACAAAATAACTCACTTATGATGTGTCGCCGTCGGATTCTTCCGATCTGATTACGGTTTCAGATTAGATGAAGTTTCAGATCTGATTAATATATGTTT
This sequence comes from Helianthus tuberosus, assembly GCA_030545235.1. Taxonomy (NCBI): domain Eukaryota; kingdom Viridiplantae; phylum Streptophyta; class Magnoliopsida; order Asterales; family Asteraceae; genus Helianthus; species Helianthus tuberosus. The sequence goes on from CM060405.1 coordinate 88,077,053, forward strand.
GGATCAGTGGTGGACGGTGGTTGCAGGGGGAGGCGGTGGTGGACGATTGTTACAGGGGAGGCGGTAGTGGACGGTGGTTGCGGGGGGAGGCGGTGGAGTTTGGAGATGATGATGTTCATCTGGGTTTTATATGGGTTTGCAGATGATGAATAACTGGGTTTTATGAGGAAGATACATCTATAAGATATAATTACATAAATGGTCCCTAGATTAGATAAAGTTAATTGCATAAATGGCCCTTGTAGTTGAGAAAGGGTATTTCAGTAATTTTTGTCTAAGTTAACTGAAAAATTAACAAAAGTTAGTGTTAATACCCCAGATTGTTAAAAAATTAAAAGTTAGTACCCTAGATTGTTATTTTAAACTCTTAGTACCTTAGATTGTTATTTAGTGTAAACCACAGGGACTAATTACGTAATTAACTCTAAATATATATTTAGGCAAATATATATAACTATTACCAAGTAGTAAAAATTATACAAAATCGGGTGAATGAAAAAAATAAATATATATATTTTACAAGCATACAATATATATATATATATATATATATATATATATATATGGGAAAGATAAATCGAAAACCCACTCCAGTTGACTAAACCCTGAAAACCCTTGTAAAAAACCCATGTAACCTCAAGATACATTTCTAAAAAAAATAGGAAATGTAATATACATATATTTGAACATTTTTAAAAAAGAAACACAAAAAAACACTGAGTAGTTTTTTTTTTTAAATGTTGAAAATTTCAGGTTACATAATATGTATGTCCAAAAAAAATGTAACATACAAATTTTCAACATTTAAAAAAAAAAACTATTAAGCGTTTTTTACATTTTTTTCATAAATAGGTCCGTGTATATATATATATTACATTCCCTATTTTTTTTAGAAAAAAATAAAAATGTTACATAGGGTTTATTTGGGTTTTCTCAACTCAAGTGGGTTTTCTATATAGCCCTCCCCTATATATATATATATTCCACACAAGTCTTAAAAATATATTATTTTTAAGAAATATAATACCGGAAAGTATTAAAAATCAAAGTATTGATTTTTGGCAAATAATGTAAAATATACAAGTATTTACATAAGAATACAAGTATACCTTCTGTCGCAGCCCCCGACCCCACCCTGGGAGCGAGAGCCGTTAACCAGTCAAGTGGTACCGGTGTTTATTAATTATGCAGCGGAAAATTTTTCATCAGGATCGTAGTTAGGAAATAATTTCAGAGTTTATAAAAACATCAAACTTTTAATATTAAACAAATGGGCTAAAACCCATATTCAATTCAATTGTTTTTATAGGGATAAACCCAAATAAATAAAACATAATTTCTTCTTTTATTCAGGTATTTATAGCCACTTTATTTAAGCCTTCAGTGCTCCATAGCTGGCTTATATTATCTTTACAGCAAATTACCTGAAACACGTTTTGAAAACTTTTTATCAGTAATAAATACTGGCGAGTTCATTCCATTTTTATAAAAATATATTGTTATACTTTACAGCATCAAGGTTTTTATATTTGTTTATATTTACCCAAAAATTCAATCAGTATTTGTCACATGGTGGCAGTTCCTATGTGACGGTGGTCATATCACTCATTGGTTAACTTTCGTCCAATAGTGAAGTTTATCAAGTAATAAATATAAAATATATCTTATTATGATTCAATGGTATCGGTCACTAGGCGATTCTCGTGACGGTGGTCAAATCACTGTTGATCATTCTTTCAACTAGTGACTCTGGTCATATCACTGTTGATCATTCTTTCAACTAGTGACTCTGGTCATAACACTGTTGATCGTTCTCTCAACTAGTGCCTTTGGTTATGTCACTATTGATCATTCTCTCAACTAGTGACTCTGGTCATATCACCGTTGATCATTCTCTCAACTAGTGACTCTGGACTTAATAGTGTCCCATGACATTACTTTGTCAAATATATTTTCTATGGCACAAAATCAATTAGACCATAAAATGAAATATATCATTTTCTGTCAAATTAATAGCTATAACTTTATCAAATATAATACATTAATTAAATAATTGTGATATTATTATTTAATTTATTAACGTGACTAAGATTAAAAGTATAATCTTAGTATAGTAGAATATATTATATTTGACATATTTTATTATGGTATATATTTATTGACTAAACATTATAATGTAAATAGTAATTTAGGTTTATTAAATATATTTTCTTTAATGTAACTAATATACTTTAGTAATGATTAATAAGACTCTATTTTATATACACACTATTTAGATTTATTTAAATCATACATTAAATTTATTAATTATTTAATGTAAAACTAATATTAGTTATAGGCTATGGCCACTGGGGCACAATTTCCCCCGTGCTTGTGGTTATGCTATTATTGGCTAACTTTTTGGCCAATAGTAACGAGGGTCAAGTAATGTATAAAACCTCCCATACCAGCAGTTATTGCAGAATACAAAAACTTAATCACTGTAAGTATAACTAGTAAACATTTAGGATTTTGTAAAACATTTTTGAATATAATTGTATCACAAAAAGGTGATAAAACTGTGAGAAAAGAGAATGGACTCATTTTGTAACTTTAGGGTTCAACCAAAAGCCTCATGGTGGAATTTTAGGTATAAACCCTGAGCTATTTAATAAATATATAATGCACTCGTGTTAAATATAATAACTCAAATTCAACTTTATCCCTACGTCACGAGACAGAACCCTAACGAACTTAGTCGGGCAGAGCCTTGACATGCGTTATGGGGCCCTAGATCAATCGGACAGGGTATCAGTGATCAGGGGTTAAAACACTTAAAACGGGGCAGGGCTTTGGAGTGAAATATTAAAGAAAAATAATTGAAATTATAGAATGAGAGAGAGGGGGCAAACGAGCGAAAGAAAGAAAAGAGGGCCGAGGAAAGTTGGAGATGACCATTCCTATTTATAGGAATTTCCTATTTTCTTATAAGCAAAGCTTCTCATGCCATGGATACACGTCCCTACTTTCATTAAATGCACATGCACACTTGTAAGTAGGGCTGTAAACGAACCGAACGAACACGAACAAGGCCTTGTTCGTGTTCGTTCGTCAAGGAAATAAATGTGTTCACGAACGGTTAATGAACACTTACCGAACGAGATATTGTGTTCGTGCTCGTTCATCAAGGAAATGAGCGTGTTCGCAAACGGTTCACGAACATAAACGAACACAAATAAATTTGTCGAACGTGACGAAGGATAAAGATAGATGGCCCAAAGAGTAGCACTCGAACTTGAATCCCTTATTGTGGAACGGGGGTCTATCGTATTTGCCGATGTAAATAATGAGAAATGAAAGGGAAATAGTGCATAAACAAGGTGAAAGATGGTTTCCTAGTTTAATTGTTAGGATAATAAAATAAATAAAAGTTTAATAATATAAAAAGCACACATAAAATATATATAAGTACAAAGATCTTTAATTAAAGCACAAACATACGAACATAAAAGAACGCAAATCAACGAATGTTCATGAACACGTTCACGAACACCTTACCGAACGTTCACGAACACAATCGAACGAACGAGACCTCTGTTCATGTTCGTTCATTTAACTAATCGAACGAAAATTTTTGTTCATGTTCATTTGTTTATTAAACGAACGAACATAAACGAACTTCCCGCCGAACGGTTCACGAACTGTTCGCTGAACGTTCGATTCGTTTACAACCCTACTTGTAAGTTTTAGTTTTGATTTTTGTACTACCTTCTGCACACGTGCACCTTTCAAATGTTTAGTTATTGAATTTTCTTTTATTATTATTTTATTATTTATTACGTACATACATATTAAAGAAATTTTTTGATTATTATTATTTTATTAATTATATATTAATTCAGCTGATTTATTTGGCGCTTATATCTTTTAAAATATGACTTTTATAAAACAATGAATATGTCATTAGAACGAGAATATTTGTATCTACATTTTGAACCAAGTTTAATTAAAAACGGAGTAAGTTCAAATATAATGTATTTTTATAATTTAATTATTAAACGGTTAGGTCCGTCTAGGTACTTCATTTTTCTAACAGTCAACTTACCCGTACTCTACCAGTCTGCCCGTTTAATAATATAAGTTTTATATACTTTATTTAATATAGAAAAAAAATATATGGGATTGTTACACTTTCCTAAGTATACTTGCACAAAAATAATATTATTTAACAAAATACTTATATTTATTTTTGGAAAATAATATAACTAACATATTTGGACAAGTTAAAAATATAATTATTTTTAACACCTATCGTTTGTCAAATACTGCATAAGCAAATATATATTTTTGAAAGTAAAATATATATTCACAAATGAACGATATCAAATACAAATTATGAAGACAAGACAAACGGGGCGAGACCCGACAAACAAGGGCACGACCCTCACACATGATGAACGTACACAAGACAAATACATAAACTTAAGATGGTGACTTGTACTTGTGTGTTACAAGTCTAGTGACTAATGTACATAGAACACATATAGGTTACGACGCATACGAAACAAGCCGGCGAAGTTTACGACGCAAGATACACAAAATTGTGAGTTCATGTCCCTACTTCTAAACATTTTCTTGTTTTCTAAACTTGGGGAAAATACATGTACTGTGGTATGTAGAAACAAAACTAAGGAATGATACTATAGATCATGTCACGAATAGGGTGAGACTTAAGCACCATTAATCAACGTGATACTTAGATCACATAACAAAAGGTTAGATCTAATGGGTTTCAGGCAGCCACACTCTTGGCCACTTTGTCACCGAGAGTGCTTCCTATGTCGTTATACATGTTAATGGCCTTGCAAACCATTAGCGATCTCGATTTCCTTACATTTACATAATACTTTTTCAAATACAATGACATACCATGATTCTTACAACGAATACTTAAATGTTTTACACAAAACTGCATTAATTCACACTAACTTATGTTGACGATTTTCCAAAACTTACATGTATTTCAGGTAACTAGGTGGATGTACGCGCGGTCTCTTTGCTCAAGTTGGTTGATTATGTTTCAAGTCATTTTGTGTCGATGCTCCTTGCCACTTTTGTAGGATTGGTTTGTTATATCCCGTCTCCTGCGGAGATATAATGATCAAAACCTTGATATTTGTTTTTGAAACGAAGTTGTAAACTTTTCAAACAATTATCCTATGTGTGATGTAAACTTTTAACTTAATCTTTATTTTGGGATGTTAAACTATGAATGGCAAGTGGGGTTTATTTTATAATCATGTAGTACGTTTACCATCCGTATGCAATGAGAACCTTTCAGGATCACACCTCGTGCTTCCGCCTTAGAAAGGGGTGTGACAGCTGAAGGAGGGCGATGATGGTGGCCAGATTCCTGTTATCATCATCATCTAGCCACCGCCGCCGTCGAACTTGGCCGCTTGCAACCGAAGTCATCGCCGCTAGGGTTTGTGGCGGAACCCTAGTCACGCTGCCGTCGTCATCCCTTATCCATCAACATGAGGTTGGCTGGGTTGAGGTTATGGTGATTTAGGATTGAGGTGTTAAGAAGAATGGGAGAAGATGAAGAAGTTTTTTAAGGAAAGAGAGATATAAATCGGGTAGGGAGAGAGAGAGAGAGAGAGAGAGTTAAAAAGTGGGTTGGATTATTAATTTATTAATTTGATTAAATAGGGTAAAATGACCAAAATATCCTCATGTGGGGTCGACTTGATAAGATTTAACCATGAAAAATAACAGAGTTAGGGCTAAAGGACATGACATGCAATTGTTTGCAAACATCGAGTACGTTTTTTGTATTTTTTAAAGACAAAGGACACACTTTGCAATCTGATGTCAACGTAAAGGATGAGTTTTGTAATTTACTCTATAATTTAAAAAGAAACCCAATGATCTATGATGTGTTCAAAATGTAACATATAAATTTCATCAAATGAGGCATAAAACTAACCCTTTTTTAGTACTAACGTTGGAAAAAGTGTGCTTTTGTCTTCCTTTTGTATTTTCAGGATTAAATGAGCTCAAATTAACAAAAGAAGCAAAAAGACATCAAAATCTAACATTAATACAAGAAAAGGAACAAGACATGGCATGCCCGACCCCACTACAGCATCTTCCCAAGCAAAACAAAAGATCAGAGGCCTAAACACGCACCGTGCTCAGCCAGCACGGGGGCGTGCCCAAGTGTCAGCAGAAAAGACAAAGTGGTAGAAGCTTCTATTGCCCACCACGGGGCCGTGCTCAGCGAACACGGGGTCGTGGTCAACTATAAGATTCGCACAATCCAGGCAAATCTTCATAGTACAAAGATTCTTCTGCACACGGGGTCGTGCTCAGTGGACACGGGGGCGTGGTCAACTAATAAGACAAAGCTGCATTTAATGAAGAAAGAGAGGATGTGGACACGGGGCCGTGCCCACTGGACACGGGGCCGTGCCCGAGCTTCTGTTCAGCCTATAAATAGAAGTGCTTGGCTCAAGCTCAAACCATCCCTTGGCACACCACCTCTCTCACACTTCACCCACCACCCACCACCACCATAACACCATCATCCACCACCATCATCCATTGTCCATCATAGAGTGTGTGAGTCGTCTCGGGATCCAAGATTGATCGTAAGAGTTCTTGACAATCAAGGCCATGTTTGCCTAAGTCTCTTACATCACTTGGTGAAGACAAAGTGTAACAACTCTCATCAAAAGTCATAATTATTATATTAATTAGTCCAAAAGGAAACCCTAATTGAGAGACCCAAGTGATTCTGAACAAACCCTAAAATTTTCAGAATTTTCAGAATCAGGATTAGGGCCCCTAAAACTCAAGGGGGGATAAACCCTAGTGGACGATTATCCACTTAATTCGTTGTCAAGTAACTGAAATTCAAGTATGTCAATTCAGCTAAGCTAGTTTCAGTCGTGGCTACCCTATAGCCTATTTTGATTCCATACGGACCGCAACAGTCTCAACCTTACGGTCCGTAAGCAGTCATACGGACCGCAACATTGACAAGCCTACGGTCCGTAAGCTAGCAAAATTTTACCTATAAATAGCAGGCTGTGGCACTCGATTTCTGAACATATTACGTCGAAATAATTCTCACAAATACACTGTGTTACGAACTGTTATTCCAAAATTACACCCCCGGGTATTGAAATTCTGCTACAAAACAGGGTATTAGCACAATCGCTGCTACGATTCATTTATCCGACGATCAAGATATCCAATGCATGTTTAAATGCCGCCCACATTAGGGTTATACTTTATCGTTCGTCATTAATTTGACGGATTGTCGTTAATTCGATAGGTAAAGTATTATACTTTATCGTTCGTTGTTAATTCAACAGATCATCGTTAATTCGATGGGTAAAGTATTATACCTTGTCATTCGTTGTTAATTCAACGGATCATCGTTAATTCGATGGACAAAGTATTGCATTTTGACATTCATTGTGAGAATTTGATCTCGTAAATTATCGTAATTGCTGGATTGATTACTAACCCAGTTTTGTGTGCATTGTTATTATATTAGGTTAACAAGGCTAAATCATAGATTAGACTCTGACCATATTAAATCAGCAATGTGAGTCATTCTCTCTTTTTATCAAATCTGTTTACAAAATTATGTTTATTTTCAAAGTTATAATTACGGGGATTAAGTCTTTGTAATCACCAAGTTACAGCCGGTATGTGGGGTTCTGTATACATTACTTGATAATCGTCACCATTGGGGCAGCCAATGGGGGATATGACCATAGTCACAGACACCATTGGACGAATGGGCCAATGGGTCGAGTGACAAGTACCGTGGGTAGTTGGCTTGATATCAGAAACATTGTAATCGCTCTTAATACTGTAAATTATAACAAATGTTTCATTTTAGTAAATAGAATGATTCACTCAGTATTTCCCGCTGACAAAACCTTTTTCAAACATGTTTCAGGTGATCTGTTGTAATTCAGGAAAAGTGCTGGGGAGCATTTCAAGCTTAAAGATAGTGGCTCAATATAAAATAAATAAATGCTTTTGTAATATCACGCTTTTATAGTAAAAAAACATACTATTGTAAATTATCGGGGTTTTATCCCGAATTGTGAAATAAAATAATCGGGGAAAAATTTTAGCTTTAAACGATCCTGTTTCCGCTGTTAAACTCAATTAAATCAATACCGCAATATTTCTGTCCCGCGGCTCCTGAAACGGGTCAAACCGGGTCGGGGGTCGTGACAGAAAAAGGTGGTATCAGAGCCACTGGGTTAAGCTGATTAAGTATTTAGAAATACTCAATTTTTCCTGATTACAGCCACTGGGTTAAGCTGATTAAGTATTTAGAAATACTTAATTTTCCTGATTACTATTATGTGATTATTTGTATTATTAACTGATTATTTGATTATTTGTTAGTTACAGTATGGGTAAGAAAAAGCTGTCAAATATCTATCTTAAATTAGATAAATCATCCAGTGAAAAGGGAAGTTCATCCCGAACCAAATCCTCGAATCAGGCTGAAATTCCTGAAGAAGGAATATTCGTGCGAAAGGCACAATACGAAGAATCACTTTCTCCTCAAAGGAGGGAAATGATTATTAAGAAAAGTAAAGAGAAAATCCGAGAAAAGAGGATTAAACGGGAAACTCAAGAATTAATTGATAAATCACCTTGGGAAGATAAACTAGATGAGATAGATTTTCTGTTGGAAAACTGTGAGACGATTCAGCCTGTCCAGACAAATCTTTTTACCTATCCTATTGAAAACCAACTCCCTATGAATTGGGAACCAGCAATTCCAGATCCAATAGTTCACTCACAACCCATAGGAATGGACGAATGGTGGACGAACGATTGGCAATTTCAAAATATTGTCAACGATCCTTACTCTTTTCTTCCACAATTCGATCCAGAACCATTACCTAATCCACCCATGAGCAATGAAAACATGGCTGAACTTCGCCACTTTGGCGAAGAATTGTTTGATATAGGGAATAGAATGAGGGAGATAGGTGGACAGATTGCTTGGAAGTACGACGAAAGGGAAATGCGTTTTTAACAGCAAGTAACGAAAGTTAGAACGATGATAAAATGGTAGTTGTATAATAGTATTAGTAAGTTAGTCTGTAAATAACCAATAAAACTCTGTATGATATCTGTGAGTAATGATGCATATTATAATAGATATATAAATGAAATCGAGAAATCGATTGTTTTGATTATATCTGTATTATAAAATTTTCTGATTATTTGTATATAATTATTATTTATCAGTTACTAATAAAATTTATATATATACATTATCAGATGGCAAACAGTGGTAATGAACCTATTAATGAAGTTAATCATTCTGAACAACATTCCAGAGATCAATATATGACTCGGCAAGATATCGAAAACATTGTTGCTCAAGGGATAGCCAATGCTATTCCAGCATTCGTTGCTGCTATAAAGAATCCGATTGAACCGCAACAGATTGTCCCTAGTAAACAGATTACTGAAGATAATTTCAGTAATAGTGTAAATGGAGGCAATAAGAATGATAATCATAATAAGGAACCACATCAAGCTCCATTACCCAAGAAAATGAAAACTGCAACGCCTGGTTGCACTTTCAAAGAATTCATTGCTTGTAAACCCACTGAATTTGCAGGCAATGAAGGAGCAACTGCATCACTGCGTTGGTTAGAGAAAACCGAAGCAGTCATTGCAATAAGTAAATGTGGTAAAGATGATCAGGTCATGTATTCATCCAATCTGTTCAAAGAAGGAGCACTCGAGTGGTGGAATACTGTGTTACAATCAAAAGGAAGAGCAATAGCTTATGCTATGACTTGGGAAGAATTTAAGGGTTTGGTAGAAAGAAAATTCTGTCCTGAGTATGAGAAAGAACAGATGGCGAATAAATTTCTAAATCATCGGATGATGAGTGTGGATTGTCGTGGATATACCTCGACATTCTTCGAATATGCGAGAGTGGTACCAACATTGGCTTCGCCAGAACCGGTACTCATTTCTCGCTATATTTGGGGGCTAATTAGCGAAATCCGCAATATTGTTAAAGCTGCGAGACCTCGCACTATTGACGATGCGGTAGAATTAGCCAACACTCTGACCGATGAATTGGTGCGCACAAGAGATGAAGATAGGAAGAAGGCACTAGCTCAGAAAATTACCCAAGGATTTCGTGTGGGTAATAATAATAGCTTCAAGAGAAAAGGGACAGGGCAATCTCCAGGTCCGTCATTTTGCAGGAAATGCAAAAAGAAGCATTATGGAAGATGCGATACTACTTGCAATTTTTGCAAAGCTGTAGGACATCGTGAAGAGAACTGCAAAAAGAAAACAGTAATCTGTTTTAATTGTGGTGAAGCGGGACATTATAAAACAGAATGTCCTAAATTGGTCAAACCAGTAGATAACAAACCTAAGGCGACAGAAGGAACTACTAAGAAGAATGCCAGGGCATTTCAGCTGACCACTCAAGAAGCCGAACTTATTCCAGATGTGATAGCGGGTACGTTCTTAGTTCACAACGTATATGCAAAAGTATTATTTGACTCTGGTGCAAACCAAAGTTTTATAAATACTTCATTCTGTCAAGCTCTTAGTTTACCTTTAACCAATACTAGGCAGATTTTTACAGTTGAAACAGCAGATGGAAATTCTGTTAAAATAGATAAAGTGTTGCAAGAAGGAAACATAGAACTTTTAGGACATAAATTCTCTGCAAGACTATTGCCGATGAATTTAGCTGAATTTGATGTTGTATTAGGAATGGATTGGTTAGTAGCCAACCATGCTAGAATCCTTTGTGATCAGAATTCCATAGAAATTCAATCACCTACCAGAGAAGTGATTAGGATTACAGGAGATAAACCACGTAAGCCCATGAAGTTCATATCAGTAATGAAAGTTGCTAATTATGAACGAAAACAAGGAATAGTGTATATGATTTCAGTAATCATTAGCACTAAGGGAAAAGATCTGAAGGAAATACCAGTAGTATCGGAATACTCTGATATATTTCCAGAAGATTTACCAGGATTACCTCCAGATAGAGAAGTAGAATTTAGGATTCATCTAATTCCAGGAACTACACCGATAGCCAAGGCACCTTATCGGTTAGCACCCACAGAAATGTTAGAACTAAAACAGCAATTAGATGAATTACTAAGTAAAGGATTCATACAACCTAGCTCATCCCCTTGGGGAGCGCCAGTGTTGTTTGTGAAGAAAAAGGATGGTTCAATGAGGATGTGTATCGATTATAGGGAATTGAATAAGGTTACAATTAAGAATCGATATCCATTACCTAGGATTGATGATCTTTTTGATCAACTTCAGGGGGCTAGATATTTTTCTAAGATAGATTTACGCTCTGGATATCATCAATTGAAGGTACAAGAAGAAGACATACCTAAAACTGCTTTCAGAACTAGGTATGGTCATTACGAGTTTACAGTCATGCCCTTCGGGTTAACGAATGCACCTGCAGCATTCATGGACATGATGAATAGGATCTGTAAACCGTACTTGGATAAATTTGTAATTGTTTTCATAGACGATATACTTATTTATTCCAAAAGTCAGACAGAGCATTGTGAACATCTTCATGCACTCTTAACTTTGTTAAGAAAAGAAAAGTTGTACGCCAAATTCTCGAAATGTGAATTCTGGCTAAAGGAAGTGCAATTTTTAGGACACATGGTAAATCATGAAGGTATTCATGTAGATCCTGCTAAGATAGAGGCAATTACCAAGTGGAAGGTTCCACAAACAGCAATGGAAATAAGAAGTTTTATAGGTTTAGCTGGGTATTATAGACGGTTTATTAAGGATTTTTCCAAGATAGCCGTACCATTAACTAAGTTAACCTGTAAAGCCACTAAGTTTGAATGGGGATCTAAACAGGAAGAAGCCTTTAGGATTTTGAAACAGAAACTAACTCATGCACCAATTTTAGCCTTACCAGAAGGAACTGAAGATTTTGAAGTATATTGTGATGCTTCAAAATTAGGATATGGATGTGTGCTTATGCAACGCAAGAAGGTAATTGCATACGCATCAAGGCAATTGAAAAAGCACGAAGAGAATTATACGACTCATGATTTAGAATTAGGAGCCGTAATTTTTGCCCTTAAGATTTGGAGACATTATCTTTACGGAAGTAAATTTACTGTCTACACCGACCACAAAAGTTTAAAATATATATTTGGGCAAAAAGAGTTAAACATGAGGCAAAGGAGATGGATGGAAATCTTAAGTGACTACGACTGTGATATTCAGTATCACGAAGGAAAGGCGAATGTAGTTGCAGATGCCTTAAGTCGTAAGTATTATGAGAAACAACGAAGGGTTCGTGCTCTCAGATTAAATCTACAAATAGATTTAATGGAACAATTGAAGAATGTTCAAACTATAGCAATCAAGGATGATGCTGAAGGAATGAAAGGAAGAATAAAGGAATTAGGACAAGGAGCAGATGGAATTTGGAGATTCCACAAAAGTAGAATTTGGGTACCTAAGCAGGGAGACTTAAGACCTAAGATTTTAGAAGAAGCTCATAAATCTAGGTACACTATTCACCCAGGAAACAATAAGATGTACCAAGATTTAAGGAAGAATTTCTGGTGGATAGGAATGAAAAGAGACATAGCTAGCTATATTTCTAAATGTCTTACTTGTTCACAAGTTAAGGCAGAACATCAGAAACCTTCAGGACTACTACAACAGTTAGAGATGCCAGTATGGAAATAGGAACTTATAACAATGGATTTTGTTATTAAAAACCAGAAAAGGTAATGATGCAATTTGGGTAATTGTGGATCGATTAACCAAATCTGCTCACTTTCTACCTATGAAAGAAACCTTTAGTATGGAAAGACTGGCTAAATTGTATGTAGATGAAGTTGTATCCTTACATGGAGTTCCACTCTCCATTGTTTCGGATAGAGATAGTCGTTTTACTTCTCATTTCTGGAAAAGTTTCCAGCAAGCTATGGGAACTCGACTAAACCTGAGCACTGCATATCATCCACAAACATACGGACAAAGTGAAAGGACGATCCAAACTCTAGAAGACATGCTCCGAGCATGTGTAATAGACTTTGGTGGAAGTTAGGATGATCACTTACCATTAATTGAATTCTCCTATAACAATAGTTATCACTCAAGCATTGAAACTGCTCCATTCGAGGCACTTTATGGAAGAAAGTGCAGAACTCCCGTTTGTTGGGCAGAAATAGGAGAAAGTCAATTATCAGGACCTGAAATAGTGCAAGAAACAACTGATAAGATTACTCAAATCAAGGAAAGATTGAAGACGGCTCGAGATCGCCAGAAGAGTTATGCAGACAATAGAAGCAAGCCGCTAGAATTTCAAATTGGAGACAGAGTACTGTTAAAAGTTTCTCCTTGGAAAGGAGTAGTCAGATTTGGAAAGAAAGGAAAGCTAACTCCAAGGTACGTAGGACCATTTTCAGTGATCCAACGTATAGGACCAGTAGCTTATCGTTTACAATTACCAGAAGAATTATCTGGAGTACATAATGTATTTCATGTATCCAATCTCAAGAAATGCTTATCAGATGAATCTCTGGTAGTACCTCTTCGAGATATAGAAGTAAACGAAAAGTTGAAATTTGTTGAGAAACCTCTCCAAATTGAGGATCGAAAGATCAAGTTTCTCAAGCACAAACGCCTAGTGCTAGTCAAAGTAAAGTGGGACTCAAAGAGGGGAGCTGAATACACTTGGGAACTGGAATCAGAAATGAAGAAAAAGTATCCACACTTATTCCAGTAAATCTCGAGGATGAGATTTTTCTTAAGGTGGGGAGAATGTAACAACTCTCATCAAAAGTCATAATTATTATATTAATTAGTCCAAAAGGAAACCCTAATTGAGAGACCCAAGTGATTCTGAACAAACCCTAAAATTTTCAGAATTTTCAGAATCAGGATTAGGGCCCCTAAAACTCAAGGGGGGATAAACCCTAGTGGACGATTATCCACTTAATTCGTTGTCAAGTAACTGAAATTCAAGTATGTCAATTCAGCTAAGCTAGTTTCAGTCGTGGCTACCCTATAGCCTATTTTGATTCCATACGGACCGCAACAGTCTCAACCTTACGGTCCGTAAGCAGTCATACGGACCGCAACATTGACAAGCCTACGGTCCGTAAGCTAGCAAAATTTTACCTATAAATAGCAGGATGTGGCACTCGATTTCTGAACATATTACGTCGAAATAATTCTCACAAATACACTGTGTTACGAACTGTTATTCCAAAATTACACCCCCGGGTATTGAAATTCTGCTACAAAACAGGGTATTAGCACAATCGCTGCTACGATTCATTTATCCGACGATCAAGATATCCAATGCATGTTTAAATGCCGCCCACATTAGGGTTATACTTTATCGTTCGTCATTAATTTGACGGATTGTCGTTAATTCGATAGGTAAAGTATTATACTTTATCGTTCGTTGTTAATTCAACGGATCATCGTTAATTCGATGGGTAAAGTATTATACCTTGTCATTCGTTGTTAATTCAACGGATCATCGTTAATTCGATGGACAAAGTATTGCATTTTGACATTCATTGTGAGAATTTGATCTCGTAAATTATCGTAATTGCTGGATTGATTACTAACCCAGTTTTGTGTGCATTGTTATTATATTAGGTTAACAAGGCTAAATCATAGATTAGACTCTGACCATATTAAATCAGCAATGTGAGTCATTCTCTCTTTTTATCAAATCTGTTTACAAAATTATGTTTATTTTCAAAGTTATAATTACGGGGATTAAGTCTTTGTAATCACCAAGTTACAGCCGGTATGTGGGGTTCTGTATACATTACTTGATAATCGTCACCATTGGGGCAGCCAATGGGGGATATGACCATAGTCACAGACACCATTGGACGAATGGGCCAATGGGTCGAGTGACAAGTACCGTGGGTAGTTGGCTTGATATCAGAAACATTGTAATCGCTCTTAATACTGTAAATTATAACAAATGTGTCATTTTAGTAAATAGAATGATTCACTCAGTATTTCCCGCTGACAAAACCTTTTTCAAACATGTTTCAGGTGATCTGTTGTAATTCAGGAAAAGTGCTGGGGAGCATTTCAAGCTTAAAGATAGTGGCTCAATATAAAATAAATAAATGCTTTTGTAATATCACGCTTTTATAGTAAAAAAACATACTATTGTAAATTATCGGGGTTTTATCCCGAATTGTGAAATAAAATAATCGGGGAAAAATTTTAGCTTTAAACGATCCTGTTTCCGCTGTTAAACTCAATTAAATCAATACCGCAGTATTTCTGTCCCGCGGCTCCTGAAACGGGTCAAACCGGGTCGGGGGTCGTGACACAAAGTATCTAGTGTAATACTTTTTATTTCTAATCTTTTGCACTTTTTATTTGATTTCGTATTAATGACTTTAATAACTAGTTGCTTATGTTGAAGGTGATCTTTCTTTATCGTTTGTCCGTGGTGTCTTGAAATTATTTTACTGTCTATATAAAATAAAAGATTTTCACCATTCATATCTCCACGGTCTATATGGAGGTATGTTGGCTACCTGGTCGGGGGTTAAGGGAACGGTTTGGTAAAGGTCTTGCCATTGTTCAACGTTTAGAGGTCCTGCAATGGACCTGGGTCAAATTTAGTAGGACCTCCTTCAATACTTCACGGTATTGGATGGCGGGGGTCCAAACTCTTTGATCCCCTCATAAGTTAACTACTATTAATACTATAACCCGGCTATTTAGGACTGTATCCCTGCTGACTCAGACTACTTAGTCGAGGGTAACGTCACCTCCAAAAGAGGGGCCTACCATAATATTGCATTAATAACTTAATTAATTATCTTCCAATAATCCACCCTTTTAGGATTGTATCATTGCTGACTCAAACTACTGGGGTGAGGGTAACGTCACCTTCAAAAGAGGGGCCTACTACAATAACTAAGATAATCTCTTAATTATGTGCAAAAGTGCGGAAATAATCAAAGGTTACACTAGATACGAGTCGGAACCAAGTGATTCATCTTGTCTATCTGTTTTTATTTTTATTTTATTTTCATTTTATTTTCAGCATTTTAGTTAGTTTTTATCTTTCTTAGTTTAAAACATTTTTCTAAACTTTTTATTTTGATTAGACGTTGAGGATAAACCGGTATTAAAAGCTCTTGTGTCCTTGGACGACCTCGGTATCTTACCAACGCTATACTACGCTCACGATGGGTGCACTTGCCCATATGTGTGTTTAGTGTTAGTAAAATATCATGTTTTATAAATTTAAAACTTGGCTAAAATAAGTGTTAAAGGGGCTTAAAATATACACCTAATATATATAACACTTCATACGCATCAAGTTTTTGGCGCCGTTGCCGGGGACACAAGGATTTTAAGAAAGCTTAAAATCGACGGCCTAATCAGTTTTTCAAAACCTTTTTAAAACGCGCGCACATTTTCTGCATTTTAGTTTAGATTTGCATTTACAGGAACCTGTACACGGGGCCGTGTTCAGTGAACACGGGGCCGTGCTGCAGATTTTTCATAAACACCCAGTAACAGAAGCTTGAACACGGGCCGTGCTCACTGAACACGCCCCGTGCTCAACTAGATCAGTGAATTTAATTAAAACGCCCAGATACAGATCCTGAACATGGGGCCGTGTCCACTGAACACGGGGCCGTGTCCAGCCTCTGTTTCCATTTTAATTTTTGTTTTCTGATCTCGAGCCTTGGTTGTGGTCTGCTGAGTGATTCTTATGGATCAATACTCAGGAGGTTACAACTACACCTATGAGGAGGATGATTATAGGGGTAATTATTGCACTAATTGTCGTAACGCACGCTCAGTTCAAAATAATCACTCATATCAACCATCCAATTCATACACCTACTATGAGGAGCCCAGGTACGAGCCATCAACTTCATACACATCCTATGAAGACCAAAGGTATGAACCTCCTCCCTCATACTCATATTTTGATGAACCAAGGTATGAGCCTTCATACTCATACTTTGAGGAATCAAGATATGAGCCACCACCTTCATATGCTTATTATGAGGAACCATGGCATGAACAACCCACCTCATATGAGTATTATGAAGAACAAAATTACGAACCTTATCCTTCATATGCTTACAATGAAGAACAATGGTGCGAACCATCTACTTCATATGAGTATTATGAGGAACAAAGGGTCGAACAACCGGATTCAAGCTTAGAAAATTCCGATTCTTTTTCTATAACCGAAGTAACCGATAGGATATTAGAACACATTAGAGTTATCGATCGTTGTATAAAAGAATCTCGCGCAAGGGAAGAGGAGTCCCGCGCAAGAGAAGAATTAAAAAAAGAAGAGATAACCGAAAGTGTAAAAATGGAAGAACAAATAAGTGAAAAACCGACACATGAGTTAAACAATGAAATAGGTGAGTCCGACAACGTTAAAATACAAGAAGAGTCTAATTTTGAAGAAATTAATCTCTTGTCACCTTCTTTTGAAAATCATTGTTTAGTACCCACTCATGCTAAGTTTTTAAAAGAGTTAAACACTAACACTAAAATTGACGAAACGGTAAGTGTTAAGTTAACTAATGATCAAACGTCACTAATAAAAGAAGACCCATTTGAAATTAACATTACACCGGTTCCTTGTTTCTTTCAAAATTCATTTATTAGTAATGTCATGATTGATAAAGATCTTTGTGTTAACATAATGCCTAACTACATTTTCGAAAAATTAAGTATTAGTGATTTTTCTCCACTTCAAATACCCATTTTTCTATCCAAACGGAAGGTAATAAAATCAATCGGTATAGTTGAGGATATCTTGGTTCAAACAAATCAAATGGTAATCCCAACCGACTTTGTCATCCTTGATGACGCTCCTCTAGTGTTGGGACGACCATTTGTAAAAACACACGAAGCTTTGAAAAACCGGAAGTACAACAATCTACCTCTTCAATTAGGGGCATTCAAAAAAAGTGTCGACCTTGAGCGATCAATGAAATATCCATTCGGCAATGACGACCCCCTAATTGAAGATGAGCCAGAACCACCTGATAAGGTGGGTCTAGCCAAGGACCCTTATAAACGTGGCGCACCACGGAGGCATTCCGCGAAACTATCCTTAGTTTAGATTAGTTTAACTTTTATATTTTCTAGTTTAGTTTTTAATTTTTAGGAATAAAACACACTCGGGATGGTGAAGGATGATAAGGGAAGCTTGAACCAACACCCCATACACAAAAACAGAGCCTCCCGACGATTTTTCTTCATTACAGCAAGTTCAGCACGGGGCCGTGCTCACCCCAACACGTCCCGTGCCCAAGGTTCTGTAGAAAATGGCCAGTTCAGGTACCTGGACACGGGGCCGTGCTCACTGGACACGCCCCCGTGCCCAGCCTTCTGTTTACTTTTGGTACTGGCAGTCTGGACACTGGGCCGTGCTCAGCCAACACCACCCCGTGTTCAGCTACTCAGTACCATAAAATCTTGTTTTTAACCCACTTTTACACATTTTAATCAACCGAAAAACTTATTTTTGGGACACATTGAGGACAATGTGTAATTTAAGTGTGGGGGGGATGCTAAAACCTTGAATCTTGCAAGTCCTAAATACAAGCCTTACACAAAACTCTATTGGAACCGCTAATCACCCCAAATTTTTTCAAAAATTCTCTTTTTTTTTTTACTTGTCTAGGTTTAACTCGGGAAATTCAAGTTCTTAAAAAGGTTATATTTTTACAAATTTACAACCGATAGCGTCGTGATAAAAAGAACCAACATAAGAAAATTATGAAAAGGCATGACAAGCTTAGTTAAAATTTAATTATATATACTTGATCACATAAAAACTCATTCCCACAAAAGTGAGTTTTGAGCCTTTATTGAGCATACAATTACATATCATTAGAACTAATTGCTCATTTTTCGTTTCTTGTGTGAATAGCCGCTTGGTTCTTACGACTCTAGAACTTGCCATGACGATACATTCCTGGTCCTTACCAACTTAAACCCGAGTAAGTAAATGATGGAGGCATTAGGACTAACCCTTTTTATTTCTACACCATTATTTTTTTACCACCTACCCAAAATCCCCCTAGTTAGCCCATTTGAGCCTAAACCTTTTCATTTCATAACCCAAACCAAACACCCTTTTAACCCACCAAAACCTTTTTCATTTTTACCCCTTTGTTTTAGTAACAAGTTCGGTTCTTCATATGACTTTTCAAAAAAAAAAAAAAAATTTGTTGATGATGAAGCAAAAGAAAATAAACAAACAAGTTCATCAAAAATAACTTTGTTTGAATAAATAGCTTCATCAAAAGAAAAGTTACAAAAATAGAAAGTCTTACGAAAACCGAAACTTGTTACGCTTTTCGCTTTTTTTTCTACTAACCACTAACCACCAACCCAATCACCTACCTTTAACCCAAGCCTAACCCTTAAACCACAAAGTCCTCTTGATATTTACAAAGGCATATAAGTTAAAAAGGAGGAGGATTGATTGCTTGGCAAGCCTATGGTAGGAGTAAGTTCCATGCCGCTCTCGAGTGATCCACAAAAATACATTTTCGGCCGAGTGTTGAGTGATCCCTGTGAGGTATGTGAACTTGTATATAAATAGAATTTTACAAAGGCACGTTATGCCCTAATAAGTAATTTATCTTATGAAAAGTTTTAAATAAATCATGACGAATAGGATTGTAAATAAATAAAAATAAAACTAAATAAAGAATCTTGGAAATCCCGACACTCTATGACAAGCCCAAAACCTTCTTTTCTACACATTCCATTTGGGAGTGTAAATAGCCACATATTAAAGAGTTTTGCTTGAGGACAAGCAAAGATTCAAGTGTGGGGGTATTTGATGTGTTCAAAATGTAACATATAAATTTCATCAAATGAGGCATAAAACTAACCCTTTTTTAGTACTAACGTTGGAAAAAGTGTGCTTTTGTCTTCCTTTTGTATTTTCAGGATTAAATGAGCTCAAATTAACAAAAGAAGCAAAAAGACATCAAAATCTAACATAAATACAAGAAAAGGAACAAGACATGGCATGCCCGACCCCACTACAACATCTTCCCAAGCAAAACAAAAGATCAGAGGCCTGAACACGCCCCGTGCTCAGCCAGCATGGGGGCGTGCCCAAGTGTCAGCAGAAAAGACAAAGTGGTAGAAGCTTCTATTGCCCACCACGGGGCCGTGCTCAGCGGACACGGGGCCGTGGTCAACTATAAGATTCGCACAATCCAGGCAAATCTTCATAGTACAAAGATTCTTCTGCACACGGGGTCATGCTCAGCGGACACGGGGGCGTGGTCAACTAATAAGACAAAGCTGCATTTAAGGAAGAAAGAGAGGATGTGGACACGGGGCCGTGCCCACTGAACACGGGGCCGTGCCCGAGCTTCTGTTCAGCCTATAAATAGAAGTGCTTGGCTCAAGCTCAAACCATCCCTTGGCACACCACCTCTCTCACACTTCACCCACCACCCACCACCACCATAACACCATCATCCACCACCATCATCCATTGTCCATCATAGAGTGTGTGAGTCATCTCAGGATCCAAGATTGATCGTAAGAGTTCTTGACAATCAAGGCCATGTTTGCCTAAGTCTCTTACATCACTTGGTGAAGACAAAGTGTCTAGTGTAATACTTTTTGTTTCTAATCTTTTGCACTTTTTATTTGGTTTCGTATTAATGACTTTAATAACTAGTTGCTTATGTTGAAGGTGATCTTTCTTTATCGTTTGTCCGTGGTGTCTTGAAATTATTTTACTGTCTATATAAAATAAAAGATTTTCATCATTCATATCTCCACGGTCTATATGGAGGTATGTTGGCTACCTGGTCGGGGGTTAAGGGAACGGTTTGGTAAAGGTCTTGCCATTGTTCAGCGTTTAGAGGTCCTGCAATGGACCTGGGTCAAATTTAGTAGGACCTCCTTCAATACTTAACGGTATTGGATGGCGGGGGTCCAAACTCTTTGATCCCCTCATAAGTTAACTACTATTAATACTATAACCCGGCTATTTAGGACTGTATCCCTGCTGACTCAGACTACTTAGTCGAGGGTAACGTCACCTCCAAAAGAGGGGCCTACCATAATATTGCATTAATAACTTAATTAATTATCTTCCAATAATCCACCCTTTTAGGATTGTATCCTTACTGACTCAAACTACTGGGGTGAGGGTAACGTCACCTTCAAAAGAGGGGCCTACTACAATAACTAAGATAATCTCTTAATTATGTGCAAAAGTGCGGAAATAATCAAAGGTTACACTAGATACGAGTCGGAACCAAGTGATTCATCTTGTCTATCTGTTTTTATTTTTATTTTATTTTCAGCATTTTAGTTAGTTTTTATCTTTCTTAGTTTAAAACATTTTTCTAAACTTTTTATTTTGATTAGACGTTGAGGATAAACCGGTATTAAAAGCTCTTGTGTCCTTGGACGACCTCGGTATCTTACAAACGCTATACTACGCTCACGATGGGTGCACTTGCCCATATGTGTGTTTAGTGTTAGTAAAATATCGTGTTTTATAAATTTAAAACTTGGCTAAAATAAGTGTTAAAGGGGCTTAAAATATACACCTAATATATATAACACTTCACACGCATCAATCTACATCAAAATTGAGTCTTAACAACTCATATGAAGCCAACATTTGTTTTCTCAATGACCACAAACTTAAGGAACAAGTATGAGCGTGACAATGGAAGCACTAATGTCTAAAAAAAGTCCAAATTCTCAAGAATGGACTTTGGGTCATTGAAGACAGGCTTCGATACCTCCTGACCAAATGAAAGTTACAAGAAAACTAGGTAATGAGGATAAGTGAAGAGGTAAAGACAAAGAAAAAGATATGGAGTCTATCTAAAAGAGATGTGTATAAAAGGAGGAGGAAGAGAGGAGAGTGAGCATCGGTCTTCAACAAGTCTTTAGAAAGTTTTTTCATGTACTAATAAGAGTGTTGTATTTTCTTATCTTATATATTTCCCTCACATCAACTATTGTAATATACCCATCATGAAATAAAATGTCACACCCTTTCTTTTACGGAAGCGTATGTGTGTGACTTGATCAGTTTCCATTGCATTCGATCATAACAAACAACTACATGCATTAAATTAAGCGATGTTCATCCATACACAGTTTAAAACATTACAAACACTAGTATTAAGTTAAGATTACAACCTAACATAAGTTTTAAAGTTCCATCAAGGACTTGTTTTAACAAAAGATAAGCTTCACGAGGCTTTGCGTTCTATATCTCATCAAAGATGGGATATACAAACCAAACCCTCCAAAATATGGATGACATCTAGACTTGAAACCCAAAAACTTGTAGAGAATGCTGCACCAAGATCCATTTATCTTCCTGAAATACATGTAAGTTGAAAAATCAACAAAAGTTGAGCGAGTTCATGCGTTTTAAGTGTATGCGCAACAAATGAGTCTCAAAAACATTTGAAAGTTTAGTTGTAAGTAGGTATGTAAAGCGTCTATGAACATGTTGATCATTAATGTTTTGCAAGGACATTAATATATGTGACGACATAGGAAGTACTCAACCCGAGTAGACGATTTTTAGTGTCGAATCACCTCGACTGGGACACAACAGCACTCTAAGTGGTCACCCATGGACCGTGAGTGGGGCTCGCCCGTACCCATTAGATCTAACCTTTGTTCCGTGGTCCTTAAAAGGATTAATGGCACTTTAGTTTCAGCCTATGCTCACATGATCTAATAGTTCATTCCCTAGCTAAAACATATCCAAGTTGACATGTATTTCCCCCCGAAAGTTATAAACCGAAAACGTTAAGAGAAAAGGGGGGACATGAACACACTTAGGTCGTGTAACGACTCTTAGTCTCAATTATTTACTTAGACTTGTTTTGGAATTTTGTATACTTTGAGTTACACTTTCGGTGTATGATGTATATATATAATTTTTATAATTATATATGTTCTCAAATGTAGTACATTAGTTAAAATAATTATATTTTAACTTATGTTATTTTCATGCAAATATTTGGGGGGTTTGTTAAAAATAATATATTTTTAACTCGTTTTATCATATGGTTCTCGTATACGTGTTTACAAGCATAGGTATACTTGTATTATGATCATGTTTAGTATGTCACCTTGTAATCTCATACTTGTGTATAATACTTATTTGTGGGTATTTTACCAAGTGTTGGTATGTATTTGTTGGTATGCATTTATACTTATAGGAATACGTATTTTCTTGTATTTATTAAGAATTTCATACTTAATATACATGTGATTTTCCGGAATATTGTTTTTGCCAAAAATCATTCTTCTTGTATTCTTAAAATATATATATTTTTTAAGAAAATTTTCATAGAAAAATATATATATTTTGTCCTTGGTGAAATATATATATTCTCGTATATCTTAAAAATAATATATTTTTAAGATCAAGTTAGAAAAATATATATTTTTAGTTTCCACCAAAATAATATATTTTTAGTGTGTTTATGAAAATATATATTTTCTTGTACTCAAAATAATATATTTTCAAGTTGACAAAATATGATGTATTTTATGATACATGTAAAAATACATATCTCATCGTTTGTTTGGTTTTGAAATACCGTTCTCCAAGTTTGTCATACTACAAACTAAATTTCCGGAATTTATATAATTTGTCCAATATTTGTGTGCAAGTTATATATTTATTTTCTTGTAATTTTTGTAATTTTTCAATTACAATTTTTGGTATTTTTGTGTGGTATATTATTTTTAAGTTCCTAATTTTTAATATAACTAATACAAATAATATACACATAGCACATAATTTTTCATTTCTAAATATATATTTTCCTAAATATATACTTAGTCATTTTTATTTTTGAAAATCAACCTCCATTACTTGTAATTTTTATAACAAAAATTATGGCAAATTTTTATACTTAAAACCATGATTCAAAATCACTTGTAAACACTTGTTTAAACATATTTCTAAGTGTTAAATTTTTACAAAATTTTTGCCATAGTTTCCTTTGAAAATGGAGGTTTCCATGCTTATAGCATATCATTTTCTTTTTCAAAAATTCATCAACAATTATCAACAACAATACTACAACTTACCTTAAGCCATAAAACACATTTCTACATGAAGGTATGAACTTGAAGTTTATAAAAGCTTGTAGTATTCTAACATAGTGTTTAACATGCTTTACTAACGCTAAAAACATGATTTTTATCTCATAAAAATCATTTTTATGAAAATTTCATCTTCACAACTTGTAACTTACTTTTGCAAAAACTCATTTCCTTGGATTTTTCATGACTTAAACTTTTCAAGAGTTCCATTTTCACCCTTAAAACAAGTTCAAGTTCTTTCAAAAACCAAATCATGTTAAACATGAAGTAAACTTTGTTTTCTTGAAACTTTGATTCTTCAAATCCTTCACTTTTAACATCTACCACTTGTAGGAACCATTTTCATCACAAAAACAAGTTAACTTTACAAGTTCATACTTCACATATTGTGAGCTCTACATGGATCTTTCAAGATCTAGCATCATACTTGCTAGATCATGTTTTAAATCAACATCTAGCAAGCTTTTATGTGGTGTCTAACACCATACACACAAGAAATCAACAACAAGTTCAACACACATCTTAAACAACTTAGATCATTATGATTTTTAGTTTGGTTCTTTGGTTCATCATCTTGTTTATGTAAGATATTTAGACTTTTAGTTCTACATGACCTTTAACTAGTAAAACAAGATGTAAAATGGGTTCAAGATACTTACTACTAGCACAATGGCTAGGGTAGAAAACTAGAAGATGAAAGTGAAGAAAAGTGAGTGGATAAAAGCTCTTGGGAGTGGTCCTTCAAGATCCAAAGCTTGCACCCTTCTTGATTCACCTTAGGACACCTTAGGATGAGCTTGGAATGATTGAAAGTTGAATAAAGATGATGGATGGGGTGGGGGTGGTTCTCGGCCTAAACACAAGAGGAAGAGAGAGAGAGAGAGGTGAGTTGTGGTGTTAGATATTTTGATGATAATGAGGGTGATTATAAGGTTAAGATAAGGTTTATTACCCATTGGTCCTTGATTTCCCTCCAAACTAGTAACCATTGGACATCTAAGAAGCATCTTTGACCAAGCAATGCAATAGTCAACACCATTTAGGTGTGTGGGTCCCTTGGGGACGGTTAAGACATGGGGGGGGGGTGTGATTTGTTAAAATTTTGTTTAAGTGTTTCATGTATGAAGTAATGGTAATTAGGTTAGGTGTTATGTGTGTTATGAATTCTTATGTGTATAAGGGTGTTTGATGTAGTAAACTAGTATTTTAGTGTCAAAATATTGGTAACTAGTTCACTAGATGCTTCTAGTTATGTTCGGATGTTCATTTGGTTACCGGATCGCTTAATTTGTTAACATTAGTAACTTGTGTGTTATATTGTGTAACTATGAGATGTTAATGTTTTTCAACATCTTTTAAGTCGTTCTGAGCATTCTGGCATAATTTCATATTATAACATAAGCTGACAAATGCTAATTTTTGCTGAATTATGCTGAATTTTACTGTTTAGTGCTAGTTTCGGCCAGTTTCTAGTGTCTACTTGTCACTCGGTACGCAGTTTTGCAAACTCTTGTTTTCTCTCATAAAGTTCTAGTATATCATGGTTTCTGGGACTCATTCTGTGTCCTAAACATGCTGTCTGCCTGTGTACTGAACTCCTGTCAGTACTACTAGTTTATCTGACGAGTGTGATAGTTATGTCTGTGCACTGTTTAAACTGTTTCGAGTCGCATTCAACAATAGTAAGTAACATGCATCATGTAATGTTTTTGTGAGTTCTTCGAAAGTAAACCATGAAATCAGACATATCATAAGTTTAAAATGAACAACCAAGTATTATAAATTACTGTTCACACTGTACGGATTTACACGAAAAGTGGCAGTTGTCACATAAAAATCTTTCCCTTTTTCTTATAAAGTCTTTGAGCGATCTTTCTGTTTATAGATATTTCTTCTTTAGTAGTAAAAATACTCCAACAGTAAACCGTCTCTTTTTGTAGGATCGTTGTTTGACCCGACTGAGTCGATCAGAAGAGCTTTATATCCGATTCAGAGGCGGAATCAGTGAAACGGACGTGGAAACAGCTTGATACTCTTTAATTTGTCACTTTGATTGATATTAACAGAGATTACAACCTGAACAAACTTTGGCAGCACTTCGTTACAAATCCAGAAGCCGTACCAAATGAAAATGACAAGTGCCCTATATATAGTGTGAGAATGTTCGCTTGAAATGGACCAGGACAGGTTCAAGCGAACTTAACTCATCTAGTTTCGCTTGAACTTGTCACATGGCACTTTCAAGCGAACTCACATGTAACCTCACTAAATTCAATTTCTCGCACCTCAAGCACTGGAAATTCTATCCTATCCTATTACACGAATCGATACAAGACGAAGTCAATAGACATAGTGCACTAACAGACTCCCCCTTGGATATTGACGAAGTCTTCAGTGTCTAATCTTTATCATGACACCTCTTCAGTCTTGATCAGTCTTCAAGCTCTTTCCAAAATGTCTATCATTGTAAGCATCCATCAATCCTTTTCTTTAGCTTCTTCAGGCTCCCCCTTTCTTCAAGCTTCCGTGCTTTGGGATCGTCGCCTAGCTTTCCATCTACAAGCTCCCCCTTGCTTTGAGCTCGTCTTCAGACTCCCCCTTAGACTCTGCTTTTAGGATCGTAGTCTGGACTCTTACCTGCAATTACTCATCCATTTATAAGTAACAACATTTTAAACTTCAGCTATCCAGAAATTGTAATCTGGATCACTCAATTTTTTAAACTAACACATCTTATGAATATTTGGCAGTTTCAGAATAAAAAACCGACTCTTTAACAATATATGCAAACAAATCCCCCTCAGTTAATCATCCAAGTCCAACTTAATGACCTTGGAGATATCACAAACTGTTTTTGAAATTTTTGATTTGAAAACATTAAGTTTCAAATTAATGAACTTGTTTTATTTTCAGAAACACAATCAGCTTACTTAGATTTTGACACTCAGCATCTCAGACATCAGTTGTCGAAAATAAAGCCGAATCAAAAATCTTTTTATATTTTCTGAAAATATAAAGCAGTAAAGAAATATGTACAAACATATATACAGACAATATTTTTGTTTGAGTATGCATCAGATGATCATATCAGTTTCTGACAAGTCACAAGTACCGTTGAGCTTAGTTACACATTAAGAATTAAACAATTCAATTAGATTGTTGATATATTGATCCACTTAAATTTTCACACAAAGTTCAACTGTTTTAGGATACGAATTAAGTGTTTTAAGAACTTAAACTCATTCATGTGTCCCACCTCTTGAATATACTCCCGTATCCAGATCCCAATATTCAGTCTTACAGGTGAGTATACTTAGATGATATCTGTAAGGGGAATAAATTATAGTATGAAACCGTGAGAGCTCAGGTCAGAACTTCCGTTCAGCAGAGAGATGACGGCTCGACTTTTGGTGTGTCCCCTTTAGAGGATCTTTTGTTACAACAGCATTGCTAAGCAATTTTATTGTCTTATCATATATGCTGAGGGTGATGCTATATTTCAAGCATTGCAGAAAGTATTATTCGAGGACTAGGTCAGAACTTCCATTCAGCAGAAGTCCCGGAATAATACCCCAGATATCACTGAGTATAAAGACCTAGTATCTCAGAAAGAGGGACCTTTCAAACGAGATTTCAGGGGTTACCTATATATCCAAGTAGTGTTCCCCACGAAATAAGTAAGTTTGAATTTAGGTTTATATCCCGAAGAGTAAAATGCACGGATAGTCCCTGTGGTTTTGCAAAGTTTCAGCTATAGTCCCCAGATTTTGGAAATTACACTCATAGTCCCTGTGGTTTGACAGTTTGTTACGCTGATAGTCCCTGGAGTGGATGTGGGTTAGTTTTCTCAGTTAAGTCCAGGTGAAATTACAAAATTACCCCTGCTTTTATTATATTCATCAACATCATCATCATTCAACAGACTCATTCATCAGTTCTACTCTCTCTCTCTCTCTCACTAAAAACCACCACCACCGTCACCTCCCCTGCCGCCATCACCACTCCCCACCACCGCCTTTGCTGCAGCGTCTTTCTCAGCATCGCTCTTTATTTTTGCCTCTTCTGCTTGCTTCATCCATATTGGCTTCACCACCGCCAAGTTACGATCAGCCATATATTCCCCAAACCACGAACCCTACGATCCTCCTATCCCCAAAATCCTGTTAATACTTCGAACGAGTCAATCAACAACAATTAAATAATTAATAACAAATTAATCCATAAACTCGATGCTTCCAAGTTAATTTACTATCTGAAATCAATTCAACTAAATCAAAATCCTAACCATAGAAATTAAGCGCAGGTATTTGTATGCATACAGTAAAATCAAACACAGAGTTTATGCTATTGCTATACACACACACACACACACACACACACACACACACACACACACATATATATATATATATATATATATATATGCCCCAAACCACGAACCCTAGAATCTTCCTATCCCAAAATCCTGATAATACTTCCACGAATTAATCAATAACAAGTAATAACAAAATAATACAGATTCGAAGTTTCTAAGTTAATTTACAGTATAATAATCTAACATCAATTCAACCAATTCAAAACCCTAACCCTAGAAATAAAGCGCAAATATATGTATACATATAGTGAAATAAAACACAAAGTTTAAGCTACATGTTAATGAAAACAAGTATACATATATATGTATATGGATGGAGAGTGTGACGGAGAAGAAGAAACATACGGTGGCCGGCGGCAGAAGGCGGTTGCGGATAGAAGATGACTGGTACGGGGTTGAGATCTTTTGGGGAAAAGGGTATTCAGGTCATAATATGTATGGTTTTGTGAGAGAGAGAGAGAGAGAGACGGTGGTGGGGAGTGGTGATGGCGGCAGGGGTGGTGGTGGTGGTTTTTAGTGTGAGAGAGAGAGAGAGAGAGAGAGAGTAGAACTGATGAATGATGATGATGATGTTGATGAATATAATAAAAGCAAGGGTAATTTTGTAATTTCACATGGACTTAACTGAGAAAACTAACCCACATCCACTCCAGGGACTATCAGCGTAACAAACTGTCAAACCACAGGGACTATGAGTGTAATTTCCAAAATCTGGGGACTATAGCTGAAACTTTGCAAAACCACAGGGACTATCCGTGCAGTTTACTCTATCCCGAAAAAGTTTACTAAATGTATAAAAATCTACCGACATATCCACGGTGAGATCGTTTAACACATTTTAACTTTCCAATTCTTTAGCATACTGTAACTGTCCACTGATGTACTATCATTTCCTCTTTTTACACAAAAACTCAATTTTCATTTTTTATCATGTTTTTGTCTTTTTGCCAATAGGTTTTTATCATGTTTTTGTCATTTCAGATTTTCTAATGTTTTTGTATTTTCTGACAACAATATATCTCCCCCTAAAATGCAAAATCATATAAAGAAAATTTGACAACCAATACTGATAGCTTTGTCTCGCCATCCATTTTCTGCTTTTCGAGCTCTGATTTGCAGAAAAACTAATATAAAGTAGTAATTACCCCCATGATTTACAACCCATTGATTTTCGACAGTTTGAAAACCGTTTTTCAATCTTGTGAAAGTAATCATGTTTGTTCAGCCGTGAGGGTTTCGGCGTAATCAATCAACACATTTTTTTATGTACAGAAAAAAAACAATTTCCCTGTTCAACCAAACCAGGATTCAGCAGCCTTCTCCTCCTGTTGTGCCAGGCTGCTCCGACACTCCACTTGATAATATTCAGTTGTCTTGAGCACCTGCACATTCAGACTACTTGATTACTTGAACAATTTAGCCCAGGTCTGTTGGACCTTAGGCATTTCAACACAATATGTATCATGCAGTTTCGGAAAATCTTTATCATCAAAGACTTTTTCAACTATAACTTCAACTTTCTCATCTTTTACCGAAGTAATTTGTTTCTTAACACTCCATGTTTGACCTTTCGGAGTTCCTCTTTTGTAAAAGTGTGATTCTTTTTGAACTTTTTGTTTTTGAACAACTTTTGGTTTCCAAAACTCTTTGGGTTTTGTCATATCAACGGATTTTTGCCAACTTTGCGTTGTTCTAAATCTGGGTGTGTGAAAAATTTGTGTTTGACTTAAATCAGACCTAGTCTGTTTTGGTTTACAAGTTTGATTCGAAGCAAACTTGTTTGTGTTGTACCTCCAAGTTTGTTTAGAATCGAATCTAACTGACCTTTGTTTCACACCCTCAGATTTTTGTTTCTCAAAATTTTCAGGCTTCTTTTTGTCAACATCCACATGTTTCAGATTCGGACACTTTCGTGCAAGATGTCCTAATTGATCACACTTAAAACATGTTCTTTTTGAAACATCTTTAACCTGTGGTTGTTGCTTTTGCTTTTGAGCACAAAACTCTTCAATAGACTGTTGTCTAAATTTGAGTTTTTCTTCTTCTTCAAAACTTTTTCCTTGAACAAAACTCATTTTTTTCTGAGAATTTGGCACTTCAATTTTCTTCTAATTTTATTTCCTTTTATAACCCAACCCAACCTTCATATTTTTCTTCTTGAAACCAGGTTTGTTATAAAAAGTTTTCTTGTTTTTCCCAGCAAATTTTGAAATTTCTGACTTTTCAATCTCAACCATCTTAAAAACTTTATCAATTTTCTCTGAAATCACATTCTGAATCAGGAATACAATATCTAAGAATAGTTTGTCCGATCCAATCATGGTGTAAACCAATCCTTTTGAATCATCATTCACAACTTTCTCAGATTTTAAATTTCTCAAATACTCATCATGAAAATTACCTTCATTTTCATCCTGTGATTCAGACTTACCTTTTGTAGACTCATCTTTCAAAACACTATCAACAACCTTACTTACCACCTCTGAATCATCAGCTTCATCAGATTTGGTGTAAGTCACATCGATACTTTCAGGTAATTGGTCAACTATGTTTAGACCTTTTGCCACCTTTTTCCTCATCATAAAAAGTATAATTGTTTCTCAATGGTGGTGGTACCTGATGAAATTCTGAACCAATACCTTTTTTACACTTGTCAGTATCTTTGTCATCCGGTGTGTTGTTGAAAATGCGTTCGAGAATGTACGAAGAGTTATGATAACTTTGAAGTTTGGTAACAACCTTTTCTTTTTCAGCCAAAACTTGTTTGAGATTAGCAATTTCATCAACACACTTGTTTAATTCAAGTTGCTTTTCTTTAAACTGTCTCTCATACATTTCTTTAGTGACTAAGGTTTCAGACAATCTTTGATCAAAACATTTGACTTGGCTCTTCAAAGTATCATAAGCCTCTTGTACTCTCTGACTCGACCACTTTAAAGAATCATACTCTTTTTGAAAATCTTGAAATTTAGTTTCTTTTTCAACACAATCAACACATTTTTCTGTACACAATTGTCTATAAACATCATTATCCTTTTCAAGACCTTGACATTTCTGTGTCAATTTTTCAACTTTTAGTTTCAAAATTTCTTCTTTTTCAATCATTTCTTTACATTTTGTTTTGAAAATATTTTCAAGTGTGCTTGTTTCAATATCTTTTGTTTTGATTGTTTCATCTTTTTCAATACAGGCTTTGCACATTTCTATGCAATTCCTGCATTTGTTCTCATTTTTATCAACAATTTCAACACTCGATAGATCAGAAGATTCATTTACCTCTGTCTCTTTCAGCACCGGTTCTTTTGTCTGATCTTCCTCTTTGTTCTCTTCTTTTTCTTCTTTCTGTTCTTCTTCAATCTTCTTCTCTTCCTCAGCAGCAATCTTTGCAATAAACTTCACTTCTTCAACCATCTTTTTCAACTCTTCTTCTTTTCTCTTCTTCATTTCTACCACTTTTGGTAGACTCGCTTCACAAACTTCCTTTATCTTGCTCACCAAATCCGGCAAATATTCTTTATCAGATAACCTTCTTGTATTGAAAGTAGCCTGACTTGGAAGCAAATTTGTTACAGCTTCAAAATCCACCTTTGAAGGGTCAACAACTGGATTACCCCGTGAATTCATGTAACATTCCAATTCTTCATTCCATATTTTGGCTCTCTGGGATTCTTTGAATGATTCTCTGAATTTTTCAATTTCCCATCTCGCATAATCTATTTTCCACCATCTATCAGGATCAACCTCAGCTACAAGTGCATATCCAACTGCATCTTCTTCAGGTAGAACTTGACTCCATTCATAACCTTCATCGTCATGAATAACTGCAAGAGCTCTTGATTTTTCTTCAACCTGCTTCATTCTGGGAGGTTCAGACTTGTTCTGATGATAGATTGCTTTCTTTTAGTAATCTTCCTTGAAAGGATTAGCAGTATCATCAGCATAAGCATTTCTGCACTCACGTTTAAAATGACCTTTCTGTTTGCATTTAAAACATGTCACTTTGGATTTATCAAAGCCTAACTTGGTAGAAGGTCCACCAATAGACGTTCTTCCAGTAATCTCCATAAAACGTCGTGCCCTCCTCACTGCACTAGCCATACACCACCTTATGTCAATCAATTCTATCTCCTCAGGATCTATTTGATCATAGTCTTCCTTCGTCAGGTTGGTGTTGCCTATCTTGCCTGCTACAAGACTCTCATACGACTCCAACACAGATGCTAAGAAGACCATTTGTTGCTTTGCAGACTCCTCATTGAAATTTTAGGTATTCTTCAAATCTACTGCAATGTTGCATTGGAATACATTCTTTGATGCAGATTGGCTCGATGTTGTTGAAAAAGATCCATTGTGAAAACCACTGTGAGAACTTTCATTGTTTACAAAATTTGAGCTTTCTGCAGAAAATGCTGTTCTTGGAGACCCAGCATGTGGTACATTTCCTCTATAGTACAACTCCACATTCTGCTGATGAACTGAATTGTTGACTTTAGATTTCTTGATCTCCAACTCGTGGCTTTCAAGTCTCTCGATCAGCAAATCCACCGTTAAATCTTCAGACTTGATTGTGTTTTTCAACATCAAGGCAAAGTATTGCCAATCTTGCTCATTTGGCAATGAGTCAAACAATTTATCAACCAGCTCCTCTTGAGTGTATGTGATTTTGTGTCTAGCCAGCTCCATTTTCAAATGCCCAAATCTCTCGATCATTTTACAAACAGATTCATTTTTCATACATCCAAATAAATCAAACTCTTTACGTAACAATTTCTCTTTGTTTTTCACAATCTCATTACTTCCTACACACTTTCTCTCTAACGCTTCCCATAAACTCTTCGACGTTTTCTCTTGCTCAAGTAGCGAAATGATATCTTATCTCACTGATTGTTTTATCAATGTAATCATTTTGTATTCAGCTACAACATTTTTTATATCTATTTCTGTAAACTCTTTTTCATTCACTAACTCTCCTCCTTCTTTTACTGGTTCTGTATATCCATGTTTTAGTTTTAACCAACTTTGAGCAAAAGCTTTTACCCAACCCTCAAATCGGTTTTTCCACCAGTTATAATCTTCAATCTTCATTAATTTCGGTGGTTTCTGTTGGCTTCCATACATATTCTCATACTTCAAATTCTCTGAAATCTCCTTTGAATATTCTCTTGTTTCATATCTTCTTTCGGATGATTCCGAAGTAAAGGCATTGTAGAAAGTGTTGTAAAATTCTTCACCACTGCTCGACATCTTTAATCACCTGAACACAAACAAATAAACACAATCAGTACAAACAATATCAATCAACTTGAAATAGACTGACACTCAGTTGTCGTGAAATGATCTTGACGCGAAATATCCTCTTTCAAGCGAACTAAGAGTTTCAAGCTAACTCTCTTTACTAAACAACTTCAAGCGAAAACACTGGACTAACAAATTCAAGCGAACACAAACAATGACACTTCAAACGAACTAGCACTTCAAGCGAAGTCACTGATTTGCAGCTTTCAAGCGAACTATCAAAACACTTGAAGCGAAATGGCAATATTAACTCAAGCGAAACCCCATTCAAGCGATCTGATTTATAACTTTCAAGCGAAACCTGATTATATGTGCTTTTCAAGCGAATACAACAGTAAATTCAAGCGAAATGGCTAGTTGAAGCGAAAACAAATACTAATTTCAAGCGAAATGTCGATATCCGTTCAAGCGAACTCAAGTGTTAGGCCTGTTTTTGTCATTTTTAGTCCGAATTTGAGTCTGAAACTCTCAAGGCTTTGTTAAAACACTGTTTTGCATGTTCGGTGAAAAACTCAAACCATTTTGACCGTGAAATCTTGTTCAGATTGGAAAAGAAGGTGTAGAAGTCAGAAAATAGATGATATCAAGCTAAACTCTTCTTCCTGAGCTCTGATACCACTTGTAGGATCGTTGTTTGACCCGACTGAGTCGATCAGAAGAGCTTTATATCCGATTCAGAGGCGGAATCAGTGAAACGGACGTGGAAACAGCTTGATACTCTTTAATTTGTCACTTTGATTGATATTAACAGAGATTACAACCTGAACAAACTTTGGCAGCACTTCGTTACAAATCCATAAGCCGTACCAAATGAAAATGACAAGTGCCCTATATATAGTGTGAGAATGTTCGCTTGAAATGGACCAGGACAGGTTCAAGCGAACTTAACTCATCTGGTTTTGCTTGAACTTGTCACATGGCACTTTCAAGCGAACTCACATGTAACCTTACTAAATTCAATTTCTCGCACCTCAAGCACTGGAAATTCTATCCTATCCTATTACACGACTCGATACAAGACGAAGTCAATAGACATAGTGCACTAACACTTTTTACCTTACACCGGAGATAGGAAACGAAACCAGGTTGTGCTAAATATTTTTGAAGGATCCAAAAGGTTTAACCTGACCGTATTTTGGTCAAAACGGCAAAAATGTACGAAAGCATGTTGGACCCTTGTTTTTAATAATTTTGAAGTTGTTTTTAAATTATTGACACTCTTAGTGTTTTTAAGGAAATTCCTAATAAACAAATTTAATCAAAGTTATAATTCATGTTTGTTATAATAATCTTGAACAATAATAAATAAATAAATGAATAACGTTAATTTTGTTGTTTAATTTTATAGTTTTTCTTAAAATTTCTATAAGATAGAATAGATTTAATATGTGGCTAATAAAAGTAATAAGTCTAAATAATTTTGAATTAACTTTTAATTTTATAGATAATAACCTACTTGAGTTATCGATTTTGAACCAACAAAATATTTTGGTTATTATCACCGAAAATGGTACCAGAGGATCACAAAAGTAGCATTTTTCACTCTTTATTTCAAAGAATAATTACTAATATACTTATAGTGGCATCTTTACTTTTATTCACGTATCAAATGCAATTCTTATTAATATGCACGCATGTGATATGCGATTAAGTGATGTATCAGCCCGCACGCATGTGATATGCGGTTAAGTGATGTATCGGCCCCTTTTGACTCTTGTATCATCAAAATTTCATTCTCACTCAATGACAACTAACAAAAT
This sequence comes from Helianthus tuberosus, assembly GCA_030545235.1. Taxonomy (NCBI): domain Eukaryota; kingdom Viridiplantae; phylum Streptophyta; class Magnoliopsida; order Asterales; family Asteraceae; genus Helianthus; species Helianthus tuberosus. The sequence continues at coordinate 88,112,669 of CM060405.1, forward strand.
CCAATTTACTTTTATTCGTGGATCAGATGTTATTAGTATACACTCAAATGTATGTAATATGCAACATTTGGTGATGTATCAACTTTTTTTACATGTGTATCATCAAACTTCCATTCCCACTCAATGCTAATTGACTGAATTTGATGAGACTTGATTATTTATTTGCTCTTAGCAACTTGGTGAGACTAGATTAGGTATCTTATTTGAAAGGATTAGGTATCGGAGTGTGAAAATGAAGACGAATATGCTCGAGTCCAAATTCAAACTTCAAGCTTAAATACAAAATATGCAGGTGAAATATTAGTACATCATCATCATACTCAGTAAATCCCACCAATAGCAAAGCTAAGGTAGGGTCTGAGGAGGGTAAGATGTAGACAGTCTTACCTCTACCCCGTAGGAATAGAGAGGTTGCTTCCCGTGAGACCCCCGGCTTGAAGGTGAAATATTAGTACAATTTTATTATATCCTTAAGTTTTTTTTCAACAAGTATGTAAAAAATATATGTAAATTAATTGTAAAATACAATATTTCAAATATTTACAGAAAGACCGAGAAATTATCATTGAGAAATATAGTTAAGACAAAAGATTAAATACAAATAACTTTAACGGACAAAACGTACGAACTGAAGGTTTTGCTGAAAAAACGTGGTGGCATTTTCGTAATTATTAGTAATTATCAAAATTACTCTACAAATAATTCTGTAAAGTAATTTTGATCTTTGTAGAGTAATTTTCTAAAATGTTCTTGTAGAGTAATTTTGATCTTGTAGGGTAATTATCAAAATTACCCCACAAGTGTATTAAAATTACTCGGCATCAAAATTACTTTACAAGTGAATCAAAATTACTCAGCAAGTTTATAAAAAAACATACAATTCAAAATTACTCTACAAATGATCCTATAGAGTAATTTTGATCTTGTACAGTAATTTTGTAAATTTTTTTTAGCATTTAGTTATGGGGTTTAACTTTATGGTTTAGTTTTTAGCATTTAGTTTGGGTTGGGGGGGGGGGGGGGTAGGTTTTTTTATGTTTTTGGGGGATGGGGGGTTAGGTTTTTTGGGTTTTTTTTTTGGTGAGGTATAGTTTTTTGATCAAAATTACTCTACCATAACATTTTACAAAATTACTCTACAAGAACATTTTACAAAATTACTCAACAAGATCAAAATTACTCTACAAAATCATTTGTAGAGTAATTTTGATAATTACCCTACAAGCAAATAATTACGAAAATGTTACTGTGTTTTTTTGCCTTTTTCATGCTATTCGTACATTTAGTACGTTAAAGTTATTTGTACGGAAACTTTACTCGTATAGTTAAACATTAGTTCTTGTTAAACATATCTCACCCTCTCTATTTTCTTTTATCGTATGTACCTTTTATCATATCAGTCATTTCATCTTTTTAAATCGCGTTATATGCTCATAACCCACAATGTAGACACCTGTATACATGTCTAGATTCTGTCTTCTTATCACATATATCTCTTAGAGCATTCTCATCCAATCCATCATTTTTAACCTTATAATTTAACTTAAAATCATCACTTTTTAAAATTTATCTCACATTTTAAAAAACCTCCTACATCCAACTCCTCATACCTATCTCTGTATTCTTTTTTTATTATTATTCTTCTCTTTCTTCCACTTACAATTTTAACTACTATTTATTTTGTCTTATTATATTTTTTCTTTTAATATTGATTCTAATTACTTTGTTTATAGAAATTATATAACTAATTATTATTTTTGGGTTTTTCGGGTCGGGTTACTTTAAATTGCTTGGAAAACAATAATCACCATAAATACTAATTATTTTCGGGTCGGTTGTCTCTTTTTCACTCCCGTTTATGATGAAATTTCCACCTTGATCAAACGGGTCAAGTGAAGACACAAACCACTTACTGCATATTATAATATACATTCACTTGGAAAACAATAATGATCAAATCAAATATCATACCATCCATTTTCACTACCATCAGACTACAAACAACAGTTTAAGATACCGAATCATGCCAAGTTTGACCTATTTAATAGCCTACACAGTGGGTTTACATGTAACACCAAAAACACATAAGTATGAGGTTAGGCAAAGCTACAAAATATGTGTAGTAATACTTCCTTGTAACACCAAAATATAGATGGTAATATTTCCGTGTAGCACCCAAGAAACGCGCTAGTGTTCGGTTCAAAGCTGATTATCTCAGGCATGGTCCCGCCGCCTCATTACGATTTCCCTTTGAAGTTCTTCAAAATACAGTCGTTGGATTTCTGTCATACCGCTCACATCCATCATCATAATCCGCTGGTCCGATTCCTTCTTTGCAAGTTCTGTTTTCTCAGCTTCAATTCTCAACTTTTCTGACAGTAACCTCAACCTTTCATCTTCCGCTTTCTTATCATACTCCATCTTCTCGGTCTTAAGGCGAAAATACTCTTTCTCTTGAGCCTGCGCCTCCTCTAAAAGTGTAAACTTCATCTTTCTTAGTTGAATAATTTCCTCAGTTTGCTTACCTTCAGCCTTACGTTTTTTTAAAGCAGCTTTCTTACCTATTGGTCGATCCAATTCGACAACTTCATCTTCAATGACATTTCGCGTTGGGGACGGGGTTGTGGTTGCGGTCAGGGGTGGGACCATCGTCTTCCTTTGCTTTGCGGCATCCCGCAAAATCCACTTAGGTTGGTCCTTTAATAGGTTCCAACAATGCTCGAACAGAAAGTTGCACTTTTCTTCTGATTGGTACATAATTTTCGCCTTATCAAACTTGCATTTAAACAAATAAAATACATGTTAGAAGAACAAAATAAAGTATTATAAAACAAGTTGAGTGTGGATTATTTTACCTTATCCTGCTCAGTCATGCCGCTTTGATTTAATCGTTCAACTTGAGCTAGGCATGAACAAAAGCTATTAGTGGCCTTTTGAATACAAGACCATCGATTTGATAAGGACTTGATCGTTCGCTCGGTTGTGGTTTCTTTATGTTGCTGAAAGTACTCAAAGATTTTTTCCCATAACTGAGAGTATTTTTGATATGTTCCTTGAATGGCATCAAGGCTATGATTAAGCCAGCCGGAGACAACTAGCTTGTCTTCTTCCGAGATGAAATTCACACCCCTTGTTGATTTCTTAACGCTGATTGGATTAGTGGGTAAGGGTGGAGAATCGTCAAGGCTTACAATAGAGTTTCCATGAAGAAGGCTGGTGTAGTACATACCTTGGTCTTGTGAATCCATACTCAAAGCTACAATAGGATAAAAAGAATAAAAAACAGATGGACATAAATAGGTATGGACCATACAACACATGTATCTCTCTTTTTAATCCCAACCACTGAAAACAAGAGACTGCATGAAAATGAATGTATTTCACTTTCATAAATGAATGTATCCCAACCACTATAAAAGCAAGCCTGATCCAAATGTTTGACCCATATTATAATATACTTAATAACAAGGCCGGTTCTTGCATAAGTGAAATGAAGCACTAGCTTTAAGCCTCACATTTTAAAGGGACTCAAATTTTAAAACAAAACCAATAAGATAAATTTACATTTGCTATGTGTTTTTAACTTTTTATTACGTTAAGTTATTTTGCTCTGTGTATAGAGATGGGTCTCTTTATGAACTGAATAAGTTATTTTCAACTTATCATGGCTGATATCAGCAGACACGCAAACTTGTAAAAGAAGTGTTAGACCCACACGGCCACACCTATGCACGAGGCCCGTCAACGCACTCATTCTTGTACAGAACTTGAAGCACAAAATTGAAGTGATCATAAGTACCAATGTAAATGCTCAAGCACAGGTCAATATATATAGATTCTTATGTATGTGCATTTTGCAAGAGGTTCTTTCGTTTCTATTTCGTCACTACTCAGAGCGAGCGCATATATATATATACTTCCCTTAAATTTTAACAGCAAAACTAGTCTTAAAAATTCTTACTTTGCAACAGGCAGATATATATATTTATAACATGGCTAATCAGAAACCCTAAACCACCTACATTAACCAAATTAAACAAAATCATCTGACAAAACAAGTAACTTTCAAGGTTAACTCCAGTGAATATATCAAAATTGGACTGCTAAAACAACTAATTCCTCAAAAACAACAAATCCTAATCAAGTCAAAGGAAGGGTTAACTACAACAATTTGATAAAATCCAAAAGCAGTTGGAAACTTAAACTGATCATGAGTGATTCAATGTAAGAAAACTTACTAAAATTACCTCAATTTGTATGCGAGGGGATTTGATTGATAGAAATTAAAAACCCTAGAGAGAGAAAGGATGCATAGTTGAGAAATTTGGGGGAATTGTAAGTGTGAAAGTATAAGGGGAAGAGGGTAACTGTTAATGGTGATTAGAGGTGGTGATTGTGTGGATGAAATCGGTGGTCGTCGTCGGTCGTCGTGGTGAAGGAGGCTGGAGCTCAACAGGCAAAAATGGAGGCCAATTTACGTCAAGTGTCACAATAATAATAATCCAAAATCCCGTCTAAAGGAGGATTTTGTTGCTAGTGATGTGTAGAAGGAGAGGGGCTGGCGGGAGAAGACATGAAGAAGCGGGAGAAGACATGAAGAAGGTGTTTGTTGGAAATGGAGAGGTACAGTAGCTTTTTATACATGAAAAGCTACTGTAGTTTCTTTTTAATATATAAGGTTAGAGAACATATATAGTGGATTGGTTGGAGTTGATTTTTAGAAGTTTTTTTTATTTTTTAAAGATAAAGGTTAAGTTGATGGACTGAATGAGAATGCTCTTATACATCCGTAAAACACGTGATACACCCCTATACATATCCCATGAATAAAGACACATTTAGCCACCCTCTTAAAAATCTAATATCCTCACACAATCAGAACAAGGGAACCAAAATGCAAAGCACTTCAAAACTGTATTTTAATATATCGTGAGGGGCTATTTCCTACGGACATTGGGAGGCCATTATTGGGGGTGTTAGTAGAGACGCAAGCTTTATTAGTGGGTTGGCAAAGAAAAGAGCTGCTAATGCTTTAGATTTGATGCGTCTCATACCCAAACAAGGTGACCCGCATAGTGAACTACTCTTGCCTCGATCCCGTATGGGCATTGCCAAACTTTTCATTGGTTTAAGGACATGCCAACCGGTATACATGGAAGATGCAACGTTATTCTTTGACAAGAGTTTGCGTGAGGCGAAGCGACTTGCTTCCTTACCAGTTAGGTTTGGGGGTTTGGGGTTGTATTCTGCTGTAGAGGCTTTATCCTATGCCTTTGTGATCTCCAGGGCCCAATCTTGGGTGCTACAAGACCACATCTTACGAGACAGTGGTATATGTGGTATGAATTCTGATTATGTTTGTGCTTTGTCTTGTCTTCGTGATACGATTCCAAGCTTCGAATTCAGCGGTTTCACTAAAAAGGACACCGCCTCCTAAAGCCCAACATGCATTGGCGAGTCCTTTTTTTAGTAAAATTGCCCATGACATTGAAGTAAAGCTTGACTTGACCGTTAGACAAAAAGTCGTTTTTGAGTATCTACGAGCACCACATGCCCAAGATTTTCTTCTTGCTATACCTGTAGATGGGTTAGGTCAGCATATGTCGCCAGTGGAGTACCATACTATTGTTAAGTATCGCCTCATGATTTCTTTATTTCCAGTTGATGAGACATGTCTTGTTTGTTATAAGGCGTGTTTGAACTCTTTTGGGGAGCATGCAGTTCATTGTAGAGAGCTTCTGGGGTTCAAGTACCGACATGATTTGGTTAGGGATGTCCTTTCTGCTAAGAAAGAGGCACGCATGAATTTCTTAATTGACCCATTGGAAGGAAGATCTACCCTTAGCCCAGCCGAAATTTTGGTCTTCAGATGGATAGGAAGAAAACACACGTGTGTGGATCTAACAGGGGTTTCCCCCCTTGTGAGTTTAGGGGTAGTGTTTTCACGTTGGGTCAGGCTGCTTTGAAAGTTGCTTCGGGCAAAGTGACCAAACACGAGAAAGCGTGTCTTGACAACCAACACGTGTTTATCCCATTCGTTTTTTATGCTTTTGGTTTCCTTGTGCCGGGGGTTGAGGACCTACTTAGCCGAGTTTAAAATGTCATGCACAATAATGTGATGATCTCGAAATCTATGGATGTAGTTTTCAAAAGACTTAGTTTTACTATTAAAAAAATGTAGCATGTAGCTTGTTGCCAATTTATCTTCTACTATTTTTTATGTAATTTTGTTGAAGATGACTTGTTACATCTTCACCCATAACAATTTTTATTGGTGTATTAAAATTGTCTTTTAAAATTGAATATCAATAGCAACCGTTTTTTTTTTGGAAGGTGACTTTCTCTGTACAGGACCGAATTGGTCACCGGGGTCATGTCGAAGACATTCCCCCGTCAGCCCCGCTCTTACGGACGCGATGTTCGATCGGGCCCCGCCCGGTGCGTAAGCTGACTTCCGCCCGGAAACCATACTGCCCCCACACGAGAGACTCGCTGGGGTAACAGCTGGGTAAAACCGGGTTGCCCTCAGGACCGCACCATGCCTCGGTAGAAACGATCCATCATTGGGACCACCCCCAAAATGCCGCAGCCTGGAGTCGAACCGGCGACCTCACAAGGAGGAAACCGGCCCAACCACCACATGGGAAACCGGCTGGGCTGGAAGGGGGTATAGCAACAGTTGTGTGTTAACCATATGGGAACGAATTATATAATCCTTTAAAACCAAATAAATTGCATCTTCATAGGTTCGTAAATTTCTTCATTTCTTTGTCAAGAGTTTTACAGTTTTTCTTCGTTTAACGCTAAATCAGGTAAATGGGTTTTCAATTGGTAGTTATTAGTTTATTTCTCATGATCATATGCTGCTGTAACACACACACACACACACAAACCCTTTTGCGTTCATGATATACTATTCATCATGTTGTGGAAATCAGTAATTTGAATTGCTACAGAACTAGTTGTTGCTGTCTAATCTAGTTGTACAGATCAGTAATTTGAATTATCTTTGTTCTTTGGTCTTCCTTATAGGATTTCTGCTTATACTCTTTATCATGCGCACCAACTGTTCGATGAAATGCCCGACTTAACTGTTGACTTATTTGTACTTGTCGTTTGTCGTTAAAACTGCTGATCGTAATATACGTGAAAGATTGATATTGTTAGGCTGTTTAGCACTTAGTATACTTCCTGAAGGTATGAAACATTAATTTGTGACCGTGTTATGTCTACAGATCAAGGTACATGAGTATCAGATGGCCGCGGGTATTAACACCGACATACCTTTCTCAGATCATTCAGAACCAAAAGAACCCATTAAAAGCTCTCCGTATCTTTAATGAAGCAAGAAACAGATATCCAGATTACCGTCACAATGGCCCTGTATATGCCACCATGATCAACATCCTTAGCAGGTCAAATCGGATCGCTGATATGAAACAAGTAATTGATCAGATGAAAGAGGATTCATGCGAGTGCCAAGATTCAGTCTTTTCAACTTCAATTATCACGTATGCGAAAGCTGGAATGCTGAATGAAGCCGTTGCTCTGTTTAGGAATCTTGATCAGTTCAACTGTGTGAACTGGACAGAATCTTTTAATACCATACTTAAGATAATGGTGAAAGAATCTAAACTTGAATCCGCTCATCATCTTTTTCTCGAGAATTTTGGAAAATGGGAAGTGAAATCTCGAACCCGTTCACTAACTTGGCTGATTGATGTTCTCTGTGAAAAGAAACGGTCTGATCTTGCGCTACAAGTCTTCCAAGAAATGAATTCTCAGTACTGTTATCCGACCCGTGACACCTATCGAGTTCTAATGAAAGGGTTATGTGAAGATGGAAGAATTAACGAAGCGATCCATTTATTATACTCAATGTTCTGGAAAATTTCAAGAAGAGGTAGTGGTGAAGATGTGTTGGTGTATAAAATCCTGTTGGATACTTTATGTGCATACGGGCATGTTGACGAAGCATCCGATATTCTAAATAAGGTTTTGAGAAAAGGTTTAAAAGCACCTAAGAAGAAACGTACGCAGCTTGATTTTAACATGTGTCGAAACGGTAGAGACATAGAAAGTGCTAAAAGTTTAGTTAATAACGCGCTTATTAAAGGTGTGATTCCCAGTTACGAAAGCTATAACGCTATGGCGGTTCAACTTTACGCAGACGGTGATATTAACAGTGCAGAGAGAGTGGTTCAAGAAATGCATGACCAAGGGTTTAAACCACAGGTGGTGATTTACGAAGCTAAAGTGACGGCTTTATGCAAACAGAGTATGATTAACGAGGCGGAAAAGGTGATCACAGAAGATATGGTGGAGGGAAACTGTGTTCCAACCGTTAAATTGTATAATATATTGATTAAAGGTCTTTGTTGTGATGGGAAATCCACACGGGGTCTCGGGTTTTTGAACAAGATGTGTAGGCAGTCGGGTTGTGTTCCTAATAAGGAGACGTATACTGTATTGGTGGATGGTCTTTGTGATGATGGGAGTTTTATTGAAGCAAGTCAGCTTTTGGAGAAAATGCTGGTCAACTCTTATTGGCCGGATACTGATACTTTTAGTAGAGTTATTACGGGTCTTTGCTTGATGGGTAGACCGTATGAAGCGGTTGTATGGTTGGAAGAGATGGTTAGCCAAGAAAAGATACCCGAACATTCTGCATGGGCTTCACTGGTTGGTTCGGTTATTTATGATACCGTTGGTATTGACGTCTTGTCGGAAATATTGTATTCATAAGAGAATTGTGTTTATAAAAGATAATCTTGCTTAGTTTGCTCTTTGAAAGAGGATTTGTGGTTTTAATCTTGTGACCGATTATTCCCTTTTGTTATCGTGTTGTCTAGAGGTGGTAAATTTGGCCGTTTAAGATATATGTTGATTCGGGCTACGTTACCGCATTAACTGCATAGGATCCAGGTATGTTCATCCAATTGCCATATATAATTACTCCACTTTCCTTGTTCCCATGAAGTATTTGCTTTTCGAATTGAACAAATCAACTCTTCATTGACCACTAAGATATATAAAGGAGAACCGTGTAAAAAATCTTGAATCGAGTGAATATGGAGGGGGCAAATGCAAAAAAAAACTGAAACTAGTGTAACTCTGACTCTTCCTGACCAGATAGTGAATGATCTTGAATCGAAATCAGTTGTAAAGCAATCCAACAATCTGAAAAAGTCATTCCCCATATGCTCACTTCTTCTGTTCTAGACTTGTAAAAAAGACGACGAGATCTCAAGATCAAACCGTCCTAAATAAATTTACAGATCTTATTGGTCACAAATGTTCCACAAATACACAGGAAGAACATACATATGATATGGTACCTAATTTATTTTCAAATAAGGATTTGTTTGTACCATAGACAGTATCTCTAAAAATGTTTTGAAGTCCTAAAGAATGATAAAATACAAATGAATGATAGTGACCCCAAGGATGATGAATTGATGATAAACTTCATGAAGATACGATTGTAGGTTGTTATTAGATCCACTTTGCTTTTTTTCTTTGTTGTTATATAATCTACAAACCTACTGTCTGTTGTTCCAGTGGAAGAATTGCATATATATAAAGGGACGATCGTGTTGGAAATACTCAATGGAATCCTAACTTACACACTGCCAAGATATTGAAAAGAATGCGGCTGGTCTCAAGGGGTGGATGGAGGTAAAAGAAGTAATTAAATAGTCACTTGGAGTCTAAGTTTGATAAATATTAGTTTGAATTTAAGTCAAATAGGTCTAGCTGTATGGGTATAAATATAAACCCTTATCAATTCATCGATGGTTCACAACACACCCAACTGTATAGCCACTAACTAACCAATAACCCCCGACACTATAGAAGAATTACATTGTGGCCATACTACTTATTTTGACACGTAACCATACTTCCCTCTTATAAGACTTTTGACCTCAAAAGTACAAAATAACAAGCCAACCCATTAATCAAATGTGTCAAAAACAGAAGAGAATGCTTGACCACCAAACCCTTGCTCAACTTCATGTTTTGCTGGAAAAAGATAAAAAAATCTTTTGTTGAATTGTCACTGTCTTGACTAAGCCTTGTTCCACAGTAGCCATAATTTGACTCCATAACATGCCAAACTTGTTCGTTTTCATAGTCAAGCATAAAACTAGCAAATCCAAAGCCTCCCTTTGAATACACGTATAAGTCTTTTGAATCCACATCCACAACCCTTTGAATCCATTGCCAACCAGGTTCCCATGTAAACGTTTCATCTCTGTTGTAGACACCATTATTTAAGTGTGCCATTACTGAGTTTAAAGAAGTTTCAAACGTGGACTGTAACAGTGATAAGAGAATAAGAGATCCTAATAAATTATCGCAGCCATACCCCACTTTACGCTAGCTTCGACCTTCTTTTCCTTATCAGTATGTATATGGATATGACAAACTATGACTTGGTGTGTTGGTATGTTGTTCGTTTTTGGAGCCGAGGGTCTCTCTGGAAGTAGCCTCTCTATCCCTAGGGATAGAGGCAAGGTCTGTCTACATCCCACCCTCCCCAGACCCTATAAGTAGCTGTGCTATTGTGGGATTTACTGGGTATGGTTGTTGTTGTATGTGACAAACTAAATATGTTACTTGAATTGAGTTCCGTTCCAGAATTTACATCATCATCCTTAACATTATCAAATTCAATATTAGCTTGAACCCAACCATCAATCACGAAGTGGTTTATACCCGGTTTCCATTTAAATGTGTCCTTAATTGAATTAGCCTTAAGTCCTATGTTTTCTTGATCATAAGGTATCACAAGGGCAGTTGTTTTGTTTACATAAACCCTTTCAAATTCAACACTCACATCTTGATCTAGAGACTCGCTACCATGTAAATCTTTAGAAAAAATAGTTCCTAAAAACTCACTATCACCAAGTTCTTGAACAGAAACAATAAACTCATCACAAATCTCCTTAGCTTTAGTGCTTTTATGAACAAAAACAGTAGATTCAACAATTATTTCATCGTCACTCGTTCCTTGAACAAATCTCCTAAGAATAACGAGTCGGTCAACCGATGATGGTAATACACCAACTAAAATCCAGGTCCCTTCAGATGATTATACTGATTATGGGCCATGTTGTGTAAAAATTTATGCAAATGGCGTTTTCTTCAGCTAATATATTCAATGCTTGGCCTATGGAAGCTACTGCTACTTTAGTTGTATTCTATGGGTTAACAAGAATGGCCCCTGAAGCATCAAAATCAAGCGAGTGATCCATATGGTAAATAGGAACAATAATAGATGTCCCAAATCTATCATTCATCCACCCCACGATTTCATGAACTTGACTAGTGAGTTTTTGATATTCGAGAACATTGGTTCTTGTAGGTATTGCAGCAAACTGTAGTGTGATAACTTTATCACGCCAATGTGAATTTTCTTCCAACATCTTTTGAGTACCCCACATCAATAGAGTAAACTGATGTGTTAAAAGTTGAATACCCCACTCAAGCTTAATGATCCCGAGCAATTTGTAATTCTGGTTGCTACACCACTGCAGTGCTGTCCCAAAAATATTCGAAGAAAAAATCGAGCAGCTCCTTCCTGGTCTACTGTACCAACTATACAATAATTCTCCGACGACCAAAAGAGGATCCACAGAACAATAACCAATAAACCTCCGATGATATATCGACCAAACTTCACCACCACCTCCTCTACTTAGCCTTTCCCCTTCAAAGACTTTTGTCCTCAAAAGTCCACATATGAAATAAGTTCCCATAATTTGGATTATGGAACCCGGATCCCAAACCCACACAGTGTCACACCCCAACCGATGGCGGAAACATCGGGGCGTGGCACTGAGCGAAACAGATTGTCCAGAAGTTTCCATAACAACTATAATTACCAATTATTTAAAGCATCACGTCCCATACCATGACATAAAAAGTAACATAATTATTATAGACAAAATCTAGTCAAATTGTTCTGTTTCGACAACTCAGATTTCAAATACAGACAATTCGTTTATTTGTTTCTAGACCTTTCCTAGCCTCGATTTCACAGTAAGCCAAACATCTAAACATCTTAAACACCTGCCACATACGTTAAAGTAAAAGTCAATACACATAGTGTAAAGGTGAGCATACAAGTTTGATAGGTATAATAGAGTTCGAAAATCGTTTACGCATAACCAGCACGTACACAGTGTGAAATGAAGCACATTAGTTATCGACATGAACCTATCGATACCAATGACTGCGGGTTGACTGCCCAAGGCAGTTCGTAATACACACTCACCACTGTGAGCTATGTAATTAATTGTCCTTAACAACCCCTAAGTGAACAGGTGCTGAGTCCAAACTATAGTACTATCGTTGCTAAGGCAGGTAGACAGCATTCCATGTGTAAACATAACAAACAAGCATTCATTAAGTCACGTATAACATGCAGTAACGGTTAGCGTTAAAGTATTGCGTAGTGTGTTCGATGTGATTTAGTATAAGTAACGTATGTAACACCCAAAAGTGCGTAAGGTAAAAAGGGTTCGAGTATACTCACAGCGATGATGGATTGAAGGGAGCGCTTAGAGTGAGATTAGCCTGATCAGAACGATAGCAATAACGATAAGCGACGTGTAAAACGGTGTGAAGTGTCAATGGATCGGACGGTAATCCAATCGGGTGGCAATCCGATTGGGTGGCCGGTCGATCGGGTGACAATCCGTTCGGACGGTCATCTGATCGGGTGACCGTGCGAGTGGATTGTTACCTCGTTTGGGATGGATGTGTTTGTGTATGATGGCTTGTCTTTTGAAGTTTTCGTTGCAGCATTTTGAAAATAGAGAAGTATCTCTACCTTTCATTTCGATCGATCGAGCGGCAGTTCGATCGGGTAGCAATCCGATTGGCGAGACTTCTCAGATTGAGAACAAGTTCACAGCAGGACGGTCACTTGATCGGATGGCTATCCGATCGGGTGGCAATCCGTACGTACTGAACAAGTTGAAAATTGTTTAAGTGTTGAAGTCAAACATCACATGGTCGGGTGGCAATCCGATCGGACGGAAGTCCGTTCAATGTTCAAACCTCACAAGTTGAAATAATGGTTAAGTGTGGGGCCCAAGGTGCAAGCCGATCGGGTGGCTGTCCGGTCGGGTGGCAGTCCGATCGGATGGCAATCCGATCCGACGGCAATCCGTCCCAGTTGACCTGATCGTCTTCATACTTGGTTGTTTTGATAGTTTGAAGTTTTCTCGAGACTGCACGACAACGTGTCAAGAAATAGAAACCTCGTCAAGACTTAGTGACCCGATCGGACAGGAATCACCCTAGTCCGACCAGTTAACTGTTCGAGACGGTGTTTCATGTTCAACCCGAAATCAGTATCCTCGTGGATAGAATCCAGATCTTGAACCAACATATCAACAAGAATGAGTAGAAGATTAGAACAAGCTCCGATTCTATCGGTTTTGAGTGCATTGAGTGTAAAAGAGTTGAAAGAAAGCTTGAAAACCATCTTTCAATCCTTTTCACCATGAATATGTTCAGATCTATGAAAGATCTTTGTTTATTCATGTAGAAATCATTCAGATCTGAGTTGTTCTTGGTGGACTGAGGCCAAAACATGAAGTTCTTATGAACACCATGACGACATCATCCTTGAACACCTCAAATCTAGTGATTTCATGGTTAAAAGTTAAGATTCAAAAGATAGAAAGGTGTAGGAGTGCGTGTAGATCAAGAAAATACAAGATTTAGGTTGAAAACTTACAAGGATCGCGAGAAATTGGAAGAAAAGTAGGCTGGAGCGAGTTGAGAGGGAGAGAGCTGTCAACATCAGGAGATGTTGACATATGAGGGTATTTATAGGGTTTCCATAAATGGAAAGGGGGAAAGGTGGCTGGTCGAACGAGTGGCAACCCGTTCAGGTGGCAGCTCGATCGAGTGGCAGCTCGATCGTGGCAGCTCGATCGGGTGGCACTTCGATCGGGTGGCAGCCCGATCGAGTGGCAGCTCGATCGGCTGACCACTCAATTGGGGTGATTCGCGCGACGAGTTTTGCAGTTTCGATTTGTGTGTTGAGCGTTGCGATGCAATAAAGTTTCTCATCAAATTACTTTTAATCCCAACTACTATATCTAACATATAATCACTATAATCACTGCGTTTAGCGTTTCTATTCGATTGCGATGCGATAGATTGCGATTGCGATTAACACATCAACATAAACATAACATGCACAAATAACACATAAATAGCACACACACGTAAAACAATATCCAACACACATAATTCGATTTACGAATGCGATAGCGATAAGCGATAAATTTATTAAACATGCGATACACATCGATCAAACCTCGATTAGTAATAAATACTCCACATAACACAACTAACGTAAAAACATAAAAGACTATTTACAAGTCAAAGAAGCCAAAACAGGAATTGAGCAAGGAGTGACAGATCGCAATTAGCAATCTTGTCTCCCTTTGACTTCAATCTTGACTTTGACTTTGACTTTCGAAACACGGGGTGTTACAGCCTCCCCTACTTAAGGTAATTTCGTCCCGAAATCAGGCCGAAGCTGTAACAAACAACTGCGGATACTTCGCCTTCATGTCGCTTTCGAGTTCCCAAGTGAACTTTGCGCCTCGTTTGACTTCCCATCGAACCTTCACCATGGGAATGCGCGAGCGTCTGAGCTGCTTGGTTTGGCGATCCATGATCTCGACAGGCTTCTCCACAAAGTGTAGTGTTTCATTTACTTGGAGATCTTCTAGGGGTACAAACAGATCATTTTCAGCCAGGCACTTTCTGAGGTTAGACACGTGGAAAGTCGGGTGGACGTTACTATGTTTCTATGGTAGTTTGAGTCTTTAGGCCACTTTTCCGATCCTTTCCAGAACCTTAAAGGGTCCAACATATCGAGGCGCGAGCTTTCCTTTCTTGCCGAATCTGACCACACCCTTCTAAGGTGATACCTTTAGGAGTACATGGTCACCAACGTCAAATTCAAGGTGCTTGCGTCGTCTATCAGCGTAACTTTTCTAACGACTCTGAGCTTTCAGCAGATTGTCTCGAATTTGGAGGATTTTGTCAGTCGTTTCTTGCAATAGCTCAGGACCGGTTAATTGCGAGTGCCCGATCTCGTGCCATACAATAGGCGATCGATATCTTCTTCCATACAATGCCTCAAATGGTGCCATTTGAATGCTGGAATGATAACTGTTATTGTACGAGAATTCGACTAAAGGCAAGTATGCGTCCCAATTACCACCGAAATCTATGACACACGAACGGAGCATGTCTTCAAGGGTATGAATCGTTCTCTCAGTCTGACCGTCGGTTTGGGGATGAAAAGCGGTACTTAGATTAAGCGTAGTACCGAGAGCCGTTTGAAACGTTTCCCATAGACGCGAGGTAAACCGAGCATCGCGGTCAGAGATGATGTCGTGAGGCGTCCCATGTCGACAAATGATCTATTCGGTGTAAATTCGGGCTAATCTTTCTACCTTGTAGTCTTCTCGTATTGGCAGGAAATGAGCAGATTTGGTCAAACGGTCAACGACAACCCAGATACTGTCGTGACTTGATGGCGTACGCGGAAGTTTCGTTATAACGTCCATAGCTATACTTTCCCACTTCCACATAGGGATCGGGGGTTGTTCAAGTAAACCAGAGGGTCTTTGGTGCTCGGCCTTGACTTTCGAGCAAGTCAGGCACTTCCCAACATAGAGGGCGATATCTCTCTTCATGCCCGGCCACCAGTACTTGTAGCGAAGGTCCTGGTACATTTTATCGGCACCGGGATGAATGGAATACCGGGATTTGTGGGCTTCGTTCATCAAAATCTGTCGCAAGTTGGTCCGTTTAGGGATCCAAATTCGATCCAGATAATGGAATATCCCATTTGACTTATTCACAAGATGGGCTCCATCGTGGTAGATCATTTCCTTCTTTAAGGTGCGTTCGGTAAAACACGCGTGCTGAGCTTCGCGGATGAGGGTTTCGAGGTGGTGCTGGGTTGGAACATTACGAGCGCTATGCAAATAGCTTCGTTGGCTTAGAGCGTCGGCAACGACATTTGCTTTGCCTGGATGATAACGGATCTCACAGTCGTAATCGTTGAGAAGTTCTACCCATCGGCGTTGATGCATATTAAGTTCTTTCTAGTTAAAGATATGTTGTAGGCTCCTATGATCGGTGAAGATCGTACACTTAGTACCGTAAAGGTAGTGTCGCCAAATCTTTAACGCAAAAACAACTGCGCCTAGCTCAAGGTCGTGGGTTGTATAGTTCTTCTCGTGGATCTTGAGCTGACGAGATGCGTAAGCGATAACCTTGTCCCATTGCATGAGAACACAACCAAGACCAAGGTTTGAGGCATCACAGTAGACAATGAAGTCGTCGTTTCCGTCGGGTAAAGTGAGGGTGGGAGCATTGCAAAGCATATGCTTGAGAGTTTGGAAGGCAGACTCTTGTTCAGTTCCACAAACAAAAGGCTTATCTTTATGCGTGAGAGAGGTTAACGAGACAACGATTTTAAAGAATCCTTCGATAAATCATCGATAATAGCCCGCGAGTCCGAGAAAAGAACGGACTTCAGACGGGTTCTTTGGTGTAACCCAAATCTTAACGGCTTTGATCTTCGCGGGATCGACGTGAATACCTTGACTATTGACAATATGACCGAGGAATTGAACCTCCTCCAGCCAGAATTCACACTTGGAGAACTTGGCATAGAGTCGATTCCCCTGAAGTAGCTCGAGAACCAAACGTAGATGTTGCGTGTGTTCGGTTTTCGACTTGGAATAGATCAGGACATCATCGATGAACACGATGACAAAGCGGTCGAGATAAGGTTTACACACGCGATTCATCAGATCCATAAAAACAGCGGGTGCGTTAGTTAAACCAAAAGGCATAACAACAAATTCATAATGGCCGTATCGCGTTCGGAAAGCGGTTTTGGGAATATCCTCTTCTTGAATGCGTAGCTGGTGGTAGCCTGAGCGTAGATCGATCTTCGAGAAACACGTAGCACCTTGTAGCTGGTCAAACAAATCATCAAATCGAGGCAGGGGATAGCGATTCTTGATAGTCAACTTATTCAATTCCCGGTAGTCGATGCACATCCTGAAATTAGAAATCTGGTCAAACAAATCATCAATTAGCAATCTGGTCAAACAAATCATCAATTCGTGTATTCACTTTCAGATCAAACAATTGGAGTGGCTACTAATCTTTGATCGGATAAAATTTGAATTGATTTTAGATTTCTGTATGAGAATTTGATTGAGAGAATTTTGAGGGATTTTTTTTTTCATGAACTGAAATTTGTCTAGGGGACGCTGCCCCCTTGGATCCCCTGTTAGTCCCGATGACATTCAAATAAGCGTGCACTCTTATATGTATGTCACACGCAATCTCAAATTACACTAAAATATCCAACATATTTTGGGTAACAAATATCTCCGATTGTAGATTGCCTAACCCACGGTCGAGAGGATTGAGAGCTCTGATACCATTGTTATGTACAATTTGGTAATCAAGATAGATCGGTAAAAGAAAGGAAGAAACACAGCGGAAGAAGGAAAACCCTTCAAAATTCAATGGGTATATATGACCGTGATATGTCTACAGATCATGGTACGTGAATATCAAATGGCCATGGGTATTAATACCAACAAACCTTTCTCAGATCATTCAGAACCTTAAAGCACATTTAAAGCTCTCCATATCTTTAATGAAGCAAAAGACAGATATCAAAATTACGGTCACAGATATGCCACCTTGATCAACATTCTTAGCACGTCAAGTTGGAATCTGATCAGCTCAACTGTGTAAATGGGATCGAATCTTTTAATACCATATTAATGATATTGGTAAAAGAATATAACTTGAATCCGCTCATCATCGTTTTCTTAAGAATTTTGTGAAAAGCTGCTCTGACTTGCGCCACAACAGATGAATTATTATTAGTACTGTTATCCAAAATGTGACACCTATCAAGTTGAAAGGATTAGGTGAAGATGGAAAAATTAATGAAGCAATTCAGTTATTATATTCTTCAAGAAGAGGTAGCGGTGAAGATGTTTTGGCATATAAAATCCTCTTGGAACCTTACGAGCATGTTGATGAAGCATCTGATATAATATCAAATCAGGTCTAATATCCCCCAAGAAGAAGCAGAATGCCAGCCAGCTTGATTTTACCATATGTCGAGAAAGTGCTAAAAGTTTAGTTAATAACGACGCTCCATGAGGTATTTGCTTTTCAAATCTCCATTTGATCACTAACATATACAAAGGACAAGTGTGTAAATAAATGATCATAAGAGGCGAAATTCAAAAAAAAACTGAAACTTGTGCTGCACCTCTATGACTCTTCCTGTCCAGACAGTGAAAGATGTTGAATTGAAATCAGTTGTAAGCAATCCAGCTGTCTGCAAATTTCATCCCCAAATGCTCACAGACAGGAAGAACGTGCATATGGAAACTTCTACGGAATAAATTTTTCAGTTGAGGTTTGTAGGGATAACATCTCCAACAATGTTTTTAACTTCTCGCTAATTTTCAGTTGGTCTGTCTTCTAATTTGGTGTAGTTAGACTAGACTAGGTCGTGTTGCTATTATTTTGGAACAATGGTTTAACATATTGGATTTCAATTTTAAGCAAGTAGTAGGCCTACATGTTATAACCTAAAAGTATTTTGCAATTGAATATGCATTAATTTCTTTTTCAGCTAAATTTGGTTATCTGGTTGAAACCGAACCGAATTCTAATTCGACTTTGAACATGTTGAATTCAGTTTGGTTTCGTTTTTCATCGACGAACCAAAGAAACCAAAAACTTATATCATAGGAAAATTTCACATTGTTCTGTTATGTTTGGTTCATAGGTCCATAGGAGATGTACTCTCTGAAGTTCAGTCCTGTGCCATTTGGAGTGTGAAATTGCAGCTTGAAATTCCTATGATCCTTGCGCACTTGACTACAGGCTTGATTATCATAGGTTTGACCAGTTCATCTTGTCAAACATATTAAGTTATGCATACCAACCCCTATGATCCCTTATCAAGTTATAACCAAATCCAATTGTGCATAGCAAAGCCTAAATCCTATTGTACCCTGATCAAGTTATACATACTACAGGCTTCATTATCACATGTTTAACTGTATATGCATGTTGTATCATTGTACCCTGATCAAAATCCTATGATCCATGTACCCTGATCAGACTAACTAAATCCTATTGTGCATACTAAAGCCTAAATCCTTGACTGTATATGCATGTTGTCCTGTACCATCAACACCTATATTATGAATGTCATGTACCATCATCCCTACAACATGAATGTGTTGTCCTGTACCATCATCCCTACAATATGTGCATACAATCTAAACCAGTAAACTATTTGTTAAAAGTCTACAATAAACCAACAATATGAACCAGCAAACTTGCTTTAAATACCTAATGTGCATCAGTCATGAAACTATAAACCAGCAAACCATCTGTTGATATTCTACTAAACTAGCACATTAATCATTAACCAACAAGAACCAATAACACGTAAATATCCACTATAATACCTAAACTAACAGTCCCACATCAAAGTTATTCTACCAACATTCAAAATATCAAACAAGAAACAATAACAAATACGTAGAACCTATCAATTACATAGAAACATTCACTTACCAGTTAAATACATTCAAAAGTTACCAGTTAAATACATGTTTGCAAAATGGATTGACCTTGATCATTAGAACTAAAAGCCAAAACACGATCACACAAAAAACCCCATTATCACAAGTTATAATTAGTTTGTAAATATGGGGTTTTGATCACCCTAAACAACAACACCACGTCCAAAACAAACAATTTTGATTCTTATTCTCACACGACCACCTCAACTAGCACTTGTGGCACCTCTGATGACCACACACATTTAGATCCTTATACGATGGTTTGTCGATTGGACCCTGAATCCAACTGCAATTTCACATGTCATCAACGTCAATCAATAGTCGTAACTAGTTACTAGGTTCTAAAGTGAAATTAATACAATGTCGTACCTGTTACATGCTCCGATCGCATTATCAAAACAAATGAGAACATCTTGGTGATGATCGAAGTAGAAATCTGGGTTACCGGAGAGGTTCTTGGGTAGCACGTGGGGTTTTGGGGGTTAAGGGAGTGAATTGATTCTTATAGAACAAGAATGAGAATTAATATGGTTGACATGAGGGTTATTTGGGTGAAATGAAAACTTTACCCTTGTCAACATTAACTATTTTGATGAAGCTTTAACGATCATTAAGCTCAGGGATGTTATTGATTCAAATTGGCAACCATAGGGACAAGAATGGTCGATTTTGGCACTCAGGGACTTGTTTTGGTCAAAAATCGGTTTAAGGATAATGTAAGCAGATCCGCTTTGTGAATTAGAGTGCTTATATTGCAAGACTTGAAATGTAAATGAAACACAGGGATTTGTACGAGGAAAAGCCCTTGATCACTAGTAGATCGTCGGCATAAAAACCTCGAGTGGTGAAAACTATCTACCACCGATTTCTATTAAGCAACAATGTGTAATACAACTTTGGAAACCGATCAAGTTTGATACAATGTGCGAGCTGAGTTAAACAGAAGGTGATTATCTGTGTATGTTGTGTGTATTATGTGTTATAACTTGATCGGTCCCTTTTTAAATTAAAAATAAAAAAATGTGCGATAATCATGCTAAACCCACGTCTTCGTCCCATGACCGTTGTGGAATAAGCACGTCCAGCCTTTCAAAGATTTGCTAGCGAGATTTCAGCTTAGGCTCAGTCCACCACTTAGGTCACCTGCATATAAACACAATAAAATATCTAGAACAATTATTAGAAACCATAGCAAACATTAAGGATTCTTGATCCTCTGAGGTCCCGTAATACCCATCAAGGATATTTGATCCAGAATATGCCTCAGGATATTGGATCCATAACAAATTAAAACTAGGCCCTAACAGGACTGAACATGCGATCGGGTGTAAACTAGGGATGAGCATTTGGTATCAGATACCGGTACCGAATCGGTACCCACTTTTTGGCGTTTTCGGTACCAGTACCGTACCGAACATCTTTGGTACTAGTACCGATACCCATATTTGGCGAATTTCAGTACCGGTACTTTTGGTACCGGTACTGAGCTCATCTCTAGTGTAAACCATAGGGACGAAAATTATACTTTACTCAAAGAAAAATCAAAACATAGTCTGTTTTCAATATTTTACTGGAAAAAAATGCTTATAAGGGGAATATGTCTAAAAAATATTACGAAATTCCTTTAAAATGAAAAGACAAATAACAGGGAGGGGGATTAATTCTGTTGTGACACCTCATCTCTATCACTTGATTCCCCATGGGATTAGATTCGTTGCGGTTGTGTTCAAGCTCATTACTTGAACCCAACCTCGTTTCTCAAGAAATTCTAGACACTTCCTTCCACCAACAACCAACCACATCGTGACACATGTCTTCTTCCACCAACAACCAACACATCACATCTCGTTCGCCATCACGTGAAACAGCCATCACCCCAAGATGAAAAGGGTTGCGGCGATGTTCTAGTTAAACCCGCTGAACCCGAGGGTCCATCACAGGAGTATCATGTCCCCCCTAAGAGTAAGTTAAACGGTCATAACTTTATGTTAACATTGTTACATGTCGTCATCATATCACTCAAATTTTCATACTACTAATTTACAACGGGGGTATGTGGTTCAACGCTTTTACGTCTACTTTTCGCTCGGTGTTATTTTTTCTTTTTTATTTATCTTGTTTTTATGAGTTTTTCTGATGTTAGTGGGTGGTATGGCATTGGTGCTACTTGGCACGATTTTACGCCCCACATCGGGTGATAAATAGTTAATAATATTTTAGAATATAAACTAACAATAACAATAACAAATATTCAATATATAATTGGAAATGCTTCATGAATAGTAAATTTAGTTTTTTAATAATATATAGCTTTTTTTTGGGTAAAGATGTAACAACCCGACTTTCCGGGTTCTTACTTGTATCTGTCATATCTTGCTTAATTAACTTGTACTCCCGAGATTTCGATTATAATTAACCCTTAGCGGTAATACCTTGGTTTCGCTACATTTTTAAACTACATTTTACAACGTGTTCACAACATTATTTCAAAACGCAGTTATCACAACTAAACGCTATTTACAACGCATACTATAGAAACGCATTTTATCGCATTTTATCGCTTGTTTATACTAAACACTATCACAACGCAATCTCAGCGCAGACTCGAAACGCAGATTTACTTTTATGCATTTTATGTGTTATGTGTGTTATACGTGTGATTACTTATTTGATGTTATGTGGTTATCTCAACGCAACGCTCACTCGCAACTCGCTTAAACGCAACGCTTAACACACAAAACAAAAGTTGGAAAACTAACTCGCACATCACGGCTGTCCGACTTGACATCCGACCGAATGGACATCTGTCCGGATGACCATCCGATCGGATGGCCATCCGACTGGACGCCCATTCGACACTCCTCTCCACTACATTAATCTCTCTCTCAGCCTATAAATAGTGCACGTACACGCCACTGTTCACTGATGTGACAGCTCCATTCGACCAACTCGCTCCCAGATCATTCTCAAGCACTATTTCCTTCGATTCAAGGCTATTTCGTAAGTAATTCTCCCTAAATCTTGTACTTCCATCATCACTACACACTTCTCCATCATCTTCTCCATCAAAATCACCGGTTTTCTCCCTGAAATCACCTGATTTGGACCCCTTGAAGGTGATGTCATCTCAGTTGCTTATGCAATCGGTTGTGTGATGTCGTCTTGTCAAGCTTGGTTCAGATCTAAGAGATTTCCACACTATTTTACACAAATCTCAACAAGATTTCAACATTTCTCAACTATTTTCAACTTATCTTCAACTTTTCTTCACTTTTTACTCAAAACCGATGGAATCTGGACTCATTCAGGCTCTCTACTCATTCTTTAGTTGAGAACCGGCTTGAAGATGGATTTCCACCGGAGAGATAACCGACTAACGGGTTGAACATGAAGCTCCATCAAGAACCGTGAACCTGATCGAATGGGGTGATTCCCATCCGATCGAATGAGCTGGACTTGGTGTGTTTTCCCGTTTTTTGACACGTCATCACGCTGTCTCCGTTAAAACTCGAACTTTTACTTAGAAAACCTTTCTGAAATTGTCACACCCCGATATTTCCACGTATTACCGGTGGGCCTGGTGGGGAGTATCGTGACGTAGTTGATATCATCATTGTCAATAATCACAGTTTAAATGCACAGCGGAAGTCTAAAAGTAATTTATACAAACCGATTCGAAAGTAACATAAAATATTACATAACGGGTTGTAAGAGGATCCACAGGCGGATCAAAACAAAAGAAGTATTGTTCAGCAGACTTAAAGTGATAAAAGCTTGCAAGACTCTTTATTTAATCACTCAGGAGTTCAGCCCATTTCGCTTAGTACCTGCACTTAACCTTTTTGAAAATACACCAGTTTACACTGGTAAATACAATTAACTGACTCTTTTGAAAACATTTAAGAAAAATTGATTTTTAATGCACAAGGCACAAATATTCTTTTATAACTTGGGACAATTATTTAAAATAATTTTGTACACAGTTTTACATGTTTGTCGTCTATTCGGGACCCGGTTAGAAGAGCCGGATTAGATTAATAGACACGCCACAAGTATAAGCCCACAAGAGAGTGAGATACCATTTATACATACGCAACTGTCAGGTGTATGCCTACACCCCGTGCTTAAGCCGTGGCCATTTCTAATAAATGAGCCGAGGATATCCAGGACATGGTCATTAACCCCCCAAAGGCATTACATCAAACAAAACAGATTAAAACGGGTTATGTAAATGTATTAATCACAATCCGATTTAAATAACTACATACCCGACCAAGCGGTATTATTATAATACCGTATCCCAAGCCCGTATAAAGGAAAACAAGTTAAAAGTATTTACCTGAGCAAAAATATAATTTTAATCTCAGCCGTATAACAATCAACAAGTGCAAATAGCTTTTACTGGGCTCCTAAATCTAGAACGAAGGTTTTAATAACCTAATAGATTCCTAACAGGTCTTACTTAAGTTAAAACTTAGACCGGTTAGTTTTAATGAAAGGCTTACGGTTCAAAACGCAAGATTAAGCGAAGACCGGATTAGAATGTGATTTAGAACTGAAAAGTATGAAGACTTGTATAATATGGGTAAACTAAACACATTCTGGATTTTGAAGTAAAAATGATAAGGTTTGACATGTTTTGGTTAATTTATGCAAACTAGTTACATAAACCGTACCGAACGCGAATATGCATAACGGGTAACCAAATGAATCATATACAGGTTCCATAAGTTAATATGCTTAAAATATGTTATCATATCAGTAGGATACCTTCCATTATGCCCAAAACGAATTTAAAACCATATTAAGCCCCGTAAGGGTATTTTGGTCATTTTAAAGTTTATAAAAGAGGTTAAATAGCAATCTGAGGTTCTGGTATAACATAATCAGTAAAAATATTTATTTTAATAAGTTATATCAGTAAGATATCATACATATGTGAATTTTATCATTTATGACCAAACTATGCACCGTAGGGGCATTTTGGTCATTTCACATATGCTATAAGGGTCAAATCTGGAAATCTGAGTTCAAAACTT
Organism: Helianthus tuberosus; assembly: GCA_030545235.1. Classification (NCBI taxonomy): domain Eukaryota; kingdom Viridiplantae; phylum Streptophyta; class Magnoliopsida; order Asterales; family Asteraceae; genus Helianthus; species Helianthus tuberosus. The sequence continues at coordinate 88,137,399 of CM060405.1, forward strand.
TTACTTACTATTTAAGTATAAAAATTTATTCATAACATCAGTAGGTAACAAGTCTTAGTTGCTAAATATGGTTTTAAACCCTACTATGCGCCTAAATCGCATAAAAGTCGGTATTTGACGATATTCGGGTTAATTAAGGAAATCTAAGATTTTGGTCAGCCTCTACTGTTGAAAATAATTTATTTGATGTATAAAATCAGTAGAAAAAGGTTTGATATGTAAAGGATGTGTAAAACTTATTTTATTAGCAAAAAGGGCATAACCGTCAATTACCGAGTCAATGCAAGAACCCTATGCTATGATCCGTTTAAAATTTAACAAAAAATTCCAAAAATCCCTAAATATTATATCTTAATAGTAGGTGGCAAGTTTGGTGTCAAAAGTTGAGATTAAATATGATTTATGCCAAAAATGCCATTTAATTAATAAAAAGCTTTCATTTTACGATATCGCGCATAACTTCCATTTTAGACCATAATCTGATGTCAAACTTTTAGGACACACTTAAATATTAGTAATAAAGGTTTTTGTCCTCTCACATTTTAAAAAATATCGTTTTAATATCAAAAGGGCATAATGGTTAACTTTTAAGCATTTAACGGAAACATGCAATGAATTAGAATTTCTATGGAACCAAGTTGTATAACCTCAGAGGGTTATACTAACTTATAATATGGTCCTAAAGGAACCCTAAGGCATATCTAAATTAAGCTAAATCAGGTCAGAACTGAAAGTCAAAGCAAAAGTCTACTTTTGCGACTTTCGGTTCCGAACCGAGCCTAAACTCATAATTGTCGGGTTGAACATGTCTAAACATGTTCTTATATTATTTACCAAGTTATTTTAGTGTTAAAACATGTTCTATAACCTCTACATTATCAGTTATGAATGAATTTGTGAAAACTGACCCGTTTGACTTTTTATTAACAAGTTTGACCCGACAATTGACCAAGTAAAAGTGATAATCAGTAGGTGCCCTTTTAAGGGTTTATTACTTACACAATTACCAACTCATAGCCACTTTCAATTTGAATGATGGCTGGACCATTTGTGATTAATCACAAATTCAAAGCTTAATTGCGATAACTTTGACTTTCGGTCATTAAGCTAATAAAACTTAAACTTAGGAATCTAAGAACACTTACTATAGTCCTTAGCACGAGTTTAGAGCTGAAGGAAACTTTCTTGAACACCAGTAAGCTCCAGAGAAAGAGTTTTGAAGTGAAAACCAAAGTGTGTGCAAGAGCAAGAAACAACAAGGGCCTTTATATAGGAATTTCTACTTCATGTGATCAATCCACACGTCCCTATATTGATCTCAGATGTTTCCAGGTGTCTCTAGTGCATGAAAAACCATTTGTCCCTGGTATCGAATACAAGCATGCAAAGGCGGTGGAACTGACTGAACCTGCAGTTGTGCAGGTTTTCTGTTACTGGCACTTCTACGCGGGCCGCGTAAGACTCATAAGGAGTTTACGCGGGCAGCGACAATGGGAGAATCCGGTAAACAATTTCCAGACTTTGCAATTTCAGTCCCTGGTCCATTTTAAGTTTAAATAACTATCTTTTATTGCACTTATGACCCCCATAGTTAACTATTAAGGACCTTGGGTCATTATTTAACTCCGTTAAGCTCCCGGTTAGATGTATGGTCACCCGAAAAAGTCTTGTTTTCATCGAAACTCTACAAAATTACTATCAATTATTCTTGAGAGCGAAATATACAATCATTACAATGTTTTTGGGATTGTTAAAAGGTCACTCAGAAGTAACATTTAACATGTTGACACTTTTAACCCCTATGTTTCGTAAGATCCCTAATTTAAACACAAACGACTTTCTATGTTCGACAAATTATTCGTTAAAGAATACGAATGTCGTCTGAGGTCAATCAAAGGCACAAGAATGGCATGTTGACACTTTGGATTCTTTTACTAACATATTTACATTGTTTGACAAATTTAGTCCCTCCAGATGTTTAAAGTCCATGACACTTGTCTTTATTATATTGGTCGTGATTTTGTGAGGTGTTACATCCTCACCCCCTTAAAAGAAATCTCGACCTCGAGATTTACTGAAATAAATGAGGGTACTTCTGTTTCATTGTGGATTCAACCTCCCACGTGTATTCTAGGCCTCTACGGGCATCCCATTTTACCTTCACAATCGGTACATGCTTCCTTCGAAGCTTCTTGACCTGTCGATCCTCGATCAACAAAGGTTTTTCAACGAAGTTTAAGCTCTCATCTATCTGCACGTCCTTATGCCCTATTGCTAGCGACTCATCGGCTAGACATTTCTTTAAGTTGCAGATGTGGAATACATTATGTATTCCACTAAGCTCTTCTGGTAGATTTAGCTTGTAAGCTACAGTCCCAACACATTCGACGATCTCAAATGGTCTTATGTATCTTGGGCTTATCTTGCCCTTTTTTCCAAAACGCATCACCCCTTTCCAGGGTGACACCTTGAGTAATACCTTGTCGCCTACCTCGAATTTTAGAGGTTTAAGCCTTTTGTCCGCGTAGCTTTTCTGCCTATCCCTGGCAGCTTTTAGACGATCATGGATCTGCACGATCCTATCTGTTGTCTCCAGGACTATATCAGGTCCTGACAGTTGGACATCTCCAACTTCCGCCCAACAAACTGGCGTTCTACACTTTCTTCCGTACAAAGCTTCAAAAGGTACTGCTTGAATACTTGAATGGTAACTATTATTGTACGAAAATTCAATCAATGGAAGATGGCCATCCCAACTCCCTCCTAAATCAATAACACAAGCTCGTAGCATATCCTCAAGCATTTGAATCATACGCTTGCTTTGCCCATCCGTTTGAGGATGATATGCAGTGCTGAAATTTAATCGAGTGCCCAAAGATTACTGAAAGCTTTTCCAAAAATACGATGTGTATCTTGTATCCCTATCAGAGATAATAGACACTGACACTCCGTGGAGAGATACAATCTCATCTACGTATAGCTGAGCTAACTTGTCGGAGCTGTGAGTTTCTTTAATCGGCAAGAAGTGGGCTGACTTGGTCAGTCTATCGACTATAACCCAAATAGTATCATTTTCGTGCTTCGTCTTTGGTAACTTAGTGATAAAATCCATGGTTACCATTTCCCATTTCCATGTGGGAAGTTCAGGCTGTTGAAGCAAACCTGACGGCTTTTGATGTTCTGCTTTAACTTGTGCGCACGTCAGACATTTAGCCACATAAGTGGCTATAGATTTCTTCAAACCTATCCACCGATAATTTGCCTTTAAATCCTGGTACATCTTATCACTGCCAGGATGAACTGAATATTTCGAGCTATGAGCCTCTTGAAGAATCATATCTCTAAGCTCTCCATAGATTGGAACCCAGATTCGTCCATTCATCCTAAGGATTCCATCCTTGCCATACGATAACTGTTCAGCAGTTTCTCCTAACTTTTCATTCAGATACTTAGCTTCTAATACAGCTTCCTTTTGAGCGGCTAACAACCTTTCATTCAAGCTGTTCTTTAATTCAATGCTCTTGGCATTGATTCTAATAGGCTTAACCCTTTCTTTTCTACTCAAGGCATCGGCGACTACATTCGCTTTACCTGGATGATATTGGATTTCACAATCATAATCATTCAGTGTCTCCATCCATTGACGCTGTCTCATGTTAAGATCCTTCTGGTTAAATAGATGTTGAAGGCTCTTATGATCAGAATAGATCACACACTTGGTTTCGTAGAAATAGTGCCTCCAAAGCTTTAGTGCAAATACAACGGCACCCAATTCCAAATCGTGGGTGGTGTAATTCTTCTCGTGCACCTTTAATTGTCGGGAAGCATATGCAATAACTTTGCCCTTCTGCATAAGCACACATCCCATACTTGTGTGCTATACGTCGCAATAAACCACAAATTCTTCAATTCCTTCTGGCAATGTCAACACAGGTGCATTGCTTAACTTCTGTTTAAGAATATCAAAGGATTCTTGCTGCTTGGGACCCCAGTCAAACTTGACATTCTTGCGAGTTAATGATGTTAAGGGTGCAACAATCCTTGAAAAGTTCTCAATGAAACGTCGATAGTATCCTGCTAGACCCAAGAAGCTGCGTATCTCTGTAGGAGTCTTAGGCTCTTGCCAATTCATAATCGCTTCAATCTTAGCGGGATCTACCTGGATACCGTGCTCGCTCACCATGTGTCCAAGAAATTGGACTTCACGAAGCCAAAACTCGCATTTCAAAAACTTGGCGTAGAGCTTTTCTTGCTGTAGAAGTTTAAGGATACACCGAAGATGTCTTTCATGATCGGCTTGACTCTTTGAGTAAATAAGAATGTCATTAATGAAGACAACGACAAACTTGTCCAAGTATGGCTTGCAAACGCGATTCATGAGATCCATGAATGCTGCTGGTGCATTAGTGAGCCCGAAAGGCATCACTAAGAACTCGTAGTGACCATAGCGAGTTCTGAATGCAGTCTTATGCACATCTTCATCTCTGACCTTCAGTTGATGGTACCCTGACCTTAAATCAATCTTTGAGAAATAACTTTCCCCTTGCAGCTGATCGAATAGATCATCGATCCTGGGCAATGGATATTTGTTCTTGATTGTAACCTTGTTTAGTTTACGATAATCGATGCATAGACGCATCGAGCCATCCTTCTTTTTCACAAACAGAATCGGTGCTCCCCAAGGGGACGAGCTAGGTCGAATAAAACCCTTTGCCAACAAATCATCCAACTGAGTCCTTAACTCTTTCATCTCAGTCGGTGCCAACCGATATGGTGCTATTTCAATTGGTGCTGCTCCAGGAATGATATCAATTCTGAACTCCACTTGCCTATCTGGGGGTAAACCAGGTAGTTCTTCAGGAAAGACGTCTGGATATTCAGAAATCACGAGGATGTCTTCAATCTTGGGCTTTGGTTCATCAATGGTTACCTGTGCCATATAAATGACACAACCTTTCTTCATACACCTTGATGCCTTAAGCATAGACACTTGCTTGGGTAATCCGTACTGCGTATCTCCTTGAATTGTTAATGGCTCACCATAAGGAGTCTTGATAACCACTTGCTTCTTATCACATACGATTTGGGCTTGGTTATGAGATAACCAATCCATGCCTATCACTATATCAAATCCTGCTAATTTCAACGGAAGCAAGGATAACGAAAAAGAGTGATTCCTAATGGATATAAAACATCCATCTAGAATGGTCGAAGCAGTCTCTACAGAACCATCGGCCAATTCTACTTCATACTTTATGCTTAGAGTCTTAACAGACAGATTTAATAACTTACAAAATTTATTGTCTACAAAAGACTTGTCTGCACCCGAATCAAACAACACTCTAGCATAAACACATTGATAAGAAAGGTACCTGTTATCACATTGTCGTTCTGAATGGCCTCCTGAGCATTCATCTGAAAGACCCGTGCATTGGTCTTTTTAGCCTCTTCAGGCTTCCTTGCAAACTTGGGACAATTGGTCTTAATGTGCCCCTTCTCGTTGCAACCGTAACAGGTTGCGTCCTTCATCTTTTTGCAATCCAATGTCTTATGCTCCTTGGACTTGCAGATCCCACACGCAATAGGATTTGACTGAGACTGCGATCTCGACTCGAGTCTACATTTCCCAAAATGATGTTTCTGGCAGGTCTTGCATTTGGGTTTCTCACCCGACTGTTGGTTATCCTTTTTAAACCCCGAACTCTTCTTATGGTCTGAGTTCCATTTATGTTTCTTATCAGAACGACGTGAGTTCTCCTCCTCACGTTTCCTCTTTCCCTCATCGGAATTCTTAAGCGATCTCTGCCTGACCGCATTGAGAGTAAGAGATAACAACAAATCAACCACTGACTTGAATGTTGTAGGTCTAGATGCTTTCACACTTGCTTTAATTTCTGGAGCTAGACCTCCAATAAAACGAGCTATACGTTTCGGTTCCGGTGTGACCAAGTAAGGAACCAATCGAGACATGATGTTGAAACTGGTAAGGTATGCCTGACAATCCAAGTTCTTCATGACCAAGGTCAAGAAGTCAGTTTCAATCCTTTCCACCTCATGCTGAGGACATAAATTATCTTTGATCAATGCAACAAACTGATCCCAAGACATGTTGTAAAGTGGGATCTTTCCCGTAGCTTGGATTAGGGACCTCCACCAAGCTAAAGCTTCGCCTTTAAAAGATTGTGAAATAAACTTCACAATGTCCTATTTGGCACAACCACTAATATCAACCACTGTATCCATCTCATCTAGCCACGTCATGCAATCAATGGCTCCTTTCTCCCCTGTGAAGTCCCTGGGCTTGCAGGAGACGAAATATTTATAAGAACAGGTCTTAACACATGGCTCTTGACTGAGCACAATCTTCTTAGACATGACACTCCTTTGGTTTGATGAGTGATGAGAATCGTCTTTGTGTGATGCGTGTGACTTAGATGGTGGCTTTGAATGAGCTACAGATAGGGTCCTGCTACGAGTACCACTAGATTCTTTGAACTGTCTGTCCATCGCTCGTGTGACAGCATTATCTTGCAAATCCGCACCGGCCACATTAATCTTGGTGGTATCATTCCTTTCCCTGGGGTGACTGTTAACTTCTTCTGATTCAGCCATGTAGCTTGATTGCTACATAAAAATGATGACAATATTTTATTCAGAAATCTTATTATGGTATTGTCATTTTGACAATTCATTAACCATGGTAAATACAAACCATATTGGTTATTTTATTTAGTATTTTCTTTATAAATTATCCCTAGTTATAAATCATGAGAGATATTAGAGTGGCACAAAAGGCCTAGTCACAAGGACATTTTTAAAAATGTAATAGCCATGACTTTTATAAAATCAGGGCATTGAGATTTGAACATAGTTCATTACCTTTTTCTTAACAGGGAGTCGTAGACTACAACTGTCTTTTGTCTTATAGGACAATAAGTATGGCCCGCAGGCACATCATCACTAATGGATGTTTAAATTAAATATAGAAAAAAAAAAGGAATTGGAAGAATCCAATATAAGGATAACTTATGTGATTTTATCGAATCACATTTCCCAGGGGTACTAACATGTTTTTCAGATGTTAACAAGGATTTAAATCTTAAAAAGGTTTTACCATCTGGGCCATGTCTAAAATGACATATAGGCTAGGTTATACCTTTAAGATTTTCTCTCAATATTTATTGGCAGATCAATTAAAATTGAATGATATTTGGATTTATTTTATATAATATATTCTTACATATAATGACAAATGAAATTTAAATTAAAACATTCCATAAATAAATAAAGAGAAATACATATTTGCCCTAAACGGGACTTTTAAACAAATAACTTGCCCACGTAGGGGCTAAAACAACAATACAAGTCCATGCAGGGACCAAATACATAAATAAATGTCCACACAGGGACTTAATTGAAAATAAAAATTATAACACAAATAAATAAGGAATTTTCAAAAATACCTCTTCTTCTTCCCCTTGATCAGATTCGCCAAACCCTTAAGCAGACCCCGACGGCTCCTACTCTCCTCCTGGACCTGCTACACCACCTCCTGCAACCGTTGAAGAATTTCCTGTTGCTGCGGCGGCGGGATCTGAGGCGGCTGCGGAGGTTGAGGAGGTGGCGGGTATTGATACCCATATGCTAGGTACCCAGTTTGGTATGAAGCTGCGTAGGGCCCTTCAGGGTGGAGAGCATTGTAGTTGGCCGCCTCAAGGTATGGGTCGACGACAGGGGCATTGTAATAATTGTACCCCGGGTAAGCTGGTTGCTCAAATGGGTTATACGCCGCTGCACCGGCGTATAAAGGAATTGGGTTATCATAACCCACTGGTGGTGGTGGTGCGACCGGAGCTGAGTCGACTTCTGAAACTGGGTTTGAAGGCCCACCCATCTGCGGGTCTTCATACAGTGGTGGGTAGTGACTGCCACTGGAGTGTTGGGGGGTGCTGAAGTGAAATCCCCCTCGCACGGACATCCATGCACCTGATCTTCTTCGCCTCGGTGGTTCTGGAGGCGGCTGCTGCTCTGGCGGTGGCGGTGTCGTAACCGCCTGAAAACGCGAATCCTCATAGGGATCCTGCTGCTGCTGAGGTGGGTTGAAAGGGGGAGTAAACTCCCAGTGGTATGTGGCCCACCTTTCTGCAAAGCTGTTTGGGCCCCGGTATGGCGAACCATGAAAAGACGATCCGTCAGAAATCTCGATGGGATGCGTCGGCGTCCCAGTTGGCATCTCCGGATCCGAATCTTCATCCATCTCCATATCCTGCATCTCAGTATAGTGGTCATCTGGCCCCAAAGGGTTTGGACCCTCGGGTTATTGAATTTGGTTCATCGGATTGAACCTGCTTTGAAAGTACGGGGTCGGGTCCTGGAAAGCCCGGTGTGATCCCGATCGCTGCAACGGGATGAAGAAGTGGTGTGAGTGGTCGAACTTCGTTGTTCTGATGGAGCCCGAATGAATCGTGGTATGCCGGTGAGGAACTGAGTGAGACAGAGCGTCTCGCTGGCTCTAGATAAGTCCTCCAATCCTCCTAGGGACTTGAGCTGAAAGTTGCTGAAGGAGTTCGCCGGTGAGAAGGCCCGACTTCATGATCATTTGGAGCAGTTATCGGTGCCTTGCCTCTTCTACCTCTTCCTCTGAATCGTGGCAGTATTTTCTTGTTCCTGTCAAAACAAACAAAAGAAACCAACAAAAGAAATACAATAAGATTAGGATTAGTCCTAAGTCATTTGCCTAGACTCGGAAGTCAAGGAATGTGCAAACTGTGACATTGAGATTAAACACAAAAGGCTAGTGTTTAATTCACTCAATGTTGGCTCTGATACCAACCTGTCACACCCCGATATTTCCACGTATTACCGGTGGGGAGTATCGTGACGTAGTTGATATCGTCATAGTAAAAAATCACAGTTTAAATGCACAACGGAAGTCTAAAAGTAATTTATACAAACCGATTCGAAAGTAACATAAAATATTACATAACGGGTTGTAAGAGGATCCACAGGCGGATCAAAATAAAAGAAGTAATGTTCAACAGACTTAAAGTGATAAAAGCTTGCAAGACTCTTTATTTAATCACTTAGGAGTTCCAGCCCATTTCGCTTAGTACCTGCACTTAACCTTTTTGAAAATACACCAGTTTACACTGGTAAATACAATTAACTGACTCTTTTGAAAACATTTAAGAAAAATTGATTTTTAATGCACAAGGCACAAATATTCTTTTATAACTTGGGACAATTATTTAAAATAATATTGTATACAGTTTAACATGTTTGTCGTCCATTCGGGACCCGGTTAGAAGAGCCGGATTAGATTAATAGACACACCACAAGTATAAGCCCACAAGAGAGTGAGATACCGTTTATACATACGCAACTGTCAGATGTATGCCTACACCCCATGCTTAAGCCGTGGCCATTTCTAATAAATGAGCCGAGGATATCCAGGACATGGTCATTAACCCCCCAAAGGCATTGCATCAAACAAAACAGATTAAAACGGGTTATGTAAATGTATTAATCACAATCCAATTTAAATAACTACATACCCGACCAAGCGGTATTATTATAATACCGTATCCCAAGCCCGTATAACGGAAAATAAGTTAAAAGTATTTACCTGAGCAAAAATATAATTTTAATCTCAGCCGTATAACAATCAGCAAGTTCAAATAGCTTTTATTGGGCTCCTAAATCTGGAACGAAGGTTTTAATAACCTGTTAGATTCCTAACGGGTCTTACTTAAGTTAAAACTTAGACCGGTTAGTTTTAATGAAGGGCTTACGGTTCAAAACGCATGATTAAGTGAAGACCGGATTAGAATGTGATTTAGACCCGACAAGTATGAATACTTGTATAATATGGGTAAACTAAACACATTCTGGATTTTGAAGTAAAAATGATAAGGTATGACCCGTTTCGGTTAATTTATGCAAACTAGTTACATAAACCGTACCGAATGCGAATATGCATAACGGGTAACCAAATGAATCATGTACAGGTTCCATAAGTTAATATGCTTAAAATATGTTATGATATCAGTAGGATACCTTCCATTATGCCCAAAACGAATTTAAAACCATATTAAGCCCCGTAAGGGTATTTTGGTCATTTTAAAGTTTATAAAAGAGGTTAAATAGCAATCTGAGGTTCTGGTCTAACATAATCAGTAAAAATATTTATTTTAATAATTTATATCAGTAAGATATCATACATATGTGAATTTTATCATTTATGACCAAACTATGCACCGTAGGGGCATTTTGGTCATTTCACATATGCTATAAGGGTTAAATTTGGAAATCTGAGTTCAAAACATTTACTTACTGTTTAAGTATAAAAATTTATTCATAACATCAGTAGGTAACAAGTCTTAGGTGCTAAATATGGTTTTAAACCATACTATGCGCCTAAATCGCATAAAAGTCGGTATTTGACGATATTCGGGTTAATTAAGGAAATCTGAGATTTTGGTCAGCCTCTACTGTTTAAAATAATTTATTTGATGTATAAAATCAGTAGAAAAAGGTTTGATATGTAAAGGATGTGTAAAACTCATTTTATTAGCAAAAAGGGCATAACCGTTAATTACCGAGTCAATGCAAGAACCCTATGCTATGATCCGTTTAAAATTTAACAAAAATTTCCAAAAATCCATAAATATTATATCTTAACAGTAGGTGGCAAGTTTGGTTTCAAAAGTTGAGTTTAAATATGATTTATGCCAAAAATGCCATTTAATTAATAAAATGCTTTCATTTTACGATATCGCTCATAACTTCCATTTTAGACCATAATCTGATGTCAAACTTTTAGGACACACTTAAATATTAGAAATAAAGGTTTTTTGCCTCTCACATTTTCAAAAATCTCGTTTTAATACCAAAAGGGCATAATGGTCAACTTTTAAGCATTTAACGGAAACATGCAATGAATTAGGATTTCTATGGAACCAAGTTGTATAACCTCAGAGGGTTATACTAACTTATAATATGGTCCTAAAGGAACCCTAAGGCATATCTAAATTAAGCTAAATCGGGTCAGAACTGAAAGTCAAAGCAAAAGTCTACTTTTGCGACTTTCGGTTCTGAACCGAGCCTAAACTCAGAATTGTCAGGTTGAACATGTCTAAACATGTTCTTATATTATTTACCAAGTTATTTTAGTGTTAAAACATGTTCCATAACCTCTACATTATCAGTAGGTGCCCTTTTAAGGGTTTATTACTTACACAATTACCAACTCATAACCACTTTCAATTCGAATGATGGCTAGACCGTTTGTGATTAATCACAAAGTCAAAGCTTAATTACGATAACTTTGACTTTCAGTCATTAAGCTAATAAAACTTAAACTTAGGAAGCTAAGAACACTTACTATAATCCTTAGCATGAGTTTAGAGCTGAAGGAAACTTTCTTGAACACCAGTAAGCTCCAGAGAAAGAGTTTTGAAGTGAAAACCAAAGTGTGTGCAAGAGCAAGAAACAACAAGGGCCTTTATATAGGAATTTCTACTTCATGTGATCAATCCACATGTCCCTATATTGATCTCAGATGTTTCCAGGTGTCCCTAGTGCATGAAAAACCATTTGCTCAGTCCCTGGTATCGAATACAAGCATGCAAAGGCGGTGGAACTGAGTGAACCTGCAGCTGTGCAGGTTTTCTGCTACTGGCACTTCTACGCGGGCCGCGTAAGACTCATAAGGAGTCTACGCGGGCCGCGACAATGGGAGAATCCGGTAAACAATTTCCAAACTTTGCAATTTCAGTCCCTGGTCCATTTTAAGTTTAAATAACTATCTTTTATTGCACTTATGACCCCCATAGTTAACTATTAAGGACCTTGGGTCATTATTTAACTCCGTTAAGCTCCCGGTTAGATGTAAGGTCACCCGAAAAAGTCTTGTTTTCATCAAAACTCCATAAAATTACTATCAATTATTCTTGAGCGCGAAATATACAATTATTACAATGTTTTTGGGATTGTTAAAAGGTCACTCAGAGGTAACATTTAACATGTTGACACTTTTAACCCCTATGTTTCGTAAGATCCCTAATTTAAACACAAACGACTTTCTATGTTCGACAAACTATTCGTTAAAGAATACGAACATCGTATGAGGTCAATCAGAGGCACAAGAATGGTATGTTGACACCTTGGATCCTTTTACTAACATATTTACATTGTTTGACAAATTTAGTCCCTCCAGATCAATCCATTACACGTTTAAAGTCCATGACACGTGTCTTTATTATATTGGTCGTGATTTTGTGAGGTGTTACAGAAATTTTCCAAAGTAACAGATCACTCACTCGAATGATCATCCGACCAAGTGGCCTGCCCCTTTATAACTTTCAATACTTTAACGGTTTTTCCAAAATTCAAACTATCAAACTCTCGATCGAATAGCCATCCGAACGAATGGCCATCCGTCCAGATGACCATCCGACCGGATGTCCTTTTCAAATACTACAACAAAAACTTCAAAAGTTTTCAAAACCATTTACAAACACTCACATCTCATTTGAATGGCCATCCGTCCGAATAGTCGTCCGCTCGGATGACCATCCGATCGAATGAGTATTCACCCGTTCGACTCATCATTCGACACTTATCTCATCCGACACGCTGTTACGCTCCGTTCAATGCTTTCACTAATGTTCTTTGCTCAAGCTAACTCCAACGCGCTCCCTTCAATCCAATTCAAGGCTGTGCTTATTTGTTAAACACGCAATGTGAGTATACTCGAACCCTTTTTTGCTTAACGCACTTTTGGGTGTTACATACGTTCTATATCAACACACAACACACACAATACTCAAGCTCTTTTATAAACGCTAACCTCTCTCGCATGTTATATGTGACTCGATGAATGCTTGTATGTTATGTTTACACAATGATTATTTTCCTGACACCTTAGTAACGATAGTACTATAGTTTGGACTCAGCATCTGTTTGTTCAGGGGTTGTTATGGGCCTTACTTCACATGCTCACAGTGGTGAAAATGTGTTGCGCATTCTACAACTCGCAGTCATGTCGGTTGCATGCGTCAATGTCGATAGCTTACTTGATTCACATTTCTACGTGTTACATGCTGGTTATGCGTAAACTCTTTCGCTATACTATATGCTACTCAAACTTGTGTACTCACCTTTACATTTTATGTATTGACTTTATTTTAACGTATGTGACAGGTTGATAGGATGCTATATATGATGTGACGAATCAAGTAGGAAGTCTAGAAACCCACCAAATAAGAAATCTGAGTTGTCAGAACAGTTTATTTGTTTTTGAGAAACACTATCTGTAATGACTGTTTTTACTTTATATGTTAGTGGTATGGGACATTAATGTTAAATATATCGTCATTAATTGTCACACCCTTCTAGTTACGGAAGCGTGTTGCGTGTGACGTAAGAAAGGTAATCATTGCATCCAATCATGTATCACCGGCTCAAGACTTGCTTCCTGAAATACATGTAGTTTTAAAAAGTCAACAAAAGTTGAGCGAGTTCATGCAGTTATTGTTATCATATGAAATCTTTGTATTCTTGTAATGTAATCATGGTATGTTATTAGCATTCATGGAGTTTAAGGATCTATCAGTGGGTGGCGAGCCCCTGACATTATGTACCATAAGTACGTAACCAACCCGAGACAACTTTGACATTTCTGGGATCACAAAAGCACTCTAGGGTATACCAACCAGGAGTGGAGTGTGTCTCAAGCTCAATAGATCTACACCTTTTGCTCCTTGGTCACTAAGTGATTAATGGTTACTATGTCATCATCCTACTTATGTACATTGATCGTGTTATCATCTAAACCCATAGCTAACATACCCATAGTTTTAGCATGTATTTCCCCTCGATTGTTTTAAAAACAAAACATTGAAATCATTGAAAGGAGGGACATGAACTCACAATTTTGGGTTCCGTGTACTGTGATATCGTAGTGAGCGTCCGTGTGAGTAACCTACAGGTGTACTAACTTTATTAGACACTAGGTCTTTCGGACCTCGTACAAGTTGTTCATCTTGAATTCTTATTGTATTTTTGTATTTTTCGTACAACTTTGTATTTTATTGGGTCGAACCTATGTCATTGGGACTAAACTCTGTCTTTGGGTTTATCCCACGTTTCTATGTATTGGGCTTTAACCCATGTTTCTATGTCATTGGGCATTGGCCCATGTACTTTAGTAATTTGGGCCTAGCCCAAATATTTTATCATTGGGCCCTAGCCCTTGTGTTTTAGCAATTTGGGCCTAGCCCAAATATTTTATCATTGGGCCCTAGCCCTTGTATTTTAGCAATTTGGGCCCTAGCCCATATATTTTAGCATTGGGCCCTAGCCCAAATATTTTAGCATTGGGCCCTAGCCCAAATATTGAGTCCATATGTTTAACAATCTTGCATTTTGTAAAAATTACTAAGTATGTAATTTTTATAAATTTTCATTCTTTTATTAAAGAATACTTAGAAATCTTGAATTTTTCTTTCAACTTTCTGGAATTGTTATCGGCGATATATATACATATATTCGCCCGGTTGTCTAAAAATATATTGTTAGACCCGTCGTTGTGATCGCTTAATATATATTTTCTTGTGAACTCGCCCGTTGTCCGTTTTTGTTTATTCGTCCGTTTATTCGCTTATGGACACAATATGTTTAGGATTTATTTATGTTTGTTTTCGTTGCATTTCTTAGGGAAGCATGTGGGAAACATGTATATGTATTCTTGGTGTCTTTTTATACTTGTTTCATACAAGTATTTTTTGTATCATGGGTGTATTATTTTGATCACCCTAAGTGTATCTATGTACATACACATAGCACATAATACATATACTTGATGAGTTTCCAAAATATATATTTTTTTTGCCAAAAATTATACTTATACATAGTTATTATTTTTACCCATTTATTTTTGTAAAAATATATTTTCAAGTTCATAAGAACTCTTTGAATATTTAGGACTTAACCATTTTCATCAAAGCTTCCATAATGACGTTTAAGACCACTAATTGCGTTTAACTTCGTTAATCACCCGTTAACCCCATTTTTAATCACGCTTAGATTTTTAGAAAAATTCGCCATAATTTCCCCTAAAACTATGGCATTCCCCACGTTTTCAAAACGCGTTTAAATCACCAAATCAATTTTCAAATCATCATTAATTTATCAAGTATCACCAAAATCATTTTTACAACAATAATCACACACATTTTCCTTCAATTTCCTCATGAGTATTACTTATGTTATATTTCAAGGCATTAAGGTAAACCACTTTTCAAGTTCATTCTTTACATAAACTTGATTATGTTTGTTTTATACTTTTAAAAGTCCCCATGTCTTATATCTTTCAAGTTTATAAAAATTATACCAAGACTTTTACATAACACTTTTTTATAAACAATTTTATATAAACTTGTTTCATGTAAAAACCAAGTTGTTAGTGTTTTAAAAGTCTTGTTTCAAGTTCATTCTTATGTTTTATCTTTCAAGAACATTAATCAAGTTTCATATATATAATACTCATGATTTTGAAGGTGATGATCTTTCATGATTTAAACATATCCATGTTTAAATCATATTTTTGAGTTCAACATAACATGATTATCATGCTTATAAATTACTACAATATATAAGCATTAAGATTATCATAATATCATTTTTCATACAACTAGTCTTAACATAATCAACATAAACAACAAGATTACACTAACTAGTTGCACTAATCTAAACAAATCAACACATAATATGGTTATATTTAGTGTTTATTAGCTTTGAGATTATGGTTTTTGGTGTGCTTTTTATTAATCTTCAAGATAATCAACTTGTACTTTTGTAATCTACTAGTAATAAGAAGCTTAAACATGGTGTTTAGAAGACTTACAACTTTGCACAAGCTAAACAAGAAGATTAAAAGAAAATTAAGCCTCCAAGAAAGCCCCTAATGAAGCTCCATGCTTAACCCATGTGTATATGATCTTGAAATGGGTTGATTTAGGCTAGAATATGTGATTATTGGTTGAAAATGGTGGGTGTTGTGTGTGTTCTTTGAGCCGAAACCAAAGGGGAAAAGATAGGAGGTTTGAAGCTTGAATGTTGCAGTGAAAGTTATGAAGTATGGTGTAGAATGATGGAAAAGATGGTGTTAAGATTTCAACAAAAAAATATCTACATGCCATGCTTCTAATCTTCCAAATTTTCAACAAAATCAAGTAGGGTGGGACCCACTTTGTTGACCGAAATAGACTAGGGGGGGTAAAGTGTAACTTTTTTATAAAAGTTATAAAAAAATCTAGATATTTTGGTGATTAAATAAGGTATGGTGTTTAGGGTTTAATTGCACCATTAAGGGGAAATTAGGGATTCGGAATGTTAATCGACCTTAACTAGTTCACTAAACTAGTAGAAATTGCATTTTGATGCTTTAGATGCTTTCTGTTTGGTCGTCGGCTAGTTTATGGCACTTTTGCGTCGTACCGACGAAACTTTGTCGCAAGTTGTTAGTCCACCGTCAGGCGATGTATGAAGCAATTTCGAGTCCCAAAATAAGCTTAACTAGTTCACTAGCTTCTTCGTTTTGTTGTTTTGTGACAAAAATACCGCGTACTAGTCTTTCAGGTCGGTAACGGACTAGTTATATGAATAGCGATATAATACCGGAAGCTTATAATTTTGGACCCTACGATGATATTCCCAATGTGTTTTAGTGTATATGTCATCAATTGTCATAATTCCGGTGTTCCAGAAATGCTTAATTATAGTTTCGGACGAGTTAAAATTGTCATATTTTTAGCGAAACGGACGTTTTAGGTTTGGGCGTTGTACCGGAAAGTTCTAGATTTTTGCAAGATATGTTTTCTCATTAGTGTTTCTTATGTAAATGGACTCAGTTATGTTATCCGTGTGTCGATTTTCATTGTTTCGTTCTGTTTTCAAGGCTTTGCTTGCATGAATAGTGTAACCATGAATAGTGTGCGCAACACTTTCTACCAACACTTTTAGGACATAGTTTGATTGGTTTCGCAACATGACAAAAACCAACATATGTTATAGTATTGTTCTCTTATCCTAACACTGTTATCTAATGTACGGTCCAGTTACGTAATTAAATTACCCTAATTGCATGAGATTATATACTAAAAATAGTGATTAGACTGTACGAAATGAACGATTATTTGCCATTTGTCACATTCTCCCCCTGTTAAAAAGAATTTCGTCCCGAAATTCAAGTTGAGTTATCCTTTGCAGGATTTTTCTTTACGAACAGCTGGGGATATTTTGCCTTGATCTGATCTTCACGTTCCCAGGTATACTCGGGTCCGTGACGTGAGTTCCAGCGGACCTTGACTAATTTGATACGACTTCTCCTTGTCTTGTGGACTTTCCAGTCCATAACCTCAACGGGTTCTTCGGTAAACTGGAGTGTGTCGTCTACATGAATTTCATCCGCTGGGATGATAACTGTCTCGATGGTTGGACTTTTCTTGAGATTCGACACATGAAATGAGTCGTGTACATTATTGAGTTCTTCTGGTAGTTTTAACTTGTACACAGAGGTACCAATCTTTTCCATAATTTCAAATGGGCCAATGTATCTCGGGTTTAGTTTTCCGCGTTTTCTGAATCTAGCTACGCCTTTCCAAGGCGAGACTTTTAGTAAAACTTTGTCTCTGACCTCGAAAGATAATGATTTGTGTCTTCTGTCCGCGTAGTTCTTTTGTCTATCACGAGCCGTCTTGATACGGTCTCATATTTTTGATATCTTGTCAATAGTCTCTTGGACTAGTTCGGGGCCAATGAGTTGTTTGTCTCTGACTTCCGCCCAACACCGCGGTGATCGGCACTTTCGTCTGTATGGTGTTTTGGATGGGCGGCTTGAATGCTTGTTTGGTAACTGTTATTATATGAGAACTCTACCAAAGGTAAATGAGTATCCCAGTTTCCGCCCAAATCCATCACACAGGCACGAAGCATGTCCTCCAACGTTTGGATGGTTCGTTCGCTTTGTCCATCGGTTTACGGATGAAATGTTGTGCTTAGATCCAAACGAGATCTAAACGATGCTTGAATTGATTGTCAATTCCTTGACACAAAGCGACCATCTCGGTCATTATTGAAACATGCACTCCATGATGTGCCACAATCTTTCTAAGGTAGAGTTCAGCTAACTCCTCGGTACTGTCTTTCTCGTGAATCAGTAAGAAGTGAGCTGACTTGGTTAATCGACCAACGATAACCCAAATCATGTCATGACCTCGAGAGGTCTGTGATAGTTTTTATGATGAAATCCATTGATATATGTTCCCATTTCCAAATGGGAATCTCGGGTTGCTGTAATAAGCCAGACGGCTTTTGGTATTCAGCCTTGACCTTTGCACAAGTTAGGCATTTCCCAGCATAGGTCGCAATATCTCCCTTGAGATTAGGCCACCAATAGTATTCTTTTAAGTCTTGATACATTTTATCTGGATCCTGGATCTATTGAATATGGAATCCAGATCCTTCACATGAAATATAAAGTGTCATCTTTTCTCGTTTCCCTTTGTTTTTCTAATCCTCGCAAGGATTCTGCTTGAATATTTTCGGGCTTTAGAGCTTCCTGTTGTACATCGTGAACTTGAGTGGTGAAAGTCGTTTGAATTGTCAACTCCAAAGCTCGTACCCGAAATGTTTTGACTCGTTCCTTCCGGCTCAAAGCATCCGCTACAACGTTTGCTTTGCCCGGATGGTACTTGATTTCATGATCATAGTCGTTCAACAATTATACCCATCGTCGTTGGCTCATGTTTAGTCCTTTTGGTCGAATATGTGTTGAAGACTTTTATGATCGGTGAATATGGTACACTTGGTACCATAAAGATAATGGCGCCAAATCGTTAAATCGAATACCACCGCGCCTAACTCTAGGCCTTGAGTGGTATAGTTTTTATCATGAACTTTTAACTGTCGCGACACGTACGCGATAACTTTTTCATGTTGCATTAACACGCAACCCAAGCCTTGATGCGATGCATCACAATACACCCCAAAGGGAGCGATAAGATTGGCGCTTGCCATAGTTTATCTTTGAGTAGTTGAAATGCCATTTCTTGTTTTTCACCCCAATCAAACTTTCTATCCTTTTGAGTGAGCGAGGTCAGCGGTTGAGAAATTTTAGAAAAAATCTCAATGAATCTTCGATAGTATCCCGCTAAGCCTAGAAATTGTCTTATTTCTGTTGGGGTCTTTGGAGTGTTCCAGTTCTTTATCACTTCTATCTTTGCTGGATCAACATGTATTCCGTTCTCGTTCACCACATGACCGAGAAATTGTACTTCGCGAATCCAAAATTCACATTTCGAGAACTTGGCATACAATTGTTCTTTCTTAAGCAGCTCTAGAATAGTTCTCAGGTGTTGTTCATGCTTTTCCTCAGTCCGTGAATATAATATGTCATCAATAAATACGTTCACGAACTTGTCGAGGTATGGTTTGCATACTCGGTTCATTAAATCCATGAACACGGCGGGAGCGTTTGTTAAGTCGAAAGGCATAACAAATAACTCGTGATGCCCATAGCGAGTCCTAAATGACGTTTTAGGAATGATTTCCTCTTGAATTCTTAGTTGATGATATCCGAATCTTAGACCAATCCTGGAATAAAAACTGGAACCTTGTAATTGCTCAAACAAGTTGTCAATCTTTGGTAATGGATACCGATTCTTGATGGTTAACTTGTTTAGTTCTCTATAGTCGATGCACATCCGAAAGGTTCCATCCTTTTCTTGACAAATAGCATCGGAGCTCCCCAAGGTGAGAAACTCGGTCTAATGAATCCTTTGTCAAGTAGTTCCTGAAGCTGAGTAGATAATTTCCTGCATCTCCGGGGGCGCCAGTCGATATGGGGCTTTCGCTACCGGTGCAGCTCCTAGCACTAGGTCGATATGGGATTCAACTTGTCCTTGTGGAGGCAGTCTCGGCAAGTCTTCTGGAAAGACTTCGGGATATTCCCTCACCAGGGGTATGTCCTCCACCTTGCGCTCCTCGGCCTTCTTGTTAACCACGTGGGCAAGAAAGGCGACACATCCTTTTCTCAGACTCTTCCGAGCTTTCATGCAATTAATAATTCGTAGTAGTGTGTCTTGATTCTCCCCGTGCACTAAAAGATGTTCTCTCATCGGACAGGGGGATGCGAATGATCTTCTCGTGACATATAATTTCGGCTTGATTATCGGATAACTAGTCTATGTCAAAAACTACGTCGTAACAACCCAATTGAATGAGTGAAAGGTGGATATTAAATTTTCGCGCTCGAAGTTCGAGTGTGTTGTCACACCCCGACCGCGTAAAACAACGAAACCGCGGCGGAAACGTCGGGGAGTGGAGCGACAGAATTATTGTTTCACAACCATGGATCAAAAAGTTTCATTTTATTTAGTTATTAAATATTTACATTGTCTTAAAATTAAACAAACAAGTTCATATATCGACTATCATCATTATTAAGTCACTAAGGCCTCGTCCGGTCCTAAGTGAGCATGCATCCTAGTCGCAATCAACACCATTCAACACCACCTAAAACATACGTGAAAATATAGTCAGCAAAGAAATGTCGGCGAGCACATAGGTTTTGTGTGAGTGTCAGATTCATGGCTCGTTTACATGTTTAAATAACTCGTACAACTTCGTTAATCGATATTAGAAAACCTTGTTTTGTAAAACATTTGTATTGTAAAATGAATAACCAATTCAAAACAGATTGGTTATAGTTTATAAAACCTCGATGTCATGAATCTTAACCCAAAACATTTGTTTATGTAAACCAAATCATAAATCGTTCTCGTAATAAAACTCGTATGGTTTATATCGTTTAGTAAACATCGTTGCGTGTATCGTTTGAAAATCGTTCGTCCAAGTGAACTAAATAACGCTACGGAATGTAATATGATGAAAGCACTTATATATAAGAAGTACCAGCGTCGTATCTACCATGCTTTTATCACATTACACCCGTCCCGTTATCTAAACACTAACCAAAAACCAATCGTTCGTTTAATTCGTTTAACTTGTTCAAATCATTCCAATCGTTCAAATCATTTATTCTTTTCAATCGTTCAAAAATCGTTCAATCGTTCAAATCGTTCTCGTTTTAATTGTGAAAACTAACTTTTGGTCGTCTCGCGGAATACATTCAAACCTTCGTAACTCGTCCATCGTTCAACTCGTATTAACAAACCACCAAAGGGTAAGTTAACAATTAAAAGGTTCAGTCGTTACCCACTTAACCCCCATACATAACCATGGGTGCACTCCGATAACGGGATTTGTCAGATCCTATGGTACCATAACCTAATACTGGTCGGCTCGGCCAAAGCTAATGAATGTTATTCGTTATGTAAATACGTCCAACAAGTTCGTTCACATTATCGAAATCGTTATTTGTTTAATATAAACCATAGTATTTTTTTTTTGAAATCATCGTTGAAAGCATCGAAATCGTTTAACACATATGAATCACCCCAAAACAATTGAAAACAGTAAAATAGGGAAACTATGAACTCACATTGAATTGCAAGGTATCCTTGACCTAATGAACTAACATTGTCGATTCGTTTGGTCGTACGGCTGCGTTATTCGGTTAATTACGACGAAAACTCGAACGGATGCGAAAACGATCCAAATGACGCGACGAATGGTATTTTTGCATTCCAATCACTAAAATAAAACATTTTAATGATTACAAAATTTTTGGATGTCCGGATATGTTCAGAACGTAAGATATGCGCGAAAATGCAAACTTATGCAATTTTTGACCCTTTTAGTCCCTATTGATCAAATAAGCGTATTTTCGCATAACGAACCCATCAAAGCCTATTTCTAAGCCATGTAAAAGATATTTAGGGTATGTTTAGATTATGATCAAGTTCTGGAATGTTCGTTACTATACGAATCGGTATACTTTCGCAGTTTGACGCAAATAGTCCCTGCGATCGAATAAACTTGTTTTCGACACACCAAACCCTCCAAAAATTATTTCTAAGTTATGTAAAGGTTATTTAAGGTATGTTAAGCCTACATAACTGTTCCGGAGTGTTTTTCGCGTTAAACTGATTACGTTTACGCATCAGTTTGCGTATAACTTTCTAGAAAGCGATTTAAAGCTTGAAATCGAACTAGAGTCAAAACGTAAAATTGTCAAACATAAATACATAAACATTAACACCAAAACACATCGTCTTATTGATAATTGATATTGTTTTACATCGTACATCGTTTATAGAGCACAGTTTGTGACATATGTGCCTCTGCGACCATCAAACAAATACCAAATTTATGAAATATTGTGTTTCATACTTGGGATTTGTAAAAATACGTGTATTGTTTGCACATATCAATTCATGTTTGATTTCAAGCTTTAAATCGCTTTCTGGAAGGTTAAACGCACACTGATGCGTAAATATAACCAGTTTAATGCAACGAACACTCCGGAATAGTGAAATAGGCTTAACATACCTTAAATAACCTTTACATAACTTAGAAATAAGTTTTGGAGGGTTTGGTGTGGCGAAATCAAGTTTATTCGCTTACAGGGACTAATTTTGACAAACTGCGAAAGTATGCCGATTTGTACTGTAACGAACATTCTGGAACTTGATCATAAATTAAATATTCCCTAAATATCCTTTACATATCTTAGAAATAGGCTTTGAGGTGTTTGGTGTGCAAAAATAAACTTTCTTGATCAATAGGGACTAAAAGCGTCAAAAAGTGCATAAGTTTGCATTTTCACGCATATCTTACGTTCTGACCACATATGGACATCCAAAATTTTTGTACACACTAAAATATTTTTGTTTTAGTGATCGGCATGCAAAAATACCATTCGTCGCTTATTTTGGTTCGTTTTCGCGTCCGTTCGAGTTTCGTTGTAATTAACCGAACAACGTGACCGTACGACCAAACGAACCGACATCCGAGATATTTCTGAGCATATTTCAGGTCTCCTACACTTTGACGACCTTGTTGAGCCTTGAAAATGGATTAACGGGGTTTAAACGCATCGAAAAAGGCCTTAAACATGTGCAGGGACCATTTCTGCCATTTTGGCAAAATTTATGGGAACTGGCACATGGTGGCGCTGCGCCACCACCATATGTCTTTGCCGTGGCTCAACGCCACGGCCTGATCTGGACATAAATCTCATTTTCAGCATCAGATTGATAATTCAAGGGCCATTCTTGCAATTTCTTTGTGTGGTAGCCAAGTTAGCACCTCCCTAAGTAAATTAGCTGGCCTCTAACAATTGTATGGCTAGGATTTAATGCTTGATGGCCACACAAACACTTGTTTTGATCTTGTGAGTTCACTACAAGTATAAATAGCCTAGCATTTCACTTGTTGCAACTCACACTTGATCTAAATTCTCTAAGTTGGGGTTTTATAACTTCATACCTGAGAATTATAAGATCAAGTTCAAGGAAGGACCCTTTGTAAGCTTCCTTCGTTCTTTTATCGCTTTCTTAGCGTGAAAGTCAAACAGTGTTTGACTTTCTGCTTTGACCAGTCTTTGGTCAACACGAAGTTCTTTTGAACTTCGCAACGTGAGCGTAATCATGATGGTTATAGTCCCTTATGACTATACCTACTGATTACCACGTTGACTAGGCATAGTGACGAGTCGTAGTTTCGGTCAAAATGCGCCTCTATGCGTATTTTGCAACCAAACTACTCTTAGGTATCAAAACACTTTGTTTTGATATCAAAACCTGTTTTCTAACTTAGTTAAACATGTTCCAACATGTTTAGCTCATCACTTTTAGTTTAGTGCTTGTTTAGAGTCGTAAGTCAAGCGGTCTAAACCACCGCTTAGACTTTCGAACTCGACCCGTTTGGTCGATCATTAGGATCCGACCAAGCATGTTTAGTGACCATAGTTGCATAGGGAATAACCTTCCGAGGTTATACCTTATGGTCACTTCGTTTAAGTAGTTGTATGATAGGTGATTTATATGCCTTAGGGAAATGACCAAAATGCCCTTTTTATGCATAATTGATATTTAAGCATATGTAACCCAAAATTTTGTCACTTAACTGATTATGCAACATAATTAAACATGTTTAGGCATATAATATTTGTCATAGGACTAGTTAGGCGTTCCGAACGCGTTTTACGCGAACGACGCGTTAATGTAGCGTAAGCTACCTTAATGGGTCGTAACGGGTCATAAGCACTTAGGATAGGTTCCGTTTTAGAATGTAGGCTTTGTTAAACCATGTCATATGAGTTCCAATACTTATTTGGTTTACGAAACCTCATCCTATCCGATCTTCCGATTTAGGTCCGGTTTATTTACATAGTTACCAATATTAGGTGCCGTTTGATTCCGTGATCCCTCTAGCTTTGCTTGGTTGTTATTCAAGACTTCTAAGCAGTCTCAAGTGAGTATATATACCCCTCTTTTACTGTTTTCCAAACGTTTTGGGGTGAAACACATGTGCCTACTTGTTATTTTCGTGCTTTCCATGTTTTCATATCATATACTTGCTATGTTCATCAGTACACTATTAGTACATGATTTCATTATGTTTTTCTATGTATGTTCACTTAACATGCTAGCACAATTGTTTTACGTTTTGAACCATTTGTAATCGTTGGATGTATGTGAACCATTTGTAATCATTGGATATATGTGAACCAGTTGTAATCATTGGCTGTATGTGAACCATTTGTAACCATTTGATGTATGTGAACCATTTGTAATCATTGGATTTATGTGAACCATTTGTAACTGTTTGAGCCATTGGGTTAGGGAAGTGATTAGGTAACCGGGCGGGTGTAATGTGTTGAAAGCATGGTGGATACGCAACTGGTACTTCCTATATATAAGTGCTTTTAACACATAATATATCGTTGTGTTATCTAGATCACTTGGGTAAACGATTTTGAAACGATGTCACACAATGATGTTTTCTGAATAATATAAACCATACGAGTTTTATTAACGAGTTTCTACGAGATGTTTTACAATTTGATTTAATAAAACAAATGTTTTGGAGTTAAGAATCATGGCTACGAGATTTTATAAATTATAACCAACTTGATTTGAGTTGGTTACTTATGTCGCAATACTATACTTTTCAAAACAAGGTTTTTATATAAGTATTGCAACATGTAAAACGAGCCATGAATCTGACACTCATATAAAACCTATGTACTCGCCGGCATTTTCATGCTGACGTATTTTCACATGTGTTTCAGGTACCATAGTTGATGATGTTTGATGATGATATTGGTGTATGCTCACATAGGAATAGACGAGGCCTTAGTGACTTAATAACAATGAAAGTCTATTTGTTCATGTTTTGTTTCTAATTCCAATGTAATGTAATACATTTAATTCAACAAAACGAAACTGTTTAATCCATGGTTGTGAAACAATGATTCTGTTACAACACTACCCGACGTTTCCGCCACGTTTTGTTGTTTTACGTGGTCGGGGTGTGACAGAAAAGTTGGTATCAGAGCCAATGGTTATAGGGAATTAGGTTATTAGTAATGCTTTGACCTAGTCTATAACCTTCGTAGGACCCTAATACAAGTTATATTGTGTTTAGTTTTTAAAACAATACCGTCACTTATCCTTAAGTGACAACCACAACAAGAATACAAAATTCGAATCCGCTTTGAAAATCAATCATCTGTTCTAGGATGATTTATTGTAAGGTTTTGAACCTTCAAAGTTTTCGAGATCTCGTCAAAGTTTGGTCTAAATAATGTAAACACGTGCAAACTGGAAGGGTGGATGCCTGTACTCTGAGTTTTCTGTCTAGGGCTAGAGTGTTTGTACAAATCCGCAGTATCGGACCAGTCACTCTTACCTGGGAACTCTTGGGGTGAGTATCCACTTATAGGCGAGCATGTCTTCGCGATACATTATATTGACCCATTTACTTTGATTAGTCACCGTCTCATTTGTTTGCCTTAGGTAACAAACAAATGATCGCAATTTCTATGCGTTATCATTCTGTTTTGATTATCAGATATCATTTCGCTTGTTTCCTCCTATGCCTTCCATTATCTTCAAGATGCCTCTTCATCGCAACAACACTCAAATGTCCGAACCAGGTGCTGCAATTACCCAGGGAATAGGCGTCGTACTCCAGAGGACCGTTGATTTAGCTATCACCATGACTCGCCTCAGGGATGAAGCCGTATAAGGGAACTGCTCCTTGGTGCAATCAATGCCACCATCATCATCCAAATCAAATACCCTGTTTCAAATGTACCCACAGTGAACAATGGAGACATTTGGTTAACATGTGCCGCTTTGCAATCCAAAGCAAAGCTGTTACAAATCCTGCTGTTGCTCAACCTTCAAATTCTGCTTCATATGTCGCCTTGGCATATCTAGCGCCTCAACCTCATGAACTTTCTACCTTGTATATCGACTTAAGCACGCCTAGTGCAAGGTGTCAAAACACCTCTCGTTACACAAATTCCGAAATCCATATAGGATCTTTCTATCCTCATAATTAGATCCTTGTGGATAGGTATCGTTCATCGGAGCCCTTAATTAAATTCTTTGTATGATTCAATACGTACATTACGATTCAATAAGGACAAAGCCGAATTCCTATTAAGATTTTCCTATCTTCATAGATAGATTCTTGAAAATGATTAAAGTACCAAATGAAATCCACGGATTGGATTCCTGGTGTGCTTTAAATATCCGTATCCAAAGATAACAAATTAAAGGTCAAGTTAATCAATTATGTGATTATCTGCTTATGTGTTCCCTTTTATGTTTTTGTGTGATCTAAATTTTTGTTATCCAAATCCTCGTAGAATCTTCCATATCTTCGTATAAGGGATTCATAGTAGGATATCCAAAGGTACTATCTTAAATCCTTAATGGACTTCTACATTGTAGTTAAGTCCCTTGGGTTATGAAGTACTATTCAATAATTAGACCCCTTGAGTGGTCTAGTTAAACAGATTGATCCAAAAATCTGGTTAGGAGTATCATGTGATGATATAGCTGAAAAGACTCCTTGGTGGTCTAATTAAAGAGATCATTTGTCGATCTAATTAAAAGGACCCTATGGTAGTCTAGTCACACTCATCACAGGTTTGTTTTTCTTCCCCTACACATTATGAAATGCACTGTGCGGACTGTGCAAGGAATTACGTAATTATGGACGCGTACATAATTATGGAATTTAGTGCACAGAAACCACAGCAAGTTTTGTCATGTGTCTAGAGTTAACCCTATTCATTTCCATTCTGAAGAATACCCATTGAGGAAAATGACTCATTCCGTTCATTTTCGTTTCTGAAGAATATCCATCGAGGGAAATGAATATCCTTGATTTTTCCTTCATTTCCATTATGAAGAATACCCATTGAGGAAAATGACTCATTCCGTTCATTTTCGTTTCTGAAGAATATCCATCGAGGGAAATGAATATCCTTGATTTTTCCTTCATTTCCATTCTGAAGAATACCCATTGAGGAAAATGACTCATTCCGTTCATTTTCGTTTCTGAAGAATATCCATCGAGGGAAATGAATATCCTTGATTATTCCTTCATTTCCATTTCTGAAGAATACCCATTGAGGAAAATGACTCATTCCGTTCATTTTCGTTTCTGAAGAATATCCATCGAGGGAAATGAATATCCTTGATTATTCCTTCATTTCCATTTCTGAAGAATACCCATTGAGGAAAATGACTCATTCCGTTCATTTTCGTTTCTAAAGAATATCCATCGAGGGAAATGAATATCCTTGATTTTTCCTTCATTTCCATTTCTGAAGAATACCCATTGAGGAAAATGACTCATTCCGTTCATTTCCGTTTCTGAAGAATATCCATCGAGGGAAATGAATATCCTTGATTTTTCCTTCATATCCATTCTGAAGAATACCCATTGAGGAAAATGACTCCGTCCGATCATTTTCGTTTCTGAAGAATGTTCATTGAGAGAAATGACAGGATTATGCCTTGCATATCTTTGATGGGTTATTCTACACAAATAGATAAACACCCTAGATTCCATGCAAGACAATTATTTAACACAGCGTTACAGACAGACTCCTACGAATAAATTTCGGGACGAAATTTCCTAGAGTAGGGGAGACTGTGACACCTGTGCCTCTGCGACCATCAAAAAAATACCAAATTTATGAAATATTGTGTTTCATACTTGGGATTTGTAAAAATACGTGTATTGTTTGCACATCTTAATTCATGTTCGATTTCAAGCTTTAAATCGCTTTCTGGAAGGTTAAATGCGCACTGATGCGTAAATATAACCAGTTTAATGCAACAAACACTCCGGAATAGTGAAATAGACTTAACATACCTTAAATAACCTTTACATAACTTAGAAATAAGTTTTGGAGGGTTTGGTGTGGTGAAATCAAGTTTATTCGCTTACAGGGACTAATTTCGACAAACTGCGAAAGTATGCCAATTTGTACTGTAACGAACATTACGGAACTTGATCTTAAGTTAAATATGCCCTAAATATCCTTTACATAGCTTAGAAATAGGCTTTGAGGTGTTTGGTGCGCAAAAATAAACTTTCTTGATCAATAGGGACTAAAAGCGTCAAAAAGTGCATAAGTTTGCATTTTCACGCATATCTTACGTTCTGACCACATCTGGACATCCAAAATTTTTGTACACACTAAAATATTTTTGTTTTAGTGATCGGCATGAAAAAATACCATTCGTCGCTTAATTTGGTCCGTTTTCGCGTCCGTTCGAGTTTCGTCGTAATTAACCGAACAACGTGACCGTACGACCAAACGAACCGACATCCGAGATATTTCTGAGCATATTTCAGGTCCCCTACACTTTGACGACCTTGTTGAGCCTTGAAAATGGGTTAACGGGGTTTAAACGCATCGAAAAAGGCCTTAAACATATGCAGGGACCATTTCTGCCATTTTGGCAAAATTTATGGGAACTGGCACATGGTGGCACTGCGCCACCACCATATGTCTTTGCCGTGGCGTGACGCCATGGCCTGATCTGGACAGAAATCTCATTTTCAGCATCAGATTGATAATTCAGGGGCCATTCTTGCAATTTCTTTGTGTGGTAGCCAAGTTAGCACCTCCCCAAGTAAATTAGTTGGCCTCTAACACTTGTATGGCTAGGATTTAATGCTTGATGGCCACACAAACACTTTTTTTGATCTTGTGAGTTCACTACAAGTATAAATAGCCTAGCATTTCACTTGTTGCAACTCACACTTGATCTAAATTCTCTAAGTTGGGGTTTTATAACTTCATACCTGAGAATTATAAGATCAAGTTCAAGCAAGGACCCTTTGTAAGCTTCCTTCGTTCTTTTATCGCTTTCTTAGCGTGAAAGTCAAACAATGTTTGACTTTCTTCTTTGACCAGTCTTTGGTCAACACGAAGTTCTTTTGAACTTCGCAACGTGAGCGTAATCACGATGGTTATAGTCCCTTGTGACTATACCTACTGATTACCACGTTGACTAGGCATAGTGACGAGTCGTAGTTTCGGTCAAAATGCACCTCTATGCATATTTTGCAACCAAACTACTCTTAGGTATCAAAACACTTTGTTTTGAAATCAAAACCTGTTTTCTAACTTAGTTCAACATGTTCCAACATGTTTAGCTCGTCACTTTTAGTTTAGTGCTTGTTTAGAGTCGTAAGTCAAGCGGTCTAAACCACCGCTTAAACTTTTAAACTCGGCCCGTTTGGTCGATCATTAGGATCTGACCAAGCATGGTTAGTGACCATAGTTGCATAGGGAATAACCTTCCGAGGTTATACCATATGGTCACTTCGTTTAAGTAGTTGTATGATAGGTGATTTATATGCCTTAGGTAAATAACCAAAATGCCCTTTTATGCATAATTGATATTTAAGCATATGTAACCCAAACTTTTGTCACTTAACTTATTATGCAACATAATTAAACATGTTTAGGCATATAATACTTGTCATAGGACTAGTTAGGCGTTCCGAACGCGTTTTACGCGAACGACGCGTTAATGTAGCGTAAGCTACCTTAATGGGTCGTAATGGGTCATAAGCACTTAGGATAGGTTTCGTTTTAGAATGTAGGCTTTGTTAAACCATGTCATATGAGTTCCAATACTCATTTGGTTTACAAAACCTCATCCTATCTGATCTTCCGATTTAGGTCCGGTTTATTTACATAGTTACCAATATTAGGTGCCGTTTGATTCCGTGATCCCTCTAGCTTTGCTTTGTTGTTATTCAAGACTTCTAAGCAATCTCAAGTGAGTACATAGACCCCTCTTTTAATGTTTTCCAAACGTTTTGGGGTGAAACACATGTGCCTACTTGTTATTTTCGTGCTTTCCATGTTTTCATATCATATACTTGCTATGTTCATTAGTACACTATTAGTACATGATTTCATTATGTTTTGCTATGTATGTTCATTTAACATGCTAGCACAATTGTTTTACGTTTTGAACCATTTGTAATCGTTGGATGTATGTGAACCATTTGTAATCATTGGATATATGTGAACCATTTGTAATCATTGGATGTATGTAAACCATTTGTAATCATTTGATGTATGTGAACCATTTGTAATCATTGGATTTATGTGAACCATTTGTAACTGTTTGAGCCATTGGGTTAGGGAAGTGATTAGGTAACGGGGCGGGTGTAATGTGTTGAAAGCATGATGGATACGCCGCTGGTACTTCCAATATATAAGTGCTTTTAACACATTATATATCGTTGCGTTATCTAGATCACTTGGGTAAACGATGTCACACAATGATGTTTTTTGAATAATATAAATCATACGAGTTTTATTAATGAGTTTCTACGAGATGTTTTACAATTTTATTTAATAAAAAAAATGTTTTGGAGTTAAGAATCATGGCTACGAGATTTTATAAATTATAACCAACTTGATTTGAGTTGGTTAATTATGTCGCAATACTATACTTTTCAAAACAAGGTTTTTATATAAGTATTGCAACATGTAAAACGAGCCATGAATCTGACACTCATATAAAACCTATGTACTCGCCGGCATTTTTATGCTGACATATTTTCACATGTGTTTCAGGTACCATAATTGATGATGTTTGATGATGATATTGGTGTATGCTCACATAGGAATGGACGAGGCCTTAGTGACTTAATAACAATGAAAGTCTATTTGTTCATGTTTTGTTTCTAATTCCAATGTAATGTAATACATTTAATTCAATAAAACAAAACTGTTTAATCCATGGTTGTGAAACAATGATTCTGTTACAACACTCCCCGACGTTTCCACCACGTTTTGTTGTTTTACGTGGTCGGGGTGTGACACAGTTGTCACAGTCTCCCCTACTTTAGGAAATTTCATCCCAAAATTTTAACTAGAGGAAACTTGTGAAAACAAATGCGGATATTTCGCTTTCATTTGGTTCTCACATTCCCAAGTAAACGCTGGGCCACGTTTGGACTCCCAGCAAACCTTGACCAATCGAATTCGCTTGTTCTTCAATCGCTTGATTTCACGGTCCATTATCTCCACAGGTTTCTCGACAAAGTGCATCGTATCATCAACTGGAATGTTGGGTGAATATTCCCAAGTTCAGGAGGTAGCTCAAGTCGATAGGCAACCTTTCCAATTCTTTCAACAATCTTAAATGGTCCAACATATTGAGGTGCAAGTTTTCCTTTCTTTCCAAATCTCACCACTCCCTTCCAAGGTGATACCTTGAGTAGGACACGGTCTTCGACTTGAAATTCCAAGGCCTTGCGTCGCATATCCGCATAACTCTTTTGACGGCTTCTAGCTGTCACAAGATTATCGCGAATTTTATTGATTTTATCTGTTGTTTCCAGAATGAGTTCAGGTCCAGTAAGCTGAGCTTCACCGATCTCATTCCAACAAACAGGTGAACGACATTTTCGACCGTATAAAGCTTCGAACGGTGCCATATTAATGCTATCATGATAAATATTGTTATAAGAGAACTCGATCAACGGCAGATGAGAATCCCAATTACCACCAAAGTCTATCACACATGCTCTAAGCATATCCTCCAATGTTTGTATCGTTCTCTCATATTGTCCATCTCTTTGGGGATGATAAGCAGTGCTTAGATTCAGTTGGGTTCCCATAGCAGATGAAAATCTAGCATCACGATCAAATATGATATCCAAAGGAACACCATGTCGAGATACAATCTCATCAATATAAATCTTGGCAAGTTTATCAGCAGATAGATCCTCGCGAATCGATATAAAATGAGCTGACTTCGTTAATCAATCAATGATAACCCAAATAGCATTGTGACCTCTAGATGTACGCGGTAATTTTGTGATGAGATCCATCGCAATCTTCTCCCACTTCCATACCGGTATCTCTGGTTGTACAAGCAAACCAGATGGTCGTTGATGTTCAGCCTTGACTTTGAGACAAGTTAGGCATTTCGCTACACACAAGGCAACATCCTTTTTCATACCAGGCCACCAATACTAAGTACGAAGATCCTTGTACATTTTGTCAGCACTAGGATGAATAGAATATCAAGACTTGTGAGATTTGTCCATCACTAAAGTGCGAAGATCGTCTTGTTTCGGAATCCACAAACGATTCTTGAAATAGAATAACCCGCCGTCTTTCATTTCGAGTTTAAGCTCTAGTTGACGTGGTAATTCGTTACCCATCAAATCTTGTGTCACACAAGTACGTTGAGCTTGAGAGACTCGTGTTTGAATATCAGATATAGTTCGAACAGAATTAAGCTTGACTCGATTCTTTCGACTTAGCGCATCGGCTACGACATTCACCTTACCAGGATGGTAACGAATTTCGCAATCGTAATCGTTCAAGAGTTTAACCCAGCGTCGTTGTCTCATATTCAGCTCCTTCTGATTGAAAATATGCTGGAGACTTTTGTGGTCAGTGAAAACCACACATTTCGTGCCATAGAGATAGTGTCTCTAGATTTTGAGTGCAAAAATCACAGCTCCCAACTCAAGATCATGAGTCGTGTAGTTTTTCTCGTGGATCTTCAATTGTCTTGACGCATATGCTATAACTTTGCCTCGTTGCATGAGAACACAACCAAGGCCTAGATTCGACGCGTCACAATGGACAACGAAATCATCGTTTCCATTAGGCAAAGATAAAACAGGGGCATCACAAAGTTTTCGTTTCAGCGTTTGGAACGCTTCTTCTTGTTGAGGTCTCCACTCAAAAGGCTTATTCTTCTGAGTCAAAGCAGTGAGAGGAACCGCAATCTTCAAGAAGTTCGAAATAAACCGTCGATAATAACCAGCAAGACCAAGAAAAGAACGAACTTCTGTGGGTGTCGTATGTGTATTCCAATTCTTAATAGCAGCTATTTTGGAAGGATCCACATGAATACCTTGCTCGTTAACAATATGACCCAAAAATTGAACTTCTTTAAGCCAGAATTCACACTTGGAGAATTTGGCAAAAAGTTACTCCTTCTTCAGAAGTTCCATCGTCAGACGAAGATGTTGTTGGTGATCGGCTTGAGACTTCGAATAAATGAGAATGTCGTCAATGAATACAATGATGAACTTGTCTAAATAAGGTTTACAAACGCTATTCATTAAATCCATAAAAATTGCTGGGGCATTCGTCAAACCAAAAGGCATGACTGTGAACTCGTAGTGACCATATCTCGTGCGGAAAGCAGTTTTGGGAATATCTTCTTCGAGTACACGAAGCTGATGATACCCAGAATGCAGATCGATCTTGGAAAAATATGTAGCACCTTGCAGTTGATCAAAAAGATCATCTATTCGTGGTAGGGGATATCGATTCTTGATGGTAAGCTTATTAAGCTCACGATAATCGATACACATTCGAAAAGGTGAATAACTCGGTCGGATGAATCCTTTGTCAGATAAAACTTGAAGCTGTTTCAATAACTCTTGCATCTCAGATGGTGCAAGATGATAAGGTGCTTTCGCAATTGGGTTGGCATTGGGTACAAGATCAATATGAAATTCGACTTGACAAACTGGAGGCAAACCAGGCAGTTCATCCAGAAACACCTCTGGATAATCTCGTACAATCGGAATATCTTGAATACACTTGCTCTTCCTTTCTCCTCGGTGACATATGCCAGAAAGGCGACATATCCTTTTCGTAAATAACTTTGGGCTTTCGTACACGACATGAGTTTCAAACCTTTCGAAGGTTTCTCGCCAAGAACTTCTAAGACCTCACCAGACAAAAGAGGAATATGAACAATATTATCGAAACAAACCACCTCAGCATGAAACTTAGTTAACCAATCCATCCCTAAGATAATATCGAAACTTCCAAGTTGCATCGGTGTGAGGTCAATAGGAAAAAGATGGTTATCGAGGTTTAATTGACAATCGTGAATCACAGAATCGAGTACGAGAGGATTACCAGTAGCAACTTCGACAGATAAGGGTTTCCTCAGTTTAGTTCTAGGTATCGCAAGTAAAGGCTCAAAAGATAACGAAACAAAACTTCTATCGGCACCAGAATCGAAAAGAACAGATACAGGTTGATGGTTAAAAAGGAACGTACCATTAACAACCTTGTTGTCAGCACGAGCCTCGTTCGCGTTCAAATTGTATGCTCGTCCATGAGCGGGATTTGCATTTGCGTTGGCATTTGGATTCTCCAGTTTCGGGCAATTGTTGCGGAAATGACCTATTTCACCACAGTTGTAACATGAACCAGGTGGGAATCTAGTAGCATTTCCCTGAGCCTGTGCTGGATTCTGAGCAGCTCGATTTTGACCCAAACGACAAATATTGGCTGTATACCCAAGTTTACCACAAGTGGTGCATTGTTTACAAGCCTGTTGGGTCGCATGATGACCATTGCACCGATTGTAGTGAGGTGCGGTACCAGCATACTGTTTCTTTGCAGGAGGTTATGCTGGTGGGTTCTGAGCATTTTGTGCAGTGACAGCATAGTTTTGGGAAGCCTTGCGCTTCCTCGACCTCCTTGATGACTTGCCCTTTTTCTTACCCTTAACCTTGTCTTGAACGGAATTGGTTGACTACTTCTTATCACCCTTGCGGGTCAGTTTACCTTTTCTGACTTGAGACTCAGTCAGAGTTGCAGCCAGTTCGATTACCTGACGAACAGTGGTAGGATTACTACCAGTTACAATGTCTTGTACAGAATCGGGTAGACTATCGATATACCTCTCAATCGCTTTCTCCAATGGGGTAACCATAGTAGGATACAACAAACTTAACTCTTCATAACGATCCGTGTAAGCACGGTGTTCTCCCCCATCTTGTTTCAGATCATCAAATTCTCGTTCCAAAGCCCTTATTTCGTGACGGGGACAGAACTCTTTCATCATGAGAGCTCGAAACTCTTCCCAAGTTTGTGTTGTTGCCACATCGGCACCTCTATCATGCATCACACCATTCCACCATGTTAGAGCACGCTTCTCGAAAACACTAGACGCAAACTCAACCTTCCGCTCATTTGGACACCGAACATGTCTAAATGTGCTCTCCAGACTCTCGAACCATTGTAGGAGCGCAGTTGCTCCTTGAGACCCAGAAAACTTTAGTGGTTTAGCAGAATTAAACGTTTTGAAACTACACTGAGCATTGTTATTATTGTTGTTATTCGCTTGATTAATCTGAGTTATTAGGTTCGGAATCACAGCAGCCATCTGCTGAGCGACAAGGCTGCGATTTCGGCGTTAGTTTGAGGTTGTGCATCACGTCGAGGAGGCATATTCTAAAAAGAACAAGGAAACATGAGAAATGAGTGAGATTGACAATTGGATTAACAAAAGAGGTATTGAAAACATCGACAAAACATAAGGAAGGTGATCATTCATTCGTTACCTCGAACAAACAAACGATACACAGTGACTAATCAAAGTAAATATGTCAATATAATGTATTGCAAAGACATGCTTTAGCCTATAAGTGGACACTCACCCCAAGAGTTCCCAGGTAAGAGTGACTGGTCCGATTATGTGGATTTGTACGAACACTCTAGCCTTAGACAGAAATCTCAGGATACAGGCATCCACCCTTCCAGATTGCACGTGTTCACATTATCTAGACCCAAACTTTGACGAGATTTTTGAAAACTTTGAAGGTTCAAAACCTTATAAGAAATCATCTACGAAGAGATGATTGATTTTCAAAGCGGATTTGTTATTGTGTTCTCGTTGTGGTTATCACCTAAAGATAGGTGACGGTATTGTTTTAAAAATCTAAACACAAGATAACTTGTGTTAGGGTCCTAGAAAAATTATAGTCTAGGTCAAAACATTACTAACAACCTAATTCCCTATAACCATGAGCTCTGATACCAACTCTTCTGTCACACCCCGACCGCGTAAAAAATGAAACCGCGGCGGAAACGTCTGGGAGTGGAGCGACAGAATTATTGTTTCACAACCATGGATCAAAAAGTTTTGTTTTATTTAGTTATTAAATATTTACATTGTCTTGAAATTAAACAAACAAGTTCACATATCGACTATCATCATTATTAAGTCACTAAGGCCTCGTCCGGTCCTAAGTGAGCATGCATCCTAGTCGCAATCAACATCATTCAACACCACCTGAAACATATGTGAAAATAAAGTCAGCAAAGAAATGCCGGCGAGCACATAGGTTTTGGGTGAGTGTCAGATTCATGGCTCGTTTACATGTTTAAATAACTCGTACAACTTCGTTAATCGATATTAGAAAACCTTGTTTTGTAAAACATTTGTATTGTAAAATGAATAACCAAGTCAAAACAGATTGGTTATAGTTTATAAAACCTCGATGCCTTGAATCTTAACCCAAAACATTTGTTTATGTAAACCAAATCGTAAATTGTTCTCGTAATAAAACTCGTATGTTTTATATCATTTAGTAAACATCGTTGCGTGTATCGTTTGAAAATCGTTCGTCCAAGTGAACTAAATAACGCTACGGAATGTAATATGATGAAAGCACTTATATATAAGAAGTACCAGCGGCGTATCTCCCATGCTTTTATCACATTACACCCGTCCCATTATCTAAACACTAACCAAAAACCAATCGTTCGTTCAATTCGTTTAACTTGTTCAAATCGTTCCAATCGTTTATTCGTTTCAATCGTTCAAAAAACGTTCAATCCTTCAAATCGTTCTCGTTTTAATTGTGAAAACTAACTTTTGGTCGTCTCGCGGAATACATTCAAACCTTCGTAACTCGTCCATCGTTCAACTCGTATTAATAAACCACCAAAGGGTAAGTTAACAATTAACAGGTTCAGTCGTTACCCACTTAACCCCCATGCATAACCATGGGTGCAGTCCGATAATGGGATTTGTCAGATCCTTTGGTACCATAACCTAATACTGGTTGGCTCGGCCAAAGCTAATGAATGTTATTCGTTATGTAAATACATCCAACAAGTTCGTTCACATTATCGAAATCATTATTTGTTTAATATAAACCATAGTATTTGTTTTTGAAATCATCGTTGAAAGCATCGAAATCGTTTAACACATATGAATCACCCCAAAACAATTGAAAACAGTAAAATAGGGGAACTATGTACTCACATTGAATTGCAAGGTATCCTTGATCTAATGAACTAACAAAGCTCGGACAAACCAAGGAAATCAAGTAGTACCTAGTAATCGGATTGCTAGTTAATAAAATCGATAAATCGGAAGATCGGGTAGAATGAGGTCTCGTAAACCATATGAGTGTTGGAACTCATGTGATATGGTTTAACAAAGCCTACATTCTAAATCGGAATCTATCCTAAGTGCTTACGACCCATTAAGGTAGCTTACGCTACTTTAACGCGTCGTTCGCGCAAAAGCGCATTCGAGACGCCTAACTAGTCCTATGACAAGTATTATATGCCCTAACATGTTTAAATATGTTGCATAATCAGTTTATGTGACAAAAATTAAGTTACATATGCTTAAAATCCAATTATGCATGAAAAGGGCATTTTGGTCATTTTCCTAAGGCATATAAACTACCTATCATACAACTAATTAAACTAAGTGACGATAAGGTATAACCTCGGAAGGTTATTCCCTATACAACTATGGTCACAAATATGCTTGGTCGGATCCTAACGATCGACCAAACGGGTCGGGTTCGAAAGTCTAAGCGGTTGTCAAGACCGCTTGACTTACGACCCTAAACAAGCACTAGACTAAAAGTGACGAGTTAAACTTGTTAAAACATGTTTACTAAGTTAGAAAATAGGTTTGATATCAAAACAAAGTGTTTTGATACCCAAAAATAGCTTCGTTGCAAAATACGCATAAACACGTATTTTGACCGAAACTTTGACTCGTCACTTCGACTAATCGACGTGGTAATCAGTAGGTATAGTCACGATGGACTATAACCATCGTGATTACGCTCACGTTGCAAAGTTTGAACGAACTTTGTGTTGACCAATTCATGGTCAAAGCAGAAAGTCAAACATTGTTTGACTTTCATGCTTAAAAAGCATAAAAAGCATGAAAGAAGCTTACGAAAGGTCCAAGCAAGGAAGATTTGATTCAAAACACTCAGGTATAAAGCCTAAACTTCAACTTAGAGCAGATTGGAATCAAATGTGTGAAGAAATGAGAATGAGCAAGTGGGTATTTATAGGAAGTCTTGGGTTTACAAGATCTTGACAAGTGTTTTTGTAAGAGTCAAAGCTCAATCCTAACCATACACTTGTGGAACATGGTTTAGAATACAATGGGAACTCAAAAACTATCGAATGGTATCACAAATCAGGGATTAAAACCACTGAAATCAGCTAAAATGATCAGATTCAATGTTTCTGATCTGTGTATCAGTCGTGGCCCGCATAGAAGGAGGTGTGGTCCTTCGCGGCCCGCCTAGACACTTTCACAGATTGTCAAAAATGGTCTCTGCAAGTATAAAACTCAGTTTTTGATGTCCCCGTTAACCCCATTTTAAGGCTATACAATGAAGTTAAAGCATAGGGAACATAAAATATGCTTGAAAACATCTCGGATGTCGGTTCGTTTGGTCGTACGGCTGTGTTATTCGGTTAATTATGACGAAAACTCGAACGGACGCGAAAACGATCCAAATGACGCGAAGAATGGTATTTTTGCATTCCAATCACTAAAATAAAATATTTTAATGATACAAAATTTTTGGATGTCCGGATATGTTCAGAACGTAAGATATGCACGAAAATGCAAACTTATGCACTTTTTGACGCTTTTAGTCCATAATGATCAAATAAGCGTATTTTCGCATAACGAACCCATCAAAGCCTATTTCTAAGCCATCAAAAAGATATTTAGGGTATGTTTAGCTTATGATCAAGTTCCGGAATGTTCGTTACTATACGAATCGGTATACTTTCGCAGTTTGACGCAAATAGTCCCTGCGATCGAATAAACTTGTTTTCGACACACCAAGCCCTCCAAAACTTATTTCTAAGTTATGTAAAGGTTATTTAAGGTATGTTAAGCCTACATCACTGTTTCGGAGTGTTTTTCGCGTTAAACTGATTACGTTTACGATTCAGTTTGCGTATAACTTTCCAGAAAGCGATTTAAAGCTTGAAATCGAACTAGAATCAAAACGTAAAATCGTTAAACACAAATACACAAATATTAACACCAAAACAAATCGTTTTATTGATAATTGATATTGTTTTACATCGTACATCATTTACAGAGCAGTTGTCATATGTGCATCCGTTAATGTCTTCTCCAGACTCAACTAATTTATCGTCGGCCAATCCTATGGAATAAGGGGATGTCTAGTTTACTTGACTCTAGGCCAAGTATATTTCGAATTCTATGGGGATGCAACTAATACCGACACTGGTATCGAACTAAAGGAATGCAACGGGTCAGTTAATAGGAAATGTATCGGTGACCCTTAATGACTTCGCATGACTCCGCTAATTCCCCATTAGCTAACTTGATAGAGTAAGACACGTCTAACCTACATGACTCTATTTCGTGTATATGCTTAGTAGCTAAAGACACTAAGTTAAGCCGACATTGGTATCCAAAGAATTGATACATACTGGTTATAGAATAGAACGTACCCATGGCAACAATGGGATTTTTGGGAGTATTCATAGTTCTACCCATACACTTACTTATTCACTTGCTTGATTCGTCATTAAACATCCATGCTTGTAGAGATCTCTTTGCCACAGTTAAAATCTCCTGGTTCTTTCTTGGGTATATCTAACTCTTTAGTTTCCATTTTGTGCCCAGTCTCACCACACTGTTACTCTTGGCACTTTTGCAAGTGCCCTCATGGTGAGAGTTTCACTTATCTCACTCAGAATTTTTGGCAAGTTATTAGCGTACTCCTTGATGCCAGCTTCATATCTCGAGGCTAAACCCCAAATGTTGCACTCAGCGCGTTTGGATTCGGGTGTTATCTAGTATGCAACAATCTTTTAGAGATCGTAGAGGCGTCGGGGGTAACCAGCTACGTTCACTCTAATCATAATCGAGTTCTAGAGTTCGATTCCCAACCTTGGAATTTACCACTAGCGAGCAATACTGTTCTCACGTAAGATCCTTGAGTTCTTCCCACAATAACCACTTTGTTGTATTACTCCCTATAGTTTGCACTTGGAGATTCCACCAAGTTATCGTCTCCCTCAATAGATGACTATACGTTTACCAAATCGTTTACTTAGGAGTACATTTACTAGCACGGTTAACTGACTTCACTGTCTTTATTTAGCGGACAAAACTTACCGCACCTCCCGTATCAGTGAGGTCTTGTGGCTTATAATCTAGAAAAACCTTAGGATTTAAAATCTGGTGTGCTTGCATCTCCAAGTGTGGAATTACCACTCGTTCTCGTCTCATTGGAATTTGAACCACTTGAGCTACCGGTACCATCATTAGTGTCGTCTCAACAACCTCATGTTGTGCAATTTCTGCAACCTCATGTTGTTCCAATAAAAACTCTAGTTCAACTTTAATAGTAGGACGTTGATTTACTGCCCCTTTTGGGTGTAGATTTTTCTTCTCAGCTCCATGTTATTTTTGTTACATAGTATCAAAGGGTCTAGACTTGTATTTGGACAGATATAGCCTACCATGCGCCTAAGAATTAAGGATGTAGTTGGTCATGGAAACCTTAAGACCGCATTGTTCGTGTATGTTTGAACAATGATAACATGAATAAACGCAACCCAAAATGCGCAGTACCTCTTGCGTGTATTGGCCATATGCCTAGGTGGGAAAATAGGTAATTCATTGAGGAGGAGAAACCAAACGGTCGTCTCCATCCTTACAGTATATATTTCCTACCTCATGGACCTTGCTCGTCCAAAGTAGGAAAATCCTTCGCCGCACTAACCCGTGTGACGAATACGTTGATATCCTTTGAGCTCCACGAGCTTCAACAAAATTGTTATAATTTCCATAGATGTCGAATAACATAATGAAGGAGTTGCAGTATGGCTCATTCCATATCATCCCTTGGAATAAGACAAATGTCAAACGATAGAGTTTAATGTAATCATTTCCAATAACTAAGATAAGGTAAGGTGTCATAGGCACCAAAGAACCAACCCGTGTACAAGAATTCCGAGAGTGTTGAGGAAAATCCTCCATGAGTGGCTAACAAGCTTTGTTTTCTTTCGATGACTAGTATCGAACGACTCGTGTTATAGATCGAATGTTAGGTGCAAACAATATGTGTGGTCTTCATGTATCGTAGAGTGTTATAGTAACCATTTCGGTTAGCGTTCTACTAGATAGAAACTTGAACAACCTAAGAGTTTCGAATGGATATTGATCTCTAGCTTGACCCGCATAGCTCACCAGGATTCCCATGCACTACAAGTAATTATTATGTGGGCCCCCGTAATAATAAATTGTCTTGCATGGTCACTCAAGTGTCTCTCGTTCAAAGCAGACGATCAGTCAGAGAGAGGACACTATCGTCTACATACCTTCGACATAGAAGGGACCTTCGTGATGGTCCACGTGCTAACGCCCATTGTCATTATTCGTGAAAGGGCACAATGTTAGCCGAAATAGAAATAAAAGGAATCTGTAACAATAACAACTGGAGGGGCACCTTCAAGATGAGTACTTCCTCTTTCTTGTCTGGATGAGAGTGTCATCAATCACGATTAGTATGAGCCTCAGGGACCTCGTCCCACTAGTAGAGTTGTTGTCCAAGGCCGCCACCTCCGCCTCGTCATTACTACCGAAGCCGGACATATACCATCCGAGGGAAAACAACCATCTTCCACGGGATCAATGCTTTAGGGTCTCGCTTAGGGACCACGTTCGCCATACTTCATAATAGATGCGAGGTCATCATTCTCATCATGTGAGTCAAGTGTAATAATAGAATTCGTAGTCGAAGCTATATTCGTTCATGGCAAAATATTCCGTACAACACATATATAGATACATTATATATATATATATATAATCACTAAATCTCATGTTGTTTTTGTTTCTCGTGTTTCACGTGTAATTCCTAATGTTTCGAGACTATTCCTTATAGACTAACCATGTATTGATCCTTGTTCATCACTTATGGCTGAGCTCGCCTGATAGATCCTCATGTTATAGTGACACAATGAAAACCTTTTGTCATTTGTCATACTTTTGAAAACACTTCTGTAATGTTATCAATTTTGTTTTAATGTGAGAGCCCTTTGGTGATTGTAGACCAAACTTTAATAAAAGTGTTTCCCCGGTTCACTACAATCAGAGCTCTAATACCAATCTGCCACACCCTGCTAGTTGCGGAAGCGTGTTGTGTGTGACGTAAGAAAGGTAATCATTGTATCCAATCATGTATCACCGGCTCAAGACTTGCTTCTTGAAATACATGTAGTTTTAAAAAGTCAACAAAATGTTCATGCAGTTATTGTTATCATATGAAATCTTTGTATTCTTGTAATGTAATCATGGTATGTTATTAGCATTCATGGATTTTAAGGATCTATCAGTGGGTAGCGAGCCCCTGACATTATGTACCATAAGTACGTAACCAACCCGAGACAACTTTGACATTTCTGGGATCACAAAAGCACTCCAGGGTATACCAACCAGGAGTGGAGCGTGTCTCAAGCTCAATAGATCTACACCTTTTGCACCGTGGACACTAAGTGATTAATGGTTACCATGTCATCATCCTACTTATGTACATTGATCGTGTTATCATCTAAACCCATAGCTAACATACCCATAGTTTTAGCATGTATTTCCCCTGGATTGTTTTAAAACCAAAACATTGAAATCATTGAAAGGAGGGACATGAACTCACAATTTTGCGTTCCTTGTACTGTGATATCGTAGTGAGCGTCCGTGTGAGTAACCTACAGGTGTACTAACTTTATTAGACACTAGGTCTTTCGGACCTCGTACAAGTTGTTCATCTTTAATTCTTATTGTGTTTTCACTTGTAATTTTGGAACAACTTTGTGTTTTAGAGTGTTGGTAGTTTGTTCGTTCACTTGTTATGTATATTGATTTCATAGGTGCATACATATATTTTATATGCATTGAATTATTTGTGAACGGCTTCACCCTACACATGTCCTCATGCTTCGCATGCGTGTCATTGGGTTGAACCTATGTCATTGGGACTAAACCCTATCTTTGGGTTTATCCCACGTTTCTATGTATTGGGCTTTAACCCACGTTTCTATGTCATTGGGCCTTGGCCCATGTACTTTAGTAATTTGGGCCTAGCCCAAATATTTTATCATTGGGCCCTAGCCCTTGTATTTTAGCAATTTGGGCCTAGCCCTTGTATTTTAGTAATTTGGGTATGGCCCAAATATTTTATCATTGGGCCCTAGCCCTTGTATTTTAGCAATTTGGGCCTAGCTCAAATATTTTATCATTGGGCCCTAGCCCATGTATTTTAGTAATTTGGGCCTAGCCCAAATATTTTATCATTGGGCCCAAGCCCTTGTATTTTAGCAATTTGGGCTCTAGCCAATATATTTTAGCATTGGGCCATAGCCCAAATATTTTAGCATTGGGCCCTAGCCCAAATATTGAGTCCATATGTTTAACAATCTTGCATTTTGTAAAAATTACTATGTATGTAATTTTTATAAATTTTCATTCTTTTATTAAAGAATACTTAGAAATCTTGTATTTTTCTTTCAACTTTCCGGAATTGTTATCGGCGATATATATACATATATTCGCCCAGTTGTCTAAAAATATATTGTTAGACCCGTCGTTGTGATCGCTTAATATATATTTTCTTGTGAACTCGCCCGTTGTTCGTTTTGTTTATTCGTCCGTTTATTCGCTTATGGACACAATATGTTTAGGATTTATTTATGTTCGTTTTCGTTGCATTTCTTAGGGAAGCATGTAGGAAACATGTATATGTATTCTTGGTGTCTTTTTATACTTGTTTCATACAAGTATTTTTTGTATCATGGGTGTATTATTTTGATCACCCTAAGTGTATCTATGTACATACACATAGCACATAATACATATACTTGATGAGTTTCCATAATATATAATTTTTTTGCCAAAAATTATACTTATACATAGTTATTATTTTTACCCATTTATTTTTGTAAAAATATATTTTCAAGTTCATAGGAACTCTTTGAATATTTAGGACTAAACCATTTTCATCAAAGCTTCCATAATGACGTTTAAGACCACTAATCACGTTTAACTTCATTAATCACTCGTTAACCCCATTTTTAATCACGATTAGATTTTTAGAAAAATTCGCCATAGTTTCCCCTGAAACTATGGCGTTTCCCACGTTTTTAAAACGCGTTTAAATCACCAAATCAATTTTCAAATCATCATTAATTCATCAAGTATCACCAAAATCATTTTTACAACAATAATCACACACATTTTCCTTCAATTTCCTCATGAGTATTACTTATGTTATATTTCAAGA
The DNA here is from genome assembly GCA_030545235.1 of Helianthus tuberosus. Taxonomy (NCBI): domain Eukaryota; kingdom Viridiplantae; phylum Streptophyta; class Magnoliopsida; order Asterales; family Asteraceae; genus Helianthus; species Helianthus tuberosus. The sequence continues at coordinate 88,182,297 of CM060405.1, forward strand.
CATTAAGGTAAACCACTTTTCAAGTTCATTCTTTACATAAACTTAATTATGTTTGTTTTATACTTTTAAAAGTCCCCATGTCTTATATCTTTCAAGTTTATAAAAAATTATACCAAGACTTTTACATAACACTTTTTATAAACAATTTTATATAAACTTGTTTCATGTAAAAACCAAGTTGTTAGTGTTTTAAAAGTCTTGTTTCAAGTTCATTCTTATGTTTTATCTTTCAAGAACATTAATCAAGTTTCATATATATAATACTCATGATTTTGAAGTTGATGATCTTTCATGATTTAGACATATCCATGTTTAAATCATATTTTTGAGTTCAACATAACAAGATTATCATGCTTATAAATTACTACAACATATAAGCATTAAAATCATCATAATATCATTTTTCATACAACTAGTCTTAACATAATCAACATAAACAACAAGATTACACTAACTAGTTGCACTAATCTAAACAAATCAACACATAATATGGTAATATTTAGTGTTTATTAGCTTTAAGATTAGGGTTTTTGGTGTGCTTTTTATTAATCTTCAAGATAATCAACTTGTACTTTTGTAATCTACTAGTAATAAGAAGCTTAAACATGGTGTTTAGAAGACTTACAACTTTGCATAAGCTAAACAAGAAGATTAAAAGAAGATTAAGCCTCCAAGAAAGCCCCTAATGAAGCTCCATGCTTAACCCATGTGTGTATGATCTTGAAATGGGTTGATTTAGGCTAGAATATGGTGATTATTGGTTGAAAATGGTGGGTGTTGTCTGTGCTCTTTGAGCCGAAACCAAAGGGGAAAAGATAGGAGGTTTGAAGCTTGAATGTTGTAGTGAAAGTTATGAAGTATTGTGTAGAATGATGGAAAAGATGGTGTTAAGATTTCAACAAAAAAATATCTACATGCCATGCTTCTAATCTTGCAAATTTTCAACAAAATCAAGGTGGGTGGGACCCACTTTGTTGACCGAAATTGACTAGGGGGGGTAAAGTGTAACTTTTTTTATAAATGTTATAAAAAAATCTAGATATTTTGGTGATTAAAAAGGTATGGTGTTTAGGGTTTAATTGCACCATTAAGGGGCAATTAGGGGTTCAGAATGTTAATCGACCTTAACTAGTTCACTAAACTAGTAGAAATTGCATTTTGATGCTTTAGATGCTTTCCGTTTGGTCATCGGCTAGTTTACGGCACTTTTAGGTCGTACCGACGAAACTTTGTCGCAAGTTGTTATTCCACCGTCAAGCGATGTATGAAGCGATTTTGAGTCCCAAAATAAGCTTAACTAGTTCACTAGCTTCTTCGTTTGGTTGTTTTGTGACAAAAATACCGCGTACTAGTCTTTCGGGTCGATAACGGACTAGTTATATGAATAGCGATATAATACCGGAAGCTTATAATTTGGACCCTACAATGATATTCCCAATGTGTTTTAGTGTATATGTCATCAATTGTCATAATTCCGGTGTTCCAGAAATGCTTAATTATAGTTTCGGACGAGTTAAAATTGTCATATTTTTAGTGAAACGGACGTTTTAGTAATTTGGGCGTTGTACCGGAAAGTTCTAGTTTTTTACAAGATATGTTTTCCCATTAGTGTTTTCTTATGTAAATGGACTCAGTTATGTTATCCGTGTGTCGATTTTCATTGTTTCGTTCTGTTTTCACGGTTTTGCTGGCATGAATAGTGTAACGGTGAATAGTGCTCGCAACACTTTCTACCAACACTTTTAGGACATCGTTTGATTGGTTTCGCGACATGACGAAAACCAACGTATGTTATAGTATTGTTCTCTTGTCCTAACACTGTTATCTAATGTACGGTCCAGTTATGTAATTAAATTACGCTAATTGCATGAAATTATATACTAAAAATAGTGATTAGACTGTACGAAATGAATGATTATTTGCCATTTGTCACATTAATAGTTGTTATGGATTCTCTTGGACAATCTGTTTCGCTCAGTGCCACGCCCCGTTGTTTCCGCCATCGGTTGGGGTGTGACATATTGGTATCAGAGCCATAACTATAGGGAACTAGGAAGACTCGGCCTAGTCCGGGATTCTGAGTCTTAGGATTGACCTAGTCTATAGTCTAAGAACTAACAGACCGCCTTGTGCGAACTCAGTAGGGGTTCTGCGCGAGCCAACTTTGATACTTTCGCTCGAACTCGCGAAAACTACATCTTTGCGCGAACACCGCATACTACAGCTTCGTGCAAAGACGACCTTTCCTAAGGTCGAACACTACATGCCTTTCCTAAGGCTGACAGAATACATATGTTTTCGAAAACCCTCACATAACACAATCGAGTGATTTGGTCGAGATTAGGTGCGAAAACCAAGAACTCTCGATAAAATCGCTCACTCTACGCGTATTTTGCTCTCAGCACGAGAATCCTTTGTCAAGTCAGTAGTGAAATCCATATCTCGACGGAATTCTCCATCTCCATCTCGTGGTTTTGCCACACTTTCAGGAATAGGATTGTTAAGTTAGGGGTGAAGCCCGCATCTTAAGGATTAGTTCCACTCTCTACTTGGATTTTTACAAAACTCTCACCAATGTCTCGATGGATTCCAATGACTCCAGTCACGTAGTAACCGAAAGGATGTGTGCCGTTCGCCGAATTTCGGCGAGAGCACAGTCTAGAAGGCCAAAGCGTGCACTCAAGGTCGTTGTGTATAGTCGAATCCTAACACCCAAGGTACTCTGTTTCGATTCTGAGCCCGCATTCGCTGATTTCATACATTATTGATTTTATTTTACGATTTGTGATCTCATCCATTTGGCGAAAAGCGTAAAGTCTCTAGACCATGCACGCTACGATTTTGTACCACACTCAACTTTTCCGCTCACCACTTTACTAAACGCGCACAACTCGCACAGCTATCGAATCTCGAACGCTAACTAATCACAACTCGAACGCTATACTACTCGTTATACTACTCTCAACGCTACTCGCCTACACTACTCGCTATCACTCGCAACACTCTCACGTGCTACACGAAAATCAAAGAAAGGCGCTTTAGGAAGAGAAGGTGAATACGTGAAAAATATGTGCTTACGTGGATTATGTGCTCCTATATGCCTATGTGCTTCTGTGCTTACGTGCTTATGTGGCTTACGTGACTCAATATAATCAAAACCCAATATAATCGAATCTCCTCTAAACCATGTGACGATATCTGCTGTAAACAATGTCGTCATTTGGTTCTCACACTTCACGCGCAGCTCGACGCAACCATGCTGACAAGCGCATCGCTTCGCTGGTAACGAAGGAAATGGCTAAGGTCATACCTCAGATTTTCAGTGAGATCAATGATGTCAGCAGCAAATCGTCTGTCGAATCGAAGAAGGACGTATCTAAAACTCCTTTCAACTTTAAGCAATTCAAGGCCTGCGGTCCTGCTAACTTCACGGGTGAAGACGGACCCAGTGCTATGTTCAGTGGTTTGACTCCATCGAAGTCACCTTTAGGCAAAGCGGATGCCCAGAAAATTTGTGTACTGTTAACGCAACTGGAGTTTTTCAGTCCAGGGCTCTGGACTGGTGGACTGCCGAGCGCAACAGGCGCGGTAATGATGCAGCTTACAGACTTTCATGGGAAGAGCTCAGAGAGCTTATGATGGAGGAGTCATGTCCTCCTCATGAGGTGCAAAAGCTGGAGCATGAATTCTGGCACATCAAACAAGAAGGAGGTGACAACGCTGGTCTCACCGCTCGCTTCAAGCAGCTCAGTATTATCTGTCCTGGTCAGGTGACAACTCCGGATATGACGATCAAGAAGTACATTCGTGCTCTCCCAGACTATGTAGCTAACTTTGTTCAGGCAGCTAAACCTACTACCATCGAAGAGACTTACCAACTCGCCGCTGAGATCAATGATAAGCGAGTTTTTGCTGGTTATTTCAAAACCTCAACCAAGAACCTCAACCAAGACACGCTACTCCCGGTACCAAACCTGCAGCATCTCAAGCTTTAAAGTCTTCACGACAGAATCGCAAGCGCAAGGGTAACAACAACAAGAACTATGCTACTACCACCGCTCCTCTCAACGCTGTCCCCGTACAACCCAACACCAACCAGAACCGCCAAGTGGTAGCACCTATGAGGCTATGACCAACGCATCGCCTGCTAAGCGTGCGTACACTGGTCCTCATCCTCTCTACCCTACTTGCACCTATCATCACCCAGTTAGGATAGCTTGTCGTTTCTGTGTCCACTGCAACCTCTATGTACACTTCACAGCGAACTGTCGCACTGGCCCACGTCAAAAAGCTCAAGAGCTCCTCCAGCACTACCAGCTCCACTCCCCACTCCTCAGGTCAACCAAGCAGCTCCTGCACCCGCTGCCCATGCGTGAGCTTGCTACTCATGTGGTGACCCAAATCATTTTGCAAATGTCTTCCCGAATCGTGTGGTGAAACAAGAACCACAGCAACCACCACAGCAACAACAGCAACAAAAACAGTAGCAGCAGCAGCCCGCGAAAGAACTTTCAACATCAATGTCCGCCAGGCTCAGACTGACAATAATGTTGTCAATGGTACGTTTCTCGTTAACGGTATTTATGCTTCGTGTTTATTTGATATTGTAGCCGATAACTGTTTTGTGTCGTTTGAATTCGAAAAGCTCCTAAACCGTGAACGCGCTAACCTCCCAACGACATTCGACGGAGAAATTGCCACCGGAAGAACTGTCACCGTAGATTCTGTTCTCCGTGATTGTACTCTTGAACTCAACAATCACGTTTTCCCGATTGATCTCATTCCGATGCAACTCGGTAGTTTTGATATCATAGTAGGCATGGACTTTCTTTGAGAAAATCGTGCTGAAGTTGTTTATTTCAAAAAGATGATTCGTTTCTCTCTTTCTAATAGCGACCAACTCTGTGTTTATGGCGAAGTATCATCGAAAGAACTGAAACTCATGTCGTGCATTCAAGCAAGCAAGTATCTCCGAAAGGAATACATGGCTTTCTTAGCACAAATTGTAGTAGCGGAGAAGGAAAAGAAGCCGATGGAAAAGGTACTTGTGGTTCGTGATTTTCCTAATGTCTTCCCTGACGATTTACCTGGTCTACCCCCAACTCGTGATATTGATTTTCGTATCGACCTTATTCCAGGAGCTAACCCTGTCGCTAAAGCCCCTTATCGTCTCTCTCCGTCCGAAATGCGCGAACTCTCTAGTCAACTCCAGGAATTACTTGATAAATGTCACACCCCGGATTCCACGTGTCACCGGTGGGCCCGGTGGGGAGTATCGTGACGTGGTTGGCAACATCATAGTCAAACAACACAATATATAAATGCACAGCGGAAGCAAAAGATAAATATATTACAATCCGAATATAAAGTAATATCAGAGTATTACAACGGAAAGTAAAAGATCCACAGGCGGATCGAATAAATATAAACATTGTTCAACAGACTTTAGGCGCCTAGAACTTTCAAGATTCCTTATTAGCGCCCTGAGCTTCCAGCCAATTACGTTCAGTACCTGCCACTTAACCTTTTTGGGAAAATACGTCAGTTTTCACTGGTAAATACAATTAACCGACTCATTTTGGAAAAAGAGTTTGAAAATTTATTTGAGTGCAAACGGCACAAAATATCTTGACACATTGATTAAAATGCGCAGAGGCAAAATTAATCTTTTATAACTTGGGACAATTTTGTTAATAAAAATCTTGTATCCGATTTACATGGTTGTCCAACATTTAGGGCCGGTGATTATACAATACAATACAATACAAGCCGGTCAAGATTAATCGACACACCACAAATATGATCTCACAAGAAGATACCCTTACGAGTGAGTATATGTTATACATATGCAACAGGAGGTGTTTTGTCTACACCTTGTGCTTACGTCGTGGCCATTCACTTTTTAAAATGAGCCAATGATATCCAGGACACGGTCATTAACCCCCAATGTTATTTGTTATCAATCAATACAGATTAAAACGGGATTATGCAATTTAATCATCTCCGATTAAAAGGTTTCTACACCCGACCAAGCGGTATTTTTATAATACCGTATCCCAAGCCCGTATAAGGGAAAATAAGTTAAAAGTATTTACCTGAGCTAGCTCCTGTCTTAATTAGCAAGAATTAATAACTCAGCCGTTATTCACTTAAGTAAGCGTAGGTACCATTTATCGGAAGGCTCTAGTCTGGAATGATGGTATAAATAATTTATTAGAATGCTAACGGGTCTTTAGTTAAGCCTAAGCTTAGACCGGTTAGTCTTACGGGAAGATACGGTTCGTACGCACAATTAAGCGAAGACCGGAATAGAATGTGATTTAAACCCGACATGTTCAGAGACTTGTCTTATATGGGTATTTCATACACATTCTGGATTTTGAGATAAAACCAATAGGGTTTGACCCGTTTCGGCTAATTTATGTAAACTTGTTACATAAACCGAACTGTACGCGTAATAAGCGTAACGGGTATTCATATGAGCCATTTACAGGTTTCCTAAGTTAATATGCTCCTAATATGTTGTGACATCAGTAAGATGTCTTTCATTATGCCCGAAACGAATTTAATCACAAACTATGCCCCGTAGGGGTTGTTTGGTCATTTTAAAGGTTGTAAAAGGGTTTAAGTGTTTAACTGAGTTACAGGTCTGATGTAATCAGTAAACATACTCAAATTAATGAGTTATAACAGTAGGATAAAGTACCTATGTGAAATTTATCAATTATAACCAAACTATGCCCCGTAGGGGTATTTTGGTAATTTCACATAAGCCGAAAAGCTCAAAACTGAAGTCTGAGTTCATCAACCTTTGCTTACTGTTAAAGTATTATAATTTGCCTCAAATATCAGTAGGTATCACCCTTGGTATGTTTAAAATAGGTTTAGTACATACTATGCGTTTAAAACGCTAAATAAGGCGATTAAAGGCCATTTCCGGGTTTGATACATAAATCTGATATTTTTATATTTCCAGAAGGCTTAAAATAATTTATTTATCATATGTGATCAGTAGCAAAAGGTTTGGAGTCGTTTAGATAGGTAAAACTCATTTTATGGCCCGTAAGGGCAAAACCGACAATTACCGGATTAAGCCTACGACTATGAGTTATGCTCAGCCTAAAATTAATTAAAAATCTTTAAAAATCCCAAAATAATATAATACATCAGTGGGTAAAATATTTGGTATCAAAAAGTATGTTTAAGTAGGCTATACGCTAATTACGCCATTTTATTAACAAAAAGCATCGTAATTACGCTAATGAGCATAACTCTTATTCTACACCTCAAACTGATGTCAAAATTTGCATACAAGTCTATATATCCGTAATAAAGGTTTCTACACTTTTACATTTCCAAAAATCACGTTTTAAGGTAATAAGGGCATAATGGTCAACATATAGGCAATTAACGGAATCATGCGTATTAATCGGTTAACTAACGAACCGTGGTGTATAATCACAGAGGGTTATACTAGCATGTAACCTGGTCCAAATAAGGCTCTAAGACATTTCTACATCATACTATAACGGGTCAGAACTGAAAGTCAAAATGAAAGTCAAACTATGCGACTTTCGGTTCCGAACCGGGTCTAAACAGGAAATTGTCGGGTTGAACATGTTTAGACATGTTCTTACACTAATTACCAAGTTTTATTAATGATCAAACAGGTTGCATGCCTTCTAGATTGCTAATTATGCGTTTTATGCTTCTGTTGACTTTTTCGGATTAAGTTTGACCCGACAAACGATCTAGTTAGGATGGGAATCAGTGGGTGCCCTTTTAAGGGTTTATTGCCCACATAATTACCAACTTATAACTACCTTTACATCGACAAATCACTGGACCGATAGTGATTAATCGTTAAGTCAAACCGTAATTACGACGGTTTGACTTTTAAGCTATAAACTAAGTAAAACGCGATTAGGGAAGGTTAAGGAACTTACCAAGGTCCTAATGCACGACTAGGGGTGACTTGGGAAGGCACTTGAGTTCCAGAGATGCTCCACAATGCAGATGGGATGGTGATGATCAAAGTTGCAACTAATGGTCCTATTTATAGTGTTTTAATCACCACAATTCTTTGACATCTAAGTCTATAAGTGACCACAACATCTTAACAAGTGTCCCTAGTGCTTAGGGGGTGTTTAGGGGTCAAGAAAATATGAGGAAAATCGGATAAAGGTCGAAATTTTCACTTAAACAGCAAACAGAAGGTTCTGTTGGAACTGGGCACTGCTTGCGCACCGTAACAATTATTTGTTGCGGTGCGCAACAATTCATCAGGAGCCAAAAGTTTGTTCTTTCATGCATACTTGTCCCTTGGCCCTTCCGAAAGGTCAACTAAGTTTAATTCTTGCAATTTGACCCCTTCTTATTTACCTACAAGGGCTTTAAGACTTGTACCCACTTTGCCAAGTCCCTGGACATTACATGTTAACCCGAAAAGTCATAACTTTCAATGTTAACGCTTTAACCCCTCGCATACGAAATTGATCATAACTCTCTCATACGATAACGAAACCTCATGAAATTTTAATAGTGTATTCTAGTGAGCATAATTAACCGTTACAAAGCTTCGGGTTTGTCAAAAGGCCACTCAGAGGTATAACCTTAACATGTTGACACATTTAACCCCTGTAGTTTGAAATCTCTCACTTTCTTTCATGTTTAGCTTCGTATGATCCATGATTTACTCGTTTGAAGGTATGAGCATCATGTAGGGTTAATTTACAATATATTTACTCACTGTCGACAAATTTGAACTCGTATATTCACATACTTTCCCTGTTTGTCAACTTTAGTCCCTCTAGAGTATTCTTTCACACGTTCAAGCTTATGACACGTGTCAATGCATTATAGGACGTGAATTTTCGAGGTGTTACATCCTCACCCCCTTAAAATAAATCTCGACCTCGATATTTGTTAAAGTAGGGGAAGTATTTTCTGCCTTATATTGGGCTTAATCTTCCCCAGTACCTTTGAGCCTCTAAGGTACTTCAATCGACCTTTATAATAGGTACATGTATCTTTTGGAGCTTCTAATCCTGTCGATCCTTAATCAACACGGGTTGCTCATCATATCATAGATAGGTATGTCATTATGTGATAGTGTTTCTTGACCCATAGGCGAAACACGTCCTTAAATCATTTGGGTGGTGTGCATTGCGCGTTCCACCGAGCTCCTTAATTAGGTCTTAGCTCGTAAGCCATTTAATCTTGATACATTCTAATCCTTCGAATGGTTCTATATACTCAGAGCCTGACTAGCCTGATAATTTTAACAAATTTGGCACACCCTTCCTGGGTGATTTCTTTTGTTGAACCCTATCCTTTAACAAGAACTTAGGAGGGTTGCTATTTTCATAAATTCTTAAATTTGTTCTGCCGTATACTGGCAACTTACAATCGACTATGGATTTGTATGATCTTATTTGTTGTTTCCAATACAACTTTCAGATTCTGATAATTGGACTTGTCGGTCTATTTTCCTAACAATAGATGTTTAACATTCCATCTATACAAGGTCTCCAAAGGAGCAGCCTTGATGCTTATATATCAACTATTATAGAAAAGCTTATCTTAAGGTGAGATGGTTATTCCAACCATTACTTAACTAATATTAAGGAATAGCTAATCCTTGTCGTTAGTCGAACAAATCGACGATCCTGGGTAGTTGATGGCGATTCTTAATCGTTGTCTAAATAGGGTTGCGGTAGCACTGCATAAGCAAAATGGACCGTCTTCCATAATTAACTATACCGAATTCTCAGGATATTGAGTTAGACTATATGAATCTATATCTTAAAATTTACTTAATCAGGGTTTCGGTTATTCCATAATCGGCATGGAGTTCTTACAACACTCCAACCCAAAGCGGGGTGTTAATCTTAACTCTACTTTCCTCTTGGGAGGTAAACAGGGTAGTCTTAGTAGAAGATACTTATGACACACAGGGATGTTAGAGATGTCTGTATCCTCAGGCTTTGGTTCATCTATCGATGTCGGTGTCAGATAAATGACACATTTTCTTTACGAATGCAAGGATGTCCTAAGTAAAGTTACTTATAGGGACATTTTATATTGGATATCTTCTTTGAATACTACTAGTCGACTTTAGTACAATATGACCATTGGGATATCTCAGGGGTTCCATGCATTAAACCTCCATACTGATCAGGCATGGAAGCAATCTATGGGACACACTAGGATACACCAATCCTCATATGGTACTCTTATCAAACATAGTTTGGCATTCGCAGGCGATAGAAAACAATGAGAAAATAAATAAAATAATATATATTGTCGTACTCTATTCGAAGAAAGGGTACTCTTAGATTTTTCAGAGAGATCATTGCTGAGAAAAATAAAAGAAACAGTCTCTGAGGTTTCATTAGTAGGTTCTACCTCGTGGATAATATAAAAGTTTGCTAAGCTTAGTTTATGAAGGATTTATTGGTATTTGAATCAAAATAAAACTCTTAGCATTCATATCACTGATAAGTGTTAAGGAATGTACCTGATTTCATTATTTATGAACTAGTTCAGGCATTTTAGGCGCTTTCAATCTTAGGCTTTACTTCCTTAGCCGCCTTTCCTTTTACAGATTTAGGGCACGTGGTCTTGATGTGGCCTTTCTCATTACAGCCGAAGCAGACTGCATTCTCCATGTCCTTGCAGTCCAACGTCTTATGTTCCCTTGATTTGCAGATCCCACAAGTTAATGACCGCGATTGGGATTTTAGTTCGAACCTGCACTTCCCATAATGGCGCTTCTTGCAAGTCTTGCATACAGGTTTCTGGTTAGACTTTTGTATGTTCTTTTTCTTAGAACCCTGGGAGTTATCTTCCTTCCGTTTCCTTTTTAGCTCATCTCTTGCCTTTGAGGCATGGACAAGATCTTCCTTATGAGTAAGGAAATGTGGCCCTAGATAAAATCTGGAGTGAGTAGCATGGGGCTCCTTGAACTTTTTCACGGCCTTCTTCACAGCTTTTCCAACAGTTGTGTCTATCATAGATTGAAGAACATCATTGGAACTTTAAGGCTCACAATTGTAGTATCATTGGCATGTGTCGCATCATCCATAGTACGATCAACGGCTGTCTTATCTGTGTTTGCCATGCCTGATACTGGTTCCTAACATTGATAAAATAATCGTTTAATTGCAATCTGACAACCGCTATTCATCATCCTGGCAACTTATCATATACTATCCATGGTACCATTAAACCATATAGGCCAATATAGCATGAACATTCTTAATGAACGTTATTTAGATAGGTATATATTAATTATACTTAGCCTTAGGCCATAAAAGACCATCAACGGCATTTAGGGTTTGGACCTAGTCCATCACCCTTTTGGACAGGGGATCGAAATGTCACATCTGTCTTTATTATATTGATGAATTTGGGACAGCTTGTAAGCTTGCCATAAGGATATCAGAAAAGAGTGAATCCTAATAGATATAAATTATCTATCTAAGGTTCGTCGGAGCATTCTCTAAGGTATCAACGGCCAATTTCTATCTCGCGCCCATTGGTCGGAGTCCCAATCAGGCGAAAACAACAGTTCTTAACATTTATCGTTCATTATGGAATCATATGTGCCAACATCAAAAGTAAACTTCTGCATAAACTTCTTGATAAGGAATAGTACCTGCTATATAGTTAGCATTCTGTACCACCTCGAGGGCGTTCCTCTGGAAGACTCATGCTTTTGTTTTCCTGGCTTTTCTCGGCTTCTTTAAATTCTTTGGGAAGTTAGTCTTAATATGCCCTTCCTCGTTGCAATTGTAACAGGTCGCGTTCTTCAACTCCTTGAAATCTAAAGTCTTGTGACCCTTGGTTTTGCAAATTCCACACAGTTTGGCACCTGGGTCAATTGTGCACTTTCCAGAATGTTGCTTTTTGCAGTTACTGCACTTGGGTCTGTTATTAGACTGGCTCGAGTTTTTCCCAAATTCGAAATCTTTCTTGTTCCTTAAACTTCCCTTTTTCTTCTTGTCAGATTGATGAGAGTTCTCCTCCTCTCTTTCTCTTTTTCCCTCACTAGAAGCCTTAACAGATTTATTTCTGACTGCATCTAAGGTGAGAGATAAGGATAAGTCCACCGCGGACCTATATGTGGTTGGCCTAGATGCTTTAACATTTCCCTTTATCTCTGGTGCTAGGCCTCCAATAAAACGCGCTATGCGTTTAGGTTCAGGGGTGACTAAATAAGGGACTAGGCGGGACATAGTGTTAAAACTTGTCACGTATGCCTGGCAATCTAAATCCTTCATGACCAGAGTCAAGAAGTCTGATTCTATTTCTTCTACCTCATGCTGGGGGCAGAAATTTTCCTTGATTAAAGCAACAAATTAATCCCAAGATAAGTTGTAGAGTAGGACTTTTCCTGTGGCTTGGAGCAATGATCTCCACCATGCCAACGCTTCTCCTTTGAATGATTGTGAAACAAATTTCACAACATCTTGCTCCGTACAACCGCTGATGTCGACAACAGCGTCCATCTCATCGAGCCACGTCATGCAATCGATGGCTCCTTTTTCTCCTGTAAAGTCTCTGGGCTTGCAGGAGACAAAATATTTATACGTGCAGGTCTTAATTGGTGCCTCTTGGTGAAGCACGACCTGACTAGGCGGAGTATTCCTTCGATGTGACGAGTTATGAACATCGTCTTCCTCTGACTCATGTGGTTTAGGAGGGGGCTTACTACGAGCCACAGATAGAGTCTTAGAGTGAGTATCATTTGATTCATGATACTGACTGTCAAGAGCTTGAGTAACAGCACTATCTATTAATGCCTGCAGTTCCGCCTCAGTTATATTAATTCTGGTAGTATCACTTTTCTTGTTCGGGTGGCTGTTGGCCTCCTCTGATCCATCCATGTAGCTTGATTGCTACATAAACATTGACAATGATTTATTCAGAGGTTATTATGGAATCCCCATTTTTGACGATTCATCAACCATGGTGATATAAACCATATTGGTTAATTTGTTAGTTATTTTAAATTAGTATATTCCATTATAATTTATCCTAGTTATAAAGCATTGAGGATATTAAAGTGGCACAGAAGGCCTAGTCACAAGGACAGTTTTAAATTTATAAGCCATGATCGTTTGGGATCGAGGCATTTAAGGTTTGAGCATAGTCGGTTACTTTTCTTAACAGGGAGTCGAAGACTACCACTGCCTTTTGTCTTTTAGGACAATAGATATAACCCGTGGGCATTCCCTTCTGAGGGATGTTTATGGTATGATTATCCTTTTCAGATGCTATTAGCCAAGATCGTTTGGATCATACCGACTATTATGCTTGGACCTGGTCCAACATTTTTAGACAGGAGGTAAAAGACCACCACTGTCGTTGTCTTATCGGACAACAAGTTTAGCCCGTAGGCACTTCATCACTCACGGATGTTTATGATATGATCATCTTATGAGATGATATAAGCCATGATTTCTATATTATAAGGCAAATTAGGAATTTAAAAAAATTCCAATATAGGGATGACTGTTGTGATTTTATCGAATCACATTTGTCAGGAGTGCTAACACGTTCTTAAGTGTTAACAAGGATCTGAATCCTTTGAGTAGGTTTCACCACCTTGGCCGCGTAGGCTAGGTTTCACCCTTAAGATTCTTTTTATAATGCATACTGGCAGGGAAAGAAGGATATTTATTTTATTCAGGATTTTTATCAAAAATCCTAAATTACAAGTTAATAACAGCACAAATGGCCTAGTCGCGTAGACAAGTTTATAAGCCATGACCTCAGAGAATCGAGGCATTAAAGTTTTAATAATGGCACAAATGGCCTAGTCACGTAGACAAGTTTATAAGCCATGATTTCAGAGAATCGAGGCATTTAGGTGTGAATCAACGTTCATTACCTTTTCTTGACAGGGAGTTGTAGGCTACCACTGTCTTTAGTCTCAGAGGACGTTAATTATAGCCCGTAGGCACTTCCATTCTAAAGGATGTTATTTTCCATTTATTTCATATTTCATGTTTAGAATGAAAACTTAATTTAATCAATCCATTATATGGAGATATAAGTACAGAGTTGCCCTAAGCGGGTCTTTGAAAGGAATAATGTGTCCTTAAAGGGACTGAAAAAATAAATATGTCCTTATGAGGACTATTAAGGAAACGATCTTTAATGAGAGGAGTTTCTTCTTTATTTCATTTCTGAATGCCTTCTCCTTGTATGCTCGTTTCATCCTGGCCGCGGTACGAAGCTCAGCATTTCAAGGCTCCGGGTGTGGAGAATTCCTATTACAGCTTCTTCGCTTGGCGACGTATTCAATATAAATTTGGAATCAAAATTTCCAGATTAGGATTGAGATTATTCCTATGTTAAGTCTAGACTCAGAAGGTCAAGGAATGTGCTACTGTGTCATTGAGATTAAACACATAAGGCTAGTGTTTAATTCACTCAATGTTGGCTCTAATACCAACCTGTCACACCCCGGATTCCACGTGTCACCGGTGGGCCCGGTGGGGAGTATCGTGACGTGGTTGGCAACATCATAGTCAAACAACACAATATATAAATGCACAGCGGAAGCAAAAGATAAATATATTACAATCCGAATATAAAGTAATATCAGAGTATTACAACGGAAAGTAAAAGATCCACAGGCGGATCGAATAAATATAAACATTGTTCAACAGACTTTAGGCGCCTAGAACTTTCAAGATTCCTTATTAGCGCCCTGAGCTTCCAGCCAATTACGTTCAGTGCCTGCCACTTAACCTTTTTGGGAAAATACGTCAGTTTTCACTGGTAAATACAATTAACCGACTCATTTTGGAAAAAGAGTTTGAAAATTTATTTGAGTGCAAACGGCACAAAATATCTTGACACATTGATTAAAATGCGCAGAGGCAAAATTAATCTTTTATAACTTGGGACAATTTTGTTAATAAAAATCTTGTATCCGATTTACATGGTTGTCCAACATTTAGGGCCGGTGATTATACAATACAATACAATACAAGCCGGTCAAGATTAATCGACACACCACAAATATGATCTCACAAGAAGATACCCTTACGAGTGAGTATATGTTATACATATGCAACAGGAGGTGTTTTGTCTACACCTTGTGCTTACGTCGTGGCCATTCACTTTTTAAAATGAGCCAAGGATATCCAGGACACGGTCATTAACCCCCAATGTTATTTGTTATCAATCAATACAGATTAAAACGGGATTATGCAATTTAATCATCTCCGATTAAAAGGTTTCTACACCCGACCAAGCGGTATTTTTATAATACCGTATCCCAAGCCCGTATAAGGGAAAATAAGTTAAAAGTATTTACCTGAGCTAGCTCCTGTCTTAATTAGCAAGAATTAATAACTCAGCCGTTATTCACTTAAGTAAGCGTAGGTACCATTTATCGGAAGGCTCTAGTCTGGAATGATGGTATAAATAATTTATTAGAATGCTAACGGGTCTTTAGTTAAGCCTAAGCTTAGACCGGTTAGTCTTACGGGAAGATACGGTTCGTACGCACAATTAAGCGAAGACAGGAATAGAATGTGATTTAAACCCGACATGTTCAGAGACTTGTCTTATATGGGTATTTCATACACATTCTGGATTTTGAGATAAAACCAATAGGGTTTGACCCGTTTCGGCTAATTTATGTAAACTTGTTACATAAACCGAACTGTACGCGTAATAAGCGTAACGGGTATTCATATGAGCCATTTACAGGTTTCCTAAGTTAATATGCTCCTAATATGTTGTGACATCAGTAAGATGTCTTTCATTATGCCCGAAACGAATTTAATCACAAACTATGCCCCGTAGGGGTAGTTTGGTCATTTTAAAGGTTGTAAAAGGGTTTAAGTGTTTAACTGAGTTACAGGTCTGATGTAATCAGTAAACATACTCAAATTAATGAGTTATAACAGTAGGATAAAGTACCTGTGTGAAATTTATCAATTATAACCAAACTATGCCCCGTAGGGGTATTTTGGTAATTTCACATAAGCCGAAAAGCTCAAAACTGAAGTCTGAGTTCATCAACCTTTGCTTACTGTTAAAGTATTATAATTTGCCTCAAATATCAGTAGGTATCACCCTTGGTATGTTTAAAATAGGTTTAGTACATACTATGCGTTTAAAACGCTAAATAAGGCGATTAAAGGCCATTTCCGGGTTTGATACATAAATCTGATATTTTTATATTTCCAGAAGGCTTAAAATAATTTATTTATCATATGTGATCAGTAGCAAAAGGTTTGGAGTCGTTTAGATAGGTAAAACTCATTTTATGGCCCGTAAGGGCAAAACCGACAATTACCGGATTAAGCCTACGACTATGAGTTATGCTCAGCCTAAAATTAATTAAAAATCTTTAAAAATCCCAAAATAATATAATACATCAGTGGGTAAAATATTTGGTATCAAAAAGTATGTTTAAGTAGGCTATACGCTAATTACGCCATTTTATTAACATAAAGCATCGTAATTACGCTAATGAGCATAACTCTTATTCTACACCTCAAACTGATGTCAAACTTTGCATACAAGTCTATATATCCGTAATTAAGGTTTCTACACTTTTACATTTCCAAAAATCACGTTTTAAGGTAATAAGGGCATAATGGTCAACATATAGGCAATTAACGGAATCATGCGCATTAATCGGTTAACTAACGAACCGTGGTGTATAATCACAGAGGGTTATACTAGCATGTAACCTGGTCCAAATAAGGCTCTAAGACATTTCTACATCATACTATAACGGGTCAGAACTGAAAGTCAAAGTGAAAGTCAAACTATGCGACTTTCGGTTCCGAATCGGGTCTAAACAGGAAATTGTCGGGTTGAACATGTTTAGACATGTTCTTACACTAATTACCAAGTTATATTAATGATCAAACAGGTTGCACGCCTTCTAGATTGCTAATTATGCGTTTTATGCTTCTGTTGACTTTTTCGGATTAAGTTTGACCCGACAAACGATCTAGTTAGGATGGGAATCAATGGGTGCCCTTTTAAGGGTTTATTGCCCACATAATTACCAACTTATAACTACCTTTACATCGACAAATCACTGGACCGATAGTGATTAATCGTTAAGTCAAACCGTAATTACGACGGTTTGACTTTTAAGCTATAAACTAAGTAAAACGCGATTAGGGAAGGTTAAGGAACTTACCAAGGTCCTAATGCACGACTAGGGGTGACTTGGGAAGGCACTTGAGTTCCAGAGATGCTCCACAATGCAGATGGGATGGTGATGATCAAAGTTGCAACTAATGGTCCTATTTATAGTGTTTTAATCACCACAATTCTTTGACATCTAAGTCTATAAGTGACCACAACATCTTAACAAGTGTCCCTAGTGCTTAGGGGGTGTTTAGGGGTCAAGAAAATATGAGGAAAATCGGATAAAGGTCGAAATTTGCACTTAAACAGCAAACAGAAGGTTCTGTTGGAACTGGGCACTGCTTGCGCACCGTAACAATTATTTGTTGCGGTGCGCAACAATTCATCAGGAGCCAAAAGTTTGTTCTTTCATGCATACTTGTCCCTTGGCCCTTCCGAAAGGTCAACTAAGCTTAATTCTTGCAATTTGACCCCTTCTTATTTACCTACAAGGGCTTTAAGACTTGTACCCACTTTGCCAAGTCCCTGGACATTACATGTTAACCCGAAAAGTCATAACTTTCAATGTTAACGCTTTAACCCCTCGCATACGAAATTGATCATAACTCTCTCATACGATAACGAAACCTCATGAAATTTTAATAGTGTATTCTAGTGAGCATAATTAACCGTTACAAAGCTTCGGGTTTGTCAAAAGGTCACTCAGAGGTATAACTTTAACATGTTGACACATTTAACCCCTGCAGTTTGAAATCTCTCACTTTCTTTCATGTTTAGCTTCGTATGATCCATGATTTACTCGTTTAAAGGTATGAGCATCATGTAGGGTTAATTTACAATATATTTACTCACTGTCGACAAATTTGAACTCGTATATTCACATACTTTCCCTGTTTGTCAACTTTAGTCCCTCTAGAGTATTCTTTCACACGTTCAAGCTTATGACACGTGTCAATGCATTATAGGAAGTGAATTTTCGAGGTGTTACAATAAAGGCTTCATACGCCCTAGCACATCTCCATGGGACGCACCTGTCTTTTTCGTGAAAAAGAAGGATGGATCGTTCTGAATGTGCATCGATTATAGGGAACTCGATAAGCTCACCATCAAGAATCGCTATCCCTTACCCCGAATCGACTACTTGTTTGATCAATTGCAAGGCGTTATATGTTTTTCTAAGATCGATTTACGCTCTGGTTATCATCAGTTATGAATTCAGGTGGAAGATATCCCTAAAACTGCTTTTCGAACCCGCTATGGCCATTCTGAATTCGTCGTTATGCCCTTTGGTCTTACCAACGCACCCGCGGTTTTCATGGATTTGATGAATCGCGTGTATAAACCCTTTCTTGACCGCTTCGTCATCGTGTTTATCGATGATATCCTTATCTATTCGAAGTCGAAATCCGAACATGCGCAACATCTTCGTTTGGTACTCGAGTTTCTCCAAGGGAATCGCCTCTACGCCAAGTTCTCCAAGTGTGAATTTTGGCTTGAGGAGGTTCAATTCCCGGTTACATCATCAATAGTCAAGGTATTCATGTCGATCCCGCAAAGATTGAAGCAGTCAAGAGTTGGATTACACTGAAAACCCCATCCGAAGTTCGTTCTTTTCTCGGATTGGCGGGTTATTACCGTCGATTTATCGTTGATTTATCTAAAATCGTCGTTCCTCTTACCTCTCTAACGCATAAGACAAGCCTTTTGTTTGGGGAACGGAACAAGAGGATGCCTTTCAAACTCTCAAGCGTATGCTTTGTGACGCTCCCGTACTCGCGCTATGTCACACCCCTCTCTAAGGCGGAAGCACGAGGTGTGATCATGAAAGGTTCTCATTGCATACGAATGGTAAACATACTACATGCTCGTAAAAATAACTCCAAATGCCAAAACATTACATAACTAAAAACATAGGTTAAGTGTTTACATCACAAGACAACATATTGTTTGAAAAGTTTACAACTTTATTTAAATGTCGAACATAAAGGTTTGGTCCTTATATCACCACACGGAGTGGGATATAACAACCAAACTCAGCAAAACGGGCACCGGAGTCTTGACACAACATTGCTAATAACATAAACAACATCCAAGAGCAAGAGTAAGACCGCGCGCACATCCACTTTAGTTACCTGAAATACATGTGAGTTTTTGGAAAAACGTCAACATAATGTTGGTGTGAATTCATGCAGTTTTTGTATCGAACGTTTGTATACTTTGAATGAAAACATGGTATGTAATTTGTATGAAACAAGTATTTCTGTAAATGTAAGGAAATCGAGATCGCTAATGGTTTGCAAGGCCATTAACATGTGACACGACAAAGGAAGCATCCAAACCATAGGCATTTTTTGTTAGTGTATACGTCTGTAGCTTCCGTCAGCATTTAGTCATATTTTATACTTGTTTGTTATTATGTAGAATGACAGCTCAGGGAATGGTTTTGTTCTGTAAAGATGATGTCCGTCGGCTGACTTGTGTCATCCGGTCGGATGGCCATCCGGTCGGATAGCCATCCGAGCGGACTGCCACTCGGTCGGACAGCATCTATTTCATTCCTGAGTTGCCTATAAATACCCCATCCAGGTATGCCATTTAGAACTTTTTTCACTGTAGCATAACTCTGTCAAGTCTGACTTCTACTGGCACTCATGTACTTTCATATCAGTTGAATAGAAAGATCAGACTGCGTTTAATCGTTGAATATTCTGTCGTACATCTGTGATTTGATCAAATGGATTCCGCACATTAGTCAAAGTCGATTCAACTAAGTTCCTGACGAACAGATCCTCTACGAGGGACCAACAAGTGGTATCAGAGCTTCCAGGGAGCTGAATCGAGATCTACGACAGCGAATTCACCGGAATTCGATTTTTTCTTGCCGATCAGAGTCAAATTTCACCGGATATTTGACATATTTTCTCACTTTCTACTCATTTCTTATATTGTTCTTCACTTTTTCACCACAAAAGTCAAAAAAACATAAAATTGGACGTGAATCTACGGTTAAAATTTGATAAAACTTATATCAATCGATTCGCAATCATTCAAAGTATAATCCTACCAAGTTTCATAATCAAATTCAATCAAAAACATGATCAAATTCATCAAAAACCATGTTGAACTGTTCATGTTTGCTGACGTCATCCACTCGCTCGAACAGTTGTCTGAACGGATTGGACTAGACAGTTCCTGTTAGTTGCGTGCTGACATCATCAGTGTTACTCACTCGGATTACCATCCGAGTGGTGTGATTTTGATTGTCTAAGTGTATCAGCTTACTTCATCATCCCACCTGGTCGGACAGCAATCCGATCGGATTGGATTTGGAAGTACTAGTTTTCATTTGCAAAAAATTAACCTATCACCCGGTCGGATTATCATCCGAGCGGTGAAAGGTTGAAAAGTTCAAACTTTTTCAAAGTTTAAGTGAGTCACTCGAACGAACGACCACCCGATCGGATCACCATCTGGTCGGATAGCCTTTTCACAACAGTACAATTGATTACGTGTGTCACTCGTTCGGATTGTGACTCGACCGGATCACCATCCGATCCAGGTGCTTTTGTTTGAAATCTTTGAAATTTGTGAAAATTTGTCTAAGTGTTTGTAAATTGTTTCAGGTACTCTAAAATGGGAGACGATTTTCTCAATCCTTTCAGTGACGTCTTTGCTTACACCAGCAACACAGGAGATGCTACTTCAAGTAACACAAACGACACAGCACCAAATCCGAACCATAGGAAAACCATTGCTGATTCTTTGAGTGTTGATAACGCCTATGGCACCTACAACAAACCGCCCAAGCTAATGGCGATAGAGGAATACAACAGATGGGCAAGTAGGTTTGAGGAATGGCTGAAAGCATTCGCATATCTAAGTTGGAAGAGTATGAAAAATACTTTTGACATCGGAAGAACTGACTTTGAAAAATTAAATGATTCTGAACAAGAAAGGTTCGTGGCAGAACAGAAATGCATTGCCTTACTACATCAATCAGTAAGGGATGACATTATATCATTAATCGACTACAAAGATTCCAGAGATTTATGGGAGAAGTTAAAGATGAAGTGTGTGGGTGGTGCCGAAATTGTTAAAAACAAGAAAAAATTGTTAAAAAAAAGGAATTCGATCTGTTTGGGTGTATGAAAAATGAGTCTGTGTCAAAGATGATAGAAAGATTCGGTCACTTAAAAATGGAACTTTCAAGATATCAAATTGTGTATTCACAAGAAGAATTGGTTGAGAAGTTGTTTGATTCACTGCCTGATGAGAAAGATTGGCAGTATTTTGCGCTAATGTTGAAGAACACAGTGAAGTCGGCTGATCTGACAGTTGATTTGCTAATTGAAAGGTTGGAAAGTCATGAGCTGGAGATTAGAAAGACGAACAAAGTCAACAATTCCTCGTATCAACAGAATGTTGATTTATATTATCGGGGAAGTATGATCCCAAAAACTGTGTCACCAAAGACTGCATTCTCAGTAGAAAACTCAAACATGCCAAATCAAGAAACTCAAAACAACAGTTCTACTCCAAGCAGTGGATATCATGGAGGATCATCTTCAAATGCTCCAAGTCAACAAAAACAATCAGTACCGAAAAACATGTTCCAGTGCAATATTGCTGTAGACCTCAACAATGCACAAAACTTCAGTGAAGAAGCAGCCAAGCAGCAAATGGTGTTTTTGGCATCCGTCTTGGAATCATATGAGAGCCTTGTTGCTGGAAAGATCGGAAACACCAACCTCACCAAGGAAGATTTTGATCAAATCAACCCTGAAGAGATGGAGTTGATTGATATTAGATGGTGTATGGCGAGTGCGGTCAGAAGGGCTCAGAGATTCATGGAGATAACAGGCAGACACTCCATTGGTGGACCTTCAACAAAGCTTGGTTTTGATAAAACGAAGGTTACATGCTTTAAATGCAAGAAAAAGGGGCATTTTAAACGAGAATGTCGAAATGCAGCTGCTGATGAAACGGCCAACCCATTTCGTGAGGACTATTATAAAAAAGCCATCTATCATCAAAACAAATCCGAACCTCCACGAATGAAACAGATAGAAGAAAATCCCAAAGAAAAGTCAAGAGCATTAACCGTTATTCATGATGATGAGGGATTTGATTGGAGTGATTTGTTACCAGAAGAAGATGCAGTGGGTTATGCCTTTATGACAAAAATTATTCCCTTCAAAGATACCCGAACAGAAGAAGTAAAATATGTCAACAGGAAGATGTTAGCCCAAACTATGAAAGACAGACATTATCGTGCATGGAAAGAAGCAAAAAGTCCAAAGAGATGGGACGCTGACAGATAATGCTATTTGGATCCTAAGGGAAATATACTTGTGGAACCATCAACACTTCTTATCGAGACTCTTATTGAGCAAATAACAGAAGAGGAAGAAGCAAGACAAAGAATGTGGTGGGGAAATGAAGAAGAAGAGAAAGAAAAGGAGCTACAGTCGAAAAAGGTCGATGATGGTATAATCGACACGACGAAAGAATTTACGGCAGAAAATCTGAAGAAAATGGCTGACAAAGTTCTTGCATCGAAAGAGTTAGAGGTAGATTCTGAATCCAGAACTGAGTCAAAGAGCAAGGTCAGTTCTAATGATTCAACAAATGAGTCAGGTAAGACTGATAAAGCCAAAAGTGAAAGTGACTGCAAAAATTGCATGAAAAACTGCAAGGTTTGTAGTACACATGCTTACCTCAGTAGTAAAAAGACTGAAGAACTGACTGATAAAGTCAGAGAAGTTGAAAATCAAATCTTAAGTCGTGACAAATTGATAAAAGATTCAAATGATTGAATCAAGGAATTAACTGATAAAATTGAAAAAGATAAAATTGAAGTAGAACAAGTGAGGAAAGAAAATGAAAAGTTAATTCATGAAAACCGACAACTTTTTGAAAATCATGAGAAGCTAAAAAGAACGATAAAAGATTCTGATGAGAGAAATAGTAAAACAAGCAAAGAAAATTTTCAATTGTCAGGAGTCCTTCAGTCAAAAGAAAAGCAAATCAACCAACAGTTGGATGAGATTGCTAATCTAAAGCTTCAGTTCCAGGAAGCTAAGATAGAAAATGAACGCATCAATCTGAAACTCAACAGTTACAACTCCGCAAGTTTTGTTCTTCAACACATAGTTCCCAAACCCATTGGGAAGAACAAAGCTGGCGAAGATGTATATGCAGATGGAACAGGGGTTGGGTATCATCAAGTTCCACCGCCTGTGTTGAATAATTTTTCAAAGAAAAAGTCTGGGTTGGTTAACAATGATGAAACAAATGAAATTAAACTTCCAGAAACAATTGACATCACATTCACTTCATCATCTGATGAAGACAGTGTCCAGTGTAAAGTTGTTAAAAATGTAGTTGAAAATGTTTTGAAAACTGACAGTGATTCAACTGAAGACGAGGAATGCTTTTTGAACAATTACATTCTGAAATCAACATCCAGAAACAACTTAAGTGAAAAACCTACTCTTGTGATGTACAAGTTGTCGGATTCGGATAAGTTGTATTCGGATCTTGAGTTCCCATTAGAGAATGTGAATGTAGACAAATTGAAAAATGTGTTTAAACTGGTTGAGATTGATGTTTGTGAAATCGAAGTTTTGAAACGTTCCGAGAGACAACTGAACTTTGAAAAAGATAAATCTTACTACAAAAAACCTATTGTACCGCCACGTTTTTCTAACAACAACCAAAACAAATGGTCAGGTGGTTATCAGGGTGGTAAGAATAATCAAAGAAGGAACTTTCAAAACAAGAAATTTGTTGAGAAAAAAGTGATTGTGAAAAGCTCGAGTTCACACTCCGAGCAAGAATCTGAGATTTTTTCGAAAACCAATGAAGAATTCTTTGAAAAGAAAGCCTCGCAGCCCCAGACCGAAGGCACAAGTCGGGTAGTTGACACCCGAACATGCTTCAAATGCAATCAAGTTGGACACATTGCACGAAAGTTCACCAACTTGAAGCCTAAGTCTGTGGTTGTTGAGAACCCAAAAAGAAAAGATGATGTAAAGGGAAAAGCTCCAATGTTTGTTGAGAAAAAAAATTTAACGAAGGAAAATGTCAAAGTTAAAACTGAATCTGCAAAAGAGTCAATTAAGAAAATCGAACCCGTAAAGAAGATGGTAACTAAAAATGACAAATTTTACAAGCGGGTTGCGTCTTCTCAACAAGCATGGAAGCCAAAATCAAGTTCTCCAAAACCAAAGGTTTCAGAGTCTGCAAAACAATCATCTTCTACCACACCGGTAAAGATGAATGTTCCTTTGAATTACTATGAGAAACTTGAGAAACAAACTTCTACCCCACCAGGGAAGAGGTATGTTCCGAAGAAAGACCAACCATCTGGTCAACCTCAAAAAGAAGAATTTTTCCTATACAAAGAGGTTGAGGTTGGGACTGAAGAGAGTTTAAAGATGAATGACAAAAATTTTCCGCCATTATACACCAAAACCACAGTTCTAAACGTCAAGCTACCTGAGTCGAAAGAGGCTTGGGTTGCTTCAAAATCTCACTAAATGTCTTTGAAATGTGCAGGAGCTTTCGAGATCCATCTCACGTTGGATAATGGATAGTGAAGCTTCTCGGCACATGACGGGAAAGAAAACCCTACTGTATGATGTTTGAGGGTTTAATGGAGGATATGTGGGATTTGCAGGCAATCAAGGTGGTCGTATAGTTGGTGAGGGAACTTTATCGAATGGTATTGTCACATTTGAAAGAGTGAATTATATCACCGAGCTGGAAAACAATCTTCTGAGCATCTCTCAGATTTGTGATCGTATGTATTCGACGCACTTCACAGACAAAGAATGTTTGATATTGAAGCCAGGGTTTGTTGTCCCCGAAGAGTGGGTTATCATGAGAGAACCAAGAGTCGACGATCTGTACGTGTTGTACATGAGTGTAGCAACTACTACCACGGGTCAGGCTCACTGTTTCATGTCAAGAGCCACTGAGAAGGAATCACAATTGTGGCATCGAAAGATGGGCCACATTCACCTGCGAAAAAGGAATCACCTGGTGCACAACGACCTTGTAACTGGTGTTCATCTGAAGGGTTTCCATCTTGAGGGGGAGTGTATTAGTTGTGTCAAGGGAAAACAGCGAAAGAAATCTCACCCTGGGAAGAAGGAAAACTCAATCTCGTGGCCATTGGAGAGACTTCACATGGATCTTTTTGGTCCTATGAATGTCAAAAGTATAACTGGTGATCTCTACTGTCTAGTAGTAACAGACGACTACTCAAGATTTTCATGGGTAACATTTCTGGAGACAAAAGATCAAACGTTTGGGAGTTTAATAACGCTGATCAGAAAGATTGAAAATTTGTACCAAACTCGCGTTCGAAGAATAAGAAGTGATAATGGTACAGAGTTTAAGAGCAGCAAAATGAAAGTATATTATGATGGAAGATGTATACTGCATGAATTCAGCGCGCCTTATACTCTGCAGCAAAATGGAGTAGCAGAAAGGAAAAATAGGACGCTGATAGAAACGGCTAGGACGATGCTTGCTGATTCGAAATTACCTATCAACTTTTGGGCAGAAGCAGTGTCAGCCGCATGCTATACACTCAACCGGGTTCTTACGGTGAAGAAATTCAACAAGACATGTTTCGAGCTGATCAACAACCGCAAACCTAACCTGAAATATCTGGAACCGTTCGGGTCTCCCTGCACAGTTCTAGAACCTTTTGGTAAATTTGGCCCAAAGTGCATTGAAGGTATATTTGTGGGATATACAAGCCCATTGAAAAGAGTCTTTGTTCCAAGCTTGAAATGGATCATCGAAGCATCAAATGTTGAGTGTCAAGGTTACACAATGCCACCTCAGAATCCCGGTGACTCGTGGCGCTTCAATTATGACACTCTGTGGGACTCATTCGACATGGAGGAAGAACCAGATTTCTTTGACGAGTTGGATATTCTGAGAGAATATGAAGCATCACAAGAAATATTCCCAGCTGAGTCATCTAGACATCAATATCAAACTACCAATGACGATGAAGCAGGTCCAAGTAATGCTGGAGAACATGATGATATTCAGACGGCAGTCAACGATGATCTAGAATCTGAGGATATGCCAATATTCGATCGTGGTGATTCAGATTCTGAGGGAGAGCATATCCTATCTCAAGATCAAACTATTCCAGTCAGTGAACAAGTCGCAAACCAGAACATTACGAATTTGGAAGGCGAGGTAGATGTTCCAGGCGAGGTGATGCCGATGTGACAACTGTGCTCTGTAATCGATGTACAATGTAAAACAATGTTTATTATTAATAAAACAATGTGCTTTAGTATATTTATATGTGTATTTATGTTTGATGATTTTACAATTTGATTCGATTCCAATTTTCAAGCTTTAAATCGCTTTCTGGAGGGTTACACGCAAACTGGTGCGTAAACACAGTCAGTTTAATGCGAAAAACACTCTGGAATAGTGACATAGGCTTAACATACCTTAAAAAAACCTTCACATAACTTAGAAATAAGTTTTGGATGGTTTGGTGTGTTGAAAACAAGTCTATTCGATCGCAGGGACTATTTATGTCAAACTGCGAAACTATACCGATTTGTATGGTATCGAACAGTCCGGAACTTGATCATAAGCTAAACATACCATAAATAACCTAAACTTAGCTTATAAATAAGCTTTGATGGGTTCGGTATGCGAAAACATGCTTATTGGATCTTACAGGGACTAAAAGTGTCAAAAAGTGCACAAGTTTGTATTTTCGCGCATATCTTACGTTCTGCATATGTCCGGACATCCAAAAATTTATGTAATCATTAAAATATTTTATTTTAGTGATTGGCATGATAAAAATCCATTCGTCGCTTAATTTGGATCGTTTTTGCGTCCGTTACGACTTCCGTCGTAATTTACCGAACAACGCAACCGTATGACCAAACGAGCCGACATCCGAGATGTTTTTGAGCACATTTTAAGTTCCCTATACTTTAACTTCATTTTAGATCTTTGAAATGGGGTTAATGGGGCTTAAACGTGTCAAAAATGCATCGAAAACCAAGTTTGGGGCTTTAGGGACTAAATCTGCCATTTTTGAAAGTTGCTGGTCTGCAAGGTCCTTACGGACCGTATGGACATATGATTACGGTCCGTAAGCAGTCCCCAGCACATCAGAATTTGCAGAAACTTCACAGCAGCTTCCCAGCTCGTTCTTGAGGTCCTTGTACGCAATTTTCATGTTTTGGGGACCAAGTTAACACCTCCCCAAGGCTCCTAATCAGCTTATAACACTTGTATGGCCTTGATTCTTGCTTGGAGGTTACAAAAACATGTGTAATGATCTTGTAAGTTCATGGCAACTATAAATAGCAAGGTCCTCTCATTCATTTTCCTCACATTTGATCTGAGATTTTCTCTAAGTGGTTGTGTTTTCACTACCTACCTAAGAAAAACTTGGAATCAAATCTATTTGGACCCTTTGTAAGTCCTTTTTCATTCTTTTATTGCTTTCTTAGCTTAAAAGTCAAACAGTGTTTGACTTTCATCTTTGACCACGAGTTGGTCAACGAGAAGTTCGTTTGAACTTCGCAACGTGAGCGTAATCACGATGGTTATAGTCCTTAGTGACTATACCTACTGATTACCACGTTGACTAGGCGTAGTGACGAGTCGTAGTTTCGGTCAAAATGCGCATTTAAGCGTATTTTGTAACCAAAATACTTTAGGATATCAAAACACTTTGTTTTGATATCAAAACCTATTTTCTAACTTAAGTTAAGCATGTTTTAACATGCTTAGCTCGTCACTTTTAGTTTAGTGCTTGTTTAGATTCGTAAGTCAAGCGGTCTAAACCACCGCTTAGACTTTCGAACTCGACCCGTTTGGTCGATCATTAAGATCCGATCAAGCATGTTTAGTGACCATAGTTGCATATGGAATAACCTTCCGAGGTTATACCTTATGGTCACCTAGTTTAAGTAGTTGTGTGATAGGTAATTTATATGCCTTAGGTAAATGACCAAAATACCCTTTTCATGCATAATTGGATTTAAAACATATGTAACCCAAATATTTGTCACATAACTGATTATGCAACATAAATAAACATGTTAGGGCATATAATACTTGTCATCGGACTAGTTAGACGTCTCGAACGCGTTGTACGCAAACGACACGTTAAAGTAGCATAAGCTACCTAAACGGGTCGAAAGCACTTAGGTTAGGTTCTGATTTAGAATGTAGGCTTTGTTAAACCATATCACATGAGTTCCACACTCATTTAGTTTACAAGACCTCATTCTATCCAATCTTCCGATTTAGGTGTCGATTTATTTACTAGTGATCCGATTACTAGGTACTACTTGAATTTCCTTGGTTTGTCTAAGCTTCGCTAAGTTCTTTAGATCAAGGATACCCTATCATTCAATGTGAGTACATAGTTCCCCTATTTTACTGTTTTCAATTGTTTTGGGGTGATTCATATGTATTAAAACGATTTCGATATTTAAACGATGGTTTCAAAAACGATAAAGATGGTTTATATTAAACTAATAATGATTTCGATAAAGTGAACGAACTTGTTGGTTGTAATTACATAACGAATGACATTCATTAGCATTGATCAAGCCGACCAGTATTAGGTTATGGTACCATAGGATCTGACAAATCCCGTTATCAGACTACACCCATGGTTATGTGTGGGGGTTATGTAGGTAACGACCGAATCTGTGATTGTTAACTTACCCTTTGGTGGTTTGTTAATACTAGAAACGAGGTAGTCGAGTCACGAAGGTTTGAATGTTATTAGCGAGACGACCATAAGTAGTTTCACAATTAAAACGAAAACGATTTTGGGACGAATTAAACGATTTGGAATGACTTAAACGATATAAAACGATTTGAACGAACGATTGGTATGGGTTGTGATTAGGTAATGGGATGGGTGTAACATGATAAAAGCATGGTAGATACGCCGCTGGTACATCTTATATATAAGTGCTTTTATCATATTACATTTCATGTCATTATTTAGTTCACTTGGGAAACGATTTGAAACGATGTCACACAACGAGGTTTTCGAAATGATATAAACCATACGAGTTTTATTAACGAGTTTTAACGAGATGTTTTACGAATTGGTTTACTAAAACAAAAGTTTTTGAGTTAAGAATCATGGTTACGAGATTTTATAAATTATAACCATCTTGATTTGAGTTGGTTAATCATGTTGCAATATTATATACTTTTCAAAACAAGGTTTTCGAGGTATTGCAATATATACAAACGAGCCATGATTCTGATACTCTTACAAAACCTATGTGCTCGCCAGCATTTCTTTGCTGACTTTGTTTTTACATATGTTTCAGGTGATGTTGCGTGATGATTGCTAGGGAGCATGTTCACTTAGGATTTGGACGTGGCCTTAGTGACATAAAAATGATAGTAGACGATGTTTAATTTGTTTGTTTGGTTTTAATGACAATGTACATTACTTAATGAATCAATAAAACGAAACTTTTAATTACCATGGTTGTGAAGCGATGATTATGTTGCAACACTCCCCGATGTTTCCGCCACGGTTTGTTGTTTTAACGTGGTCGGGGTGTGACAGAAGAGTTGGTATCAGAGCCAATGGTTATAGGGAATTAGGTTATTAGTAATGCTTTGACCTAGACTATAACTTTCTAGGACCCTAACACAAGTTTACTTGTGTTTAGATTTTAAAACAATACCGTCACCTATCCTTAGGTGATAACCACAACGAGAACACAATAACAAATCCGCTTCGACAATTAATCATCTATCCTTGGATGATTGATTGTAAGGTTTTGAACCCTTTCAGTTTGATTCATTTTCGGTGTTATGCCCTCTGAATTTTCAAAATCTCGTCAAAGTTTGGGTCTAAATAATGTGAACACGTGCAAACTGGAAGAGTGATGCATGTACCCTGAGTTTTCTGTCTAAGGCTAGAGTGTTCGTACAAATCCGCAGTATCGGACCTGTCACTCTTACCTGGGAACTCTTGGGGTGAGTGTTCACTTATAGGCGAGCATGTCTTCAGTGATACATTATTATGACCCATTTACTTTTATTAGTCACTGCATATCGTTTGTTTGTTCGAGGCAACAAACAAATGATCGCACTCCTTGTGTTTTGTCGATGTTTTCAATACCTCTTTTGTTTTTCCAATTTTCGACCTCACTCGTTTTCTCATATTTCCTTGTTAGACAATGCCTCCTCGACGCGATGCTCAAACTTTTACTGCTGAAAAAGTCGCAGCCCTTGTTGCTCAGCAAATGGCTGCTGCACTTCCAGGCGTTGTGACCCAAATCCACGAGTTATACAACAACAATAATAACAACAATAATGCTCAATGTAATTTCAAGAATTTCAATTCTGCGAAGCCGCTTAAGTTTTCTGGGTCACAAGGAGCAACTGCGCTCCTGCAGTGGTTCGAGAGTATCGAGAGCACATTCAGACATGTGCAGTGTCCGAATGCGCGTAAGGTTGAATTTGCTTCAAGCGTGTTCGAGAAGCGAGCTCTTACATGGTGGAACGGAGTGATGCGTGATAGGGGTGCCGAAGTGGCATTACCACAAACTTGGGAAGAGCTCCGAGCTCTCATGATGAGAGAGTTCTGTCCCCGTTACGAGATTCGAGCTTTGGAACGAGAGTTTGACGATCTGAAACAAGACGGGGGAGAACACCGTGCTTATACGGATTGATTTGAGGAGCTCAGTTTGTTGTGTCTTACGATGGTTACCCCACTGGAGAAAGCAATCGAGAGGTATATCGATGGTTTACCCGATTCCATTCAGGATATTGTGAGTGGCGTTAATCCTACTACTGTCCGCCAAGCGATTGATTTGGCTGCTACTCTGACCGAGTCTCAGGTCAGAAAGGGGAAATTGACCCGTAAGGATGATAAAAAGAAGTCAGCCGATTCTGCTCAGGACAAGGGTAAGGGTAATGGTAAGAAGCAGGGTGAGTCTTCTAAAAAGTCAAGGAAGCGCAAGGCTTCCCAGAACTTTGCTATCACCAACCAGAACCCTCAGAACCCACCGACTCAACCTCCTGCAAAGAAAGCATATGCTGGTACCGCATCTCACTGTGCTCGATGTAATGGTCACCATGTTCCCCAACAGGCCTGTAAACAGTGTGCTACGTGTGGTAGACTTGGGCATTTGGCCAACATTTGTCGTTTTGGTCAAAATCAAGCTGCTCAGGTTCCAGCACAAGCTCAAGGGAATGCTGTGAGATTCCCACCTGGTTCATGTTTTAATTGCGGAGAAATGGGTCATTTCCGCAACAACTGCCCGAGATTGGTAAATGCGAATCCGAATAGTAACGCGATCGCGAATGTGAATCCCACCCGTGGACGAGCATTCAATCTGAACGCGAACGAGGCGAGGGCGGACAACGAGGTTGTTAACGGTACGTTCCTTGTTAACAATCAACTTGCATCTATTCTTTTCGATTCTGGTGCCGATAGGAGTTTTGTTTCGTTATCCTTTGAGCCTTTACTTGCGTTACCTAGAACTAAACTGAGGAAGCCTTTATCTGTCAAAGTTGCTACAGGTAAACCTCTCGTGCTCGATTCTGTTATTCATGGTTGTCAATTGAACCTCGATAGCCATCTTTTTCCTATTGACCTCGTACCGATGCAACTTGGGAGTTTCGACATTGTCGTGGGGATGGATTGGTTAACCAAACATCATGCCAAGGTTGTTTGTTTCGATAAGATCATTCGTATCCCTCTTTCATCTGGCGATGTTCTGGAAGTTCGTGGCGAGAAACCATCTGGTGGATTGAAACTCATGTCGTGTACGAAAGCCCAGAGTTATTTGCGAAAAGGATATGTTGCCTTCCTGGCACATGTCACCGAGGAGAAAGGCAAGAACAAGAGTATTCAGGATATTCCGATTGTTCGGGATTATCCAGAGGTGTTTCCTGATGAACTGCCTGGTTTACCTCCAGTTCGTCAAGTCGAGTTTCATATTGATCTTGTACCCAATGCCAACCCGATTGCGAAAGCACCTTATCGCCTTGCACCATCTGAGATGCAAGAATTATCGAAACAGCTTCAAGAATTATCGAATAAAGGATTCATCCGTCTGAGTTATTCACCTTGGGGCACTCCTGTCCTCTTTGTGAAAAAGAAAGATGGATCTTTTCGAATGTGTATCGATTATCGTGAGCTTAATAAGCTTACCATCAAGAATCGATATCCCCTACCTCGAATCGATGATCTCTTTGATCAGCTGCAAGGTGCTACCTGTTTTTCCAAGATCGATCTGTGTTCTGGGTATCATCAGCTTCGTGTATTCGAAGAAGATATTCCCAAAACTGCTTTCCGAACAAGATATGGGCATTACGAGTTTACTGTCATGCCTTTTGGTTTGAGGAATGCCCCAGCTATCTTTATGGACTTAATAGGGACTGTAAACCTTATTTAGACAAGTTCATCATTGTGTTCATCGACGATATTCTCATTTATTCAAAGTCTCGAGCCGAGCACGAGCAACACCTTCGTTTGACATTGGAACTCCTGAAGAAGGAACAACTTTTTGCTAAATTCACCAAGTGTGAATTTTGGCTTAAAGAAGTTCAGTTTTTGGGACATATTGTCAACGAGCAGGGTATTCATGTGGATCCATCCAAGATTGTTGCAATCAAGGATTGGAATACACCAACAACACCTACAGAAATTCGATTTTTTCTTGGTCTTGCTGGATATTATCGACGGTTTATTTCCAACTTCTCAAAGATTGCGGTTCCTCTCACTGCTTTGACTCAGAAGAATAAGCCTTTTGAGTGGGGACCCAAGCAAGAGGAAGCGTTTCAAACGCTGAAACAGAAGCTATGTGATGCTCCTGTTCTATCTCTG
Organism: Helianthus tuberosus; assembly: GCA_030545235.1. Lineage (NCBI taxonomy): Eukaryota > Viridiplantae > Streptophyta > Magnoliopsida > Asterales > Asteraceae > Helianthus > Helianthus tuberosus. The sequence goes on from CM060405.1 coordinate 88,215,319, forward strand.
CCTGAGGGAAACGAAGATTTCGTTGTCTACTGTGATGCATCCAACTTAGGCCATGGTTGTGTTCTTATGCAACGAGGTAAAGTTATAGCATACGCGTCTAGACAATTGAAAGTTCACGAGAAAAACTACACGACTCATAATCTTGAGTTGGGTGCTGTAGTTTTCGCTCTGAAAATCTGGAGACACTATCTTTATGGCACGAAGTGTGTGGTTTTCACATACCACAAAAGTCTCCAGCATATTCTTAATCAGAAGAAGTTGAACATGAGGCAACGACGTTGGGTTGAACTCTTAAACGATTACGATTGTGAAATTCGCTACCATCCTGGTAAGGCGAATGTCGTAGCCGATGCGCTTAGTCGAAAGGAGCGAGTCAAGCTTCAATCTGTTCAAACTCTATCTGATCTTCAAACTCGTGTTCTTCAAGCTCAGCAATCTTGTGTTTCACAAGATCTGATAGGTAAGGAATTACCACATCAGCTTGAGCTTAAACTCGAAGAGAAGGACGATGGTTTGCTCTATTTCAAGGATCGTTTGTGGATTCCGAAGCAAGACGATCTTCGCACCTTGGTAATGGACGAATCTCATAAGTCTCGATATTCTATCCATCCTGGTGCTGATAAAATGTACAAGGATCTTCGTACTAGGTTCTGGTGGCCTGGTATGAAGAAGGATCTTGCCTTGTATGTATCGAAATGCCTAACTTGTCTCAAAGTTAAGGCTGAACATCAACGACCATCTGGTTTGCTCGTACAACCATAGATACCGGTTTGGAAGTGGGAGAACATTGCGATGGATCTCATCACTAAGTTACCGCGTACATCTAAAGGTCATGATGCTATATGGGTTGTTATCGATCGATTAACGAAGTCAGCTCATTTTATTACGATTCGCGAGGATCTATCTGCTGATAAACTTGCAAAGATTTATGTTGATGAGATTATATCACGACATGGTGTTCCTTTGGATATCATTTCCGATCGTGATGCTCGATTTTCATCTCATTTTTGGAAGACCATGCAATCTGCTATGGGACCCCAACTAAATCTAAGCACTGCTTATCATCCCCAAACAGATGGACAATCTGAGAGAACGATTCAAACTTTGGAGGATATGCTTAGGGCATGCGTGATTGACTTTGGTGGTAATTGGGATTCTCATCTGCCATTGATCGAGTTCTCTTACAACAATAGTTATCATGCTAGCATTAATATGGCACCATTCGAAGCTCTCTACGGTCGAAAATGCCGTTCACCTGTCTGTTGGAATGAGACCGGTGAAGCTCAGCTTACTGGACCTGAACTCATTCTGGAAACAACAGACAAAATCAAGAAAATTCATGATAATCTTGTGACAGCTAGATGCCGTCAAAAGAGTTATGCGGATTTACGACGCAAGCCCTTAGAATTTCAAGTCGGAGACCATGTTCGACTCAAGGTGTCACCTTGGAAGGGAGTGGTGAGATTTGGAAAGAAAGGAAAACTTGCACCACGATATGTTGGACCATTTAAGATTGTTGAAAGGGTTGGAAAGGTTGCTTATCGACTAGAGCTACCTCCAGAGCTTGGAAATATCCATCCGACTTTTCACGTGTCCAATTTGCGAAAGTGTTTAGCTAACACCAATCTTCATGTTCCTCTTGACGAGATCCAAATCGATGAAACGATGCACTTTGTCGAGAAACCTGTGGAGATAGTGGACCGTACATTCAAACAGTTGAAGAACAAACGGATTCGATTGGTCAAGGTTCGCTGGGAATCCAAACGTGGCCCAGAATTTACTTGGGAACGTGAGGACCAATGAAGGAGAAATATCCGCAATTGTTCTCACAAGTTTCCTCTAGTTAAAATTTCAGGACGAAATTTCCTAAAGTAGGGGAGACTGTGACAACTGTGCTCTGTAATCGATGTACAATGTAAAACAATGTTGATTATCAATAAAACAATGTGCTTTAGTATATTTATATGTGTATTTGTGTTTGATGATTTTATAATTTGATTCGATTCCAATTTTCAAGCTTTAAATCGCTTTCTGGAGGGTTACACGCAAACTGGTGCGTAAACGCAGTCATTTTAACACGACAAACACTCTGGAATAGTGACATAGGCTTAACATACCTTAAAAAAACCTTCACATAACTTAGAAATAAGTTTTGGATGGTTTGGTGTGTTGAAAACAAGTCTATTCGATCGCAGGGACTATTTATGTCAAACTGCGAAACTATACCGATTTGTATGGTATTGAACAGTCCGGAACTTGATCATAAGCTAAACATACCATAAATAACCTAAACATAACTTAGAAATAAGCTTTGAGGGGTTCGGTATGCGAAAACATGCTTATTGGATCTTACAGGGACTAAAAGTGTCAAAAAGTGCACAAGTTTGCATTTTCGCGCATATCTTACGTTTTGAATATATCCGGACATCCAAAAATTTATGTAATCATTAAAATATTTTATTTTAGTGATTGGCATGATAAAAATCCATTCGTCGCTTAATTTGGATCGTTTTTGCGTCCGTTACGACTTCCGTCGTAATTTACCGAACAACGCAACCGTACGACCAAACGAGCCAACATCCGAGATGTTTTTGAGCACATTTTAAGTTCCCTATACTTTAACTTCATTTTAGATCTTTGAAATGGGGATAACGGGGCTTAAACGTATCAAAAATGCATCGAAAACCAAGTTTGGTGCTTCAGGGACTAAATCTGCCATTTTTGAAAGTTGCTGGTCTGCAAGGTCCTTACAGACCGTATGGACATATTCTTACGGTCCGTAAGCAGTCCCCAGCACATCAGAATTTGCAGAAACTTCACAGCAGCTTCCCAGCTCGTTCTTGAGGTCCTTGTACGCAATTTTCATGTTTTGGGGACCAAGTTAACACCTCCCCAAGGCTTCTAATCAGCTTATAACACTTGTATGGCCTTGATTCTTGCTTGGAGGTTACAAAAACATGTGTAATGATCTTGTAAGTTCATGGCAACTATAAATAGCAAGGTCCTCTCATTCATTTTCCTCACATTTGATCTGAGATTTTCTCTAAGTGGTTGTGTTTTCACTACCTACCTGAGAAAAACTTGGAATCAAATCTATTTGGACCCTTTGTAAGTCCTTTTTCATTCTTTTATTGCTTTCTTAGCTTAAAAGTCAAACAGTGTTTGACTTTCAGCTTTGACCACGAGTTGGTCAACGAGAAGTTCGTTTGAACTTCGCAACGTGAGCGTAATCACGATGGTTATAGTCCTTAGTGACTATACCTACTGATTACCACGTTGACTAGGCGTAGTGACGAGTCGTAGTTTCGGTCAAAATGCGCATTTAAGCGTATTTTGTAACCAAACTACTTTAGGATATCAAAACACTTTGTTTTGATATCAAAACCTGTTTTCTAACTTAAGTTAAGCATGTTTTAACATGCTTAGCTCATCACTTTTAGTTTAGTGCTTGTTTAGAGTCGTAAGTCAAGCGGTCTAAACCACCGCTTAGGACTAGTGAGACGTCTCGAACGCGTTGTACACAAACGACGCGTTAAAGTAGCGTAAGCTACCTAAACGGGTCGTAACGGGTCGAAAGCACTTAGGTTAGGTTCCGATTTAGAATGTAGGCTTTGTTAAACCATATCACATGAGTTCCACACTCATTTGGTTTACAAGACCTCATTCTATCTGATCTTCCAATTTAGGTGTCGATTTATTTACTAGTGATCCGATTACTAGGTACTACTTGAATTTCCTTGGTTTGTCTGAGCTTCGCTAAGTTCTTTAGATCAAGGATACCCTATCATTCAATGTGAGTATATAGTTCCCCTATTTTACTGTTTTCAATTGTTTTGGGGTGATTCATATGTATTAAAACGATTTCGATATTTAAACGATGGTTTCAAAAACGATAAAGATGGTTTATATTAAACTAATAACGATTTCGATAAAGTGAACGAACTTGTTGGTTGTAATTACATACCGAATGACATTCATTAGCATTGATCAAGCCGACCAGTATTAGGTTATGGTACCATAGGATCTGACAAATCCCGTTATCAGACTACACCCATGGTTATGTGTGGGGGTTATGTAGGTAACGACCGAATCTGTGATTGTTAACTTACCCTTTGGTGGTTTGTTAATACTAGAAACGAGGTAGTCGAGTCACGAAGGTTTGAATGTTATTAGCGAGACGACCATAAGTAGTTTCACAATTAAAACGAAAACGATTTTGGGACGAATTAAACGATTTGGAATGACTTAAACGATATAAAACGATTTGAACGAACGATTGGTATGGGTTGTGATTAGGTAATGGGATGGGTGTAACATGATAAAAGCATGGTAGATACGCCGCTGGTACATCTTATATATAAGTGCTTTTATCATATTACATTTCATGTCATTATTTAGTTCACTTGGGAAACGATTTGAAACGATGTCACACAACGAGGTTTTCGAAATGATATAAACCATACGAGTTTTATTAACGAGTTTTAACGAGATGTTTTACGAATTGGTTTACTAAAACAAAAGTTTTTGAGTTAAGAATCATGGTTACGAGATTTTATAAATTATAACCATCTTGATTTGAGTTGGTTAATCATGTTGCAATATTATATACTTTTCAAAACAAGGTTTTCGAGGTATTGCAATATATACAAACGAGCCATGATTCTGATACTCTTACAAAACCTATGTGCTCGCCAGCATTTCTTTGCTGACTTTGTTTTTACATATGTTTCAGATGATGTTACGTGATGATTGCTAAGGAGCTTGTTCACTTAGGATTTGGACATGGCCTTAGTGACATAAAAACGATAGTAGACGATGTTTAATTTGTTTGTTTGGTTTTAATGACAATGTACATTACTTAATGAATCAATAAAACGAAACTTTTATTTACCATGGTTGTAAAACGATGATTCTGTTGCAACACTCCCCGACGTTTCCGCCACGGTTTGTTGTTTTAACGTGGTCGGGGTGTGACAGCCGAGAACTCTTTTATACCATCCAGAAGAGTTAATCATTGGAGAATTGCAATCAGGCGTCCGCACCAGACGTCAAATTGACCAAGGCCTTACTTGTTTTTATTCTACAGTTGCTCCTTTACAAACAGAGTTTTCATTTAGTTGTTTCATTTCACAGATTGAGCCGCTAACGTACAAGGAAGCACTAACTGAAGATTCCTGGGTTAACGCTATGCAGGAGGAGCTAAGTCAGTTTGAGAAGTTGGGAGTCTGGAAACTGGTGGATTTGCCTGATGGTCATAGGAAGATTAACACCAAGTGGGTGTTTAAGTGTAAGAGGGATGATCGAGGGGTTATTATTCGCAACAAAGCTTGACTCGTTGTCAAAGGTTTCAGTCAGTAGGAGGGGATAGATTTCACTGAAGTGTATGCTCCGGTTGCTAGACTTGAAGCGATCAGAATCTTCCTAGCATTTGCATCTTGGAAAGGATTTAAAGTTTTTTAGCTAGATGTGAAGTCGGCATTTCTCTATGGCAAGGTGAAAGAGGAGGATTATGTCGGACAGCCACCGGGCTTCACCGACCCAATCCACAAAGATAAAGTTTATCTCTTGGATAAGGCGTTATACGGCTTACATCAGGCCCCGAGAGCCTGGTATGAGACCCTGTCTCAGCATCTGTTAGCCAACAACTTCATCCGAGGAAAGGTAGACGCCACTCTGTTCACAAAAGAAGTCGACGGCCATCTTCTGATAGTCCAGATTTACGTGGATGACATAATTTTCGGGTCAACAAATGAACAACTCCGCAAAGATTTTGAAAAAGTTATGAAGCAGAAGTTTGAAATGTCATCAATGGGTGAGATGAAGTTCTTCTTGGGACTTCAGGTTGATCAACTACCCGAGGGAACGTTCATACATCAGACGAAGTATGTTCATGATGTTCTGGAGAAATTCGGGATGTCAGGAATGTCACCAATGTCCACCCCGTTAGCGACGAACCATGGGATAAACCCTGATCTCACCGGAGATAAAGTGGATGAAACATTATATCCCTCCATGATCGGATCGCTGATGTATTTGACAGCTTCAAGACCCGATATCATGTATCCAACCTGCCTCGCAGCACGGTTTCAGTCAAGCCCCAGAGTCTCGCATATGGTTTTTGTGAAAAGGATATTACGCTACCTGAAAGGAACTCCATCACTGGGGTTGTGGTATTCAAAAGAAGGCGATTTCACGCTTGAGGGGTATTCTGATTCCGATTTCGGATGCTGCAAAGTTAACGCTAAGTCAACAACAGTAGGGTGTCAGTTTTTCGGACCACGATTGGTCACCTGGCAATGTAAGAAGCAGACCTCTGTCACTTTATCCACATGTGAAGCCGAATATGTATCTGCTAGCAGTTGCTGCTCTCAGATCTTGTGGATTCAGAAACAAATGTGAGACTACGGTTTGCAATTTCTTAACTCCCCTATCTTTGTTGATAATGAGGCAGCTATAAACATAACAAAAAATCATGTTCATCACGCTAAAACGAAACACATTGAAATTCGTCATCACTTCATCCGAGACTGTTTCAAGAAGAAGTTTATACGAATAGAAAAAATCCACACCGATGAACAAAAAGCTGACTTACATACCAAACCATTTGACAAAACTCGATTTCAATATCTTTTGAAACTTAATGGTATGAAGTTACAATCGGTGGCGGAGGGGATCATTGGTGTAGATGAAGGTACCACTGTAGATGATGTTGAAAGGAAATCTGCAATGGTTTGTTGATTTTTTACTTGTTTTGGTATTTAGGGGGAGATAGGTCTTTTTTTTTAGAAAATACAAAAACAATAAAAAATTCAAAAATCCAAAAACATGAGATATTTCAAAATCCCAAAAACAATAGAAATCTAAAAAAGAGCTTGTGTAAAAAGGGAAAATGATAGTACATCAACTAGACGGCTGCAGTACGCTAAAGAATTGTAAAGTTTTAAAGCATTAAGCAGTCTCGCTGATGATATGCCGATAGGTTTTTACACATTTAGTAAGTTTGTTCGGGATATAAACCTAAATCACAACTTGCTTTTTACGTGGGGAACATCTCTCGGATATATAGGTAACCCATGAAATCCTGTTTGAAAGGCTCTATTTCTGACATACTAGGTCTTTGTACGTGGTGATATCTGGGGTATTATACCTGGACTTCTGATTTTGCGGGAGCAATAGCCTAGTCCTCGTATAATACTTTGCATTGCTTTAATCATAAAGCCCCCCCCCCCCCTCAGCATAAAAAATGATGAAACATTGAAAAATGCTAATCATGTGCTGTTGTAAAGAAGATCCCCAAGGGGGACCCACCTAAAGTTGAGCCATCATCTCTCTGATTTTGCGGAAGCAATAGCCTGAGCTCTCATGGCCTCAACAATTAACCCCTTACAGATATCACTAGTGTGCACTCACCTGTAAGACTGAATATAGTGGTCTGGATACGGGAGTATATTCTGAGGTGGTACACGCGTATAAGCTAAGTCTCTAAAACACTAAATTCGTATCCTGAACAGATTGAAATTTGTGTGAGAATTTAAGAGGATCTGTATATCGGCAATCTAAGCGAATTGTTTAATTCTGAGTATGAAATCAAAGCTTAACGGTACTTGTAGCTTGTCGGTAGCTGATATGATTCCCTAACACGCTCACAAAAAAATATGTTTGTAAATAGTTTACATTTACTTCTTTTCATTTCAGTTTAACATTCTAAACTCAAAAAGATTTCATAGCTTTCTAGTCTAGAAACTTTTTAAAATCCAAAAAGATTTTACATTTCTGTTTTGTTTTATCGACAATCCAAAGCGGAAAGCTGATCTTCAGACTCGCAGTTTGAGGCAGATGCAGGAAGTTTCTGAGCTGGACAGATGAGTTAGGAGCTTATCATGCTAAACCAGATAAAATGAATGGTCAAAGCAAGATCATTAAATTGAATCTTGTAATTTTCAGAAAAATGTTTGAAATAAACGTCAGTGTGTTTTGTTTCGGGTCAACCAAGGTCATTAAGTTGGACTTGGTCGACAAATTAAGTACCTAGGGTCATTAATTTGGACCTAGATACTTAAGTGGATTTCTAAAAACTGATAAAATCTGAGAAAACATCAAAAGGGTCAAAATGTCAAAGACTTGAAAGTCATTTGTGTGCCTCGCTTGGATGACAATCCGACCGGATGGCAATCCGGTCGGACAGCCATCCTACTCATGTGTCACTATATATAGAGGGTCAATGGTTCAGTCAAAGGGTTACCCGCTCGGACTGCCATCCTACTCTCTCACACTTTTGATCTTCTGATCTCGTTTTTCTTCATACTTCTTTGCACAAATCGTTGGATCGTTGGTTAGCTCAACTTTTACAATGGCAAAGGTATGTTTTTCTTGCTAAAATCTGATAAAAATTGATGTTTGTTGATTGTTCTTGACCGATGACGTCACTGTCGGAGTTTCTAGGTTATATCTAGGAAGATTTAGTGATTTTTGATGAGATTCAAGCATAGGGTTTTGTTCGAAATGTTCAGATCTATAGTTTCACCGGTTCAATTTGTGAAATAACATGCTTAAATGTATAGATCTAAGGCTTGAACGTTACGGCTATCGGATAGGTTTTTGCCAAATTAGTCTCTGCATAGGCCGAGTTAGACTACATTGAACATAGGGTTTTGATCACGCTTAGATTCTCTACATAGATCTAAGTTCAATTTGATGTTTTGCCTTAGAAAATTTTGGTGTTCATGAATGTTCTTAACTGTTAATCATATGTCTTTGACTCGAGTGGCAACCCGGTCGGATAGCAATCCGACCTAGTGACCATCCGACCCATAGCATATTCTTGAAAATTGTGCCTTTTAGCTGTCAAAATGTTTTGAATTTGCAATCCGGTCGGATGGCAATCCAACCGGGTGGCAATCCGATTCATAGCTTTTCATAAAATTTGCCTAGGGATATGTGCCTTCACTAAGTGGCTTGGAATGATTGATAACCCGGTCGGATGGCAATCCGACCAAGTAGCAACTCGTTTCAAATACACTCGTTCATCTGTTCATCTCTTGTCATAACTTGGATGACAATCCGGTCGGACAGCCATCAAACCGTTGATTTGTGTGGTCTAAACATTTTCAAAAGGCAATCCGGTCGGATGACAATCCGGTCAGATAGCCATCCGATTCACTTTACTATGAATGTTAAAATCTTCAGAGATAGAAAAATTTTTGAAAAATTTCAAGATCTTTATTATTTGTCAAAATCTTTCTGCAGGACTGGGAGAAAACGCATAACATTTACTGTCTGTTAGAAAAGGAATATACAGAAAAAACTGTAGTTGAAGATATCGCAAAATTCTTGAAGAAAAGCAGGATTGCTAAGGCTCTAACTGACAAGACCATAGTCTACGAATCACATGTCCGAAGATTTTGGAACTCTGCAATATACCAAGAGAAAGATAAGATGATCTACTCTGCTGTAACGAAGAGGGATGATAATGGACAGAATGTAGATTTGGAGATTAAGGTAAATGTTGGTGATGTGAGACGTGTGTTAAATTTAGGTGATTCTGATAATGATCCAACTATTATTCCCGAACGTCTAGCTAAAGGATTGTGGTACAGAATGGGATTCTCCAGGCACATAAATGGAAAAATCTTAAAAACAAGTTTCAGTCATGCTTACAAGTTTTTAGTACATTGTGTTGTTCATGCATTATCGCACAGGAAGGGTGCATATGATGAAACATCGGACTACATCATGAACATTATTGCTTGCCTCGTTTTGAATAGGCCGTATAATGTTTCACAAGTGATATTTGACTACATGGTTGAGAATGCGAAAGCTGGAATCAAGAAGTACATCATGTATCCTCGCTTCGTACAGATGTTGATTGATGATAAGTTCAAGAACCTTGAGAAGAGTGATGATGATATTTTAGGTCTGAGGCACATGACAGCAGAAACCATAAGCAGACTTATTAAGGGTCCTAATCCAGGAGCAAAAGGAATGATATGCAGGATTAACAACCCAGCATATATTGCTCCAGAGAACGATGCTTGGAGACACCAAAATAGTGATTCTGACAATGAAGACGTGAAGATGAGTGAGATGGTTGAGAAGAAAACCAGATGGTGGTTCGTAAGAGATGGGAAGAGAAAAAGAACACCGAAGACATCCCATGCGGTTCCTATTCCGGAGGAACCAGTTCCTAAGATTGTGATTAAGGGTATAGTGAGAGGGGGAGTCCTAAGGTAGTTAGATCTTTGATCTATTAAAAGTTTCTAATGAATTTGTAAATGTTTGTTTTGCAGGGCCTTCTGTAGAGCCACAGCAAAGATTGGTGGATGAAACAGTATTAGATCCATCTGATGTTGTTCAACAAGGAGCTGTTTTGCTGAAGCATTCACTTGAAAGCTATCTGAAAAAGAATGAGGAAGTTGCTGCACAGAAAGAACAAAGCTCAAGTGTTCAAGCTGAAGGTATCAAAGTTACATAACCTGAGGGTGTTGTACAAGATGATACAAGTGAAGATAATTCTGAGGCTACTGAGTCTGAGTCAGAGCTCGACCCAACAACACTTGGAAGAGGTAAAGCGCAGTTGAAGAAAAAGCCTACAAAGAAGCAGAAAGGATCCGATGAAGAAGATTCTACATATACACCATCAGCTGAAGAAACAAAGAAATTAAGAAAAAGAAAGGCTATCCAGACTGGCGTCATTCCAAGGAAAGTTCGAGCAAAGAAAGCTGGGGCTAAATCACAAAAAGATCAAGGAGGCAAAGGCAAAAAGTATGTTACAACTTCAAAAACTCATGAAGCAGAAAAGATTCAAAGGGTTGAAATTCAAAAGGAGCCTGAAGTTCATAATATTGAAGTTCCAAAAGTTCCAGAGGTTCAAGCACAAAGTATGGTTGATGTTAAAGTTCAAAAGAAAGCTGGTCACGATGATTATGTTGAAGTGACTGAAGGTGGAGATCTTACTTCTAAATTTCCACCAATACCAGAAAATATTGAGATTCCAGAGTCTTCACACCCCAAAACTACAGATGATTTGTTTGGTAATCTTCCACCTGCCTCAGGAGATCCTTTAGAAGATTTAAACTTTGGAGATGACTTTGATGTGTTCAACAATGAAGCCGTAAAAGTATTGGTAAAGAAAGTTGTTGAGCTTGAAAAATAAAAGATGAAAGCTGAAGCAGAACGTGATGTTTTAAAGAAGCATGTTGAACAGCTGATGAAAGCTCATGATCAAGTTAGAATGGTGTTGATAGATCAAGAGGAGACGATAAAGAAAATGAAAGATGATGTTCATGATAACTCTAAATTGTTCGAACTCTTGACAGCCAAGATTGCCACATTGAATGTGAAGATAAAGAATCTTCAAGATGTGAATCAGACACTTAATCAGCTTCTAAGTGAAATGAGTGAAGCTTCAACGTATGAAATGAAGGTAATAAAGTTAGAAATGGAAGCCATGAAAGCTAATAAAGTGGTGAAGGATGAACAACTACACATGTTATACTCTGTCATGGAAAGTCATTTGAAAATGGATGTTCATGCTGCCTTCAATGAGATTGAAGTAATAAGAGCTGAGGAAAGAAGAATTGAACGAGAAAGACGACTGGCTGAAGAAGCTACTCAAAAGAACAAAAGTGATATTGATGAAATTCAAGAAGCTGGTGGGTCATCAAGTCAAGTTGACATTGAAATGATTAATGTTGAAAATGTTCAAGAACAAAATGTTGAAAATGCTCAAGAACAAGATGTTGAGGATGTTCAAGAACAAGATGCTGAAGATGTTAACAACGTACAAGATCAATATTTCATGTTGATTGGTGAGTCTTCTCTATCCTTTGATCTTGATGAAATTATTCGTCGAGTTAGTGCTATTCAGAAAAAGAAGAAGGCAAAGGAAATGTTGTTGTTAGAATGGAAGACACAGCAGTTTGTTCTTGTTGGTGAACCATACACAGTTCCTTATAGCATAAAAGAGATTGTTCGCCAAGTCAAAATTGAAGAAAGGCTAAAAGAAGCTAAGAGGGCTCGTGGTGAAATAGTTGATAGTGATTCTGATTTGGAAGTTCTTGATGATGAAGAAGAAGATGAAGATGAAAATGATGATAACGATAAGTCTGATAAAGATGATGATGATGATGATGATGATGATAAGAAGAATGATGATGACGATCAAGGTGCATCGGGATTGCTGATTGAAAATCCTAACGTTGAGCAGAAAATTGAGGAGTTTCTAAATGATCAGATCAACGAACAAGAAGATGATAATCAGCAAGAAACTTCTACATCTGGAAAACAGCACGTTGATCAGGTATTCCTCACGAATCCAACTGTTATTTACTTGCATGCACAACATGAGGAGGAGATTGAAGTTAGGAGGTCAAGAGATGAAATGTTAGAGGAATTGGGATTGAATGATGGGAAATTTAAATTTGATATTGAAGATGAGATACCTCCGTCACCAGAAGAAGAATTTGAGTTTAGTTATGCTCATGAAGCTGATCACTACAATGACGTTATTGTTGAAGATGCTTCAGATTCCTCTGATGAAGAAACTGATTTCCATTATTCTGGAGTTGATGAGACATTTCCTTCTTTGGCTGAAATGTTCAAAGACCGAAATAAAGATGAAATAAGATGAAAGATTGTGGAAAAAGTTTCAACTGAAGGTGTTCCAGAAACCATCCCAAGAGAAAACCTTGCTGAAGAACGGAAGAAATGGTTCAAAGTGATGCCAAAAGAAAGGAAGACTCTTAGGGCACTTCAGTTCTTCACTCACAACAAAGACATCTCATGGGGTGACATTCTATCATTGGGTTATCTGGAAGATTTGCAGGTCTACGCAATTAGACGGGAAGAGGGTGTGCAGTATTTTGAATTTCTATCAGACATAAAGACCCTTCCATGGTGGGACGTAGATGAGTTGGTCAAGACAAAGAACATCAAGCAATTCTATCATGATTTGGAAGTTAAACAACATGATCAGCGCTTGTGGAACTATGTGAAGTTGCAGGCGAAGAATGGTTATCCTGATTGGAAGCCGCAACGACCAAAGCAGATTGTTACCATACTGGAGAATGGAGAAAAAGACATAACTCTGGATGTTAAGCCTCCAAGATGTTTGAAGAACATGCCTCTTAGGGCAATGGAGCAGGATTTTCATGATTTGTTTGAAGGCTGGTTCTACAATGAATCAACAGATGAAGCGGTAATTTCATTGTTTGACAAGTCAAAAGGAGAGTCGAGGAGAATCTGCATTCTAGACCCGATGTGGCTAGTAAATTGTTCAAAGAAAGATATCGACTGCTTATTCCTCAACAAGATTGTTTATGAAAGAAGAGACAAAGTACAAGCAAGGCAGTATCAAACGGTCGTGAATGTGTGTTTTGCCCAAGACATCAACTCAGGAAGATATTGGAAGACGAATTGGAGGGATCTTGAGATTGATGAGTTTCTAAAAAAGTACAAACGTGAACAAAGATCAAAGGCTATTTCTGAAAGGGCAGCTGAGCTTGGTAGACGAAAGTTGGGAATACTGCCGCCAACGGATCAAACGCCAATCGAGAAAGAAGAAAACAAGATTCCCAAATGGGATCGGAAGCGTGATGGTGATCCGGTATACAGAAATGGTGGATTGAGGAAGGAAGGCATAAAAGGAAAAGAATGTTAGAAGAAAAAGCAGAAAAGAAAAGACAGAGAGCGCGAGAACGTAGGCGCAACATGAAGAATTGAAGACTATGCTGGAAGGAACTACAGCTACATCCGAGGGGGAGTATATTAGTGTATACGTCTGTAGCTTCCGTCAGCATTTAGTCATATTTTGTACTTGTTTGTTATTATGTAGAATGACAGCTCAGGGAATGGTTTTGTTCTGTAAAGATGATGTCCGTCGGCTGACTTATGTCATCCGGTCGGATGGCCATCCGACCGGATAGCCATCCGAGCGGACTGCCACTCGGTCGGACAGCGTCTATTTCATTCCTGAGTTGCCTATAAATACCCCATCCGTTATGCCATTTAGAACTTTTGTCACTGTAGCAGAACTCTGTCAAGTCTGACTTCTACTGGAACTCGTGTACTTTCATATCAGTCGAATAGAAAGATCAGACTGCGTTTAATCGTTGAATATTCTGTCGTACATCTGTGATTTGATCAAATGGATTCCGCACATTAGTCAAAGTCGATTCATCTAAGTTCCTGACGAACAGATCCTGTACGAGGGACCAACATTTTTCGTTGTCGATTCACGACTAGAGACACAAAAGCACTACTTGGTACTAGTTTTCACCAAGAGTGTAGCTGCCTGAAACCCATTAGATCTAACCTTTTGTTCCGCGATCTTAGCATGTACACAATTAATGGTGCTTCTGGTACCCTATTCATGACATAATCTAAAGTATCATTCCTTAGTTTTTTGTATCCATCATACCATAACACATGTATTTTCCCCAAGTTAAAAAAAAACATGTAAAAGTTTAAAAGTGGGGACATGAACTCACAACTTTGCGTTTCCTGCGCCGTAAACTTTACCGGGCTTGCTTATATAGCGTCGTGACCTATACGTGTTTTATTAACGTTAGTCACTAGACTTGTATCGCACAAGTACAAGTCACCATCTTTTATGTACGTGTTCTTTGTTGTTAAAAATAACTTATATTTTTAACTATGTATCTTACTTATATTATTTTCTCAAAAATAAATATAAGTATTTTGTATTTTTCACCCGAGTTATGTATTTTTGTCCAAAACTTCATTTTAAGTTCATAACTTGTCCAAGTTATTTAATCTATTAAGAAATATATTTTCATAAATATATTTTCTTGAATTTGTTTAAGCATGTTGTATGTGTATTTTTGTATTTTCACTCCTTAGGAGTATTTATTGTATTTTCAAATCCTAATACACTATTACATATAATACATACTACATACACTTAGCACAAAATTTGGTGATCAATAAATATATATATTTTCCTCAAAAATATACATACTTAATATCAATTTTTATCTTGAAGAAATCTTCATTTCTTAACTTGAAGTTTACATAAAAATTAGGGAAACCTTGGTAAATATTTTTAGGTAAATTTTTAGGGAATAAGTTTCACCAAACTTATATTTTTCTAAGTGTCAAAATTCTATAGAAATTTTGACATAGTTTCCCCTAAAAATGGAGATTTCCCATGTTTTCAAAACATGTGTTTATTTTCTTTTCAATCATAAAAACCAATTAACAACAATCAACAACTCATTCAACACTTACCGAGTGCCAAAATCAAGTAAATTACACTACATCAGGAACTTGAAGTTTTTGTAAAAACTTGTAGTAACTTACCATATTATTTAGTAGGTTTAGTTACCCTTTAAAACATATTTATTTGTTTGTAAATCACATTATTAAAAGATTTGGTCATTTACAACTTGTAAGATGATTTTTCTAAAAATATTTCTTTTATATTTTTCTTGTTACAATCATGTTCCTAGTCTTGATTTAACTAAAAATGTGATTAGTTTACTTAGAAACCATGACTTTGTAAATCTTATAAATAAACTTGGTTTCTTGAGAAAATTATTTTTGTAATCATCTATTTACAAGATTTGTATTTTGTTTAAATCGTCTTTACATATGAAAATCAATTTCATCATTCAAGTTCATGAAGACATAAAGCATGATGATCTTGGTCTTTCACAAGATCACCACCTCAACTTACTAGATCATGTGTTTAATCACAATCTAGTAGGTTTCTTATGATGTCTAGCATCACTAACACAAACCATCAATCATCAAGAAGCAAATTAACACAATCAACATGTATTCTTATGTTATTAAGTTTATGTTAAAGTATCATGATCATGTTCTTTAGTGTTCTTCAAGATTAACAATGTATATCATCTTTTAACCAACAATATATGAAGTAATAAGAGATCATGAGGGCCTCACCACTAGCACAAGGCTAGGGAAGAACACTAGAAGTTGTAGATAACAAAAGTGATGGATAAGAGCAATCGGGAGAGGTCCTACAATTTCCAAGACCACCAAGCTTCTTTGTATGGCTCCTTACACCTTGGGATCACCTTGGAATGGATGAACTTGATTGAAGAATGATGGTTGTGTAGGGTGGTGATCTCGGCCGAGAGCCAAGAGAGGGAGAGGAGAAGGGTGGTGGGGTGAAGTGTGTGTAAGAATGAATGGGCTAAAGATCTCTTATAACCACGTTTAAGTATTGTCCATAGGTTATTATGTCTTCAAAGTACACAAGATAATCTTCACCAATTCAAATAGGATCAAGTAGAATCAAGGAAGATCTAAGTAAGATCTTGGTGAATCAAGGAAATCTAAGTGTGGGGCCACGTTAGTGACCATCCACATGAATGGGGGGGTAAAGTGTAAGTTCTAATCACTAATTACATAAACAAGTTAGGTTTCAAGTGTCTTGATTAGGGATTTAATGTGTTAATATGTTATAAGAGGTGTTATGGTGTTCGGGGGTCATAACTAGCTCAGAAATAATAAAACAATGCTTCTAGTATAATTTTGATGTTTCGGGTAGTGTCCGGTTGTTCGGTTAGATACCGGTTCGTTAAAGTGCTAAATTGCACCGTTTAGTGTCCTTTATGTACCCTTTTGTGACACTTTCAATTCCCGACACTTAGGAAAGCATTCAGGACTAATTAGTCATATTTTTACATGTTACTAACTTGTTACAATGCTGAATTTTGCTGAAATATATGAAATTCAGCATTTAAAGTGTGTCTCGGGTGCTTTTTTAGTGCATATTTAAGCTTCTGGAAAGTCTATATGTTAACCCTTGTATCCATTCTTGGGTTTTAATGTATTTTAGACGTTGGACCTACTCCTAGGCCCCAATTCTATTGTCTGACTGCTTTCTGCAGAATTGCTGACACAATGTGTCTTACCGGTGAGTTTACTAGTCTTTCTGACGCAACGCTAATAGTAATGCATAAAGCATTATTTGAAGTATAAAACGTGCATGAATTCACATGTATAGCATGAAATCAGACAATGTTGACATTTAAGCACATAATTGCATATATTAAGTAATAATTAAATTATACGGAAATTACCGGTTTTGTGGCAGTTGTCACAGTCTTCCCCCGTTAAAAGAATTTCGTCCAGAAATTCAGGCTGAGCTAACTCTCGTAGGAGTTTTCTTTAACTGGTGGGGGTACTTTTCTTTAAACTGGTCTTCACATTCCCACGTGTACTCGGGTCCGTGCTTAGAGTCCCAACGTACTTTGACAAGTTTGACACTGCTCCTCCTGGTCTTGTTGACTTTCCAGTCTGTAACCTCAACGGGTTGTTCTGTAAATCGGAGTGTGTCATCGATATGCACTTCATCCGCAGGGATGATCACTGTTTCTTGGCTTGGACTCTTCTTGAGGTTGGATACATGAAACGTATCATGTACTCCGTTAAGTTCTTCCGGTAATTCCAATTTGTAAGCCACGGTACCAATTCTTTCCAAAATCTTGAATGGTCCGATGTATCGTGGATTCAGCTTTCCACGTTTTCCGAATCTTACTACGCCCTTCTAAGGTGATACCTTTAATAAAATTTGTCTCCCACCTCGAACTCTAACGGTTTACGTCTTCGATCAGCGTAGCTCTTTTGTCGATCTCGAGCCGCCTTAATGCGCTCTCGGATCTGCATGATTTTGTCGGTTGTCTCTTAAACAAGATCAGGACCAACCATTCGTTTGTCTCCAGCGTCTGCCCAACATAATGGCGAGCGGAACTTGCGGCCATATAGAGCTTCAAACGGTGCGGCTTTTATGCTCGATGATAACTGTTATTGTAGGAAAACTCAACTAAAGGTAGGTGAGTATCCCAGCTGCCGCCTAGGTCCATAACACATGCGCGAAGCATATCTTCCAGCGTTTGTATGGTTCGTTCACTCTGGTCGTCTGTTTGCGGATGGAAGGCCGTGCTTAGATCTAGTTGAGATCTAAAGGCTTCCTGAAAGGATTTACAGATCCTTGAGACAAAACGTCCATCTCTGTCTGAAATAATTGAGATAGGCACTCCATGACGTGCCACGATTTCTTTCAAGTATAGCTCAGCAAGCTTTCCAGTGCTATCCTTCTCTCGGATTGGTAGGAAATGCGCAGACTTTGTTAATCGATCGACTATCACCCATATCATACCGTGCCCCCTAGGGGTCCTGGGTAATTTCGTTATGAAGTCCATCGAGATTTGCTCCCATTTCCACAGGGGTATCTCTGGTTGTAGCAGTAGCCCGGACGGTTTCTGATATTCAGCCTTAACCTTAGCACAGGTTAGGCATTTTCCAACGTAAACGGCAACATCGCTTTTAAGCCTTGGCCACCAATAGTAGTCCTTCAAGTCTTGATACATTTTGTCCGATACTGGATGGATCGAGTATCTCGACTTGTGAGCTTCATTAAGGATGACTTCTCGAATACCGCCATAGAGCGGAACCCAAATATGCCCCTTAAAGTATAAGGTTCCCTTTTTGTTTGGCACCAAATTCTTCAGCATACCTCGGAGGTATTCAGCTCTACGATTCTCCATCTTAAGGGCTTCTTGTTGTGCGTCATGAATGCGTGCAGTGAGGTTCGTTCGAATAGTCATTTCCATTGCTCGAACTCTTAGGGTCTTAACCCTTTCTTTTCGACTTAACGCGTCTGCTACAACGTTTGCCTTTCCAGGATGGTACTTAATCTCACAGTCATAATCATTCAGCAACTCAACCCATCGTCGTTGACGCATGTTTAATTCCTTCTGATCAAATATGTGTTGTAGGCTTTTGTGATCTGTGAAGATTGTACATCGAGTACCATATAAATAGTGTCGCCAGATCTTCAAAGCGAATACCACCGCACCTAGCTCCAGGTCGTGAGTGGTATAGTTCCTTTCATGCACCTTCAACTGCCTGGAAGCGTAAGCGATGACTTTTTGGCGTTGCATGAGCACGCAACCCAAACCTTGACGCGAAGCGTCGCAGTATACCACAAAGTCTTCCGTGCCTTCAGGTAAAGATAGTTTCGGTGCATCACATAGTTTATTTTTGAGCAGTTGGAAGGCTTCTTCCTGCTTATCACCCCAGTCGTACTTCTTGTCTTTCTGCGTAAGGGTTGTCAGCGGTTGAGCTATTTTGGAGAAATTCTCAATAAACCGTCGGTAATAGCCCGCTAAGCCCAAAAATTGTCGAACTTTAGTTGGGGTTTTGGGGGCTTCCCAATTCTTTATTGCTTCTATCTTGGAAGGGTCTACATGAATGCCCTTCTCGTTCACAACGTGCCCAAGAAAATTTACTTCGCGAATCCAGAATTCGCACTTTGAGAACTTTGCATAAAGTTTCTCTTTCTTTAGTAGTTCCATAATGGTCCTGAGGTGTTGCTCGTGCTCTTCTCTTGTTTGCGAGTAAATCAGGATACCATCAATAAATACAATCAAGAATTTAATGAGATATGGTTTGCATACGCGGTTCATCAGATCCATAAATACCGCCGGCGCGTTCGTCAGTCCGAATGGCATCACAAGGAACTCGTAATGCCCATAACGCGTTCGGAATGCAGTCTTTGGTACGCTCTCCTCTTGGATTCTTAACTGATGGTATCCAGATCGAAGGTCGATCTTGGAATAGTAGCTCGATCCTTGCAATTGATCGAATAAGTCGTCAATCCTCGGTAGTGGGTACCGATTCTTGATAGTGAGCTTATTCAGTTCTCTGTAATCGATACACATCCACAGTGTTCCATCCTTCTTCTTTACGAACAATACTGGAGCTCCCCAAGGCGAGAAGCTTGGCCTGATGAATCCTTTATCCAACAACTCCTGGAGTTGTGTAGATAATTCTTGCATCTCGGATGGTGCAAGCCGATAGGGTGCCTTGGCTACAGGAGCGGCTCCTAGAACCAAGTCTATATGGAATTCGACTTGTCGTTGCGGAGGTAGTCCTGGCAGATCTTCAGGAAAAACATCAGGGAATTCCTTCACCATAGGAATGTCTTCGATTTTCGGCTCCTCAGCCTTCTTATCTATGACGTGTTCCAGGAAAGCAACACATCCTTTCCTTAAGCACTTCTATGCCTTCATACAACTGATGATTCGCAGAGGCGCGTCTCGTTTTTCTCCATGTACGATGAGAGTTTCATCATTCGCCAGAGGGATGCGAATGATTTTCTCGTGACAAACAACTTCAGCCTTGTTCTTGGACAACCAGTCCATTCCAACCACTACATCGAAGCTACCTAATTGAATAGGTAAGAGGTCGATGCTAAATCTTCGCTCACCAAGTTCTAATGTGCAGCACCTAACAACTTCGCCCGATTCGACAAGTTTACTATTGGCTAGTTCTATGGAATAAGGAATATCTAATATACTAGATTTTATTCCAAGCATACGTTTAAATTCCACAGACATGAAGCTATAATCGGCACCAGTGTCAAATAGTATGGATGCAAAGTGATTGTTAACGAGAAACGTATCGATGACCACATTAGGGTCCTCGCGTGCGTTCCTTGCTCCAATCACAAATGCTCGAGCCTGAGCATTGTTCCCCCTTGGGCAATCTTTCATGAAATGATCCTTGCTTCCACAACCAAAGCATCCTTGGTTCTGCCCAGCTCCATTACCATTCCGGTTACCATTGCCATTGCCATTTCCACCACCGTTTCTATTACCAGCACCGTTGCGGTTTCCATTCCCGTTTCTATTACCATTTCCACTTCCTTTTCCCCAACAGTTCTCAGTATGGTGACCCAGTTTTCCACACTTGTCGCATTTTGGAACGCGACAAACTCCTTCGTGATGACGCTTGCACTGGTTGCAGATGGGCAGAGTGCCCAGGTATCCTCTGGCAGGAGCGTCATTCATGGTTGCAAGAGTTTTCGCCTCCTGAGGCGGGTTGGGGTCTCGCTTCTTATTGTTGGAACTCTTGTTGTTACGTGTTGCTTGATTCAGGCTCACATGCTTCCTTTTCTTGTCACCAGACGACCTAGCATGCGTCTAGGTCTTTTCAGTTGGGTTCAGTGATAACTTCTTCATACGAACAGCATCTTCAGTAAGGCTGACAGCCTGAGTTACAGCCTGAGTGATCGTTTCAGGTTTAGCTGAAGTTACCATGCTGCAAAACTCTGGAGCCAATCCCCAGATGTAGCATTCAATGCTCTTAAATTCGAGAGTCACCATATAGGGGATCACTCTTGACAAATCGTGGAACCTTCGGGTATAACCAGTAATGTCTGCACCTTCCATGGTCAAATGCCAGAACTCAGTCTCCAACCTTTGGAGTTCAGCACGAGAGCAATACTTCTCTCTCATTCATTCCTTTAGCTCATCCCACGTCATGCCGTACGCAGCATCATCACCCAGAGTCTGGACTTGCAAATTCCACCAAGTCAAAGCTTCATCAACAAACAACCCAGTAACAAAAGTGACTTGCTGATCTGCGGTACACTTGCTCATACGGATAGTGGAATCAGTCTTCTCCATCCAGCGTACAAAAACCACTGCACCTCCAGTGCCATCGTAGTTCAGCGGTTTGCAGTCGAGAAACTGCTTGAAAGTGCAGCCTTGAGCTGTGTTTCCTATAGATGAGTCTCCCTGTCCATTACGCCTGGCATTGCTTGGTTCTCCACTTTGTTCGGTGCGGTTCGCCCCGTATTGGGCGATAGCAGCGGAGATCATTTCTTCCAGTAGGGCGTTCAGTTCTTCAGCAGTCCTTGGCAGAAGAGGAGGAGGGGGTTGATCGGAATCCTGATTGTTCACAGCTCTCCTAGGTGCCATGTTCTGTCAGAACATAACACAACAGGGTTAGACATTTGTTTGATATCGTCATATGAGACAGTAGTAGTATATATACACAGACATATACCCATATAAGTGACATCAAACAATCCGCCAAACGTATAAATCAATTTATATAGTAACAAGCATGCATAAATAGATAAATACTGATGTGTCATAAGATATTCACCGAGTCTTTATACATATCAGGGCAACTTGTTGCATCATTGTTTGTGAAGTAAACAAATGCATAAGGACTACATCTCCCCAAAGTACAAGTTTAACGTATGTAAAAGACAAAATATCTTTCTTTACATTGGTGGTTCTTGTCTTTATACCCTAAATCATTACCCCAAAAGAGTGTTTAATAGGCTGGGGGAGGGGTGTTCATGATTGACCTTCTCTTGTATTGAAGGAATCTCGTTTGATACGTGACAAGACTTGCTATGGTTTCTGTGCACTGAATTCCATAATTATGTATGCATCCATAATTACGTAACTCCTTGCACAGTCCGCACGGTTCGTTTCATCCTCGTATCACTTCCTTCAGATAGGCCATTGTTTTCAGGTAAAGTCACGAGTACCTGAGATATTTTATTTCTAGTATATGTATATATCAATTGTTACACATAGTTGCAAGTAATTTATAGTCAAAGACAAGTGCTACTCCAGTGTACCCTAAGTCTCGTAGTGTCCTTACTTGACTCTTTGAAAGCAGTTTCAGGTAGTGGATGTTGCGGAAAGTTTTATGCAATGAAAACTTTTGAAAAATTGTTTTCGTGAAAGGATCCTAAAGATTGTAGTCTAGACTCGAGAAGGAATCCTGGTTCACTACAATCGCAGCTCTGATACCAATCTGTCACACCCCTCTCTAAGGCGGAAGCACGAGGTGTGATCATGAAAGGTTCTCATTGCATACGAATGGTAAACATACTACATGCTCGTAAAAATAACTCCAAATGCCAAAACATTACATAACTAAAAACATAGGTTAAGTGTTTACATCACAAGACATCATATTGTTTGAAAAGTTTACAACTTTATTTAAATGTCGAACATAAAGGTTTGGTCCTTATATCACCACACGGAGTGGGATATAACAACCTTACTCAGCAAAATGGGCACCGGAGTCTTGACACAACATTGCTAATAACATAAACAACATCCAAGAGCAAGAGTAAGACCGCGCGCACATCCACTTTAGTTACCTGAAATACATGTGAGTTTTTGGAAAAACGTCAACATAATGTTGGTGTGAATTCATGCAGTTTTTGTATCGAACGTTTGTATACTTTGAATGAAAACATGGTATGTAATTTGTATGAAACAAGTATTTCTGTAAATGTAAGGAAATCGAGATCGCTAATGGTTTGCAAGGCCATTAACATGTGACACGACATAGGAAGCATCCAAACCATAGGCATTTTTCGTTGTCGATTCACGACTAGAGACACAAAAGCACTATTTGGTACTAGTTTTCACCAAGAGTGTGGCTGCCTGAAACCCATTAGATCTAACCTTTTGTTCCGCGGTCTTAGTATGTACACGATTAATGGTGCTTCTGGTACCCTATTCGTGACATGATCTAAAGTATCATTCCTTAGTTTTTTGTATCCATCATACCATAACACATGTATTTTCCCCAAGTTAAAAAAAAAACATGTAAAAGTTTAAAAGTGGGGACATGAACTCACAACTTTGCGTTTCCTGCGCCGTAAACTTCACCGGGTTTGCTTATATAGCGTCGTGACCTATACGTGTTTTATTAACGTTAGTCACTAGACTTGTATCGCACAAGTACAAGTCACCATCTTTTATGTACGTGTTCTTTGTTGTTAAAAATAACTTATATTTTTAACTATGTATCTTACTTATATTATTTTCTCAAAAATAAATATAAGTATTTTGTATTTTTCACCCGAGTTATGTATTTTTGTCCAAAACTTCATTTTAAGTTCATAACTTGTCCAAGTTATTTAATCTATTAAGAAATATATTTTCATAAATATATTTTCTTGAATTTGTTTAAGCATGTTGTATGTGTATTTTTGTATTTTCACTCCTTAGGAGTATTTATTGTATTTTCAAATCCTAATACACTATTACATATAATACATACTACATACACTTAGCACAAAATTTGGTGATCAATAAATATATATATTTTCCTCAAAAATATACATACTTAATATCAATTTTTATCTTGAAGAAATCTTCATTTCTTAACTTGAAGTTTACATAAAAATTAGGGAAACCTTGGTAAATATTTTTAGGTAAATTTTTAGGGAATAAGTTTCACCAAACTTATATTTTTCTAAGTGTCAAAATTCTATAGAAATTTTGACATAGTTTCCCCTAAAAATGGAGATTTCCCATGTTTTCAAAACATGTGTTTATTTTCTTTTCAATCATAAAAACCAATTAACAACAATCAATAACTCATTCAACACTTACCGAGTGCCAAAATCAAGTAAATTACACTACATCATGAACTTGAAGATTTTTGTAAAAACTTGTAGTAACTTACCATATTATTTAGTAGGTTTAGTTACCCTTTAAAACATATTTATTTGTTTGTAAATCACATTATTAAAAGATTTGGTCATTTACAACTTGTAAGATGATTTTTCTAAAAATATTTCTTTTGTATTTTTCTTGTTACAATCATGTTCCTAGTCTTGATTTAACACTAAAAATGTGATTAGTTTACTTAGAAACCATTACTTTGTAAATCTTATAAATAAACTTGGTTTCTT
This sequence comes from Helianthus tuberosus, assembly GCA_030545235.1. Lineage (NCBI taxonomy): Eukaryota > Viridiplantae > Streptophyta > Magnoliopsida > Asterales > Asteraceae > Helianthus > Helianthus tuberosus. The sequence continues at coordinate 88,239,830 of CM060405.1, forward strand.
GAGAAAATTATTTTTGTAATCATCTATTTACAAGATTTGTATTTTGTTTAAATCATCTTTACATATGAAAATCAATTTCATCATTCAAGTTCATGAAGACATAAAGCATGATGATCTTGGTCTTTCACAAGATCACCACCTCAACTTACTAGATCATGTGTTTAATCACAATCTAGTAGGTTTCTTATGATGTCTAGCATCACTAACACAAACCATCAATCATCAAGAAGCAAATCAACACAATCAACATGTATTCTTATGTTATTAAGTTTATGTTAAAGTATCATGATCATGTTCTTTAGTGTTCTTCAAGATTAACAATGTATATCATCTTTTAACCAACAATATATGAAGTAATAAGAGATCATGATGGCCTCACCACTAGCACAAGGCTAGGGAAGAACACTAGAAGTTGTAGATGACAAAAGTGATGGATAAGAGCAATCGGGAGAGGTCCTACAATTTCCAAGACCACCAAGCTTCTTTGTATGGCTCCTTACACCTTGGGATCACCTTGGAATGGATGAACTTGATTGAAGAATGATGGTGGTGTAGGGTGGTGATCTCAGCCGAGAGCCAAGAGAGGGAGAGGAGAAGGGTGGTGGGGTGAAGTGTGTGTAAGAATGAATGGGCTAAAGATCTCTTATAACCATGTTTAAGTATTGTCCATAGGTTATTATGTCTTCAAAGTACACTACATAATCTTCACCAAATCAAATAGGATCAAGTAGAATCAAGGAAGATCTAAGTAAGATCTTGGTGAATCAAGGAAATCTAAGTGTGGGGCCACCTTGGTGACCGTCCACATGAATGGGGGGGGGGGGGGGGGAAGTGTAAGTTCCAATCACTAATTACATAAACAAGTTAGGTTTCAAGTGTCTTGATTAGGGATTTAATGTGTTAATATGTTATAAGAGGTGTTATGGTGTTCGGGGGGTCATAACTAGCTCATAAATAATAAAACAATGCTTCTAGTATAATTTTGATGTTTCGGGTAGTGTCCGGTTGTTCGGTTAGATACCGGTTCGTTAAAGTGCTAAATTGCACCGTTTAGTGTCCTTTATGTACCCTTTTGTGACACTTTCAATTCCCGACACTTAGGAAAGCATTCAGGACTAATTAGTCATATTTTCACATGTTACTAACTTGTTACAATGCTGAATTTTGCTGAAATATATGAAATTCAGCATTTAAAGTGTGTCTCGGGTGCTTTTTAGTGCATATTTAAGCTTTCGGAAAGTCTATGTGTTAACCCTTGTATCCATTCTTGGGTTTTAATGTATTTTAGACGTTGGACCTACTCCTAGGCCCCAATTCTATTGTCTGACTGCTTTCTGCAGAATTGCTGACACAATGTGTCTTACCGGTGAGTTTACTAGTCTTTCTGACGCAACGCTAATAGTAATGCATAAAGCAATATTTGAAGTATAAAACGTGCATGAATTCACATGTATAGCATGAAATCAGACAATGTTGACATTTAAGCACATAATTGCATATATTAAGTAATAATTAAATTGTACAGAAATTACCGGTTTTGTGCCAGTTGTCACACGCTACCCGATGGAAAGGACGACTTTGTTGTTTATTGTGATGCCTCTAACCTAGGTCTTGGTTGTGTTCTCATGCAACGAGACAAGGTTATCGTGTACGCGTCTCGTCAACTCAAAGTCCATGAGAAGAACTACACAACCCACGATCTCGAACTCGGTACAGTTGTTTTTGCGTTGAAGATTTGGCGACACTACCTTTATGGTACCAAGTGTACGGTCTTCACCGACCATAAGAGCCTACAACACATCTTGAACCAGAAAGAGCTGAATATGCGCCAACGTAGATGGGTTGAACTTCTCAACGACTACGACTGTGAGATACGCTACCACCCAGGCAAAGCAAACGTCGTTGTCGATGCTCTTAGCCGATGAAGCTATTTACATAGTGTTCGTAATGTTCAAGCCCAACACGACCTCGAAGCCCTCATTCGCGACACTCAACATGCTTGTTTTCTTGAGAACACTTTGAAGGAAGAACGAATCCTTGGAACCGAAAATCAACTAGTGAATAAACCGAACGGTATCTTTCACTATCTCGACCGCATTTGGATTCCTCGTCGCAATAATCTCCAAGAGATTTTGCTGACTGAAGCCCACAAATCTCGATATTCCATTCATCCCGGTGCCGACAAGATGTACCAGGACCTCCGTGCCAGGTATTGGTGGCTAGGAATGAAGAAGGATATCGCTCTCTACGTTTCAAAATGCCTAACTTGCTCCAAAGTTAAGGCCGAACATCAACGACCCTCTGGCTTACTCGTACAACCCGAGATCCCGATGTGGAAATGGGACAGTATAGCTATGGACTTCATTACGAAACTCCATCGCACGCCATCAGGTCACGATAGCATTTGGGTTATCGTTGATCGTCTTACGAAATCCGCTCACTTCCTACCGATACGAGAAGACTATAAGGTTGAACGATTGGCATGAATCTATACCGACGAAGTCATTTGTCGAGATGGTACACCTTGTGACATCATCTCTGACCGCGATGGTTGATTTACCTCGCGCCTTTGGGAAACTTTTCAATCCGCTCTCGGTACTACTCTTAATCTCAGTACCGCTTTCCATCCCCAGACTGACGGTCAGACTGAGCGCACGATTCGCACCCTTGAAGACATGCTTTGTTCATGCGTTATAGATTTTGGTGGTAATTGGGATTCGCATTTACCTTTAGTCGAATTCTTGTACAACAACAGTTATCACGCTAGTATTCAAATGGCACCCTTTGAGGCATTATATGGAAGAAAATGTCGATCGCCGATTGTTTGGCACGAGATCGGAGACGCGCAAATTACCGGTCCTGAGTTATTACAAGAAACGACTGACAAAATCCTCCAGATACGAGACAATCTCTTGAAAGCACAGAGTCATCAAAAGAGTTACGCCGATAAACGTCGCAAGCCCCTTGAGTTCGAAGTTAGTGATCACGTACTCCTAAAGGTTTCACCTTGGAAGTGGGTGATCCGGTTCGGCAAGAAAGGAAAGCTAGCGCCTCGATAAGTTGGTCCCTTTAAGATTCTGGAAAGAATTAGAAAAGTGGCCTACCGACTCGAATTACCGGAGGAACTCAGCAACGTACATCCGACTTTCCACGTTTCAAACCTCAAGAAGTGTCTAGCCGAAGAAATACTGCATGTCCCTCTCGAGGATCTGCAAGTTAACGAAACTCTACACTTTGTGGAAAAGACAGTAGAAATCATGGACCAAGAGACCAAGAAACTCCGACGCTCTCGCATTCCTATAGTGAAGGTTCGCTGGGAAGGCAAACGCGGCGCCGAGAGTGAAGGTTCGCATTCCTATAGTGAAGGTTCACTTGGGAACTCGAGAGTGACATGAAAGCTAAATATCCACATCTATTCGTTACGCCTGCACCTTAATTTCGGGACGAAATTCCCTAAAGTAAGGGAGGTTGTAACAACCCGACTTTCCGGGTTCTTACTTGTATCTGTCATATCTTGCTTAATTAACTTGTACTCCCGAGATTTCGATTATAATTAACCCTTAGCGGTAATACCTTGGTTTTGCTACATTTCTAAACTACATTTTACAACGCGTTCACAACGTTATCGCTTGTTTATACTAAACGCTATCGCAACGCAATCTCAACGCAGACTCGAAACGCAGATTTACTTTTATGCATTTTATGTGTTATGTGTGTTATACGTGTGATTACTTGTTTGATGTTATGTGGTTATCTCAACGCAACGCTCACTCACAACTCGCTTAAACGCAACGCTTAACACACGAAACGAAAGTTGGAAAACTAACTCGCACATCACGGCTATCCGACTGGACATCCGTCCGGATGACCATCCGATCGGATGGCCATCCGACCGGACGCCCATTCGACACTCCTCTCAACTGCCTTAATCTCTCTCTCTCTCTCAGCCTATAAATAGTGCCCGTACATGCCACTGTTCACTGATGTGACAGCTCCATTCGACTAACTCGCTCCCAGTTCATTCTCAAGCACTATTTCCTTCGATTCAAGGCTATTTCATAAGTAATTCTCCCTAAATCTTGTACTTCCATCATCACTACACACTTCTCCATCATCTTCTCCATCAAAATCACTGGTTTTCTCCCTAAAATCACCTGATTTGGACCCCTTGAAGGTGACGTCATCTCAGTTTCTTATGCAATCGGTTGTGTGACGCCGTCTCGTCAAGCTTGGTTCAGATCTAAGAGATTTCCACACTAGTTTACACAAATCTCAACAAGATTTCAACTGTTTTCAACTTATCTTCAACTTTTCTTCACTTTTTACTCAAAACCGATGGAATCTAGACTCATTCAGGCTCTCTACTCATTCTTTAGTTAAGAATCGGCTTGAAGATGGATTTCCACCTGAGAGATGACCGACTAACGGATCATGAAGCTCCATCAAGAACAGTGAACCTGATCGAATGGGGTGATTCCCATCCGATCGAATGAGCTGGACTTGGTGTGTTTTCCCATTGTTTGACACGTTGTCACGCCATCTCCGTTAAAACTCGAACTTTTACTTAGAAAACCTTTGTGAAATTTTCCAAAGTAACAGATCAGTCACTCGAATGATCATCTGATCGGCTGACCATCCGATCGAATAATCATCCGACCAAGTGGCCTGCCCCTTTATAACTTTCAATACTTAAACGGTTTTGCCAAAACTTCAAACTATCAAACTCTCGATCGAATAGCCATCCGATCGAATGGCCATCCGGAACGATGACTTGTTCAAATACTACAACAAAAACTTCAAAAGTTTTCAAAACCATTTACAAACACTCACGTCTCATTCGAATGGCCATCCGTCCGAATGGTCATTCGCTCGGATGACCATCCGATCGAATGAGTATTCACCCGTTCAACTCATCATTCGACACTTATCTCATCCGACACGCTGTTACGCACCGTTCAACGCTTACACTATTGTTCTATGCTCAGGCTAACTCCAACGCGCTCCCTTCAATCCAATTCAAGGTTGTGTTTATTTGTTAAACACGTACTGTGAGTATACTCGAACCCTTTTTCGCTTAACGCACTTTTGGGTGTTACATACGTTCTATATCAACAAACAACGCACACAATACTCAAACTCTTTTTTAAGCGCTAACCTCTCTCGCATGTTATACGTGACTCGATGAATGCTTGTATGTTATGTTTACACAGTGATTGTTTGCCTGACACCTTAGCAATGATAGTACTATAGTTTGGACTCATCACCTGTTTGTTCAGGGGTTGTTAAGGGCCTTACTTCACATGCTCACAGTGGTGAAAATGTGTTGCGCATTCTACAACTCGCAGTCATGTCGGTTGCATGCGTCATTGTCGATAGGTTACTTGATTCACATTTCTACGTGTTACATGATGGTTATGCGTAAACGCTTTCGCTATACTATATGCTACTCAAACTTGTGTACTCACCTTTACATTTTATGTATTGACTTTATTTTAACGTATGTGACAGGTTGATAGGATGCTATGTATGCTGTGACGAATCAAGTAGGAAGTCTAGAAACCCACCAAATTAGAAATCTGAGTTGTCGGAACAGATTATTTGTTTTTGAGAAACACTATCTGTAATGACTGTTTTTACTTTATATGTTAGTGGTATGGGACATTAACGTTAAATATATCGTCATTAATAGTTGTTATTGATTCTCTTGGACAGTCTGTTTCGCTCAGTGCCACGCCCCGATGTTTCCGTCATCGGTTGGAGTGTGACAAAAGAATATATAGCTTTTTTAGTATGTCAATTATTTTATTTTAATATGATGATACTTTATTATTATATTTACTTTTAACCTTGAACCTATTAAAGAATATTATTTTGGTATCGTAACGAACCGAAATCGATCGAACAACACTGGTACAGGTACGGGTATTCGTTTTTATAAATTTTAATCGATGCAAACGTGTGTTAATCGCTATACTGAGTGTCGATATCGTTATGGTACTGTAATCAACCGAACTAATACTGACTGAAAGCCTATTGTGAAGCGCGGAGGAATCCAACTATATAACAGTGACAATTAATGAAAGGTCTTATGAATAGAGACCATTTTTTTTCTTTTATAGTTTTTTTTATTTTTGATGGATTTTTTTTTTTTTTTTTTTCCTTGCTATCATCGAAACTGGTATTAATATTTGCTTTTATTGATTATCACTTTTATGGTTATCGATGAGTAGCGCTGATAACGACCAAAGTCACACCGCATAGCACAGGGGAAAAACAATCAAACTCCCGCTGCGTAGTGCGATGGGAAAAACCTATTTTTATTTTTTTAGTTGGTATTATCTAATCTATATTCGCTTTTATGCTTTTCCAATGAGTCGAGCTGATAACGACCAAAGTCAAGTCGTGTAACACGAGGGAAAACCGATCATACTCGCGTCGTGTAGCGCCCGAGGAAACCCGGTATTGATATTCGCTTTTATGGTTTCCGATGAGTCGAGCCGATAACGACCAAAATCACATCGCGTAGCACGGTGGAAAAACAACCAAACTCCCGCGTGTAGCTCGTGGGAAAGCCTAATTTTTTAACTGGCGATATTCACTTTTATGGTTTCCGATGAGTCAAGCCAATAACGACCAAAGTAACGTCAAGCGGCATGGGGGGGGGGGGGGGGGGGACGATCATACTCCCATCGCGTAGCATGGAGGAAAGATGAGCGTACTCCCACTGCGTACCGCAAGGGAAAAACCTATTATTGATATTCGCGTTTATGGTTTCTGGTGAGTCGAGTCGATAACGGCCAAAGCATGCCGAATAGCACGGGGAAAACGATCAAACTCCCGCCACATAGCGCTGGTAGAAAAACCTTTTTTTAATTGGTATTATTGGAACCTTATCAATATTCGCTTTATGATTTCTGATTAGCCGAGCCGAAAACGACCCAAGTTACACCATGTATTACGGGGAAAAACGATCAAACTCTCATCACGTAGCGCGGGGAAAAAAGCTTGTTAAATTATAAAAATACCATACAAACATTTAATGTCATTAACTATGAAGAAATCCTATCCATAAAGCAATAATTCCTTTGTTACATGAGTACCGTTAAGAGGTTCAAAATTCAAACCTATAATAATAATATCTTCTGATCCTCATCGGAGTAACGAACCAGACGCTCATGGCGTCACCGAATTCCTCCGTGAAATCATCATCTTCCACCAGCAGCATTGAAGACGACGACACCTTCCGCTTCACTCCATGCCGAAGAGACGCCAACTGCACCTGCAAAATCTGCCAAGCTAGCTTCAACGCAACCCTAGATTTACTCCCATTAAGCGCCCAAAGACCTTCCAAACCCTCTCCACCCGAAACCCCTGATTTGAAGCTGAAGCTCAACAGGAAGAAGACTGGATTTGGATACGGTTTGATGACGGTTAAATGTGTTCTGGTGGTTTTGTGTTTGAATTTGGTTGGGAATTTAGGGTTTGAGTTTATTAGTTCTAAAGTTATGAGAACCGAATTGTCGCCGGAGATAGTGAGAAAGTTAGGTGAGAAGTCGTTAGGGTTTGGAGATGTGAAAGAACAGTTAGGGTTTTTGAATAGTGAGCTGCAGAATGTTCTTGGAGCTACAGATGCTAGGTTTGAAATTCCTAATTGGGAAATAGTCGAGGTACATTGTTATTATTGTAATGTAATTATATGCTTGTATATGTATATGTTCTTTATGTTGTTAGGTCGAGTTGCAAACACATACACACACAAATAAACTGCCGAAAAGTAATGAACACGTGGATTTACGTGGTTCGGTCTAACTGACCTACACGTCCACAGGTTATTATTGCTCTCTTGATGAGAAATTACAGGTACAAGATCATCTATTTATAATTACAGATGGGCTATAATTAAATGAAACGGGTCAAGCCTGTCTCCCGTCTTTAATTTAATTAGTCTGCCACTTTTGTGTAAACAGGCCCAATAAACTAAGGGGCTGTTTGTTTACCTCTTAATGTGGCTCTTAATGGTTCAGACCTCAGATTGGTTCAGCACTTAATGGTTCAGACTATTTGTTTCGCGAGCAAATGTTTGAATGGTTCAGACATTTGCCTCTGAATGGTTAAGACCTCTAATCTGAATTTGTCAGACATTTGCCTCTGAACAGTTAAGCATTATACTGGCTCTTAATGGTTCAGACCTCTTACTGGTTCAGCACTTAATGATTCAGACCTCTTACTTGTTCAGCACTTAACCATTCAGAGGCTGCCAAACAGCCTCCATAAACCCAATGTTTGTGTAAAACATATGTGATTAATTGTTAATTTCAGGATGGTTTGATCTTGAGGTCTCGTTGTCGACTCTACAAATCTGGAATGGAAGAAGTGAGTGTTTGGGGATGGCCTCTGCAGACTTCTGGGTTGGTTTCAACTGATTTTGGTTCAAGATCATTCACTGTCTTATCCGGAAGGGTTACAGAGGTAAAAGTGTTCCGGTTTTTTTCTTTGTTCTTCGTTTTTCGGTCTTTCTAACTGAGTAACATATGCAGTGGTTGAATGGAGGGTCGAATGGTTTGATTCGAACAGCAAATACTTCATGGGAACAAGGAAAGTGGAGTGCTTCTGTATGGCGTTTGGATGAAAATACTTGGATTCTTGAGTATAAAAGAAGCTTCGTGTTTGAGGATACAAGGCCGTTTTCATCAACAATGGAGTTTTTGAGATTCAAGATGATGAGATCATTACAATGGATGAAACAATTGTGGCAATTTCCAAATGCTAATCATTTAGCTCCCACATGAAAAGATTCAAGTCTGGTTGTGTTGGCTTCTGGTATATTCTTCATTACCTGTTAGAAGTGTATGATGTCTTGTTATAACCAACTAATGTTCTTAGTATGACATGTTCAATGTTTTTTTTGTTAAATATTTAACCAAATCTTGTTGCATATAGGTTAGTATTTGATCAGGGTGGGTACTTGATATAAAACAAACTAAGAACATGATATTATTATTTTACAAGCAGAGTTTTATAAGCTGAGTAAGTAACCATACAACTAAAACATCAAAAAGAATAAAGAAAAGGCTACACAGTAAAGAAAGGAACATAACTAATGATCCGTCCATCCATACACATTGGGGAAAAAAAAGCATATATTGCTTGTTGATTTGCACGCATCATTGTTTTGGGTTGGGAGTGAGACACGGAAACGAAGGAATTGATTGCAAAATCAACTTCCTGCTGCTTCGTTGACCCATGCCCGAGTGTGGCGGTGAGACCCTCTTACTGTTTGGTGAACAAGATTTTACACCACTGATTGGAGACCCGCTGTTGTCTTCGAGAATGTCAGGTATCTCGTTTTCCCCACAGTTTGTAGTTGCTTATTCAGACCACCTTTAAAATGATTCAACTTTCCAAATCTTGCACTGGAGGATCCGATGGCTAGAAATGATCGCGGTGGTTTGCCCTTTGAGTTTGGCAACGAGATAGACCTAGCATTAAGAAAATTAATATAAGTTAATGGCTTTAACTACAAAGGATTCAAACATGTCAAAGCTGAATTATTATCGTAAAATACATAGTTTTTTTACCTGCCAAAACGTGAAGGAGTTGCGGGAGTAGCAGAAACTGGCTCGGATTCATTATACAATGCCATTTGTAAGCTTCCATCACTCGCATTTCCTTCACACTCATTGACCTCTGGATCCATTTCCGAACCTATGAAAGAATTAAAACCACCATAAATTGACTATCACACTAGTAACAAGTCTAATAAACCGCAACCAGAGCCGGTCCTCAGGATTCAAGTACCCCGTACGAGCCGGAAAAAAGGCCCCTGGACCCTAATGAATTATACATACTACTTTTTTTTAAACGGCGATTAACATTATTACAATAAACATAGCAAAATTATAATATTAGAATGGCATACTGTATAATGTATGACATGCCGATTTTCAATAAAATTTGAAAAAAAATTATATTAAATGAAGATAAAAAAATGTCACAACGGTATATTCGGAAATCAAGAAAAAATTATCTTGTTGTAAAAGCGGTTATCATTAAGAAACACGCAAGCGTATTTAAAAAAAAGTAAAAATATATGATATATGACGCGGCTCGGTTTTAAACAAAATTTCGTCGAAACGAAGACCGGCTAGATTTTGAATGAAGTTTATAAATGCATTATTAAGAAAATAATGATGACTTTTATGATGATCTAAGAAAATAATGATCAGACTTTTATGATGAGAAAAAAATACTTATGTTCTTTGAATATAAAATTAATAGATAAACACTTATTTAATCTTAAATATATATACCTAAAGAGAAGAGAGAGAAATTATGGGTGGGAATCGAACCAATCATCCGTTGGTTATAAACTTGATTGCTAACCAATCGTCCTTGTATCTGTGTTTTGTTATTTTGTTTTCCTTTGTACTATATGAACATTCTTGAGCACCTTGTTTAAAGTCTGTTCTGTTTGCTTTATAAAAATTAAAAATTGCCGCCTCCCAAAAAAAAAATGATCCTCAATAACTCAACTGACACTCTACTACTGGAAAAACAAAAAAGTAATACAGTAGACACAAGAATCGAACTTGGCACAAAAGCGTTAAATGGAAACGCGGATACCACTGCACTGTGGTCAGCAAAATAATAGTAACATTTTTGTGTTATATATTATATATATATATTCATATATAATATGAAATATAAAAATTTAGGGCCCTTAAAAAAAATCGGGCCTAGGCCGGAGGTGCGGCTCGCCCACCCCTAGGGCCGGCCCTGACCGCAACCAACTTCATTGACACAACACATTAAAACTATTTGCTTTAACTGAAAATGTTAATCCCATCGTATTTACAAATTGCACACTTACCACCATCCTTGCGACCAAATGTATTCTTACATCCTTCACATCTGCAGTTGATAGAACATCCAACGCCACCCTTTTTTCAAACAAAAAATAACCGAATAGTGAGTAACAGATGAATGCGATTATGTTCTATTTCAAACAAGTCAAACAAACGACAAAAACCTGATAGCATTCACAGTATTTCTTGAGGCAGCCAGACTTTTTGCAATTGCATCCTCGTTTATGCCGAGCAGAAGCTGGAGTGTTGCTAGATTCATCCTGTACAATGAAGAACAGCCACGATATAAATATTTATAATAAACTTCGAAACTCATTTTTTGCAACTCTAAGTTTGCGATGCTAACCTCTTGCATAGAATCAGATGTTTTAATAACTTTGGGAGCAAATGCAAGAGGGTTGCGAGATTCAATCTGCTTGCGAGTTGCAAGCACCGTATCTTCATGTATCGGTTTGTTGAAACATTCGTGACATGCACATGGCTCCACACAGTACACCCCAGCCGCGAAGCATTCGCAGTAACTGAAATTGGTGGTAATTCAGAAGCAAATATCAGAGTTACGAAACCACAAGTGATCAAGCAAACACATACATATGAACTAAAAATGACTTACAGCTTCAAGCACTTGGATTTCTTACAGTTACAACGCTTGCAAGCCGCCTCCGAATCTCCAGCACTTTCCACTCTACGCCTGTAAGAATTCAATCAAAACATCAAACACATAGAATCAATAAAAAGTAACAAATGTGATATAAACATTTAGATGTGGTTTTCGACATTGGTTATAAGTTACCCAACCCACCCATTTTGTCACATCTATGCACATCCAAGCAACTAGTGATGTAAATCGTGCCAGTTTGAATGGGTTGTCGGGTTGAAATGTTCAACACGAACCCGGCCCATATTATTATTTGGGTCAAAGATTTCGACCCTAACCCGCACACATATAAATTCAGGTCAACCCGAACACGACCCGTTTAACCTGTATTTTTAATTGAGTCACATTGACGACTCATAAGCAAGTTGTTGGGTTTAAAGCGGGTTATCGATAACATGTTTAATGATGAGTATGCGTGTGACAAATAAATAATACAATGTGTCAAAACTAACATTATTATGAATAACCATGTAAAATAGAAATGGAAAAAACAAAAACAAAAATATAAAAGTTTTTTTCTAAATAGTTAAACGGGTTAACGGGTCAACCCGAACCCGGCCTGTTTGTTTAATACGGGTCAACCTGAATCCGACCTGTTTTTAAAACGGGTCATGTTAGTCAACCGAACCCTGTTTTTTCGTGTTGGGTTTCGGGTCGTGTCAAGAATTGTTGCCCCTAAAAAGAACCCCATAATCCGCATTACGCTTGACAAATTGAAATGTTATACATCAACAACACTATAAGGGTTCAAGTAACTTGCCTCTTCTTTCTCGGGCTAGTTTGACTTTGACTTAACTCATCATTGCCTACAAAACCAAGTGCTTTAGAAGCATCTTCTCCAACGTTTTGAGCGGGCCGTACGTCATTCTCGAACGAGGGTGCATCAGACGGTTTTGTCATCAATTCTTGACCGGGGCCCACGGAAGAATAAGCAGCCGATGAAGGTGAAATAATAAGTTGTCTACCAGAGCCCGAGCTTTCATGCTTAACAGCTTTGTGCTCCACTAAATTTGAAGCAATAGCATTCAAATGCAAACCAATTCCGGGTAATTTACATTTAGAGGAATCGTTTCCGGTCCTCAACGGGAGTAATTTATTCTCATTGGGAACAACAGTTTGATTGGATTCTGATAAATTTACAGAATTGCCATTTGAGACGTCTTCGAAGTGCTTTCTTCGAGAACCCGCCATCTCAAAAACTAAACAGCGTCTTCTCATGCCACGGTATAAATTTGAACCGTCCTACAGATAATAAATATAAATGGGTTGATTATCTTTTAGTTTATAAATGATAAATAATACAAGTAACTAAAATTCTCACCTCATTGTCTGTATCCTCCACTGGCTCTCCAACGTCAAAATTGTTCAAAGAAGTACTAGCGATCGTTAAATGATTTTCAGCCGCACCATTCAAACCGTCATTATTTTCTAAAGAATTATCATTATCGCCATTAGCTTGAGGTTTCGCGTTCATAAGTGAAGTATTGAAACTTGGAGGATCTAGCGCGCTTTGACCAGGGTCCTTATAGGCCACGGTGTCACTCGGTGAGTCAAAATTAAGCAACTCTGAAGCATCAGATATCAAACTATCCCAATCACATGCGGATACTTCTTTACCAATTTCTGTTTCGAGTCTCAATGAACCACTTGTGGGCCCGTTGATGAATGGAACGGATGATGCTGATGGACCCATTAATTTTAATGTGTTCATCGTGACGGGGCTAACATCTTCATAGTTCAGTTTTCTTGATTCGAGATTTGAGCATTGGGTTAATGGCACAACAGATAGTTCGGTAATGGGATTACTAGAATTAATATCTGTTTGCTGCTTTAATGTGTTTTGAGCAGCAATTAAATTCGCTTCACCGGCTCCAGCTTTCTTTGAGTCCTCGGAAGTAAGTTCAGGTTTTGATGGATCAGCAAACTGGTGCCTAAAATAACAAAATTTTGACATAACAAAAAAAATTAGCAAGAATTGCTAAATGAAATAGATTTCATTATTTCAATAATGATTATTAATTTAAAAAAAATATATTTAGAGGGTTTTAGGGGTTGAAAGTATACTTTGGGTGACTTTTAACCCGTTTAATTAGTTTCCTTTTGAGCTAGTTGTTTCTATGTTACCGTTTGACCAATTAGAGATAAAATTTTAACGCGTGTTGCCCTATTAATGGTAAATTGGCACGGGCACCTCTAATCAAATATAATCAGTCTCGTTACCTTCTAAGGAATTTGGAATCTTTGAGGGAACTGACATGAGGCGAAGTGAAAACGGATGGAAGCGATGCAAAACTTATGTTGCTGAATGTTTGTGTAAAGTGAACAGATTTAACCGGCTTGATAGGCGAAAGACTGTTGATATAATTGAAAACTGGGGAGTCCTGCAAACAGACAACAAAATGCTTTAATATGAGTAGTTAATATGAAGCTTGAATCCTTATAAAATATTTAGGAAACACGAATAACAATTCATTCGGTCAAAATGATCAAATTTGAAGATGAGCATGTAAATCAACTTGAAAAATGCACATCCAAACACCCCCAAATCACCAACTAGCAGAAAAACTATACGCAAGAATGACACTCCCCTTGCGAAAATTCACTTTGGACTCGATAATCGAATTTCTTGCAAGATATTTTTCGTTAAATTCAGATTCGATTATTTTGACTCTACGAAATCATAATTTGTTTTTGACACTCTAAATTAATCAATTGAAATGTAAAATCCATGAATTCTTAAGACTAGAAAAACAAAATCACAAATTTTCAAAAGAAACTGCACAAATCTTTACAGATCTTGATAACTAAACTCTCAAAAAACATCCCAATAAAGTAGTAAGAACTGAGACCAGAAACACTTCCTGATTACTTCAATTTGAGACTGAAACCAACAAATAAACCCTAACCCTAAAGAACAACTAGATCCCTCACAATTAACACCCAATCTGCCAAAAAAAAACCCTAAAGAAAACAAAATTCTTCAAATTAAATCAACCCACAAACACCAAATTTCCCCAAACCAACAACAAATCAAAAACTAAACTTGGCATCAACCCAATTCAATAAAAAAAAAACACCCAAAATCAGAAACCCTAAAAAAGAACCACCAATCAAAAAGAAAAACAAAATTCTTCAAATTAGATCAACCCACAAAGACCAAATTTCTCCAAACCAACAACAAATGAAAAACCAAACTTGACTTCAACCCAACACAATAAAAAAACACCCAAAATCAAAAACCCAATAAAAATCAACACTCAAACCCAACACCAATCAGATTAGCAAAAGAAACCCTAAAAAGAAAAGCCAAATGACCTCAAACTTAGAAAGTGGGTTAGCGATCTGGGTTCTCTCTGGAGTATCCATAACAATAGCCTTTTCTTTATCTTGATCTTTGTCATCAGTCATGTTTAACCCCAATTATGTGTCGGCTGCTTGTGGGGTTTGTGGTGAAAGATGAGATGAGATGAGATGAGAAGAGTGAGATTCAAGAAGGTAGAAGAAGCGGGAAGGGCGGGAAGCAAGTTTTTATTTTTACTTGATGGTGATGAAAGAAAGAAAGAAACCCCACACCACACAGTCACACCAGGCCCACGCCTACCAGATAATAAAGAACGCTCATCAAACACATGTAATTATATGTGGTCATGCTTTTCTAATTAACGGTGTTAAAACCACCTTAATCTTCCATGTTATTTTATGTTCTTTGTCTTGTTTTTTTTATCCGAATCTTTTTTATTACATTACAATTACAATGAATGAATATATGAGTGTTGGTTTGTATAAAATTATTGGTTTAATCTTCCTAGTGAAAAATTATGTAGATGGTTTAATTTTGAACTTGTTTAAAGGATGTGATTTAGTTAGCTGTTGTTTGTTTTTTCGTAAAACCTGCGCAGGCTCTTCTATCTGCGCAGCGCAGACCACGCGCAGACTGTTTATTTTTCTGAATACGTTTTATTAAAAAATGTTTGCGCGAGGTCTTCTTTGTGCAGACTTTGTCCAGCCACTTCTAAGATCTTCTAAGGTCTGCAGAGGGTTAAACACCACCACCCACAACCACCCACCACCGTCCATCACCACCACCACCACCCACCGTTCATCACCACCACCATTCATCACCCACCACTGTCCATCACCACCACCACCCATCAACGTCCACCACCCACCACCACCGTCTACCACCATCAACGTCCACCCCCACCACCACCCACCACCACCAGTTTATTTTAGAAGCTTGCAGAAGTTAAAAAGCAAGCAGTCTTCTTCTTGCAGACTGCAGACATTTGGTCCATCTCTTCTGCTACAATGTCTGCAAATATGGTCCGCAAACTGCAGACATTTTACCTCTTAAAAAACAAACGGCACCTTAGACGATAATGATTTGAACAATCGATTACTCTAGCTCAACTGAAACAATTTTATATTTTTTACTGTATTTTTTTACTTATATGTGATTCACGATTAACATACTTCATTTTATATAGTTAACTTAAGATAAGAGGAAGTGAATAGATAAATTTCGAGAAAGGATCTTATAAGTAATAAATAGCAATGTTTTCAGGATCGGACATCAAATCGGGTTCCTTTCTGGTTCACTGGTCGGGTTGGTCAAACCGATCGGATCGGATGTAAGAATCAGGTTATGTTGTAAATATTATAAAAATAAATATGGTAAAACTAAAAAATTAAATCAAAATCCGGTTATCCAGTCTGACAGCCGGCCCCCAATCCAACCAATCGGTTCGACTAAAAATGGTCTGATAACTGATAAATAAAGTTGTAAAAAGAAATAGGACATGGATAATGTTTAAAGAAAAAAAAAATTATTAGGTAAAAGGAAAGTTAAAATCAAAATAGTTAGATTAAACTTTTAACACTTTTTAAATAACATTGTATAGTTTTTTATTTGAAAAAGGAAACTTTAAACAATTTAACACGAAACTGGAGATATTAGTTAACCCATACTCTGATTACTTATCTCGTCGTGTGGGGAATTGTCGCCTCTCGATGAAACCATAAAAAGATGCGTTAAAGGTTTTTGTAACTTATGATTTGGGTTTCGTTTTGCATTTTGTTACTCACAATAATGGATAATACGATTTGTATTTTATGGGTTTTTTAGTTCTTTTTCAAACTCTTTTTAGATTAGATATGGCACTTTGTGTGTCATGTGGGAGAGGTATGGTAAAAGAAATGAGGTGGCGACAATTGATTGTGGTTGTTGTTGAAGTTAGGGTGGCAGTGTTTTTCGATGGTGGAGAAGAGAGGGTGGTTGGAGGTGGTCGACGATGGTTGCAGATATAAGGCTTGATAAGAAGACAAGAGCAGGGTAGGTATAGATCTTTTGATTTCAATAAATATTATTTGGAGGTTAACCAATTAAAATTATTGTTAATTGAAATATCCTAAAAGTATAACTTGTTCGTTTTGGATTGAGAAACAACCATCCATCAAACTTTTTTTTTTTAATATGGAGCATTTATGCAAAAGAGAAAATGTTAGGATAGTACCCGTGCTTTGTTGAAATTTCACATATAGTTTCCACATTTCTAAAATTACAACCTTGAACCCTAACTTTTACACACTCGTTTCTCGGATAATCCCTAATGTGGATTGGGGTTCGTTTTCTCAGTTAAATGATTGTAAAATGACAAAAATAGTCTTTATATTAAAATTCTAACAAATAAAACATTGAAACGTAAAATTAAACTTATGTGGGACCCACCTAAATAATAAAAAATTAATTAAAAAAACTTATAGGATGTCTCTAAATTTAATCGCTTTTCATTTAATCATTTACAAAAATTAAAATTAAAATAGTAACAAAGGTGAAATCTTTGAACATATATGCATTAAAGAGTAACAAATTTAATCTCATCATCACAAAATCACTTTCCGGTTTAACATATTTAAAGCATCCACTCAAATCTAATCTAAATCTAATCTAAATATTAATAAAAGACTACAAATAATGCCACATGACATTATCTCATTCAACCTCATAAATTTTATTTATATTTGTTTAATATATTTTTTTAATATTAATAACCAATATATAAATATCACTTATCTTTATCCTTATCTTTATTTTAATATTAATAAATTCAATTAATAATATCATAAATATCTAAATCTAATATCTAATAAATTATTAATATCTCTTGAACTAATATGAAAATAATTAATTCAAAAATATTAAACTAATCAAATAATGATAAATAATTTGAAATCATATCGTGTATTATGCTGATAATAAATAAGTATTTAACCATTAACTAGAGTTTACTCTATTAATATAATAGTTTATTTAAGTTTTACAAAAATAAAATTTTTAATTTTTTTTTGTAATTTATGATGTTGTTTCTCATGTATAGGGTTTTTTTTTTCTTTTTTCATTTCTAACCCAAAATTTTTACTCTTTTGCAATTTAGGCACTTTGTTTTTTACTTTTAACATAAAGCTTTTCATCTTTTCAATTTAACCTCAACTCTTTTTATTTTTCAATTTTGGTCCACCATACTTTTCATCATTCCCAATTTTTTTCGTTTCGTTCTAAATTCTGTGAGTTAACGCACCGCAACGTGCGTGTAGGGTTCAACATTTTTTTGTATATTTTTTCCTGTTTGGCCCATCGCAACACATCAATATTTCTTCATTTGACAAGTTCATCGCAACGCGCGGGTCCTTGATTGACTTAGTTATTTCTTTTATGTTTTACGTTTCAGTTTAATTTTTCTGCAACGAGCGTGCGTGATTCAAATATTTTACGTCTGCTTTTCGCTCGACTTTATTTTTTTTTTCGTTTTTATTTACTTTGTTTTTATGAGTTTTTCCAATGTTGGTGATCGCTGATAGTGGTATAGCATTGGTACGACTTGACATAGTTTTACGATAACCACTGCAACGCGGGGGCTTAATACTAGTAACACATTTATATCAACCGGGAAAACGAGGAGCTAGCAAGGGGTTTTACATGCATCTCAAATTTGAAAATCACATGTCACACCCCAACTGATGGCGGAAACATCGGGGCATGGCACTGAGCGAAACAGATTGTCCAGAAGTTTCCATAACAATTATCATTACCGATCAATTTAAAGTAGCATGTCCCATACCATGTCTTAAAAGGCAAACAAATTATTACAGACAAATCTAGTCAATTAGTTCTGTTCCGACAACTCAGATTTATACATAGATAGTTTATTTTTGGTTTCTAAGACCTCTTTTCCTAGCTTCGATTTCATCACAGCACAGAGAGCATCCTAGACCTTTCCTAGCCTCAAGTTCACAACAGGCTAAGCATGTAAACATTCTAAGCATCTGTCACATACGTAAAAGTAAAAGTCAATACACATAGTGTAAAAGTGAGCATACAAGTTTGATAATAGCATATAGAGTTCGAAAGCGTTACGCATAACCAGCACGTACACAGAGCGAAATGAGGCATGTTAGTTATCGACATGAACCTATCGATACCAATGGTTGCGGGTTGACTGCCCAAGGCAGTTCGTAATACATGATCACCGCTGTAATCCATGCAAATAATTGTCCTTAATAACCCCCGAGTGAACGGGCGCTGAGTCCAAACTAATAGTACTATCGTTGCTAAGGCAAGTAGACAGCATTCCATGTGTAAACATAACAAACAAACATTCATTAAGTCACGTATAACATGCAGTAACGGTTACCGTTTAAAGTATTTACGTAGTGTGTTCGATGTGATTTTGTATAAGTAACGTATGTAACACCCAAAAGTGCGTAAGGCAAAAAGGGGTCGAGTATACTCACAGCGATTGATGGATTGAAGGGAGCGCTAGGGAGTAGGGTTAGCCTGATCAGAACGATAGCATAACGATAAGTGACGCGTAAAACGGTGCAAAGTACAAGTGGTTCGGACAGCAGTCCGTTCGGATGGTAGTCCGATCGGACAGCCAGTCGTGCGGGTGGCAATCCGTTCGGACAGTAGTCCGGTCGGACAGCAGTCCGGTCGGACGACTGTTTGAGTGGATTGTTTCTTCCTTTGAGGAGGATGTGTTTGTGTATGATGGCTTGACTTTTGAAGTTTTCGTTGTAGCATTTTGAAAACATTAAAGTATCTCTACCTTTCAGGTCGGTCTGTCGGACGGTCGTCCGATCGGACGGCAATCCGATAGGTTGGCACTTCAGTGAGAACAAGTTCACAGCAGGTTGTCACTCGCTCGGACGGTTGTCCGTTCGGGTGGCATCCTTTGTGAATTGAACATGTTGGAAATTGTTTAAGTATTAAAATCCAAATGTCTCATGATTCGGATGGCTGTTCGGTCGGATGGTAGTCCGATCGGACAGCAATTCGTTCAACACTCAGACTCCAGTTCTTGGCAAAATTGGTTAGATGTGGGACCCAAGGTGCAAGTCGTTCGGACATTCGGTCGTTCGGATGGCTGTCCGTTCGGACAGTAGTCCGGTCGGACGGCACTCCGTCCTGGTCGTTCCGTTCGTCTTACACTTAGCCGTTTTGATCGTTTGTCGTGTTATCGATATGTGTTGATATCGTGCTAACCAACTGAGTCCCATCCTAAGCACTAGTGACCCGACTGAACAGGAACCACCCAAATTCGGTCAGTCCTCCGGTTTAAGATGATAGTTCTTGGTTAACCCGGAATCGATAGTCTCATGGATAGAATGCGGATCTTGAACTAACACAACCACAAGATTGAGTAGTGAGTCGGCACAAGCTCCGATTCTACCGGGTTTGAATGCATTGAGTGTAAAAGAGTTGAAAGAAAGTTGGAAAACCTTTTCTCAATCATTTTCACCGTGAATATGTTTAGATCTTATGAAAGATCTTTGTCGTTTATGTGGAAATCGGTTAGATCTAAGTTGTTCTTGGTGGGTTGAGGCCAAAACATGAAGTTCTTCAAGAACACATGATGACGTCATCCTAGAACACCTTGAATCTTGGTGATTTCGCGGTTAAAAGTTAAGATTCAAAAGATAGAAAGGTGTAGGAGTGCGTGTAGATTAAGGAAGTACAAGATTTAGGACGAGATCTTATCGGAATCGTGAGAAATCTGATGAAAAGTGAGGAAAACGAGCTGGTCGGACGTCACTTGCCAAAAGTAGAAAGTTTAAAAGTGACAAGGGGTATTTATAGGATTCCCAAAGTGGAAAGAGGCTGGCCGGTCGGATGGCATCTCGCCCGGATGACAGCCCGGTCGGATGTCACCCCGATCGGATGGCTGCCCAGTCGGATGGCTATCCGGTCGGACGACACTTGGTTCGAGTGCTCGGTGCGACGAGTTTTGCTGTTTTCGATTGTGATTGCGAGTGTTTCGATGCGATAGAGTTTCCTAGTTAAATTACTTTTAATCCCAACTACTCATATCTCGCACTATCTCTTCTCCACTAATTATCATACCATTTCGATTGTGATTGAGTTCGATTACGTTTCGATTGATTACCACAACATAACATAAGTAAACATGCACAAGTAACACATAAGGCACACACACACGTATAACAATAACCAAAATGCGTATTTCGAGTTGCGAGTGCGATTGCGATAGCGATAAAGCGATTAAACATGCGATAAATAGCGAACAAACCTTGATTATTAATAAGTACTCCACATAATACAACTAACGTAAGGCATCAAGTAGATTATCTACAAGTCAAAGAAGTCAAAACAGGAATTGAGCAAGGAGCAACAGATCGCAATTAGCAATCTTGTCTTCCTTTGACTTCAATCTTGAATTTGACTTTGACTTTCGAAACACGGGGTGTTACATCCCACTCGAAACAACAATCATCGTCGGCCACGTTATGTCAGAGGTGGATGGTTCGCTTAGGGGGTTCAGACGCTGGTGATTAAAGTCGGAGGTGGATGGTTTAAGTAGGTCTTTAGCTGAAGGTGTTGAAGGTTTGAAGCATGGTGTTTGGTGAAACAAGATCAGTCGCTGGAGGTGGTGGTGATTACAATTTCTGGTGGTAGCCGGAGGTGGAAGGTAAGTGGTGGTGGTTATGACAAAGGTGGTGGTGTGTTTAATTAATGATGGGGCCCACTTGAGGGTGGTATCGTGATGGTGGTCCTGGTGGTGGTCATGATTTAGAAGAAGAAGATAATGGGGAATTTAGGTTTTTATAATTAACATAATAATGGTGGGCCATCTGACTATTAATAACATAAATTATTTTTAAAGGTTTATTTATTAATAACAAGGGTATTTTAGCCATTTCACGCACATTTAACACCGAAAACTAACCCCCATCCATATTAGGGACTATCTGAGAAACGAGTGTGCAAAAGGTGGGGATCAAGGCTGTAATTTTAAAGAGGTGAGTACTGTAGGTGAAATTCACCAAAACATAGGGACTATAGCAAGCATTTTTCTCTATGGAAAAAGTTTCAAGGTTACTGACCACCTATGCACTTACTGAACTTAGAAAACCACAATAGTGCATTGACAAATTCGTATAAAAATTCCATTCGTCGTGAACCTCAATCTTATTCTTCTTCCTTCAATCTGCCATGTTTTCCCCAATGACCACCATCAACAAAACGATCATAATCTTCTGCATCTTGCATTCATCACCCTTTATGAACCCCACTTTATTTTAACGTGTAGATTCAAATACAAACCAACAATTTAAACCCATATTAGGGTTTAGATTTTCGATTTGGGTGGTCATGATGGTTGAGTGATGACGAGTGATGCGGCTTGGTGATCATGAGAATAAATATGGTGATAACATGAAATGCTAGTGAGGATGGGAAACGGAGCTTGTTTTTTTAAGGGGGGGGGGGGGGGGGGGGGGGGGATTTCCAAAGGATGATAATCACAATGATATGGGTAAAAATAGGAAGGGAATTTGATCATTTATTTTGAAAAAATGATCATTTGTGCAGTAAGTTTTAAGACAAGAACCAATTATATATTTTTAAACTTAAAAGAATAAACCACTAATTTTATATAAAATCACATGGATCAATCATGTATAATACAAGGCACTAGTGAATCTCGCATTGAAGTGCTCATTTCTGGTTTATCGATGGAGTTCATCGACAGATGAGAACATATCAAGGTATTAGTTACATTAATTTTTATTTTTGAACGACAAATTTGGATTACTGACGGACTACTGAAGTGTCATCGTACCACCAGCGAAACCACCCGATCATTTCCATCTCCACTAGATAATAATGTCTATACACCAATTTAGGAAGAAACCCAATAAATTTAGGAAAAACCGTCTTGTAAGAATCGAACCTAAGACCTAATGGTCCCTAAGATGCCACTAGACTGTAGTTATATTAATTGATATTAAATTATTAATATAAGAAGTAAAAAAGTTAAAATTTAAGGGTATGATTAGGAGTTTGATTATTTAAAAAATCATCCACGTCAATTGTAAACTTACTTTGTATAATTTACTCAAAAGTACTCCACTTGTTTTCTTGTGTTATGTCTTTTAATGCATTGACTATACACACAATATACTAAGTACCAATTTTACCTTGGTTCAATTTTCATTTTCAAGTTTATTTTTTCACTCAAAAATTTCTAAGTATTGTATTTAATGATATGAATCAATTTATTGATGAATTAAGAAAATAATGATATTGTATATTTAAATAAAGATTTTTAGCAACTATAAAAGTTTAGCGGCTCAACCAGAGTTGTTTTATTTTTAGATCTTTTAATATAAAAATAAAGTAGCAATTCCAGTAATAAAGGATTTCTAATATCACTGATATTCAACAAAGAAAGACAGGACGACAATCAGATAACAAAAGTATCTAAGATCTTCCATTCATCTCACAAAAGTGTAATATCTACTTTACTTGAGAATCTATCAAATTAAATATTTTATATTTGACCTTTATAATTATTTTTTATTATATAATAATAATAATAAGTAAATTAATTTTAACGATTTACGTTTACGAGATGTCTTTGTTTTATTGTTACTGTCAGGTTGTTTTTAAATATTCGTCATGTTGTACTTCTTAATTTGTCATACATATATTTTGCATTTGTTGGATTACTAGTTGATGCCGGTCAGCGTTGCGGGGCGATGGCCGAATAATGAGCGAGTGTTAGCTCATTGACACGAAAAACAATTAAATCGAGTCAATCAATTAAAAAAAACACTTTTATAGTTTTGATAAAAAAAAAAAACTAAAACAATGACAATATTGTAATTTTTAACTGAGGGAAAGTTGTATTTTTTGATCGTGGTAAAATCGTAATTTGCCAAAAGCTAAAGTCATGGCAGTACTGTAAATTTGAACCAGGGGAAAAATTGTAAGTTTTCAAAGGGGCAAATTCGTAATTTTAAACTTGGGGTAACAACGTAATATAAATTTGAACTAATGGCACAGGCGTAATTTTAAGTTGGAGGCAAAATCACAATTTTATTTTGAATTGAGGGCAAAATCGTAATTTTGAGCTCGGGGCAAAAACATAAATTTATTTTGAACTGGGGAAAAAATGTAATTTTGAAATGAGTGCGAAATCAGAATTTTTTAAACGGGGAAAAATCACATTTTTAACAGAGGACAAAATCATAATTTTTAGTTGTGGGCAAAAACAAATTTTTTTTTTTTGAACTGGGGCGAAAAGGTAATTCTGAGCTGAGGGCAAAACCACAATTTTATTTTGAATGGAGGGAAATTTCGTAATTTTGAGTTGAGGACAAAAGCGTAATTTTATTTTGAGCTGGGGACAAAACCGTAATTTTAAAGAGGGACAAAAACGTGATTTTAGAATGGATATAAAATAATAAACTGGTTGGTCCAATGGGAGAGTGACAGGCAAAGTCGTAATTTTGAATTGAGGGCAAGATCGTAATTTTGAGATGGGGACAAAAAGCGTAATTTTATTTTGAGATGGGGGCTAAAACGTAATTTTAAAATGGATATAAAACAATAAACGTGTTGGTTCAATGGGGGAGTGTCAGGCAGCTGCCTAACACTATTCCCCCAACTTAGTAATTGTATATATAGGGTAATATAATACAATAAAATAATAATAAAAGTAATAACAATAACATTATCAACATTCAACATTAACATTAATATTAACTAGTTTTATCATCCCACCGCGTTGCGGCTAACTTCTTGTATTATTTAGTTTGTGTTTACTTGTGTTTTGAAATCACTACGAGCGCGTTGTGCACGGAACCGTTGACAAGAATAAAAATAAAATGTAGAAAAAAACACCAAAAGATAACCGAAAGAAAATCAATCAAAAAAGTTGTATGGTAATGATGTTGTTCGTATGAAACTTGTAGTCAGAGATGAGCAAATGGTATTGGGTACCAGTACCAAATTTCCCGAACCCAAATATCTTAAGTACCAATTCAGTACTGACTTTTGGTGTTCCTGATATCGGTTCGCTACCTGTTTTTACCTTCATATACCTGTACCATGACCGGTATTTCGGTACCAGTGCCAATTCAGTATCGGTTGGCACCGAGCTCATCCCTACCTTTGAAACTAAAAAAAATTCATTAAAAGTTGAAGAAAATTAACAAAAAAAGTTGTACGAAATCATTGTTGTTCGTACAGTACCCGTGATCAGGGATGAGCAAATGGTACCGGTTAGCAGTACCGAATTTCCCAAACTAAAAGATTTTCAATATCAATTCGGTATCGACTTTCAACGTTTTCTGTACCAGGCTGGTAACGATTTTTACCTTCATGTACCGATACCGAACGGGAGCGTACCGATATTTTCGATACCAGTACCAGTTGACACCAAGCTTTTCCCGACCCGTGATACAAATTTAAAAATAATTATAATATAAAATGCACTAATGATACTGAACCAGAGCATACCAGTATCTTCGATACAGTGCCGGTTGACACCAGCCTTATCCAACTAAAAAAGTAAAGAAAAAAATTTATATATTATTATAATATAACAAAAATACTATCCATAAGGTTGTATTATCATTAAAAGTTGAAGAAAATTAACAAAAAAAGTTGTACGATATCGTTGTTGTTCGTACGGTACCCGTGATCAGGGATGAGCAAATGGTACCGGGTAGCCGTACCGAATTTCCCAAACTAAAAGATTTTCAATATCAATTCGGTATCGACTTTCAACCTTTTTCGTACCAGGCTGGTCACGATTTTTACCTTCATGTACCGATAGCGAACGGGAGCGTACCGATATTTTCGATACCAGTACCAGTTGACACCAAGCTTTTCCCGACCCGTGATACAAATTTAAAAATAATTATAATATAAAATGCACTAATGATACTGAACGAGAGCATACCAGTATCTTCGATACAGTGCCGGTTGACACCAGTCTTATCCAACTAAAAAAGTAAAGAAAAAAATTTAAATTTTATTATAATATAAAAAATACTATTTATAAGGTTGTATTATTAATATATAGGATAATATAGGATAATTATATATTATTATAATATAAAAATTACTATTCATAAGGTTGTATTATTAATATATATAAATAAATAAATAATATAAATAAATAAATAAATAAACTAAAAAAGTAAAGAAAAAAATTTAAATATTATTATAATATAAAAAATACTATTTATAAGGTTGTATTATTAATATATAGGATAATATAGGATAATTATATATTATTATAATATAAAAATTACTATTCATAAGGTTGTATTATACTATTCATAAGGTTGTATTATATAATATAATATAATATAATATGATATGATAATATTAATATTAATATTAATATTAAGAGAAAAATGCCCGGATAGTCCCTGTGGTTTCGCATTTTTTCACCTATAGTCCCCAACTTTCTAAAACTACCTGAATAGTCCCCAAGTTTTCAATTTTTGTTCCCGGATAGTCCATAGGTCTAACTTCAGTTTGTTTTCTCTGTTAAGTGGGTGTGAAATGACAAAAATACCCTTTCCTTTAAAAGGCTAAACCACAGGGACTATCCGAGCATCTTCTTCATCTTCTTCAAAACCCTAGCCCCCATTAGTTTTATCTCACAATATACACACACATAACCTGCATAACCAAGAGAGAGAGAGAGTGAGATTCGACCGAGAGAGAGAGAACCGAGGGAGAGAGAGGCGAGATCGAGACGGGTGGTCTCTGGCCACCTAGTCGCGACGGCAGGGAGGTGGTTCGAGTGGAGGTATGGTGGGTGATTGATACGTGATGACGATGGTGGTGGTACAGCGGTGGAGCAGTGGTGTGTGGTACAGTGGCGGCTGGTTACGGCGGACGGGTGGTGGCAGTGACCGGGTCTGATCAGAAGGGAGGCGATAGCAGATCCCAACCTACACCCACACCTCTGTCAAAACCCAAATCAACAACCCCCAACCCCACCGATCAATCACCGGCGACGAGCATGAAGATAACGAAGTAAAGGAAGCCAGATCTTGTCGGAGAAACATCTATAGAATTCTTTAGATCTCGATCTCCACACTGAATTGCTATTACCTTCATCATACCAATCGTTTTGCATCTTCAACAACTCCAAATGTCTTCTTGTTGTTAAGCAAATCTGCAGTTGTTTGATTAGTAGATTATATATAAATTGATGCTAGAGGTTAGAAATTGATATTGTTTGTTTGTTGTTGAAGGTGAGTTGCCGGAGTTATTGCAGGTTATATGTAAACAGGGAAAAGATGAGGAACAGGGGAGACTTTTGTTGTTTTGTAATGTGTAAACAGGGAAAAGAAAAAGGAAAAATGGAAAGCTATTGCAAGTTATGTGATTAAATGTAACACCCTTAATTTTACCCTTGATTTTAGTAAAATATTGTTTAAATAACCTAACTTTCATAACAAAGTTCATAAGTTACATCAAACTTAGTCAACTAATAACTAAGTTGAAACATTTAAAAAGATGTTTAAAATATGTTTACATCCCATACACAAAAGTTTTAAAGATTCAAAACATAGCGGAAGCTTCAAAATGTAGTGTTCGGTTCTTCATTAATCACTTGATCGCCACCCGTAAGATCCACCAATTTACCTATGATCAAAACCGTTAAAAACATTAGTTTTGACGTTGTTATATAATATAATCACAAGGTTTAACATCACATTGGAAATAATAAAAATATAAAAGCTATTCTGGATCCACCGTAAATTACGGTATCACCGTAATTTACGGTGAGTCCTGGAAATGTTTGGTCACCGTAAACCAGGAGATCCACGCCGTAACATATCTGACCTTTACCGTAAATTACGGTACTACCGTAATTTACGGTAGTACCTGGAAATCCATGTCTTGTTTGTTTTGTTCATTTCACTCAAACCCAACTCTTGGAGTTCACTTTTCTAACAAACCACTACATCAATTTCTAGTATTTCAAACATGTTATATATTAACCAATATCAAAGAACAATCCATCATATTCCGGAGCATTAATCATGTTTTACGTGATTATTTGACCCGTTTGGCTTGTCTAAGGAATCCTCCTATATGACGACTACCAACGAGTACCAACCGAATTTAATCAATCAATCAATATAACGACTTCATCGCTTAATTCAAAACAACTCTTATTCAAAAATTCAATTACACATTAGAATCATCAAATCTAATAAATGTAACGGGTCAAGTTACATACCTTAACGCACGCCCTTCAACCGCGAATCACCACCAGCTTGTCCACTCGACGTTCCGGTATCTTGTCCTATAGAGTTCAATTCAAGACATGTTTAGAACTCTCTTTAGACCTCACTTCGCATATTATACCGAAACATCATAATTATGCGTTAAAGCTTTAAATTTCTATTTCTTAAGCCTTCTTTGAGGCATTTCTACAAACACTATGAGGGCAGAATTTCTACATCATTTGCATTTAAGTTCATAGTTTGCTAGCTAGTTAACTTAACATCAATAAAGCCCTCATATAGCATTTTAATCATCATACCTTTCTGAAATCACTTTTCTATAATCAATTTACACTAGGATAATCATCTAAACCCTAGTGTTCATCATCATCATGTAAAACCCACAACCCACCTTCAAGGTGTTCATGGAATTTTCCTGAATTTGAGCATGATCTCACATGTAGTTGTCTAGGTTTCACTCCTAGACACTATATCATCCCTAATCTAATCACATAACTCACATGCAACATCAAATTTCAGATTTTCCAAAATCATGAGATTTTCAAGTTTAGAGATTTCATTAGATTTTACATACCTTATGATCCTCTTGCGATGAGGATCACGATTCTAGGCTCGGATTTCGTTTTGGACCAGAATTGCACATCAAATTTGAGAGTTTTAGTGATTTTAGGGTTTGGAACTAAGGGGGTGTCGACCTGGTCTTTCCCCTGATCGACCAACACCTCTTTTGGGGGTGTTTGGTTTATTTTAATTTGTTTTAACAATTTAAGTTTCAATTTTGTCAACTTAGGCCCCTCAACTTTGTCCTACTTATTGTTTAGTAGCCTTTAACCCTATTATAGGCTATTTCTAGTCTTGTAACTAACTAGGTTAAAAGTTCCTAGTTAATAAATTCTTGTCTATTTATACTTTATAGTTACAATATAAAGTTTTATATTTTCGGGGTGTTACATTAAACAAGTTATGTGCTAATTTATCCTCCGAATGAGTGATTTACGATAAGTTACAGTGGTGGGGGTTTTGGTGCTCGGAGTAACAGTGGGGGGGGGGGTTGGTGCTCGGAATTGTGTGGTCGGCCGGAGTTACAGCGGTGGGGGTTTGGGGTGCTCGGAACAATCGGTGAGGGTGGGTTTGTCGGAAAGACAGAAGGAAGGAGGGGGATATGGGTGGGGATGGGTAGGTTGAAGTTCAGATTGATGGTGGAGGGTGAAGGAGGGTGATGGTGAGTGGAGGTTGAAGATGAAGTGTGGTGGTGGGGTTTTTCTCTAAAAATGAAGAAGATACTCGGATAGTCCCTGTGGTTTGGCCTTTTAAAGGAAAGGGTATTTTTGTCATTTCACACCCACTTAACAGAGAAAACAAACTGAAGTTAGACCCAGGGACTATCCGGGAACAAAAATTGAAAACTTGGGGACTATTCAGGTAGTTTTAGAAAGTTGGGGACTATAGGTGAAAAAAGGCGAAACCACAGGGACTATCCGGGCATTTTTCTCTAATATTAATATTAATAATAGTAATAATAATAGTAGATGATGTTGGAGTGATCAGTTGTTATTGATGATTTCAGATTTATGGGTTGTTTATTTACCTTTTAATAAGATTTTTAATGGTTCAGACTTCTTACTGGTTCAACACTTAATGCTTCAGACTCTTTGTTTCAGGAGCAGATATCTGAATGGTTCAGACATTTACCTCTGAATGGTTCAGACATTCACCTCTGAATGGTTAAACATTATACAGAGTCTGAATGGTTAAGACCTCTAATCTGAATTGGTCAAACATTTGGCTCTGAATGTTTAAGCATTATACCGGCTCTTAATGGTTCAGACATCTTATTAGTTCAGCACTTAAACATTCAGAAGTTGTCAAAGAACTCCTTACTTTTGTTTGTGGTTTAAGACAGTGTGATTAATCTCTTGAGGATGGTTAGCCAATAGTCACTAAGCAAGGTGGTAGTGACGCTTCAAATTACATATAAGTCTTTCAATACTAAATATAAATGTTTTTACGGTTCTTTACTTATAATTATTATGTATTAAACATATTCTTAATAGTAATAAGTGTTTTATCGAGTACACTAATTACACATCGGTTTAGTTTTTCTTTTTACATAATATAAGAATGGGTGGAGATACAATAGGAAGTTTATTTGGCTAAGAAGGCTAGGAAGTGATTTTGACCATCCATTTAGTTAATCAAGAGCTAAGATTAAATGATGGAGATTGAAGGGAAGAAAAGAGGCGCATGGGTTTGTTTAGGGGCATTCTAGTCAATCTAAGGCAATAGTTTCTCTCTCCTCAAATTCCCCCCTCCCATTTTTTAAACGTTAATAACTCTTTCATACGACATTTTTTTTTATAAAAATTGCACCAAAAAAACGAGCATTTTTTATCTTTAAAACGAGTATACTATTGCTATATTTTCGTTTTTTTTAAAACCCAGTTGCGTAAAACGCAATAGAAAAACCCCCAGTTACATAAAACGCAATGAAAAAAAAACCTAAAAAATGACATTTTTCTAAAACGCAATAGCCTAAAAACTCAAAGAAATGTCTTATTTGTAAAACGCAATGGCCAGAAAACACAAATAAATGTCTTATTTCTAAAACGCAATAGCCTAAAAACTCAAAAGAAAATGTACTTTCTAAAACGCAATGGACTAAAAACACATAAAATGTGTTTTTACCTAAAACGCAATGCACCAAAAACACAAACAAATGTCTTATTTATAAAACGCAATTGCCAGAAAACACTTAAAATGTATGTTTTCTAAAACGCAATGGACTGAAAACACATAAAAAAATGTTTTACCTAAAACGCAATGCACAAAAAACACAAAGAAATTTCTTATTTGTAAAACGCAATGGCCAGAAAACACTTAAAAATGACTCATTCTAAAACGCAATTGCCTAAAAAACAAAAGAAAGTATTCTCTGTAAAACGCAATGGACTGAAAACACCTAAAAAATGTTTTACCTAAAACGCAATGCACCAAAAACACTTCAAGAATGTGTTTTTCTAAAACGCAATGGCCAGAAAACACATAAAAATGTTTTAGTTCTAAAACGCAATTGCCTAAAAACACAAAAGAAAGTGTTCTCTGTAAAACGCATTGAACCATGACAATAGTTTTGTCTGTGCTGTGAATTGTCTGTGCTGTGAACTGTCTCAACCAATGCAGTTTACGAGCCAGGGGCTTTGCCCCTTGGACCCCGCCAGGGGCTGCCGCCCCTGGGACCCCGCTACCAGGGCCGGACTCCCGCCAAGATCGTAAAACGCAATGACTAAATCAAAAACCCAGATCGTAAAAATGAAATTAAAGAATTTCTTACATGGATCGAAGTGATTTCTTCAACAATTGACGAATTTTGAATGATTGAAACACTTATCAGCGCTAGAATCGAACGAATCGAGTGATTATCTTCAAAATCACCAGACAAACGAGATTTTGTATGAAATTAAACTGGGTTTTCTTCAAAAAAGCTGAAGAACACGTTGATCGGGTGTTTGAATCATTGATTGGTGACGAAAATCGCACTATAATGTAGTGATTATTGAGATAGAAAGTGAAGAAATGGTTGAAGATTGTGGGTTTTGAAAATGGTGGGTTTTGAAGTTACTGGGTTTTGAAAAGGAAGAAGAAAGAGTTGGATTGAGTAAAATACATTTTCTCTTTATTTTAAATGTTGCCACATGTCATAATCCTATTGCTTCCTACACTTCCTAGCCAAAATAAACTTCCTATTTGATCCTTTCCCATATAAGAATATACACACACATGTTTGTTATAATAAACAAATTGAATATAGAATAGTTGTTGTTGACTTTAATAGTATATTACCATGAATCCCATCAGTTTGTTATGAAGTTCTAAAATTTAGGGTTTGTGTTGACTGTGACTAAGACAAAGTTTCTAACAAAACATTATCGATCCTTTGATGATTTTAAGACAAAAATCGACTAACTTCGCCCTACCACTGGATTTTCGAGAAAGGAGATGGAAGAAATTTCAAATTACGTTAAGAGAGAGAGATAGATGGAAAATCAGATGAGAGAGGGAGAAGAGAGAGAGTTTATATAAATCCTTTTATTTTTTGTTTTTTATAAAACAGTCCCTCATTAAAAGTTCTTTACACAATACCCCCTTAAGAAAGTGAAATGATAAGAATGCCCTCATATGCAAGGCACATGACCATACTTAACCAAAAAATCTAACTGGGTTAGAGTTAAATGACATAACGTGCAAGATTTTGAAACGTTAAGGACAAAACCAGTCAATTTTGAAGTCAAATGACACCGCCTGCAATTTGGTACATACATAAAAGACAAAACTTGTAATTTACTCTTTATTATGTATACAAATTTATTTATTTTTAGAATATTAATTTCTTTCTCTATCATTCTTTTCCACTAGATGATTATAGTTATATGATAATCGTTAAAAGATGAGGTACCAAGTCATCTATATCAAAACAAGAACTTGGAATCCAAATACCAACTTCTTTTAACATCTTAAATTATTTTAAAAATACTATTTTTAATTTATCGTAAATGTTAAAATCTAAAATTTCTTTAATTCACACGATGAGGGGTTAAAAATATTACATCGGGAAGAAAACATAAATATAAAAGGAAGAACACACATGCATCATGCATGATTTTTTTTGTCATGTAAGCAAATGACAGTTGTTTATAGATGAAAAACAAAACATAAAAGTCAATATTTGTTGAGGAAAAAGATGTGTTTAAATATAAAAAGTAGACCAACTTATGATATTATTAATATTAATTAATATCTATTAATAAACCAATTATTAATATCTATTAATAAACCAACTAGAATGAATAGTGGCAGGTAGGTGATTCACTTACCTGCCTTTCTCCTTCACGCTCTTGGTGTCCTTCGGTCTGCCACGTTGTCGAAGAGTTTGACACCTGTTTTCTAGGTTTGATCTTTCTGGCTTATCTCTTCATCTCATCTCTGTGAATATTTCACTTTTTTGTTTGTCTGTTGATGGATTTCTCTGATGATCTTGTGCTGAAAATGGTCCGACGATGGTGATGACGGAAGATCGTTTTGGTGTACGATGGTAAACCTGAGGTCGATGGCTTATGGAAGTTGCTCCGATGATGGCGTAGCTGGAGCGTCTTTGAGGTTTACGTTGCTAAACCCTAAATCGCTAGATTTGGTGCGGCGTTGGCCATAAGGAAGGGCTTTTAGGATTTTTGATACTAAGCCCTAAATCATTCATTATAGGACATGCTTGTGTCGTCTCTTAGGGTTTACAATAATAAACCCTAAATTTTTCACTGGTGCACACGAGGCTATGATGAGTCTCAAAATCAACTCAGTATGTTGCCATGGCGTGGCAGCTGGGGAGGATGGCAGGTTATCACCTGCAACCCCTATTGCAGCCATGGTGGCTTGGTCCTTTTGCATTCTCTGAGCCTCACAAGTTTTCAAATGTTGTTTGGAGATTAGTATTTGGTTTTCTTCATGCTGAATAAACCTAACTGTTAGAAATGTTCAGCCGGATCCCACTGTGGTACATGAGACGGTGGATGAGATTAATATATGTTGTATGTATGTGTGTTTTGTAGGCATATATTCACCAAACGCTTACCGTGGGTTTGTATGGGAGTTCATTAAAGTTCCAGAGAGAATCAGGTTGTTTCCTAACTTTGCATCTTTTGCTGGCATGATAAGTTTTTTAACTGTTTTATTGGTTTCTTGTGAAAATCCAAAAGAAAAGAAAAGAAGTTACAATCTGTTGTAACGAATCATTTTGAAAAAAAAAACTATAGAAATGTGAACACCTATAAATATTTGGTCAGAGTTGCGGAAAGGGATGGGCTGGGTAACGAGTCAAAAGATGTACTTTTTTATTTAGATCTAAACGGGTCAAGTTGAACGGAATTCTGTCTCATTTTCTTTGATGATCAATATATATTACTCCAATAGCAAGCTAATATTTTGAATAAAACGATTCAAGTGGAGTTTAAGCACTAAAAACACACATTTGGGCGGATTTTGAGTTTTGACCTGTTATTTATTTGTTTGTTTTATCTCTTACAAATAGAGCATATCCTGAAGCAACCCAATCATTAGTACGTTGGCTGAAATTGCAATTTCTTATGACTATCTTGCCTACTACTTGTAAAGAAGTGTTTCTTCATTTTATTTTTGGCAATAGCAGTCGTCTGTTTTCATAGATATAATGAATTATTATAAAAGTATGACATTTGACTTAAGACTGACTACAAATATACAATCATCAGTTTTGTTTAACATGACTGATTTTACAATATACACCGTGAACCATACTTGAAATCATCAAATCAGGTGAGGATTTCAAGATTGGTACATCTACAACGATGCTAGAACAGGGGACTTACCAACGCTATGCCTATATATCTAGCCAGGTATGTTTGTTCGTTGACTTTTCAAAGTAAACATGTAGGAGGCGGACTCATACGTGTGTGACTATTTGGAATATGGATTAGCTTGGTTGTGTTTTAGTTTAGAACTTGATCCGGTTTTGACCCGCAACTCAACATATGTGGAACGCGTTTTGGTTAGCGTCTTTAGACGTCGAGTTTTTTATGCAAATTGTATGGACATTTCCTTCGGATGTCGAGTTTTTTGATGCAAATTGTATGGACATTTCCTTTGACTCTTTGAGAACATGAGGAACATGGACATTGTACCAAGAAAATTTAGTGTTTATGGTATCAAGGTTATATTAGACTGCATACCCGCAGCTCTTTAAACCGGGTTCGGCTCTATATTAATGAGACATAGGTATGGAATGGTTAGCCTGCATTCGTCAATATTCTGAAAGTTGTGGATGCTTTGTTGTTATTTCCCATTGATAGTTTTCTTAATTGTTGTTTGGCAAATTAATCTGTTTTTTTTTTCTTTTGCATGAATTAGCTTACAATTTTCCAATCTGTTATCAATCAACGTTAGTTATTATTACTCTATGCAGATATGTATTAGTGTTTTTCCCAGATTATTGACTTATCATACATGTCTTATCATACATGTCTTAATGAGTTTGCATTTTCATTTCAGTCTTAAGTGTATTGTAAATTGTTATATTTGAGATTTAGTAGATGCCAATCAAAGCTTTCTAAATTTGTTTAATTTTGGTTATTATTTTTCTACATTGATGCATTTGTTTATTGTTGGTGAAGTTGAAGTTATTTATGGCATTGATCTGGATACTTCAGTTTTCCTAGCCCATGGAATCTTAATAACTTGCCAAAATTACAAGGGTCAATGCCTGTGCTGTTCACCATAACTTTGCCGGTGTTATTGTTACCTTGGCTTTACATGGGGATGCTATTTTCGTGTTTTTGCTGGCGCTTCGAAAACCATTGCTTCTATATAGAATTATTACGATTGGTATGTTGGTTATTGGAATTTTAATATAGTGTTAAAGTTATGTATTATCTCGAAAATGTGATGTTCATGTTTTCCACATTTTTGCATACTTTCAGGGGAGAGCCCGAATGTTGGTATAGTGTCCTTGGTAGTGAAGCCGGTGCTTTTGGAAGCTAGGTCCTTATTGCATATCATGGCATTTCCTGTTGGATAGCTAAAATGCTACGACAGTTTTAGTTTTAGTTTTTGGTATTGCTTATTAGAACATCATGTTAAATTTTAAAGTTAAATTTGTATTTTTGTGCGTTTTTTTTTTTTAATTTATTCGCTAGATTTTTACCGTGTCCGTTCTATACCTTCGACTCATCAGTTAACATATGTACCATAGATTTTTTCGAGTTTGCGAGTGCCTATACTTCTACGAAACGCATGGTTTCCACTTACCATTACGAAATGAATTGATACCGATCGGTGATCGCCCTTGGCGCAACGCGCCAGTTTGATAAGACTAGTTATTCTAAATAATTACTTGAAGGCAACAACCAATTTAAATCCACAACCTAACGAGGGGTTGTGGTGGATTATATATATGCTTATTCTCCAAATGCAATTTAATTGTATATACCAAAAAACATTAAAAAGTAACATGATGATATATTGCTATTATTAGGGGTGGGGGTGCTTCACTTTCCATCACTCACCACACACAATCATGTTCCGTCACGTCATCGAACTTGCTTCCATCACTAGTGATGAATTTTAGTGGGGGGTGTCCATCACTCACCACATGTGAAGGAGAAGGAAACAAGGAGTGAAGGAGAAGGAAACATAGACTGTTTGGGAAGAAATCTTCAACGCATTGTCACCACCACGCGTTATCATCACTACACGTGGTCACATTCAATGGCGGCGGTGTTCCACGCGTGGTCACCCAACCACCACGCACCATAACGTAGCGCCCCGCCTACCCTTATAGGGTATAATACATAAATAGGGTATATTTGAGGGTTTAAAACCTTAGCCACTAGTGTTACACCTCATCATGTCACAACACCTCTTATCTTAAAATTAATATGGTGAAACCTCATTGACTCTCTTAGGCTTCATTCTAAGTTGCATCCAAATTCGATCACGTTTTTGGGAACCCTGTTCGGGAACCCTAATTGCCCACTGTTCTTGTGTCATAGTTGAGCTGTTGCGGATCATGTTATCCATGTTTATATGCCACGCGCGCAGTGGCGAATCTACTGCCATGGTTGGTTGGTACTTTTTGTTGAGAGCTTTGTAATTTGGTTTTGTATCTTGACATTACTAAGCAATTTGAGTTTTGTGTTATTAATGATTGATTTAGGCTTAAGGTATGCACATATGCGTTTTTATAAAGGTATGCAAATGTTCATAACACTTTATACACTTATTTGTTGTTATTAATTTAACATATGCCCATACCTTTAAAAGCGATGCATGAATATTTGTGTATATAATGTTATTATCTTTTGACTTGTTATTTAATTTGAGTAGGTGTATCATATGTTTGAGACATTTAAAAAAGTATCTATACTTTTCTTCTATACACGTGTATTTTTTTTCTTTAATAATTGACTTTTAAAGGTTTTGGTGCGCTAAGTGATGTAGGGATGAGCAAATCCCGATCCCGTTCCGATCCCGAATTTCGTCAAAACTGGGTACCGATACCGAAATATGTCGGTATGGTACGGTATGGTATCGGTACGGTAGCGGTATTTGAAGGTAAAATTCGGTATTTTACCGGTACCGTACCGAACCGGTAACCATCCCGAAAATACCGATACCGAAAATGCCAAAAAGTGGATACCGTTTCCAGTACCGAAAAAATTCGGTACGGTATTTTCAGGATCGGGACGGGATCGGGATTTGATACCAAATGCTCATCCCTAATGTGATGACAAGGGTGCGTCCAAACATGTTACAATGGCGTATCTAACTCACTACTGACGCTACTCTGATTGTCTCAGTTCTACGAAATTAATGACGCTGCTCCAATGGTCTAGTGGTTGGAAAGACGTGGATTTTTCTTTGAGACTCAAGTTCAATCCTCACTAGTGCCATATTTGGTGGATAAAGGTAATGAAGGCTAGTTCTTCCAGACCTTAGGTCAAGAGTTCGAGCCCGAGCCACCCCGGGTTTTAGTCCACCGTTCGTTACGCCAGAGAGATTCTCTCTTGTGGCGGCACAAGCCCTGCCACTTGCCGTGGGTGGTATGGTTTCCCGGAGAACACCGTTTACCAAACTCTGACGCCAACGTGGGCCCGGTTAAGATAACATAGTCTAGCCAGAGTGAGGTTAGGCCCTCTCTTTGAGAGGGTGTAAGATATGTCTCTCAACTCTTAAAATTTCTCATCACTAAAATTTTGTATTTGCTAATATATGTGTTAATTCCTAAAGTAATATAGGTTAAAACACCCCTCATGCCTTAATTATTTACTGTGGTTAATCCAAAAATTCATAAGGATCACGTGATTTGTTCATTGCCCCATGATGCAAGTAGAAACAAATCTCATTCCTTACACATCTACCACTAAATCCAACATTTGCTACCCGGCCCTCATTTCTATCGCCACAAAAACTAAAAACAACCTTACCTTTCTTCACTCATTAACAACAATTTCATATTTTATACCACACATGTTATACCATAAATAACCAACTTACATCAATTATTTGTCCGTTTTGATGATTATAATCAAGGCCGTCACCGACATTGTTAAAAAAAAATAGGCTCTGAGCGAGATAAAAAAAACCTGGGTCCTGTCCGCCTTCAATATTATACTAACTTTCATCAATTCATCTTGCTTATATAACTTCAATATTATACTAACTTTCATCAATTCATCTTGCTTATATAAACTATAAAACTAATAACTGTAAAGCCTATTAGTCTAAATATATAAAATATTTGACTATAAAGTTTAAACATCTAAATTAATAAAAAGCAATCAATTAGAAAACGCCATACAAGCTAAGCGACTAAGAAGATTAGAATTTAGCCAGAATAATAAACCTTAGAAAATACTATGGGATCATCACATGAATTATTTCTCTTTAACGAAGCACTAATAAGAAATGATGTTTTTAGGGAGAGGTTAGAAGTAGCTACTATATCAGACAAGATAAAGGAGGGAATATTGAGATGGTTTGGGCATGTGAAGAGGAGACAGACGATAGAGCCAGTTAGAGTGGTTGAAACTCTCGAGGTGGAGGGGAGGAGGAGTAGAGGCAGACCCAAAATTACTTGGGATGAGCGGATTAGGCAGGATTTGCAAAGATTGTACCTCTCTGAGAACATGATCCATGGTAGGAGCTCGTGGAGACATAGGATTAAGGTTAAGGATTTCTAGGAGAGGGTACAATTGTGTTTTTAGGTGTAGTATATGGTCGTAGATATGTAACTATGTGTATAGGCTGTTTATGTTGTTATATTTATCTTGTTTTCCATGCACTCTTTCACCACTCATGTTATATTGGTAGCTTCACACACACACCCCCCCTCATTTTCTATTTATTTCTTTCTTTCCTGGGTGTTTTGAAGTCGAGGATCTCACTGGAAGCTGTCTCTCTATCCTTAGGGGTAGAGATAAGGTGTGCCTACATCCCACCCTCCCCAGATCCTACCAATAACTTTGCTATTTGTGTGATTTTACTAGGTATGATTGATTGATTAATGAATTGTTTTTGGGCCTAGAAGGGGCCT
The DNA here is from genome assembly GCA_030545235.1 of Helianthus tuberosus. Taxonomy (NCBI): domain Eukaryota; kingdom Viridiplantae; phylum Streptophyta; class Magnoliopsida; order Asterales; family Asteraceae; genus Helianthus; species Helianthus tuberosus. The sequence continues at coordinate 88,279,050 of CM060405.1, forward strand.
GTCCAATTTTCCAATAAAAAAAAATAAAAGCAAAAAAAACTGACTGAAGTTGAATGGTTGCTTTGCCACTAAACTGCAGAGGTAATACTTACCAAAGCAATCAAGTTACAGCTTAATATTCACTTTAAATTTTTATATAATTCTTTTTAAACAAACAAGTCGGGTCCTCTTACGTTTTTGGCCCTGAGCCGGGTAGAGGTATTTGGAACCCGATTTACCTCTCCCGGGGATCCACTTTCTGACATGGTAATTTCGAGAGAATGGAGCTACACTACTAGGTCTTTTGAAGAAAAATAGTGGCGTAGCCCCACGGTGGGCACCAACTTGTTGATGCAACAAATAATAGACCAAGTATAGTAGCTGGGCTGGTTAGGCAAAAGGGTTGAAGGGTTCAACTTTGCCTAACGCAGGTCGTGGGGTCCCCCCACGTTTGCAAGATTTGGAGAGAGGTTCACTAGTTTAATTTTGTTGTTTCCTCGAGATCCTCCACTGAAGTGTGTTCAGTTTCAGATGTAGGAGCAAAGGGAATATGTGTGTTGAATGTGAAAGAAAGTGACTTGCACGAAGCAAGTACTCAAGAACAATGACCAGAGATTCGCCAGGAATCAGAGCTGATCTTAGAATGTTTTTCACACTTAATGAACCGTCATATTTATAGAGAAAGCCATCACTCAAAGAGGAAGCTGTTTGACTAGTGAACATGCTTGCAGTGGGGGTTTTGCCCTTTTAGGGGTTGAAACCTTTTGACCTGCGGATAAAAGGCTGTGCTCTGTGAACTCGTGTTACTTTTGCGGCTGGGGAGTTTGGTGAAGCAATCAGAGATGTGACTACCTACTGTTCATGTATTGTTTTATCCAAACTCCTGGATTTCCAACCTTTGAACCTTTTAACCTTTTAAGCTTTAATGTGTCTGTTATGAATCTGGATATGAGCCAGACAAGCCCAACAAACCAGCCCAGTTTAGGTGGCCCAACAAGCGAATGGATCTATGGAACGTGAAGGCAGACTCGCTTTATATATTCCCGAGAGATTCAAGGATGGGATTATGATGAATGTTTACTGAAATTAAGTGTTCTCCTCCCATCTCAGATCTATATCCGTCTTCCCATCATCTTCTAAAGTTTGTTTACTGTATTGATTCCTACATCTTTTAGTTGTAATCCTTTCATTAATACCAAGAACTACATCTGTTCATTGTCTATTTGATTAAGTAATTGGTTGTGTTAAATATCAATTCACAACATTGGTGCTTTCATTGATCCTTAGCATCGATGGCTTTGGAAGATCTCGAACCACAATTACCTCATTTCACTGGCTCTAATCCTAACTCGTGGATCTCTCAATCTGAGCTATACTTTCAATTTTACTCAATCTATGGTGATGAACGATTCTCATACGTTATTGAAGTATTCGAGGATGGACCATTCTACTGGTTCAATTCCTGGTTTCGGAGCGATAACCTCACATGGAACGATTTCACCACTGCAATGCTTCATCGATTCTGTTCTTCGTCCTTAAAAGCTGTTGATATCGTTGTCAATTTGTCCCCACCACTATCTGCTCTCAAGGTGTTTGATGAAATGTCTGGTGGTATTGAAAATAAAAATGACAAAGAAGTTCATGAAGCCATTGATAACCAGGTATTAGCAATCCAAACAGAATCAGTGGTTGATATTAATGTGTCTCTAGGTGTTAAGGATACTCAAATGGATATATGGAATTATATTTCTTTGATTGAAAGTGTTAAACCTTGTATCAATATAGTATGGCTTGATGATTCGAAAAGAAATGATATGGTCGAAACCAAAGTGTGTGATGTTGTTGATTCAATAGTTATTGAGTCCTTTGCATGGAAACCAGGTTGGATTGAGAATAATGTCCATGGATCGGAACACTTGAAGTTATTGCTTGTTCATAATCCTAACCAGTGGATTGTCGAGCCAACATATCCTTCGATTGCAATGGATCCACTTAGAACTATTAGTTGTTCACTTATAACTAGTACGGGTAAGGTTTACATTCTTGATCATTTGGTGTTTTCGCAGCAGAATTGTTTGTCATTGCGAAGGGGAAATCCATTCCAAACCTTGATGGTTGCTGTTAGTTCCACACTTATCCTATACATTTTAACGGGTACTATTCAGATAGACTTAGATATTGTTCCTAGTCCAATTTTTATTGCTACATCTTATCTTACTCGAGTTACTAGCATGTTTGAACCTGTTGGTGAGATAATTCTCTTGGCCCATACATTGATTTTAGGCATGTTTTCTCCTGTTTGTACTACTGCTATACAGAATTCTGCGACTCTTGTTGCAGCGTTTTCCTTTCATAGCATATTCTTACCACTTATGGGACTAGTTACAGGAGACACGTATGCAATTTTATTTGTGCTTATGTTCCGCCTAGGTGTAACACCCTTAAATTTTCACTTGATTTTAATAATAGATTTATACCATTTCAAATAAGATATTGCTTAAGTAATATAACTTTCAATAAGGAAGTTCATAAGTAGCATCAACCTTAGTCAACTAACGACTAAGGTAAAACGTTTCAAAAGTTGTTTAGAAATTGTTTACAACCCATACACAAAGTCTATCAAAGATTTAAAACATTGCGGAAGCTTCAAAATGGTGTTTGGTTTTGATTTTTATTAAAATTAATATTATAGTTTCAGTTCTTACAACTTAGGCCCTTCCATTTTGTTAAACTTTTAGTCTAGTTGCATTTTAACCCTATTATAGGCTATTTCTAGACTTGTACCTAACTAGGTTAAAATTCCTAGTTAGTCAATTCTCATTTATTTATACTTCATAATTCTAATATAAAGTTTTATATTTTCGGGGTGTTACAAGTCCACCCCCTTAAAAGGGTTTCGTCCCCGAAACCGAAGTACGTACCAAATAATGTAGGGTAGAGTCGTCGAATCTCTTCCTCGGATTCCCACGTAGTGTCCGAGCCTTTTCTATGCTCCCATTTGATTTTGACTTGGTCGATTTGTTTATTTCGTAAGTGTTTGACCTTTCGATCTAAAATCTCCACCGGTCTCACAGCGTAATTCAGACTATTATCCACTTCGATATCATCGTAATGGATATAGGCTGTTTCGTCTGCTAGGCACTTTCGTAATTGTGACACGTGAAACGTGCTATGAATTCCACTTAGTTCCTCCGGTAGCTCAAGGCGGTAAGCTACCTTGCCGACCCTTCCGATGATTTTAAATGGCCCAATAAACCTCGGGCTTAGCTTCCCCCTTTTTCTGAATCTAATAACACCCTTCCATGGGGAAACTTTTAGCATAACCATGTCGCCAACATGGAATTCGATTGGCCTATTCCTTTTATCAGCATACGCCTTTTGCCTGTCTTGAGCAGCTTTCAAATGTGCCCGAACCACATCAATCTTTTCATTAGTGGCTCGTACTATATCTTGGTGAGCAAGTTCACGTGGACCCACTTCACCCCAACATACCGGGGTTCGGCACTTTCTACCATAGAGCATTTCATACGGTGCCATCTTAATACTAGATTGGTAGCTATTATTATACGAAAATTCGACTAACGGTAGGTGAACATCCCAACTTCCTCCAAAGTCGATTATACACGCCCGTAGCATGTCCTCCAGTGTTTGTATTGTTCTTTCACTCTGTCCATCTGTTTGAGGATGGTACGCAGTGCTAATGAACAATTTGGTTCCCATTTGCTCTTGGAAATCTCTCCAGAAATTTGAAGTAAACCGGGTATCCCTATCAGACACGATGGATACCGGTACCCCATGACGTGCTATTATTTCATTAGTGTAAACTTCTGACATCTTTTCGGATGTATAAGTCTCACGGATCGGAATGAAGTGAGCGCTTTTCGTCAATCTATCCACCACTACCCATATGGCATCGAAACCACGATTTGTCTTAGGCAACTTGGTCAATAGGTCCATTGTAATATGTTCCCATTTCCAAACCGGAATTTCTAACGGTTGGAGTTTGCCGTATGGTTTCTGGTGCTCCGCCGTGACTTGTAAACATGTCAAGCATTTTTCCACATACTTCGCCACATCCCTCTTCATTCCAGGCCACCAATAATTTTGTTTCAGATCATTGTACATCTTGGTCGCACCCGGATGAATTGAATATCGGGATTTATGAGCTTCATCAAGTAGAAGCGCCTTCACCCCACAAATATTTGGATTCCATATCCTCCCGGATCGAGTCTTCAACCCGTTATTCCCATCCGACAAATCTTTCAACTGACCGATTATTCTTTCTTTCTTCCAATTCTCTTCTTTCACTGCTTCTAATTGCGCCTCTCGAATACGTTCAAGTATACCCGAGGTCACCACGAGCTGCATCGACCTTACTCGTATTGGGACATAGTCCGCTTTTCTGCTCAGAGCATCCGCCACTACATTTGCCTTTCCGGGGTGATAATGTATTTCACAATCGAAATCTTTTACTGTTTCTAGCCATCGCCTTTGTCGCATATTTAACTCCTTCTGATCGAAGAAGTATTTCAAGCTCTTGTGATCGGTGAATATGGTGCACTTTACCCCGTATAAGTAGTGCCTCCATATTTTTAAGGCAAATACCACCACAGCCAACTCAAGATCGTGCGTGGGATATTTCTTCTCGTGTATCTTCAATTGCCTCGAGGCATAGGCTATTACCTTGCCCCGTTGCATCAACACGCACCCGAGCCCTGATAGTGAAGCATCCGAATAAACCACCATGTCTTCGACTCCGTCCGGCAATGTCAGTACCAGAGCTTGAGTTAACCTTTCTTTTAGCGTTTGAAACGCTCTTTCTTGATCGATACCCCAAATGAACCTTTATTTCTTCCGGGTTCGCTTTGTTAGCGGTGACGCAATCTTGGAGAAATCTTGAATGAATCTCCTATAGTATCCCGGGAGCCCCAAAAAGCTTCTAATTTCCGAAGGGTTCTTCGGGGAATTCCATTTTGACACGGCCTCAATCTTTGACGGATCCACCAATACTCCGTCGGCACTTATGACGTGGCCAAGAAATTGTACCTCTCGTAACCAAAAGGCACACTTAGAGAATTTCGCATACAACCTTTCTCGTCTAAGTGTCTCTAACACTTCTTGCAAATGGTGTGCGTGTTCAGCTTCACTTTTTGAATATACCAAAATATCATCGATAAACACAATGACCGACTTATCCAACATTGGCTTGCAAACCCGGTTCATGAGGTCCATGAAAGCCGCGGGTGCATTTGTTAGCCCAAATGACATCACGAGGAATTCGTAATGTCCGTATCTCGTGCGGAAAGCCGTCTTCGGCACATCTTCTTCCTTGACGTTTAGTTGGTGATACCCCGATCTAAGGTCAATTTTTGAAAACCAATTCGCACCTTGTAATTGGTCGAATAAATCATCTATCATTGGAAGCGGGTATCGGTTCTTTACCGTGAGTTTGTTTAACTCCCGGTAATCGATACACATGCGCATGCTTCCGTCTTTCTTTCTCACGAACAATACCGGTGCGCCCCAAGGAGACACACTCGGCCTTATGAATCCCTTGTCAAGCAAGTCTTGAATTTGGGACATCAACTCTTGTAATTCCGACGGTGCGAGTCGGTACGGTGCTTTAGCTACTGGTTTTGCGCCCGGAATCAATTCGATCCCGAACTCTACTTCTCGTTCAGGCAGTATCCCCGGTAAATCCTCCGGAAACACATCTTCATAATCCCGTACTACCGGTACATCTTCAATCTTTCGTGATTCTTTCTCGGGCTCATTTGCATATATCATGAATGCCTTGCATCCTCGCTTCATAAGCTTGTGGGCTTTCAACATTGAACATACTATGGGGTTGCCTCCTTTTTCGCCATAGATGGTGACGTGTTTTCCGCTCGGAGATGTTAGTTTTATCTCTTTACGAAAACACACGACCTTTGCATGGTGCTGAGATAGCCAATCCATCCTAACGACTACTTGAAATTCTCCCATTGACATCGGGATTAAGTCTATTAAATATTCCTCATCATCGATGCTTAATTTGCAGCCTCGACAAACATCACAAATTATAAAACTTTTGTTGTCCCCTATTTCAACTTCTAAGGGCACAGATAATTTTGTCAATACAAATGAAGGATGTCGAATAAATCCATGCGAAACGAAGGATTTATTCGCACCCGTATCAAACAATACACGTGCTGGAATTGAGTTAATTGTGAATATACCTGAGACCACATCGGGTTCTGTCTTTGCTTCAGCCGCGGTTAATTGGAAGGACCTAGCCTTCGCTTTGGGAGCTTCTGTTGGAGACTCTTTTGTGTCTCTCTTTCCCACCAACTCGGGGCATTCAGATTTCTTGTGACCGGGTTGATAACACTTGTAACAAACTGAAACTTTTCTGGGACATAGTGATGCGGTGTGCCCCGTCTTCCCACATACTGGGCACGGCTTGTCTTTGAAGCGGCACTCACCCTTGTGCCCTTTTCCACACACTTTGCAACTCGGCAACCCGCCTTTAGCATCCACTTTCTTTCCCGATTCAGCAGTTCTAGCTTTCTTTGTAGGGCTTGGATTCACATCCTGTGCCCTTCGTTCACCTCTTTCCACTTGTTTCTTTAGCTCGATTTCCCGCTCCCGGGCGGTGTTGATAATCTCCGTGAGGGTTTCGTATTTTGACGGAGTCATAAATTCCCGGTACTCGGCACTCAGCATGTTGTAATAGTAGTATATCTTTTGCTCTTCAGTGGTGACTAACTCGTCACAAAATCTCAGCTTATCCATGAAGATGCCCGTGATTTTATCAATTGTTTCACCCTTTTGTCTCAGCTGGATGAATTCTTCTTTGATTATGTTAATAACCGCTTTGGGACTGTGGTGTATAAGGAATGGTACCTTAAACTCGTCCCAAGTCATAACCCTCGCCGCTTCGGCTCCCGTTTCCTTCTTTTTGTTATCCCACCAATCCTTGGCTTGATTTCTCAATTGGCCCGTTCCGTAAGCAACAAAGTCGCCTACATCACAATGGGTCCGTTCAAACACCCCTTCGACATCACTTATCCATATTTGACAAATTATCGGGTCAACCTCCCCGTTATAGATTGGCGGTTTACACGCCATGAATTCCTTGTATGAGCATCCTTTACGTTCTCCCGTTTTCTCCTTCATAAGGTTGACAATATCCTCCAACCTTTTAACTCGCTCTTCAACAAGCGACAACACCGTGTTTTGAATTTTGTCTATAAACCCGGATAGACTTCATTCAATTGTCTTTCCTACCTCTTCGGCAATTATCTCTTTCATTTGCTCGGTGCTTGTTTGCACCGGATTATCATCATTCCCATCAGACATCTTGAAGCTGAAATGTTTACATTTAAATGTTAAACATTTCATTTATAATATTGCTTCATTTGTTTCGGTTTAGCCAAGTTCCTAACTTGCTTTAACCGTTTACATTTAATGCACTTTCCGGGTTTGAGTGTGTTAACACACTCTTCCCATGCATCTCAATTTATTTCTCATACTTACCTAAGGTATAATCTACTAACATAAATGAGTTAATTCTTACTGGACGATCAATCAAGCTTGAACCGAACACTTGTTAACAACCTTAAGCTCTGATACCAACTTGTAACACCCTTAAATTTTCACTTGATTTTAATAATAGATTTATACCATTTCAAATAAGATATTGCTTAAGTAATATAACTTTCAATAAGGAAGTTCATAAGTAGCATCAACCTTAGTCAACTAACGACTAAGGTAAAACGTTTCAAAAGTTGTTTAGAAATTGTTTACAACCCATACACAAAGTCTATCAAAGATTTAAAACATTGCGGAAGCTTCAAAATGAGTGTTCGGTTCTTCGACATTAGCTTGATCGCCATCCGGATAGTTCCCACTTTTACCTAAGGTCAAAACCATCCAAAACGTTAGTTTTGACAACAATTTGTATAATACAAACAAGTTCTAACATTAAAACATGAAAAACAATGTAAGTTTTCAAAAGTTATCATGCCGCGTGTCGCGGCAGGTTTCGATCGTTTTGTGGCGTGGCGCGGCGGACGTCGCGTGTCGCGGAGGGATCATAAGATCCTGTCACGTGGCGCGGAAGGAACAGTTTTCCAGCAGGTGCAGGTTTTTGACCTGCAATTGCTGCCAGCTCCGGAAATCCTGATTTTAAACTTAAACAGCCGTAACTTTCAGCTCAGTTGTCCGTTTTAAGTGATTCTTTTTGCTATACTTCTGTAAATTCATTACCGACATAACTAATAAAATTTTGATATCGAAAATTTAACTTACGGACCGAACCACTAAATGTCGCTATGCATTTATTCGACCCATTTTAACTCTACTTATTTTACTACCATTTGACTAGTAAACCTAAGGCGTTTGTTACCCAACTTCCGGGGCTTATGATCACCGGCACTTCATTACCGACCCTATGGCTTCATGCTCTTGTGATCATTTTCGCCGTCCCAATCTATTTACAATAATTATTACTACAATGTATCATTATTTGACCCGTTTGGTTCATCTATGGAAATCCTCCACTTTGATGACTACCAAACGACTACAACCCAATTTTTAACCTACGAATTAAGTAACGAACAAGGTCGCTACAATCAACACAATTTTTAATCAACAACGCATAGTTTAACAATAATTCATCAAATGTAACGGGTCAAGTTACATACCTTAGTGAACGCCCTTCAACCGCAAATCACAACCGGCTTGTCCACTTGATGTTCCGGTATCCTTCCCTATAGAGTTCATTTATGATATGTTTAGAACTCTCTTTTAAATTATAATTCGCATAATACACCGAAATACTATAATTATGCGTTTAAACTTGGAATTTCAGTTTTAAGCCTTCTTAGAGGCATTTCAACAAACACTTCAAGGGCAGATTTTTACATGATTGAACATCAAATCCTTAGTTTATTACTTAGCCCTAATTACACATTAATCAACCATTTTACATGATTGTTAGCTTCTAAATTTCTGAAATCACTTCAAAATTGTCAAATTACACTAGAACAACACCCAATATCCTAGTGTTCATCAATTTACACATAACCCGTTAATCACCTACAATGGTGTTCATAATCTTCACTAAAATTTAACATGATTTCAACTTGTATTTGCCTAGGGTTTGTCCCTAGACACTATAGTTGTTCCTAGATCATCATAAGACACACATGCAACTAACAATTCAGATTTTCCCAATTACATGAGAAATTCTAGTTGAGGGTTTTCATGAAATTTTACATACCTTGTAATCCTCTTGTGATGAGGATCAGTAATCTACACTTTAATTTCGATTTCAATTTGGATCGAGCCTTCAATTTGCAAGTTTAGTGAGTTTTAGGGGTTTGAGAGTGGGGAGTCGCCCCTGCCCTTTCTCTTGTACGACCAACACCTTCAAAATGGTGTTTGGTTTTGATTTTTATTAAAATTAATATTATAGTTTCAATTCTTACAACTTAGGCCCTTCCATTTTGTTAAACTTTTAGTCTAGTTGCATTTTAACCCTATTATAGGCTATTTCTAGACTTGTAACTAACTAGGTTAAAATTCCTAGTTAGTCAATTCTCATTTATTTATACTTCATAATTCTAATATAAAGTTTTATATTTTCGGGGTGTTACACTAGGGGATAAACGCCTTTGCAGGAAAGGAGGAACAACGACTGTAATTTCTTATCAGGATGACAAAGTTAACAAACCACCATCCATAGACATATCTCATGGCTTCATTCATTTCGTCCAGACTTATAACTCTTCTATCTGGATTACCTGGTCTGCACAACTGGTTGTTGTTACTCAATCTCAGAATCACGATCCCGTACAAGTAGTTAGAGGGGTTCATAAGAATATAACTGATAGCTTAGTGCTTAAATTTCAAGTTGGCGATAAACACATTCGTTGGAAAGGAGGGTCATTAACTATACTTCCTATTGTGAATGCACTTGATATGATGTTTCATGTTTGGGGCATACGTGATCTAGGCAACGATCAGATTGACATCAACATTGAAGTGGGACATGGGCAATTTACATGGGATCCCCATTGCAACTTTGTTTCTAAATTGATCTTTTTTTATGCTGATCTGGAACCACCCGACCCTCTTACAACCCTTACTTTATACAACACCAACAGTGCTGATATTCACGTTGTCACAAGAGTACATACCCTTTCCGATAAATTTTCATTCTCTGTTCATAGCGTCATCTACTTGGCTAAATTGTGGCACAAATGGAGATCCAAACAGTTGTGGTGTCAAATCGGGTTACGCGTCATCTATCTTAAACTTCCTCGAACTGATACATTGAAATTAGAGTTATGTAACCGATACTCTCAGCAAAGAAAATATAGTTTTAATGCCAGCTTCATTAGCTTCATCAGCACCTATTACAATTCAATTTCTAGAGTGATGAAGAAATTTGTGGATGTACTTCTTAACATTATTATAGAAATATACGCCAATTTTGGTTACCAAATTGCCAGCAATGAACTTGTATTGGACGATTGGGCTTGGTTGTGGTCACCATTAGCTGATGAAGATGGAACTGAGATACTAACAGAAGATGTTGTTAATAAAGATGCGCTCATGATGCTTCCAAACACCTCAAGCCTCTTGAAGTTTCTTCTTTGTGATTATTTGGAAGTATCAGGTAGCATTCTATCTGCTGATGTGCACTTCAGATCACAATCATGGCGCTCAATGGATGTAGCTAGTGTTGGCATGGTCATTAAGGTTTCATGTTCAAGCCCACTCAACTCTCTGCTTGCAGGTGGTCTAAAGGGTTCCAAGACACTTGTAAAAAAAAAAACAGCCGCAAAATCTCAAGAAACACTAACTGCACATGGATAGGCCAAGTTTCCCGTATTTGCGTGGATGGTAACACAAGCATCACAAGGGGACCTGATGGTTGGGTTATACGTATGGTTTCATTTGATAGTTGGGACCAACCTATTTTATAATCCACAAACCCAAGATCTAATATTGAAATTAGTGAAAAGGCTTCTCTCTGCCCCAAAAGCTGAGATGGTTTTCACGGATGGTGCGATGCCAACGGGTACGTGTTTTTTGCTACCAGTAGCACTTGACTTGCTCAATGAATATGCAATAACCATGTGGCTTCAAGCCAAGGAGCTGGATTCCATCACATATTACTTGGCAAAACCAACAGGGGCGTTTACTTTGCATGTTCATAGTGTGGGGGTTGTCTTTACGAATCACTTTGTATGACAACCACTAGGGTGTTACTTGTGTTGTCTATTTTACCATGTCCTTAGACCACCACCGGACCCTCCTCCACCTCGATTACATAATTATTATTATCATGCCCATCTACCGACAAGGGCTCTAGAACCGGTGCAACCCTCCCAATGCCCTCATTTTACTAACCATGTAGTTGCTCAAGTGGAACCTGCCATCCCCTCCTTTGCAGCTCTTTATGGACACAAACCGCCTGAACGTAAAGAAAGTAGCTTCTCATGGTTCAGTTTATTCCACTATTTTTATAGCTTTACACCTTGAGGACAAGGTGTATTTGAAACGGGGGAGTAATGTTATGAATCTAGATATGAGCCAGACAAGCCCAACAAACCAGCCCAGTTTAGGTGGCCCAACAAGCGAATGGATCTATGGAACGTGAAGGCAGACTCGCTTTATATATTCCTGAGAGATTCAAGGATGGGATTAATAACGATTATGATGAATGTTTACTGAAATTAAGTGTTCTCCTCCCATCTCAGATCTATATCCGTCTTCCCATCATCTTCTAAAGTTTGTTTACTGTATTGATTCCTACATCTTTTAGTTGTAATCCTTTCATTAATACCAAGAACAACATCTGTTCATTGTCTATTTGATTAAGTAATTGGTTGTGTTAAATATCAATTCACAACAATGTCCAAGTTATTTTAGTTGGTCTTGGGCTACCCCCGTCATCACCCGGATATGATGAGGGCAGGCCCTGCTTATAATTAGCCTATTAATATTTTTTGCATCATGGGGTATGTCACGATAAATAAAAAAAATGTCTAAGATAGTAATAATGTTTATTTTCTTTGGACATAAATAGTGAATACACCGAGGAGTTAATCTTCCTATACTAATAAATGAAAATCTTTTTGTACACGTGTCACTCTCTGGTGCCTCCTCCCTTTTAATAATAATATTACATATTAATTTTATACACAAAATATAATATAATATAATAAATGAAAATCTTTTTGTACATGTGTCACTCTCTGGTGCCTCCTCCCTTTTAATAATAATATTACATATTAATTTTATACACAAAATATAATATAATATAATATTAATTAATATAGTTAGAGATAAACGTTCAAATTCAAATTTAATAATAACTAGTGATTTTCCACTCGCGCTTCGCGGCGAAAATTCCGTTAGTATCTGTTCGGTTCGTTATGGTACCTACACTAGCTATAGTAATCGAAAGAGAAAATCTTACATTGATCGAAAACAATAAAAACGAATATCCGTACCAGTACTGATGTTGTTCATTTTTTTTGAATGACAACGTCTGGTCTGCTCTATTCACCAATAATTCTAATATTTATCACCCTTACCCAGGATTGAACCTGGAACATTTCCCTTAAGAGGCATATGCCTCTACCAAGTGGGCTAGCCTCACATTGGCAAAACATAGAATCGGACACAACAACAATCGAACTTGCGTCAGTTGCTTGCAATACAACGCGTCAACCCTCACAACACATCATTTGATTTGTATGTTGTTCAGATGATATCAGTTTGATTTGTTTGCATTCTATGAATATTTTTTTTCAACGTTGCCATGTAAACATTATGGAAAACGGCTATTGTGCCGTTATCGTACCAACCCAAACTGAAACGGACTAAACATCATTTGTATCATTACCGGGATTTATTTTTATTGTTTTTCCTTTCAATAAACTAAGATCGTATTGCTATCATACCGTACCGAACTGAACAACATTGGTACTGGTATGTATTCATTTTTATGTTTTTTTTGTTTGATAACATATATCGTGTCGCTATCGTAGTGATCCGAACGTAAGTTATTATAAAAAAATCAAACCAAATGCTAAATAAAATGCTACTAATAAAAAGAATAAATATATAATAATTATCTTATTACTAAACAATTAAATGAATAATTGAGAAAATATTATTAAATAAAAACAAATACTTAAATATTTCAAGTACTGTTCATCGTAACTTTGTGTTAATATATATAACTAGTTTTTGCCCCGCCCGCGTTGCGGGGCAATAAGCTGAATATTTATCTCGCATAACATTTATGTCTGTACAGAGGGCAAAATCGTAATTATATTTTGAACTGGAGGCGAAATATAATTTTAAACTGAAGGACGAAAGCTTAATTTTAAACTGATAATAAAATTAAATTAAAAATTGGTTGGTCCAATAGGGAAGTGCCAGGCAAGCTGTCTGGCACTATTCCCTCAACTTGAAAATACTTGAACTGTGGGCAAAAACGTAATTTTGAGCAGAGGGCAGAATCGTAATTTTGAGCTAGAGGAAAAAACAACATTTTATTTTGGAACTGGGGGCAAAAACGTAATTTTAAACGGATGGCGAAACCGTAATTTTAAACTGGGAACAAAATTAAAAATGAGTTTTTGACCCGAGGGCAAAAGCGTAATTTTGAGCTAGGGGCGAAATTATAATTTTATTTTGAGCTGGGGGCAAAAACATAATTTTAAACGAAGGACGAAAACGTAATTTTAAACTGAAAATAAAATAAAATTAAAAATATGTCGGTTCAATAGGAAAGTGTCAGGTAAGCTGCCTGGCACTACTCCCTCAACTTGAAAATATAATTCATGACCATTTTATTTTAATATATATAAAATAATAATATTCAAACAATACTAAATAAATATTGTTCATCACCACTTGATATTAATATTTATTAATAAATCATTACTGTTCATCATCACTTGATATTAATATGTATATAACTAGATTTTCCCCGCCCGCGTTGCGGGGCAGTAAGCCGAATATTCATCTCTCATAACATGTCCGCCTGTGTTTCGATTACTTGTACATACTACTCATAACACGATCTCAGAAAAAATTACATTGAGTCCACCAATTAAATTAAAACACTATCATACTTTTTGCTTAAGAAAAACAAAAACGATAGAAAAACAATAATTTTAAACTGGGGGAAAAATAAAAATTACACTGAGTCAAACAATTAAAACAAAGCACTACTATAGTTTCGTGAAAAAAAAAACTAAAACGATGACATGAATGTAATTTTACACTGGGGTCAAAATCGTAATTTGACTGGGAAAGCAAAGGAAAACGATGGCAAAAATGTAAATTTAGATTGAGGGCAAAATTGTAATTTGGCTGGGTGGTGAAAAAAACAAAACTAATGGCAAAACTGTAAATCTAAATGGGTCAAAATCGTAATTTTGAATCGAGGGCAAAACATTAATTTTTAGTTGGGGGCGAAAGCATAATTTTATTTTGAACGGGGGTAAAAGCATAATTTTGAACTGATGGCAAAACCTTAATTTTAAAGCGGGGATAAAATTGTAAATTGGTTGGGCCAATGGATGAGTGTCAGGCAGCTTCCTAAGACTATTCCCCCATCTTGTGTCTGTAGTTATACACTGGGGGCAAAATCGTAATTTTACTGGGAAAGCAAACAAAAATGATGAGAAAAATGTAAATTTAAATTGAGGGCAAAATGGTAATTTAGCTGGGAGGAACAAAACAAAACTAATGGCGAAACTGTAAATTTAAACGGGGCAAAATCGTAATTTTGAAACGAGGGAAAAATTGTAATTTTGAAGTGAGGCAAAAGCATAATTTTATTTTGAACTGGAGGTAAAATCGTAATTTTAAACTGATGTCAAAATCGTAATTTTAAAGCGGGGAGAAAATCATAATTTAATTCGCCCTAAAGCAGGTGAACTACTGTTTACCAAATTCATAAATGTTATAGAATTAATTAATAATGAAATCAATTAAGTAATAAAATAATGAAATAATCAAAAATCAATTAAGTAATAAAATAATGAAATAATCAAAAATATAAATCATATTATAAAAATGTTTCTTTACTGTTCATGCAAAGTTTACTTTAATATGTATAATATAATAATTATCTATAACAAATATAAATGTATCAAACAATATAATAAGTATAATATTATTTAATATAGTTAGAGATCAAAGGTATAATTTCAAATTTAATTAATAGTAAATTACTTTTTGAGTCCCTATGTTTTAGTGGTTTTAAACACTTGAATTCAAAATAAAAAAGTTTAACACCTTGAGTCTCTAACCGCTCATTCACACACTCTGTAAAAAATTCAAAAAAAACTTTTGTAAGGTTGAGTTCTCACAACTCGTAGAAGTTTTCATTTTACCCTAACCATATATTATTTGGATATAAACAATAATTACTAATAAAGTATCAAATCACATGTACAAGTAACGAAAATATAACTGTTTTTTTGTTTTACTAATTTATCTAAATAAGTCTTTTCATTAATAAGGATTATATACAAGTTTAAAAAAAAAATGAGAAATAAATATATATGTGTCGAAATGAAAGGATATGCATTCAATGAAGATCACGAGGGCAATGCATGCAGATGCATTCAGCATTCGGTTCTAAATGACACAAATTTATTATTTTTATTATTGTATTTAATACATACCAAAATTCATGTTGCAAATCTAACCCTGCCCATCTATGTACCCTACCCGACAACTAATGCTATCCATGTGGTCACCAACTTGATTGAAAGCGTTAGTGTAGATACAACCCACGGGTAGTCCATGACTCCATGGTCAGTTGGTCACCCACTAACCCCCATGAAATCTAGACCGAGCAGGGGCGGATCCAGAGGTGTCTTGAGGGTTCTCGGGAACCCTCTCAGTTTGGAGAAAATAGAAAAAATTAGTGGAAACTTTGTATGACTTGGAAAAAAATACTGAAAATTTGTGAAAATCTACTAAAAGGAACCTTGTGCAAAAAAATTCTGGATCCGACAAAGAGTCCGAGAAGAGAGACCTAAACCCATATGAACCCCAAAGGTAAACTTCAAATAAGAAAGAGCTTGCAAGAACCTACTCCAAGACGTTCTAAAAACAATACGTCCTATATATTACACATCATGTGAGTGCATTATGTCTATTGCCTCGGTCAATATGACGTGTTATAGTTAATTGTATACGATTACGTGTTAGGAGAGACGGGATTGTAATGTAAAGAGCCTCTCGCAAGAAAGGACCTTTCGTGCGAAAGGACTCTGTCGTCCTAAAGTGCCTGTCGCACATAAAAGCCTTTCGTCCCTATGGTTTTGGGCGACATGAGTTGCTTATAAATAGGGACGTTGGGTCTTGTCATTTGTAACTTTGTGTGTTTCGGAGGGGAAACTCTGTCCGTTTGATTTCGTGGTTTTGTACTATCAAATATTCAATAGAAACCAATTTAATTAGAGAGTTCTTGTGTTTGTCAACTTCATACATGGATTCCGCACATGATATGAAGATTATCTGACCGGTCGGAGCATTCGGAGACCCGAAATAGTCCTCACAAGTGGTATCAGAGCTTGGAGGCCGGTTTCAGTGACGAATAGCATAAGATATCAACCGAATTGAGCAAATTTGAAGCTGATTTTATTCAATTTCACATCATATCTCTTCTACTTCTACTCTTTCTGCTAAAAACTTAAAATTGGCCTAGAATTCATGGACAAATTTTGCTGAAAATTGAACATGCTGTGCGAAAACATCTAAATTCAAACCCTTGAAAAGATCAGATCTTAATTCAAACTAAATTTGTGAAAAATCTTGAAAAAATGTCAAAAAACACAACTTGATTTTCGAAAAACAGGAGCCTTTCGCACGAAACGATCTATCCTTTCGCACGAAAGGACTAGTTTATCATTTGAACTTTGAAATTTTAACCTCTCGCACGAAAGCATTCCTTTCGCACGAAACAGACTAGTTGTTGTTGATTTTCAACAGATTGATTCTTCCGCACGAGAGACAATTTCTCTCGCACGAAAGGGCTTTGTTTCTCTCATTTGAAAGATTTGTTTGACCATTTGTTTGATTTTTCAGGTATTTTTCGTGTAATTCAAGTGTTGAAGATGGATTCTGAGTTTTATAATGCTTTTGCAACAACACCTGACTGGGTGGTTCAGAGTTTAAAACTAGAAAATGACCTTGGAACACAAGTGAAACCACCTAGGATGATGTTCACTGACGAATTTAAAAGTTGGGAAGAACGATTTGAAAACTGGATTCACGCATATCATGTGGAATGTTGGTATTCATTCATAATTGAATATGTTGAACCAGTAGGAAATGATGGTCAAAAGAAAACACTGATTCAATATGATGAAGATGAGAGAATAAATTCACAAATGAAAAGAAAATGATAAACTTTTTACGGCAATCAGTGAAAGACAATATTCCTTCTCTTTTACAGCACAATGGAACTGCTTACTCGATCTGGAATGCATTGAAACATACATATGAAGGAAATGAACAGATGATGAAGAGTAAGAGAGTGTTAATGAAAAAGGAATTTGAAAAGTTTACAAGTCTGAAAGGCGAATCAATAAAACAGATAATATAAAGATTTTGCTATTTGGTAAAAGAATCGAGGATATTAGGGATTGAAAAGGATCGAGAATAGTCGGTGGATAAGCTCATAGATGCACTTCCGAACGAGAATGATTGGTCTACATATGTAATGATCATGAAAAAAAGTCTAGAGTATGAGACTATGAGCTTAAACAAGTTAATCTAGAAACTGGAAGCACACGAGTTAGAGCTTAGAGAAACAACAAAAATGCAAAATATACAGCAAAATGTGGGTCTGTATTACAAGAGTAGTAGCTCATCGAATATTCAAAGCCCGAAAATACAAACAGTATACAATGTAGATATCTCAATGGGGTTTTCTGGTTTTTCTCCAAACACTACAACAGTGGATTTACCACATTCTCAAGTTGTGATTCTAACTCGTCAACTCAAAATTCAAAATCATCACAAGGCTCTAACTCATATTCAAATCAAAACAATTCAAACGTTCATGTGCTTCAATGTAATGCTTCGGTAAATCTGCAAAATGCTCAAGGTTTGAACGAATCCACAGTAAAACAGCAGATGGCGTTTCTGGCATCAGTTCTTGAATCATATGACAGTCTAATTGCTGGAAAAATTGGAAATTGTAATATGACAAAAGTGGATTATGATCAGATAGATCCAGAAGAGTTAGAACTGATGGATATCATGTGGAACATGGAAAGTATTCTACGACGAGCACAGAGATTTGCTGAAATTACAGGGAGACAATGTCTGTATGTATCGGATACTAAGCTTGGGTTTGACAAGTCAAAAGTCACTTGCTTCAGATGCAAACAGAAAGGACACTTTAAAAGAGAATGTACGAGTCAAGAAAATCAGAGTGATATCAATCCTTTCTGTGATTATTACAAACAAACAATATATCACAAGCCTTCGCCACAACAAAGGTCGCAAATCGAAGCAGGATCTTCAAAGTCAAAAACAGGGCGTTAGTCGTCACACAAGAAGACGAGGGCTTCAATTGGAATAATTTGTTTCCTAGAAATGATGGACGAGCTTTGCTTGCTGAAATCATTGAAAAACCTAAGCAGACGGTCGAAGAAAATGAAGAAAAGTGTTGTTTTGATGGAACTCCTAAAAATTCTAATGTTTCTTATTCTTTATCTGATGAGATTTATAATCATTTTGCAAATATATATTACAGAAGCAGTGGAATTAGTTGGGAGCAGAAAGAAAGAGAAAGATTAGGAGTGGCTGAAGAAATTGTCAAAGAAGAGAGAGTGAAGGAAGAAGTGAATGTGATTAACATAGCAGATCAAGCTATGATAGCTTAGTTTGAAGAAGAAAAGCTGGTTGACGAGCAGATGAACAAGAGTTCAGAAGTTGAAGAGAAAATTGAAATTGAGTGTAAGAATTACACAGGACGATGTGAGATCCGTGCAGAAAACGAAGAATTTTTCAAACAAAAATGCATAGGTCTTGCTAAAAAAGAAGATTTTTTAAACAAAACTTATTTAGAAGTTGCAGAAAAAGAAGAATTTATTGAACAAAAATGCAGAGAAGTAATTTTTAAACCAAACTCACTCAGAGTTTGAGAAAAAGGAAATGTTTTTGAGGAAAAAATGCATAGAAGTTCTTGAAAAAGAAAAATGTTTTAATAAAAATGTGAAGAGATAACTTAAAAGGAAGAGATTTTGAAAAACAAGTGCAACGAGCTTGATAAAGCAAATGAAATTTTAAAGCAAAAATGTTCGGAAAAGTGCAATGATTGTTTTCAAAAAGATAAAATTTTTCAAGAATTGCAAAAACAAAATGATCTTTTGAAACACGATTATTCTCAGATGAAAGAGGCATATGATAAAATGAATAACAAAACTAAACAATTTATTGATGTTAGTCGTAAAGATGTTGATACTAAAAGGATACTTGAAGTTACTTTGGAAGCTAAACAAAATGCAATAAATAAGTATCTTGATACAACTACATTGCTTAAATAAGAATTAGCAGAAACGGAAAGGGTCAATAAGAAATTAATCAGTTATTCATCTTCATCATATGTTCTTGATCGAATTTTTCAAAAACAGCCAAAAGAAAGTGAAACTGAAGTTGTTGGGAATGGAAAAAGGGTTGGATATCATCAGGTTCCACCTCCCATGATGGAAAATTATTGTAGAAAAAATATTAAGGGAGTGGAAAAGGCGCTGAACATCAAATTAAAATCTGTTTCAAACAAAATTGATCAGCTGCCTGATGATATTAATGTGACTTATACCAAATTTGGTGTTTATGAATA
Source organism: Helianthus tuberosus (assembly GCA_030545235.1). Classification (NCBI taxonomy): domain Eukaryota; kingdom Viridiplantae; phylum Streptophyta; class Magnoliopsida; order Asterales; family Asteraceae; genus Helianthus; species Helianthus tuberosus. The sequence continues at coordinate 88,298,914 of CM060405.1, forward strand.
AGAATTGGTAAATGATGTGGTTGAAAAAGTTTTAGATGAAAGTCAAAATGATTCCATCAAAAATGAAAATTCTAAATCACAATTTGAAGATGAGGAAAATTTTCACAAGAATTATCTTCAAAAATCAAAATCTGATTCTAAAATGGATGATGATCCAATAATGTTGATGTATAAAATGGTTGGATCTGACAAATTGTTTTCAGATAATGAATTTCCGATTCAAAATGTGATTGTGGAAAAGGTCGAGAAAGCGTTTAAATTTGTGGAAATCAAAATTTTAGAGGTGGAGAATCTTGCAGCAGAAGCTAGAAATTTGAAGAAAGAAAAATCTGTTTATACCAAACCAAGAAACTCATACCAAAAGAAAAATTTTTAAAATGAAAGAGCTGGTTTAGGTTATAAAAAGAAGAAAATCAAAACAAGAAATTCAAAAGTCAAAATTTGAGAAAAAGATGAACTTTGTTCATGGAACAAATTTGGAGAAAGAGAAAGAATCCCACTTTAGTCGACAGACTAATGAGGATTTTTTTTGCTCAAAAGAAACAATATAAACAAACTAAAGATGTTTCAAACAAAACATGTTTCAAGTGTAATCAAGTTGGACACGTTGCTCGCAAATGTCCACAAAATTCTAAGCTTGTTCATGTTGAATAAAAGAAATCAGAAGATTTGAAAATGAAATCACCCATGTTTGTACCAAAACAAGTTTCAAAAGGAAACATTCAAAAGGATTCAAAGTTTTATGTAAATAATGTTTTGAAAGGTCAAACTTGGTGATCAAAAAGAAAATAACTTCTAATGCTGAAAAGAAACTTGATTCAATTGAGAAAGTTGAAGTCAAGAAAAATGATGTTTTTAAGAAAACTGAAAAAGATTTTCCGAGTTTGAATGAAGCAATTCATGTCAAGATACCCAAGACCAAGCATGCTTGGGTTGCATTGTTCAAATAATTGAGTTTGTGAGTGTGCAGGTGTTCTGGAGGTCAATACAAGTTAAGTATGTATAACGAAGCAGCCTGGCAGATGAAGAGAAATCCTGTGTTTAAAAACAGGAAGTGATTGATTTGATTGAACAATTTAAATTTTTTGAAAATTTGAAAAATAATTCGTTGAACCCTCACGGCTGAACAAACAAAACATGATAAAACAAGACTTGAAAATGGTTTTCAAAATATATAATATCGATGTTTTGTGATTATGAGGGGTGAAAAAGAAACAAAGAATGTGTAAGCAGAAACATATGGCGAGATAGAGTCATCCACATCGGTTTGTAAAATTTCTTTAAAAATGTTTCGAATTTTAGAGAGCGTAAGAGATATTAATAAAATTCAAAAAAATTGAAAAATAAAAAAAAAATACAAAAACAATGTACCGAGTGTGTACAAAAAGAGTTAGTGTAAAATAGGAAATGATAGTACATCAGTAGACAATCACAACACGTTAGAGAAATGAATAGCTAAAAAGTGATAAATGGTCTCGCTATGATATGCCAGTAGGTTTTTACACGTTTAGTAGATTGGTTTTGAGATATAAACCTAAATCAAAAACTTTCTTAATATGTGGGTAACATCTCTCGGATATATGGACTTAGTACTCCGAAATTTTGTTTGAGAGATTGCCTGATTCTGAGATATTAGGTTTTTATACTTATTGATATCTGGGGTATTATTCAAGACCTTCTGATTTTGCATTAGCAATGGCCTAGATCTTGTAGAATGCTTTCGTTCTTAAACCCTAAAACTGCACAAAAATTGAAAATGTCGAAAGATATATCAGTTGTAGTCAAAAGATTCCTAAGTGGAACACACCTAAGTCAAGCCTTCATCTCTTTGTCGATACGGTGGTACCAACCTGAGCTCTCAAGGTCTCGCACTAACCCAGAGACAGATATCAATTAGGTATATTCACCTGTAAGACTGTCTAGGGAATCTTGATACGGGAGTATATTCTGAGGTGGGACACATGGTTAAGTTAGTTCCTAAGACATTAATCTCATATCTTGAAACAATCGAAGTCTGTGTAGAAATTTAAGTGGATTAGTATACTGACAATCTAGGTGAACTATTTAGAACTTAAAGTTTAAATAGATCAATGGTGTTTGTGATTTGTCAAAAGCTGATATGATCCTCTAAACACAACTCACAAAATATGTTTGTAAATATGTTGTTGTATATATAGTTGTTATTACATTTCATTACAGATAAACCACAAAAAGATTTTAGGTGTGTTTTAGCATAAAGTGTGTAAAATACAAAAATATTTTGCTTCATCTTATGTTTCGACAACCGATGTAGCAATGCTAAATTTCAAAATCTGAATATGCTGAACATAGTTTGATAAAATCACAAGTTCATTAATTCGAAACTTTTGAACTTTGAAAATGAAAATTTAAATTTGTTTGAATTTGTCAACCAAGGTTATTAATTTGAACTTGGTAGATATTTTGGATAATCAAGGTCATTAATTTGGACTTGATTATCTGTGAGGGTTATTGATGATGATCATGTTTAAAAAGTCAAATATGATGTTAGATGTTTGATTTGGAAAAATCTCACAATTGGAATTTAAAATGTTTATGTTGGATCATCCGTGTGACCCTAAATAGTCAGTATGAGTAGTTCATCATCAAATACAAAGGCGAAATCAATGTAAAAGATGTCAACACAACTTGTTCCTTTCTAATTATCTTCTTATTAATCAATCCTGAGCTTTTACACGTTCAAATGACAAACGGACAGCACCTCGGCTCAGAATGTATGACCTGATTCCCGCTCCAAATGAACATAGCACACACATATATATATAGTGATGAGATTTCGCTTGAACATGTCATAGGTCGTTTCAAGCGAAATCAACATGTTGATTTCGCTTGAACTGATCTGTGTCACTTTCAAGCGAAATAACACATTAACACTTAAACAAACCCTAATTTCAACCCTGTTGTGTGCTCGTTTATCCTATCTAGACATAAGACTCGATTAAGATGAAGTTAACATACACTAGATGCACCAACAAACTCCCCCTTGGATGTTGACGAAGTCTTCGGCGTAGAGTCTTTAGTCTTTGTCTCTTTCCAAAATTGTCTTGACATTGTAAAAGCTTCCTTCAATCTTTATCTTCAAACTTTTAATCTTCAATCTCCCCTTTGAGTGCTAATCCAGAATTCTGACTCCCCCTTACGCAGACTCCCCCTCTCGATAAGCTGGGACTTGAATTCTGATTCAAACTTTGACATTTTCTTTTCCATGGGGAACTTGACTCCTGTTTCCTGCACAATCTCTACCTAAATATAAGATATATAACAATAACAGTTTCAATCCAAACTTACCATTCAATCCTCATTTGATGGTTTTATCAGTGTACAGAAATCCACTTAAGTATTCAGGTCCAAATTAATGACCCTGATTACTCAATTAATCTACCAAGTCCAACTTAATGACCTTGGTTGATCTGAGATAATTCACACTGACATTTGATTAACTTTTTCAAACATTTTCTGAAAATTACAAGTTTCAAGTTAATGAACTTGTTTTGACTTTCCATTTCTCAATTAACATGATTAGCTCCAAACTCATCATCCAGCTTAGAATCTTTCTGCATCTGCTCCAATCTTCTGAATCTGAAGATCAACTCTCCACTTTGGTTTGTCGGAAAATAAAGCAGAAATGAAAAATCTTTTTGGATTTTGAATAAAGTTCTAAACTAGAAAATGAATTACAGAAATAAAATGCAGAATGTAAACTATTTACAAACATATTTTTGGTGAGCGTGTTAGGGAATCATATCAGCTATTTGACAAGTCACAAGTACCGTTAAGCTTCAATTACATACTCAGAATTAAACAATTCACTTAGATTGTCGATATACTGATCCACTTAAATTTTCACACAAATTTCAATCTGTCCAGGATACAGATTAGATGAATTAGAAACTTAAACTCATTCATGTGTCCCACCTCTTGAATATACTCCCGTATCCAGATCCCAATATTCAGTCTTACAGGTGAGTATATCACAGATGATATCTGTAAAGGGTTAAATTGCGAAACCGTGAGAGCTCAGGTCAGAACTTCCATTCAGCAGAGAGATGACGGTTCGACTTTAGTGGGTCCCCTTTAGAGGATCTTTTTTACAACAGCATTGATTAGCAATTTTATTGTCTCATCATTTTATGCTGAGGGCGGCGCTATTTTTCAAGCAAGCAGTAAAGTATTCTCCGGGGACTAGGCCATTGCTTCCGCAAAATCAGAAGTCCCGGGATAATACCCCAGATATCACTGAGTATAAAGACCTAGTATCTCAGAAAGAGGGATCTTTCAAACAAGATTTCAGGGGTTACCTATATATCCAAGTAGTGTTCCCCACGAAATAAGTAAGTAAAGATTTAGGTTTATATCCCGAACAAACCTACTAAATGTGTAAAAACCTATCGGCACATCATCAGCGAGACTGTTTAAAACTTTTAAACTTTACATATCTTTAGCATACCGTAACTGTCAAGCCGATGTACTATCATTTCCCTTTTTACACAAGCTCTTTTCTGGTTTTCTATTGTTTTTGGATTTTAAAAATATCTCATGTTTTTGTATTTTTGAAATTTTTTACTGTTTTTGTATTTAATAGAAAATATTACCCTATACTCTCCCCCTAAATACCAAAACAAGTAAAAAATCGACAAACCATTGCAGATTGTTTCTCAACATCATCATCTACAATGTTATCCTCATCAACGCCAATGATCCCATCCGACACCGATAAAAGGTTTATACCGTTTAGTTTTAAAAGATATTTAAAACGAGTTTTGTCAAATGCTTTGGAATGTAAATAAGCTTTTTGCTCGTCAGTGTGGATTTTCTCAATTCGTGTCAACTTCTTCTCGAAACAGTCGTGAATGAAGTGATGACGAATTTCAATGTGTTTCGTTTTAGCGTGATGAACAAGATTTTTCGTAATGTTTATTGCGGCCTCATTATCAACAAAGATAGGGGTGTTAAGAAATTGCAAACCGTAGTCGTGCATCTGTTGCTGTATCCACAAGATCTGAGAGCAGCAACTGCTAGCAAATACATACTCAGCTTCACATGTGGATAGAGCCACAGAGGTCTGCTTCTTACACTGCCAGGTGACCAAACATGGTCCGAAAAACTGACATCCCGCTGTTGTTGATTTAGCGTTAACTTTGCAGCTTCCGAAGTCGGAATCGGAATACCCTTCGAGCATAAAATCGCCTATTTTTGGATACCCAACCCCAATGATGGAGTTCCTTTCAGGTAGCGTAATATCCGTTTCACAATTACCATATGCGAAGCTCTCGGGTTAGATTGAAAACTTGCTGCAAGGCACGTTGGGTACATAATATCGGGTCTTGAAGCTGTCAAATACATCAACGATCCGATCATGGAACGATACATTGTTTCATCTACCCTGTCTCCGGTGAGATATGGGTTTATCCCATGATTCGTTGCTAGAGGGGTTGAAGCTGGAGTAGATCCTGACATCCCAAATTTCTCTAAGATATCATGAACATACTTCGTCTGGTGTATGAAAATTCCCTCAGGTAGTTGATCAACTTGAAGTCCCAAGAAGAATTTCATCTCCCCCATCGATGACATTTCAAACTTTTGCTTCATAACTTTTTCAAATTCTTTGCACAAATTTTTATTTGTTGACCCAAATATGATGTCGTCCACGTATATTTGAACTATCAGAAGATGTCTGTCGACCTCTTTGGTGAAGAGAGTGTCATCCACTTTTCCACGGATGAAGTTGTTGGCAAGCAGGTGTTGAGACAATGTCTCATACCAAGCTCTCGGGGCCTGGTGTAAACCATACACCGCCTTATCCAGTAAATAGACCTTGTCTTTGTGGATTGGATCGGTGAAGCCAGGTGGCTGTCCGACATATACCTCCTCTTTTACCTTCCCGTAGAGAAACGCCGATTTTACATCTAACTGATAAACTTTAAAACTCTTCCACGATGCAAATGCCAGAAAGATCCTAATTGCTTCTAATCGAGCCACGGGAGCATATACTTCGGTGAAATCTATACCCTCCTGCTGACTAAAGCCCTGAACTACGAGTCGAGCTTTGTTACGAACAACAACTCCTCTATCGTCTCTCTTGCACTTGAACACCCACTTGGTGTTTATCTTCCTTTGACCATCAGGCAAGATTACTAACTTCCACACACCTAACTTTTCAAATTGGCTCAGTTCCTCCTGCATCACATTGACCCAAGAATCTTCAGTAAGCGCCTCTTTGTAAGTCCTAGGTTCAATCTGCGAGATAAAACAACTCAATGAGAATTCAGTTTGTAAAGGAGCAACTGTAGTATAAAAACATGTAAGCCCTTGATCAAGTTGTCTTCTAGTGCGGACGCCTGATTGCAATTCTCCTATGATCAGCTCCTCTGGATGATATGAAAGTGTTCTTGGCATCACCTCGCCTGGAACATCTACCTCACCTTCCAAATTTGTAATATTTTGTTCTGCACTTTGTTCACTGACTGGAATAGATTGACTTGAAATCTGAATTTGCTCCCCCTCAGAATCTGAATCACCATGATCAAACACTGGTCTGTTCTCAGATTCTTGATTATCATTTTGTGCTGTCTGATTATCATGAGCAACTTCATTTTGTTGGATATCATCATGTTCTCCAGCATTGCTTGGACCTGCTTCATCGTCATTTGAAGTATGCCTTTGACGTCTTGAAGACTCAGCTGGGAACCTTTCCTGTGATAACTCGTACTCTCTTAGAATATCCAACTCATCAAAGAAATCTTCTTCTTCTTCCTCTTCTTTTTCCATGTCAAATGAATTCCACAAAGTGTCATAATGAAAACGCCATGAATCGCCGGGATTTTGCGGTGGCATTGTGTAGCCTTGACATTCAACATTATGTGCCTCAATAATCCGCTTCAAGCTTGGAACATAGACTCGTCTTTGTGGACTTGAGTAACCAACAAATATTCCTTCAATGCTATTTGGACCAAACTTACCAAAAGGCTCTAGAACTGTGCAGGGAGACCCAAATGGTTCTAAATACTTCAAGTTCGGCTTGCGGTTATTGATCAACTCGAAACATGTCTTGTTGAATTTCTTTATAGTAAGCACCCAGTTGAGCGTATAGCATGCGGCTGATACTGCTTCTGCCCAAAAGTTAACAGGTAGCTTGGAATCAGCAAGCATCGTCCTGGCCATTTCAATTAGTGTCCCGTTCTTTCTTTCAACTACTCCATTCTGTTGCGGAGTGTAAGGAGCACTAAATTCATGCAATATACCTCTTTCATCGCAATACTCTCCCATTGTCACTACGTAATCTTCTAATGCGTGTCTGGTACAAGTTTTCCATCTTCTTGAAAAGCGTCATCAAACGATCAAATGTCTCATCTTTTGATTTCAGAAATAGTACCTGTTTTGGTCAAAAATTACCGAAGCAATTTAGTGATCAAACTTAGTTTGTGAGGTAGTGTGCTATGTAAGTTTGTAAAAATGTATTTACTTTGTTGAAAATGTAAACAGTTTCAGGATATAGCTCCGGGATGCAGAACTATATCAATTTGTAAACGAAATGCAAGTAAAGTAAAAATTGACACGAGATGTACGAGGAAAGCCCTTGATCTTTCTAGATCGCCGGCATAAAACCTCGGGAGCTGACAATCGTCGGCTGCCTTGTTCTTCTTATTGCTTGAATAACCAGGATACAGTGCAGGATAATGCTCGGATCAAATCTAAGTGTTACAATGATTGTGATTTGTGAGTGTTTTGTAACACCCTAGTTACTAATTAACAGTTTTATATGCAAATACCAACAATTTGATGTGTAGTTAAGACTACACATGCTATAAAAATACGGATTTAATAAAACTTTTTCAAATTATAAGTTATTCAACCTAGCGTAATTGGATTCGTCGTTTAAAATTTACAACGAGGCAATGTGCGGAAGCATGAGTCTTTATCGTGTTCGGTTCTTCCTTGATCTTGATCGTCTTTCGGCATCCAAAATGTACCTACATTTCATAAACATGAAACGCTTTAGTCATACAGGGATTAAAACATGATTAAACGAGTCCGGTAACGAATATGAAAGGAGAAATCCCAACGTTAATCTCTTGATCTCAAAACAACATTTTCAACTTGGCCTCCACCGTAAATTACGGTGGGTACCGTAATTTACGGTGGCCCCTGTATTACAATTCTTCCACCGTACATCAGATGGTTTCCACCGTAACATTTTTGGCTCCACCGTAAATTACGGTGGCACCGTAATTTACGGTGGTCCCTGCATTTCAGCTTTTCCATTTTGCCGTTTATTGATACGAAAACTTCCGTATCTTTCAATCCACTTATCCGTTTGACCTACCGTTTCTTCCTACATGAATGTAATTTGATTCTCCATCATATGGAGTTAAAATCCAACATCCGTCTTAACAAAATTTAAGACTTTTAAGTCTTCAGCTTATTACCCTTTTTACCAAAGTTTGACCCGTTCGTGATTTTATCAAACAAACGTATTTGTTTGATTCCTATATCACATGAATCTTATAATTTCAATGTTGTCTATCATATTAGGTTCAATTCACGAGTTTATGTATATTCTTAAACCCGTTTGTACTCAAATGCTTATTTTGACCCGTTAAGGGTATTTAAGCACTTTTCCGCATAATTCATAATTATTTATTTCTAGCATCTTATTTTCGCAATATTTGTCAAATGATCTTCCACCACAACTATATTTATGGTGAGTTTACTAAGGTAATCTATGTAAACCGAGTTTTACCCCTCAACTCATTATTTTACGGCAAAGACTCAAACAGAGCCATTTGACTAACGTAATACATCTTTCAACTTCTATACTCGTCCTAAGTATTTATCTAATCGTAAAACTCATTTTCAAACAACTTTTAAAGGTTGTTTGCTCAATTTAGCCTCCAAGGGCGTTTTGGTCCACTTTAGTCTTTTATTTACGATGAAGGACTTTTGAAAGTATATTTGTCCCATAATCCCTCTTTTAACCTATGATTTTGTTTGAAAAGTCATTAAGCTTTCCAAACGCAATGTTCATTACTTAAAACATTTGGTTTACTTATCAAATAACCAAATGTTCATTTTGACTACTTTTAACACTCATTGAACCACATGTTCTAAATGAGTGTTACCCTTTTTCCACATACCTGGCGCATATCAAATGTATTGACCCGTTTTTAATACCTTGCTTTTATAACCGCTAATTCATAGCGTTGCTAATACCCATTTGACATTTACACCTGAAATAATATAGCTCGACAATAATCATTAGTCGTTATTGTCAAAGGGTGATATTTTCACCTTTTGACCCATTTGGTCTAAGTGACCGATTATGTTGGCGAGATGATATTTATTACCATCTCATCTATATGACTCGCTTCGGTTTACACCGTGCGGTCATTTCACTTATTAATCATTTCTTAACGCTTTTTAGTCTATCATGGCTTACGCCTTACAGTGTCTTTCAAAACCAATAGTTATGGTCAACGTATGACCAATTTACCGTTTTACCCTTATTGTTTGTTTTGGTTTACCCTATAAGGTAACCATTCAAAAGTTCATTTTCCATTTGTCATAAAATGATCGAATTACCGATTTAATTCCTTTTAAACCATCAACATGGTTTCTTGTCATGCTCGACTACCTTGTTCCGTACGTTTCCACGTCGGAACATCATACCTCAATTATGTATTTATCTTATTCGTAACTAATACGATAAGAGAGTATTCTAACATATAAGACTAGTGTAAGCTATACTTACCTTGCATCCGAATTATGCTATCTCCTTCGTTCTTGATTCGTTTGACTCGCTTCCTTCCCAAGCCTTTCACCTAGCTCGTTGAGCGTCAAACTATTGTCAACATTTACAAGGTGGTTAGATTAGTCATTAACAATCACGACTATTCCACCTTACTTATTTTCCTTTGTCGAAACTATTATTCGACTTCATCACTAGTTAGTTTGACTTTCTAAAGTCAACTACTTTGAATCATATAATATGCATGATTAAGGCAAATCAACGTTATGATTAGAACCCGTTTTATCCCATGTCTCATGTAATTAGTCAAACTTGCCAATTACACGTTTCACTTGAATTTCAACACTTTACTTCTCATTTAGGCATTTTAACAAACACCTAATGAGCATAATTTTACATATTTACTAACTAGTTCCTAACTAATTATTTTTACCAAGATTAACATCAAAATTCACCACTATCACTTATGATCAATTACTCAAACTTGCAAATTGTTCAAGCATCTTGTTCCTACTAGCAACTATGATGATTTTAAACATGTGTACATCATCATCTTTACTACATAATCAAAACCCACTTGACACATGAGTGTATGATCATGAATTCACAACCATGAACATCAATTCAACAAGTACATGACTAGGGTTTACTCCTAAACATAGTTTCATCACTAATTTCATCCAAACAACAAACATGCAAGCTCAGATTCGAGTTCTCTAGGTTTGCTCAGAATTTCAACTAGAGATTTCTCAAGAATTTACATACCTCGTGACTCCTTTTTCAATGGAGATCACTAATTCATACTCGGATTTTGATTTAGACTTGATTTGCCCCTTCAATTTGATGAAATTATGTTGATTAGGGTTTGACCCTTCTTGGTCGCCCCTGAGCTCGATCCAGAACACTCACTGTGTGTGTGTGTTTGTGTTTGTTTTAATTAAATAACTTTTCTAGTTATCCCGCTTTAACCCCTCGTGTTTGGTTCGTTATTAAGTAGGTCACAACCTACTTATTTCTTTTAACAATTTTCCCACTTATTAACTAGGTTAAATATTTCCTAGTTAACTTAGCGGGTTCGGGAATATTTATGACTAAGTTTATTTTAGGTCCCGTTAGGTCGGGCCTTCTATAAACTTTATTTCCTCCAAAAACCTTTATACTACATCTATTTAATATTAGGTTTATTTATTTAAAATCCTAATATTCACCGGGCTATTTTTACCACTAACGGTACTTTACCCGTCTTTTAGTATTAACGCGGGTTAATTACCAAACCCGTTTTCGGGGTGTTACAAGTCTACCCCCCTTAAAGAGGTTTCGTCCTCGAAACCTTGCTTACATAGTTCATTGAGTTCCTAAACTCAATGCGTTTGACTTGAGTAATCTCTTAAGCATTACTCCTACTTTTACCAATTGTTAGCATTACCAGAAAAATTATGGTAATGTCTTTTTGGTTACAGAACCTCTACGTATCTCATATGACATAATGTAACTTGAAATAACGTAATTCCGTTATTTTTACTAGTTTAGTTAACTTAGCGATTTCCATCGCTTTTATATATTATCGAACTCTTGGTGCATTCGTCACCTCGACCAGTTTAAGGGTCCTTAGTGAAATATTTCACTTTTAGCAATACTTTCTTTTGTTTTCATATTTATTTATTCGCTTCAGTCACACCGAACCTACCGTTTACAAGCAAACCAAATTAATTTAAATGACCTTGACGGGTCTCACTAATTAGACTTATTAGTCCAGTTACTTTTTACCGCTTGCTTGGTTATAATGTGATTCTACTTCACATTACATTTCTTGACCGTGATCGTGTTACATCATGTTTAATTTATATCAAAATTTCCTTTCCGAAATATCACCTGAATATAACGTCTTGCGCCTATCGGTGTCAAGACTTGAACCTTTCATGCTTAATATTCAATTTTCCTATCAGGATTCTCATTCGTAAAAAACGTTATTTCTTACTAAAACCAAGGTTTTAGTTTAGGATCTTCTCTTTATCTTTCGTCAATTTTTCGTAACAGGACATTGACAGTCTGTAATTTATTCTTTTACAGTCTTAGTTTTATGCGGGGATATTCAACTGGTTCTCTCGCTTTGTTAAGTAACCCGTAGGTTCTTTCACGTAGCCTCGTAGGCTATTTCCTTAGGTATTCACCCCCCTTTTACTGAAAACACTAAGGTTTATTTCCTTTTCTTTTCGTGACCCAAGGGTCATTCTGGTCCCGTAGACCTTAACACTGTGTTTTAATCCCGTAGGTTATGATGATCCCGTAAATCATCTTTTATTTGTATCTACATTCAAATGTATATATATATTCATATATAGCTTCAAAGCATGTCTTGCTATGTTTAAAATCGTATATTTTCGTTTATGAGCTTTAGTTGACCTTGACCGTAGTCTAAGGCTTCATTTGTTTATTTCCGGCGAAATTTTCTGACTTTGTCCTTACGTTTGACGTTTTACAAAAAATGACCCGTTAAGGGACATATTCGCATTTTCCGGGTTCGAGTGTAAGTACACTACCTCCCAATGCTTGTCTAAATCATCTTACATGTTTGCGTTTTCTGGGTTCGAGTGTAAGAGCACTCCCTCCCAATACTTGTCTAACTCATTTTACATGCTTGCGTTTTTCTGGGTTCGAGTGTAAGTACACTCCCTCCCAATACTTGTCTAAATCATTTTACATGCTTGCGTTTTCTGGGTTCGAGTGTAAGAGCACTCCCTCCCAATACTTGTCTAACTCATTTTACATGCTTGCGTTTTCTGGGTTCGAGTGTAAGAGCACTCCCTCCCAATACTTGTCTAACTCATTTTACATGCTTGCGTTTTCTGGGTTCGAGTGTAAGTACACTCCCTCCCAATACTTGTCTAAATCATTTTACATGCTTGCGTTTTCTGGGTTCGAGTGTAAGTACACTCCCTCCCAATACTTGTCTAAATCATTTTACATGCTTGTTTGTCCCTTCACTCGGGCTCGTTGTCCTAATGTAATACGCTTCCGTCACTCGGTTGTGCGTTTACATTATTATCAAATATTTTGCTTATCTGATTCATTTGGGTACTTTTTAATTAGTCCCGTTCACCCCGTCCTTACTACATCGGATGTAAATGTGTCCACTATAAGAAACTCATGGTATCATATGTCACTACTTACTTGGCCAGAGTAAGCGGTTAACACATGACATACACGACCTTTTTATAGTTTTCACACCACGTCCTATGTAAGTAACGCCTCTATTTGGTTTCTCTTGGAAACAATATCCCGGATAGATTTTCTATTCGGGCCTTTCCAAGTTTTTAATCTACATATGCAACTTTCAACCTCTACGTGTTTGTTGCATATTACTATTCACGTAATAACTTAAAATGCGCACCTGTAAGTGCTTGCCCTAACGGGCTTTTTATGTCGTTAACTTTGTTCGCGATCGTCTCGTAATTTAGGTCCTTGATGAGTATGCTCCTCTTGTCATACTTCGGACCGCTCCTCTATCATATCCTTAATTTGTTCAACTCTTGTCATCTTTGAATGCAAGTGTTCTTCAATCAAGACATTCACAAAAGTTAGTAATATCAACTTTACTAAATGCCCGTATCGTAATACAAGGCTTTTCTATTATACGCGTCAACGCGCGCAATTTCGTCGATTGTATTCATCATTTAGTTTAGGTATCGTGTGTCATACGATAGTCTTATGTGTTGTTTACAACGCTTTAGCGTGCTTAAACTTATTAACATACATGTACTTACCGGAATTGCGATCAAGCCTCGAACCGAACACTATTCTTTATCAAGAGCGTAAGGTTTAAGTCCAAGCATGGTTTTCTCCACCATACTTGAATCTCTTAAACAGGGCTCTGATACCAACTTGTAACACCCTAGTTACTAATTAACAGTTTTATATGCAAATACTAACAATTTGATGTGTAGTTAAGACTACACATGCTATAAAAATACGGATTTAATAAAACTTTTTTCAAATTATAAGTTATTCAACCTAGCGTAATTGGATTCGTCGTTTAAAATTTACAACGAGGCAATGTGCGGAAGCATGAGTCTTTATCGTGTTCGGTTCTTCCTTGATCTTGATCGTCTTTCGGCATCCAAAATGTACCTACATTTCATAAACATGAAACGCTTTAGTCATACAGGGATTAAAACATGATTAAACGAGTCCGGTAACGAATATGAAAGGAGAAATCCCAACGTTAATCTCTTGATCTCAAAACAACATTTTCAACTTGGCCTCCACCGTAAATTACGGTGGGTACCGTAATTTACGGTGGCCCCTGTATTACAATTCTTCCACCGTACATCAGATGGTTTCCACCGTAACATTTTTGGCTCCACCGTAAATTACGGTGGCACCGTAATTTACGGTGGTCCCTGCATTTCAGCTTTTCCATTTTGCCGTTTATTGATACGAAAACTTCCGTATCTTTCAATCCACTTATCCGTTTGACCTACCGTTTCTTCCTACATGAATGTAATTTGATTCTCCATCATATGGAGTTAAAATCCAACATCCGTCTTAACAAAATTTAAGACTTTTAAGTCTTCGGCTTATTACCCTTTTTACCAAAGTTTGACCCGTTCGCGATTTTATCAAACAAACGTATTTGTTTGATTCCTATATCACATGAATCTTATAATTTCAATGTTGTCTATCATATTAGGTTCAATTCACGAGTTTATGTATATTCTTAAACCCGTTTGTACTAAAATGCTTATTTTGACCCGTTAAGGGTATTTAAGCACTTTTCCGCATAATTCATAATTATTTATTTCTAGCATCTTATTTTCGCAATATTTGTCAAATGATCTTCCACCACAACTATATTTATGGTGAGTTTACTAAGGTAATCTATGTAAACCGAGTTTTACCCCTCAACTCATTATTTTACGGCAAAGACTCAAATAGAGCCATTTGACTAACGTAATACATCTTTCAACTTCTATACTCGTCCTAAGTATTTATCTAATCGTAAAACTCATTTTCAAACAACTTTTAAAGGTTGTTTGTTCAATTTAGCCTCCAAGGGCATTTTGGTCCACTTTAGTCTTTTATTTACGATGAAGGACTTTTGAAAGTATATTTATCCCATAATCCCTCTTTTAACCTATGATTTTGTTTGAAAAGTCATTAAGCTTTCCAAACGCAATGTTCATTACTTAAAACATTTGGTTTACTTATCAAATAACCAAATGTTCATTTTGACTACTTTTAACACTCATTGAACCACATGTTCTAAATGAGTGTTACCCTTTTTCCACATACCTGGCGCAGATCAAATGTATTGACCCGTTTTTAATACCTTGCTTTTATAACCGCTAATTCATAGCGTTGCTAATACCCTTTTGACATTTACACCTGAAATAATATAGCTCGACAATAATCATTAGTCGTTATTGTCAAAGGGTGATATTTTCACCTTTTGACCCATTTGGTCTAAGTGACCGATTATGTTGGCGAGATGATATTTATTACCATCTCATCTATATGACTCGCTTCGGTTTACACCGTGCGGTCATTTCACTTATTAATCGTTTCTTAACGCTTTTTAGTCTATCATGGCTTACGCCTTACAGTGTCTTTCAAAACCAATAGTTATGGTCAACGTATGACCAATTTACCGTTTTACCCTTATTGTTTGTTTTGGTTTACCCTATAAGGTAACCATTCAAAAGTTCATTTTCCATTTGTCATAAAATGATCGAATTACCGATTTAATTCCTTTTAAACCATCAACATGGTTTCTTGTCATGCTCGACTACCTTGTTCCGTACGTTTCCACGTCGGAACATCATACCTCAATTATGTATTTATCTTATTCGTAACTAATACGATAAGAGAGTATTCTAACATATAAGACTAGTGTAAGCTATACTTACCTTGCATACGAATTATGCTATCTCCTTCGTTCTTGATTCGTTTGACTCGCTTCCTTCCCAAGCCTTTCACCTAGCTCGTTGAGCGTCAAACTATTGTCAACATTTACAAGGTGGTTAGATTAGTCATTAACAATCACGACTATTCCACCTTACTTATTTTCCTTTGTCGAAACTATTATTCGACTTCATCACTAGTTAGTTTGACTTTCTAAAGTCAACTACTTTGAATCATATAATATGCATGATTAAGGTAAATCAACGTTATGATTAGAACCCGTTTTATCCCATGTCTCATGTAATTAGTCAAACTTGCCAATTACACGTTTCACTTGAATTTCAACACTTTACTTCTCATTTAGGCATTTTAACAAACACCTAATGAGCATAATTTTACATATTTACTAACTAGTTCCTAACTAGTTATTTTTACCAAGATTAACATCAAAATTCACCACTATCACTTATGATCAATTACTCAAACTTGCAAATTGTTCAAGCATCTTGTTCCTACTAGCAACTATGATGATTTTAAACATGTGTACATCATCATCTTTACTACATAATCAAAACCCACTTGACACATGAGTGTATGATCATGAATTCACAACCATGAACAACAATTCAACAAGTACATGACTAGGGTTTACTCCTAAACATAGTTTCATCACTAATTTCATCCAAACAACAAACATGCAAGCTCAGATTCGAGTTCTCTAGGTTTGCTCAGAATTTCAACTAGAGATTTCTCAAGAATTTACATACCTCGTGACTCCTTTTTCAATGGAGATCACTAATTCATACTCGGATTTTGATTTAGACTTGATTTGCCCCTTCAATTTGATGAAATTGTGTTGATTAGGGTTTGACCCTTCTTGGTCGCCCCTGAGCTCGATCCAGAACACACACTGTGTGTGTGTGTGTGTTTGTGTTTGTTTTAATTAAATAACTTTTCTAGTTATCCCGCTTTAACCCCTCGTGTTTGGTTCGTTATTAAGTAGGTCACAACCTACTTATTTCTTTTAACAATTTTCCCACTTATTAACTAGGTTAAATATTTCCTAGTTAACTTAGCGGGTTCGGGAATATTTATGACTAAGTTTATTTTAGGTCCCGTTAGGTCGGGCCTTCTATAAACTTTATTTCCTCCAAAAACCTTTATACTACATCTATTTAATATTAGGTTTATTTATTTAAAATCCTAATATTCACCGGGCTATTTTTACCACTAACGGTACTTTACCCGTCTTTTAGTATTAACGCGGGTTAATTACCAAACCCGTTTTCGGGGTGTTACATGTTTGTGATTGAAATGGTGATGGTAGCTGCAATGTGTGTGTAAAAGTGGACGGGATTATGTGTCAACCTACTGATCCAGCACTCCTATTTATAGTTACAAGAAATAACAAACTATGCTAAAAATCCGGGATATTGCCCTATTATTCCGGGATCCTGTGAATATTCCCTTTTGACCGTTGTAAACCCCTTCTCCAAGCTTCCAACGTCTTTCTTGTAACCACCTTGACCTATTCTTCAGGGAGACCAAGCTTCATGACCGTTTGTACCTTGCAGCCAAAGCAAATCGTTAACAGCACGCAGGATACCCTCGCAGGATGTTACCAATATCCTGGTCCAGTATCCTGGCAGCGAAAATAGATATATAAAGTCAGGATATAATTTCGGGATATAGGTTAGAAAATTCCAGCCACAACAATTGTCCTCAAAAATATAGCTGTTGGGATCCTTTGATCTTAACAGATGTATTTTTCTGACGTTATCTGAAGTCTTAATGGATAGAGATGTGATGTGACCTGATACAGCTTTCAAGGATAGTATTTCTCATAGTTAGCTATCTTCGCCCTATATCTTCTACTTTCTTCTTGTTAATTATCACACTGTACCGGACCATTTAGGTGTTCCCTCTCTCTCTATTCTTTCTTTGTGCATCTTTTCCGTCGTCTCCGATCTCATGGCAAAACGCACTCGTTCATGCCCCGGGGACTCCAAGCCAACCTTCATGGCACACAATCTGCTTGGCAAGCCCGAGAAAGAGGTTTGCATTTTTGATAATGCCGACATGGCCGCTCTACGTGCCTCTGGAGCCTTCCCTGATAGTACGTCATCCGGCCATTCGATTGGAACATCCGGTCAGATTTTTCTTCAGCTGAGTGGGTTTGTTTTTTGGCTTAGTCACTCAAGTTCAAGTTAGCATTCATCCTCCAATACGTCGGGTAAGGATGTATGTCCTAGATTCATTTCTGCACATGTTTGGTTAGTTGATGTATTAACATATAAAAATTGAAATCACTTCCCTTTTATGTAGATTCCAGTAATCTTGTTTCAATTTTTGATCTGGAAGAGCTTGACAGTTTCCCGGCAATCGTTCCAGTAAAGAAAGAGCCTAGCTCCAAGCCTTCCATAGCATCCAAGCCTTCAACTAGTTCTGAACCTACAGCCATGCCCAAGACTTCCTCAGCAGCGAAGCTCCGTCCTTCTAGTTCCCGTAAGAGGAAAGAATCTGATTCTCTCGTCATCGCTGAAGTCTTTTCCTACGAGAACCTTGGTTTCATGGAATCTAGCCATTTCATGACTTCTTTCCTTAACCAGGTAAATATCCTTATCCTACATCCTGCACACATATGCTGAATCGATACCCCGGTTAGATTATATTAACAATACCTGAGTTCTGTTTTGTAGGGTCTTGAGCGTCTGACGCATCTCTACACTGAAGCTTGTGAAACAGTGAAGATCTCAGAGGCCAAGTTGAAGAAAGCTAAGATCACTATCGTGGATAAAGGGAATATCGTTGCAGCCAGGTCACAACATTATGAAGATAAGTTAAAAAAAGGTGACTCTGGAGGCCGAAGCTACAGTGAAGAAGGCCACTGAGATCGAGCTGGTTGTCACCGAGGTCCAACATAATCAAGATATGGCTTCATTCAGGGATGGCCTCAAGGGTTCCGTCGTAGTTTCCCTCCTTCAGGCCAGGCTTAAGATGGCTTATGAAGCCAGGATAGCGGGCTTTAAATGCCCAACCTGGACCGTTGATGTCTAGGAGAAGAAACTGAAGGATCTTAGTTGCAGTCCTGTGACATATCCTGCCAAGCCTGAGATTGGCGAATCTTCCAAGGCGGGTGAGACGGCGGAAGAAGCTGGTGATGATGGATCTGGTGCTACCCCGTGAGCGGGTGGCAAAGTGAGCGATGATGAATATTTATGCCTACGCCGGAGCCCGCTTTTTTAAGTTCAATGGTTGTTGGTTGTTGAACACTTTTCTTTTTCTTGCATGTTGAACGATTTACTTTCCTGCACTTTAGACATTAGTACAATATGATGACCAAGGGTGGAGAAATCCTGAGTTTCAGGATGAAGCCCTTGATCATCAATTAGTATGCTTAATTTTGAACATTCTAACAATTGAAGGGGGAGGTATCTTGGGTTCCAAGACGAAGCCTTCAATTGCTAAGTAAGTATGGAAAAAAACGAATTTGTGCTTTTGGCGGATGGGTCTCGGTTTGAGATGAAACTAAAAGCACAAACTTTTGCTATGTTAACAATATAACCTTTTTATGACCTTATCTATCGTTGTCCTTTTTCTATTCTTGTTATGCATTGCTTAGTTTGAATATGATTTTAATGTTCCAAACTTAGTGTAATATTTCAAATGTCCTGAAAATATCTTGATCATGTTACCCGCAGATATCCTGCCAAGTTTTTTGCCAAATAGAGTTCTTACAACTCAAACAATTTCGATAAAGTTTTCAAAGAAAAAGGATGGTTCATTTTTATTTTGCAAAGCTTGTTTTGATAACAGTAGTTTGATTTGAACATAGTTTCAATTTTCAATCCAAGTATCCTGAAGTATATCCTGAGAATACATATTGAGAATATATCCTGAGAACATATCCCGATCAGGATACTCATAAGTGTTATAATATAGTTTCAGAAATTTAGACAATCTAGATAAGGTTTTTTAAGGAACAAAAATAGGAAAGATCATACCGAAACAGAAGACATCTCAATCCTTTCATTCCAGTTCTTTCGCAACCATTCCACCGAAGGTGTCCCCAGTCCAGGATACTTGGCGAATTATACCCAAACTTGATCCTTTGAGTTCCTCACAACGCCTTAGTGGGATATAGTGTTGGCATAGGTTTCCTTCTTGCTCCAGCATAAATGTCCCCAGTAGGATATAGTATCAGCATACGTCATGTTCTATCACGGATGTCCCCTGTCTGTGCAGGACCAGTATGTTGTACCCGGATATGATCCTTTAGCAATTCTTCAACCAGTTGTTTAAACTTAGCAATCTTGTTTCAAAAATTTATGTAGACTTGTAAATGATTATGTTTCTTGAAAATATACTTTGGGATTATCCAAAAACTTTGTATTTTATTGGGACTAAACCCATTTTCCAGGCATTTAAGCCGGAGTATAAGAACCTCAAGACTTGAAAAGGTGAAAACCTTTAAGTCTTTGAGTTTTACTGGGGATTTTACCCACATTTCGTGCGCTACAGGCGAGGGTGTGGAAACCCCAAAACTTAGAAAGGTGAAAACCTTTAATCCTGGGGAAAATCCCAAATTTTCATGCGCTACAGGCGGGAGTGTATAAACTCCAAGACTTAGAAAGGTGATAACCTTTAAACCTTAGAGAGTATGAAAATACCCTTTCGTGAGAGAGGGTGATCAATCCTCATATACCTTAAGGATCCAGGGTATAGCCAACAGTAACGAAATTGTCAGCCACTTTTACATGAACTGGTCCCACCACCTTGAACTATCCCTGGATAACTTGCGCTCCAGGCGGGGTGTTTAAACCCAATTCGTGAGAAAGGTGAATACCTTTAAACCTGTGAAGGGATCAGGATCCCTTAAACGTGAGAGAGGGGGCCAATCCTCTAATCTTTCGAAGTATCCTGAGTGTGTATCCTGGAGCTATATCCCAAAGCATATTCTGCAAAACACCTTTAAACTAAGGTAGGTGTTAGCTTGGCTAACACCCCTCCGATGCTTAAGTCAGTATTGGGTATCAAAATAAAAGATAATATCAAAAATATAAATGAGTTATAGAGTTCGTACCATTATGAGTTAGAAATTAAATTCTAAACTCACTTGTATAGCATTCCAGGATCTTGGTAGCATATCCCCCACTATATTCTTGAGCCGGTATGCTCCTTTTCCTGATTCTGACTCAACCTCGTAGGGTCCTTCCCATTTTGGAGCCGACTTTCCATCAGCGGGATTGGTAGTATTCTGAAAAGCTTTACTTAACACCCAATCTCCAACTTTGAACCTTCGAGTCCTTATATTCTTGTTGTATACTCTGGATATCCTTTGTTGATATGCTGCCATTCTTAGCCGTGCTGCATCTCTTGTCTCATCAATAGTATTCAGCTCCCGGCATAGGACTTCAGGATTCCGCTCAGGATTCCTGAGGTTGGATCTTGCTGTGGGTATCACCATTTCTGTCGGGATCACTGCTTCTGCCCCAAATACTAAGGAGAAAGGGGTTTGACCAGTTGCAATTTTTACCGTCGTTCTATCAGCCCACAAAACAAAGGGTAATTCTTCTGCCCATCTTCCTTTCTTGGCCCCTAATCTCTTCTTCAAGTTGTTGACAATTATCTTGTTTGAGGATTCAGCTTGTCCATTCACTTGAGGATGTACCGGGGTAGATGTAATCATTTTGATTCCCCAATTCTTGCAAAAGTCAGTAGTCCTTTTACATATAAATTGAGATCCGTTGTCACAAATTATCTCAGCTGGTACTCCAAACCTAGTCAGGATATTCCTTTTTATGAAGGATACCACTTCCTGATCTCTAACTTGAACAAATGCTTCTGCTTCAACCCACTTGGAGAAATGATCCGTCATTGCCAACATGAAAACCTTTCCTCCTGGAGCCTTTGGAAGCTTTCCCACTATATCCATACCCCACTTCATAAATGGCCAAGGGGAAACAATAGGATACAGCGGTTCAGCAGGCTGATGTAATATGTTACTATGTCTTTGACAGGCGTCACATCTTCGAGCATATTCTGTGGCATCTCTCCTCATTATCGGCCAATAATATCCTGTCATTAATACTTTTGAGAATAAGGACCTGCCCCAGTATGGTTGCCACAATCCCCTTCATGTATATCCTGAAGTACTTCTTTGGTTTCAGGATCCTCCAAGCACCTCAGGTATGGTCCTGCAAGAGATCTCTTATACAAAACATCATTTATAATAGTGAATCGTGATACCTTCATTCTAAAGGCTTTAGGATTCTCATTCTTAGGGATGTGTCCTTCCTTGAGATATCTCATGATTGGAGCCGTCCAGGACTTAGGATCCTCCTCGGGATACTCCTCATCAGGATTCTGAATACTTATTACTTCCTTATCCTGAGGATTCGTCGCAGGATATAGGATATGTAATATTGGTATTGGGGTCCCTTCCGGTATCCTGACCGATGATCCCAGATTTGCTAAGGCATCGGCTTCAGCATTATCCTCTCTTGGTACCTGTTCATGTGTAAAAATATCGAAATATCCTGCTAATTTTTTGAGAATTTTGAGATACTCGATTAACTTCTCTCCTTTAACTGCATAGGTTCCATTAAAATGATTAGTTATTAACAAGGAGTCAACATATACTTGCAAATTCTTGATACTCATATTTTTAGCCAACTCTAATCCTGCAATTAAAGCCTCATATTCTGCCTCATTATTAGTAGCAGGAAATTCACACCTAATAGCCTGGGGTAATATGTCCCCCTGTGGCGATTTTAGTAGTATACCTAAATCTACACCTCTTACGTTAGATGCACCATCAGTATACAATGTCCAGCATTCTAAGTTTTCTCCTAGCTGCTGTACTTCTAGGTCTACTTCATTTTGAATATCACTACTGAAATCAGCCACAAAGTCAGCTAAAGCCTGAGACTTTATGGCGTTCATATACTAGATCAAAGGCACTTAATTTCACTAACCATTTAGCTATCCTACCTGACATCTCGGGTTTCCTAAGCACATTTTTAACAGGATAGTTGGTTTAATAGGAATTCTATGTGTTTCAAAGTAATGTCTAAGTTTAGTCGATGCCATAACTAAAGCTAATGTTAATTTTTCTAAGTGTGAATATCTAGTCTCAGCATCTAGTAAACTTTTACTAACATAATAGACAGGATACTGCTGACCTTCATGACCCTTTTACCAAGTAATGACTTTATCATCCGTAAGCATGGTCATCCTTGTGGGCTTATCTCCTATTTCCTCCTTAGCCTTCCTGGCATGCCTCTTAGCTGTAGAGTAAGAAGTTCCACATATGTCAAATCCCCTGGAGATAAAGTTAATTATCTTGGCATCTGGTGGTGGAGATGCAGCTCTCTCAGGATCCTGGTCAGTATCCTGAGCTTTCTTCTTTCAAGTATCCTTTGCTCAGCAAGTAGCTTATCTCCTTTCTCAAGGCTATGCAATCATCTGCCATATGCCCAAAGTCTTCATGGAAGGCACATCATTTAGCTTTATCCTTCCAATCTGTATTCCTTGGATTCTTTTTCGGCCACCTAGCTTTGTCCCCCAGTCCCTGCATAGCATACATTAACTCGGGAACATTTACAGAAAAACAATACTCTGAGATTTCAGGATATTCTTCATCGTCCTCATCCTCAACAACATTCACTCTCTTATTATCGTTCTTAGCATATGGCTTTGAACGATACTGTTTGTAGGAAGATTCTGACTTCCTATTTCTCCATTCATATGTTGAAGACGTGTTCATCCTCTCATGCATTTTCTTGTTATCTTCAAGCCTTATGTATCTCAAAGCCCTATTCCGAGCTTCATCTAAATTCCTGCAAGGATTCATTACAAGATCCTGATAAAATTGACAATCCTTCCGTAACCCCATTTTGAACGCTTGTACTGCCGTAGCAACATCAAGATTCAGGATATCCAGGGATTCTCTACTAAATTTGTTAACATAATCCCTTAGGGATTCTTGTGATCCTTGTGTTATCCTGTAAAGATCACTTGTTAGTTTCTCAAAGCTCCTGCTACAAGAAAATTGACTGATAAACAAATTAACTAAATGAGAAAATGATGTAATAGAATAAGGTGGAACATTTAAAAGCCATTTTAAGGCCGATCCTGTTAAAGTTGAACCGAAGCCTTTTCATAAGCATACTTCCTTAAGTTCTGGTGGGATTGGATTTATTTCCATCCTTTCCCTATACTGTGCAATATGCTCCTCAGGATCTGTCGTCCCATCATACAACTTCATGCTGGGAGTCTGGAATCTTTTTGGAATTTCAGCATCACAAATTGGATGAGCAAATCGGGATATCCTGTGACTATCCTGGGATACTTCCGGTATAGGCTGCACTACTCCATGAACACTTGATATCATATCCTTCAATTTTTGAAGTTCCCTGGTCAATGCTGGTGTTACACCTATATCCTGCAAAGAATCAGAATTATTAGTAGCACGGATACTGATATCGGCAAACATGTTACCAGCCTGTTGACTTTTTCCATATCCTGGGCCATATACTGGGCCATATCCTGGATCCCTCACGATCGATATCCTGGCGGATGATGGTATGTCCAGCATGTTGCTCCGGGACTGACTCGGTATCATGTTGCCTTGATTATCCTCGGTAAACGTCGCTGAACTAAAGTTCAGCATCCTGGGCTGTAGAGGAGTAGTTGTATCCTCCACAGGTTTCCTGGAGTTTGACTTCAAGAGTTGTATATTCTTCATGATCGTCTAGTTAGTTTCTTGCTGCCTCTTCATTTGTTCCAGTATACTACCAAACAAAGACAGAATTTCGTCATTAGAAGCAAGGATATGGGTTCTCCCTGAATTTCCGGATCTAGAAACATTCTGAGCAGCAGGAATTTCTCTCGGTGTGTTGCTTTCATTTCTCCTCTGAAAAGTTTGAACTCGTGAAGGTGGAGGAGGTAATGAACCAGCAGCAGCAGAGGTTGAAACAGACATGGAAGAAGAGTTCAAATTCGATGGAGAAGCCATTAGAAATAGTTTTGAAAAGAATTTCGAAAACAGAAAACCGAGTAATGATTTTAACAAAGTATTGATTAAAAATAGCACCACTTGCCCCACGGTGGGCGCCAAATTGTTTTGGTCAAAAATTACCGAAGAAATTTAGTGATCAAACTTAGTTTGTGAGGTAGTGTGCTATGTAAGTTTGTAAAAATGTATTTACTTTGTTGAAAATGTAAACAGTTTCAGGATATAGCTCCGGGATGCAGAACTATATCAATTTGTAAACGAAATGCAAGTAAAGTAAAAATTGACACGAGATGTAAGAGGAAAGCCCTTGATCTTTCTAGATCGCCGGCATAAAACCTCGGGAGCTGACAATCGTCGGCTGCCTTGTTCTTCTTATTGCTTGAATAACCAGGATACAGTGCAGGATAATGCTCGGATCAAATCTAAGTGTTACAATGATTGTGATTTGTGAGTGTTTGTGATTGAAATGGTGATGGTAGCTGCAATGTGTGTGTAAAAGTGGACGGGATTATGTGTCAACCTACTGATCTAGCACTCCTATTTATAGTTACAAGAAATAACAAAATATGCTAAAAATCCGGGATATTGCCCTATTATTCCGGGATCCTGCGAATATTCTCTTTTGACCGTTGTAAACCCCTTCTCCAAGCTTCCAACGTCTTTCTTGTAACCACCTTGACCTATTCTTCAGGGAGACCAAGCCTCATGACAGTTTGTACCTTGCAGCCAAAGCAAATCGTTAACAGCACGCAGGATACCCTCGCAGGATGTTACCAATATCCTGGTCCAGTATCCTGGCAGCCAAAATAGACATATAAAGTCAGGATATAATTTCGGGATATAGGTTAGAAAATTCCAGCCACAACAGTACCCATGAAAATATTGAGTAATCATCTGTGACGACAAGACAATAGAGATCCCCTGTAATGCTTTTGACGTTCACTGGACCAAACAGATCCATATGGAGTCTCTCTAAAGGTCTTGAGACTGAATTGACTTTCTTCCCGGGGTGCGATTTCTTCTTTTGCTTTCCTTTAATGCAGCTAATGCACTCTCCTTCAAGATGAAATCCTTTTACATGAACACCAATAACCAAATCATTGTGCACCAGGTGATTCATTTTTCTCAAATGTATATGGCCCATTTTTCGGTGCCACAACTATGATTCTTTCTCTGTTGCTCTAGACATAAAACAGTGAGCCTGACCCGTGGTTGTAGTTGCTACACTCATGTCCAACACGTACAGATCATTGACTCTTGGTGCTCTCATGATAATCCATTCTTCGAGAATAACAAATCCTGGTTTCAAGATCAAACATTCTTTGTATGTGAAGTGCGTTGTATACATCCTATCACAGATCTGAGATATGCTCAGAAGATTGTTCTCAAGCTCAGCAATGTAGTTAACTCTTTCAAACGTGACAATGCCATTGGATAACGTTCCTTCTCCAACTATTCTACCTCCTTGATTTCTTGCGAATCCCACATAACCTCCATTAAAACCACGAACATCGTATAGTAGGGTTTTCTTCCCCGTCATGTGCCGAGAAGCTCCACTATCCATAATCCATCGTGAAACGGATCTTGGAAGCTCCTGCACATTTCAAAACCATTTAGTGAGATTTTGATGCCACCCAAGCCTCTTTTGACTCGGGTAACTTGACATTAATGTGAGATTTTGCAATGTAAAGTGGCGGAAAGTTTTTGTCATTCATTTTCAAGCTTTCTTCTGATCCACCCTCAACCTTTTTGTATAAGAAAAACTCATATTTCTTAGGTTGATCGGTTGGTTGATGTTTCTTTTGAACATTCTTCTTCTCTGGTGGAGTAGAAGATTGTTTCTCCAATTGTTCATGATGTGTGTAAAATGCAACATATAAATTACATCAAATGAGGCATAAAACTAACCCTTTTTAAGTACTAATGTTGGAAAAAGAGTGTTTTTGTCTTCCTTTTGTATTTTCAGGATTAAATGAGCTCAAATTCACAAAAGAAGCAAAAAGACAGCTAAATCTAACATAAATACAAGAAAAGGAACATAAGTGGACTGCCCGACCCTTCAGCGGCATCTTCCCAAGCAAATAGAGAAGGCAGAAGACTGAACACGCCCCGTGCTCAGCCAGCACGGGGCCGTGCCCAAGAAGCAGCAAAAAAGACAAACCTATAGAAGCTTCTATTGCCCACCACGGGCCGTGTCCAACGAACACGGGGGAGTGGCGAAAGTACAGCAGGCGCATTAATTGTAATTGCGAATTACAATTAATGAAGAGAGAGAGTGTCAGACAGGAACGGGGCCGTGTCCAGCGGACACGGGGCCGTGCCCAGCCTTCTGTTCAGCCTATAAATAGGAGTGCTTGGTTTCATTTCAACTCATCCCTTGGCACACCACCTCTCTCACACTTCACCCACCACCACCATAACACCATCATCCACCACCATCATCCATTGTCCATCGTAGAGTGTGTGAGTCGTCTCGGGATCCAAGATTGATCGTAAGAGTTCTTGACAATCAAGGCCATGTTTGCCTAAGTCTCTTACATCACTTGGTGAAGACAAAGTGTCTAATATAATACTTTTTATTTCTAATCTTTTGCACTTTTTATTTGGTTTTGTATTAATGACTTTAATAACTAGTTACTTATGTTGAAGGTGATCTTTCCTTATCGTTTGTCCATGGTGTCTTGGCATTATTTTACTGTCTATATAAAATAAAAGATTTTCACCATTCATACCTCCACGGTCTATATGGAGGTATGTTGGCTACCTGGTCGGGGGTTAAGGGAACGGTTTGGTAAAGGTCTTGCCATTGTTCAGCGTTTAGAGGTCCTGCAATGGACCTGGGTCAAATTTAGTTGGACCTCCTTCAATGCTTCACGGTATTGGATGGCGGGGGTCCAAACTCTTTGATCCCCTCATAAGTTAACTACTATTAATACTATAACCCGGCTATTTAGGACTGTATCCCTGCTGACTCAGACTACTTAGCCGAGGGTAACGTCACCGCCAAAAGCGGGGCCTACCATAATATTGCATTAATAACTTAATTCATTATCTTCCAATAATCCACCCTTTTAGGATTGTATCCTTGCTGACTCAAACTACTGGGGTGAGGGTAACGTCACCTTCAAAAGAGGGGCCTACTACAATAACTAAGATAATCTCTTAATTATGTGCAAAAGTGCGGAAATAATCAAAGGTTATACTAGATACGAGTCGGAACCAAGTGATTCATCTTGTCTATCTGTTTTTCTTTTTATTTTATTTTCAGCATTTTAGTTAGTTTTTATTTTTCTTAGTTTAAAACCTTTTTTCTAAACTTTTTATTTTGATTAGACGTTGAGGATAAACCGGTACTAAAAGCTCTTGTGTCCTTGGACGACCTCGGTATCTTGCCAACACTATACTACGCTCACGATGGGTGCACTTGCCCATATTTGTGTGTTTAGTGTTAGTAAAATATCGTGTTTTATAAATTTAAAACTTGGCTAAAATAAGTGTTAAAGGGGCTTAAAATATACACCTAATATATATAACACTTCACACGCATCAGTTCATAATAATCCAAAGGAACATCCATCTTTATCGGAGTGGTAGAAGACGATTGTTTTTCTAACTCTGAAACCTTTGGTTTAGATGAACTTTCTTTCTTGTCAACAGTTTTTGGCTTCCATGTTTGTTGAGATGACGCAACCCGTTTGTAAAATTTTTCATTTTTAGTTTCCAACTTCTTAACAGGTTCAGTTTTGACATTGATTTTCTCATTTTTCAAAATCTTTTTCTCAACAACCATTGGAGCTTTTCCTTTTGCATCAACCTTCCTTTTCGAACTCTCACCAACTTCAGTCTTAGGCTTCAAGTTGGTACACTTTCGTGCAATATGTCCAACTTGATTGCATTTGAAGCATGTTCGGGTGTCAACTACCCGACTTGTACCTTCAAACTGAGGCTGTGAACCCTTCTTCTCAAAGAACTCTTTGTTTGATTTTGAAAAGATTTTAGATTCTTCATCAGAAAGTGAACTTGAACTGTTCACAAACACCTTTTTCTTAGCAAACCTTCTGTTTTGAACATTTTTCCTTTGATAATTCTTACCACCCTGATAACCACCCGACCATCTGTTTTGATTGTTGTTATAAAACCGCGGTGGAAAAACTGGTTTCTTGTAGTAAGCTTTATCTTTTTCAAAATTCATTTGCCTTTTTGTCTGATTTAAACCTTCTACTTCAGACAAATCAATCTCAATCAATTTGAACACATTTTTTAATTTGTTCACATTCACATTCTCCAGTGGAAACTCAGAATCCGAATACAACTTATCCGATCCCGACATCTTGTACATGACAAGAGTAGGTTCTTCATTTAAGTTGTTTTTGGACTTTGGTTTAGGAATGTATTTATCCAGAAAACATTCATCATCCTCAGTAGTGTATCTTTCAGATTTTAAAACATTTTCAGCCATACTTTTAACAATTTCAGACTGGACACTATCTTCATCGGAAGATGAAGTGAATGTGACATCAATTGACTCTGGAAGTTTCACTTCATGAACATCTTCATCAATAACCAACCCGGATTTCTTTTTTGAGAAATTATTTAACACTGGTGGTGGAACCTGATGATACCCCACCCCGGTTCCATCATCATATACATCTTCGCCTGCTTTGTTTTTCCCGATGGGTTTGGGAACAATGTGTTGTAAAACAAAGCTTGCAGAGTTGTAACTGTTCAATTTCAACTGGATGCGTTCATTTTCAATTTTGGCTTCTTGAAATTGAAGCTTCAACTTCGCAATTTCATCCAGTTGCTGATTGGTTAACTCTTCTTTCACTCTAAGAACACCAGTCAGTTAAAGATTTTCTTTGTCTGTCTTACCATTTCTTTCATCACAATCTTTAACCGTTTGTTTTAGCTTTTCAAAATTTTCTGAGATTTGACGTTTTTCAAGAATCAATTTTTCATTTTCTGTCCTAATTCTTTCTACGTCATTTTTATCGTTCTTGATTTTCTCAGTTAATTCTTTTAATTTGTCGTTCGAAGCTTTCAAAATTTTATCACGGTTTAAGATCTGATCTTCAACACTTCTGACTCTACTAGTCAGCTCTTCAACCTTCTTACCACTAAGGTAAGCATGTGTACTACAAACTTTGCACTCTTTCATGCAATTTTTGCAGTTGTTCTCAGATTTAACATTCTTACCTGACACACCTGTATCATTTGAACTGACCTTATCTGTAACACCCCGAAAATATAAAACCTTATATTAAAATTTTAGAGTATAATAACGAGAATTAACTAATTAGGAATTTTAACCTAGTTAGTTAGTTAGTTAAAAAATTGGTTCATTACATGGTTAAAAGTTAATAAACTATATGTTGAATATAGTAGAGGGGCCATAGTTGTAAAAAGATTTAAACTATAATATTGTTTTAATAAAAACAAAATACAAACCCCATTTTTTTAGAAGTCTGGTCGCACATCAGAGAGCAGGGGCGACACCCCACCTTCACAAAACCTAAAATCACTAAAACTCTCAAATTGAAGGTTAAATCCTGCCCCAAATCAAAATCCGAGTACAGATTATTGATCCTCATCACAAGAGGATTCTAAGGTATGTAAAATTCAAGGAAAACTCTGAATTTGAAATTCTCATGAATTGGGAAAAATCTGAAATTAAGCTTGCATGTATGTGTTATTATGATTAAGAAACAACTATATTGTTTAGGGACAAACCCTAGATCAAAATAAGTTGAAATCATAAGAAATTTTGTGAAACCTAAGAACACCATTGTAGGTAAATTGTGAAATATGTGTAATTGAATGAACACTAGGAAAATAGATTGTTGATTTTGTGTAAATTGATGATCTGGAAGTGAATTCAGGAAATCTTGAAACTAACAATCATGTAAAATGTTGATTTAAGTGAAATTAGGGCAAAATGGTAAGTTGAGAACTTGTCATACAATCTTGTGATAAATCTGCCTTTAAGGTGTTTGTAAAAATGCCTCAAAGAAGGTTTAAAGATAGAAATTTAAAAGCTTTAACGCATAATTATGACGTTTAGGTATATTATGCGAAGCGAAGTCTAAAGAGAGTTCTAAACATGTCTTGAATTGAACTCTATAGGAAAAGATACCGGGACGTCGAGTGGACAAGCCGGTGGTGATTCGCGGTTGAAGGGCGTACGATAAGGTATGTAACTTGAATTGTTACGTTTAGTAGATTTTGATTGTTGTAAAACGCATAGTAGAAATCTGGAATAAAGGTTGCTATGAATGAAAACGGTAATGTCGCTATGTTAAATGATTGGTCAAAAGTTGTTTAGAATTCGATGGTTGTCGTCATAAGAAAGGAATTTCGTAGACGAGCCAAACGGTTCGAATAATCAAACAAGACAGGGTAATGTTCCGGATTATAACGGTTTGATCCTTGATATAGGTTATTAATAGAATGTTAAAAATACAAGAATTCAATGTATATGTTGTTAGAAAGTGAAATCCGAAGGTTGGGTTTTGGGTTCAACAAACACAACAAAACAAGAGTCGGATTTCCAGGTGCTACCGTAAATTACCGTAGTACCGTAATTTACGGTAGGGATCATATATTTACGGTGAAATTCTCCTGGTTTACGGTGACCAGGAGCCTTCATAATCCACCGTAACTTACGGTCACACCGTAAGTTACGGTGCAACCAGGAAACAAATTATTATTTTATTTTCTTGACTTTGATGTTGGATTTTATTATTATGAACTATATAATGGTGTCAAATCTAATATTTTAAAGATTTGAACTTTAGGTATCAAGGTGTTTCTTACGGATGATGGTCAAGCGGATGATGAAGAACCGAACACTCAAATCTACGCTTCCGCACTTAAACTTTTGTTTTAAAACTTTTGTAAACAAATTGTAATGTCTTCTTGAATATGTTTTCGTAGGATCAAATGGTGAATGTTGTGTCTAGTTTTTAAATAAACTTTCAGTTCATGTAAGCTCTTTAAAACTACAAATTTTGGCATGATATGCAAAGTATAATGTCATTAAATCTAGCATTTTAACAAGGGTGTTACAAGTTGGTAATCAGAGCTCAAGGTTGTCAGTAAGTGTTCGGTTCAAGCTTGATCGATCGTCCGGTAAGAATTAAATTGTTTTGTTAATAAATTATGTACTATGTATAAAATGAGAAATGAACAAATATGCATGAAAAGAGTGTGTAAGCTCACTCAAAAACAAGAAATGCATGAAACAAGAATGATTAAATCAAGTCACGGACTTGATTGAATAGAAACAAGAATGATTAAATCAAGTTACAGACTTGATTAAATAGAAACAAAGATGATTAAATCAAGTCACGGACTTGATTGAATTGAAACAAGAATGATTAAATCAAGTTATGAACTTGATTAAATCAAAACAAGTAAAGCATGTGTTATAAATGGAATGTTTAACAAACTATGTAAACATTTCAGAAATAGAGATGGCTGATGGAGGTAATGAAAATGCGGTGCCAAGAGTCACCGAGCAAATGAAGGAAGTGATTGCCGAAGAGGTCGGAAAGGCGATCGAAAACAGCCTGTCGGGCTTTATTGATAAAATTCAAAACACAGTTTTATCAATAGTAGAAGAAAGAATCAAGAAATTGGAAGATGGTTCCAATTCAGCAAAGGAAAAGCATGGTGGACGAAAGCCTTGTTCATACAAGGAATTCATGGCATGTAAACCACCAATATATAATGGGGAGGTTGATCCAATTGTGTGCCAACGATGGTTAAGTGATATTGAAGGAGTATTCGAGAGAACTCATTATGATGAAAATGACTACGTAGCTTATGGTACGGGTCAATTAAGAGGTCAAGCGAAGGACTGGTGGGATAACAAAAAGAAGGAGATTGGAAGTGAAGCGGCTAAGGCCATGACATGGGAGGAGTTTAAGACACCGTTTCTTAAACACCATAGTCCCAAAGCGGTCATAAATAGAATCAAGGAAGAGTTCATGCAACTCAGACACAAGGGCGAATCCATAGACAAGATCACGGGAATGTTTATGGACAAGATAAAGTTCTGTGATGATTTGGTGACAAATGAAGAACAAAAGGTCTATTACTATCATAACATGCTAAGCGCAGAGTATAGAGAGTTCATAACCCCTTCAAAATACGAGACCCTTACCGAGATTGTCAACGCTGCTCGGGAAAGGGAGATCGAACTGAAGAAGAGCATAGAACGGGGTGAACGAAGGGCACAAGATGTGAATCCAAGCCCTACTAAGAAGGCACGAACAAACGAAAATGCGAAGAAATCTGAGACGAAAGGCGGGTCGCAAAGTTGTAGAATCTGCGGGAAGGGTCATAAAGGCGAATGTCGTTACAAGGATAAGCCTTGTCCCATATGCAAGAAAACGGGACATATGGCTATATCATGCCCGGAGAAAGTGACGGTTTGTTACAACTGTTATCGAATGGGTCACAAGAAGTCGGAATGCCCGGAACTGGCTGAAAAGAAGAATGAGCAAGAATCAAAAAGTGAAGCCCCGAAAGCAAAAGCAAGATCTTTTCAATTAACTGCCGCAGAAGCAAAGGTTGAACCTGACGTGGTCTCAGGTATATTTGCTGTAAATTCAATTCCTACACACGTGTTATTTGATACGGGTGCGAATAAATCCTTTGTTTCATATGGACTTATTCGACATCCTTCATTTATTCTAACAAAATTACCTGTGCCTTTAGAAGTAGAGATAGGTAATAACAAAAGCTTTATTGTTTGTGATGTATGTGAAAATTGTAAACTGAGCATTGACGATGAAGAATATTCGATAAATTTAATCCCTATGTCGATGGGAGAATTTCAAGTAGTCGTTGGGATGGATTGGCTATCTCGACACCATGCAAAGGTCGTGTGTTTCCGTAAAGAGATAAAACTAACATCTCCGAGCGGGAAACACGTCACCATTTATGGCGAAAAAGGAGGCAACCCCATAGTATGCTCGATGTTGAAAGCTCACAGGCTAATGAAGCGAGGATGCAAGGCATTCATAATTTATGCAAATGAGACCGAGAAAGAATCACGAAAGATTGGAGATGTACCAGTAGTACGAGATTATGAAGATGTTTTTCCGGAAGATTTACCGGGGATATCGCCTGAACGGGAAGTAGAGTTCGGGATCGAATTGATTCCGGGCGCGAAACCTGTAGCAAAAGCCCCGTACCGACTTGCACCGTCGGAACTACAAGAGTTGATGTCCCAAATCCAAGACCTGCTTGACAAGGGATTCATAAGGCCGAGTGTGTCTCCTTGGGGCGCACCGGTATTGTTCGTGAGGAAGAAAGACGGGAGCATGCGTATGTGTATTGATTACCGGGAGTTAAACAAACTCACGGTAAAGAACCGATACCCGCTCCCGAGGATAGATGATTTATTCGACCAACTACAAGGTGCGAATTGGTTTTCCAAAATTGACCTTAGATCGGGGTATCACCAACTAAAGGTCAAAGAAGAAGATGTGCCGAAGACGGCTTTCCGCACGAGGTACGGACATTACGAATTCCTCGTGATGTTGTTCGGGCTAACAAACGCACCCGCTGCTTTCATGGACCTCATGAACCGGGTTTGCAAGCCAATGTTGGATAGGTCGGTCATCGTGTTTATCGATGACATCTTGGTGTACTCGAAAAATGAAGCTGAACACACACACCACTTACAAGAAGTGTTAGAGACACTTAGGCGAGAGAAGTTATATGCAAAATTCTCTAAATGTGCCTTTTGGTTACGAGAGGTTCAATTTTTAGGCCATGTCATAAATGCCGACGGAGTATTGGTGGATCCGTCAAAGATAGAGGCAGTGTCAAAATGGAATCCCCCGAAGAACCCTTCAGAAATTAGAAGCTTTTTGGGGCTTGCGGGATACTATAGGAGATTCATTCAAGATTTCTCTAGAATTGTGTCACCGCTAACCAAGCTAACTCAAAAGAAAGCAAAGTTTATTTGGGGAATTGATCAAGAAAAAGCGTTTCAAACGCTAAAAGAAAAGCTAACCCAAGCTCCAGTACTGACATTGCCAGACGGAGTCGAAGACATGGTGGTTTATTCGGATGCTTCATTATCGGGGCTCGGTTGCATGTTGATGCAACGGGGCAAGGTAATAGCCTATGCCTCGAGACAATTGAAAATACACGAAAAGAAATATCCCACGCACGATCTCGAGTTGGCAGCGGTGGTATTTGCATTAAAAATATGGAGGCATTACTTGTATGGGGTAAAGTGCACCATATTCACCGACCACAAGAGCTTGAAATACTTCTTCGAACAGAAGGAGTTAAATATGCGACAAAGACGTTGGCTGGAAACGGTGAAAGACTATGATTGTGAGATACATTATCACCCTGGAAAAGCAAATGTGGTAGCGGACGCTTTGAGCAGAAAAGCGGATTATGTCCCGATACGAGTAAGATCGATGCAACTCGTGGTAACCTCGGGTATACTTGAACGTATTCGAGAGGCGCAATTAGAAGCAGTAAAAGAAGAGAATTGGAAGAAGGAAAGAATAATTGGTCAGTTGAAAGACTTGTCGGATGGGAATCACGGGTTAAAGACTCGATCCGGAAGGATATGGGTCCCACATACCTGTGGAGTAAAGGCGCTTCTACTTGATGAAGCTCATAAATCCCGTTATTCAATTCATCCGGGTGCGACCAAGATGTACAATGATTTGAAACAAAATTATTGGTGGCCCGGAATGAAGAGGGATGTGGCGAAGTATGTGGAAAAATGCTTGACATGTTTACAAGTCAAGGCGGAGCATCAGAAACCCTATGGCAAACTCCAACCGTTGGAAATTCCGGTTTGGAAATGGGAACATATTACAATGGACCTGTTAACCAAACTGCCTAGGACGAATCGTGGTTTTGATGCCATATGGGTAGTGGTGGATAGATTGACGAAAAGTGCTCACTTCATTCCGATTCGTGAGACTTACACGTCAGAAAAGATGTCGGAAGTTTATACCAATGAAATAATAGCCCGTCATGGGGTGCCGGTGTCCATCGTGTCTGATAGGGATACCTGGTTTACTTCGAATTTTTGGCGGGATTTCCAAGAGCAAATGGGAACCAAATTGTTCATTAGCACCGCGTACCATCCTCAAACGGATGGGCAAAGTGAAAGAACGATACAAACATTGGGAGACATGCTACGGGCGTGTATAATCGACTTTGGAGGCAGTTGGGATGTTCATCTACCGTTAGTAGAGTTTTCGTATAACAACAGTTACCAATCTAGTATTAAGATGGCACCGTACGAAATGCTTTACGGTAGGAAGTGTCGAACTCCGGTATGTTGGGGTGAAGTGGGTCCACGTGAACTCGCCCACCAAGATATAGTACGAGCCACAAATGAAAAGATCGATAAAGTTCGGGCACACTTGAAAGCGGCTCAAGACAGGCAAAAGGCGTACGTTGATAAAAGGAAAAGGCCAATTGAATTCCAAGTTGGTGACAGGGTCATGCTAAAAGTTTCCCCATGGAAAGGTGTTATTAGATTCAGAAAAAGGGGGAAGCTAAGCCCAAGGTTTATTGGACCATTTAAAATTATCGGGAGAGTTGGCAAGGTAGCTTACCGCCTTGAATTACCGGAGGAGCTAAGTGGAATCCATGGCACGTTCCACGTATCACAATTAAGAAAGTGCCTAGCAAACGAAACGACTTATATCCATTACGATGATATCGAAGTGGATAATAGTCTGAATTATGTGGTAAGACCGGTGGAGATTTTAGACAGAAAGGTCAAACATTTACGAAATAAACAAATTGACCAAGTCAAGGTCAAATGGGAGCATAGAAAAGGTTCGGACACTACGTGGGAGTCCGAAGAGGAGATGCGACGTCTTCACCCTACATTATTTGGTATGTACAACGGTTTCGGGGACGAAACCCCTTTTAAGGGGGGTGGACTTGTAACACCCCGAAAATATAAAACCTTATATTAAAATTTTAGAGTATAATAACGAGAATTAACTAATTAGGAATTTTAACCTAGTTAGTTAGTTAGTTAAAAAATTGGTTCATTACATGGTTAAAAGTTAATAAACTATATGTTGAATATAGTAGAGGGGCCATAGTTGTAAAAAGATTTAAACTATAATATTGTTTTAATAAAAACAAAATACAAACCCCATTTTTTTAGAAGTCTGGTCGCACATCAGAGAGCAGGGGCGACACCCCACCTTCACAAAACCTAAAATCACTAAAACTCTCAAATTGAAGGTTAAATCCTGCCCCAAATCAAAATCCGAGTACAGATTATTGATCCTCATCACAAGAGGATTCTAAGGTATGTAAAATTCAAGGAAAACTCTGAATTTGAAATTCTCATGAATTGGGAAAAATCTGAAATTAAGCTTGCATGTATGTGTTATTATGATTAAGAAACAACTATATTGTTTAGGGACAAACCCTAGATCAAAATAAGTTGAAATCATAAGAAATTTTGTGAAACCTAAGAACACCATTGTAGGTAAATTGTGAAATATGTGTAATTGAATGAACACTAGGAAAATAGATTGTTGATTTTGTGTAAATTGATGATCTGGAAGTGAATTCAGGAAATCTTGAAACTAACAATCATGTAAAATGTTGATTTAAGTGAAATTAGGGCAAAATGGTAAGTTGAGAACTTGTCATACAATCTTGTGATAAATCTGCCTTTAAGGTGTTTGTAAAAATGCCTCAAAGAAGGTTTAAAGATAGAAATTTAAAAGCTTTAACGCATAATTATGACGTTTAGGTATATTATGCGAAGCGAAGTCTAAAGAGAGTTCTAAACATGTCTTGAATTGAACTCTATAGGAAAAGATACCGGGACGTCGAGTGGACAAGCCGGTGGTGATTCGCGGTTGAAGGGCGTACGATAAGGTATGTAACTTGAATTGTTACGTTTAGTAGATTTTGATTGTTGTAAAACGCATAGTAGAAATCTGGAATAAAGGTTGCTATGAATGAAAACGGTAATGTCGCTATGTTAAATGATTGGTCAAAAGTTGTTTAGAATTCGATGGTTGTCGTCATAAGAAAGGAATTTCGTAGACGAGCCAAACGGTTCGAATAATCAAACAAGACAGGGTAATGTTCCGGATTATAACGGTTTGATCCTTGATATAGGTTATTAATAGAATGTTAAAAATACAAGAATTCAATGTATATGTTGTTAGAAAGTGAAATCCGAAGGTTGGGTTTTGGGTTCAACAAACACAACAAAACAAGAGTCGGATTTCCAGGTGCTACCGTAAATTACCGTAGTACCGTAATTTACGGTAGGGATCATATATTTACGGTGAAATTCTCCTGGTTTACGGTGACCAGGAGCCTTCATAATCCACCGTAACTTACGGTCACACCGTAAGTTACGGTGCAACCAGGAAACAAATTATTATTTTATTTTCTTGACTTTGATGTTGGATTTTATTATTATGAACTATATAATGGTGTCAAATCTAATATTTTAAAGATTTGAACTTTAGGTATCAAGGTGTTTCTTACGGATGATGGTCAAGCGGATGATGAAGAACCGAACACTCAAATCTACGCTTCCGCAATTAAACTTTTGTTTTAAAACTTTTGTAAACAAATTGTAATGTCTTCTTGAATATGTTTTCGTAGGATCAAATGGTGAATGTTGTGTCTAGTTTTTAAATAAACTTTCAGTTCATGTAAGCTCTTTAAAACTACAAATTTTGGCATGATATGCAAAGTATAATGTCATTAAATCTAGCATTTTAACAAGGGTGTTACATTATCTTTGGACTCATTTCCAGAACCAGAAACTACCTCTAGTTCTTTTGCAGCTAGAACCTTGTCAGCCATCTTCTTTAAGTTTTCAGCGGTGAGTTCTTGTGACGTATCAATAACTCCGTCATCAATCTTCTTTGGCTCCGGTTCTTTTGCTGTCTCTTTTTCCTTTTCTTTCTCAACGGCTTCTCCTCCTCCCCACCATTCTCTCTGTCTGGCTTCTCCTCCTCCCCACCATGCTATGCTAGAATCCGCGAGACGGATTCGAAACATGAAATGCTATGTTAGAATCCGCGAGACGGATTCGAAACATGGAATGCTATGCTAGAATCCGCGAGACGGATTCGAAACATGAAATGCTATGTTAGAATCCGCGAGACAGATTCGAAACATGAAATGCTATGCTAGAATCCGCGCGACGGATTCGAAACATGAAATGCTATGCTAGGATCCGCGAGACGGATTCGAAACATGAAAGAAGTTAAAGTATAAATGAAATGTTTGAAACCGTTAGATGGATTCAAAACATAGGAGGTACGAATGGTATGAATGATGTGTTCGAATCCGCGAAACAGATTTAAGATATAAAAGACGGAACTAGTCTATATAAGAAGAAGTCGATAGCTTGACCATGTGTGCGTCAACCAAGTCATATAAGTAAATGTAAAGCAAATGAACAAAAGAATGATGGGAATGAAAGGATCCGAATGCGTAAGTAACGAAGGGATATGTATGGTAAATAAAGAAATGTAGAACGATGTTAACTATAAAGGTAAGCACGTAGGTGTGACTATGAAAAGGTAGTTTTGTTGGGATAACAAAACAAGGGTTAAATGTTATGCAATACGTCTATAGAATGAAACCTTAAAGGATGAGATGAAGGTATTTAATCTGTTATAAAATGAACATATGAAGGCAAGCATTATTATAAGTTTGAATAAGTATGTATATTAACCGTTATTAACGGGTCAAAGGAAATAAGAACGTTATATGAAAGTATACCATGAAAAGTACAGCCTTGTTAAGAAGAAGAAGCCAATTACATGAATGATTATGAAATGAGTTAGGATGATTACTTATGAATGTGATGAGGGTGTTAAGCCAAACATAAATGTGTGTGTGTGTGTAGAAGAAATGAGAAAGGTTTCGGGGACGAAACCTTATTTAAGGGGGGTAGACTTGTAACACCCCAAAACCCGAATATTTATATTCGTTAAAATGCTGTGATATGGTACCTCAAGAAATAAACAACTAGGCTAATTAACCTACTTAGATGTATGGTTAAAACTATTAAAAGATGGAATGTAATAAAATGTTTAACAAAGCAAACAAGGGAACAAACTTGAGGGACCAAAGATGAACAAGGGGGAAAGTTATGTTTTAAGTAACAAACACACCCACACAAGCACACACACATTTCGTGTGTTCTAGAACGATCAGGGGGAACTCCCCATGAACCAAACCCTAGTTCTAACATAATCATCAAATTGAGGAGTCAAATGAAGCTCAAATTCACAACCGAACATGAATTAAGGATCACCTACTCAAGGGGATCATGAGGTATGTCTCAAAATTTAGATTTATGAAGTTGTATGAAGTGGGTTATGTCTTAATCCGTGAATTGGTATGAAATTGTTCATGTATAGGTGTTAGAATCACCATATAGAACATGAATTATGCATGGTTTAGCTTAATTTGATGTTTAAAGGTGAAACCCAATTGTTGGGGTGAAGATGATAGCATGGATATCTCATCTAGGTCTAATTCTTGTTCAAAAATTTATGTATCATGTTATGTATGATGGATTCTTGTTAGAAGGATTGGAAGAAATGTGATAATTGTAGGTTTGATGGTTATGCATGTACGATTTGTGTTGACTAGAAGGAAGAAATTGATGAATTGTGTATGAGATTAGAATGATATGCATGAACTAGTTGTACACTATGCTTACAAGGTAGTACATATATCAAAAGCATGAAGAAACTATGAAGAACTTAAGATTAGATCACTTGTAAGTGATTAGAAAAAAATAGTCATGAAGTGGGTTTTGATGATATGATGAAAATGATAATATGTTCATATTATTGATGTTTGATTTTAAATACCACATGTTGATTAGTAGAAGGATTTGATGCACTATGTATGAAATTAGAAGATTGTGCATGAATTAGTTGTGTGTTATGCTTAAAAGGTGGTACGCACACCAATAGTATGATAAAATGTATATAGTGTCGTCCGTATAGTCTATCATGATGATACGGGTATAAAATGATAAGTCGAAAGTTAAATAAGATGAATTGTTGACTTTCTGGAAGTCAACTACGAACAAGAAGCATAATTTAACTTCTTGTTGTGAAGGTAAGATATTAGGAAGTCGTACGTTACATGTTACATCAATACACGTTATATGTAATGACATGATGAACTACATGAGGGCAAACGGATATGGATATGACTATATGGGTTATGCTTGTTAGAAACGACTAATGATATGATCGTCAACATGTACAAATGAATATGCTAATAAGAATGTGATTTCGATGACATGGAAGTATAGGAATCATGTCGAGACGGAATCAAGCACGGATGGATAATGGGTCAAGAAGTGGCGAGGAAACGAATATGAACACGGATGCATGAGGTAAGTGATTCCGTAATCACTTCTTAGTTGTTTATGTAAAGTTATATGCAATTTAATTAAATAGGGTAATTGAAGTCAAATAGAAATGAATTGTATGATATCGATGAAGTATTAAACGGATCTTAGTTTTGATCCGAGCAAGTTATGTGTGAATAAGATTTGTAGTTAAGTAGTAGGATCGGTTACTTATGCAAGGAAATCTTTTGTTGTTAAGGATAGCGTAAAGTTGACAAAAACGCCCTTGATAGGTATTTCGGGCAAACGACCTTAAAAGTTGTTTGGAAATGAGCTATTCGATTAAAGTAATGTCTTTGTCAAGTATGAAAGCGAAGTATAGGGTTTTGTATGTCATAGACCAATTAATGCGCAAATACCCATAACGGGTCAAAATAAGCCTTTGAGCGAGAACGGGTTAAGAGAACGCTAGACATCCGAGAAATCAATCTTTTATGATAGGCGTCAATGAAATTATTAAGTTCATATGAGATTGAGGTCAAATAAACAGATTATGTTGATAAATGCACGAACGGGTCAAATAATTAGAAGATAATAATAAGCCGAATGCATGTAAGTTAAGAATTTCCTTAATCCGGATGTGGGATTTTAAGTTCTTATGATAGAATGTGAATTTACAAGCATGTAGGAAGAAACGGGAGGTTAAACGGGTAAACGGGTTGAAAGTTATGCGAGTTTTAGTTTATGCGAACGACGAAACAACACAGCAGGAAAATGAATAAACGAGGAGCCGTCGCCGACGCCCAGAAGGGCCGTCGCCGACGGCATGTGGGAATTGGATTTTGGCCGACGGCCTAGTTTTCTGTCTACGGGGCTTTAGGACGACGGAGGTGCGTCGCCGACGGCCAATATGGGCGTCGGCGACGGTGCCCAGAGTTTATGTTTTCTGTTTTCTTCCATATGTGAACCCGGTTGATCCAGTTCGTGCCCCGGCGCTCCGTTAAGCTCCCGAATGGACCGAAATCAAGTTTCTGATGCATTTTTGATAAAGGAAAGGTATGTATGAGTGTATGCTTGTATGTAAAGATGTAGGAGAGGTATGTACGTATGTAGCTGAGCATGTATGTATGTATAAAGGTATGTACGAGTGTATGCATGTATGTAAAGATGTAGGAAAGGTATGTACGCATGTAGATGTGTAGATACGTATGTAGATGTGTATGTACGTATGTATAAAGATATGTATGAGGGTATGCACGTATGTAAAGATGTAAGAAAGATATGTACGTATGTAGTTGTGTAGGTATGTATGTGTAAAGACATGTGTGAGTGTATGCATGAATATAAAGTTGTAGGAAAGATATGTATGTATGTAGACGTGAATGTATGTTTGTATGTAAGTACGTATATAAGTATGATTTAGACACGTTGAGTGTTAACGTTTTTTTTAATGGTGTACCTTGAAAATGAAAAGTAATGCAGGTACATTATTAAAGCCTCATCAGGATATGGATACGCAGATGAAATGCCTAAAGTTTGTTAAAGAACGAAATGGGAAGTGTACATGAATGAGCTTGTTTATATAACGTGTGCTAATGTTTCGAATGTATGTGGTGAATGCAGGTTGTGTGGATAACGGGCGATTATAACAAGGATTAGTGATCGAAGATCGAGTCACAAGATAGATTGTACGGGGACGTTGAATGTAAAATGTAGCAATCATAAGCTATGTTTTTAATTAGTAAATAAGAGGATGACGGATTTATGAATAAGAGCTATGTTAAAGTTAAAGTTTAAATAAGTTGAGGTATTTATAAAGAAAGAAATTTTATGGTTCGTGTTTTTCCGCTGCGACTTTTATCATGTACGATTTAGGGTCTTACAAGTTGGTATCAGAGCCCTGGTTTGAGAGAATCAAGTATAAGAAGGTAAGCGCTTGAACTCAAACCTGTGTGCTCTTGTGATAAGAAACCCCTACAATCCAAGACTCGGTCAAGATCCAAAGGTAAAAGAGAATGTAAGTATGTACTTATGTATACGTATAAAGAAACTGTTGGTTTTGTATATGCAAGGTAAGTATAAGTGTTTGAAGAGGATGATCCGCGAATGCAGTCAAGTACCGACACCAAGGCATGAAATAAGATGAAGTTGAACCCAGGTACGTAAATTCAATATGTGGGTATATGTAATGGTAAAATGCATTAAGGGAAGAAAAATGCTAAATGAAGGACCATGAAGGCGTAGTAAACATGTTTTGAAAATGATACACGTGCCGAACCCTAATTCTTCGGACATAAGGTGACAATTACACGAAGACACGAAACTAGTATGTGGATTGTGTACCTGGCCAGTACACGTGAAGCATATAACGTTCGTGGGACCGTGATAATTGATACAGGTATGTCCGTTAGAATTAAGTAGTAGGTGGACGTGAGGGTGAAGAGAAATGTAAGACTCTCAAGAATGAGAGTATGAAATGCTATGCTAGAATCCGCAAGGCGGATTCGAAACATGAAATGCTATGCTAGAATCCGCGAGACGGATTCGAAACATGAAATGCTATGTTAGAATCCGCGAGACGAATTCGAAACATGAAATGCTATGCTAGAATCCGCAAGGCGGATTCGAAACATGAAATGCTATGCTAGAATCCGCGAGACGGATTCGAAACATGAAATGCTATGCTAGAATCCGCGAGACGGATTCGAAACATGAAATGCTATGCTAGAATCCGCGAGACGGATTCGAAACATGAAATGCTATGTTAGAATCCGCGAGACGGATTCGAAACATGAAATGCTATGCTAGAATCCGCGCGACGGATTCGAAACATGAAATGCTATGCTAGGATCCGCGAGACGGATTCGAAACATGAAAGAAGTTAAAGTATAAATGAAATGTTTGAAACCGTTAGATGGATTCAA
Source organism: Helianthus tuberosus (assembly GCA_030545235.1). Lineage (NCBI taxonomy): Eukaryota > Viridiplantae > Streptophyta > Magnoliopsida > Asterales > Asteraceae > Helianthus > Helianthus tuberosus. The sequence continues at coordinate 88,342,911 of CM060405.1, forward strand.
AACATAGGAGGTACGAATGGTATGAATGATGTGTTCGAATCCGCGAAACAGATTTAAGATATAAAAGTCGGAACTAGTCTATATAAGAAGAAGTCGATAGCTTGACCATGTGTGCGTCAACCAAGTCATATAAGTAAATGTAAAGCAAATGAACAAAAGAATGATGGGAATGAAAGGATCCGAATGCGTAAGTAACGAAGGGATATGTATGGTAAATAAAGAAATGTAGAACGATGTTAACTATAAAGGTAAGCACGTAGGTGTGACTATGAAAAGGTAGTTTTGTTGGGATAACAAAACAAGGGTTAAATGTTATGCAATACGTCTATAGAATGAAACCTTAAAGGATGAGATGAAGGTATTTAATCTGTTATAAAATGAACATATGAAGGCAAGCATTATTATAAGTTTGAATAAGTATGTATATTAACCGTTATTAACGGGTCAAAGGAAATAAGAACGTTATATGAAAGTATACCATGAAAAGTACAGCCTTGTTAAGAAGAAGAAGCCAATTACATGAATGATTATGAAATGAGTTAGGATGATTACTTATGAATGTGATGAGGGTGTTAAGCCAAACATAAATGTGTGTGTGTGTAGAAGAAATGAGAAAGGTTTCGGGGACGAAACCTTATTTAAGGGGGTAGACTTGTAACACCCCAAAACCCGAATATTTATATTCGTTAAAATGCTGTGATATGGTACCTCAAGAAATAAACAACTAGGCTAATTAACCTACTTAGATGTATGGTTAAAACTATTAAAAGATGGAATGTAATAAAATGTTTAACAAAGCAAACAAGGGAACAAACTTGAGGGACCAAAGATGAACAAGGGGGAAAGTTATGTTTTAAGTAACAAACACACCCACACAAGCACACACACATTTCGTGTGTTCTAGAACGATCAGGGGGAACTCCCCATGAACCAAACCCTAGTTCTAACATAATCATCAAATTGAGGAGTCAAATGAAGCTCAAATTCACAACCGAACATGAATTAAGGATCACCTACTCAAGGGGATCATGAGGTATGTCTCAAAATTTAGATTTATGAAGTTGTATGAAGTGGGTTATGTCTTAATCCGTGAATTGGTATGAAATTGTTCATGTATAGGTGTTAGAATCACCATATAGAACATGAATTATGCATGATTTAGCTTAATTTGATGTTTAAAGGTGAAACCCAATTGTTGGGGTGAAGATGATAGCATGGATATCTCATCTAGGTCTAATTCTTGTTCAAAAATTTATGTATCATGTTATGTATGATGGATTCTTGTTAGAAGGATTGGAAGAAATGTGATAATTGTAGGTTTGATGGTTATGCATGTACGATTTGTGTTGACTAGAAGGAAGAAATTGATGAATTGTGTATGAGATTAGAATGATATGCATGAACTAGTTGTACACTATGCTTACAAGGTAGTACATATATCAAAAGCATGAAGAAACTATGAAGAACTTAAGATTAGATCACTTGTAAGTGATTAGAAAAAAATAGTCATGAAGTGGGTTTTGATGATATGATGAAAATGATAATATGTTCATATTATTGATGTTTGATTTTAAATACCACATGTTGATTAGTAGAAGGATTTGATGCACTATGTATGAAATTAGAAGATTGTGCATGAATTAGTTGTGTGTTATGCTTAAAAGGTGGTACGCACACCAATAGTATGATAAAATGTATATAGTGTCGTCCGTATAGTCTATCATGATGATACGGGTATAAAATGATAAGTCGAAAGTTAAATAAGATGAATTGTTGACTTTCTGGAAGTCAACTACGAACAAGAAGCATAATTTAACTTCTTGTTGTGAAGGTAAGATATTAGGAAGTCGTACGTTACATGTTACATCAATACACGTTATATGTAATGACATGATGAACTACATGAGGGCAAACGGATATGGATATGACTATATGGGTTATGCTTGTTAGAAACGACTAATGATATGATCGTCAACATGTACAAATGAATATGCTAATAAGAATGTGATTTCGATGACATGGAAGTATAGGAATCATGTCGAGACGGAATCAAGCACGGATGGATAATGGGTCAAGAAGTGGCGAGGAAACGAATATGAACACGGATGCATGAGGTAAGTGATTCCGTAATCACTTCTTAGTTGTTTATGTAAAGTTATATGCAATTTAATTAAATAGGGTAATTGAAGTCAAATAGAAATGAATTGTATGATATCGATGAAGTATTAAACGGATCTTAGTTTTGATCCGAGCAAGTTATGTGTGAATAAGATTTGTAGTTAAGTAGTAGGATCGGTTACTTATGCAAGGAAATCTTTTGTTGTTAAGGATAGCGTAAAGTTGACAAAAACGCCCTTGATAGGTATTTCGGGCAAACGACCTTAAAAGTTGTTTGGAAATGAGCTATTCGATTAAAGTAATGTCTTTGTCAAGTATGAAAGCGAAGTATAGGGTTTTGTATGTCATAGACCAATTAATGCGCAAATACCCATAACGGGTCAAAATAAGCCTTTGAGCGAGAACGGGTTAAGAGAACGCTAGACATCCGAGAAATCAATCTTTTATGATAGGCGTCAATGAAATTATTAAGTTCATATGAGATTGAGGTCAAATAAACAGATTATGTTGATAAATGCACGAACGGGTCAAATAATTAGAAGATAATAATAAGCCGAATGCATGTAAGTTAAGAATTTCCTTAATCCGGATGTGGGATTTTAAGTTCTTATGATAGAATGTGAATTTACAAGCATGTAGGAAGAAACGGGAGGTTAAACGGGTAAACGGGTTGAAAGTTATGCGAGTTTTAGTTTATGCGAACGACGAAACAACACAGCAGGAAAATGAATAAACGAGGAGCCGTCGCCGACGGCATGTGGGAATTGGATTTTGGCCGACGGCCTAGTTTTCTGTCTACGGGGCTTTAGGACGACGGAGGTGCGTCGCCGACGGCCAATATGGGCGTCGGCGACGGTGCCCAGAGTTTATGTTTTCTGTTTTCTTCCATATGTGAACCCGGTTGATCCAGTTCGTGTCCCGGCGCTCCGTTAAGCTCCCGAATGGACCGAAATCAAGTTTCTGATGCATTTTTTATAAAGGAAAGGTATGTATGAGTGTATGCTTGTATGTAAAGATGTAGGAGAGGTATGTACGTATGTATAAAAATATGTATGATCGTATGCATGTATGTAAAGATGTAGGAGAGGTATGTACGTATGTAGCTGAGCATGTATGTATGTATAAAGGTATGTACGAGTGTATGCATGTATGTAAAGATGTAGGAAAGGTATGTACGCATGTAGATGTGTAGATACGTATGTAGATGTGTATGTACGTATGTATAAAGATATGTTGAGGGTATGCACGTATGTAAAGATGTAAGAAAGATATGTACGTATGTAGTTATGTAGGTATGTATGTGTAAAGACATGTGTGAGTGTATGCATGAATATAAAGTTGTAGGAAAGATATGTATGTATGTAGACGTGAATGTATGTTTGTATGTAAGTACGTATATAAGTATGATTTAGACACGTTGAGTGTTAACGTTTTTTTTTAATGGTGTACCTTGAAAATGAAAAGTAATGCAGGTACATTATTAAAGCCTCATCAGGATATGGATACGCAGATGAAATGCCTAAAGTTTGTTAAAGAACGAAATGGGAAGTGTACATGAATGAGCTTGTTTATATAACGTGTGCTAATGTTTCGAATGTATGTGGTGAATGCAGGTTGTGTGGATAACGGGCGATTATAACAAGGATTAGTGATCGAAGATCGAGTCACAAGATAGATTGTACGGGGACGTTGAATGTAAAATGTAGCAATCATAAGCTATGTTTTTAATTAGTAAATAAGAGGATGACGGATTTATGAATAAGAGCTATGTTAAAGTTAAAGTTTAAATAAGTTGAGGTATTTATAAAGAAAGAAATTTTATGGTTCGTGTTTTTCCGCTGCGACTTTTATCATGTACGATTTAGGGTCTTACAAATCTCCATGAAACGCTGCGCTCTTCTCACTGCACTGGCCATACACCACCTTATATCGATCAACTCCATCTCCTCAGGATCGATCTGATCGTAGTCTTCTTTTGTTAGGTTGGTGTTGCCTATCTTGCCTGCCACGAGACTTTCGTACGATTCTAACACAGATGCTAAGAACACCATCTGTTGTTAAGCAGACTCTTCCCTGAAATTCTGACAATTCTTCAGATCAACAGCAATGTTGCATTGAAAGAGATTCTTTGATGCAGATTGATTTGAAGTATTTGGCGAAGAACCAGCATGGTAGCCACTGCTAGGAGTTTCTTGATTCACTGATTTTGAGCTTTCTGCTGAAAAGGCTGTCTTTGGAGATGCGGTCTTTGGGATCACACTGCCTCTGTAATACAGCTCCACATTCTGTTGATAAGATGTGTTATTGACTTTGCTGGATTTCTTGATCTCCAATTCATGGCTTTCCAGTCTTTCTATAAGCAGATCAACCTTCAAATCAGTTGGCTTTATCGTATTCTTCAACATCAATGCAAAATACTGCCAGTCTTGCTCATTCGGTAGAGCATCAAACAATTTGTCTACCAACTCTTCTTGACTGTAGATGATGTCATGTCTAGCAAGCTCCATCTTCAGATGTCCAAATCTTTCGATCATCTTGGAAACAGACTCGTTCTTTAAACAACCAAACAAATCAAACTCTTTTCGTAACAATTTCTTTTTGTTCTTCACTATTTCAGCACTACCAATACATTTTATTTTTAATTTTTCCCAAAGGTCTCTCGAATCTTTGTATTCGATCAGTGCGATAATGTCATCTCGAACAGATTGGTGAAGTAAAGCAATACACTTCTGTTCAGCAACGTATTTTTCAATCTGATTTTCCTCTAAGTTCTCATAATCATCTCTTCCCATATCAAAACCATTTTTTAAACTTCTCCAACTGGGATACACAAACGCTTTAAGCCATTCTTCGAATCTTGTAGCCCACCGATTGTAATCTTCAATAGCCATCAACTTGGGCGACTTATTGTAAGTTCCGTATGCACTGTCTACACTCATTGCATGCTGAAGAATTTTCTTCGCACTCGGTGTTGGTGTAGTTTCATTCGTGTTGCTTGAAGTGCCATCTCCCGGACCACCGGTAAATGAAAACACATCATAGAACGGATTCATAAACAAATCATCCATCTTTCACGTACCTGAAACAGTCAACAAACACTTAGAAAAATTTTTGAAATTTTGAAAACAACAATTTTAAGCAGAATCAGTTGAAGCGAAATAGCTTTCAAGCGAGATAAGACTTTTCAAGCGAAATCAGGTTTTTGAAGCGAAATCACTTATTTCGCTTGAACTTTCAAGCGGAAATAGATTTCAAGCGAAATCAGACAGAACTTTCAAACGGAATAACCAAAATAGCTTATTTCGCTTGAAATCACTAGTGCAAGTTCAAGCGGAATCAAGATGATGTCAGCAAATCGAACAGTCTTTCAAGCGAAATTATCCAATTTTATCAGATTTTGTCCGAATTAAGGTCCAATACTTTCAAGGATTAGTTAACACTATGTTTCGCTTGATATGTGTAAGTTTTAAGCCATTTCAACCGTTAAATTTCGTTCAAATCAGAAAAGAAGGAGTAGAAGTGTGAGAATCCGATGAAATCAAGCTGAATTGGTATGAACTCCTCGTCCTGAGCTCTGATACCACTTGTTGGATCGTCCGTGTGACCCTAAATAGTCAGTATAAGTAGTTCATCATCAAATACAAAGGCGGAATCAATGTAAAAGATGTCAACACAACTTGTTCATTTCTAATTATCTTCTTATTAATCAATCCTGAGCTTTTACACGTTCAAATGACAAACGGACAGCACCTCGGCTCAGAATGTATGACCTGATTCCCGCTACAAATGAACATAGCACACACATATATATAGTGATGAGATTTCGCTTGAACATGTCATAGGTCGTTTCAAGCGAAATAACACATTAACACTTAAACAAACCCTAATTTCAACCCTGTTGTGTGCTCGTTTATCCTATCTAGACATAAGACTCGATTAAGACGAAGTTAACAGACACTAGATGCACCAACAGTTTATTTGACTGTTCTTGAGATTTGACAGTAAGCTGAAAGATAGGGGGAGAAGAACGGAAAGCTGACTGATAGGGGGAGTTGGATATCAGGTTAAACAGAGAAAAGGAAGCTCAAAGCCTAGGTAGGGATCATGGAGCTAAATTGTCAAATGAAGATTGCTAAAAGCAAGGGGGAGGTTGCAAAGTGGGAGTCTGAAGAAAGGGGGAGTCTGTGATGCAAAAAGTGTTGAGTTATGAAGAGATTGCAGATTGACTATGAAAAGGTTTGACAAAAACGATTGACTGCGGCAATATCCAAGGGGGAGTCTGTGAGTGCATTATGTCTATTGCCTCCGTCAATAGGACGTGTCATAGTTAATTGTATAGGATTATTTATTAGGAGATACGAGATTTTAATGTAAAGAGCCTCTCGCACGAAAGGGCCTTTCGTGCGAATGGACTCTATCGTCCTAAAGTGCATGTCGCACATAAAAGCCTTTCGTCCCTATGGTTTTGGGCGACAGGAGTTGCTTACAAATAGGGACCTTGGGTCTTGTCATTTGTAACTTTGTGTGTTTAAGAGGGGAAACTCTGTCCATTTGGTTTTGTGGTTTTGTACTATCAAATATTCAATAGAAACCAGTTTAATTAGAGAGTTCTTGTGTTTATCAACTTTATACATGGATTCCGCACATGATATGAAGATTATCTGACCGGCCGGAGCATTCGGAAACCTGAAACGGTCCTCACACATCAAGTGTTGAAAAATCGGTTGAAAATGTTAATTTTATTGACATTGTAAAAAGAAATAGTTATATGGCATATATGAGATGTATATATTAATAAGTTATTATGGGTTGGTATTATTCTTGATGAGAGCTTCTTTACAAACTAAGATGTGTCTAAAATGAAGCTAAGATGAATGACACATTGATACTGTTTGTGAATTTTCTATCTGTCTATGGCTACATGTGTGGGACAAATAAGGACTAGGAGTATTTTTATGCAAATCGAATACCTACAAGTCAGTTAATTAGATGGTGGATAATTATCAAGTTTCCTGCTTGAGTTAGAATAGAAATTGTTTCAAATAGTTATTGTGATTTTCATTAAATAGAATCCTAGTTATAGTCTAATTGTATAGGTTAGATTATATATACCAAGAACAATGGGTATGGATCTGTAATTGGGGTTTTTGAATTAGATTTCTCCAATAATAAAGTTTTTGAGTGTTTAGTGTTGGATCTAAGAGTGTGTGTTTGTGTATGTTTTAGATAAAAAAAATTAGAAATTAATCAAACAGTAAGGGGTCGTTTGGTTCGCTTAATCTGAAAGAATTGGAAATGATAAAGTTTTAATTTTTAATACGGATGCTTGTTAATTATGGATTTTTATGTTAAAGTAGCCAACTTGATTATTGATTCGTTGTGTATGCATGTTTAGAATTATTTAATAGTTGTTTGTTGCTTCGTGTGATCTTTGGTGAATGTCTTTCGCATAATAGGGTCATGCTAGATCATTAACTTGCGTTGTGATTTGTTGGGTTAATTGACCAATATACCTTAGAAGCAATATTCGATAATTGAGTAGGTCTAGGTGTTCTACTAATCTTAATAGTCGAGAGGTGCCAGATTATCGGTAGGTCTAAGTTGGTAAATTGCTAGGTAGGTCTTTGAGAGGAGTCCGTCTTATTTTCCTTGTCAACCATTGTCTATCGAGTCGAATCAAGAACCCAAGTTACCATAGGTTTATAACCCGGGAGGGAGTAGGTCATATTAGGGTACTTTACATAATACACTTAGATAGCCCTAGAGGGAGTCTAGACTAAACCGGTGTTTTCAACAGCCTTTAGAGTTCCATAGGTGTCTTCCCGAGAAGGGTCGGGGGTCCTGTTCGGTGTCTCGATAGGTTTAGCAATTTATGGTCCCGGTTCCATAATTACTTGCATCCGATTAAAGCATAACTAGTAGCATTCCGGGATTCCAGTTTAGGTAGTCGTTCATCATTATCTGAAGTAAATCCAAGTCTTTTCGTGTCTTCGTTACCTTAGTTAATTAATATTTCATTTAATCGCAATTTTAGGATATTTAGAACACCCCCCCCCCCAAACATAAAAACAGTTAGAGGCGTGTCAATGTAAGTCTAGAGAGTCTAGTTAACGTAATTAAATAAACTCCTATGGGTTCGATTTCTAAACTTACTTACCTTACTAGAGTCGATCGGTTCACTTGCCGGTTAGTAGTTTAGTTGAGTTTTAGTGAGTATAGGGTATTACTTAGTGTCTAGATTAGGTTAATTTTGTTAGTTTTAATTAAATTACTTTCAGCACATCAATCATCGATTGTAAAAAATAAATTAATAAAACTTTGAGATGATTCTGTAAAACAAAAGTGATTCCACAAAAGTAATAAAAAAACAAATGATTTAATAAAAACAAGAACTACAATTCTTGAAACTAATCGGTGAACAAAAATTAAACGGATTAACTTATGGAAAATTAAAATATCATAATTTACAAAGGCATTAAATGTCAATAGATTTATATCCAGTATTCAAACTTGATTGAACCTATAAATTGATTAAACCCACTGCCTATATGTGATTAAACCCAAAAGTCGAAAGATTGAAGTCAATGATGAACGATTCAACCCGGACGAAAGTGACGACCATAAATGTGATATTTGATTTAGTATTTAGAGTGGTGGGTATTCAAGATGAAGAAAATGGTTGGGTTTCAAGAAGGGAGTTCAAGCGATGAAGAAGACGTATTCAATGGTATTTTTGTCATATAAGTTTCTAGACATTGCAATTTCATTCATCAATTTATCAACCAAAGACATTGTAAGTTTTAATGGAATTAATTCCATGTCCTTCAAATTCCAATTCATTTCCTAAATTTTAATTCCTTTCAAAATATTTAGTGAACCAAACGATCCCTAATAGAAAACATATCAATTCAATACACTACTAGATTTGAGAAATGATTGTCAAAAGATTCAAATATATTTAATGATTTAAGAACAATCAATAGTACAATTCACTCCCACTCACCAGGTGCACTTTCTCTCTTATTTCTTCTGCTTCTCTCTCTAAAGATTTTGATCAGAGGATATTCATCTCTAAGAGTTACCTATTACATCGTGTACTGCTCTCTCTCTCTCTCTCTCTCTCTCTATATATATATAAGAGGAGAGAAATGCTAATGACGTCACCATGAAAAGGACCCTAAACAACCTAATAAATGATGTAACTTGTTGGACCTACAGAAGAACAAATGATATTCAAAAGCGAAAACATGACAAAGAAATCAAGAAATAAACAGTTGATCAAGCATTTTCCTCCCAAAGATAATGAATCTTGAACACGTATAATAAGAGCATCTGTTGAAGACCAGTTAACATCTGTTTGAAGACTTGGAATCGTTGTTCATGAAGAAACAAAGTATGTTCAAGTCCTAAAGTCTATTGAAACAAAGGTCTGATGAAGAAGACCAAACATCTGTCTGGCCAAACAGATGTTTGGAACAAAGTAACAGAGGATAGATAAACAGATGTTTCTCAATGTAGCAACATTTTCTTTTTAATAGTGTTTAGCATAGTTAGATCAATTGTTTCATTTGCACAGATGTTTGCAACATCTGTGGAATCTTTTCTGTTAGGAATGTTAGATGTCACTATCAGGGTGATGTCAGCCAATCACAAACAAAGCTTTCGTCCTTAGTATAAATAGATCTCACATGTTAGAGATCTTTTTATCACTTCACACATTCCATTTTGTATGAATAGTTTTGTTAGTGATCAGGGTGAGGGGGGATTGTATAATCATTCTATAAAACTTTTGTAATCATTTGATTTTATATGAAAAACAGTTGTTGATGATATCTTCCTACTTGTGAATTTTATTATTTATTGCAATCACATTTGCTTTTTTTTATCTGAACTAATTTACAAGTATCAAACTTACACCTTAACAATTGGTATCAGAGCTTGGTCATGTTAAACTTGATTTCACAATCAGTTTGACATACAAAGATCAGCTCACAAAGATCCAAATCTAATCGTAGCTCTGAGTAGAAAAGTGTAGAACTCAAAAGTATCTATCACATACTCTATTCTTCTACAAAAGACCAAAAGAGAATGTCCGATTACAATAGCAACCCACCAATGCTTGTCAGATCAGATTACAATATCTGGCAACGTCGGATGGTGCGTTATCTTACTCAGCAAAGCATAGGATGTTGGAAGTCTGTAATATTCGGACCTTATATTCCAATGACACCTAGTGTCGAAAATCTTAATGTGCATGAGCCAAATAAACCAGAAGATTACTCTATCCTAGATTTCAAAAAGTTTGAGATAGATGCCAAAGAACTTAATATGATTGCAAAGGCTTCACCAAACGAGATCTATACGAAACTATTACATTGTAATAGTGCAAAAGAGTTATGGGATGAGTTAAAATAGAAATTCAGTAAACCTGAGGAATTTGTTAAAAACAACCAGGAAATTCTTGACATACAAAATGTTGAGAGTGCATCTAACTCAACACAAACAACAATTTGTGAAAAGGTTGATGCAAATGTTGTCAAAAAAAACAATGATCCTTGGAATACAACTGAAGTTGAAAATAATTGAGAATGTGCATTAATGGCCACCAAAATGGGAGTTTCTATATGCCTAGATAGCCTATGGTATGTAGATGGTGGAGGATCCAGACATATGACTGGATGCAAAGTTCTACTATCAAACTTCCATACTCATGGAGGTGGTGATATATCATTTGTAAATAATTCAAAAGGAAAAGTGTTGAGATCAAGAACTGTCCAGGCTGGTAAGCTAAAATTTGAAAATGTTAATCTTATTGACAATTTAAAATTCAATGTACCCAGTGTCTTACAAATGAGTGACAAAGGCTACGACTCGTTTTTTACAAAGAAAACTTGCAAAATTGTTGGACCTGATTTAGTTAAAAAGATTGACAAAATTTAGTTGAAAGCACTACACAATTTGTTGCTCACAGAAGTGGTAGTGTTTATGTAGTGGACATGTTAAAAGATAACCCAAAAAAACAGATGTATGCCTAGCTATTATATGTTTCCTTAACAAAAGAAACAGAGCTATGGCATAGAAGGTTGAGACATGTTAATTTGAAAACAATTAACACTCTAACAAAGCAAAACCTTGCCATAGGTCTACCTACCAAACAATTCAAGTGTAATGAACATTGTGTTTCCTGCTTAAAAGGTAAACAACATAAAACATCATACAAACCTATTGATGAGTCCAAAACAACCCAATGTTTACAAATGTTGCATATGGATTTGTTTAGCCCAGTAAAAATCATGAGCTTAAGGAAAAATATATATTGCTTAGTAATAGTTGATGTTTTTTCTAGGTTTACATAGACTTATGAAAGTTGACGCTTTCTTGTTTTTGTCTTTCTTTTATGGATTGGGTTGTGTTTGGGGAACAAGTTCGGGGTCAAGTGGGATTGTTGGATAGGAACTTGTTGAGTCCAACCACCAAATGCCAAATTAGGGTAATCAGATTATACGAAATATTAATTTGTGGATCAATTCGTTAAGGTTATTTCGGGTTTGAGTTGGGGTCGTTTTAATTAAATTGGTTCTTTTTGGTTCATGGTGTATTTTATTTTGGTTGTGGAGAAGAGAATGTATTTTTGTGTAAAAAATATTTGATTTTGGATTCTATTGTATTTATAGGTAAAGTTTATTTTTTTTATAGCCATTAACCTACGACATTCAAGCTAAAGCTAAGGATGACAAAGGGTATACCTGAAATATATGGGACGGGTATACCAAAGCTCGAATGCTCGATGGATATGGGACGAGACTAGTTTTTTTTTTTTTTAAATTGTGAGTATAAGATTAGGTGATACATGTTGGGTATGGGACTAGATACGAGATTAGTTTTAGAGTAAACTGCAATTTTACACCCTGAGGTTGGGGTCATTGGCACTCCTACCCCCCCCCCCCCTAAGGAAATAATTGCAAAATTACACCCCACTGTTAACCCTTATGTCGCACTTTTACCCCCCCCCCCCCCCCCCCCCGCCGTTAAAGTGGGTTAACAGTCTGTTAACTCTAAGTTGAAATTACTATACTACCCTTATATTTTACCCCCCAACATTCCTGTTAAGTCGCACAATTACCCCCTGAGATTTACAAAACCCTTCCCGCCAAAATCAAATACATGTTCTATGATTCTAAATAAAAAATCTGAACCTGTTTTTTGATCTAAAACCTAATAGTTTCATTTTGAACACGTAATCTGAAACAAAACACCAAAAGCTTTTTTGATCAAGATGGAGATCATCAGATTGTTAATCCTAGTGCATTGTGTCCTCATTGCCGCCAACACATGAACACTGTGATGACCTTTGTGGCTGGTAATGGTGCGGCTAAAGTGGCGGGAGAGGGTGGTGGTTTTGTGAAGGGGGTTGTGACAGACATGGTGATGGATGATTTGGTGGTCTGATGTTTGTAGGGTCTGATGTTGCTGAAGGACTCATTGCAGTGCAAAGGCCTCATTGCAGGCCTCATTACTGTGTGACAGACATGGTGATGGATGATTTGAAGGAAATGTTTGGCTGTTTTGCTTCTTTCTAGTAATAACAATCATACCTGTTCAAAAGCTTACCCAAAAGCTTTTTTGATCAAATGTGAACATATGCACATACAGCAACCAGGGTGGTGGTTTTGTGAAGGGGGTTGTCAGCAAATGCCCAAACTGTCAGCACATTCAGTAACTGTGAACATATGAACATACAGCAACTGTGAACATATGAACATATGCACTTAAGCGACTTATGCCCAAACTGTGTGTTATTTACAACCTGCAAATGCCCAAACTGTCAGCACATTCAGTGTGATCAACCAAGTAAACTGTCATTTTAGAACATTCAGCTTAGTAAACAAGCTGCAAATGCATACAATCAAACATAAGGTTCAGATTTCATGCCCAACTTTCAGAACATTCAGTGTGATCAACCAAGGAAACTGTCATTTTAGAACATTCAGGTTAGTAAACAAGCTGCAAATGCATACAATCAAACATACAGCTCAAATCTAAATATTTTAACACGGAGGATATAGGAGATTGTATGCATTACCCAAAAGCTTTTTTGATCAAACATAATGTCAACAACCTAATTTTGATCAAACAAAATACCCAAAAGCTTTTAGACAAAAGCTAAATAAGTTACCTTAGGTTAACCTACATATTACACAAAAGCTTCGATTAAGTTAAGTTAACCTACATATTACACAAAAGCCTAATAACTACTAGACTAAACATCCGCTCAACTCTCCGGTGGTAGATGGAAGTTGAGGACAGGCCTCCCAAACACAAAGACCACCAGGTGGACCACCAAAGATGAGCTTGATAAGCTCATCGTCAGGTCAACTGTAAAAAAACCAACATGAACCAAATCAGACCCTAACCCCTGTGTATAACATGATAATGACTAAATCTGACCCTGATTAACTAACATTGGCAGATTATAGCTTTGGTGTGGCGGATGATATAGCGGAGTAGCCAAAAGAAGACCGGCATTTCGACTGATAGCGGCTGTGGTTGTGATCGGACGATGGTGGAGAAGAAGGTTGAAGCGGCTGTGGTTGTGATCGGACGATGGTGGAGAAGAAGGTTGAAGGTTGAAGTCGCCGGAGAAAAAGGTTGAAGCTTGAAGTCGTCGGTGTGTTCAGTCGCCGGAGAAGAAGGGTAAGAGATCGATGGTGGGAAGGTGGGGGGGTAATTATGCTTGGGTATGTTACTTATAGGGTTTAGTTTATCAAAGAAGCTTTAGATAATAGCGAAATGACAATTTTACCCTTTGACCTTCATGTTATATAGTTGACTGTTAACCCACTTTAACGGCGGGGGGTAAAAGTGCGACATAAGGGTTAACAGTGGGGTGTAATTTTGCAATTATTTCCTTAGGGGGGGTAGGAGTGCCAATGACCCCTAACCTCAGGGTGTAAAATTGCAGTTACTCTTAGTTTTAATTTAAATGCTGACATGTAACTTCATTGTTTGGTAGAACTCTAGAATATCACCTATTAAATTAAAGCCAAACCAACCATAATGAAACCTAACTAGCTCGAACCTTCATCGTCCTTTTTTGGACTCCCAACCTGTTCAGAATTGGCCGTTCAAAAATTAAAAATATATATATATATATATATATATACATGTTCGAGAAACTTAATGTACAACTCATCATTCAAAAATAATAATATTGTCGGAGAATGCGTGATGGATGCGTTATTGGAGTACTTCAATGCCCTTGTACTTTTGAGTAAACAATATTATTAGTTAAATGTTGGTTTTCAGGTATGGGCCCCTAGATTCACGGGGTTTAAATGAAAAATGGGCTCCTAAGCTTATGGATTCAATTGGGTTAGGTTGGTTGGATTAAATGGGTCAAAAGGAATTAGGTTATTTTATAGGTTTTTATTTAAACGACCCCCCCCCCCCCCTCTTACGTATTTGCGTCATTATTGCAACGTTTTATGTACACAAGTTTTTACATTCGATATAATCCATTTTTTTGATTTATTTCATCTATTCCATGACCGGAACAGGGGAGGATACACGTTACACCTCGATTTTGAATCAGAAGATATATTTCAAGAAATGACAGATTTATTCACTCTATCAATAACCGAGCCGGATCTGACCATTTACAAATAAGTTAGATGTACAATTGTAAGGGGGAGGGGACTCGAATGAATTGAAATTTATTGAAACAATGTTCAACCTGAATGTTATATATAACCACACTCTAGTTACATGTTTGGACGCACTATCATCATGCATTTAAAAAAACATTGTTTTGTAAAATATAATAATAATACTAATCGAACTAAAAAGAATAGAGATGTAGATTTATGCTATAATTTTCTTAAAAATAAGTTATTTGAGATCAAACTACATTTAAATGATTTAAATGAAAATGGTAAAAAATACAAATACACTTCCTCTTTCGATCACACTTAACTTCCAGCTAATATGAAGTTGTAACTTAGTGAAAGTTAATCGACCCCAAGAGTTTTTGAAACAAAACCTAGATATATAACTTAGTGACATTTTTTTTGAACGGCCAACAGAATCAATCATGAGCACTCTCGGGGCACGCACTGGACAAACGGAGTACTCCGAGAGTAACCCGAGTCCACCACCAATTCCAGGGAAAACCCGGTAACCCACCCGCCCGTAGGCACGACAGTGAAATTACCAGTAAAATCCGTTTGGCTCAAGGATCCAACCCAGGTTTCCCTGGGTCTTCTATCATTGCCCACCAGTGCCTCACTCTGCATCAAGTGGGAGTTGAACCTGCATCTCTCAAGAGAAATGCAAGCCCTCTACCACTTAATCTAGAGATCATTGACTAACTTAGTGACATTAAAAGCAAAAGATGATATAGTTGATTGGGTTTCCAAACTTGTTGGCTCCATATTTCATGTTTTGGTAGACAAAAGTGTAGATTTAGGAGTAGCATTCTCCTTTTAAGGACCTTTTGGAATTACATGATACTTTGAACGTTGGCAAGAAGCAAAAAGATATATAATTCATGGGTTGGTAATAACGACGTGTTGGTGCATCTGGAAAGCTGGAAATGAAAAGTTCTTCTCTAACAGGACCCGAAACATTTCGGAGATCATGGGTGATATAAAGTCTTTAGGTTTTTTTATGGCTCAAAAATAGAGCTAGATTTAAATATTTAGTTTGGAAAAAGTGGTGTAATTTCCCATGTGTATATTATGAGCGTTTTTGGTGTGGCGTCCCAGTTGTTTTTTTGGTAGATTTGGCAGGTTTAATGAAGTTTATAGTTAAAAAAAAGACTGAAGTGTTAGCCAGCCAAAAATAAGTTATGTATATAATCATGCATTGTTATGCATGTATTCACGCACAATGATATATATAATTACGCTCAATGAATTTTCATTGATGTATATAGAAGTTATTTGTATTAAAATTTAAAAAGATGGTTGTACTAGACAAAAAAGCCAATAAATGTGACTTTTTTTTTCGTTCTTTTTGCAATTAATTACGAAATTGTCACTTTCTTTATCTTAGCCATTGACTGCCTACATCAAGGGTCTAATTTGACTTTGTACGCTTACACCAAAAAAGCTTCTCATTTGATGCGGCTCATATACAGACCCTTGACGTATTCTTGTACGAATCTGGCTCTCATATGTGCCATGGCTTCTCTTTCCGATCGCAGAGGAAACAGATCTTTTGGCGCCTAACTCTCGAAACCTTTTTCACATACACACAAATCAACACTGTGCCATAAGTTGTTATACTTCGATAGCGTCCAATAAGTCGATAACAATTATCTACAAGCAAACCAACTTTTTACTCCATCCAGACTTTGACTATTAAAGTCAAGCAAACAACTTTTTAACTTCAAAATTCAACAGCAATGTTTTAAAGATTTCAAGAACTTGACATTTTTCAGTGTTTTTAGAACACACTTCTACCAGAAAAACCTAAGGTACCCTTTTGAATTCGAAATGCTGTTCATTGGTTTACTTTGTTGACCAGAGTTGACTGGTATTTGAGGGCATGCACCTGATGAGGTCAAAAGACAGTAATGTTTTTTGAAGATACTCTTCTGAGAGTGACTTTACGCCCATTGGCGGTTCTTAGAAGGTCACTGGCAGGGCCACGGCCCGGGCAAGTTTTTCGGCCGTAGTTTTAAATTTCCCCATTTCGATCGAAATTTTTTATATATACTATGTTTGGCCCAGGCTTGCCCGGGCTTTTTTTAGTGCCCGTGTCTTTCGGCCCTGACACGTTCAACGGGCAAGACCCGCCACTGTTTACGCCTCTTCTTATAAATTCGATCATAAACCCATATATTGACTGGATCCATTTTCATCTAATCTTGAAATGTTGTAAAATCAAATACGATGATTATGTATGCAAATGTCGAGTAGTACAATCCTATTTTAATCATGATCTTCTAAATAAATATAACAAGATTCATAAATGACTTCACATGGGCCCTAATACCCCGGAAAGAAATTGATACAAAAGATACAAGAAACACACTAACAACTAATACTCATATAGCCTAAGACTCGAGCCGAAGACAAATAGCAAGCAACAAGACTACTACGCTTCTGCTGTAGTTGAGTTTGAGAAATCAGCCAGTATTCGGTAAAGTCGATCTGCTGTTGGACGATCCAATGGATCGTCCTTGGTACACTTCCGGTAAATATCAATTAAAAATCTAAGTGTTTTTTCTTTTTTGTATTCTTCACTCTCGGGTTTATTCGTTTTTGTATCTTCTGCTGGACCCAAATCCTCTAGTTCGTCTGTCAATAGCGGTCGTTTACCCATCTGTTCAAATCAAGTTGATAAGTATTATCAAATATTGTAGAACTATTTTTAATTGTCAAGGAAAAAAACCCTCTCTAAATCATTCAATTAAAAAAAGCTATTACTAAATATTCATTAAAAAGTTAAAATTTTAAACAATAAGTGTTTGATATAAACCCCAAACCCTTTTGATCAACTCACTCCAGACACCTAAAAAATATACCAATAAATATGTGAATTTTGAGCGTTAGATCACATTAGATTCCATATAGAATTGTGCCGATTTAAAACAAAAGGTAATTGGGAATATATATTTATCATTCTAATTAAAGGGTGCACATACCGAAAGAAGCTCGTGAATTTCAGATTCCCGCAACCCAGCGTAAGGCACTTGCAAAGTCAATAATTCCAAAAGTAAGCATCCAAAAGACCATAAATCCACTTCCTACAGTAAACAACAAATAAACTTATTAGGCAAACCTAAAAGTCAAATTTACTAAAAAAATAGCATAAACAAGTTGAACGATTAATTTTAATTACAATCTTCTAAGTTATAATTGTTTATACACACATGTACGTGAGCATATATGCAGCATCAGAGCATACATTACTTTTATAACCAGTTTACACATCTTTATATAGAATTTAAAAACCGTACTAGTCCATATGAAGACCGATCATGAATTGTTCGATAGACCTCAGGGGCCATCCAACGCGGCGTTCCAACACAGACATCAGGTGGCGGGATCCCCATATGGCCAATACAACAAGTATGCAAGGAAGAACGTAAAGGAACTGCTCTATCGAAATCACAAAGTTTAACAACAGGTTTTCCATCAGATTTTTCATCGTCCAGATCAATTAAGACGTTTTCACTCTTCAAGTCACGATGAATCACATCTTTTGAATGGATCTCAGATAACGCCCAAGCAACATCTCTAGCAATTTGCAAAGCCAGTTCCACATCAACATGCTTCTCACCAGATATTGCAAGCTTTTCAATATAGTCCTGTTATATAGAATAGAAGATTAACATTAACGTAATGTAATAAGATATATAAGCTGCATTAGGTAACTGATGATAAGATAATCACCTTTAACGATCCCCCTTTAACATGCTCCATAAAAATGGCAGACTGCAATACCCGATTCTCAGGTGTTCCATCTGATGATGGTAACCATTTGGTAGAAATTTGATGGCCTAACACCTTTACAATACAAGGGTGCTTCAAAACGCTTAAAAGTCTCACCTCCCCTATGCAGTTAAATTCGAAGTTCCTAACTTCATCTGCAGAGCTCCCACTTAAATCCAAAATGCGCACCTGCAATGAATATTTTTCACTTATCAAGTGTTATTCAACCGATTAAGGGAAGAAAAACAAAGCGAATAATGAACTGTAGCAGTTATTGACACCTTAGCAGCAGCTTCGACTGATCCAAGGTTGCATTGGATAAGAGTCGAAGAACCTTCTTCCTTAACTTCCTCACATGTAGAAAGAGAAGGAAAAGAACAGTCTACATCAAGACTCGCATCACTGTTGATCCGGCTCATAGGAATGTACCTAAAAGGGAAACAAACAAGATAAATATACTGCCATGTAAACATACAATCGTAAAGTAACATAGAAAACATACCTGTAATAATATTCTGGATCAGTCTCTTCCCTTATATCATGCGGACGGCATGCATCCACTACCATTCGAACCTCTGAATCACCCCTTTTAACAACAATTACATTCCACGCATGCGGTGCAAAATCCAAATACCCCCTCACAAGTTCACAAGGTACTCGAGGCTCCACTCGATCACAAAGATACTAAAGTTCAAGCAAATGAAAAAACAAAACATTATTCATCCGTACAAACTATAGATATAAACCAATGAATATGAGATAAGTCTGATAGACTTAATTACCTTCAAAAGCAATGCTCTATGTCTACAAACACCGAACTGAAGAGTACCAATAGGGACAACAATGGAATTTCGCCTTGCTTTTACTAACTGAATAGATTTTTCACAAAGGCCAAGAAGAACAGCATCCTCTGCAGAGTTTATACTCTGTTTTGCGGATTTTATATCGTTGTTGTGGGTCCCGGTAGGGCAAGTGCAGACAAAAGGCTTGTTATAGTTTGAACCAGATACAGACTTCCGTTCCCTATAAACCAATCCGCTTTTGTCGGTCCCTCCAAAATGACTTGACACAAACAAAGCAAGCAATGAAGCGACATGCAACATATCAAGCTTGGTGGAGCCGTGGATTTGATTTAAACGAAATAATAAAGCTTTAGCACATAGTGTTATAGCATCCAACTCTTCATCCCTTTCCCTGAACAAATTGAAACACCATCAGTTTCACCTGAAACACGTATTTTGTATATAACAGATATCAAGATTTTAAAAAAAAGGGTAAAAGGCCATTTTCGTCCCAAAAGTTTGGCCAGTTTTGTGACTTTCGTCTAAAGGTTTATTTTTCCGCATCTGGAGGTTTGAAATCTTGCCATTTTCATCCGGCTCGTTAACTCCATCCATTTTTCTCCATTAAGTCATGGGTATTTCCATCTTTTTTGTTAACTTAAAGGGCAATTCGGTTTTTTACATAAAGTGAAAAAGACCGAATTGCTCTTTAAGTTAGCAAAAGAGACGGAAATACCCCTGACTTAACGGAGAAAAATGAATGAAGTTAACGGCCGGATGAAAATGGCAAGATTTCGAACCTTTTGGATCCAGATGCGGAAAAAACAAACCTTTGGACGAAAGTCGCAAAACTGGCCAAACCTCAGGAACGAAAACGGCATTTTACTCAGAAAAAACTACCTGTCCATGACGATAACTTCACGTGAGCCAAGATGCACGTTTTTGTCATAATCATTGAGAGGCAAGAAAGGACGGTCCCGTCCTGCATCGTAAAATCCATCTGGAAGACAGTCCTCGATGCTACAGAACGACATTGCGCTATATTTAGAAGACATGTTTAAATGCATATCGATCGGTCTCCTTGACTTGCTGGGCTTAGGATTAAGATCCTTAACAGAATGTCTTTTCGACTGTGTTGTACTACATGAGTTATCCGACGCATCATCATTTTCATTACAATTATCTTCTGCCTCTTTATCCTTGACACAAGTTTCATCAACCTGTTCTGAACTGTCGTCATCTACAGCAAGTCCTTTGTTATCCGATGAACCTTCTGGAAGGGATTCAGATGAAATGGCAGTTTTGATTGCACTTGGAGTTGAAACATGGGCAGATTTGTCGCATTTCCCGCTCCTACTGCAGTTTAGACGCTTTTGGCGAGCTCTCTGCTGCAAAACGTAACGCCCTTTTCTACGCCCTTTTCTATGTTTTGGGATACTTCTATTTGATGATGATCCGGTCATACGGGTTGATAAAGAATCCGCAGTGTCTAGTTCACAGTTGATCATTAAAGTAAGTTTCACATCGTAACCTGTTAACAGAAAAAGAATTCTGGATAAAGTAGTGACGAGAAAAAGAACTGTGCTTACCAATGTGTTCGTCGGTTATGGAATCAACAGGAAGCTCTGTGACAGAACTTTCAAGTACATCCATCTCTGCGTTGGTCATGTCTTCATCGTTACCCTCTAGATCACACCTTATCCACTGTGGTATTTGAGAGAAACTTGAAAACTTGTTGTATTGAAGGTTTAGTATCCGAAGGTTATGCATCGAGTCAAGATCAAGAGAACCCAAAGATGTAAGTCTGTTGTTTGAAAGGTCCAAGTGTTCCAATCTCTGGAGAGATGACAAGTCTGATGGTACTTCAACCAGCTTATTGTTAGCGACTTTTAATGTAATCAATGCACTCAAATGAGTGATTTCTGCAGGTAAATTTTTCATTTTATTGTGTGAGAGATCTAGGTACTCCAAACAAGTAAGACAGCCAATTTCTGAAGGCAAATATCTGCATATATTGAACATAACTTCCATCAGTTTCTTTAAGTTAATAAAACAGTCGTCATCTTAATTATGATAAATTACTACTGTAACTAAAACCTCAAGCTAATTTGCAGTTACTTCTATCTCAGTTTGCAGGTATTGAAAATGAGATCAAGTGACCCATACATCTCCTAACCTTATATTCAAAAACTATAGTCCATTTTCTCATGAAACCCAAAGAGTAGGTTCTATTAACATAACAAATGTAGTACATGTCGATTCTCATAATCCATAAAAGCTCTAAACCAATCTCAAGTCCCTAATACAATGTTATTGTAAAGAAGAAAATGCAAGCTAAGGCAACATGAGTATGAATGTTCAGAATACATAAGAGGATCTACACAGCACATGTATATTATAACACAAAAGTATCAAAGTAAGTCGACTGATACGCGTAATTGTTTTAGTCCTTAGAAAGAGAAGATGTAGTCCTAGGTTATTTACCTTTATCCCGAGAAGCAACCCTCCTTTATATTATATTCTAAGCTCGGATTTTTTCTCCAAACTAAAAACAGTCCTGCGGTGATGTTGCCCACCATCACCGTGTTATGCAATCATATAAGCATGCCTTATTGATCAAGGCAAGATGACACTGCCTAATTCTCCTTGGAAACGGGGCTCATATGAAACCACAAGATAAACAAACTTAATAACTACACATCCTAACAATTTTAATCAAAATTTTTATTCACCACATCTCTGTTGCCAAGGCTCACCCAGGCACCATAAATAAAAGCCTAAACAAGCTTGGAATCAACCTAAAACAACCTAAACTAACCCTAAAGAAGCCTAGAACATGTCTAAAACCCCTAAAAACTGTATTTTTATACTATATGTCTCGCCTAAAAAAGCCATCGCCTTCTAACCACCTTGCACCAAGGCCCAAGGCTCACCCTTTGCGCCTTGAGTGCGCCTTTGAAAACTATGCACTACATACAGAAATAAACATCTTTTCGTCCACATTAAAATCAGGACAAGGTTCACATCCAAACCAACTGTTTTGATCATATGAACACAAACTACGTCAACCTGATGATCAAAGCAACCTAGAGGTAGTGGACAAGGTCACTAAAAACAAGAACATAGTTGCATGTTACTATGTATGTTACAGTCTTACATAAACACAGTTACAGTCCTACACATACTCTTCTCCATAAAGGCGAATGTCATTCTATTACAAACAAACAAACCATTCCTGTCATTCACTATAAGCCATACCTTAATCAACTTCTACAAACTTAAATGTACAATCCTATAACAAAACCAGAAAGGAATTAAACAATTAAACAACACTTACCGGATAGAAAAATGACAAACAGACAGCTTAGTCAACCGCTCGAGGCCGACAATATCAGCCAACAACGGAAAGGCGGAAGGCCGAGGAGGCGCCTTACTAAGCTCCAACTCCCTCAAACCCTTCAACTTCTGCAACGGCAAACCAGTCAACCCAGGCAAAGATATCTTAATTTGCAACCTCTCTAAATTAACCAAGTTCCCAAACTCAGCAGGAAACAAATTCACCTCATTCCCAAAAAACTTCAAAGTTTTCAACTTACTCAACCCCCCAACCGCTCTCGGTATCAAATTAAACGTATTTTTATACAAATACAAACCCTCTATCGAAGAACAATCACCCTCGTTAACCCTCTTATCCAAAACCTGTAGATCCAGCGTCTTTCCAGAAGCATCGATTACAGATTCTTCTTCAATGTTGTCGTTGTTGTTAGTTGAAACGGTTGCTGATTCGTCTGAATTTGATATCTGCATCGTTAGGGTTTGTGAATTGAATTGAAGAAGCGTGTGGGATGAAGAGTTACAGATGTATATATGTTTATAACAAATGCATTGTGTGAAATGGTTGTGGTGATTGTGAGAGCTTTGGGGGTGGCGAATTGAGGATTTAGGGTTTCAAAAATTGGGAGCAAGAACCCTAAATTTAGAGATGACGACCGTATTTGTACTGTAGAAAGGGTAGTTTCGTAAATATGGTTGGGCAAACCCTAACGAAACTTCGTACTCACGGTTTCGTGCGACTTTGTAACTATGGAAATTCACACACTTTTTTCGTTATGTTTATTAGAAGTTATGTTTTTATTAAATAGTTCTATATTTAATTTCAACCAGAATAATATATTATTTTCTCAAATTATTAATATACTATATATATATATTTTTTTAAATCTATTAATTTCATGCGCAGTGTAATTTCGTGCAAGATATTTGTTTGGTGACTGAACCGAGGTGATAATTGGGAGCACAAGAAATACCCTCACATGCTTTGCACATGACCAGTTTTAACAAAAAAAAATTAACTGGGTTTGGCCTAAATGACATAACGTGCACGATTTGGAAACATTAAGGACAAAACTCATCAATTTTAAAGGTAAAGGACAGCGCCTGAAATTTTGGACAAACATAAAGGACAAAACTTATAATTTACTCTTGTTTTTATCATATAGAAGTTAGCATATTATTCAGGAAGTTACTCTTTTAACTAATATTATATTATACTATCTATTAAAAACCAAAGTCGGTGGAGAATTATCCTCACGGCTTTGGTCATTCTCTATTAAAA
This sequence comes from Helianthus tuberosus, assembly GCA_030545235.1. Taxonomy (NCBI): domain Eukaryota; kingdom Viridiplantae; phylum Streptophyta; class Magnoliopsida; order Asterales; family Asteraceae; genus Helianthus; species Helianthus tuberosus. Next base: position 88,366,865 of record CM060405.1, read on the forward strand.
ACTAAAGTCGGTGGAGAATTATCCTTACGGCTTTGGTCCTTCAGTTTTGTGTTTTGTCATATGTGGTCCTTCATGTAATTTTTTATACGCATGGTATAAGCATGTAACAACTTGAGAATTGCTCCGCATATCATACACGTGGGTGCACCTGCCTTCATTGGTCCACTGTTATTACTTTGTTTCCTTTCATTTTTTTCTCCACATATTCTCTCCACCCCCTTTTCAACCAACGACACCACTACACCACAAAATTTAATCATGGACATCATTGAATAAACCCCACGGGGGAAATTGCGTCGGCGGTGATGGAGAATCTTCTCTGCAGCATCGAAGACAAAAGCTTAACATTTGTAACTTTCCAGCGAAATGGTTAGGGTTTTAGCAATGAGTTACAGGCCAAATTTGTGGCTTGCAACAAGATCATAATGCATTTTCGGAAATTTGGTAAGTTTGGATTATTTAATTCTCCTTCTCAGTTTCATGTTGTCTATCGATTCATACCTAATGTATGTTGATGATGGGTGTTGGTTTACTTTTGGCTGTAGACGAAAACCGTAATGGTGGTGTTGATATTTTGGGTGGATTGTTGGAAGCTTGTAAACTTTATTCCGATGACTTTAGGTTGTACTAATTTCATTTTGGTCGTTGACCCACTCTACACATCGAGGTTGATCCTCAAAAGGTATGCACTTCTTTGTTTTATGTGTAGTTGTGTGTACTAAACAGTATTGATAACATGAGTCGTTAATCCTGGGTAGGTTACTATGCGTGTGTGTTTCTAGGGTTAGGGATACACTTCATTCTTTGAGTTTTTGAAAGTACATCCTTCTTCTAATCATTTATTTCTAACAGAAGCTACGTTTTTTTGTTAATGGTAATTTAATATAATTGCCAGGATGACAATAGATGTTAACATATTATAGTTACTAGCTCGGTGACAATACATTATGGGAGGTATTGTCACACCCCAACCGATGGCAGAAATATCGGAGTGAGACGAACGAGATTGTTCAAAGACGACACAACACTATAATTGTGACAATAATTTAAATACCAAATTTCATTCCATTACGAAAGGTTACATTGTCTTGAAAATGAAAGTACAACATATTGCAAATTGAAACATAACAAATACAAAATTTATAAATAAAGTTTCGAGTGAGTTTCTAGTCCACCCTGTATAGATTTCTTGTTATATCGTCATCAATTTCCGGCTAAATTTCACTTTTCGTCCGTTATGTTTCAATGTTTCGACAGGCGTTGTCCTTTAACTTTAAAAATTACATTGTATGTCCTTTATGTTTGCAATCATTAACGGGCGGTGTCATTTCAGCTAAACCCAATTAACTTTTTTATGTTAAACCCCCTCACGTGTAACTTTGTAAAACTCCTTAACAGCAGGGACCATATGTGCAATATTCAAATTTTGTTTTAAATTTAATTATCCTCTGTTCACAATCACAGTGAACATCCTTTGTTCACATCAAATTTAATTATCCAAAATTCATCATCTGAGAACATCATCATTATCATCATTCCAATTCTGTGTCGAATCAAAATATCATCCATCCGAATTACATATAATTTATATGTTTATCATCAATTTTCACAGTGTAATTTTTAAAGTATTTCGGAAGCAAATCCTTAGCGAATTCTGTAGGATTACAGACGATAAACGTAGATCCATCTTCGTTCCAGGAGATGTCGTCATCAATGGTCTTATCTTCAACGACCTGGTAAGTTTTCATGAGAAACGGCGTCGGGAGAGATCTAGCAGCTGCGTCACCAGCCGGTGAGTCCACGCCGCTGCGGTGGTCTCCTAGAGGAGGAGCCATCACCAGCTTCAAAATACTAAAACAAGGAAGTCCTTGATCTCGTGAATTTGCTTCTGCATTTTGAAGAATCGAAGGTGTAGCATCTTCCTTCACCTTCACCGTCACCACTAACCACCGTCAACACCCGATCTCCAACCCGACCACCACCTCCGTTTGCACCATCCATCACCACTAACTTCGATTAATCACAACATCCTCACCTAACCACCACACACCATTCATTCAGACAATTAATTGCTTCAGTCTAAAAAAGGGTCGAGAGTAAAACGAAAATTCCTTTGCGTGTTTTGAATCTTGGTCGGTATTAGACCGCCAGGGAACAGTGACGTGATGAAGTTTTAAGCCCTGGAATTGTAACAAGGGTTTTAAGTTGCAAAGGGGAAGAAAGAGATCTAAAACCCTAGTGTATGTTCGGCGAAAGATAGAGACACAGATAGTTAGCTGCATTAATCGGTACACTTGCTAGTAGAGTCTAGATAAGTTAGTTGAGTCTAGTATTTGTAGTCAGTAGAGTCTCGTGGGTTCGATACTCGGACTTACTTAGGCTATACTGCATTGATCGGTACACTTTCCAGTTGTGTGATATAGATTTTAGAAAGTATTAGTTTATAAATTTAAAACTTAGAGTGTAACAACCCTCGGTAAAATCGACACTCTCATAATATTTCCGATACCCTATTATATCTTAAAATACCCTTATATGTCTTTAAATATACCCCTTATGTGAAAACCGAGCCCGAAATATGTTATAACATATAAAATAAAATATAAAATCTGAAACTCAAGTTGAGGCGGGCCGCGTAGGATCCCACCCCAACCTCACGCGGGCGGTATCAAGGCTGAAACTTACTCCGGTGAAATTATAAGTTAAGGCGGGCCGCGTAAGCTCACCTTAAATCTTACGCGGGCCGGTAGAGATCATCAAACGCGGAGACACCCTGAGCTGACAAGTGTCGATATCGTGGCGGACCTATACGCTGACCCAGCTAAGCTATATGTTGACCGGGTGTTGACGCGGGCCGCGTAAGGCTTTGCCTTACCTTACCTTACGCGGGCCGCCTGAAAGTCGAATTCGCCTTACCTTACGTTACCATTGGACAATGAGTTAGCCAATGGGTAATATGACCCACAAGTCAGGATTGACAGTACTAATGTAGTAATTGTGTAGAAATAAACAATGTGATCGCTCTCAATACTGTTCACTGTGACTTTCTATTTAAACTTGATTAAACTGGGATTCACTCACCAGTATTTCCCACTGACAAATGTTTTTAAAACGCGTTTCAGGTAACAAAATGTGACAGCCAATTAGTAAAAAGCCAGCTGGAGAGCACTGAAGGCTTGGGAAAAATGTGGCTATAAAAGTTACCTAATAAACAATGTTTTAAATTCAATAAAATAGGGTTTGTCCCTATATGTATTGTAATAAGAAACCTGGGTTTTACCCATGTGATTATTAATATCAAATATGGTGGTTTTACTCTGATAAACATTTCCTAACTACGGTCCTGATGTAAATTGTTGATGCACTTTGTGTGGACGCGACTCGGCTCGGTTCGACTCGGCCTTGAAGACTTGAAGACACGAAGATCGAGACAAAGCTACAGCCAAGGGGGAGTTTGTTGGTGCACTTGTGTCTGTACTTTGTCTGTATTTCGTCATGATACAAAACGATGTCTTTAATGTAAGGTTGATGTAAGTTTGACCAAGTCAACCATCCTCCTGGTTTGACTTGACCAAACAGTTAGAAAAATGTTGTAAACTGGTTGTGTCGAAGGATGTGTAATCGAAGGATTGTTTTATCCTTCGATGATGGGCTCGAAAGATGGGCTCGAAAGATATCCCACGAAGGATAGACCACGAAGGATATCATCCTTCGTGGTGTATGTGATCTTTCGATGGGTTTTCTGGTCGACAGATGATCTATCGATCAGTCTGTCTGATCCTTCGACCAGACCTGCTGTGTCGGGTATATATACCCATGTAGTGTGTTGTGTGCAAAGGAGAGACAAGTGAGAGACAGAAACAGAGAGAGCATTCTGTTGAGAGCACACACACGAGAGAACTTTGAGAGTTTGCAGAATACATCTGTGAACATTGGACTTGTAACCGAACCTTTCATACGCATTAATACAAGTGGTGTTAATCGTTGAATGTTGTGTGTTGTGATTGTACTTGTTCTCGCATAAAATCTCGGTTGCATGCTAGCTTGGATTCCGCACTCGCTAGTGTGTTTGATATAACAAGGATAAGGTTTTATCTCATCCTCGAGAGGGACCTACAAGTGGTATCAGAGCTTTGGCTCTTCTCCTTGTTAAAACCGAGTGTTTTCGGGTGTTTTCCGGGTGTTTGAAGTTTATTTTTTTCTGGAAAATCTTGTTGTTTTTGCTTGGTGTTTTGTTAAAAAAAAAAAAAAAAAACCTTGTTGTTTTTCATGTTTACATGTTAGTCTTTGGTTTTTGTTAAACATCTTAGCAAATATTGTGTTCCGAAAGTTTGTGGGTTTTACCGGAAAACTCAGATTTTTGAACTGTGTTCTTGACATATTCAAGTGATTGTTCATAGTATTTTAAACTTTTGATCTTAAAATTTTTAAACTTAAAAGTGTTTGTGCATTGAAAAGAGTAAACTGATTAAAATATTGGGATCATTACCTGTTTGGTGAAACCTGCATGTTCAGAAGATATGGTCTGAACATACTTTCTGCCGAAAGTTTTCACCAACCCATCAACTTTTCACCAACCTGTCACATTTGTCAACCGTGTCAGAGCTGCTCGAAAGATATCTTTCGAAGTCGAAGATCATCTTTCGATCAAGGAGGTTCGACAGATACCCATCCTTCGAACATCTTTCGAAGTCAGTGAGTTATCTTTCGAACCAAGGAATCTTTTCGAGGGATATATTGTTCGAGCTACTGTTACATTTCGAAAGATAAGGATCCTTCGTCTTGGTGAATCTTTCGAAGTCATTGTTCGAAATTCAACAGTGATCTTTCGAACACTGTTGATCCTTCGAACAAGTGTCTATCTTTCGAACAGGTGTTGATCTTTCGATCCTTATTTGTTTAAGTTTAACAGTTTGTGTTTTTCAGGTCTTTCGATCAAGGATCTTTCGACTGGTGGTTATCATTTGAAATTAACATAGTTTGTGAAAATTAAATTTTTGATCAGAAAACTTGTTTTCATTTTTAAATCAATTTTCACTTAATATATTAATTTTTATAAAATGGGAACAAACGGTCAGTGGGATCCAACCGCGTGGACTCTGACTTCTTCACAATCATCAGCTACACAATCATCAGCTACGCAATCTGCATCAGATTTTAACAAAGCATGGATGCAGGCTATTGCCCCACCTCAAGCAGCAATGATAACTGCAAATCAATGGGCATTGGTCACAAATCAAAGCAACAGCATTCAATCTATGATGCAGAACGACAGTGAAACGGGTACAAGCACGAAACCGCCAAAGCTAAATCATATCAATGATTGGGGATGGTGGAAAGAAAGGCTGAGAACTTATGTTCAGGGGCAAGGTCAAGATCTTTGGATGTGCTTCTTCACCGCATTTGACCATGATTTGGAAGTTGCAGGATCTAATCCAGAAACTTACAGCACTATGTCTGATGATGATAAGAAGAAATTTGAGTTAGAAAAGAAGGCATTCATGATTCTCACACAAGCTCTTCACAAAGACATTTACCACCAGTTTGTTTACTGCACGACTACTAAAAGCTTGTGGGATATGCTCACGTTACGATGTGAAGGAAATGCTCAATCTAGAAAGATCAAGCAAGAATTACTGAAGAAAGAGTTTGAAGGCTTCACGTGTATGGAGAATGAGACTTTGGCAGAGTTATCAACAAGGTTCCATCACTTGTTGAGCGAGATGTTTGGTTTTAGAGTCACTGCCACTCCACAAGAAATGGTGAAGAGATTCGCTGATAGCTTACCAGCAAAATGGAGCAGTTATCTTGAAATTCTGAAAGAAAATGGTGTTCTAGACACAATCAACGTTTATGAGTTGATTCAAAAACTGGAGAACAAGGATGTAGAAGAAAAGCTTAAGGCAAAAAGAACACTAACTCCTCAAAATCCAGAGATGTACTTTGGGATTGCCGGAGGTATCAGTGGAGAAAGACCAGCCTCTCAACATGCGAAGCTTCAAACAGCCTTTATCTCAAACACCGGATCTTCAACAACAGATCAGTTTGATCCTTCAGCCTACATGATGTATTCAAGACCAGATGTGCAACCGAAAGCTCAACCGCAACAATCGCAACAGCAAGGGTTTTATGGAAGCTCTTCAAACTTTCAAGCCACTTCCAATCCTAACTCAGTCAGATTAGACACTTCCAACTTTTCCAAAGTCAGTGTCGAAGTAGCCAAGGAGCATATGGAGATGTTGAACACCTTGGTTAGTGCTTATTGTGGATTAGTTGCAGGTCAGATTGGAAATATCAATCTAACCAATGAAGATTATCAGCAAGTGGATAAAGAAGAGTTTGAAATGATGGATATCAAATGGGCTCTTGCTAGTGCAATTCGAAGAGCAAAGGAGTTTATGGAAAGGACGGGAAGAACCAACTTGGAAAGCAAGAAAGACACCAAGTATGGGTTCGACAAGCAAGCTGTAACGTGCTTTAACTGTGGTGAACGAGGTCATTTCAAAAGGGAATGCACAAGACCAGCTCAGCATGGAAACCAAAACCCCTTCAGAAATCAAGGCAACCAGCAGAACCAGAACAGGAACAATGTTCGTACGATGATACCTGTCAATAACCAAAGCCAAGCAGGGTCATCAAATGCCAACCGGGGGCTGGTTGTTCAAATAGATGAGGGTTGTGATTGGTCGCTTCAGCTTGGAGAAGGAGGAAATGGTGGAACAGCATGTTTTGCTGAAGTCGTAAGGGATTTAAAGCACGCCAGTGGTGGAGAATCTTCCGCCAATGGTGGTGACTCTTCTGAGGATGAAGACTCTTCTGGTTATAGTGGAAGCTCAGATGAAGAATCCTCCACTTCAGGAAATGATCATGTGGATCAAGCTGCTTACTCTTCGTCTTCTCTCCATTCAGCCTTTATGGCTAATGTCGACAGTTCATCAGGTCAGGTATGTGTCGATGAACCCACTGTAGCTAGTTGTGATAACTGTGATAGTTTGCGTGTTAAAAATGCTGATTTAGAGGCAAACATGTCTGAGTTGCAAGGCAAACATGATGCTTTACGAGATAGTTTGTTTGACTTGCAAGACAAACATGTTTCGATGAATGATAAGTGTTGTGAATTGCAAAGCAAACACGAGGCTCTGCAAGAGAAATATGATGTCACACACAAACACAATCAAGAATTGATTGTAGATCTCTCTAAAGCAACTGAAGCTAACTTGTTTTTGACCAGAAATGAAAAGGAATTTAAAGCAACAATTGCGTCATTAAAACATGATGTTTCAGAATTACAAAAGGCTGTTTTGCGAAAACAACATGCTAACAATAATCTCATTGACACAATTGAAAAGCAAATGGTAGAGTTAGCAACGGCCCGATGTGAATGTGAAACAATTAAGCAGAAATTGGAAAGCTATTCCAATTCCCGCTTTGTATTGGATCACATCATTGATGTTCAAGAGAGAAAGAAAAAGGGGGATAAACCATGTATTGGATTCAAATCATGTCCTCCCCCAATGAATCACAATTACTCCAAATTGCCTGATGACGAGGATATGCCCCGTTTTGAACCTACTGTGCCACTTGATCTAGATGATTTTGCAGCAGGCCTCGGGTTCACAACTGGTACATCATCCTCGGGTCGATCAGAATCTGAATCTGAGAATGAAACAGATTCATCGTGTGTTAAGGAACAGAGTCCTCCCATTGTTGAGGATGCTGATTCTTCAGATGATGAATCTGAAGAGATTGTGAACAAACAGTCTAACTCGGTTACAACAGACATTCCAATCGAGAATCACATCCTGTGTGATCCACCAGTGAAACCGAGTAAAACTGAAATGTCAAAAGAAATGGAGTCGATTGTATCAAGTTTTGAAGGGAGTAACTTGTTGTACACGCTCAAAGGAGATAGCAAAATCTACTCCAACAAAGATTTTCCAATTAAAAATGTAAATCAAGATTTAATTGAGCAAATTTTTGAAGGATGCACTGATAAGTTTTTGGGGAACAAAAGTAGCAACGTTACCGTCACTCAATGTGATCCAATTCCGTGTGAACAAATTAGAAAACAATACGGAAACCAAAAACTATAAGTTGAGCGAAAACAACAAGTCAATTCCGGAAAAGGTAAGGTACAGGGAAAGAAGGCTCAGAACAAGAATGTTCAAGCACCTAAGGTTCAACAACAATGGGTGTAAAACAAAAGAGCTCCTGTCAAGAAAAGAGAACCGAAAGTGAACTTTGTTGGATCCACGGGTTCAGATAAACTTGAAACATTTCAGGATAAATCTAACATTGATTTTGTAAAACAAGTTAGAATTTTAAAACGGAATGATCAGAATAACTACACCCAACACACCAACGGAAGTGATTTAGGTCCAAGCTCGTCTAGATCACAAAGTTCATTGTCTGGTTCTCCGTCTGATCATCAACATGTTTCTCCGAGGTTTGTAGAGCGGAGAATGTGTTTTGAGTGTGGCACAATTGGGCATATTGTAAGATACTGCCCATACCTGCAAAAGTTGAAGACAAAAACAAGTGCTCCCCAAGAAACCAATTACCAAAAACGATCATTTTCCCCGAAACAAGACCCACGTGTCTTGAAAGAAAGGGAAAAGAAGTTAAAGCAAAAGAATCAAAAAGTGATCGAAAAGGCTTTAAACACAGAAACTGCTAAAAGGAAACCAAATTTGTCACAACCGTTAAAACCGGAGATGTCTAAATCTGTAAATAATACACAATCCGGTAAACAAAAAGAAATTTGGAAACCTAAAAATGGCAAAGTTTCAGGGGGAGCCACTCAAATTCCGGGTTATCGGGAAATCGAAGTCACAATCTTCGATCATGCCGGAAGACCCAAGTCCACAAAGGCTTGGGTCCCCCTCTCCAACTAATCTCTGAATGAGTGTGTAGGATATTCCAGGAGGAACTTTCGATAGTCGTAAGATTGTTGATAGTGGAGCGTCCTTGCACAAGATAGGCGACAGAAGTAATTGTTGCTTTTGATGGAGAGAAAAAGAAGAGGGAAACAGAAATGTCTGTTGAAAGAGATTGAAAAGCTTCGACAAAATGAAAATCATTTCAAAATGTGAATGTTCAAGGCTTTGATCGGGTCCCCGGGATAGATTCACGCAAAATGTACGCACCTGCAGCACGTCTGAAGTTCAACAATCTACAAGATGAACGTGCAGTGTACATTTCTTGGTGGTGTGATTGAAGGAAATGTGTTTGTTGAACAAACCAACCGGGTGTGCGGATGCCTTGGCATGGGTTGAACAACCGTACACTACTTCTGCAAGAGAAAGACAAAAACCTTCGCTGGTGCAATGTGGAAGACCAGCCGGAACCAAAGGTTTTTGATCTTGTTGCTGTGAAGAGCTTTTAGTAGCTGCAAAATCGACTTTGAAATCCACACCGGGTGGATATCCAGTTTGGGAGAGCACTCAGATTCCTTGCAATGCACGGAGTAGTTGCAGGATACGGTTTTAAATTTCTAATCTCTCCTATACTTGTCGATATTTAAGCTGCTTTGTGAATTATTATCTCGTTTCAGCACACTTTGGCCAGACAATGCTGTCATGGTCCGCATCGCTTACCGACATGCCAACTGATTTTTCCAAAATTCGCTAAATCATTTCTGATTAAAACTTAATTTTGGTAAACGGCATTGAGGTAAAACATGAGTTAACCGACATCGGAAAATCATTTTTGTAAATACCTTTGTGTTTTAAATTTGTCTTAGTTTATTGATTTTAGGGGGAGTAAATCCAAAAATTTGAAAATCCAAAAACATCGAAATATTTCAAAAACACAAAAATAATAGAAAAGCAAAAATGAGTTTCCTGGCGAGCAAAAGAGAAAATGATAGTACATCAGTGGTCTGTCTAAACCTCTTTAAACCTTAAATGAAAAGCGATAAGCAGCTCTATATAAGATGTATCGGTAGGCTCACAATCATTTTAAAGTGTGCAGGGTGATATAAACTTAAATCGACTGAGGACTTGGTGGGAACCATTCATTGGCATATGGTCTTGGTACCGAAATTTCGTTTGAGAGATTGCCGAGGTTCTGAAATATTCGGTCTTTATGCTGCTTATCATCTGGGTATCATGGTTGTTTCTATAAAAGACAAAGTCTAGATCTTCCATGATACCATACATACGTGTACATACTGCATACGACCTCAATAAGTGATCAACAATCACATGTCCAAATAAATAAGTGATAATATATCACAGATTCTTTCCGGGTGTCAAGTTCGTCTCTCTGCTGTACGAAAGTACTGACCTGTTCACGGACTTGCTCCTGTGCCCTCATGCATATGAAAATCAAGTTCCTCATCAATAAGTGATTATATCACATAGGGCTTGTTTTCAATCAAAATAAGTGAGAATCTCATATCATATACGGTCAAACAGATGATAATCGGTATACTCACCGGTAAGATGAATCCTCGTGCATACCTTGATACGGGAATGTGTCGTAATGTGGATGAACACCGGTCGGTAAGTATAAATTATACCTTAACGTATCCCCTCGCCATGATTACAAATGATAAGTTGAGCTTATGTGGACAACAATACCGATAATTGTTATAGGATGCTTATCTTAATGTTAACTAATAGAACAACAAGAGCGTTTTTGGCATGACCGTACACTGATATGATTCTCTTACCCTCGAAACTCGCAAAAAGAATGTCTGTAAATACTTATTTAATGTTTCCTGTTTATGCATCTTTGTATATTTTTATTTTATTGCTTTCGGTCTTTACATTTGAAAAATGAAAATTTCAAAAAGATTTTAGGTGTGTTTTAATTTAAACTTTATAAAATCCAAAAAGATTTTGCTTCTAGTTTATTTTTGATTGACCAATGTTGGAACTCGAGTCTATCCTACCCAAAATCCTGATCGTAAGCTGGAAAACAATTGCATCTTCATAATCAGTCGAAGTTAATGAGTTTTGAAAGTTAAAGGATTAAAATGAATATTTTTCTAAACTTTCAAACTGTTGTCGGTTGGTGTTTGATTGAGATTTGATCTCATAAGTGTCGTTAGTTTAAGTGTTAACTATATTCCAAGCGGTTGTTCTCATTATGCGTTTAGCTTTCTTGCATGTGCAGATGCTAAAGGCGAGGAGAACATGTTCGATGAAAAGCTTTGGGATGAAGACACGAAGCGGAGGCACTCAAAGGATAAAATGATCGAGTTGCCGCTGTCCCTTCATCAACACCACAAGGATCTGAAGAATTGACAAGTCAAAAGATTCACGAGCATGACTCAATGGAGAGTTCAATCTAAGGGGGAGTTTTATTGACACACTACCTAAGTTAAATGGGGAGTTTGTTGATACACTTTCTACTTACGACGCGTGAAGACTTTGAAGATCCTCCGACATGAAAGTCATAGAAGACGAACCAACACGAGTAGCGTCCAAGGGGGAGTTTGTTGATGCACTTTGTGTGGACGCGACTCGGCTCGGTTCGACTCGGCCTTGAAGACTTGAAGACACGAAGATCGAGACAAAGCTACAGCCAAGGGGGAGTTTGTTGGTGCACTTGTGTCTGTACTTTGTCTGTATTTCGTCATGATACAAAACGATGTCTTTAATGTAAGGTTGATGTAAGTTTGACCAAGTCAACCATCCTCCTGGTTTGACTTGACCAAACAGTTAGAAAAATGTTGTAAACTGGTTGTGTCGAAGGATGTGTAATCGAAGGATTGTTTTATCCTTCGATGATGGGCTCGAAAGATGGGCTCGAAAGATATCCCACGAAGGATAGACCACGAAGGATATCATCCTTCGTGGTGTATGTGATCTTTCGATGGGTTTTCTGGTCGACAGATGATCTATCGATCAGTCTGTCTGATCCTTCGACCAGACCTGCTGTGTCGGGTATATATACCCATGTAGTGTGTTGTGTGCAAAGGAGAGACAAGTGAGAGACAGAAACAGAGAGAGCATTCTGTTGAGAGCACACACACGAGAGAACTTTGAGAGTTTGCAGAATACATCTGTGAACATTGGACTTGTAACCAAACCTTTCATACGCATTAATACAAGTGGTGTTAATCGTTGAATGTTGTGTGTTGTGATTGTACTTGTTCTCGCATAAAATCTCGGTTGCATGCTAGCTTGGATTCCGCACTCGCTAGTGTGTTTGATATAACAAGGATAAGGTTTTATCTCATCCTCGAGAGGGACCTACATAAATTCCGCTGCCAAATTAAAAACAAACTGATACCACCGTCACTGAGTTCGCGTCCGCCCGTTCCCGGGGGTTAGGGATCCGGGGTTGCGACAGGAGGTGGTATCAGAGCCTAGACACTGGTCTGAGCCAAAGAAGTGTTCTGCTGACACTTAAAATTTAAACTTTGTGTTAGGAAATAAATTACGGAAATATATGCATAACTGTATTTAATTGTTACGTGTTATTTGACTATTTGTTAGTTTACAGTATGAGTGATCAAGGACCCTCAGAAATGAGTCGTCGGTTGTCTGATTCACCTAGGAGTGAAGGTACCTCGTCACAGCCTGCCCTTTCTGGGTATTCTGCTGATCAGGAAGACGGGATGTTTGCTTTTAAAGCTCAGTCAGAAGAGCCATTCCTTCCTAAGAAACGATGATGGTTCAGTAAGGAAGCCTTTGCTCGTAGGAAAAGAATGTGAAAGTTGCAACAGCAAAGAGCCTTAGCAGCTATTAAGCGAGAGACAGATACCCATACACAGGATATGCTTAATAGAAGCCTAGCTAATTTCCATATCCTAGCTACAACTGCTGCTGACCCAAGTCTGGAACAATTAGTAGCCCCACAACCACAATAACAAATTCCTGACCAACCCATGGAGAGAGAAAATCCTGAAAACCAGGTGGAGATGCATGACTTCAACCCAGAAGAAATCCCTAGGGTGCCTGCACCAAACCCCCTAGATCCAAATTATGACCCTTGGTGGGACGACAATAGAGACTTTGTGCAACGTTACCCTATCCATGAAGATATACCCATACAGAACATAGAAGCCTATCCAGGTATGGACCCTTTAGATCCCTATTACCAAAATGATTATATTAGGCAAATTTTGGAAGATCCTTACCAATTTCAGGCACTTTCACCCCCATATCAGGAACCCGCACCCCAGATTCCGAACCCAGTCCTAGAACCTGCACCCCCAATGAGTGCAGAAAACGTCCAAGAACTTAGGACTTTCGGTGAGGAAATTTTAGAAAGCAGTGAGAGAATGCGTCAGGTGGGAGAGCGTCTCGTATGGAAATACGATGAGCGCAATATGGATTTTTGGATGAATCCATACCCGTGAATGTGATAGTAGAAATAATAATAATAAAATAAAATAAAAATAAAATAAAATAAAATAAATTATGTGTGTACGGATGCATAGTACTATTAGTGTAATTTTCTTTCTGTTGGTATTGTAATCTTTATTTCAGTACTAGTGTGTAATAGACGCATAGTATATGAAAATATAGTACCAGTCGCAATGATCGACGTTTTTGGCTAGATTGCGTGTCATGTGAATTACGATATTACCTATTATCTTGTGATATTAATATGGGATAAATGTTTAAAATTCAGATGGCCGACGAAGGAAATCAAGGAAATCTGAATAATGATAACCAGAGTAACATTAACGTGGTTAATGAGAATCCTAGCATCAATAACAATGGAAACCAGATGGATAATAGTGCCGTTCAACATATAGTGGCACAAGGAATCATAGATTCCATGCCATTTATTATTCAAACTATTCAAGAAGCGAATAATAAAAGTAAACATAGCAGTAAGCGACCAATCGAACCAGAAAACAGCGTGAACAATGGACCTGTACTTCAAATGCCCATTCCCAAAAGAAGAAGAACCATGTCTTATGGTTGTTCTTATAAGGAATTCTGGTCTTGTAAACCAATGGAATTCTCGGGCAACGAAGGGGCCATTGCAACCCTACGCTAGATAGAGAAAACTGAGGCAGTCTTAAGAATAAGCAAGTGTGCTGAAGAAGGTAAGATATTGTTTGCTTCGAATCTGTTTAAGAATTCAGCACTAGAATGGTGGAACACTATTCTCCAATCAAGAGGAAGTGATAGAACTTACACTATGGAATGGGAAGAATTTAAGAACAAAGTAGAAAGGAAATTATGCCCACCCAATGAAAAAGAACAGATAGCAAACAAATTCCTAAATCTTAGGATGACTGGTGTGGATAGTAAGGGATACACTAAAATATTCTTTGAATATGCTAGAATAGTGCCAACTCTTGCTTCACCAGAACCAGTGTTAATCTCCCGTTATATTTGGAGATTAATCGGAGAGATTAGACATGTAGTCAAGGCAACTAGACCTCAAACCATAGAAAAAGCTGTAGAACTAGCCAATACCTTGACCGATGAATTAATCCGTACTAGAGAAGAAGAACAGAGGAGAAACCTAACCCAAAGGCTTACTCAAGAATTCCGTTCTGGGAATTACAACCGTAGGAATATGGGTTCTACCTCTGCATTTTTCTGCAAGGTCTGCAAGAAAAAGCATTCGGGAACTCCACTCTTTGCAATTATTGCAAGATGCCAGGACACAAGGAAGAAAATTGCAGGAAGAAATCCAGTAATGGATTGTGCTACAACTGTGGAGAGAAAGGTCATATCAGGCCAAACTGTCCGAAATTAGCTCCAGCCGCGGACAACAAGAATACCAAAAATGCTAGAGCATTTGTTTTGACTGCAGATGAAGCTAAGATGATTCCAGATGTTATAGCTGGTACGTTTTTAGTTAATGATATTTTTGCTAAAGTATTATTTGACTCTGGTGCGAACCAAAGTTTTATTAATACATCATTTTGCAAATTTCTAAATCAGTCATTAACTAAACTACCACTAGAATGCTTAGTAGAAACAGCTAATGGAGAAACCGTTAGGATTTCTGAAATCTTGCAGGGAGCAAGAATAGAGATTTTAAATCAGAAATTTATTGCAAATCTTTATCCCATGAATCTGGCAGGATTCGATGTTGTTTTAGGAATGGATTGGTTAATAGCCAATAAAGCCAGTATTCTCTGTGATCAAAAGTTAATTCAAGTAAATTCATCAAAAGGTAAAACGATCACAATAAAAGGAGATAAACCATCTAGATCCACAAAATTCATCTCTGTGATGAAAACTGCAAGTTATATAAGAAAAGGTTCTATAGTGTATTTGATTTCTATAATCACTAACACTAAAGGAAAGGATTTAAAAGATATTCCAGTAGTATCTCAGTTTTCAGAAGTATTTCCAGAAGAATTACCAGGACTACCGCCAGACAGAGAAGTTGAATTTAGAATCCATTTAATACCAGGAACATCACCGATTGCCAAAGCACCCTATCGTTTGGCACCTGCAGAAATGCAAGAATTGAAGAAACAATTAGACGAATTGTTAGAGAAGGGATTTATACAACCAAGTTCGTCGCCATGGGGAGCGCCGATACTGTTTGTTAAAAAGAAGGACGGATCAATGCGTATGTGTATTGATTACCGTGAATTAAACAAAGTCACGATTAAGAATCGGTACCCATTACCGAGAATCGATGATCTGTTTGATCAACTACAAGGAGCTCAATTTTTCTCTAAAATCGATTTAAGATCAGGATATCATCAATTAAAGGTACAGGAAGAGGATATTCCTAAAACCGCATTCAGAACAAGGTATGGTCATTATGAATTTACTGTCATGCCATTTGGTTTAACCAATGCCCCAGCTGCATTTATGGACATGATGAACCGAATATGTAAGCCATATTTGGATAAATTCATAATTGTTTTTATAGATGATATTATAATTTACTCTAAGAATAAGGAAGATCATGCAAAGCATTTGCACGCACTTTTAAGTTTATTAAGAAAGGAAAAGCTTTATGCTAAATTTTCTAAGTGCGAATTTTGGTTAGAACAGGTACAGTTTCTCTTACACCTAGTCAATCATGAAGGAATTCATGTAGATCCAACAAAGATTGAGGCAATTACTAAATGGAAAACCCCTGAGTCACCAACTAAGGTTAGAAGTTTCTTAGGATTGGTCGGTTATTATAGAAGATTTATTAAAAAGTTCTCTAGAATAGCCATTCTTTTAACTAAATTAACCTGTAAATCTGTTAAGTTTGAATGGGGATTAAAACAAGAAGAAGCATTTAGAATTCTTAAGCAAAGATTAACCAATACACCCATATTAGCGTTACCAGAAGGAACTGAAGATTTTGAAGTTTATTGTGACGCTTCTAAATTAGGTTATGGATGTGTGTTGATGCAACGACAAAAGGTTATAGCTTACGCATCTAGACAACTTAAGAATCATGAAGAGAATTATTCAACCCATGATTTAGAGTTAGGAGCTATAATTTTTGCTCTTAAGATTTGGAGACATTACCTTTATGGTAGTAAGTTTACCATATTCACTGATCATAAGAGTTTAAGGTATATTTTCAAGCAAAAGGAGTTGAATATGAGACAAAGACGCTGGATGGAGATGCTTAGTGATTATGATTGTGATATTCAGTATCATGAAGGAAGAGCAAATGTAGTAGCAGATGCTTTAAGTCGAAAGTATCATGAAAAGCCAAAAAGAGTACGTTCTCTTAAATTAAATCTGCAAGTAGATTTAAATGATCAAATAAGAGAAGCACAAGAATCAGTAATCAAGGAAGATACTGAAAAGCTAAAAGGTATGCTAAAAGAATTAGAACAAGGAACATATGGAATTTGGAGATTCCATGAAAAGAGAATGTGGATACCTAAATTAGGAAACCTACGTTATCGTATTTTAGAAGAAGCCCATAAGTCTAAATATACGATGGATCCAGGAAATGATAAAAAGTACCAGGATTTAAGGAAAAATTTATGGTGGATATGAATGAAAAAGGATATAGCAGCCTATGTTTCTAAATGTTTAACCTGTTCACA
Organism: Helianthus tuberosus; assembly: GCA_030545235.1. NCBI lineage: Eukaryota > Viridiplantae > Streptophyta > Magnoliopsida > Asterales > Asteraceae > Helianthus > Helianthus tuberosus. The sequence continues at coordinate 88,383,807 of CM060405.1, forward strand.
AGTCAAAGCTGAACACCAGAAACCCTCAGGTTTGTTACAGCAATTAGAAATGCCAGTATGGAAATGGGAATTGATAACAATGGATTTTGTTACTATATTACCCAAAACAAAGAAAGGAAATGATACAATCTGGGTGATTGTAGATAGGCTAACCAAGTCAGCTCATTTCCTACCCATGAAAGAAACTTTCAGTATGGAACAATTAGCTAAATTATATGTAAATGAAATTGTTTCTTTACATGGCATTCCTTTATCAATTGTTTCTGATAGGGATAGCCGATTTACCTCTCATTTTTGGTCAAGTTTCCAAAAGGCAATGGGAACCAAGTTAAAACTAAGTACAACTTATCATCCTCAAACGGACGGACAAAGCGAAAGAACAATTCAGACAATGGAAGATATGCTTAGAGCTTGTGTAATTGATTTTTGAGGTAATTGGGATGATCACTTACCTTTAATAGAATTTTCTTATAATAATAGTTATCACACAAGTATAAATGCTGCACCATTCGAAGCACTTTATGGACGAAAGTGTCGAACCCCAGTCTGTTGGGCAGAAATTGGGGAAAAACAACTATCTGGACCTGAGATAGTGCAGGAAACAACCGACAAGATTATTCAAGTCAAGGAACGACTGAAAGCAGCACGTGGTCGACAAAAGAGCTATGCTGATAACCGACGCAAACCATTGGAGTTTAAAGTAGGAGATAAAGTATTGTTGAAAGTCTCTCCTTGGAAAGGAGTGGTAAGATTCGTCAAAAGAGGAAAGCTAACTCCCAGGTATATTGGACCTTTTGAGATTATTAGAAGAATAGGACCTATAGCCTATCAGCTACAACTGCCAGAGGAAATGGCAGGTATACATGACGTGTTTCATGTATCTAATCTCAAAAAGTGTTTAGCTGATGAATCCCAAATAGTACCTCTTAAGGATATAGACTTAAGTTTGTAGAAAGGCCTCTACAAATTGAAAACAGGAAAGTCAAGAATCTCAAACATAAAAGACTAGTTCTGGTCAAAGTGAAGTAGGACTCCAAAAGATGACATGAGTACACATGGGAACTCGAATCTGAAATGCAAAGGAAATATCCGCACTTGTTCCAGTAGATCTCGCGGGCGAGCTCTAAAACAAGGTGGGGAGAATGTAACAACCTTCGGTAAAACCGACACTCTCGTAATATTTCCGATACCCTATTATATCTTAAAATACCCTTATATGTCTTTAAATATACCCCTTATGTGAAAACCGAGCCCGAAATATGTTATAACATATAAAATAAAATATAAAATCTGAAACTCAAGTTGAGGCAGGCCGCATAGGATCCCACCCCAACCTCACGCGGGCGGTATCAAGGCTGAAACTTACTCCGGTGAAATTATAAGTTAAGGCGGGCCGCGTAAGCTCACCTTAAATCTTACGCGGGCCGCTAGAGATCATCAAACGCGGAGACACCCTGAGCTGACACGTGTCGATATCGTAGCGGACCTATACGCTGACCCAGCTAAGCTATATGTTGACCGGGTGTTGACGCGGGCCGCGTAAGGCTTCGCCTTACCTTACGCGGGCCGCCTGAAAGTCGAATTCAGCACCTATAAATAGATGGCATCGGATCTCAGTCGAACTCGCTCACAATTTCATTCTCAAATCTCAAATTTTGTAGTAGTGTTATAATACGCGGGTATTATACCCTCTAATTAGCGAGGTTCTGCTCCGTTGTAAGTATTATAACCCCGGTTTCATAGTAGATACGCTGCCCGATAGATTTAGGGTTCCGTAACAACTGTCGTGGTTCTGCCCGACGTAGTTGTTGGAATGCCGTCTCGGGGAGGGTATCATTAATATTTCAAAGGGTTATGATACTAACAAATGTACATTTATATAAATTATAGATTATATCCAGGAAACCCTTACGCGAAGTCTAAGATAGCAATGTGAGTTTATCCTCTTTTTGTTAATCTTTTTGGTAATGTTTTACCAAATCTTAAATGTTTTAAAATGAAATTTAGCAGTGATTGAGTCTTTGTAGTTCTTCAATTACTGCCGGTATGCTGGGGTTTTGTATACAAAATTTACTACACTGTGAGTAGTAAGTCGGGGATGACAATACGTTACCATTGGATAATGAGTTAGCCAATGGGTAATATGACCCACAAGTCAGGATTGACAGTACTAATGGAGTAATTGTGTAGAAATAAACAATGTAATCGCTCTCAATACTGTTCACTGTGACTTTCTATTTAAACTTGATTAAACTGGGATTCACTCACCAGTATTTCCCACTGACAAATGTTTTTAAAACGCGTTTCAGGTAACAAAATGTGACAGCCAATTAGTAAAAAGCCAGCTGGAGAGCACTGAAGGCTTGGGAAAAACGTGGCTATAAAAGTTACCTAATAAACGATGTTTTAAATTCAATAAAATAGGGTTTGTCCCTATATGTATTGTAATAAGAAACCTGAGTTTTACCCATGTGATTATTAATATCAAATATGGTGGTTTTACTCTGATAAACATTTCCTAACTACGGTCCTGATGTAAATTCCGCTGCCAAATTAAAAACAAACTGATACCACCGTCACTGAGTTCGCGTCCGCCCGTTCCCGGGGGTCAGGGATCGGGGGTTGCGACATAGAGTGTCTAGTTTATGGTTAAAATTAGTTAGTTTTTATAAACCACTTTTAGCACATCAACCATAAACTACCCATCGGAAGCCTACTAGCGAAACACTCACCCAAACCGAGCCCAACTGTATCATATGTCCGGGTCACGGTTTTGTGAATGGTTCACGTCCCTGATTTACCTATACATTATGGTTTCCACCAATAACATATACCGAATAACTAAGCAAATCGGGGTTTTCATCAAACAACCTTAAGTCGTGACCCATTAGGAGCATATCATGACCTAACATACAACTCATTCACCCCTAGCCCACCAAACCTACAAAACCATGAGTCTAAGAATTGAAATGAAATAAAAAGGTACGAGCATTAACCACCCACCTAACAGAAGCCCTAGCAACCACACATCAGTCATCAAACATTTTATTAGCCAGAGTAATCGTAAACATCGTATATGTTCCAGAATTAGCTTACCTAGAATCACTACCGTGCTCCCATATTCTTCTCCGAAATTAACTACCTTGCCATCCACCAAACCCTAGTTTAAAAGCTCCCACGTTATACATATTAATTGGTACAAAACCTGACAAAATGTGGTTTAGGGTTGCGTGGTTACCCTGCTTCAATAGAGGGATTAATCGAATAGGGTTATTTCTTTGTTACAACATGCGACTGCATGTTGGCATGAAGATGAAGATAAAGATGGTGTCCGATGGGTGTGGCAATGTATGGTTTTTTCAAAGATCAATATTAATGCATGTTGCACTTAGGCTATAATAACCCTCAAAAAGGCCCCATAACCATTCATAATCAATACAGGGAACGCGTACGATGGAAACTAGGACGAAAAACGAGAAAACCCAGTTTTGGGTATCATCGAGGGACGCGATGATAATGGTAAAGCCAGTCGCGTGACGTGACGCTTCATTCTTCAACAGGAGACACATCATGCCGCCATGTGGCAACCATTTGGCAAGCCTACGTGGTGACTCATGCCACCTATGCCCTAATTCACCTCGCCGCGCTACGTGACGGTGAAGGAGAAAAATGGTCGCGTTACACGACGAACCTGAAGTTCAGCTATAAATTTGACGAGAATTGAACTTTCAATCTGCTTTTTTTTCTCGCTCGCTCTCTCTCTCTCTGAAATCACTGTTCTAATACCCAATACCCCTAAACTCTCGAAACTCTACTCCGTAGACAGCATGCTAACCCAAATCACTGGTACGATACCCTGTCCGATTGATCAAAAACCAAATCAACAAATGTCAAAATGAAGCCCGAATAAGGCTATACTTTGTTAACTACGTTGAGGTTTCGATCTCTTGATTATTGTTAAAGTTTGAATTGGGTTAACACACTAATACGTGTTGCCATGTATTTTTAATTAGGAACCCAATACTTAGACCAGGAGGCAAATACTGAAACCCCTAAATCTGCAAAGTGAGTCATTCTCTTTTATCAAATGCTAAAAAAAATCCAAAATGCTTTCTAATTGGTACTTATATTACAGTGATTAAGTCTTTGTATTCTTACAGAGAAACTACTGTCAGTATGTGAGGTTTTGTATACATTACCTGTTATGCATCACTATTGGATAATGGGTTAGTCAATGAGTGATATGACCACAGTCACAGGAACTGTCACCGAGTGATAAATACTATTAAAAATGGTTTCTTTGCTATTGGCCATCGAGATAGTCAATAGTAATTTTGTAAGATAGAAACAAATGTAAAAACCCTTAATGCTGTAATTATAAGGAATCTGCCTTTTATACCAATTTGAATGAACTCACCAATATTATTCTACTGATCAAATGTTTTTAAAACGCGTTTCAGGTGATTTACTGTGAATAGAGGAAAAAGTGCTATGAGGCACTCAAAGCTTAAATAAGTGGCTATGTAACCTGAATAAAACGTATTTTGTAATTAGGGGTTTATCCATGTGAAAATCCTTTATGTAAATACGGGTTTCATCACACAGTTTATGAAATGAAAACTACGGTGTTTTGAAAACTATGATATTTTTCCTGACACTCGGTCTTGATGAAATTTCCGCTGCGATAATTTTAATAAACACCGTTACCACTTGTATCTACTCACGGCTCCCGCCTAGGGTAGGGTCTGAAGTTGTGGCATAGGCCCCTCAGTTGTCATTGATATATATAAGACCCAACTAGATTTGTTACAATACAAAAAGGGCCCTCTTAGGATCCCAAAACTTAACAGGTTATAAAATAACCAAATTTTCACACAAGACTACATCTAAGGTCATGATGATTGAAAACATCAATTCCATGCGTCCACACCCCATGAAATCAGGAGTCAAAAGGGTTGAAAAGAAATATTGTGCGTACGATAAAGATATAAACCACAAGACAAATGATTGTCTCCAACTAGAGAGACAACTCGAACAAGCAATCAAATATAGTGAGTTGGCGCCTCTAGTCAAGGACATCAAGGAGGGACCACAGGGGGTGGACCCTCTATCAGAAGATCCTGCGCAAAAGAAGGTACGCATGCTAAACATGATCAAGGGGGTTTGCGGCCTCACAACCGAGCTTTCAAGCGCACAAACGAGTCACTAGGCTCATGGTGTGATCAACAGGTAATCTTCGTAGTGGTGCACGAAGTTCTCTCTCATACAAGGCCTTTAGTTATCTCGACGCGTATCCAACACTACTTATCCAAATGTGTTTTTATGGATGTAACACCCCGTGTTTTCACGAGTGAAAGTCAAAGTCAAGGTCAAAGTCAACGACTGATTTCGCGCAACTTGACTCGTAGAATTGTTTTTATTATATTTAGATTATGTGGAGTAAATGTTGTACATTACAATAATCGAGTTATGCTAACCGTATTTCAATCGACCTACGACTGTGAACGATAGGAAGTAACAATGCGATAAAGTTAATCAAGCTATGCTAATCAAATCGACATCAAATCGTAACTCGAGCTATGTATTTTACTTATCAGTTATACGTGTGTGTGTGCCTTACGTGTTACCTGTGCATGTTTATTTTATGATATGTTGGGATAATCAAGCGAACTCAATCGAACCCGAACCCGAATCCCGAGTCGAACCATATAAGAAGTAGTTGGGACTGAAAGTAATTTGACTAGGAAACCCTATCGAATCGCTCGCAAATCGAAACCGAAGCAACATCGCACCGAACACACCAAGACAGGCGGCATCCGCACGGATGGCCAATCCGCACGGATTGCCAGTCCGCACGGATTGCCAATCCGCACGGATGACCAGTCCGCGCGGATAGCCTACCCGGGCGCGTGCCATGCGCACGGCTTACCCCTTTCCCTTTTTGGCATCCTATAAATACACGGGTCACTCTCCACTTTTTCCACTTTTGGCAAGTGACGTCCGAACCACACGCATTCTTCACCTTTTCTCAGATTTCTCTCAATCCAGGTAAGATCTTGCACTAATTCTTGTACATTCTTGATCACTACACAATTCTACACATTTCTATCTTTCAAATCTTCACTTTTAACCATGAAATCATCCGGATTTGAGGTATTCTCGGGTGACGTCATCATGAAGTTCATACGAACTTCAAGCTTGACCTCATTCCACCAAGAATATCTCAGATCTGAACGATTTCCATATGATTTCACAACAATTTCACCTAGATCTAAACTTTTCTAAGGATAAAAGAGTTGAAAGAAATAAACCTAAGTTCTTCCCTTCTTTTACCCTTAAAACCGGTACGAATCCGATCAGTTCTAGTGTTCTCCTCGTCAATAGTGATGCACTAGTTCTAGATCTGGACTCCTACCCATAGACAACTGATTTCGGGGTCAACCGGAATGACCGTTCTGAGTCGCCAACAGGCCGAGTTAGGGTGGTTCCTGACCGGTCTAGTCACGCGGGTGAGAACACAACTCCTAGTGGTTGCCACGTAATCAGAACGTCTCGATAAACGACAACAGAAACCAAGTGTAGGCGAACGGAACAACCAGACCAGTTGTCCGCACGGACGGGCTGTCCGCACGGACAGGCTGTGCGCACGGATTACCATCCGCACGCACAGGTCATCCGGACGAGTTGTCACCCGGACGGGCTACCCTTGGGACCCATTTTCCAAACAAGGTTTGGGTGTCGACGAATGAGCAATCCGGACGGACGACCTCTGAATGGATTACTCTTCGGATCATGAGATACTAAGGCCTTAAAATGAAATTCAAACAATGTTCATCCGCACGGCCAAGTCGTACGCACGGACAGACTATCCGGACGGATGGTCCCTGCCCGCGCGCACCGACTGTCCGCACGGACTACCACTGTCCGCACGGACTACCATACGCACGGATGGTCGTCCGCGCGACCGGCTTGAAAGGTAGAAACATTTATGTGGTTTCTAAATGCTACAACGAAAACTCCAAAGCACAAGCCATCATACACAAACACATCTCAGGAAGAAACAATCCACTTGAACGTTTGTACACACAAACAATTTGACCGTACGGATAAGTCATCCGCACGCACAACTAATCCGCACGGGTTACCACCCGCACGGACGGTCGTACGCACGGATAGCTCATCCGGATGGGTTACCATCCGCACGCATTACCATCCGCACAGGTAGGTCATGCGCACGGATGACTTCCTTTCACTGATAGCTGATCCGCACGATCAGTTATCCTACCCACTCTCACTTGTACTGTTTTACGCGCCACTTATCGTTACGTTATCAAATCTATTCAGGCTAACCGTACTCGCTGTAAAACGCTCCCTTCAATCCACAAACGCTGTGAGTATACTCGAACCCTTTTTGCTTTAGCACTTTTGGGTGTTACATACGTTACAACTATTCAAACTACAACAATCACACTACTCAAGCTATTTTAACGCTAAACCATTAATGCATGTTATACGTGGCTTATGAATGCTTTTTTGTTATGTTTACACATGGAATGCTGTCTACCTGCCTTAGCAACGATAGTACTATAGTTTGGACTCAGCACCCGTTCACACGGGGGTTGTTAAGGATCTTTTACTTGCATGGATTACAGTGGTAATCGTGTATTGCGAACTGCCTCGGGCAGTCAACCCGCAGTCATTGGTATCGATGGATCTATGTCGATAACTAACGTGCTTCATTTCACTATGTGTACGTGCTGGTTATGCGTAAACGAATTCGAACTCTATATGCTACTATCAAACTTGTATGCTCACCTTTACATTTTATGTATTGACTTTATTTTAACGTATGTGACAGGTGCGTAGGTTGCATGTTTGCTCTTTGTGCTGTGATGAAATCGAAGCTAGGAACTGGAGTCCTAGAAACCAACGAATAAATTAGTTATGTCTAAATCTGAGTTGTCGGAACAGAGTATTTGTTTTGATGTTATCTGTAATAACTTGTTTGACTATTTAAGATACGGTATGGGACGTATTGCTTTAATTAAATGGTAATGATAGTTGTTATGGAAACTTCTGGACAATCTGTTTCGCTCAGTGCCATGCCCCGATGATTCCGCCATCGGTTGGGGTGTGACAATGGATGTAGGCAACACATCAGATGCCATATGTGAACAAAGTTTCCACCAGGCGGACACCGAAGACCAAGAAAGACTGGAACCGGTTGACCTTCCCATCGTTGGTTTTTCCAACGAAGTTGTTAAACCGCTTGGCATATCACGTTACCAATCACATTAAGTGACGACATGCCGAATTATATGTGTTATTAATAGAAAAACACTGTTTCAATTAATCATTCGATTTAGTAAGAGTTATGTTACAAAAAGATATCACTTATATTTTGCTAAACAAACAACTCAATATATAATGTTCTCTATACGGCGTACAATCCTAAAGAAATAGATCAACTTGAAAACCTTTAAAATATTATATTCATTTTAATTGCCTTTCAATTTTTTTTGTTGGTTTCAAATATGATCTTTCAACAAATAGAATAAACTTCAACCAATAGTCAAAATCGTGGGTTCAATCACCGGGTTCAAACTTCAAATGCACGCTCTTAACCCCAAATAACCGAGTCAAAACACGACACAAACAATGGGGTCTTCGTTGCGGCATTTCATCAAACACCTGCTGTGCAACAAAACCCTCTCTCATTCTCCCATTTTCTCCATATCCATAACACCTTTCTCATCATCGTCACCAACACCAAAGCCTAATGAACTCTACGCTTCCTTTTTCTGCACACTAATCCACCTCTATCTCTCTCACAACCGCCTCAATAAAGCCGCAGAAACCTTCAAAACCATGCGAAATTACAACATTGCCCCTGTAAACCCACCCTCTTGGACCCATCTTCTTCGAGAATTCAACAACAATGGGATGGTTTCACAGGTATTGTTTGTGTATTCAGAGATGATTTCGTGTGGGGTTAATCCTGATGTAAAAAGTAATAATATTGTTCTTCATTCTTTGTGTAAAGTGGGTAGACTTGAATTAGGGTTAGGGTTATTACGAGATGGTGAATGTGATGTTGTTAGTTATAATACTGTGATTTGGGGGTTTTGTAAATATGGGTTTGTTGAACAGGGGTTAGGGTTGTGTTCTGAGATGGTTAAAAAGGGGTTTGGTTTTGATGATTTTACTTGTAATATTTTGGTTAAGGGTTGTTTCGATGCGGGTTTGTTGAGGTGGGTGGAATGGGTTGTTGATCAGTTTGGTTATAGAGGAAGGGGTTATGTAGATGTAGTCGGTTTCAATACTTTGATTCACGGGTATTTTAAAGCGGGCGATAGTAATGCAGCTATCGAGATGTTGAATAGGATGAGAAAGGAAGGATCTTTCCCAGATATCGTTAGTTATAATATTTTGATTGATATGTTCGGCAAGATGAAGGATATAGATCAGGCAAAGAGTGTTTTTGACGAGCTTACGGGGCCCGAAAGTGCTAATGATAATATTGGAAAAGAGCTAATTTTGAAGCCGAATGTTGTTACGTATACTTCGCTAATCGATGGGTACTTTAAGCAGAAACGAGTTGAGGAAGCACTTAGTTTGTACGGTAAAATGGTAATGGACGGGCTATCGCCTGATGTTGTCGCGTACAGTTCGGTTATATACGGTCTTTGCAAGCGTGGGAGAATCGATGATGCGCGAGCACTTTTCAAGGAAATGAAAAGGGTCGGTGTAGACCCTAATTATATAACGTACTCCGTGTTGGTAGATTTTTTCTTTAAAAACAAGAATCCGGCAGTTGCCTCTGGACTCCAGGGTCAAATGGTAGTGTGCGGGATTCCGTTTGATGTTATTACGTTCACCATTTTGATGGATGGGTTGTTTAAAAGCGGTAAATCTAACGAAGCGGAGATGACTTTTAACAATCTTTTAGCTTCTGGTATCGATCCAAACTGTATCACTTATTCTGCATTGATCGACGGACGCTGCAAGTCAGGAGATTTGGATGGTGCTGAGTCAGCATTACAAGAAATGGAGCTTAAAAGTATCTCTCCAAATGTCGTTACATACACTTCTTTGATCAACGGGTTTTTAAAACTCAAAATGCTTGATGCAGCTCTTGGTATCTTGAACAAGATGGTGGATGAGAGAGTTATGCCTAATATTTTTACTTACGCTAGCCTAATCGATGGCTATTTTAAAGCCGGAAAACAAGAAGTAGCTATTAGCTTTTACGAAGAAATGAAGGTGAACGGGTTGGAGGAAAATAACTTTGTACTCGATGCTTTTGTCAATTATTATAAACGAAAACGGAAAATGGACGAAGCCGGCTCGTTTTTCGAAAAGATGATATCCAAAGGACTGTTGCCTGACTCTGTTAATTATACGTCACTAATGGATGGTTATTTTAAATCCGGTGAGGAGTCAACCGCTCTTATTTTGGCCGAAGAGATGACTCAGAAAAAAGTGAAGTTCGATGTTGTTGCGTATAATGTTCTAGCAAATGGGTTATTAGGGATGGGGAAATACGAAGTGCAATCGGTTTATTTAAGCATAAAAGAACTTGGTTTGACACCGAATCTCGAGACGTTTAACACGATTATAGCTGCTTGTTGCAGACAAGGTAAAATGGAAAATGCGTTAAACTTGTGGAAAGAGATGAAGAGCGTTGGGTTAAAGCCTAATGAGATTACGATCAATGTTATGATCGGTGGACTCTGTGAAGCAGGGAACGTTGATAAAGCCGTGGATTTGTTGAATGAAGTGACCAGTTTAGGTTTTTACCCTAACTCCATTAATCACAGAGTCATTATTAACGCGGCTTCGAAAAGTAAAAACGGGGATCACATTTTATTAATGCATGAACGTCTTTTAGCTATGGGTCTTAAACCTAGCCAAATGGTCTATAACGCCCTTATAACGGCGTTATGTAGACTCGGCATGACTAGAAAAGCCACATCAGCATTACAAGATATGAGAAATAACGGTTTTTCTCCCGACGTTATAACTTATAATATCTTAATTAACGGATATTGCAAAAGTTCGCATTTAAATAAAGCGCTACAAACTTTTTCACATATGTTGGCTCAAGGAGTTTCTCCTACTCTATCAACTTACCATACCCTTTTCAGGGGTCTTTCAAAGGGTGGTTTAATGCCCGATGTTTTAAAATTACTTAACGACATGCTGGAAAGAGGGTTTGAAATCGATTCCGATGTGTATAACATTTTGGTTTGTGGGCATGCGAGAATGGGAAATAAGAAGGAAGCTATTAGAGTTTATTGTGAAATGATATCGAACGGTTTTGTTCCTCAAACGAGTACTTATAACGTGCTTATTAGCGAGTTTGCGAAAGTAGGAATGATGAGTCAGGCAAGAGAACTTATGAATGAGATGCAAGTAAGAGGGGTTTCTCCTAACTCTTCGACTTATGACATAGTTATAAGCGGGTGGTGCAAGTTATCGATGCGAGCTGAGCTGGAGCGGGCGTTGAGAACATCGTATGAATCAAAAGGAATGGTTTTGTATAATGAGATGAATGAAAAAGGTTTTAAACCGTGTGAAACAACTGTTAAATATGTCACGTTGGTCCTTAAGCGACGAAGAAAGAGGAAAAAGAGTTGACAGTTGTAAGAAGCAGATGTGAAGAGCGAGTAATATTTACGTTGACTAGAAGTTTTCCATGCTGAAGGAAAACATGGTACTGGACGTGGGGACATTATGTTGCAGATGAAATCGTGGGACCCAAGCTTGGAACATTAAAACATCATGTTAGTTTCCGTGTATTACATTACCCGACCAGCGGACAGGTATAACACTAGTTGCCTATTGTTGTTTGCCAATTATATTTTATTTGCATAATTTGTATAGAAATTTAAATTGACCTATGTCTTCAGGAATGATGATAATATAACAGGACAGGGCTGGTCACACACATGTTGACTGACGAGCAATGCACGTTTTAGAGTTCACCTGGTTGTGCGTGCGGATGCATTTTACAGGCAGCTCACTCTTATGACAGGTCTTCTCAAGTTCAAGTTGATATAATAATCAGGGCGTAAAGTTGTTATCCGAATCAAGCGGGCAGAAAGGTGTGAAAGTATTGATGGTGTTGTAAATGTTTTATTTAAATAACTAATAAAATAGGAGTTGAGTATCAAAATTTAAACATGCATAGGCTATTTCTCTTATCCAGCCTTGCAAACCTATAATTTTGCCCTTTGTAGACAGAGAAGTTGAGGCACTGACTTAGAAATGATCATATAGAGATTGAGGTTCTTATCTTTCAACTGTAAGCAGTATTATGATTTGTGAATGATATGATATGTATGTTGTTGCTTTGTTAACGTGTGTCGAAATTCTCAAATTTGTTTTCGCGGATTGACATGTACTCACTCGAATGCTATGGTTTAATCTTTCTTTGGACTGCTTACACATGTTCATATTGTAATAAATAATAGGTCAAGAAGTATTAACTCAATGATATATTATGTTGTAGAAGTCGATTGTACGGTGATCAACCTGGAAGATATCAGTGGTGATCAACCGCAGTAGGCAAAAACGTTGGAACATTTACATGAATAACAATGCCAACAAGGTTATTTGTAAGTATTGTGAGTTTATGTGAAATAGCTTGATATGGCTATCTTATTGACAACAGAACAAAGTTTTTTTCAAAAGGTGCAAGTCACAACACCCTTAAGATTGGCTTACGTGTATGTTACATTGACGATACTTGGTCCAAAGTGATGGCCGCTAAAAAGTTCCTACACTTGGGTAAAATCAGACTGAATGATTGATCATGAGCATTGAAACGAGTCATGAATCTCACGAGTCAGCACATAAGGTGCTAAAGACCTTGTGGACCTCAAATTTCAATATAATAATCATACATCGAATCTAATTGTCTCTTTAGGGTTTCAAGAATCTAATTGTCTCTTAGGCTAGGCTATATGATGTGGTCATTACCCTCATAAGTCATAACCACCATGACCCTTTACATAAGCGTCATGTCACCCACCTCTAATTCACCATCTAAAACCACCACCCTAAAGGTGTGGTCATGACCCAAACCACCATCCCCTTATTTTAATTTATTTTTGTCTAAAGGAAAAGGAGGCTTGTGGTTGTCCTGGTTTAATCTACGTGAACCATGGTAGACGAAGCAAGGGGGTGGTGTAGCAATCCATTAGTGGTCCTATGTGGTGATTAATGACACAATCCATGCCCCACACACCCTTCAGCCTTAGGGTTCGAGGCAAGGGGGTGTAGCAATCCATTAATGGTCCTATGTGGCGATTAATGACACAATCCATGCCCCACACACCCTTCAGCCTTAGGGTTTCGAGAGCTTAGAGTTTTCAACGGTGGAGTATCTTCGTGCCACTAGTAGAATTATCCGATCATATCCAACTCCACTAGGCATAATGTCTATACACCAATTCAGGAGGAAACCCAATAAATATAGGAAAAAAAAACCCTTGTGGGAATTGAACCCAGGAACTATTGGTACCAAAGATTTTGTCACACCCCCAAAATCCACCATGCGGAGTATCACCGCTTGGAGGCGTGACATGACCAGGATCGAGCCACCAATCATATTGAACATCGTAATTAAGTAAATAAGACCAATCACAATACGATTGGTGACCAAAGCTAATTAACCATGTTTAGTTTAAAACAACGGAAGCATAAACGTGAGTTCAAAAGCATAAGTTCGCAGTTCATAAGTTTAAAGTCCAGCACTTAGGTTTAATAAGTTCATAATGTTCTAAATATTAAACACTGGACATAACCGTCCGTACGCCACAACGACTCCTTCCCCGTGCAAGCTCCAAGCATTTAGCGACCTGTAAGGCATGTAACAACGAGTCAACAACAAAGTTGAGTGAGTTCACGTTTGGTTGTTTAGTTTTAAGTTGTTTCTGAAAAACGTGGTTTGACTTTCGTTGGCTTATTTGCCGTGCGGGTTACCTCGTAGTTGAAAGTATGTTTAACCATTTCCCTTTTTCTTTACCCAATCCATAACCATGATCAGTGATGTGCGTGAAAGTGTTGTATTTTAGGTGTATATTTTAAGCCCTTTTTAACACTTATTTTAGCCAAGTTTTAAATTTATAAAACACGATATTTCACTAACACTAGACACACATATGGGCAAGTGCACCCATCGTTGAGTGTAGTATAGCGTTGGTAAGATACCGAGGTCGTCCAAGGACACAAGAGCTTTTAGTACCGGTTTATCCTCAACGTCTAACCAAAATAAAAGTTTGGAAAAATGTTTTAAAATAAGAAAAGTAAAAACTAACTAAAATGCTGAAAATAAAAATAAAATAAAAACAGATAGACAAGATGAATCACTTGGTTCCGACTCGTATCTAGTATAACCTTTGATTATTTCCGCACTTTTGCACATAATTAAGAGATTATCTTAGTTATTGTAGTAGGCCCCTCTTTTGAAGGTGACGTTACCCTCACCCCAGTAGTTTGAGTCAGCAGGGATACAATCCTAAAGGGGTGGATTATTGGAAGATAATGAATTAAGTTATTAATGCAGTATTGTGGTAGGCCCCGCTTTTGGCGGTGACGTTACCCTCGACTAAGTAGTCTGAGTCAGCAGGGATACAGTCCTAAATAGCCGGGTTATAGTATTAATAGTAGTTAACTTATGAGGGGATAAAAGAGTTTGGACCCCCGCCATCCAATACCGTGAAGTATTGAAGGAGGTCCTACTAAATTTGACCCAGGTCCATTGCAGGACCTCTAAACGCTGAACAATGGCAAGACCTTTACCAAACCGTTCCCTTAACCCCCTACCAGGTAGCCAACATACCTCCATATAGACCGTGGAGATATGAATGGTGAAAATCCTTTATTTTATATAGACAGTAAAATAATGCCAAGACACCACGGACAAACGATAAGGAAAGATCACCTTCAACATAAGTAACTAGTTATTAAAGTCATTAATACAAAACCAAATAAAAAGTGCAAAAGATTAGAAATAAAAAGTATTATACTAGACACTTTGTCTTCACCAAGTGATGTAAGAGACTTAGGCAAACATGGCCTTGATTGTCAAGAACTCTTACGATCAATCTTGGATCCCGAGACGACTCACACACTCTATGATGGACAATGGATGATGGTGGTGGATGATGGTGTTGTGATGGTGGTGGGTGGTGGATGAAGTGTGAGAGAGGTGGTGTGCCAAGGGATGAGTTGCAATGAAACCAAGCACTCCTATTTATAGGCTGAACAGAGGCCTGGGCACGGCCCCGTGTCCGCTGGGCACGGCCCCGTGCCTGTCTGACACTCTCTCTCTTCATTAATTGTAATTCGCAATTACAATTAATGCGCCTGCAGTACTTTCGGCACGCCCCCCGTGTCCGCTGAGCACGGCCCGTGGTGGGCAATAGAAGCTTCTATAGGTTTGTCTTTTCTGCTGCTTCTTGGGCACGGCCCCGTGCTGGCTGAGCACGGGGCGTGTTCAGCCTTCTGTTTTCTCTATTTTGCTTTGGAAGGTGCCGTTGAGGGTTCGGGCAATCCACTAATGTTCCTTTTCTTGTATTTATGTTGGATTTAGCTGTCTTTTTGCTTCTTTTGCGTTTTTGAGCTCATTTAATCCTGAAAATACAAAAGGAAGACAAAAACACTCTTTTTCCAATATTAGTACTAAAAAAGGGTTAGTTTTATGCCTCATTTGATGTAATTTATATGTTGCATTTTACACACATCAATCAGTGGGGGTTTTCCCCGTTTGAACTACTAGACGGTATGATATCGACTGCTACGCAAATAAGTTGTGCCCTATATCAGTGTCTATCATCACTGACAATCTGCCATAGTCCATTAGTACACACCCGTCCTACCGGCACGGTGTGAGGTTTGTTAAACCTAATAGCGCTATTAACTAATGACCCGCTCGCCATTGGCTTCGGCGATTAAGTCGATATAAATTGAGGGACTTCATGATAGAGTTTTGTCTAGCTAGTTTTAAGGTTGTTGTCCTGCACCAGGAGGACCACAACGTACGTATTCTGCACTAGGAGAATTCGTAGGATTAATAATGGCATCCATTCTATGGAGGATGGCCGTACATATCCTACCCAAGGAGGATATGTAGATTTAGTTTTAATTCTTTAACCCATTCCCAAACCACCGGGAATCCCATGCCTTAGAAAGTGTGTGAACTCACTTCGGTTTGCTCGGTTAGATTCTCAATATAGCTAACAGTCAAGGTCGGTCAATCACGTCCTAGTATGATTTACCAGTTAGTCATTTAGTGGCTTTCAAATAGAACACAAAGTTCCTACACGTATCTATCACACAACACGCATCACTGTAACGGTTTATGCCCATCTAAGTTTCCCGTCCATTCCCCACTCAAAATCAAACATACGATAATGCACATAACATATATAACATGTTAAATCATTCACAGATAGCATACTCGACATTTAGACACGCAAGTCACAACTTATGTCAATTCAGCATTAATACTCAAAACCGGCTGTTTTCGGACATTTAAATAAAATAGTTAGATTATTCCAAAAATTCCCAAATTTTTATAGGATGTCATAAACATTCCATATTTTATTGTGTAAAAATATCGGGGTCCGGTTCATTACCAATATTTTATAAAAATTTCATATTCGGGACTGAACTCAGATTTATGTATTTCTGACCACAGCCCACAAAACAATTTATTAAAAATTCATCGTAAGTCCGATTTACGAAATTCCAGTGGGGTAATTACAAATACTTCAGTTTTCATCTACAGTAAAATTTTCATGGTCCGATTCATCACAAAACTCAGGTTATGACTGAAAGTACGATACCCATTTATTGCTGTCAAAATTCAGCTTAAGTTGCTGTTACAAATTAACACTTTAAAAATAGTAAACGAAGTCCAAAAATTACGATTCCGGTGCCATTAGAACCGTATTTCATAATAACATATTTTAGATTCAAAATATCGGTTTTTCGTTGAGTTTAAGACCTGTTTACAGCCAACTGAAGTTGGCTGTAAAGTATGGACAGATTTCTGTTTTTAGTGTTTAACCTTCTAAATCGTGTTCGATCGATTCCGTTAACAAGTTTAGTGACCACAACAACATCACACATTAATATTAATCAGTAAAACATCAGATAATCAACCAATAGTCATAATCACACCAGATCTATATGATTTACACACATATTCATCCATTAACCACCTTGTTCATCACTTTAGTAAACTTTTAGACTTTGATCTTATATGTTCATAATTTTTAACCGACGAAACTCTTATTAACCACTCTAGACAAGATCAAGAAGAGGTTTAGAGTCACTTACTACTAGCTCGAGGCTAGGGGAGAATCTAGACGCAAAATGAGAGGATAAAAGCAATAGAGTGAGGTCCTTCGCCTTCCGATTGCACCAAGCCTCCTTATACGTGATCCTTAACGCTTGTGTAAGCTTGGAATGTGAGGATTAAAATCGAAAGATGGCTGGATGGTAGAGGGGTGTTCGGCCGAGAGTTGTAGAGAGGGAGAGAGAGCTTGAGTTGTTGAGTTTTGTGATGAAAGTGATAATGTGCTATGACTTGAACTTATAGACAATTAAAATGGTCATTATCCAAGGGTTCTTATGTCTAATAGATATTAAGCATAAGTGAATAAATTAATCAACAAAGGACAAGAGGTGTCCCCTCTTGGGGACGGTTTGGTTGAGGGGGGGGGGGGGTCTTGGTTCAAATCCAACCATCTAGTTAGTTAATGGTTAGGTTAGTTAAGTGATTAACCCGGTTACTAGTGTGTTGTGCTTTTACAGTGGGTGTTAGGGTATTCAGGGACCCTAACTGGCTCAGAAAAAGGGAAACAATGTTAATGACAATATTTTTATGTTCCGGGTAAAGTCCGGTTGTTCGGTTCGATACTGTTCCGTTAAACCGCTTAATTAATCCGTAAAGCGTCCTACTTATATATTTTTGCAACGTTTTTTTACTTTCTAACACTTAGGAAAATATAACGGACTATTTAGTGACCTTTCTGTACACTATTAGTATATTAACAAATACGTGTAAGCATAACACAGATATCAGAAAGCAGTTAAGTAATTCCACACAGTCGTCAAGCACATTAATTATTATTAATGAATTGTACGGAATACATGGGATTTTGAGGGTTGTCACAGATTTATCCCACCAACAAGATGCCACTAGGCTATAAAGCCATTGACAACTCCCTAGATTAATTAAAGTCAAGACTTGTATAGTAAATCTGTTGGATATAATGTTCAATTGTCCGATTAAAATTTGAGGTTGCTGTCAAAGTACGACCCAAACAGTTACACTTTGGACAACGAACAGCTAACGGTGTTTTAATTGTTAATCACTGCATCACGAAATAATAAGCGTAATAAAAGAAACGGGTAATTATTTAGAATAATAAAAGAACGGCGTAATTAATGTTAATGAATGTATTGTTCCATGTTAAACAAACCAAATGTCATAACAAAATGTAAGCATGTGAAAACGATGCACTAAGTATGTAATCAAATGAACATACATAGCGTGAAATGAAATGTAAAACAATGTACTAAGTAATGCACACAATGGGCACACCTAGCATGAAATGTAATGTAAAACAATGTACTAAGTAATGCACACAATGGGCACACCTAGCATGAAATGTAATGTAAAACAATGTACTAAGTAATGCACACAATGGGCACACCTAGCATGAAATGTAATGAAATCATGTACTATAATGTACTAACGAACATAGCATGTATATGATGTGAAAACAGGAAAGCATGAAAGTAACAAGTAGGCACATGTGTTTCACCCCAAAACAGTTTGGAAAACAGTAAAAGAGGGGTCTATGTACTCACTTGAGATTGCTCAGTTGTATAAAGATAACCACCAAGTAATGCTATAGATCTCGGAATCAAACGGCACCTAATATAGGTAACTATGTTAATAAACCGGACCTAAATCGGAAGATCGGGTAGCATGAGGGTTTGTAAACCAAACGAGTATTGAGACTCGTGTAATATGGTTCAACAAAGCCTACATACTAATTGAAACCTAACATAATTGTTTACGACCCATTACGACTCGTTTAGGTAGCTTATGCTACTTTAACGCGTCGTTCGCGTGAAACGCGTTCGGACCGCCTGACTAGCCCTATGACAAGTGTTATATGCCTAAACATGTTACATAATCAGTTATGTGACAAAGGTTTAGGTTACATATGCTTAATTACCAATTATACATGAAAAGGGTATTCTGGTAATTTACCTAAGGCATATAAACTACCTATCATACAACTACTTAAACGATGTGACCATAGGGTATAACCTCGGAAGGTTATTCCCTACCTACTATGGTCACCTAATGTATTTGGTCGGATCCTAATGATCGACCAAACTGGGTCGGGTTCGAGGTATAAGCGATTTATTAGATCGCTTACCCTACGACCCTAGACAACGTGGTAATCAGTAGGCATAGCCCCAAGGGACTATAACCAACGTGATTACACTCACGTTGCGAAGTTCAAACGAACTTCGCATTGACCATTACTGGTCAACGCTGAAAGTCAAACAAAGTTTGACTTTCTGACTCGAAAAGCAGTAAAATAAGGAAAAGAACGAAAGAATACTTACGAAGGGTCCCCGAATGCTAAACTTGATTCAAAAATCTCAGGTATGAAACAAATGTTTCAACTTAGAGTTTCTCAAATCAAATTTCTTGTGATTTTAGCAATGGGGGTGTTGGGGTATTTATAGTTTTTAGTCCACCGTTGAGATCGTTTCATGGAAACCGTGATTCGATCACATCCGTACACTTGTTGAAAGGTTATGGAAGCTAAATATGATCCTTATCTAGTGACTAAGCAACTTAGAACATGTGGAGGAGGATCAAACAGCTGTTAAAAACATTTAATCTGGTCTGATAGTGGGAAGCGGCCCGCTTCAGGATCAGCCAAATACAATGCGGGCCGCCTGGCCCTTCTGATCTGCACACAACTTTCAAAAATGGCAGTTTCAGTCCCTGCACGTGTTTAAGGCCTTTTCCGACACTTCTAAGGCCCGTAAAGCCAACTTTAAGGCCCTAGAATGTTGCCTAAACATTGTGGACATGAAACATGCTAAAAATTATGCCGGGTGATGGTTCGTTTGGTCGTACGAACGCGATGTTCGCTTAATTACGACGGAATGCGCATAAGCGCGAAAAACGATCCAAATGACGCGACGAATGGATTTTTCTTATGACGAACACTAAAATATAATATAGTCATGCTCACATAAATTTTTGGATGTCCGGATGTATTCAGAACGTAAGTTATGCGCGAAAATGCAAACTTGTGCACTTTTTGACACTTTTAGTCCCTGAATGACCCAAAAGTTTATTTTAGCACACCGAACCCCTCAAAGCCTATTTCTAAGCTATGTAAAGGATATTTAAGGTGTGTTTAACTTATGGTTATGTTCCGGAATGTTCGTTACAGTTCAAATTGACATACTTTCGCAGTTTGTCAAGTTTAGTCCCTGTAAGCGAATTAACTTGTTTTTGCCATACCAAAGCCTTCAAAACTTATTTCTAAGTTATGTAAAGGTTATTTAAGGTATGTTGAGTATATGTTGATGTTCCATAGTATTTCTCGCATTAAACTGAGTACGTTTACGCACTAGTTTGCGTATAACTCTCCAGAAAGTGATGTAGAGTTTGGAATTGAACAAAAATCAAAACATGAAAAATGTAAAACACAATCAAACAAACATTGGGATCAAATAACTTTGTTTTATTGATAATATAACTGTTCATAGTGATTACAAGCACAGTTGTTACAGTCTCCCCTACTTGTGGAAATTTCGTCCCGAAATTTATTTAGAGGAAACTCGTGGAAAAAGATGTGGATATTTCGCCTTCATTTGATCTTCGCGTTCCCAAGTAAACTCAGGTCCACGTTTAGCTTCCCAGCGAACTTTGACCAAAGGAATGCGCTTGCGTTTAAGCCACTTGACTTCACGTTCCATGATTTCCACTGGTTTCTCAACAAATTTCAGTGTTTTGCCAACACGAATTTCGTCAAGCGGTATGGAGAAGTTCTCATCAGCTGAACACCTCTTGAGATTGGACACGTGAAAAGTTGGATGAACATTTCCAAGTTCAGGAGGTAACTCAAGTCTGTAGGCTACCTTTCCGATTCTTTCGACGATCTTGAATGGTCCAACGTATCTAGGTGCAAGTTTTCCTTTCTTTCCAAATCTGATCACACCTTTCCAAGGTGAGACCTTAAGTAATACACGATCACCGACTTGAAATTCCAAGGCCTTGCGTTTTGGGTCCGCGTAAATCTTCTGACGGCTTCTAGCTGCCTGAAGGTTATCACGAACTTTCTTGATCTTGTCAGTAGTTTCTAAAATGAGGGCAGGTCCAGTAAGTTGAGCCTCGCCGATCTCATTCCAGCAGACTGGTGAACGACATTTTCGACCATAGAGAGCCTCGAAAGGAGCCATTTTGATGCTGGTGTGATAACTGTTGTTGTAGGAGAATTCAATCAATTTAAGATGTGAATCCCAACTACCACCAAAATCGATCACACAAGCCCTAAGCATATCCTCCAGAGTCTGGATTGTTCTCTCAGATTGACCATCCGTTTGCGGATGATAAGCTGTGCTCAGATTAAGTTGGGTCCCCATGGCAGATTGCATGGTTCTCCAAAAATGAGAAGTGAAACGAGCATCTCTGTCAGAAATGATGTTCAACGGAACACCATGTCGAGCTACAATTTCATCTACATAGATTTGAGCAAGTCTGTCAGTAGGAAAATCCTCGCGGATTGGCAAGAAATGCGCTGACTTTGTAAGACGATCAACGACTACCCAGATGGCATCATGACCTTTCTTTGTGCGCGGGAGTTTGGTAACAAGATCCATAGTAATGTTTTCCCATTTCCAAACTGGGATCTCTGGTTGCTCCAATAAACCCGAAGGACGCTGATGTTCAGCCTTAACCTTAAGACAAGTAAGGCATTTTGATACGTATAAGGCAATGTCTTTCTTCATACCAGGCCACCAATAGTGAATACGAAGATCCTTATACATCTTATCTGAGCCCGGATGAATAGAATAACGAGACTTATGGGCTTCATCCATAAGTAAGGTACGAAGATCATCCTGGCTTGGGACCCACAAACGGTCCATGAAATAATATGATCCATTGCCCTTCAGTTCGAGAGCAGGTGTTATGTGGTAAGGAAATTCTTTATCCATCAAACCTTGTGAAACACAAGATTGTTGAGCTTGAGAAATGCGTGCTTGAATATTGGATCGAGCTTGAATAACAGATTGAACACGTACACAATGAAGCTTAATACGTTCCTTACGACTCAATGCATCAGCTACGACATTCGCCTTACCAGGATGGTAGCGAATTTCACAGTCATAGTCGTTTAAAAGCTCAACCCAACGTCGCTGTCTCATGTTGAGTTCTTTCTGGTTGAAGATATGCTGAAGACTTTTGTGGTCAGTGAAAACCACACATTTTGTACCGTACAAATAGTGTCTCTAGATCTTGAGAGCAAAGACAACTGCACCCAACTCAAGATCATGAGTGGTGTAGTTCTTCTCATGTATCTTCAACTGCCTCGATGCATAGGCTATGACTTTGTTCCTTTGCATAAGAACACAGCCAAGACCCAATTTCGATGCATCACAATACACAACAAAATCATCATCACCCTCAGGCAATGATAGAACAGGCGCATCGCAAAGCTTCTGCTTCAAGTGTTGAAAAGCTTCCTCTTGTTTGATTCCCCAATAAAAGGGCATTTTCTTCTGAGTTAGAGCAGTTAGAGGAACTGCAATCTTCGAGAAGTTTTCTATGAAGCGGCGATAATAACCCGCTAGACCAAGAAAAGAACGAACTTCAGTAGGAGTAGAAGGTGTATCCCAATCCTTAATCGCACTGATCTTGGAGGGATCTACATGAATACCCCGTTCGTTGATAACATGCCCCAAAAATTGAACTTCTTTAAGCCAAAATTCGCATTTGGAGAATTTGGCGAAAAGTTGCTCTTTCTTTAGGAGTTCAAGGGTAAGACGAAGATGTTGCTCGTGATCAGCTCGCGTCTTAGAGTAAATCAAGATGTCATCAATAAAAACAATGACGAACTGATCCAAATAAGGTTTGCAGACCCTATTCATTAAGTCCATGAAAACAGCAGGAGCATTAGTCAAACCGAATGGCATGACTGTGAATTCATAATGCCCATATCGAGTACGGAATGCTGTCTTCGGAATGTCTTCTTCCTGCACACGAAGTTGATGATATCCGGAACGTAGATCAATCTTCGAAAAGTAAGAAGCGCCTTGTAACTGATCAAAGAGATCATCGATGCGAGGTAGGGGATATCGATTCTTGATGGTAAGCTTGTTAAGCTCACGATAATCGATACACATCCTAAAGGATCCATCCTTCTTCTTGACAAAAAGAACGGGAGCACCCCAAGGTGAAAAACTAGGACGTATAAAACCTTTGTCAGAGAGCTCCTGAAGCTGTTTAGACAAATCTTGCATCTCAGATGGTGCAAGACGATATGGAGCTCTAGCAATGGGATTTGCACCAGGTACGAGATCAATGCGGAACTCGACTTGGCGTGCTGGAGGTAGACCAGGTAAATCTTCAGGGAACACTTCAGAATAATCCCGAATGACAGGAATATCTGAAATAGACTTACCCTTGCCTTTATCTTCTGTAACATGTGCTAAGAAAGCCACATAGTTCTTCTGCAGATACTTCCGAGCTTTAAAACAAGACATGAGTTTGAGACCACCGGTAGGCTTCTCACCTTGAACCTGCAGAATCTCGCCTGTCGAAAGCGGCACACGAACAATCTTCTCAGAACAAACTATCTCTGCGTGATGCTTGGATAACCAATCCATTCCCACAATAACGTCAAAGCTTCCAAGTTGCATAGGCGCGAGGTCAATAGGAAAAAGATGGTCGTTAAGGTTCAACTGGCAGTTGCGAAGAACAGAATCAAGAATAATGGGTTCACCACTAGCAACTTCTACTGTCAAAGGTTTTCCTAGTTTCGTTCTAGACACGCGAAGCATTTGCTCAAAAGATAATGACACGAAACTCTTATCGGCACCAGAATCGAAAAGAACAGATGCAGGCTGATTATTAATAAAGAACGTACCATTCACCACATTATCATCCGCCTGCGCCTCTTGGGCATTCATGTTAAAGACTCGGCCTCGAGCCGGAGCCTGATTCTGGTTCTGGTTCTGGTTGGCTAGCCTTGGGCACCGGTTTCTGTAGTGGGTCAGATCCCCACAATTGTAACAAGCACCTGGTGGGTATTGTAGTCGTGCAGCTTGACCCTGTTGCTGAGCAGGAGGCTGTGCAACTTGTTGAGCCGGGTTTTGAACTGCGCGATTCTGAGCAAACCGACAAACATTGGCAAGATGACCTGACTTCCCACAGCTAGTACAGAAACGGCACTGATGTTGCGGTTGATGGTGACTGTTGCATCTATTGCACAAAGGTGCATTCCCTGTATAGGGTTTCTTTGCTGGAAGCTGTGCGGGTTGGTTAGGAGCTGCCTGATTAGCTTGGACAGTGATAGCAAAATTTTGGGAAGCCTTTCGCTTCCTTGACCTCTTCGAAGAACCAAAGTCCTTTCCATTCTTGTTTTGACCCTTCTTGCTATCCCCCTTGTCAGCCGACTGTTTCTTGCCCTTGTCACCCTTCCTGTGTAACTTGTTCTTCCGGATCTGCGACTCAGTCAGCGTCGCTGATAACTCGATTGCCTGACGGAGTGTGGCAGGGTTACTACCAGTAAGAATGTCTTGTACCGAGTCAGGTAGGCCGTCGATGTATCTTTCGATAGCCTTGTCAAGTGGGGTAACCATAGTCGGGCAAAGCAGACTCAACTCTTCAAACCTATCAGTATAAGCCCTGTGCTCACCACTATCTTGCTTCAAAACATCAAACTCTTTCTCCAACGCTCGCTGTTCATGGCGAGGACAGAATTCCCTCATCATAAGGGCTCTCAGTTCAGCCCATGTCTGTGCGAGAGCAACTTCCGCACCTCGGTCTCTCATTACCCCATTCCACCATGTAAGAGCCCTCTTCTGAAACACGCTCGAAGAAAACTCGACCTTGCGATTATCCGGGCACTGCACGTGGCGAAAAGTATTCTCAATGCTTTCGAACCACTGAAGAAGCCCAGTTGCTCCTTCAGAACCACTAAACTTGAGTGGTTTAGCCTGGTTAAAATCCTTGTATTTGCATGGAACATTGTTGTTATTGTTGGCTTGGTTCCATTGAGCAAAGAGATTTGGGAATTGGGCAGCCATCTGCTGCGCAATAATTTCTGCCAGTTCGGCAGTTGCTATCTGATTTTCGCGTCGAGGAGGCATTCTAAAAGAGGAAAACATGAAAGGAAACGAGTGAGATGATTGGATGAAGAGAATGAGATGAAACAAAATCAACAAAAGCAAAGATGGTGGTCATTCGTCCGTATCACAAAGCAAACAAACGACTCACAGTGACTAATCAAAGTAAATGGGTCAAAAATAATGTATAATGAAGACATGCTCGCCTATAAGTGAACACTCATCCCAGGAATTCCCAGGTAAGCACAACTGGTCTCGCGTCTGGTTGAGATGTATACGAAGTGCTTGCCTAGACAGAAAACCCAGAATACAGGCATTCACCCTTCCAGTTTGCACATGTTCACATTATTTAAAACCCAAAACGTTTGACGGGATTTTTGAAAATTTGAAGGCACAAGGCCAAAAACCATACTGAAAAGGGTTCAAAACCTTACAATTGAGGGTTCAAAACCTTGTAATAAATCATTCAAAAATAGAAGATTGTTTTTCAAAAATCGTTTCGGAAAATTTTGTTCTTGTTTTGATAATCACCTAAGGATAGGTGATGTACATGTTTTAAGATCTAAACACAAGATAACTTGTGTTAGGGTCCTAGAAAAGTTATAGTCTAGGTCAAAGCATTACTAATAACCTAATTCCCTATAACCATTGGCTCTGATACCAACTCTTCTGTCACACCCCGACCGCGTAAAACAACAAATCGCGGCGGAAACATCGGGGCGTGTCGTAACAGAATAAATTGTTTCATAACCATGGCATACAAAGTTGTATTTTATTTATCAAACAAGGGTGTTACATTGTCTTGAACAGTAAACAAAAGAGTTTATAACATAATTAAACAAGTCTATCTTCGTTTTTAGTCTCTAAGGCACAGGTCCGCCCTAGTGTTATGATCAACATCCTATGGAAAAGCTCCTGAAAACACATGTGAAAATAGGTACGTCAGCATAAAAATGCCTGTGAGATACATAGGTTTGTGAAAATAGGATTCATGACTTGTATTTGAGAAAATGTTTAGTCATGAACCTTGTAATTTGCTTTGTCTTGTAAATCATTTGAAAAACGATAATATCAGTTGATATGTATAAGTAAATGTAAGGTTAAATGAATAACCATGTAAAATGAGTTTGTATAAGATAAGTTGGTTGTAAATCAATGTCTTATGAAAAGTATGTTATTTGTATAAAATGTTATATGTATCAAACTGAAATGATTTAAATAACGTTACGCTATGTAATATTTTACAAACACTTATATATAGGAAGTACCAGCGGCGTATCCACCATGTTTGTATCATATTACACACGTATCGTTACTCAAATCACTTACCCAAACAACCACCAATGTAACTTGTTCATGTACAAACCAATTGTCAAGTGTTATTGTGTAAACCATATCAAAATGTCTATGTCCAATGTAAACCACCAAATGTGTATATCAATGTCAAAATGTTTATGTTCAATGTAGATCATGTGATGTGTAACCAAAAAGTCATGTATGGTAAGTGAAATGTATCAACTAAACCATATGTAAAATGCACAAAAACAAGGTATTGAAGTAAAGCCTAGTTTAAATCAAAGTTATGTTTTGTGTAACAAATGCATGCTGTACTGATACAAACATTTATGCGGTATTGTTAATATGCATACATCCAAGCCTTGAGACTGTGGCGATAAACCCTTAAACAGATTAATGGTTTATCTAAGTTATGTATATCGAATTCGGTCATTCCTTTCATCCCCATACCCAGGATGTCCGGAACGGGAGTTGTCAATTCCTATGGTACCACTACCTACTAACGAACGGCGTAATTAATGTTAATGAATGTATTGTTCCATGTTAAACAAACCAAATGTCATAACAAAATGTAAGCATGTGAAAACGATGCACTAAGTATGTAATCAAATGAACATACATAGCGTGAAATGAAATGTAAAACGATGTACTAAGTAATGCACACAATGGGCACACCTAGCATGAAATGTAATGTAAAACAATGTACTAAGTAATGCACACAATGGGCACACCTAGCATGAAATGTAATGTAAAACAATGTACTAAGTAATGCACACAATGGGCACACCTAGCATGAAATGTAATGAAATCATGTA
Organism: Helianthus tuberosus; assembly: GCA_030545235.1. Taxonomy (NCBI): domain Eukaryota; kingdom Viridiplantae; phylum Streptophyta; class Magnoliopsida; order Asterales; family Asteraceae; genus Helianthus; species Helianthus tuberosus. The sequence goes on from CM060405.1 coordinate 88,411,328, forward strand.
CTATAATGTACTAACGAACATAGCATGTATATGATGTGAAAACAGGAAAGCATGAAAGTAACAAGTAGGCACATGTGTTTCACCCCAAAACAGTTTGGAAAACAGTAAAAGAGGGGTCTATGTACTCACTTGAGATTGCTCAGTTGTATAAAGATAACCACCAAGTAATGCTATAGATCTCGGAATCAAACGGCACCTAATATAGGTAACTATGTTAATAAACCGGACCTAAATCGGAAGATCGGGTAGCATGAGGGTTTGTAAACCAAACGAGTATTGAGACTCGTGTAATATGGTTCAACAAAGCCTACATACTAATTGAAACCTAACATAATTGTTTACGACCCATTACGACTCGTTTAGGTAGCTTATGCTACTTTAACGCGTCGTTCGCGTGAAACGCGTTCGGACCGCCTGACTAGCCCTATGACAAGTGTTATATGCCTAAACATGTTACATAATCAGTTATGTGACAAAGGTTTAGGTTACATATGCTTAATTACCAATTATACATGAAAAGGGTATTCTGGTAATTTACCTAAGGCATATAAACTACCTATCATACAACTACTTAAACGATGTGACCATAGGGTATAACCTCGGAAGGTTATTCCCTACCTACTATGGTCACCTAATGTATTTGGTCGGATCCTAATGATCGACCAAACTGGGTCGGGTTCGAGGTATAAGCGATTTATTAGATCGCTTACCCTACGACCCTAGACAACGTGGTAATCAGTAGGCATAGCCCCAAGGGACTATAACCAACGTGATTACACTCACGTTGCGAAGTTCAAACGAACTTCGCATTGACCATTACTGGTCAACGCTGAAAGTCAAACAAAGTTTGACTTTCTGACTCGAAAAGCAGTAAAATAAGGAAAAGAACGAAAGAATACTTACGAAGGGTCCCCGAATGCTAAACTTGATTCAAAAATCTCAGGTATGAAACAAATGTTTCAACTTAGAGTTTCTCAAATCAAATTTCTTGTGATTTTAGCAATGGGGGTGTTGGGGTATTTATAGTTTTTAGTCCACCGTTGAGATCGTTTCATGGAAACCGTGATTCGATCACATCCGTACACTTGTTGAAAGGTTATGGAAGCTAAATATGATCCTTATCTAGTGACTAAGCAACTTAGAACATGTGGAGGAGGATCAAACAGCTGTTAAAAACATTTAATCTGGTCTGATAGTGGGAAGCGGCCCGCTTCAGGATCAGCCAAATACAATGCGGGCCGCCTGGCCCTTCTGATCTGCACACAACTTTCAAAAATGGCAGTTTCAGTCCCTGCACGTGTTTAAGGCCTTTTCCGACACTTCTAAGGCCCGTAAAGCCAACTTTAAGGCCCTAGAATGTTGCCTAAACATTGTGGACATGAAACATGCTAAAAATTATGCCGGGTGATGGTTCGTTTGGTCGTACGAACGCGATGTTCGCTTAATTACGACGGAATGCGCATAAGCGCGAAAAACGATCCAAATGACGCGACGAATGGATTTTTCTTATGGCGAACACTAAAATATAATATAGTCATGCTCACATAAATTTTTGGATGTCCGGATGTATTCAGAACGTAATTTATGCGCGAAAATGCAAACTTGTGCACTTTTTGACACTTTTAGTCCCTGAATGACCCAAAAGTTTATTTTAGCACACCGAACCCCTCAAAGCCTATTTCTAAGCTATGTAAAGGATATTTAAGGTGTGTTTAACTTATGGTTATGTTCCGGAATGTTCGTTACAGTTCAAATTGACATACTTTCGCAGTTTGTCAAGTTTAGTCCCTGTAAGCGAATTAACTTGTTTTTGCCATACCAAAGCCTTCAAAACTTATTTCTAAGTTATGTAAAGGTTATTTAAGGTATGTTGAGTATATGTTGATGTTCCAGAGTATTTCTCGCATTAAACTGAGTACGTTTACGCACTAGTTTGCGTATAACTCTCCAGAAAGTGATGTAGAGTTTGGAATTGAACAAAAATCAAAACATGAAAAATGTAAAACACAATCAAATAAACATTGGGATCAAATAACTTTGTTTTATTGATAATAGAACTGTTCATAGTGATTACAAGCACAGTTGTTACATTATATGGTGATATACGGTGTTTATATAGTGTTACAATACACTTCTCACACTTCTGAATTAATGTACACTATCCCCACCCTGTATGTATATATGTTTTTAATTATAATAAAATGTATATGTATGTATATATGTTTTTAATTATTAGATAATTAATAATAAAGGAGAAATAATTGTTATAATTATGAGATGATTATAAAAGAATTGTGATTAGATTACAACTCTTAATTTTGGTTTTAAACTAGAAGATATATATTTATGGGTCAGGATATAATAGGAAGTTTATATCACTAGGAAGGATAGGAAGTAATCTGGTACGTCCAATTGCACAATCAACGGCCAAGATTAAAATCAAATAATAAACCCTCATTTAAACACGTTGTCCAGGCTTTCAAGGGTATTATCGTCAAATTCCAACAACACCGCTCTTGAATATACACAGAAAGCTTCGTAAAAAAGTTCATTACGTTTTACACTTCGATTAAAAGAACACACACAGATTGAAATTTGAGATAATCAAACTCCGTTGAAGTTGATGGCATCATTGAGAGATAATTTGAAGGTTTACCTTCGAGTTACTGAAAAGAAATCCAAATCGCAAAACCCTAATTCATCAAAGAAGCAAAGAACAACATCAGATGAAGAAAACATCGATCAACAAGGAAAAATTAGCGAAAAATCAACAAAGAAAGAACAAACTAGTAGAAAATGAAAAGAGATTTCTGATAATGGTAATTTGATATATTTTTGCTTTTTAAACTGTATTCAAATTATGTTTTATGAAGTAGAATAGTACCTAATATACCGTATTCCCTAATATTGAGTATAAATTGTTAATGAGTTTTATCTTATCATTGTATTTGCTTTGCTTAGTTAGGTTTGTTATTAACGACTGCGTTTTATCATAAGACTGTGACCTACTGCTTTTTATATTAATATTGTGAACTAATGCGTTTTATCTTAAAAAAAAATAGTAGAAAACAAAAAGAGAATTATGATAATGGTAATGGTAATTTTACACATTGCGTTTTATCTTATCTTTGTATTTGCTTAGTTAGATATTTTGTTAACTGTTGTGTTTTATCTTAAAACTGTGACCTATGTTTTTTATCTTAAAATCGTTGACTAATGCGTTTTATCTTAAAATATAGTAGAAAACAAAAGTGTGACAACTGACACGAAACCGGTAATTTCCGTACTATTATAATAATTATTTATTTCTTGCATTTATGTGTTTACATGTCAACATTATATGCTTGCATGTATTACATTTGAAATTATGCATGTTTCATACTTTATTTGTCACATTATACAATACTTTAAGCGTTGCGTCGAAACAATTAAGTAAACTCACCGGTTAGACAAGCTGTGTTAGCACAGCTTCAGTATTCAGTTGAACCATAGATTTAGGACTTAGATGTAGGTCCAACATCAAAAATACATTAAAACCCAAGTGGGTAACACTTTCCGAAAGCTAAAATAAACACTAAAAGCTGTCCGAAACGCACTTTAAATGTAGAATTCAACATTTTTCAGCAAAATTCAGCACTTAAACATTTAAATAACATGCAGAATTAATGATTAAGCATCCAGAATAACTTGTAAAGTGTCGGGAATGAAAACCTGTCACAAAAGGTACTTCATACCTTGTAAAATTCACTATTTAGCACATTAACGAACCGACAATCGAACGATAAACCGGACACTACCCAAAACATCAAAAATAGACTAGAAACATAGTTTTGATGTTTTAAAGCTAGTTATGGTGATAGAACACCTTAAAAATCATATAAACACTTAAACACACTAAACATCATATTTAACCCCCTAACTTAACTTCTAGTCCCTAAACTTCCAAAAACTTGCACAATATACCCCCTCCCCCCCCCCCCCCCCCATGTAGGCCGGCCCCTTAGTGGCCCCACAACCTTTCTCCATTGACCAAACCATTGTTTGGTCAAAGATACCAAACACAATTACCACGGGTTAACAAGTTGTTGGAAGTTTATAAGAATGGACCTTTAGGTCCAAAACCTTATCATTTCACATTCAAAAAAAAAAATCACCTTCTTCTCTCTTTCTCTCCTTCTTGGTCTTAGCCTCAAGCACACACCCATACATCCATGTTTTTCTTTCACTTTCAAGAAGATCCCAAGGTTATATAAAGGTGTATGAAGATGTTCTAAGAAGGTTTCAAGCAAAGGAAGTTGAAGGACCATCACTTGGAGCTCTTAACCACGTTGCTTGAATCATTTTCATCTTCATCTTGTTCTTTGCCACTTCCCTAGCCACAAGAGCTAGTGGTAAGCTTCATACACTCACTTTTACTTCATGTTAATGTTTTGTACAAGTTACACCATCTAAAAAACTAAACTTTAAAAGATGAAGACATGAAGATCTAACATAATCTAAGTGAAAACAAGTAATATTAGTGTTGTTTGATGTATGATGTGAAGTTGTTGATGTTGATCTTGTGTTTTTAGTTATATCCATCATGTGTAAGCTTGTTAGAAGCTTAGATCTAACAAGTTTAAGCATGGATCTTGAAAGATCCATGATGAAACTTGAAGATGAACTTGAAAGATCTTTAAAGTAAGTATAAAAATGATTTTAAAGTATGTTTTTCATGTTCTTGAAACCATTAAACATGTGGATGGTTAATTTTGTGAAATAAAGTTTCATAAAAGTTTGCCAAAATTTAACAAGAATGCTTGTTTTTGAAAGATCTAGGTATGTAAAGTGTAGATTTGAAAGACTAGATATTCTTAAGAATACTCAAGTTCATCATAGGATTAAACATGATGATATTAGTGATTTTGCTTGTTAATTTGTTGAATCTTGATGATTTAAAGAAAATAACACATGTTTTAAAAACATGGGAAACCTCCATTTTTTGGGGAAACTATGTCAAAATTTTTATAAAATTTTGACACTTAGAAAAATATAAGTTTTGGTGAAACTTTTTTCCTAAAAATTATTCCAACAATATTTACCAAGTTTTCCTAATTTTTATACCAAATTACAGGTTAAGAAAATAAGGTTTTCTTCAAGGATAAAATCAAATATAAGTATGTATATTTTTAGGAAAAATATATATATTTAGTGGTCACAAAAATAAATTCTCATGAAATTTTAAATTACAAAAGGCCCTTAACATGTGAAGATACGTGACTAATAGGGGTGTGCATCAGTCGGTTTGGTTCGGTTTTTACCGTTAATCATAACCATAACCATAACCGCTAACTTCGGTTATGGATTTTCTTAACCATAACCGAACTCTGGTTATGGTTAATCGGTTATGAAGTCGGTTATGGTTCAGTTTTGGTTAATGTTGGTTATTAACCATAAACTTTAACTAAAACTAACTTTTCGGCTAAAGTTAAAAAAATTATACGCCAATGGGCCTACAAAATAAGAATGAAACCCACCATGTTGGATTTAGTTTGGGCCTTTTTTATAAGACACCGAAGACTACACATTTTGGTTAAACTACCAATGTGGGATCCATTTTAATAAAGTAATTATGTAGTCAGTGTTATACAGAAGATTCATACGATCATAACACCCCAGTTGTTCATCAAAATAAAAGGCATCTACATCAATATCATTTTGTTACTAACATACTTTTAAATTAGTAAAAAAACTTCTACATGGTTTTTGTAAAATATAAATCTTTTATATACAATTATAGACTTAACATTACAAGTATACGAACTTTTCGGTCAGTGGTGTTATATATGTACGTTTCGTATAGGATTTTGTAGGTATATACGTTTTCGACCCCCCAGTTTTATAAAAAAATTGTTTTAGGTATATACGTTTTCGACCCCCCGGTTTTATTTTTTTATTTATATAGCCCAAATAAAATATTTAATTAGCCCAAATACTATAGCCAAATCATTATATTTGGTAGAATACTAGATCTATATTATATAACCCAAATCAAATCATTATATAGCCCAACTTAAAAGCTCATCCTATAAAAAAAAAACCCCAAATTCGTTTACTTTGGGACATCGACTAGAAGAACAGAAGCCACAAGCCAGAACTGTAGAAGGGGGGAAAACATAGGTTACAGAACTGTTCGACTTCAGCTTCTTGTTCGAGAACATAAGCCAAAACGCTGCTCATTGTTGTGGTCTTGTACTCCTGTTCGACTTCTTCAATCTTCATAAGGTTAAAGATATGTGTTTTTTATCTTTAGGTTTAATTTAGGGCTGCAATTTATGTTATTTAGGTTGAAATTAGGGATGGAACTGGTCTGAATTTTTGCCCTAAACTTGTTGAATCTTTTTGTAACTATGTCTAATTTTATTTGTTTAATCTTATTGTGATCTGATTTAGATAGAAATTAGAGTTTGAAATTTAGGGTGATTTGTTAACTTGTTTTGTTATTAGATTATGCTATGGGGAAGAATTAAATGATAACTTCTTTTTTAATGTTTGAGAACGTTTTTTATTTGATATTAATGTTTGACCCGTCCCGACCCGAATCGAATCACCGACGTCCGATCCGAACATACACCTCGAAACTACGTGATAGGATTTTTTTTAGGTCCGTTACCTTCCGACCCCCCGAACTTTTTTTTCAAGCTTCGCTACTGAATCCAATCCATGCGTAATTATGCAAATAACGTGCGTAATTAGGTTTTAACCCTACTTATACGTAATTATTCAAATAGCGTGCGTAATTATGTAAATGAAGTCGTGTATTTTCGTACATTAAGGAACTATTATATGTTAACCTTCCTCTAAATTCTTAATCATGTCTTTGTTCTTAAAAATAGTACTTTAGTAAAAAGAACGTCTGGCCACATTAAATCTATTAAATATGAATGAAAATCTATACTATATAATAAAAGAAACCAACTTTGGGAGACTTGTCATTATTTTAGACCATCCTTAATTGTAGATAATTATTATTTAATTTAAATCAAATTAATATAAATCTTATCATGGATGAACACTAAAACAAGATTTTTTTATAATATTAAAAAAAATATTAAATATATTCTAATTTGAGGTTATAATCATTATCTTGCGAAGATAAAAACAATCCGATCAAGGATCACGATCTTAACACCATGTTTAAATTTAACATAATAATTTCATTTTTTTTTTCATCTTTTCATTAAAATATTTAACATTTTTATATAAGACACGTTAAATTGAGTTTTAGCTAAATATTTAACATCTATGTCTAGATCTATACTTTATATAATAAAAAAACCAACTTTGGGACACTTGTCATTATTATAGATCATCCTTAATTGTAGATAATTATTATTTAATTTAAATCAAATTAATATAAATCTTTCAACCCTAAATTATTGGCATAAAGTTAACTTCAAATCGTAAAGTCTTATCTAAACAAAAAAACATTGTATGCATATTATTTATTGTTAATGTTATTATTGTTAACTATGAGAAATTATATTAAACAACTTATTAATCAAACCAAAAATTTAAAATAGTATTAACCTAATTTAAAAAATAATAAAAAAATCCATTTTTATTCAACCTGCACAACAAACGAGGTTCTTAAAGATATAATTTTAAAGATTTTTTTAACAATAGATAGACCCGTGTAATACACAGGGTTTTTAAATATATAACATTTTTTTATTATTTGCTATATAAAATTAGCTTTATTCAACCTGTACAATACACGGAGTTTTTTAAAATATAATTTTTTTTTATTATTTAGTATATAAAATTATATTTCTTCCACCCGTGAATACACAGGGTTTTTTTTGTTTAAAATATAACTTTTTTATTGTTGCGTATATAAAATTTCATTTATTCAACCCGCACAATAAACGAGGTTCTTAAAGATATAATTTTTTTATTATTTAATATATAAAATTATATTTACTCAATACATGTAATAAATGAGGTTTTTAAAAATATAATATTTTTTATTTAGTATATATAAAATTACATTTATTCAACCCGTGTAATACACGGGGTTCTAAACTAGTTACATTTAAAGGAATCGTTGATGATCCACACATTTGTCAACAACTAATTATTATCAAGTTAGGTAAAGGATCAAATAAAAATAAAATTAACGTACGAAACGTACGAATTGGGGGAAAAAGCAAAAAGTGGCGGTGACAATCTGGTAATTATCTGCAACTTCAAAATTACTCTAGTAGAGTAATTTTGAACATCTGTAGAGTAATTTTGGGAAATGTAGGGTAATTATCAAATTACTCTAGTAGAGTAATTTTGACTTATGTAGAGTAATTTTGGAAAATGTCTTGTAGAGTAATTTTGTTAGTATTTAGTTATGGGGTTTAGCTTTATGGTTTAGTTTTTAGCTTTTAGTTGGGGGGGGGAGGGGGGGTTAGTGTAATTTTGATAATTACCCTACACGACCAAAATTACTCTACATGAACATTTACAAAATTACTATACAGAAGCTCAAAATTACTCTACTAGAGTAATTTTGAAGTTGCTGGTAATTATCAAAATGCCACCGTCACTTTTTTAACTTTTCTTTCAATTCGTAAGTTTATTTTATTTTTACGGGAACATAACCCTATCAAGTTAATATATATGGATGAAAATAAAGAGACAATACTTAACAAAAAACCTTATCAATCGATAGTTCATTTTTTCTTAAAATAATCACACGCATATGATTTTTTTTATTATTATTGAAGAAACACACCGCACCACATATCCTAACCAATATATAAAAAACTCATTGTGACTACATATTGACTAATTTGTACAACCCAAATTAACCACCACAAAGTTTTAGTGGATAGTACGTATCTCATAAAGTAGTTCACGTGGTTGTTCGTATTTTTCACGGCAGTTGAGTTTTACTTCCACCCACCATTGAAATCCCCAATTATCCTGATAACTGAGACTCCACCCACCACCATCATCGCCACCACACAAACAACAACAACTCCATGAAACTATGTCCGATGTCCCCATGCCGCCGGATGTTCTCGCCCAAATCCTCTCATGGCTCCCCGTCTCCTCTCTCCTCCGATTCAGGTCCCTCTCTCTCTCTCTCTCTCTTTTCATATGCCCTAACTAATTCATATCTTATCTTTAACTTAACATAACCCTCTCTACTTTCCTTTATTTCATACTAACGGCGTCCTTTGTCTGTTTCTAGAAGTTTCCCTACCCTAATTCATAGCGATTATGTCCTTGTACAATCAAACTCAAACTTAATCTTTATTTTCGGTAGTTTATGCATTTAGACAGACAGATGTGGTTAACAGGATACATAACCCTCTCTACTTTGCTATATGTATTGTGATTTTAGGTTCCTGTAACGGCTTCGTTTGCTTCTTGTGATTTCAGTCCTGTTTTGAAAAGTTTTTGTGCGCTAATTGATAGCGATTATATAGAGGGTGTTTGGGTTAGCTTATTTTGGAGCAACTTATAACTTATTGACTTATAAAAGTTAATAAGTTGTTTTTATAGTGTTTGGGTTAGCTTATTTAAGTTAATTTTGTGTGTTGAGAAGTTGTTTTTGAGTAGTTATAATTTGTAATATATAACTTATGACTTATATAAGTGAATAAGTTGTTTTTGAGAAGGAATCCCAAACACCCCGTATGTCATTAGCTATCATTACAATAGTTCCGTACATCGAACACCAATCTTATTTTCGGTGGTGATTAGGGATGTGAACGATCATTCATTAAGGAATGGGCCTGTTCATGAAAACTGTTCACGAACGAGATTTCTTGTTCATGTTCGTTCCTTAAGGAAATGAACGTGTTCATGGACTGTTCAATAACACTTGCCAAACGCAAATGAACTCAAAGAAATGTTCATGAACATAAATGAACACAAACAACGTTTATGAACACCAATGAATACGTAGGAATATATTCGTTTTAGAATAAAGTCTGCATCTTTCATCTCAAAGATTATGTAGAATCCACCAAAAAAATTAATATAATTATGCGAACACACTTAACATAATTATCAGAAACACGACTAACACAAAATTAAGAAGTTTGTCAAGTTTTAACAAAAACTGAAATTGAAATGAGGGATGTTGGAGGAGGCATGTTTCAAATTTTTAAAAAACTAAAAACAATAAAACAAAAATACTGCATTTAAAAATCTTTAAATGAACGAACGCAACCTCTGTTCATATTCGTTCATTTAACTTAACGAACGAAATTTTGTGTTCGTGTTCGTTCATTTAGTAAACGAACTTCCCACCGAACGGTTCACGAATTGTTCGCTTCGTTTACGGCCCTAGTGGTGGTGATAGAAGTATATGCTATCTTAACTTAGACACATCCATTCATGTGGTTAACAAAATACATAATCCTCTGTACTTTGCGATATTTGAGACTGATTTTAGGCTCGTGTAACGGCTTCGTTTGTTTGTTGTGATTTCAGGTCTGTTTCCAAAAGTTTCCGTGCGCTAATCGATAGCGATTATGTCATTAGCCATCATTACAATAATTCCGTACAATCAAACTCAAACGTCAATCTTATTTTCGGTGGTGATAGAAGCTTAAACTATCTTAACTTAGACACATCTGATACATATGCTAATGTGGTTAACAAAATACATAATCCTCTGTACTTTGCGATATTCGAGACTGTGATTTTGGGCAGCTGTAACGGCGTCGTTTGTTTGTGCACCACTGAACCGGATAATGAAATTGCGTTTTGGAATCCAGTGGTCAGGAAGTTTAAGAAGACGCGGTTATCGCCTGCAAAATGTTTGGAAGGGGTTGGGAGAGGAGTTTGCGTTAAGGGTTTTGGGTACGATCATGTGCGTGATGATTTTAAGGTTGTGAGATTGGTTCAGTACGTTGGGTTGTTTAAAGAGCTTGTTTATTCGAAGATTGAGGTTTTTAGTTTGAAGACTGAGGCATGGAGGGAGACCGGGGATTTTAATTATCATGTTTGTAATCGTAGGTATTTGAACGTTTACGCTAATGGTTGTTTGCATTGGTTGGTGAGTGAGAAACCGGAGGTGAAGGATGAGTTGATGATCGCTGCGTTTGATTTAACGACCGAGGCGGTGAGGTTTGTTCCGAAACCCGAGTTTGTAAACGAGAAGGCGCAGGTTAATCTTGGTATTCTCGGAGGGTGTCTTTGTATGGTGTGTAACTATCCAAAAGTCAACGTTGACATATGGGTCATGAAACGTTACGGTGTTAAGGATTCGTGGAGTAAGTTGATATCGACTGAGGATGTTAAGATTATCAGGGAACTGGATATCTTGAGGCCGATAGTGTATTCTAAAAACGGTCGTGAGGTGCTTTTGGAGAAGAACTTTGAGAGGCTTTACTGGTATCATCTTGAGGATAAGACGGCGAAAAGGTTTAAGGTTGCTGGTATGCCTAGGTTGTTTGTTACTGAAATGTTTACGGGTAGCCTTGTTCAGGTGAAGCTGGGTAATGCATCTCGGAATGTTACAAATAAAGACAAAAATGATAACAAGAATAGGAAAAAGAAAGATGACTTTTTGTCAAAGGGCTTCAGACTTGTGTTGTAAAGGTAAAAGTAAGTCGAATGTGTTTATCTGCAAACCTGCATATCTGGTATTTATCTCAATTTTTTTTTGATATTTTTGGCATGTCACCCTTGGTTGATTGATGTCTTTCTACTGCTAAAAGTATACTTCAATCTTGAGAAAGGGCAAGATAGACTCTGAATCGAATTTTTGGTTCATTTTTCGTGTGCTGTGTAGTTTTCACTTTTCATAGGATTGAATCATATTTATTGGAATGCAACTTCAACTTGTAATAGTTGAGATCACACTCCTAAACGCTAAACCTTAATGTCTGAGAAATACTGATTGTATGAATCTTTTAATGCAGGATTGGCAACAACTTCAAAAGGAATCATATACAAAGATGTTAGAGCTTTGCTTTACTAACAGAGACTAGGGTTTGGTTAGTTGTCTTCAAATACTTTAAAAGCTTTGATGATGGTTACGTGATCTGACTGCGTGTTTAAATGCTAGCTTTACTTGTTTGTCGCCTCAAAAGTATACGGTTTTTGCTGAAGTATCTGCTAATAATACACTTCGGGTTGGTTTTTGCATACATGTTGTGTTGTAACCCTTGCAATGCTGGAAAATGCATTTCAGTTGCTTTACTTACAGTGCAGTTGTATTTTATATGGGAGTATGAAACTAATGTTTGATTTGCATAACTGGGATTATGATTATTTGTTTATTTATTGGTTGTTTACAAGAAATCTGAAATTGGTTATTTAATTCTCTTTTACCTTATTTTGTAGATTTTTAACATACCTTTCCCATTGTTAGAACTATTATGGAAGAAAATAGAACTATTATTAAAAAAGGATTTTTTTTTATGATTAATTTAAATTTGTAGAAAGTGTTCTTGTCTTACTTGTTTTTAGAGTAAATTGCAGGTCCCTATCGTTTGGTCTTGTTTATGGTTAGTCCCTAGGCTTTTTTCCACTGACAATCCCAGTGGTTTGTATTTCGTTACACTTTTAGTCCAAACCACCAACTCAGTTAAAAACTAATATGAAATCAAGGGTTTAATCGTCAATTCACATTTCCTTCTCATTTCCCCCCTTTTAACCCCCTGTATCGTCTTCAACCTTTAGGCTCGATCAACTCTCTCTTCTTGCCATCCCTTCTTGGCGGACATCTCTGTCACCATCCACCATCACCAATGCCACCATCAAACCATCCCTTCCCCATTCTCTTGTCGGAAATAATCACTGACACCCCCTTTCTTGAAACCTTAGCCTCCGCTCTTCATCACTAGGAGTGTGCAAAAAACGGAATTAACCGACCCGTAACCGAATTAATCGACAAAACTAACCAAGTAAAAAACCGGTGGGTCGGTTAATGGTTTTTCTGAAAACCGAAAGTAGCGGGTCAGTTTTGGTTATCAATGTTTCTATACCCACCATAACCGAACCGAACCAACATGTAGTAAATCTTTTGGCGAATCTATGACTTTTAACCATTTTTTTTTTTAATATTTGATGTTTCTGATTGAACGTTTTTAGTATTTATAGGTTATTTCATGTCGTTTTGGTTGAATGTTTATTTGAATTCATGGAATATATCATATCCTTTTGTTTGAATATTCGTTAATAATCGGTATTAATGTTATAGATTATATGTATTTTTAATACTATGTAATATCCTAATATATACAAAGAAAAAATATATCGTACAATACGCCTTAACATACGACGCATACGTGATGACATAATCGCACATTATATTAAAAAAAAATTGAAAAATCGCATGTGTATATATATGAAAGTCGCATGTTATATATATGAAAGTGGCCTGTATATTAATGAAATCACATGTATGTATACATGAAATCGCATGTGTGTGTATATATATATATATGAACGGGATCAGGAGAAAACGGCAAAAAGTGTGAGAACGGTGAGAACACATCCTGGCCCAACACGTGGCGCGGGACATGATCAGGGTCCGGGGGTTTTTTTTGTCTTTTTAGTATTCTTGTCCTTTCCCGATTTTCGCGTTTGACATGCTGCTTTATTTTTGCCGTGCAAGATAAGTTTGGCGTTATCTAGAATCATTAATTACTTGGCGTTTTACTGTTTTTCTCAGATTTCTTCTCGTTGAATTAATTCTTTTTGTGTCCATAGTTAATTTTTTTGGCGTTATGGCTTTTTCCCTGTTATTTTTTGGCGTTTTGGGTCTTTTTGTTAATAATTGATTACCATAGATTAATATTTTATAAAATTACAATAATACGAAATCAAAATAAACTAATAGTCTTCCGTGGGTGGGATTACATCAGAGATGTACCCATCGCTTTGTTCATCACTTTCTTCATATTCATCATCATCAAATGTTAGATTTGCGTATAACGCCATTAGCTCGTCTCTTCTTTGTTGCAGCCTATTCTTGAATATCATTGCATCCTTGGATTTTGGATCGTTTGAAGGTGCTAAATCACAGAGTTGTTCAATGAAAGATAGCAACCCTGTCTTCAACATTTCTTCCATTGGCAATGAATATTGCACCCCGTTTTTATAAGTCACTTCAAGCGTTCCTTCTTCCTCATGCATCACCTAACTACTAAGTTTTGGTAGAGGAGTATCGTCAATATCATCATCATCTTCTGCCGGAAATTTTCCCTTCAGTCTTTTTTATTACAGTTCGGGTTCTTTCACAATCGTTGGCCATTGGAACCCCAAGGGCCAGGATATCCCTCTGAACCCCTTCATTCATTCCAAGCATGGCTTTGATTGTCCTTACCTTTACATTTCTCCAATTAGAGAACTTTATGATGAATCGTTTCTCTTTCCTTTCAAACCTCCATGCAATAACCTTAGTCATTTTTAAAGTTTTTGGCGTTTTGGACAATATGTGGCGTTTTAGTCAATGTTTTTGGCGTGTTTGAGCTTGTGTTCTCATGGTCTTCTTTTATATTGACTTTTTTTCCCGCGCATTACATGTAATTATGGCGTTTTGAAAAAGATTAATAAATTTAATTCCCCATGTATTTTGGTTTCCATATAATAAATGTTAGTAATTATGTTTTCCGTCGTTTCATTTTACTGTTTTTGCAGTTACCGTGTTTTGTTTTCAGACTCAACTGTTTTTATGGTGTAACACATCTAATCTTGACGGCTGTAATTATGACGTTTTGTTTTCCAATGGTGTTTAGATAACGATTGTGTGACAACAGTCAAAATTCCAGGTATCCGTACAACTATTAAACCATGATTAGTGCTTAATGACTGTGCTGAATTACAATTAATGACTTGAATTGCTTTCTGATTATTGTGATATACATACATGTGCATCACATATTGCTTAATGTCATATCATTATTGCATGAGAACTTTATTGACTCAAATGATGCACGAAACATAGTTAGCACAGTTATCAGACAAACCGGGAAAATGCTGACGGAGTTCAGTACATAGACAGACAATGTGTTGAGACACAGAATGAGCCAGAAACCAAGTATTACACTAGTATAGTGTGTAGGAAAGTAAGGATTGCCTTCCTAGTGATAGTTTAAGTGCCGAAAAGTGCACAAAACTCACATAAACTGCAGAATTCTGCAGAAAATCAGCAAATTCAGCATTTAAACACACTTATATCATGCATAAATATGGTTAAATGGTCCTGAATGCTTTCCTAAGTGTCGGGAATCGAAACTTTCATAAAAGGGTACATAAAGCACACTAAACTGCATAGTTTAGCACCTTAACAAACCGGTAACCAACCGAACAACCGGACACTACCCGAAACACCAAATTTTCACTAGAAGCACTGTTTTAATATTAACAAGCTAGTTATGGTCCCCGAACATCATAACACACTATATATCATACAAATAACTTAATACCTAACTATTATACTTAGAATCTAACTAATCATCATAACTTACCATTACATCTTAACCAAGACCCCCCCCCCCCCCTTTGAGGACGGTTACATGTGGGCCCCCACATGATATTTTCTTTTGATATTTTATTAGATCTTGTCTCACTTTCCATAGCATATTAACCCATGGATTTCTAAGTGTTGGAAAGATTATAAGTTAACCCATTAGTTTCCTAACTTCATTTCTCATTCATCACACCCCCACACACTTCTCTCCTTCCTTTCTTCTTGGGTTCGGCCGAGAACAACCACAAGCACCATCATCATCATTCATCTTTCACACATTCTACATATACACAAGGGTGTTAGAAGGTGCACAAGGAAGCTTGGAGCTTTCGGAAGTTGAAGGACCTTCACCATTTGCTTTTATCCACTTCTTTTCTTCTCTTGATCATCCCTAGCCTTGAGCTAGTGGTAAGAACACTAAACTCTTCATTTTACATCTCGTTTAAGTGGTTAAAAGAAGATACATGATGTTAATCTTAAAGAACACTAAGAATCAAGAACATGAAACATGAACATAAGCTTAAAATCATGAAGAAATCATGTTGTTTAGTGTTGTTGTGATACTTGATGATTGATTGTTTATATTTATGATGTAGATCATCATATGATCTTGCTAGATAATGATTAAAAACATAATCTAGCAAGATGAGAGGATGAAAATGTTAGAGATCAATGGATCATCCTCACAAAAGTCATGAACTTGAAGGAATAAATTGTTTTTCTTGTTAAATGATATGATAAAAGTAAGTCGTAAGTCTTGAAGATCTAAGATTTCGAGGATGATTTTTCAAGAAACCAAATTAAAAATACAAAGTTTACTTAATCTTAGTTTTTAAAGAAATCAACCATGTCTTTAAAGGTTAAACAAGTGTAGAAACACTTATGTAACAAGAAAAATCCAAGAAGAAACATTTTTAGAAAATGTGATCACAAGTTGTAAAGGACTATTTTATTTAAAAATGATGTTTTTAAAGAAACAACCACACTTCAAATGGTAACAAGACTTACTAAATACACTAGTAAGTTACTACACATTTTTGTAAATTTTCAAGTTCATGAAGTAGTAGATTATGCTTGTTTTTGGCAAGATGGTAAGTATAGATTGATTGTTGATTGATTGTGTTGATTTACAAAAGAAAATGATATGCCTTGAAGGCATGGAAACCTCCATATTTAGGGGAAACTGTGGCAAAATTTTTCTAAAAATTAAACACTTAGAAAAATATTTCTAAACAAATATTCACAAGTATATTTCAAACCATAAATTTTCATGTAAAGTTTGCCTTAATTTTTATTACAAAAATTATAAATATTGGAGGTTGGTTTTTATAAATAAAAGTGACTAAATATGTATTTAGGAAAATATATATTTAGATGTCACCATGTGTGTGATTATTTGTATATTATGTGTATTAGTTATATTATTTTAGGAGTTGAAATAATAAAACTCATCAAAATACAAAAAATTACAATCCAAAATATTACCAAAATTCCAAGGAATAAATATACAAATAATACCCAAATTGTTGGTGGAACCGAACAAAGGAATATAACTTACAAAATATTTCAGAAATATTATTAATAAATATATTTTTGGTAAATAATATTTTGGACACCATGAGAACAAAAATATGCTTCTTACAATTATTACAAGATATATCATATTTTCGACAAGCAGAAAATATATTATTTTTGGGCAAATAAATATATATATATATATATTTTTCTTGGAATTATTAGAAGATGTATTATTTTTGGACGAAAATATATATTTTCTCAAACAAACATGAAATACATTATTTTTTTTGGAGAAAATATATTTTCTTAAGTAAACTTGAAATATATTATTTTTGGATGAAAAATAGATTTATATATATTTTCGAAGTTAGACTTGGAAATATATTATTTTTGAGAGTTGTATGAAATTTATAAATATTTTTGCCAAGGGGAAAAATTATAAATAATTTTTCTAAGTAATATTTCTCAAAATATATATTTTGGAAATATATATTGATGTATTTTTACTAGAATGTTATTCCGGAAAGGTTAATACAAAAATTAAGTATAAGGATACTTAAAAACACAAGAAGATACGTATTCTCGTACGTATACATACACACCAGAATACGACACCAATACATGGCAAAAATATACAAGTATAAGAACACGAATACGAATACTCCCATCATTGGAAAGGATATACATGCATAAATACTTGAAAAGTATCAAGTTAAAATATATTGTTTTAACTATTATTCCAAAAATTTAATAAATATAATTTAAGTTAAAATATTTATTATTTTAACAAATAATTATATAATTTGGAATAATATTGAAGACACAAAGAAACGTAACTCAAAGACACTAATTAATACTAAGTCAAGGCACGACCCGCACGTCTAATAGATCATAGTACGTTGTAGGTAGTCGTGTACACCGGAAGAAGCTTTGAGTTACCGTTGATTACGAAGAACGCAAGACTGTGAGTTCATGTCCCCCTTTTCTTTTAACTGTTTTCAGTTTTACAACTTCGGGGGTGAAGTACATGTTACAAACTGTTTACAAACACTTATACATGGTATGGTTAGCTAAGGTAAGGTACTGCTAGATCATGTGAGTGATGAGTATAACGCTTAAGACCATTAATCCTCGTTGTAGGACCGAGGGACATGAGTGATAGATCTATTTGGGTGTTGCGAGCCCACACTCATGTGGACCGGGGTTTGGCCCATGAGGGGACTATGTCTTCAAACTGAAGCCCGGTGCAAAATCTGCTAGGTTTGAGCCTTCCTGCATCACGTCACACATATTAATGGCCTTGCAAACCATTAATGATCTGTTTTCTGTTTTCCTTGTTTGCTTTCATACCAGGGGTTTACAAACATACATATATACTTTCACTGATTACAAAGGTTTATTCGTGCACACAAACAAACACATGAACTCGCTCAACTTTTGTTGATGTTTTCAAACTACATGTATTTCAGAAAATTAAATGTGGATCTGGCGGGCATTTGGAAGTTTCAAGTAATGTTGGAAATAAAAGATGTCATCCGGTGTCTTAGGGTTTGGATAGTGTATCTTATCCTGGACAAGACACATCTTCCAAAACCTGGTTTATTTAAAGTCTTTTGTCGAGTCCCTATGGAACTCTAAAACAATTTGCATGGTTTGTAATTCGGATTTGAAGTCTATGTTTTCAAGACAATGTTGTTTGTGATATTTTAAACTTATTTAATGGATGATTGTCTTTAGTTTTATCATATAGTTGTTTGTTATGGTTGAATGCAATGATATTAAGCAAGTCACACATAATCACGCTTCCGCAAAAGTCAGGGTGTGACAGTTTGGTATCAGAGCTTCGATTGTAGCGAACTAGGATTCCTTCTCGAGTCTAGACTACAATCATTAGGGCTCTCACGAAAATATTTTTTTACAACCTGTTTTTATTGCATACACGGAATGCCCAGATCCATGGAACAAACATTTTTACAAAAGGAAAGACAAGAATCACGATTGCAAGGTTTACCTTTGTGGTTTAGTCTGGGAGACTAGGTGGTTTAGTCTGGGAGACTAGGAAGGATAGAAAGGTTTCATGAGGAATAATGAGAATACATGATTTCATGATACATTGTCTTTAATTGCATGCTAAATGATAGTGGTTAATATATGTGCATATGTTATGATTGTTCTGTTACAGACACTATGTCTTCATCTGAGAGCGGATTGTCCGACACTGATGACCCTATGGCTATTGTGTCCGATGACGAGATCACACCAGAGCCAGAGATCTTTACATCCAATACTGAGAGCGACCCAGATATGCTATCAGACGACGACGGCGACTTTCAGCCGTTTGCGTTGCCTGATTTTGGAGATGACTTACCGCTTGCTGATGGTATTCCAGACGAGGATCCTTTTATTATTCCCATTCCAATCCATGATCATCTTATCATCGGGCATCTCGATGGTGAGCATATCGTGGCACCGATCCTCGCTCCTGTTCCTTTAGTGGTTATCCCTCCTGAGGATTGGCCTTTTGATGATCTGTTTGATGATGACTTTGATCTGTTTGTTGATGGTCCTCCTGATGACGCCCATGGTGATGGAGAGTTGGATGAGGATGTTGTTGTTATTCCACTTCTCGAGATCCCCGTTATTGAGATTTCATCTGACACCAGTTTACACTCTGTCTCAGATTCCTTTGAGTCTGTGACGTCTTCAGCCTTGCAGGTAGTTGGATTACGACGCTATGCCACTGATTCTGATGATGATACGGCCATGTCAGCTGCACCATCTCCTCCACACGACTACGAGCCTGGTCTTGAGCCAGACTTTGTTCTTGTCGACCAGCCCGATATTGCACCTGCTGACCCTGAGCCCTTACCTGATCATGACCCTATTCCTTTTGGCATACCAGACATTGCACCCCTCATACCTGATCCAGTTCCTGCACCCGTTGACCCTCCTGTTGTTGAGCCACTTATTCCTCCACCTGCTCCTTTTACTCCATTTCCAGAGTTTGATGCTCGATTACTTACGGTCGAGCAGCAGATTAGTTATCTGCTGCGTCATGTCTATGAGCTTGAGGAGGAGCTTGCGCATGTGCGCAACTTGCTTTTCTTTCCTCCACCACCATCAGCATAGCTGGTTTTTGGTTTTATGTAGGTAGCATTGCTTTTGATGAGAGCATCACTATTGAGCTGAGCTGGTGAAGCCTTTTGGAGACCACCTTTTGATTATGTGACTTTTGTAGATTGGTAGACTTGTTGGACAAGGGTAGTGTGACCCTGTGTTCCTTTTGATATGATACTCTTGTAAAACATGTAACAATACTTTGTGGTCGATGATTAATGAAAACTCAATCGTCATGTTCTCATTAAATACGTTGTTGAATTACATGTTTGTGCTATGATTGTGATGTTATATGCTTGCTTGCTATGATAAACACTATATTTATTATACGAATTAGACCTGACCTATACAATCTTCTTTTAGAAGATGCCTCCTCGAAGGAACACTCAGTTGCCCACAACCGAGGCATAATTGCAAGAACGAATTTCACAGGCA
The DNA here is from genome assembly GCA_030545235.1 of Helianthus tuberosus. Taxonomy (NCBI): domain Eukaryota; kingdom Viridiplantae; phylum Streptophyta; class Magnoliopsida; order Asterales; family Asteraceae; genus Helianthus; species Helianthus tuberosus. The sequence continues at coordinate 88,431,867 of CM060405.1, forward strand.
ATCGCACAACATGAGGCCCAATGCTCCGAACACAGCGGAGGCACCTCAGGAAATAACCCACCTCACGGTAATGTTTAAGTCACTTAAGACACATTACAATACGTTTGGACATTTCCATGTGCGTTTGCTAATGCTTTCTGTGAATGATGTTGCTTGTACAGGCTGTACTTACAAGCAGTTCCTGGACTGCAAGCCTCTGAACTTTGACGGCACTGGAGGTGCCGTAGCTTTTGTAAGATGGGCTGAGAAGAAAAATTCCGTGCTACGAATGAGTAAGTGTGCGCCGGAGCATCAAGTCACTTACATTTCTGGACTATTTCTAGATGGAGCTCTGTCGTGGTGGAACCTTCAGGTTCAGACTCTAGGTGAGGCTGCAGCGTATGCTATGACTTGGGACGAGTTGAAAGAGCTGATGCGTAAGAAGTACTGTTCAAGGGCCGAAATTCAAAAGTTGGAAACCGAGTTTTGGAATCTGAAAATGGATGGTCCTAAGATAGCGGAATATGTGCAGAGATTCCATGATTTGTCTCGTGTTGTCCCCTACATGGTAGAGCCAGAGTTCAAGCGAGTTGAACGTTTCATTTGGGGATTGGCACCCCAAATACTGAGCATGGTGACTACTTCTAAGCCTCCAACGATTACTGAAGCCATTGACTTGAGTGTGGCACTGACTGAAGAAGCCATTAGATTGGGCAAGTTTTCAATCTCTGAACAAAAGAAGAAGGAGACTCATGCCGAGTCGTTAGGAGAGAACAAAAGGAAGTTTTCGAACTTCAAGAAGGGTACTCGTGCAAACAACAATGCCAAAAAGCGTAGAGACGCTGACCCACCAGCGGAGGCACAAGCTAGTGCTACTGGAGCTGCAAGTTCTGAGAATAAAGGGAAAGGATATATGGGCACCCTACCCAAATGTAATGTATGTCAGTATCATCATGCCGGCCAGTGCAAGTTCAGGAAGTGTGATAACTGCGGAAAGAATGGTCATTCGAAGGAAAGGTGCTGGGCTGGTACTGGTCGTGGGAATGGTGGTTAGAGAGGAAATGGAAATGGCAATGGTAACCGTGGTGGAAATGGTAATGGGAATAGAAATAACCAGGGAGGTAATGGAAACAGAAACAGAAGCGGAAACCAAGCAGGGAGTGGAAACCGCGGGGGAAATAACCACTACAATCAGGTTGGTACCGGAAATGGTCAAGGTTGCTTTAGCTGTGGTGATGCAGCGCATTTCAAGCGGGATTGCCCAGAGAACAACAAAGCCCAAGGAAGAGTCTTCAACATTGGAGCTAGGGAAGCTCATCAAGATCTGAACGTAGTCACTGGTACGTTCCCTATCAATCAACATTTTGCATCTGTGCTATTTGATACCGGTGCCGACTATAGCTTCGTATCTCTAGAGTTTAAGGATATACTTGGGTTAGTTGCCAGTAAGTTAGATATCCCGTATTCGATAGAACTAGCTAATGGGAAGCTAGTAGAAGCAAACGAAGTAATTAGAGGCTGTGTGATAGAGCTTGGAGAGCGTGAGTTTACGCTTGATCTGCTGCCAGTTGAGTTGGGAAGCTCCGACGTAGTGGTTGGAATGGATTGGTTGTCGAGTAACCGAGCTGAGATCGTATGTCATGAGAAGATTATCCGCATCCCGATGACGAATGAAGAGACGATCATGATTCATGGGGAGAAGCATGATACGCCTCTACGGATTATTAGTTGTTTGAAGGCACGTAAGTCTTTGTGTAAAGGATGTGTTGCCTTCTTGGCTCACGTCATTGATAAAGAAGCCGAAGGACCGAAGCTCGAAGATATCCTGGTGGTAAGGGAATATCCGGAAGTCTTCCCCGAAGACTTGCCAGGATTACCGCCCCAACGACAAGTCGAATTCCATATTGACTTGGTTCTAGGTGCCGCGCCTGTAGCTAAGGCACCTTATCGACTTACGCCTTCTGAGATGCAAGAGTTATCGACGCAGCTTCAGGAGCTACTGGACAAGGGATTCATTAGACCAAGCTTCTCGCCTTGGGGAGCTCCACTTATGTTCGTCAAGAAGAAGGACGGTAGTTTTTCGTATGTGCATCGACTACCGAGAGCTGAACAAGTTAACCATCAAGAATCGGTATCCTTTGGATTGATGATTTATTCGATCAACTTCAGGGATCGAGTTACTGTTCTAAGATCGATCTTCGATCAGGTTATCACCAGCTGGGGATACAAGAAGAGAGTATACCGAAGACTGCCTTTAGAACTTGTTATGGACATTACGAGTTTCTAGTGATGCCGTTTGGTTTGACAAACGCACCGGCAGTATTTATGGACTTGATGAATCGGGTTTGCAAGCCATATCTCGATAAATTCGTGATAGTATTTATCGACGAAATTCTGATTTATTCGCGGACAAAGGAAGAGCATGAACAACACCTTAGAGCCATCTTAGAGCTGCTAAAGAAGGAGAAACTGTATGCTAAGTTCTCAAAGTGCGAGTTTCGGTTACGCGAAGTGCAGTTCCTCGGTCACGTGGTAAACGAAGATGGAATTCATGTGGATCCCACCAAGATCGAGGCGATTAAGAATTGGGAAACTCCGAAGACGGCAACCGAGATTCGTCAGTTTCTGGGTTTGGCAGGGTATTATCGCAGATTCATTGAGGATTTCTCCAATATTGCTCAACCGCTGACCTCCCTTACTCAAAAGGATAAGAAGTACGAATGGGGAGATAAACAAGAAGAAGCTTTTCAGCTGCTCAAGAATAAGCTTTGCGATGCACCTATTTTATCCCTACCCGAAGGCACCGACGACTTCGTGGTATACTGTGACGCCTCGTGTCAGGGATTGGGCTGTGTGCTAATGCAGCGACAAAAGGTTATCGCTTATGCTTCGCGTCAGTTAAAGGTTCATGAGAAGAACTACACCACGCATGATTTGGAGTTAGGCGCAGTGGTGTTTGCTTTGAAGATTTGGCGACATTATCTATGTGGTACTCGATGTACGATCTTTACGGATCACAAGAGCCTACAACACATATTTGATCAGAAAGAGCTTAATATAAGACAACGACGTTGGGTAGAACTGTTAAATGATTATGATTGAGAAATTAGATATCATCCAGGAAAGGCGAATGTGGTGGCAGACGCCTTGAGTCGCAAAGAAAGGATCAAGCCCATAAGGGTTAGGGCTTTGGAGATGATTATCCAGACAGATCTCTCGTTGCGCATCCTTGCTGCACAGAGAGAAGCTCTCAAGAAAGAGAATCTTAAGGCTGAATATCTCTGTGGGATGGAGAAAAAGCTGGTACCTAATGAGGATGGAACTTTGTATTTTATGGGACGAATTTGGGTTCCGCTTTTTGGTGGTCTTAGAGATGTTATTTTTTATGAAGCTCATAAATCAAGGTACTCGATCCACCCAGGATCGGACAAGATGTACCAAGATTTGAAGGATTATTACTGGTGGCCAAGACTTAATGGTGATGTGGCTACTTACGTTGGAAAATGTTTCACCTGCGCCAAAGTGAAGGCCGAGTATCAGAAGCCTTCAGGTCTTCTACAGCAACCTGAGATACCCATGTGGAAATGGGAACAGATCTCAATGGATTTCATAACGAAGTTGCCCAAGACTCCCAGAGGTCATGAAACGATTTGGTTAATCGTGGACCGTTTGACAAAGTCTGCGCACTTTTTGCCGATCAGAGAAAAGGATAACACGGGTAAGCTAGCTGAGCTGTACCTAAGGGAGATAGACGCACGTCATGGAGTGCCTATCTCGATTATATCTGATAGAGACGTAAGATTTGTGTCAAGGATTTGGCAATCCTTCCAAGAAGCGTTTGGTTCTCAGCTGAATCTGAGTACTGCTTTTCATCCGCAGACGGACGGTCAAAGTGAGAGAACGATTCAGACGCTAGAGGACATGCTACGTGCTTGCGTAATGGACTTGGGTGGCAGTTGGGACACTCACCTACCTTTGGTTGAGTTCTCTTATAACAACAGCTACCATACAAGCATTCAAGCTACACCGTTCGAGGCTCTCTACGGACGCAAGTGTCGATCACCATTATGCTAGGCAGATGCAGGTGATAGACAGCTGGTTGGTCCCGAACTGGTCCAAGAGACGACTGATAAGATCAAGCAGATCCGCGAGCGCATCAAGGCGGCTCGTGATCGTCAGAAGAGCTATGTGGACCAAAGACGAAAACCCTTGGAATTCGAAGTGGGTGATATGGTTTTGTTGAAAGTTTCACCTTGGAAAGGTATGGCACGCTTTGGGAAGCGTGGTAAGTTAAATCCACGTTATATCGGACCGTTCAGAATTTTGGAAAGAGTTGGTTCTGTAGCATACAAGTTGGAGTTACCAACAGAACTTAATGGTGTTCATGATACATTTCATGTATCTAATCTGAAGAAAAGTCCAACATAAGAAACAGTGGTCATCCCTGCTGATGAACTTCACATTGATGACACACTCCACTTTACTGAAGAACCCGTTGAGGTTACTGATTGGAAAGTTAACAAGACTCGGAGGAGTAGTGTTAAACTCGGCAAGTTTCGATGGAACGCGCGTCACGGCCCAGAGTTTACTTGGGAGCGTGAAGATCGTATGAAAGCAAAATACCCACATTTGTTCCCCAGCTCCCCTGCAGCTAGTAGTAAGGCTTAAAATTTCGGGACAAAATTTTTTTTAACAGGGGGAGAATGTGACAACAGTCAAAATTCCAGGTATCCGTACAACTATTAAACCATGATTAGTGCTTAATGACTGTGCTGAATTACAATTAATGACTTGAATTGCTTTCTGATTATTGCCATATACATACATGTGCATCACATATTGCTTAATGTCATATCATTATTGCATGAGAACTTTGTTGACTCAAATGATGCACGAAACACAGTTAGCACAGTTATCAGACAAACCGGGAAAATGCTGACGGAGTTCAGTACATAGACAGGTAATGTGTTGAGACACAGAATGAGCCAGAAACCAAGTATTACACTAGTATAGTGTGTAGGAAAGTAAGGATCACGAAACTGCCTTCCTAGTGATAGTTTAAGTGCCGGAAAGTGCCCAAAACTCACATAAACTGCAGAATTCTGTAGAAAATCAGCAAATTCATCATTTAAACACACTTATATCATGCAGAAATATGGTTAAATGGTCCTGAATGCTTTCCTAAGTGTCGGGAATCGAAACTGTCATAAAAGGGTACATAAAGCACACTAAACTGCATAGTTTAGCACCTTAACGAACCGGTAACCAACCAAACAACCAGACACTACCCGAAACACCAAATTTTCACTAGAAGCACTGTTTTAACATTACCAAGCTAGTTATGGTCCCCGAACATCATAACACACTATATATCATACAAATAACTTAATACCTAACTATTATACTTAGAATCTAGCTAATCATCATAACTTACCATTACATCTTAACCAAGACCCCCCCCCTTGAGGACGGTTACATGTGGGCCCCCACATGAGATTTTCTTTTGATATTTTATTAGATCTTGTCTCACTTTCCATAGCATATTAACCCTTGGATTTCTAAGTGTTAGAAAGATTATAAGTTAACCCATTAGTTTCCTAACTTCATTTCTCATTCATCACACCCCACACACTTCTCTCCTTCCTTTCTTCTTGGGTTCGGCCGAGAACAACCACAAGCACCATCATCATCATTCATCTTTCACACATTCTACATATACACAAGGGTGTTAGAAGGTGCACAAGGAAGCTTGGAGCTTTCGGAAGTTGAAGGACCTTCACCATTTGCTTTTATCCACTTCTTTTCTTCTCTTGATCATCCCTAGCCTTGAGCTAGTGGTAAGAATACTAAACTCTTCATTTTACATCTTGTTTTGTAAGGATCGTGTTCGCGACCTAAACGAGTCGGTTCAGAGGAATTCCATCAAATACAGGTGCGGAAAACAAGTATTTGACCTATAAACAGCTGAATCTTCACTTTAACACTGATTTGTATTGATATGAACGCAATTACAATCAGTTCTCACACCGGCAGCACCTCGGTATGGAAATCACACAAATGTTACTCTCTTATTTCGCTTGAACTTGAACTCCTATATATAGATTATAAGGATTTCGCTTGGGATGGACATCAGCATGTCTCAAGCGAAATCTGATGTAATGATTTCGATAGTCGACTCGTCAACATCTGAGGGGGAGTCTGTTGGTGCACTACATCTGTCGACTTCGTCTTGTATCGAGTCTTACACTAGTTAGAATAGTTCAGGGCACGTAGAATGAGAAAATGTGTTAGAGATGAGAAGATTTTGCTTGAACATATATCTGATGTAATGATTTCGCTTGAGATGCTTCAAGCGAAAACCCTTCAACATATATATGTTCAAGCAAAATCTTCTCATCTCTAACACATTTTCTCATTCTACGTGCCCTGAACTATTCTAACTAGTGTAAGACTCGATACAAGACGAAGTCGACAGATGTAGTGCACCAACAGACTCCCCCTCAGATGTTGACGAGTCGACTATCGAGTCACAATAATGCTGTGTCTTTACACCTTCAGTCTTGATCAGTCTCTGGGCTTTTCTCTCTCTATCTTCTTCTCAAAAATCTTCAGACTCCCCCTCACAATTTGCTGGCATTCATTTGTTCTTCAGCAACATCTGCTTTAGGATCGATGCCTGACTCAAATTTTGTCTACAAGATCATTGCCTGGTTCTCATCTAACTTCTCAAAGTCCTCAGGTATTGTAACCTGGCTTTCAGATGTTGTTGAAACTAATTATCTTGATCAGATCTCTTGATTCCTTAAGTTCATCAGCCTCAGCAGCTAGCAAACTTTAGATTCATGATCAGAGTCTGACTTTCGTAGGCTTTGAATGAATTAACCTGGCTCACCTGTAACAATCTTAACCCAGAAATAAATTTTCTAAATTTAACAATTTAAATGCACCAACAATCTGATATAATCAGATAACTCTCTCATATCACAAACCAATGATGAACCAAATGTAGGTTTTAAAAAAAATACCAATTGTAGGATTTTAACAAACCTTTTGACATTTTAAGATTCACTCCCCCTCACACCCAAGTCATCATGTTTAGCACTTGAAATTTTGACAATCAGCTTTCCAATATCAGTTGTCGAAAATCTTTTTGATTTTTTTTAAAATTTATGCTAAAACACACTAAAGTCTTTTTGTAATTTCTGATTGTAATGGAATGCAATAAAGAAATATTTACAAACAATATTTTTGTGAGTTTGTGCAAGAGGATCATATCAGTTTCTGAGACAGATCACTAACACCGTTAAGCTTCATTTCATTTTAAGTTCTAAACAATTTACTTAGATTGTCAGTATATTTGTCCACTTAAATTTTCACACAAAGTTCAACTGATCCGAGATACGATGTTAATGTTTTAAAAGACTTAAACTTATCCGTGTGTCCCACTACTTGAATATACTCCCGTATCCAGATCCCAATATTCAGTCTTACAGGTGAGTATACCACAGATGATATCTGTCAAGGGAATAAATTATAGTACGAGGGCCGTGAGAGCTCAGGTCGATCTTTCGATACGCAGAGAGATGACGGCTTCGACTTTTGGTGTGTCCCCTTTAGAGGATCTTTTGTTTCAACAGCCATGATTAGCATTTTTCAATGTTTCATCATTTTTTAGCTGAGGGTGAGCTATATTTCAAGCAAATGTAAAGTATTCTCCGGGGACTAGGCCATTGCTTCCGCAAAATCAGAAGTCCCGGGATAATACCCCAGATATCACTGAGCATAAAGACCTAGTATCTCAGAATAAGGGACATTTCAAACAAGATTTCAGGGGTTACCTATATATCCAAGCAGTTTTGTTACCCACAAAATAAGCAAGTTTGAATTTTAAGTTTATATCTCGTCACAATCTACTAAATGTGCAAAAACCTACTGACATATCCGCAGTAAGATTGTTTATCACATTTTTCTTTCCAATTCTTTAGCATGTTGTGATTGTCCACTGATGTACTATCATTTCCTCTATTCACAACGAAACTCATTTTTGAATTTTATCATGTTTTCAAATTTTCAAATGTTTTTGGATTTTCTGAAATTTTCTACTCCCCCTAAAATACAAACACATGAAAGGAAATTTGAAAATAAACTGTACAATAAAGTGACAACTGATATCGAATCGCATCAAATCGCCATTCACTAGGCATAAACAATCAGAACTCCCCCTATCACAAAACTATTATCTCATTTAGATTTCAAAACACTTAAGTTTGTTTTAATCAAAATGATTTTTCCGGAAAATAAGTTTTGATGATATAATCATTTATAAATTCGAGGTGTGGTTCATCACATTGTCTATTCTTAACCACTTGTAGCAAATCAAGTACAAATTAATGTCCCTGATTTACCACTTGCATGTATGCACCTTCTATACCAATTGTAAAAATTACCACATGTAGAACACAATACCACTTGTAGGAATGTTACGTCTACATCACCATTTTACCAATCAAAATGCCGATTCCTGCTTCGCACTTACCAACCTGGAAGCTCCGGCGTAGTCATACAACCTGTAAACATCCAAACACTATCAAAATCTTTCAACCAAAAACTTCAAACATTAGAAAGATGCCGATTCCTGATCCATGATATAAACTTGGGATCTCCGGCATAGTCCTTAGACTATCATGGGAAACAAACTTCCACCCAAGTCTTCTCAGACTTAGTGGCTTCCAATTCTTGAGCAGTAGGGTTGTAAGTTGCCTTTTTAGTTGCATAAAAATCTTTAACCCCCTTTACTTTCCCATCAAGCATTTTTTTTAATATTTTTCTAACATTTCCATTAAATGCTTTCTCAATATCAAATTCCTTTTCATCTGAATAAAATTGATTTGAAATTTCCACTTTACCAACCATGTGTTTAACTTCTTCAAAGTTCAGTGATGGAATGTCAACATCATTCACTGAATCTTTTTTTTCAACTTGTGGCTCATCTGATTTTGTGGAATCAGATTCATTGCCAGATTGTACATCTGATCTTTTAACAATCCATTTTTGATTGTCTTTTGCACTCTTTTTGTACAATCTTTTAGAATTTTCACCAACTTCATTCTTTGAATTATCAAAATTTTTGAAGTTTGTAGTTGGTGCTTCATTCTTTTCAACCACTTTTTCTTTAAGTTTTTCAGATACTCCCTGTTTTTTGTTGACTTTGTTTGGACAATTGTGAGCGATGTGTCCAACAACTTGGCATTGAAAACAAGTTCTTGTGTCTTTTGGTTGAAAAACTCCAATTGGATGAAAAACTCCAGTTCCTGTTCTTTTTCTTTCAGCAAGGAACTCCTGATTTGATTTTCTCCAGAATAAGCTATTTGATTCCTCTTCATAGCTTTTTCCTGCAACATATGTCAATTTTGTTTTAAAATCTCTAACATATTTTTCATTTTTACGATTTTCAGATGGAGTAAAACCAAGACCTTTCTTTTTGTAACTACAATTTTGGTTTGTTTTCTTTTGAAAACTAGAACCAGAATTGTAATACTTTTTCCCTTTTTTCTTGTTTAACCTTTGTTGAACTCTTGAAGTGTATTTTTTAAGTTTTTCAGTAAATTTTAAATCTTTAAGTTCAGAAAAATTAATTTCTGTCATTTTAAAAACCTTTTTGATCATATCAAAATGAACACTTCTAATAGGAAATTCTTTGTCAGAGTATAATTTGTCTGAATCATTTAAAGTGTATGCAACTTCAAATGTTTCATCATCCAAATTTGCCTTTGATAGCAAAAATTCTTTACTGTAAGACCGTTTTTCCGACAACTTTGAACTGTTGACTGACGAACTTGAACACCCAGATTCAGACTTTGACTCAGACACCTCCTCAGTATCCAACACTTGATCGACCACCTTTTTGATTAACTCAGACTCATGATCAGTATCAGACGATGTAAACGTGATGTCAATGTTATCTGGTAAAACGTCAGTTGTCTCAGATTTTAACTTTATATTGACTGCTTTTTCGACTTGCTCCTCATTCGGTTTTCTAGGAGAATACCCTTCCCAGATAGGAGGCGGACACTTGTTGTATTTAACAGTCGATTTCTTACCAGTCTCATTCTTTTGCTTCTCATCCTGAAATGCTTCAAAACCTGCAACAGTAGGATAAACTCGATCAATAACATAATCAGAACAAGAATAACTCTGTAATAACCTTCTGATCCTTTCATTCTCGATCTTTTCTTTCTCCAACTCTTGCTTTAGATTAGCATTTTCTTCGATGTAATGATTAATTGCCTTTTGCTTTGTCATCAACGTAGAATTCGTCATCGTTAAAGCCTTTTCTCTTTCAGAGTTCGTTGTTTGAAGACCTGTCACTGTTCTGTTCAATACGCTATAAGATTCTTTCACATAGCTAATGTCAGATAGTAACTTTTCTATCAGTCTTTCTCTATCAAACAGAATCACATCTTTTTCTTCACAACTCTTGCAAATTTCCAAACATTTCTTGCAAGGCTTTTCAACTTCAACAATCTTCTCAATCTCGATTGTTTTTACCACTTCAATTACTTTTTCTTCACCAGTTACCTTCTTAGTTTCAGTCACCTTTTCTTCATCCACACTTTTAACTTCTTCAATTTGAACAACAATTTCAACCTTCACATCTTGTTGTTGTTCTTTTGCAGCTTGTTTCTCCTTCAGTTTCTCCATGCGATCTGCAAAATAGAAATGAAAACTTTCAGGAGAAAGATGACTTTTAGCAATATTAATATGTTTCTTTTCCTCATCATCACTGCTACTTTCAATCGGTGTTTGATCACACTCTACAGATTTTTCAGAATCATCATCTGAAATACCAGAATCAGATGGTGTTTGATCATAAACAACTTCTTTTTCTGAAGTATCCTCATTTTGCACACTCTCGTCTGTACTTAATGATTCAGCATCAGCACTTTCTGAACTTTCTTCAGAAGTAATCGATTGTTCTTTCACTGTTTCACCAATTGATCTCATCCAAGTAGCAAACAAATCTGGTTCTCTAACAATCTTTGCAATGAAAGCTTTGAAATCCCCCTTTTCATCAACAAACATATCCCAGCTGAAACCTTCAGGTAGTTGTTCATCATTTTGGTCCACTAAACATGCTGTGCTATTAGAAGAAATGTAGTTGCTCCAGTTGAAATCTACCAAACATCCTTTCTTTGAATCTTCAATCTTTCTACCATGAGCCGTCTGTGAGTCTTGTGTCTGACCAACTTGCTGATAAATGGCTTTTCGGTAGTAATCATCTTTTCCAAATGGATTCTGAGCACCACTAACTTCTCTGTTCTTGCACTCCCGCTTAAAATGACCTTTTTCCCTGCACCTGAAACAAGTAACTTTAGATTTATCAAAACCTAAAGTAGAAACACAAGCATCAAGAAAATCATTTCTCCCAGTGATTGTTTTGAACTTCTCGGCACGTCTAAGAACACTTGCAAGACACCATTTGATATCCATTAGTTCCATCTCTTCGGCATCTATTTGGTCGTAATCCTCTTTGGTAAGCATAGGATTTCCAATTCGACCAGCCACTAAACCTTCATATGAGATAAGCACGGAACCAAGTAATGCCATATGATCTTTCGCAATGTCTTCAGAAAAACTTTGACCTTCTGGAAGATTTAGAGCTATATTGCATTGAATCACACAACCATTTCCCATCTTTGTGCTTTGAGACTGAAAGCTTTCTAACGAGCTTTTCGGATTTACACTTGGATACAATGAGAAACCACTGTTGCTTTTGTTTGAGTTTTGATCAGTCTTTTCTGTAGAATCCCCAACACTATAAGCAGTCTGAATTTTCGGACTTCTCTCAGCTTCTGGAGTCGGAACACTACCCTTGTAATACATCTTTACATCTTGTTGACCACTTGGATTATTCATCCTTGCGATCTTCTGCTGTTCCAAATCCTGACTTTCAATCTTTTCAATGAACTGAGAGATTGACAACCCATCATAAACTCCGGTATTCTTTAGTATCATCAAATAAGTTCCCCACTCTTTCTGAGGTAATGCATCAGCTAGCTTATCCACCCATTCCTCATTTTCTTTGTTGATGTTCATCATCGACATTGTTCGAACTAAGTGACAATATCGTTCAATGAGTTTCTTCGTATCTTCTCCGGGCAAACTTGTGAACAAGTCAAACTCCTTTTTAAGCAAAGCCTTTTTGCTTTTAATCATGTTTGCACTACCTTCAACCTTGACTTTCAAAGCATCCCAGATTGACTTTGATGTTTTGTCATGTTGAAGTAGTATAAAGATGTCTTCTTTGATAGCTTGTTGAAGCAAACTGATCATCATTTTTTCAGCTCGATACATTTCCCGTTCTTCATTACCAAACTCTGAAAGTTGTTTTACTGTCTCCATTTCAGTACGTGGTAGCATATACTTTTTCAGAATACATTCCCATGATCTTAGATGATTTGCTTGCACCCAGTTTTCGAAACGATCTTTCCATCCATAGTATTCCTCAATGCTCATTAGCTTCGGGGGTTTCTGAGTAGTCCCCGTTTCGTTTTCTGAATTCATGTTCTGAGCAATGGAAGATGAACTAGACGATGTTGCAAACGCGTTGTGAAAATCGTTATCCATGTTTCAATAGCACGATTTTTAATAACAGATTCTTTCAAGCGAAATAGTCACTTTGTGTCTTTCAAGCGAACTGGTCAACTGAACTTTCTTCAAGCGAAATTATCTGTCAAACTGGTTGAAGCGAAACTAACAAATCTTTGAAGCGAAATCGTTCAAGCGAAATTTTCTGAAGAAAGAACCCTGAAGCGAAAACCTTGAAGCGAAACTAGATAATCTCTGAAGCGAAATAATTCAAGCGAAAACGTCTGAAATGAGAACCCTGAAGCGAAATGTTAGTAGAATTTCAAGCGAAATTCACTGCAATCTGATCCGTTCAAGCGAAATCCATTCGGATGTCAATTTTAATCACTTTTAGGTCGAATTTTGCTATGAAACTTTCAAGGGTTTGTTATCTTGTACTTTTAAACAATTCGTGAGAAATTGAACAGTTTTTGACCGAGAAAAATTTCTGAACTGATGAAAGAAAGTGTAGAAGTAAGAGAACGTGATAAATTTCGGCTGATATCTACAGAACTCCTCACCCTGGCTCTGATACCAATTGTAAGGATCGTGTTCGCGACCTAAACGAGTCGGTTCAGAGGAATTCCATCAAATACAGGTGCGGAAAACAAGTATTTGACCTATAAACAGCTGAATCTTCACTTTAACACTGATTTGTATTGATATGAACGCAATTACAATCAGTTCTCACACCGGCAGCACCTCGGTATGGAAATCACACAAATGTTACTCTCTTATTTCGCTTGAACTTGAACTCCTATATATAGACTATAAGGATTTCGCTTGGGATGGACATCAGCATGTCTCAAGCGAAATCTGATGTAATGATTTCGCTTGAGATGCTTCAAGCGAAAACCCTTCAACATATATATGTTCAAGCAAAATCTTCTCATCTCTAACACATTTTCTCATTCTACGTGCCCTGAACTATTCTAACTAGTGTAAGACTCGATACAAGACGAAGTCGACAGATGTAGTGCACCAACATGTTTAAGTGGTTAAAAGAAGATACATGATGTTAATCTTAAAGAACACTAAGAATCAAGAACATGAAACATGAACATAAGCTTAAAATCATGAAGAAATCATGTTGTTTAGTGTTGTTGTGATACTTGATGATTGATTGTTTATATTTATGATGTAGATCATTATATGATCTTGTTAGATGATGATTAAAAACATAATCTAGCAAGATGAGAGGATGAAAGTGTTAGAGATCAATGAATCATCCTCACAAAAGTCATGAACTTGAAAGAATAAATTGTTTTCTTGTTAAATGATGATAAAAGTAAGTCGTAAGTCTTGTAGATATAAGATTTCAAGGATGATTTTTCAAGAAACCAAGTTAAAAATGCAAAGTTTACTTAATCTTGGTTTTAAAGAAATCAACCATGTTTTTAAAGGTTAAACAAGTGTAGAAACACTTATGTAACAAGAAAAATCCAAGAAGAAACATTTTTAGAAAATATGATCACAAGTTGTAAAGGACTGTTTTCTTTAAAAATGATGTTTTTTAAAGAAATAACCACACTTCAAAGGGTAACAAGACTTACTAAATACACTAGTAAGTTACTACACATTTTTGTAAATTTTCATGTTCATGAAGTAGTAGATTATGCTTGTTTTTGGCAAGATGGTAAGTATAGATTGATTGTTGATTGATTGTGTTGATTTACGAAAGAAAATGATATGCCTTGAAGGCATGGAAACCTCCATATTTAGGGGAAACTATGGCAAAATTTTTCTAAAAATTAAACACTTAGAAAAAATATTTCTAAACAAATAATCACAGGTATATTTCAAACCATAAATTTTCATGTAAAGTTTGCCATATTTTTATTACAAAAATTATAAATTTTTATTACAAAAATTATAAATATTGGAGGTTGTTTTTTATAAATAAAAGTGACTAAATATGTATTTAGGAAAATATATATTTAGATGTCACCATGTGTGTGATTATTTGTATATTATGTGTATTAGTTATATTATTTTAGGACTTGATATAATATAATTCATCAAAATACCAAAAATTACAATCCAAAATATTACCAAAATTCCAAGGAATAAATATACAAATAATACCCAAATTGTTGGTGGAACCGAACAAAGGAATATAACTTACAAAATATTCCGGAAATATTATTCATAAATATATTTTTGGTAAATAATATTTTGGCCACCAAGAGAACAAAAATATGATTCTTACAATTATTACAAGATATATCATATTTTCGACAAGGAGAAAATATATTATTTTTGGGCAAATAAAAAATATATATTTTTCTTAGAATTATTAGAAGATTTATTATTTTTGGAAGAAAATATATATTTTCTCAAACAAACATGAAATACACTATTTTTTTGGGAGAAAATGTATTTTCTTAAGTAAACTTGAAATATATTATTTTTGGATGAAAAATGGATTTATATATATTTTCTAAGTTAGACTTGGAATTATATTATTTTTGAGACTTGTATGAAATTTATAAATATTTTTTCCAAGGGGAAAAATTATAAATAATTTTTCTAACTAATATTTCTCAAAATATATATTTTGGAAATATATATTGATGTATTTTTACTAGAAATATTATTCCGGAAAGGTTAATACAAAAATTAAGTATAAGGATGCTTAATAAACACAAGAAGATACGTATTCTCGTACGTATAAATACACACCGGAATACGACACCAATACATGGCAAAAATATACAAGTATAAGAACACGTATACGAATACCCATCATTGGGAAGGATATACATGTATAAATACTTGAAAAGTATCAAGTTAAAATATATTGTTTTAACTATTATTCCAAAAATTTAATAATTATAATTTAAGTTAAAATATTTATTATTTTAACAAATAATTATATAATTTGGAATAATATTGAAGACACAAAGAAACGTAACTCAAAGACACTAATTAATACTAAGTCAAGGCACGACCCGCACGTCTAATAGATCATAGTACGTTGTAGGTAGTCGTGTACACCGGAAGAAGCTTTGAGTTACCGTTGATTACGAAGAACGCAAGACTGTGAGTTCATGTCCCCCTTTTCTTTTAACTATTTTCAGTTTTACAACTTCGGGGGTGAAGTACATGTTACAAATTGTTTACAAACACTTATACATGGTATGGTTAGCTAAGGAAAGGTACTGCTAGATCATGTGAGTGATGGGTATAACGCTTAAGACCATTAATCCTCATTGTAGGACCGAGGGACATGAGTGATAGATCTATTCGGGTGTAGCGAGCCCACACCCATGTGGACCGGGGTTTGGCCCATGAGGTGACCATGTCTTCAAACTGAAACCTGGTGCAAAATCTGCTAGGTTTGAGCCTTCCTGCATCACGTCACACATATTAATGGCCTTGCAAACCATTAATGATCTGTTTTCTGTTTTCCTTGTTTGCCTTCATACTAGGGGTTTACAAACATACATACATACTTTCACTGATTACAAAGGTTTATTCGTGCACACAAACAAACACATGAACTCGCTCAACTTTTGTTGATGTTTTCAAAATACATGTATTTCAGGAAATTAAATGTGGATCTAGCGGGCGTTTGGAAGTTTCAAGTAATGTTGGAAATAAAAGATGTCATCCGATGTCTTAGGGTTTGGATAGTGTGTCTTATCCTGGACAAGACACATCTTCCAAAACCTGGTTTATTTAAAGTCTTTTGTCGAGTCCCTATGGAACTCTAAAACAATTTTCATGGTTTGTAATTCGGATTTGAAGTCTATGTTTTCAAGACAATGTTGTTTGTGATATTTTAAACTTATTTAATGGATGATCGTCTTTAGTTTTATCATATAGTTGTTTGTTATGGTTGAAGGCAATGATATTAAGTAAGTCACACATAATCACGCTTCCGCAAAAGTCAGGGTGTGACAAATTGGGCTTTTTTTGTTTTATATTTTTTTGCACATTGTTTCACGCTTTTTTTATAATAGTAGTTGTTCAAAGTAATTTTATTATAGTTTGGTAGTTTTTTGGGGGCGTTTTATGGCATCATGGCGTTTTACAAGCATTTGATCATTTTGGCGTTCTATTATATTTTTCATTATAGTATTAATGTACTTTTGTTGTTTATTAACTGAAATTACAAAACAAACAACAGATAAAGAAAACTAAAAAAAACAAAATAGAAGCAATTTATTATCTAAATCTTCAGTGTCATCAGTGACTTTTTTCTTTTGAAACTACAAGAATTGTCACAAAAAATGGCGTTTAGGGTTTTTCATGGTTTATTTTCTATATTCATGTGTTGAAGTGTCTTTGTGGATGTTGGAGATATAGATCAACCCTTTGTGGGTGGACGGTATCTTCCTGTCGTCTTCATTACAATCATTGAGGCCAAAGTAGCATTTACATTGGTATAGGTCTCTTCTAATTATCCAAACCTTCTTCAAGAACAAAGATGACATAATGACATATGGGTGTCATCAGTCCATCTTTTTTGAATGTTGTCCATCTCATGCAGCAAAATCTTACTACACTCATGTAACAAATCATTCAGCGAAACTTGTTAGGGTCTAAGTTTGGATTGATTGTGTTTTACGTTTGAATTAAGATGAAAGATGAACAAGTAATGCAGCGAAATATAAATGTAAATAAACTTTTCACACAATCAAATAGGAGAATTACTTTCAACACACATTTTCACATAGAATCGAATGATTGAATTTATTTCAACTACGATTACAATGCATGCATGTAACAAACTCCCACTCAGTCTGAGCTCACAGTGTTTGTTTATAGAGGAAGAAAAGTGGTGAAGAGCTAATAGAACAGTACAGGGTACTGTTCTATTTATAGGCACGGATAAACCACTGTGGCATCTTTGCTGACGTCACCATGAAAGTGACATCTAACCTCCTAACAAACTCTAACAACTGACCTAATACAAACACTGCTATGCTAACTACTGATTACAATTCATTACATAAGAAAACTAAACTACTGCTATATCCTTCCACTGTTGTGACTCCAGCAGTACTTGTTATCTTCAGCAGTGCTTGACCCATAGCAGTAGATTGATCAACAGGGCTTTAGTCTTCAACAGTCTTTAACATGATCAGCAGTTGTAAGTCAGCAGTTGTTGTAAAGGATCAGTGGATGGAGGTCATCAGATGTTGAAACCACTTTCAAGGGGAGAGAATGTAAACATAACCTCTGCTTATTTTGATCCACTGCTCTGATCCAGTTTTGGCTTTAATTATCTGTTCCTCTGATAGGGTTCAATCCCAACAATCTCCCCCTGGAACAGATAATGCCAAAAACTCTTCATTATTGTGGAACTTTATTGCCTCATCAATAGTTCCCTTATTTGCCCTTTGAGTTGTAACTCAAAGTCTAAGGCATCTGTGTCATCTTCATCCCTGCACAGTGGAAGATCAAGGAGATCCTGCCGATCTTCAACACTTAGACCTAGTGCTTGTTCCCTTGATATTTTCTTCACTTCTCCACTAGACTTGATCACAATCAGTACATGGGTCTGTTTGTCAGTTTTCCACTTTAGTACTTTTGAGTCTGGTGGGTTTCTTGGGAGATTTTTATTAGAAGAGGAGTTGGGAGATGGTGGCCTGGTGATGACTGACTGAGCAGTGCTTTGAGCTTGAGCAAGTTCAGGAATATCAGCCATCATTTGTTTGTAAATCATTTTTATAACTTCATTACCAGCAGCTATTTCCTCTGCTGTTTCTACATCCATCTGTTTTTGCCTTCTTCTTTGATAAAGAATGGCAGTAGGTGGAGCAGTGGCTTTCTTGACTTGCAGCTTTGGTGGTCTTGTTGAAACCTCTGCTTCAGGATAGTCAGGTTTTTGTGGAACCTTTGGATCTTTCTTCCCTAGTTCCTCAAACTTTTTGTAAGTGGCCCTGACTTTGTTTTCTTTCCTCCTCAACACTTGGTTTCTAGACCCATAATCAGCAGTGATTAGTTCCTCTTTCATTCTTTTCAGCTCCAGTACCTTATCAGGTACATTCTTCTTGTATTTTGCCCAATCAGGAGTATGTTTAACCTTGTTTTTGATCATTTCTTGAATCCTGGCTGCTTCACTTTCAAGCTCAGGAATGGTCCATTCTTTGTACATGTATTTTTCTCCCTTATATTTCTTGTAAGTCATGATGTTTTCAATGTAGTCTTTTCTCAGGGATTCATCTGCTCTTTCTGATATTTATTGACATACATTCTTTGCAAACTGCGCCAAGGATCTGACTTGTGTGAGCAGAAATTGATAATGCCTTTGAATTTCTTTGTCAGATTTTCCTTGTGAGTTTCTTTTAGAGATATCCTCTGCTTGTTGAGCCTTAAATTTCAAGTATTCTTCAATGTTGTTAGGCCTAGGATATCCTTCAACTGATGGCAAACTCCTTTTAGCAGGGTCATCCTCAAAGTAGAAGGATTTGATCTCTTCTCTGACTGCTATAAGTTCTAGAGGATATTGGACACCTGCAGAAGTGATAGCAGTGATTGGTTGTTGAACTTGGGCTGAAGAGAGAGGAACAGGATTTGGAATATTGACAAGTGACAAAGGTTGTGAAGATGGTGGTGGTGGTGAAGAATCATCATCTTTCAGAATTAACCTTCTCCTTTTTGGTTGAGGAGAGGCTGATGATGTCTTGGATGGTTCTGTTGTGGTGATTTGAGTGGTGGTTATTGTAGTGGAAGTGATTGAAGTGGAAGGTTGCTGTTTAACAGTTGTTGAAACAACTGGTGTTTCAACCACTGTTGTCATTACAACTGATGATGTGTCATCAGCTGTCTTCTGCTTTTTGGCAGGAGGTGATGGTGGTGAGATTGTTTTTTGTGGTGACAAAATTTTTGGTGGGGCAGTGGTTGGAGTGGGAGCAGTTGTTGTAGTTGAAGTGGTGGTTTTTGGTTTAACAACTGTTGAAACCACTGAAGTACCAACAATTGTTGATACAGCAGGTGTTACAACAGCTGTTTGAGTGGAAGATTGATGTGTGAGGTTTTTGGTAGGTTTAGGAGTTTGCTTTGTGGGTCTGGATGGTGTGTGTTTGGGTTCCCTCACTTTTCTAGTGGGATTCTTTCTTTTTGGCTCAAAATTTTTGTCATCCTTTGGCCCAGAAATACCCTGCTCATTCAGCTCCATAAATGCTCTTTTCTCCTGTTCCCACCTGGATTTATCCTTAGCCTCTTTATCCCTTTTTACACTAGCTTTTGCTTCAGCAAGTGCATTTGTGGTCACATCAGTCTTTTTACTACCATCTGGCAAGGGAATATCTGCAAGCATGCTTGATTTATCTGGTTCAATGTACAGGCCATCTTCATACCCTTTCTTTTTGAACTGCTTTAATTTCTCCCCCTTTTTGGCATTATCATTTGGAGGGTTATCCACAAAGATAACAGTGGGAGGTGCAGTGCCAGTGGTGTTAATCAAATGGGCCTTGATAGCCTTGATGTCATCCTGGGTGTCTTTAAACCTTGACTCCATGAGATTTCTGATCTTTTGAACTTGAATCTCATGCTGCTCATCAGCTAATTCTCTTTGAATAAAACAGTGGTTATGGCAGACTTTTAGGATTTAATGAAAAATTCATTTTTTTGCTATTTTTAAGGATGGAATTTTGATTTTCTGGAAACATTTTAATGCTTGTATTCATAGAAAAACAAGATTTTGCTTGTTATTCCATGTTTAGCATGCCAATCCTAGAGATCAAGCTTTCAAAGGTGGATGTGTCTAATGCTTTGGTTAGCACATCTGCGAGCTGATCTTTAGTTGGAACATGGTGCAGAGAAATCAAACCCTTTTCATAGCAATCCTTCACAAAGTGATGTCTGATGTCTATATGCTTGGTGGTTGAATGGGAGACTGGATTTTTGATGATATTTTCTGCTGCCTGACTGTCCAACATGAGAGGTGTCTTTAAGGCAGTGATACCAAAATCCAGCAATTGATTTTGAAGGCAAAGCAGTTGGGCTGTACAGCTTGCAACAACTATATACTCTGCCTCAGTAGTGGATGTGGAAACAGCTGCTTGCTTTTTGCTTTGCCAAGACACTAAGCAATTGCCTAGGAATTGGCACCCACCTGAAGTGGACTTCCTTGTCTTGTTACATCCAGCAAAGTCACTATCTGAGAAACCTGAAAGCTCAATTTTACCATCAGCAGGATACCAGATACCAAGTGTGGGAGCACCTTTTAGGTATCTGAATATCCTTTTTACAGCAATAAGGTTTGAATTTCTAGGGGCTGTCTGGGATCTTGCACAAACACATGTTGCAAACATGATGTCTGGCCTAGATGCAGTTAGGTACAATAAAGACCCAATCATGCTTCTATATAAAGTTTGATCAACCAAATCATCCTTTTCATCAGACATGACTATTTTATTGGTTGCAATGGGTGTACTGCATGGTTTGCAATCATCCATCTCAAATTTCTTTAAAAGTTCTTTAGCATATTTGCCTTGATGGATAAATGTGCCATTTTGCAGTTGCCTTACTTGGAGACCAAGAAAGCACTGGAGTTCACCCATTGCACTCATTTCAAACTCAGGTGTCATGAGTTGCCTAAACTCTTCACACATTTTATTACATGTGCTTCCAAAAATGATGTCATCCACATAAATCTGGACAATTATCAAATCCTTTCCTCTCCATTTTAAAAACAATGTTTTGTCTATTTTACCTCTTGTGAATCCAATGGATAGTAGGAGAGGGAAAGAGTTTCATACCAGGCTCTTGGTGCTTGTTTCAAGCCATACAAAGCTTTATTTAGCTTGTAGACATGATTTGGACTAAATGGATCCTCAAAGCCTGGAGGTTGACAAACATAAACCTCTTCTTGAATCTTACCATATAGGAATGCACATTTGATATCCATTTGATACACCTTGATGTTGTGGTTGACAGCAAAGGCCAGGAATAGTCTGATAGCTTCCAATCTTGCTACATGGGCAAAAGTTTCATCATAGTCAATGCCCTCTTCCTGTCTGAACCCTTGAACCACAAGCCTGGCTTTATTCTTGACAACAATACCCCTTTCATCAGTTTTATTTTTGAAGACCCATTTTGTACCAATAGGACTCACACCCTCTGGCAATGGTACAAGCTCCCAAACTTGTTGTCTTCTAAACTGTTGGAGCTCTTCTTGCATGGCTTCTACCCAGCTGTTCTCTTTTAGTGCCTCTTGGTACTTGACTGGCTGATGGAGAGATAGGAAACTAGCAAAAAGACAAATGTTTTGGGATTGACTTCTTGTGAGCACCCCTTCATTGATGTTGCCAATGATTTGGTCAGGTGGATGAGATTTCAAGAAGATAAGATCTCCTTGGTATGGAACAATGGCATTAAGCGGGGAAGGCTGCAGATGTGAATCATCTGAGCTAACCACTGCTGGTGACTTTGATGATCCAGCAGTGGCTTCAAAAGGTGGTGGAATAGGAGGTAATGGTGTGGACACATGCTGACTTTGATCCACTGTTTGAGGACTTTTATCAACAGTGTTTGATGATGTGGAAGCAGGGGTTGATGGGCTACTTTGGTCAACAACTGTTGAGGTAGCAGTGGTTGAACTTTGACAGCTGTTTTAAACAACTGCTGCTCTACCATTTGATGCAGACTTTTGTTGTGGAATGATGACTTCATATCCATAGTCTGATGATGAACTTTCTGATGGACCTGCACTGTTAGTCTTGACAGCAGTATTTTCAAAAGTAAATTTATCAAGATCAAACAATTCTGCAGGATTTGCTGGGATTTTCATTGATGAAAGTTCATTGAACTTTACATTCAAAGTCTCTTCCACTGTTTTAGTCCTTGTGTTAAACACTTTGTAGGCCTTAGCAGTGGTTGAGTATCCCAAATGATAACCAGAATCAATTTTGGCTGCAAACTTTGAGATAGAATCTTTTAAGTTTAAAATGAAGCATGGGCAGCCAAAAACTTTGAAATATGAAATCAATGGCTTTATTTTATACAGCAGTTCATAGGCAGTCTTTTGATGCCTGGGGTTGATTAAAACTCTGTTTTGGACATAGCAAGCAGTGTTTACTGCCTCTGCCCAAAAAGTTAATGGCAAACCTGAATCAGCAAGCATGGTTCTGGCAGCCTCAATCAAAGTCCTTTTCTTTCTTTCAACAACCCCATTTTATTCTGGTGTTCTTGGAATGCTGTACTGCCTCACAATTCCTTTTGACACACAGAAGTCATCTAACTCCTTGTTTCTGAACTCTGTGCCATTATCACTTCTGAAGATTTTTACTGGCAAGTCAAACTGCTTTTCAACCTGTTTCACAAAGTCTTGCAGAATGCCTACAGTCTCATCTTTTGAGTGTAAAAAGCAAGTCCATGTAAACCTAGAAAAGTCATCAACAATAACCAAACAATATCTCTTTTTCTTAAGACTCATGACTTTAACTTGGCCAAACAAATCAATATGAAGCATTTGCAAACATTTGGTTGTTTTGGACTCTTCAATTGATTTGTATGAGCTTTTATGTTTTTTTTCTTTTAGGCAGGAAACACAATGCTCAGGACAGGTGAACAGTTTTTGAGGTAAACCTCTTACTAACCCCTGTTTTGAAATAGCAGTGATTGTCTTGAGATTTGTGTGCCCCAATCTCCTGTGCCATAATTCTGTCTCTTTGTTTGAGGCAGCTGAGAACAGACAGGCATCAGTCCTGGGGCTCTCTTTTGACATATCAACAACATAAACATTGCCACTTCTTTGAGCAACAAGTCGAGTTTTTCCATTTTTTATTATTGCTTCAATCTTTTCAACCATTTCTGGTCCAACAATCCTACAACAATCCTTTGTGAAGAAAGAGCCATAGCCCTTATCACTCATTTGAGAGACACTCAGGAGGTTGAATTTTAGATTGTCTATTAGATTGACATTTTCAAATTTAACATTACCAGACTGTACTGTACCAGACCCCAGAACTTTCCCTTTACTATTATTACCAAAGGATATATCACCCCCTCCATGGATTTTGAAATCTTTGAGTAGGGCTTTACATCCTGTCATGTGCCTGGAGCCTCCACTATCTACAAACCAAAGGCTATCTAAGCATGCAGAAGCTCCCTGCACATGAAGTAAAAGGATTAGTTCATTAGGGTCTCCAAAGCCAATAAGGCTTTGGATGGGTCTCAACAGTGTCTGGGATGAGTTCAAGTGGATGGACAGTGGTTCGCTCAGGGGTTTGAACATTTTTGGGAATGTTTTTCTCTAACCACTGTTGGGGGTCTTGACCAATCACCTGCTGATAACCAAAAGGATACCTGTTCACTCTTGGTTTAGAAGGCTTTTTGTAAACCTCATAAACATGTGGGATCCTTTGGTATGGTTGTGGTCCCTTACCTCTTCTGTATTGATTGGCAGGGGGTGCATCAGTCACCTGAACATCTCTTTTGACAGATGTTTGGTTCAGTTGTTTTGTAACAGCTGTTTGAACTGGCACAAACAGTGGTTGGTTCTTGGTGAACTTGACAGATGATGTTGATGAACTTAAGGATGTTTTTGAAGTGTACTCATTCTTTTTTACATCAAAGTTTTTTAGATACACACATTCTTGAGTTTTGTGGTTTGTTTTACCACAGATGGTACAGCTCTCAGCAGGTTCAATAACACTTGTTTTGTTGATATCATATGCTTTTAGATGAAAACAGTCTTTTGTTAGATGGTTCTTCTTTTCACAGAAATCACAAAACAGGTTTTTGACTTTTTCTCTTCTTTTCTTCTTCTCAGACTCCTTAGCAACAGAGTTTTGAACCACTGTTGGGATGTCTTTGAGAGGAATGACCTTTGCTTTAGGAGCTTTTACACCATCAGTGGTTGTGAAGTCCATTGGTTTAAAATTTTCAAGAATGTCACACTCATCAGACCATGTGGGTTTAAATTGGTATTTCTCAATTTCCTCAAAGGTTGAGGACCCCACAGATCTTTCCAGAGTGATTTTGTTACCGAGTTTGTCAGTTATCTTAACTTCTTGGCCATTCTTGTTGGTTGGTGTTATTTCAACTAAACCAGCTTGTTTAGCTGCAGTGTTTTCAATTTCATCATATTTTCTAAATCCTATGCCAAATTTTACATTGCTTTAAAGCTGTTTTTCTAACATGACCTAATAACCTTTGCAAGATTCCACCTATCTTTCACAAGTGATTTGGGTGGATTCCAACTCCTTTTTGCAAACTTGATATTTTTGTACCATAGTTTGGAGTTGGTTCTTGGTTATGCTTTGCTCTTCTTTTAGACTGCAGATTTCTTTGTCTTTTTCAGCCAATTTGTTTTTAAGTTCTTTTAAAGACTTTTCAAATTTGACCTCATCATTTAAGACTTTATCCCTAAGGTTTTCATTCACCTCTTTAATGTTAGCAAATGCAATAATGCATTTGTCTGAACACAGATTTTCAAGAACCTGAGGTGATACCTTGGCAGCAGCCATCATGGCACAATCACATTGATGATCACTTTCTTCATCAGCTCTCTCTTCTTTCTCACCTTCCTTCTTCTCTTCTTTTTCTTCTTTGTCTTCTTTGGACCAGGGGTCAAACAGTGGTTCAATCAGGGTTTCTGAATTTTCTCCCAGCAGTAGTTCACTAGCAACTGCAGTAACCACTGCTTCAGCCACTTCATCCACTGTTTCAGCACTTAGCTGTTCTCCTTTAGCTTCTACCCCTTCTGGTATTGACTCTAATGCCATCAGACAAAATTCATCATTAAAAGTATCATTAGAAGCATAGGGTGCAAAATTTTCATCACCAAGCTCATCAGGCATACTACTCCAGTCAACAAAGTCTTGGGTGAAAAAGCTTTGCTGATCTGGTTGAACAACTGCTGGAGCAGCTTGTTGAGGTGCAACAGGTTGCACTTGTGCCTGAGGGACAGGGGTTTGAACATACTGAATTTGTGGAACAGTGGTTTGAACATAATGCACAGGCACAGGGGTTGCAGCATAGTGAGCAGTGTTAACATGGGCTGCAGTGGTATATTGGGTATAGTGCACAGTGCTTTGATGTTGTGGTCTAGGGTTTGAGCTGGGATGAGTAATAATTGGACCAGTAGTTTGACTTCTACATTTCCTAGCAAAATGACCTAGCCTATTGCACTTTAAGCACTTGATTTTTGACTTATCCAACCCCACTTTTAAATTCCCATGTAACCCTGGGAATTTTCTCCCTGTTCTTTTATAGAATTTGCTTGTTCTTACACTAAGCAATGCCAGTTGATGCAAAATGTCCATTTATTCTAAGTCAGTGGGATCAAAGTGTTGTAAATCATTGAGTTCAAAAGACAGATTATCAGAGATCTGGCTTTCTCCATTTGCTGTGAAAGCAAAATTGGATGAGTGAGGATCAGAGTTGAAATTACCCCCAGCAGTTATGTCAATAAAATGATCATAACTCTGATCCTTACTGCTGCCAAACTCATCTTGACCCAGAAGAGCTGTGCTGCCAAATGAATAATCATCTGCAACTTTGCCAGACTCTTGCAACCTCTTTTTCTGGTTTAACTCCCTTTCATATGTCAGGAGTCTACCATGAAGTTGGGTCAGTGTCAGATCTTTGAACTCAACAGAGTTTCTAGTAACAAAAGCAATTGTATCCCATTTTTCAGGTAGTGATCTAAGAAACCTGCTATTTTGTGTAGAATTTGGAAATACCACCTTAACAAGTCTTAGCTCACTAATGAGACAACTGAATCGCTCAAACTGTTGAGTCAATGATTCACCCTTAATGTGACAAAAGGTTTCATACTGCTGATTCAGAATTTCCCTATTATTTTCAATTACTTCTTCCGTTCCCCCGAATTGTTCCTTAAGTGCATCCCATAACTCTTTGGCACTGTTACAATGTAACAACCCAGCATAGATTTCATTAGGTAATGCAGATGCAATGATGCTAAATGCTTTGGCATCGAGTTTGAACTTTTGAAAATCAGTTTCAGTATAGTTTTCAAGTTTTTTAGGTTCGAACTTCTTTGTATCCTCAGCACTTGGCACCATGGGAACATGTGGTCCAAAAACAACAGATCTCCAACATCCGGTATTCTGTTGAGCAAGGATGTGACCCATCCTTTTCTCCCAGATGTTGTATTCATTACGTTTAACCATGGGTGGTTTGAAAAGTGAACCAATGTTATTCTTATAATCTTGTGATTGTGACATCATCCTGGTTGTTTTACAGGCACTGATTAATCAACTTTGAACGTGATTAAACCTTACTCTGTTTTTCAACAAAACGAACTACTATCAGAATCAACGATTATGAGCTGAACTATTTATGTCAAAATGATTGTTAAATCAAATTTGACTGTCCGATCTCTGATACCAATTGTTAGGGTCTGAGTTTGGATTGATTGTGTTTTACGTTTGAATTAAGATGAAAGATGAACAAGTAATGCAGCGGAATATAAATGGAAATAAACTTTGCACACAATCAAACAGGAGAATTGCTTTCAACACACATTTTCACATAGAACCGAATGATTGAATTTATTTCAACTACGATTACAATGCATGCATGTAACAAACTCCCCCTCAGCCTGAGCTCACAGTGTTTGTTCGTACAGGAAGAAAAGTGGTGAAGAGCTAATAGAACAGTACAGGGTACTGTTCTATTTATAGGCAAGGACAAACCACTGTGGCACCTTTGTTGACGTCACCATGAAAGTGACATCTAACCTCCTAACAAACTCTAACAACTGATCTAATACAAACACTGCTATGCTAACTACTGATTACAATTCACTACATAAGAAAACTAAACTACTGCTATATCCTTCCACTGTTGTGACTCCAGCAGTAGTTATCTTCAGTAGTGCTTGACCCGTAGCAGTAGATTGATCAACAAGGCTTTAGTCTTCAACAGTCTTTAACATGATCAGCAGTTGTAAGTCAGCAGTTGTTGTAAAGGATCAGTGGATGGAGGTCATCAGATGTTGAAACCACTTTCAAGGGGAGAGAATGTAAACATAACCTCTACTTATTTTGGATCCACTGCTCTGATCCAGTTTTGGCTTTAATTATTTGTTCCTCTGATAGGGTTCAATCCCAACAATCTCCCCCTGGAACAGATAATGCCAAAAACTCTTCATTATTGTGGAACTTTATTGCCTCATCAACAGTTTCCTTATTTGCCCTTTGAGTTGTAACTCAAAGTCTAAGGCATCTGTGTCATCTTCATCCCTGCACAGTGGAAGATCAAGGAGATCCTGCAGATCTTCAACACTTAGACCTAGTGCTTGTTCCCTTGATATTTTCTTCACTTCTCCACTAGACTTGATCACAGTCAGTACATGGGTCTGTTTGTCAGTTTTCCACTTTAGTACTTTTGAGTCTAGTGGGTTTCTTGGGAGATTTTTATTAGAAGAGGAGTTGGGAGATGGTGGCCTGGTGATGACTGACTGAGCAGTGCTTTGAGCTTGAGCAAGTTCAGGAATATTAGCCATTATTTGTTTGTAAACCATTTTTATAACTTCATTACCAGCAGCTGTTTCCTCTGCTGTTTCTGCATCCATCTGTTTTTGCCTTCTTCTTTGATAAAGAATGGCACCAGGTGGAGCAGTGGCTTTCCTGACTTGCAGCTTTGGTGGTCTTGTTGAAACCTCTGCTTCAGGATAGTCAGGTTTTTATGGAACCTTTGGGTCTTTCTTCCTTAGTTCCTCCAACTTTTTGTAAGTGGCCCTGACTTTGTCTTCTTTCCACCTCAACACTTGGTTTCTAGACCCATAATCAGCAGTGATTAGTTCCTCTTTCATTCTTTTCAGCTCTAGTACCTTATCAGGTACATTCTTCTTGTATTTTGCCCAATCAGGAGGAGTATGTTTAACCTTGTTTTTGATCATTTCTTGAATCCTGGCTGCTTCACTTTCAAGCTCAGGAATGGTCCATTCTTTGTACGTGTTTTTTTCTCCCTTATATTTCTTGTAAGTCATGATGTTTTCAATGTAGTCTTTTCTCAGGGATTCATCTGCTCTTTCTGATATTTGTTGACATACATTCTTTGCAAACTGCTCCAAGGATCTGACTTGTGTGCGCAGAAATTAATAATGCCTTTGAATTTCTTTGTCAGATTTTCCTTGTGAGTTTCTTTTAGAGATATCCTCTGCTTGTTGAGCCTTAACTTTCAAGTATTCTTCAATGTTGTTAGGCCTAGGATATCCTTCAACTGATGGCAAACTCCTTTTAGCAGGTTCATCCTCAAAGTAGAAGGATTTGATCTCTTCTCTGACTGCTATAATTCTAGAGGATATTGGACACCTGCAGAAGTGATAGCAGTGATTGGTTGTTGAACTTGGGCTGAAGAGAGAGGAACAGGATTTGGAATATTGACAAGTGACAAAGGTTGTGAAGATGTTGGTGGTGGTGAAGAATCATCATCTTTCAGAATTAACCTTATCCTTTTTGGTTGAGGAGAGGCTGATGATGTCTTGGATGGTTCAGTGGTGGTGATTTGAGTGGTGGTTATTGTAGTGGAAGTGATTGAAGTGGAAGGTTGCTGACTAACAGTTGTTGAAACAACTGGTGTTTCAACCACTGTTGCAATTACAACTGATGATGTGTCATCAGCTGTCTTATGCTTTTTGGCAGGAGGTGATT
The DNA here is from genome assembly GCA_030545235.1 of Helianthus tuberosus. NCBI lineage: Eukaryota > Viridiplantae > Streptophyta > Magnoliopsida > Asterales > Asteraceae > Helianthus > Helianthus tuberosus. The sequence continues at coordinate 88,461,053 of CM060405.1, forward strand.
GTGGTGAGATTGTTTTTGGTAGTGAGGTGGTTTTTTGTGGTGATGAAATTTTTGGTGGGGCAGTGGTTGGAGTGGGAGCAGTTGTTGTAGTTGAAGTGGTGGTTTGTTTAACAACTGCTGAAACCACTGAAGTACCAACAGTTGTTGATACAGCAGGTGTTACAACAGCTGTTTGAGTGGAAGATTGATGTGTGAGGTTTTTGGTAGGTTTAGGAGTTTGCTTTGTGGGTCTGGATGGTGTGTGTTTGGGTTCCCTCACTTTTCTAGTGGGATTCTTTCTTTTTGGCTCAGAATTTTTGTCATCCTTTGGCCCAGAAATACCCTGCTCATTCAGCTCCATAAATGCTCTTTTCTCCTGTTCCCACCTGGATTTATCCTTAGCCTCTTTATCCCTTTTTACACTAGCTTTTGCTTCAGCAAGTGCATTTGTGGTCACATCAGTCTTTTTACTACCATCTGGCAAGGGAATATCTGCAAGCATGCTTGATTTATCTGGTTCAATGTATAGGCCATCTTCATACCCTTTCTTTTTGAACTACTTTAATTTCTCCCCCTTTTTGGCATTATCAGTTGGAGGGTTATCCACAAAGATAACAGTGGGAGGTGCAGTGCCAGTGGTGTTCAGTAAATGGGCCTTGATAGCCTTGATGTCAGCCTGGGTGTCTTTAAACCTTGACTCCATGAGATTTCTGATCTTTTGGACTTGAATCTCATGCTTCTCATCAGCTAATTCTCTTTGATGTTAGAGCAGTGGTTGAAATAAACTCCATAGCTCATTTGCAGCAGGTGCAGGTGGTGGTGCAGGTGCTTGAGCTGGAGCAGTAGTGGTTGGTACCTTTTAAACTTTTAACAACTGTTGCAGCATATCTTTAATTTCTGCAACAAAGGTATCCAGTTTGTCAACTCTGGCCGTCAATTCTTGGTACATTAAACCATCACCCAACTTAATGGGATAATCCGATTTCCCACTAGTAGTGGTTGTAACAGTGGTTGACTCAGGAAATGTATTCCAGAAATCATCCACTGATGCCCCTTTGTCTTGGTACTGGGGACCTCTTCCTTCAAATTGAGAAACACTTTTTAGTGAACCAGTATAAACTGGATACACAAATGTTCCCATAGAAGAAATTGCCTTCAAGGAAGTCTTATGGATGAAACCACTGTCCAAGTGCAAATCAGTGGGTTCATCACTTGTAGTGGCTGCTTCACTTGAACTACCACCAAGAGTTACTTGTAACTCAAGGGGTGTAACCTCCTCAGGTCTTGTTGGTGGGTTAGCAATGATTGATACATCAGACCCAGTCACTTGTTGAGGCATATTCTCATGAACAGGTGATTGAGAAGGACTGGTTTGTGTCTGGTTCAAATCAAGAGCATCCAACAATAATTTTGTTTGTGGGGGAATTGTGGAGGGGAGGTTGGGTGTAGAAAGCGAATTTGCCCCGGGCATTGGGTTGTGGATGATGGATTCGAGTGATTCCAGAGCATCACATTGTGGTGTCCCTATGTGTACAACCCATTCTTTTTTAGAAGAAGCAGGAGGAGTTTGAGGCATAGGTTGAGATATTTCTACCATCTGCTGTGAGGAAGTAGCAGCAGTGGTTTCTTGTGACTTTTGTGCTGTCACTGGCAGTTGCTCTGGTATCTCATCCTCCAGAGTTGCCTTTGATTTGGGTTTGGGGGGTTTTTGAGTTTTCTTTTGTCGTGGCTTTCTGGTGCTTTTAGGTGTGGGTTTCACAGCAGTTGTTTTGCTGCTGTGATCACCTAGAGCAGTGGGCTCAGCAGCAGATACCTGAGGAGCAGTGGTAGCTGCTAAATTCTGCTCAGGGACCTCTGCTTTTGTTTTGCAAGGTGTTGATAATATTGTAAAAGTTTCAACCGTTAAGCTGTTTATTTGAAAAGAGTCACCTTGTGTGAGCACATGAGCATCATCCTTACCAAATTTCTTTTGAAAGTAATAACTTAGAAATCTTGGAAATAGTAAGAATGGTTTTTTATCAATATTTTTAACTAAATCATTAAAGATTTCCTGGGAGTAGTTGAAATTTTCATTTTGTAGAATAGCATATCCCAGGTATTGAATCTTTAATGGTATCTCATTAAAAGCAGTTGTTTTGTTTGAAACACACATCAAAAGGGTATGGAATAAAAATCTTGTTGCAGGAGGAAAGTTACCTTTTTGTAAGGTATCCTTTTTCATTTCCTCATCATACCCTCTTTCAAGAAAATCAGTTTTATACTCGATTTTGGGAAAAGAAGATTTACCTTGCTGATCATCGAGTTCGAATACTTCTGAAATGGATTGTGTTGTGATTCTAACTGGTTTACCCTTTATCGAGGAATTGATGGCTATGGCAGTTTTACCTTGAAGTTCAAGGGAGACATTCTTCCAAAATTCTCTCTGGGTTGCCAGGAAGATCGGAGCATCAGCAGTCAACAAAGTTTTGTACTTTGAAGATGCCATAGTATCAATAATGGAATCATAGATATCGATGGTACCGGGTTTTGTGAGTAGACCCAGATAGTTGTGAGGAGCTTTCTATGGAATTTCAATGGGTTTGGGGTCCGTTTCCGCGTCTTTTTGAGAAGACGAGGACGGTGATTTTGGAGAAGAAGACATGAGTGGTTTGTAAGATGATGAAGACGAAGATGAATTTGAGAGGAAGAAGATGGAAACTACTTTGAGAAAGGAATTTTTGTGAATTCGATTCGACAGTAAAACCCCGTTTGGGGGTTTTGCTTAGGGTTTTATAGTGAAAAAGTGAATGTTGACGTGGCAGCGGTTACAAAAGATATGACCGCTATGTACTGTCCACGTGCCAACCCCTGATGAATTGAAGGACAAGTGTTTTATGAAAACCACTGATGGAACAAGGTCAGTGGTTGCAACGGTAATAATGAAAGCAGTGGGTGATTTTAACTATCAGTGGATAGCATATCAGTGGATAAAAACACTGGTTTTGAACAACAGTGATTACCAAGAAAATGAGAGAACAGGGGATGACTTTCAGCAGTGGACAGATTTTAGTGGACCAGATGTTTGAACAAAACAGTGGTTATGGCAGACTTTTAGGATTTAATGAAAAATTCATTTTTAGCTATTTTTAAGGATGAATTTTTGATTTTCTGAAAACATTTTAATGCTTGTATTCATAGAAAAACAAGATTTTGCTTGTTATTCCATGTTTAGCATGCCAATCCTAGAGATCAAGCTTTCAAAGGTGGATGTGTCTAATGCTTTGGTTAGCACATCTGCCAGCTGATCTTTAGTTGGAACATGGTGCAGAGAAATCAAACCCTTTTCATAGCAATCCCTCACAAAGTGATGTCTGATGTCTATATGCTTGGTGGTTGAATGGGAGACTGGATATTTGATGATATTTTCTGCTGCCTGACTGTCCAACATGAGAGGTGACTTTAAGGCAGTGATACCAAAATCCATCAATTGATTTTGAAGCCAAAGCAGTTGGGATGTACAGCTTGCAGCAGCTATATACTCTGCCTCAGCAGTGGATGTGGAAACAACTGCTTGCTTTTTGCTTTGCCAAGACACTAAGCAATTGCCTAGGAATTGGCACCCCCCTGAAGTGGACATCCTTGTCTTGTCACATCCAGCAAAGTCACTATCTGAGAAACCTGAAAGCTCAATTTTACCATCAGCTGGATACCAGATACCAAGTGTGGGAGTACCTTTTAGGTATCTAAATATCCTTTTTACAGCAATAAGGTTTGACTTTCTAGGGGCTGACTGGGATCTTGCACAAACACATGTTGCAAACATGATGTCTGGCCTAGATGCAGTTAGGTACAATAAAGACCCAATCATGCTTCTATATAAAGTTTGATCAACCAAATCATCCTTTTCATCAGACATGACTATTTTATTGGTTGCAATGGGTGTACTGCATGGTTTGCAATCATCCATCTCAAATTTCTTTAAAAGTTCTTTAGCATATTTGCCTTGATGGATAAATGTGCCATTTTGCAGTTCCCTTACTTGGAGACCAAGAAAGAACTGGAGTTCACCCATTGCACTCATTTCAAACTCAGCCGTCATGAGTTGCCTAAACTCTTCACACATTTTATTACATGTGCTTCCAAAAATGATGTCATCCACATAAATCTGGACAATCATCAAATCCTTTCCTCTCCATTTTAAAAACAATGTTTTGTCTATTTTTGTCACGGCCCCCGACCCGGTTTGACCCGTTTCAGGAGCCGCGGGACAGAAATCCCGTGGTTTTTAATTAATTGAGTTTAACAGCGGAAGTTTTCATCAGGATCTTTTAAAATTGAAATATTTCCCGATTATTTTATTTCACAACGCGGAATAAAACCCCGGTAATTTACAATACTATGATTTCACGAAGAAATCTTTTATTTTACAAAAACATGTTTCTTTATTTTATCCTGAGCCACTTTCTTAAGCTTGTAGTGCTTCACGGCACTTTTCCTGGATCATAACAGATCACCTGAAACATTTTTGAAAAAGGTTTTGTCAGCGGGAAATACTGAGTGAATCATTCTATTTACATAAAATGATGCATAGTTATTAATTACAGCATAAGAGCGATTACAATGGCTTCTATCTTATTTTTATCTGGCGCTCTGTCACAATGGTGATAAGTCACAATGGTGACGATGGTCATACCACTATTAGGTCTATGAACCTAAATAGTGATGATTATCCCTAGTAGGTCAATGAACCTAACTGGGAGAAAATTAGTAATGTGCACAATACCCCACTAGCCAGTGATTCAAGATATCCACGACTTAGTCCCTGTAATTATAACTTTTGAAAATAATTTGAGGTATTGTAAAATAGTTGATAAAAAGAGAATGACTCACATTGCAGATTTAATTTGAGCAGAGTTTAGCCTACTGATTAGCCTTTTAACCTAAATTTAATAACAGGCACACAATTCTTGGTTAGTAATCAATACAGCATTTACGATAACTCACGAGATCAACCCTCACAATGAATGACAAAGTGCTATGCTTAAACATCCATCGAATTAACGACTAATGACAAAGCATCACCCTAATGTGGGCAGCACTTAAACATCCACTGAGTACATTGATCGATCGGAAAATGAATCGTAATAGCGATCGAGTTAATACCCTGATTGCGGCGTCAATTAGTGATCCGTGTGTGTTAATTGTGATAAACAGAAGATATCTCGGAGCGTATTACGAATTGGTTTGTCGCTCAAATTCCAGAAATCAAGTCCCACGACCCTCTATTTATACCCAAAATTTGTCACCCCTTGCGCACCGTAACTCTCTAACCCTTACGGTGCGCAAGGGACACCTAATGGTCATAGGGTTACCACGTTTGGGACTAGGCCTGCTGAGTTGATAACTTCGTAAATTTCGAAATTGACAACATTTTATTTAGATAATCGTCACTAGGGTTTACCCCACCTGAGTTTTAGGGGCCCTGATCCTGATTCCGATTGTTCTGAAAATTTTAGGGTTTGCACAGAATCACTTGGGTGTCTCAATTAGGGTTTCCTATTAGTCAAATTAATTTAATAAATATGACTTTTGATGAGAGTTGTTACAATTTTACCTCTTGTGAATCCAATGGATAGTAGGAAAGTGGAAAGAGTTTCATACCAGTCTCTTGGTGCTTGTTTCAAGCCATACAAAGCTTTATTTAGCTTGTAGACATGATTTGGACTAAATGGATCCTCAAAGCCTGGAGGTTGAAAAACATAAACCTCTTCTTGAATCTTACCATTGAGGAATGCACATTTGATATCCATTTGATACACCTTGATGTTGTGGTTGACAGCAAAGGCCAGGAATAGTCTGATAGCTTCCAATCTTGCTACAGGGGCAAAAGTTTCATCATAGTCAATGCCCTCTTCCTGTCTGAACCCTTGAACCACAAGCCTGGCTTTATTCTTGACAACAATACCCCTTTCATCAGTTTTATTTTTGAAGACCCATTTTGTGCCAATAGGACTCACACCCTCTGGCAATGGTACAAGCTCCCAAACTTGTTGTCTTCTAAACTGTTGGAGCTCCTCTTGCATGGCTTCTACCCAGCTGTTGTCTTTTAGTGCCTCTTGGTACTTGACTGGCTGATGGAGAGATAGGAAACCAGCAAAAAGACAAATGTTTTGGGATTGACTTCTTGTGAGCATCCCTTCATTGATGTTGCCAATGATTTGGTCAGGTGGATGAGATTTCAAGAAGATAAGATCTCCTTGGAATGGAACAATGGCATTAAGTGGGGAAGGCTGCAGATGTGAATCATTTGAGCTAACCACTGCTGGTGACTTTGATGATCCAGCAGTGGTTTCAAAAGGTGGTGGAATGGGAGGTAATGGTGTGGACACATGCTGACTTTGATCCACTGTTTGAGGACTTTTATCAACAGCGTTTGATGATGTGGATGCAGGGGTTGATGGGCTACTTTGGTCAGCAACTGTTGAGGTAGCAATGGTTGAACTTTGACAGCTGTTTTGAACAACTGCTGCTCTACCATTTGATGCAGACTTTTGTTGTGGAATGATGACTTCATATCCATAGTCTGATGATGAACTTTCTGATGGACCTGCACTGTTAGTCTTGACATCAGTATTTTCAAAAGTAAATTTATCAAGATCAAACAATTCTACAGGATTTGCTGGGATTTTCATTGATGAAAGTTCATTGAACTTTACATTCAAAGTCTCTTCCACTATTTTAGTCCTTGTGTTAAACACTTTGTAGGCCTTAGCAGTGGTTGAGTATCCCAGATGATAACCACAATCAATTTTGGCTGCAAACTTTGAGATAGAATCTTTTAAGTTTAAAATGAAGCATGGGCAGCCAAAAACTTTGAAATATGAAATCAATGGCTTTATTTTATACAACAGTTCATAGGCAGTCTTTTGATGCCTGGGGTTGATTAAAACTCTGTTTTGGACATAGCAAGCAGTGTTTACTGCCTCTGCCCAAAAAGTTAATGGCAAACTTGAATCAGCAAGCATGGTTCTGGCAGCCTCAATTAAAGTACTGTTCTTTCTTTCAACAACCCCATTTTGTTCTGGTGTTCTTGGAATGCTGTACTGCCTCACAATTCCTTTTGACACACAGAAGTCATCTAACTCCTTGTTTCTAAACTCTGTGCCATTATCACTTCTGAAGATTTTTACTGGCAAGTCAAACTGTTTTTCAACCTGTTTCACAAAGTCTTGCAGAATGCCTGCAGTCTCATCTTTTGAGTGTAAAAAGTAAGTCCATGTAAACATAGAAAAGTCATCAACAATAACCAAACAATATTTCTTTTTCTTAAGACTCATGACTTTAACTGGGCCAAACAAATCCATATGAAGCATTTGCAAACATTTGGTTGTTTTGGACTCTTCAATTGATTTGTATGAGCTTTTATGTTGTTTTCCTTTTAGGCAGGAAACACAATGCTCAGGACAGGTGAACAGTTTTTGAGGTAAACCTCTTACTAACCCCTGTTTTGAAATAGCAGTGATTGTCTTGAGATTTGTGTGCCCCAATCTCCTATGCCATAATTCTGTCTCTTTGTTTGAGGCAGCTGAGAACAGACAGGCATCAGTCCTGGGGCTCTCTTTTGACATATCAACAACATAAACATTGCCACTTCTTTGAGCAACAAGTTGAGTTTTTCCATTTTTTATTATTGCTTCAATCTTTTCAACCATTTCTGGTCCAACAATCCTACAACAATCCTTTGTGAAGAAAGAGCCATAGCCCTTATCACTCATTTGAGAGACACTCAGGAGGTTGAATTTTAGATTGTCTATTAGATTGACATTTTCAAATTTAACATTACCAGACTGTACTGTACCAGACCCCAGAACTTTCCCTTTACTATTATTACCAAAGGATATATCACCCCCTCCATGGATTTTGAAATCTTTGAGTAGGGCTTTACATCCTGTCATGTGCCTGGAGCCTCCACTATCTACATACCAAAGGCTATCTAAGCATGCAGAAGCTCCCTTCACATGAAGTAAAAGGATTAGTTCATTAGGGTCTCCAAAGCCAATAAGGCTTTGGATGGGTCTCAACAGTGCCTGTGATGAGTTCAAGTGGATGGACAGTGGTTAGCTCAGGGGTTTGAACATTTTTGGGAATGTTTTTCTCTAACGATTGTTCGGGGTCTTGACCAATCACCTGCTGATAACCAAAAGGATACCTGTTCACTCTTGGTTTAGAAGGCTTTTTGTTATCCTCATAAACATGTGGGATCCTTTGGTATGGTTGTTGTCCCTTACCTCTTCTGTATTGATTGGCAGGGGGTGCATCAGTCACCTGAACATCTCTTTTGACAGATGTTTGGTTCAGCTGTTTTGTAACAGCTGTTTAAACTGGCACAAACAGTGGTTGGTTCTTGGTGAACTTGACAGATGATGTTGATGAACTTAAGGATGTTTTTGCAGTGTACTCATTCTTTTTTACATCAAAGTTTTTGAGATACACACATTCTTGAGTTTTGTGGTTTGTTTTACCACAGATGGTGCAGCTCTCAGCAGGTTCAATAACACTTGTTTTGTTCTGCATGAAGTTTCACTGAATGGATTCTTCTTTGAGGTGGGTATCTCTATAAGCTTTTGCTGAATGAGCTGGACAAATATTCAAGAAAAAGAGACCGATGACACTGATATGTCATCATGTGAGCTTTGTTCTTGATGTATGTCACACCCTGACTTTTGCGGAAGCGTGATTTGGTGTGACTTGCTTAATATCATTGCATTCAACCACAACAAACGACTATATGATACAACCAAGGTGTTCATCCATAGATAGTTTCAAAACGTTACAAGCAACATTGTTTTAAAATCCCAAAACACAGACTTCAAGTTCAAAATACAATACCAGCAAATTTTAGATCCATAAGGACTTCACAGAAGACACAAACAAAATAGGTTTCGAGCCATGTATCTTATCCAAGATAAAATACATAACCCAAACACTTCGACTTCGGATGACACCTTTTATTAGAGACATGACTTGTAAACTCCAACGCCCGCCAGATCCATACTTAATTTCCTGAAATACATGTAGTTTGAAAACATCAACAAAAGTTGAGCGAGTTCATGTGTGTGTTTGTGAATAAACCTTTGAAACATTTGTAAGTATGTTTGTATGTACTTGAAAACCGGTATGAAAGCAACAAGGAAACAGATCAATTAATGTGTAGCTAATAGATTAATATTTGTGACGTGATGCAGGAAGACTCAAACCTAGCAGACTTTGTCTCCGACAATAAGACATAGTCACCACATGGTCCACTCGGCGAACGCATGGGTGGGGCTCGCTACACCCAAATAGATCTATCACTCATGTCCCTCGGTCCTAGAAAGAGGATTAATGGTCTTAAGCGTCATACCCACCACTCACATGATCTAGCAGCACCCTTCCTTAGCTAACCATACCACGTATAAACGTTTGTAAAAAGTTTGTAACATGTACTTCACCCCCGAAGTTATAAAACTGAAAACAGTTAAAGAAAAGGGGGAAAATGAACTCACAGTTTTGCGTTCCTCGTATCCAGTGTAACTCAAAGCTTCCTCTAGAATGCACGACAACCTACATGCGTACTACGGTCCATTAGACGGGTAGGTCGTGCCTTAACCTTGGTCTTAATTAGTGTCTTGAGTTACGTTAGTTTGTGTCATCAATGTTATTCTAAGTATATAATTATTTGTCAAAATAATAAATATTTTAACTTAAATTATATTTATTACATTTTGGAATATTAGTTAAAATAATATATTTTAACTTGACACACTTATATTGTATATGTATATCCTTCCCAAGGATGGGTGTATTTGTATTCGTATTCTTAACTTGTATATTTTTGCCATGTATTGGCATCGTATTCCGGAGTGTATTTATACGTACGAGAATACGTATCCTTATTGTGTTTATTAAGTATTATTACACTTAACTTTTCCGGAATATTATTTTTAATAAAAATTCATCAATATATATTTCCAAAATATATATTTTAAGAAACATTACTTAGAAAAATCATTCATAATTTTCCCTTGACAAAAATATTTGTATTTTCATATAAGTTCCAAAAATAATATATTTTCAAGTCTAACTAGAAAAATAAACGTAAACTTATTTTTCTTCCACAAATAATATATTTCAAGTTTATTTAAGATAATACATTTTCTCCCAAAAATAATGTATTTGATGTTTGTTTGAGAAAATATATATTTTCTTCCAAAAATAATATATCTTCTAATAATTCCAAGAAAAATATATATTTTTACTTGCCCAAAGATAATACATTTCCTTCTTGTCTAAAATATGAAATATTTTGTAGTAATCATGAAAATCCCATTTTCATTCCCTTGATGTCCAAAATATTATTTACCAAGATATACACATGAATAATATTTCCGGAATATTTTGTGACTTATATTCCTTTGTTCGATTTTACCGGTATTTTGGGTATTCTTTGTATATTTATTCCTTGGAATTTTGGTAATATTTTGGATTGTAATTTCTTGGTATTTTGATGAGTTATATTATTTCAAATCCTAAAATAATATAACTAATACACATAAAATAATCACACACATGGTGCCTTCTAAATATATATTTCCTAAATACATATGTAGTCACTTTTATTTGTAAAAACCAACCTCCAATATTTATAATTTTTGTAACAAAATTTTGGCAAAGTTTATGTAAAAATTCATGGTTTAAAGCACACTTGTAATTATTTGTTTAGAAATAATTTTCTAAGTGTTAAATTTTTAGAAACATTTTGCCATAGTTTCCCCTAAAAATGGAGGTTTCCATACCTTCAAGGTATATCATTTTCTTTTTGTAAATCAACACAATCAATTCACCATCAATAATAAACAATCTACACTTACCGATTTTGCCAAAATCAAGCATAAACTACCACTTCATGAACTTGAAAATTTATAAAAATTTGTAGTAACTTACTAGTGTATTTAGTAAGTCTTGTTACCCATTAAAGTGTGGTTGATTCTTTAAAAACATCATTTTTAAAGAAAATAGATCTTTACAACTTGTGATCACATTTTCTAAAAATGTTTCTTCATTAGTCTTTCTTTGTTACACATATGTTTCTAGACCTTATTAACCACCAAAAATAAGGTTTATTTGTTTAAGAACCAAGATTAAGTACAACTTGTATTTTTAACTTGGTTTCTTGAAAAATTACTCTTGAACTCTTAGATCTACAAGATTTACAACTTACTTTAATCATCGTTTTATAAGAAAACAATATATTCTTTCAAGTTCATGTCTTTCATGAGGATGATTTATTTACTTCTAACATGTTCATCCTCTCATCTTGCTAGATTATGTTTTTAATCATGATCTAGCAAGATCATATGATGATCTTCATCATTTTCATAAGCAAACAATAATCAACAAGTAAATCAACACCTAAACAACATGATTTCTTCATGATTTAAGCTTATGTTCATGATTTATCTTCTTATTTCTTAGTGTTCTTCATGATAATTAACATGCATCATCTTTTAACCACTTAAACAAGATGTAAAATGGAAAGATTAGTGTTCTTACTACTAGCTCAAGGCTAGGGATGATCAATAGGAGAAATGAAGTGGATAAAAGCACTAGAGAGAGGTCCTTCAATTTTCAAGAGCACCAAGCTTCCTTATATACCTTCTTACACCCTAGTATATGTATGGATTTAATGGAAAGTGGAAGATGAAGATGATGGTTGTGTGGGGGTTCTTGGCCGTAACTTATGGGAGGAGGAAGAGAAGGAGTTTGTTGGTGATGATGGTAATAAGAAATGAATAAGGACCTTAGGTTTATATAAACTTTCACCCAACATGTAATGGCATAAGTATAATATGTGTAGAATATACCCAACATGATCCAATTTTATAATAAATAAAATCAAGAGTGGGACCCACATCATGGGCCGTGAACTAGGTGGGGGGGGGGGGGTATAGGTGTAGGTGTTAACTAGTAAGTTAGTTTGTAGTTGAAATTCAAGTGTATAGTTAGGGATTTAGTTAGTTGATATTTATATAGTGTGTTATGATGTTCGGGGTCCATAACTAGCTTGGTAATGTTAAAACAGTGCTTCTAGTGAAAATTTGGTGTTTCGGGTAGTGTCCGGTTGTTCGGTTGGTTACCGGTTCGTTAAGGTGCTAAACTATGCAGTTTAGTGTGCTTTATGTTACCTTTTGTGACAGGTTCGATTCCTGACACTTAGGAAAGTATTCAGGACCATTTAACCATATTTCTGCATGATATTAAGTTGTTTAAATGCTGAATTTTGCTGAATTTTGCTGAATTCTGCAGTTTATGTGAGTTTTAGGCACTTTCCGGCACTTAAACTATCTCTAGGAAGGCAGTTTTGTGATCCTTACTTTCCTACACACTATACTAGTGTAATACTTGGTTTCTGGCTCATTCTGTGTCTCAATACAATGTCTGTCTATCTACTGAACTCTGTCAGCATTTTTCTGATTTGCCGGATAACTGTGCTAACTGTGTTTCGTGAATCATTTGAGTCAATAAAATTCCCATGCAATAATGACATGACATTAAGCAATATATGATGCACATGTATGTATATGGTAATAATCAGAAGCAATTTAAGTAATTAATTGTAATTTAGCACAGTCATTAAGCATTAATCATTGTCTAATAATTGTACGGATGCATGCAAATTTGACAGTTGTCACATTCTCCCCTGTTAAGAAAATTTCGTCCTCGAAATTTAAACTACATTAACTCCTTAGGGTTACGTTATGCGTGTATGTATATGTATAACACTAAAGTGAATAACCACGAAACCGAATCAAAACTTATCCGAATCAGGTGAATCCAAGGACATATTACAACAACAAGAACCCAATGGTTAAAAGGTATGTGTTCCAGAATTTGATGTCAAAGGATACGAGACGTATAGATGTATAATCTAGTGTTACTTAGTTAACAGGGGTTCAACGAATAAAAGGAGTTTCGACCAATAGAATTCCGAACGATCGTTCACAATATGCAAACAAGTTTTCAGAAATAATAGCATCCGCTAGATGAACTCAAAATCAGCAAGCTCAAATGTAATTGTGACACGAAAATGATCTGCCAACTTTTGAACAAACAAATGAATAAAGCTAGTGTGTTGACATTATTGAATTGCGGGAATACACCGAAATGAAATACAATCGGATCTGGTGTATCATTGTCTTAAATCGTAGTTACATTAGGAATGTTTAAATGACAAGTCAAACGAAAGTATGTGTAGTTTTGTGTGAAACGGTTGACCATGATTAGCACAAGCTACAAGTTTACACCGACACCACAAGGTGTCGTAATGACATAATTCAATAATGGCGGTGACCGAACAAGTTCACCGTGTTTGAAATCAAATGAAAGTGTGATGAAGCAATCCTGGAAATTTGATTCAAACGGCATCGTAGGATTCTTCTTTTTTTCAATTGAATATAGAACACCAAAGAACTATCGTTTCCGATCGAAGATGAAAAAGCAATAAATACTGCAAGGCATTCGATCGATAATGAAAGAACCGTTAGGAGGTACACTGTGATATAGAATGAATTTATGTACCATTGTCTTAACACAAAATTGTGTTAAGACTGCTTTATTTGTGATAAACGAAACGGATTTAGAGCAAGTCAATAAATAAACAAGTATATCCGTGTATGAGATACGTAAAGAGATTAGCGCAAGCTTCAAATTATCAAGACACCACCACAAGGTGTCGAAATCAACGAACAATTTAATGGAGTCGTAGGCCAAACAAGTCTACTACGACTCGAAACAAGAGAACTTTTGCAAAAATAAGATTTGAATATGATGCTCTCAATACATCATATGGCGTCTTGAATTGAATATGTGAAATGGACAAGTTCAAGCAATTGAATTTGGTCTCAGCGAAGTCTGACAATAAACGTAGGTATCGACAAGGGAATTTCGGCATGGTTACAGAGGTAAATCATGAATGTAACTTAAAAGAAAAGAAGTTTCAAGAAAGTGTGTTGACTTGATAGTAAAGGAGCCAACAATTACAATAATGTAGGTTATTCGAATCACAAATAAATAATTAGCTTTAGCAAATAATATTTGAAGTTTGATGAAGTGCTTATTCGAAACGAAACCACAGGCATAACAAACGGTGCATGCGTAACATATGAATTTCCAAGAAATGAAACAATATGTGTTTGCTAAAATGAAGAAATGATCAAGTACCGAAGCAAATGAGTGTTCGCTCTAGTGACGAAAATTGACGCGATGCAACTACCATTAAGAGGAGTAGAGATGCAAACATCTACCCGTTAGAAGCAAAAATGGAATTTTAATAAAAGAAATTCGAGTACTTTACCCGTTCGGTTAACTAAAATAGCTTGCATGAAAAAATAGTAGTGTTTGTCCGAGTTAATAGACGTGGTTTTTTTACGAGATAATCTCTAATGGACTTTAACATAAGTCCCCGAGAGTCCTAAATACACGTTTCCTAGATTCTCGAAGTTTTGTACTTTGTGTATAACTGTTTTGTGTATCGTGTATAAAACACAATATTAGTGTATGTTTAAAACAAATTATTGACCCACTATTCCTCGGTATACTTTCTTCCTAAATTCGCAGCTATTGATACTCGATCAACGATCAATCTTAGAATAGTAGTTGGATCCTTGCTGCTGATCGAATACATCATTAATCCTCAGCATGGATACTAATTTCTTGATGGTTAGCTTGTTCAGCTCCTGGTAGTCGTTACACGCTCGAAAGCCACCGTCCTTTTTTGACGTGCAACACTGGAGCTCCCCAAAGGGAGAAGCTTGGTCTTATAAATCCCTTATCTAACAATTCCTGAAGCTGCGTCGACAACTCTTGCATCTCTGAAGGTGCAAGTCGATAAGGTGTCTTGGCTACAGGCGCGGTGCCTGGGACCAAGTCAATGTGGAATTCAACATGTCGTTGAGGAGATAACCCTGGCAAGTCTTCGTGGAAGACTTCAGGATATTCCCTTACCACAGGGATCTCTTCGAGCTTTGGTTCTTCGGCTTCTTTGTCCATGACATGAGCCAAGAGGGCAATACACCTTTTACGCAAAAACTTCTGTGCCTTCAAACAACTGATAATCCGTAGAGGCGTATCCTGCTTCTCCCCATGAATCACGATTGTCTCCTCACTCGTCATCGGGCTGCGGAAAATCTTCTTATGACATACGATCTCAGCTCGGTTACTCGACAACCAATCCATTCCAACTACTACGTCGAAACTTCCCAACTCAACTGGCAGAAGATCTATCGAAACTCACACTCTCCAAGTTCTATCACGCAGTCTCTAATTACTCTGTTGGCATTCCACTAGCTTCCCATTAGCTAGTTCTATCGAGTACCGGATATCTAACTTACTTGCTACTAAACCAAGTATACTCTTAAACTCTAGAGATGCGATGCTAAAATTGGCAACAGTATCAAGCAGCACAGATGCATAACGTTGATTAATATGGGGTGTACCGATAACCTCGTTTGGATCCTGGCCTGCTTCCCAAGCTCCGCTGTTGAGCTTTCATCCACGTGCCTGAGTGTTTTTAGGGCAGTATTTTCTGAAATGCTTTTTGTCTCCACAGTTAAAACAACCTTGAGCACGTTTTTGATCCTCAGTCTTCCTACCTTGATAGTCGTTGTTGTCGTTGTTTCCTCCGTAATTCTCGCTACCATCTTGGCCTCCATTTCCACGTTTAGTACCTTGCCTACAAGTCTCCTTGACATGCCCCCTCTTGCCACAGTTATCACATTTTCCATATTTACATCGCCCGACATGGTAACGTCGATAATTGTCGCCCTTAGGTAGTATACCCATGTACTTTTTTCCCTTTTTGGCCTTCTTCTTGTTATTTGCCCGAGTACCCTTCTTGAAATTTACGAGCTTCCTCTGGTTAGCTCCAGATGGCTTCACAGGAGTCTCCTTTTTCTCCTCCGAGGTGGAAAATTTTCCCAGTCTAATCGCTTCTTCAGTGAGCGCCACACTTAAGTCGATAGCATCGGTAATCGTCGGAGGTTTAGATGTTGTCACCACGCTTAGAATCTGAGGTGCAAATCCCCAGATGAAGCGTTCGATCCTCTTAAACTCTGGTTCCACCAGACGTGGAGCAACTTGTGATAAATCATGAAATCTCTGCACATACTCAACTATCTTTGAACCTTCCATTCTCAAGTTCCAGAATTCAGTTTCCAACTTCTGGATTTCTGCCGTCGAGCAATATCTCTTACGCATCAGCTCTTTCAGTTCGTCCCACGTCAAAGCATACGCAACAGTCTCGCCCAACGTCTGAACCTGAAGGTTCCACCATGATAGAGCCCCATCTTGAAACAGTCCAGATATGTACGTGACCTGATGCTCTGGGGCGCATTTGCTCAAACGCAAAATAGAATCCGTCTTCTCAACCCAGCACATGAAGGCTACGGCACCCCCAGTGCCGTCGAAATCCCGGGGCTTGCAGCTCAAGAACTGATTGTAGGTGCAGCCTGCTACATACGCAACATCATTCACATAAGGCATTAGCAATGCACACTTGGAAATGTCCGAACATTTTGTAATGTGTCTTAAGTGACGAAACATTACCATTGGGTGGGTTATTTCCTGAGGTACCTCCGTTGCGTTCGGAGCGAAGGGCCTCGTGCTGTGCGATGGCCTGTGAGATGCGCTCTTGTAATTCTGCCTCTGTCATCGGCAGAGGGTTGTTGGTATCGGTGTTCCTTTGAAGCGACATCTTCTAGGAAGAAGATTGGTTAGGTCAGGTCTTATTAAGGACACAGGCACATAAGCTTCTACTTAACGAATAAGACCTAGGAGGTGTGTATACATATGTATATAAGCAATCGTCATAGCAAGCAATCATATAGCATCACTATTATAGCATAAACAGGTAGATGGGAACATATTTAATGAGAACATAACAAGCAAGCACGTTGTTGATTTACAAGTTTAATGGGGAATATGACGATTGGGCTTTCATTATTTACCAACCACAATCACATTGTCTACCAAGTGTATCACATCAAAATGGACACAGGGTCACCCTACCCTTGTCCAATAAGTCTATCAGTGTATCAAAATCACATGGTCAAAAGTGGTCTTCAAAAGTCTCCACAATCTCGTCTCATCAGTAGTGTCTTTACCCAACAGTAATGCAATCCGCATAAAACCAGAAACCAACTATACTGGTGACTGAGGTGGAGGAGGGAAGAAAAGCAAACTGCTAACATGTGTGAGCTCCTCCTCAAGCTTGTATACACATCGAAGTAATTAACTGATTTGTTGCTCGATAGTAAAGAAACGAGCATCAAAACCTGGGAAAGGTGTAATAGCAGCAGGTGAGAGTGCAAAAGGAGACAGTGATGAAAGTGGAGGATCCAAGTATACTGGCATAGACAGGGTGGAGGACGTGGTGTCAGCTCGAGCTCCAAAACTCTATAACTCAAAACTTCAAACTGTAGCTGAAGTAACAGAAGCAACTCATCCTGTGTGTAGCCTCCATAATGTGAGGGATGGTAGGGGTCTGAAATCATCATAGTGTATGGTAGGAACCATCGGAATGGCTCGTCCAGCGGTGAAGAAATGAAAGGAGCAAACGGTGCAGCCTATGAGGTCGGAGGAAATGCTGCTGTAGCAAAAGGATCGTCACGCGGGTGCTGACCTGGAGTACCTTCCTCTGGATGGGGTGCAGGGATGTCCTGAAGGAAAAGCAATCGACAAATCAGTGTGATGGACATCGGTTTCTACAGGAGGGAAGGAGCAACATCAGCGGGTGCGGGCGTAGGAACAAATGTCTCAACAAAAGGAAGATCAACAGGTGCAGGTACTGGGTCAGGTATAAGGGGTGCAATGTCTGGTAACCCAAAAGAAACATGGTCAGGATCAGGAATCGGCTCAAGATCAGCAGGTGCAACTTCAGGCTGATTAAAAGGGGCAAGAGCTTAGCTCAGGAGCAGGTCCTGGGTCGTGTGGAGGTGTGGGATCTCGAGCAGGTGATAGTGCGGTAGCCATAGCGTCGTCTTCGTCTGAGTCAGTAGCGAAAACTGCAATCCGGTCGTCTGTAAAGTTGAAGGGGTCACAGACTCAAAGGAGTCTGAAACCGAATGAAAACTGATGTCAGAAGATATCTCCCCATCGGAACAGCAGGAGGTGGAAACAACTACAACATCCTTATCTATCTCCCCATCACCCTGGGCGTTAACAGGAGGATCGTCTACGAACAAATCGACGTCGTCATCAAACAAATCATCGATTGGCCAAGCCTCGGGAGATATGACCACAAGAGGTACGGCATCGAGAATCAGAGCCACGATGTGCTCACCATCGGAATGACCAGTGATGAGGTGGTCATGGACCGAAACAGAAATGACAAAAGGATCCTCGTCAGGGAAGCCATCAATAAGGGTAAATCATCGCCAAAGTCTGGTAGCGCGAACGCTTGGAAGTCGTCCTCGTCCTTGGACAACATGTCAGGATCACTCCCAGTGTCTGACGTATATATCTCTGGTGCGGTATGACCTCGTCGTCTGACGCGACTGCCTTCGGGTTGCGGGCATCCGACAACCCACTCTCTGAGGATAGCATGTGTGCTTGAAACATTATAATCCTAACATATGTACGTATAGTAACCACTAACACCCAATATATGCAAACAAAGGCAATTTATCATGTAATCCTGTAACCTTGTTATTCCTCATGAAATCTTTCTATCCTTCCTAGTCTCCCAGACTAAACCACCTAGTTTCCCAGACTAAACCAACCAGTCTCCCAGACTAAACCAACCAGTCTCCCAGACTGAACCACCCAGTCTCCCAGACTGAACCACCCAGTCTCCCAGACTAAACCAACTAGTCTCCCAGACTGAACCACCCAGTCTCCCAGACTAAACCAACCAGTCTCCCAGACTAAACCACCTAGTCTCTCGGACTGAACCACCCAGTCTCTCAGACTGAACCACCTAGTCTCTCAGACTGAACCACAAACATAAACCTTGAAATGTGTTTCGTGTTTTTTCTTTATAAAAATGTTTGTTTCTTGGATCTGGGCGTTTTTGTGTATGCAATGAAAACATGCTGTAAAAATATTTTCATGAGAGCCCTAATGATTGTAGTCTAGACTCGAGAGGGAATCCTAGTTCGCTACAATCGAAGCTCTGATACCAAACTGTCACACCCTGACTTTTGCGGAAGCGTGATTTGGTGTGACTTGCTTAATATCATTGCATTCAACCACAACAAACGACTATATGATACAACCAAGGTGTTCATCCATAGATAGTTTCAAAACGTTACAAGCAACATTGTTTTAAAATCCCAAAACACAGACTTCAAGTTCAAAATACAATACCAGCAAATTTTAGATCCATAAGGACTTCACAAAAGACACAAACAAAATAGGTTTCGAGCCATGTATCTTATCCAAGATAAAATATATAACCCAAACACTTCGACTTCGGATGACACCTTTTATTAGAGACATGACTTGTAAACTCCAACGCCCGCCAGATCCATACCACGTATAAACGTTTGTAAACAGTTTGTAACATGTACTTCACCCCCGAAGTTATAGAACTGAAAACAGTTAAAGAAAAGGGGGAACATGAACTCACAGTTTTGCGTTCCTCGTATCCAATGTAACTCAAAGCTTCCTCTAGAACGCACGACTACCTACATGCGTACTACAGTCCATTAGACGGGTAGGTCGTGCGTTAACCTTGGTCTTAATTAGTGTCTTGAGTTACGTTAGTTTGTGCCATCAATGTTATTCCAAGTATATAATTATTTGTCAAAATAATAAATATTTTAACTTCAATTATATTTATTACATTTTGGAATATTAGTTAAAATAATATATTTTAACTTGACACACTTATGTATTGTATATGTATATCCTTCCCAAGGATGGGTGTATTTGTATTCATATTCTTATACTTGTATATTTTTGCCATGTATTGGCATCGTATTCCGGAGTGTATTTATACGTACGAGAATACGTATCCTTATTGTGTTTATTAAGTATTCTTACACTTAACTTTTCCGGAATATTATTTTTAATAAAAATTCATCAATATATATTTCCAAAATATATATTTTAAGAAACATTACTTAGAAAAATCATTCATAATTTTCCCTTGGCAAAAATACTTGTATTTTCATATAAGTTCCAAAAATAACATATTTTCAAGTCTAACTTGGAAAATATACGTAAACTTATTTTTCTTCCACAAATAATATATTTCAAGTTTATTTAAGAGAATACATTTTCTTCCAAAAATAATGTATTTGATGTTTGTTTGAGAAAATATATATTTTCTTCCAAAAATAATATATTTTCTAATAATTCCAAGAAAAATATATTTTTTTACTTGCCCAAAGATAATACATTTCCTTCTTGTCTAAAATATGAAATATTTTGTAGTACTCATGAAAATCTCATTTTCATTCCCTTGATGTCCAAAATATTATTTACCAAAATATACACATGAATAATATTTCCGGAATATTTTGTGAGTTATATTTTTTTTGTTCGATTTTACCGGTATTTTGGGTATTCTTTGTATATTTATTCCTTGGAATTTTGGTAATATTTTGGATTGTAATTTCTTGGTATTTTGATGAGTTATATTATTTCAAATCCTAAAATAATATAACTAATACACATAATATACAAATAATCACACACATGGTGCCTTCTAAATATAAATTTCCTAAATACATATTTAGTCACTTTTATTTGTAAAAACCAACCTCCAATATTTATAATTTTTGTAACAAAATTTTTGCAAAGTTTATGTAAAAATTCATGGTTTAAAGCACACTTGTAATTATTTGTTTAGAAATAATTTTCTAAGTGTTAAATTTTTAGAAAAATTTTGCCATAGTTTCCCCTAAAAATGGAGGTTTCCATACCTTCAAGGTATATCATTTTCTTTTTGTAAATCAACATAATCAATTCACCATCAACAATAAACAATCTGCACTTACCGATTTTGCCAAAATCAAGCATAAACTACCACTTCATGAACTTGAAAATTTATAAAAATTTGTAGTAACTTACTAGTGTATTTAGTAAGTCTTGTTACCCATTAAAGTGTGGTTGATTCTTTAAAAACATCATTTTTAAAGAAAATAGATCTTTACAACTTGTGATCACATTTTCTAAAAATGTTTCTTCATGAATCTTTCTTTGTTACACATATGTTTCTACACCTTATTAGCCACTAAAAATAAGGTTTATTTGTTTAAGAACCAAGATTAAGTACAACTTGTATTTTTAACTTGGTTTCTTGAAAAATACTCTTGAACTCTTAGATCTACAAGATTTACAACTTACTTTAATCATCATTTTATAAGAAAACAATATATTCTTTCAAGTTCATGTCTTTCATGAGGATGATTTATTTACTTCTAACATGTTCATCATCTCATCTTGCTAGATTATGTTTTTAATCATGATCTAGCAAGATCATATGATGATCTTCATCATTTTCATAAGCAAACAATAATCAACAAGTAAATCAACACCTAAACAACATGATTTCTTCATGATTTAAGCTTATGTTCATGATTCATCTTCTTATTTCTTAGTGTTCTTCATGATAATTAACATGTATCATCTTTTAACCACTTAAACAAGATGTAAAATGGAAAGATTAGTGTTCTTACTACTAGCTCAAGGCTAGGGATGATCAAGAGGAGAAATGAAGTGGATAAAAGCACTAATGAGAGGTCCTTCAACTTTCAAGAGCACCAAGCTTCCTTATATTCCTTCTTAGACCCTTGTATATATATGGATTTAATGGAAAGTGGAAGATGAAGATGATGTTGGTGTTGGGGTTCTTGGCCGTAGCTTATGGGAGGAGGAAGAGAAGGAGTTTGTTGGTGATGATGGTAATAAGAAATGAATAAGGACCTTGGGTTTATATAAACTTTCACCCAACATGTAATGGCATAAGTATAATATGTGTAGAATATACCCAACATGATCCAATTATATAATAAATAAAATCAAGAGTGGGACCCACATCATGGGCCGTGAACTAGGTGGGGGGGGTATAGGTGTAGGTGTTAACTAGTAAGTTAGTTTGTAGTTGAAATTCAAGTGTATAGTTAGGGATTCAGTTAGTTGATATTTATATAGTGTGTTATGATGTCCGGGGACCATAACTAGCTTGGTAATGTTAAAACAGTGCTTCTAGTGAAAATTTGGTGTTCGGGTAGTGTTCGGTTGTTTGGTTTGTTACCGGTTCGTTAAGGTGCTAAACTATGCAGTTTAGTGTGCTTTATGTTACATTTTGTGACAGTTTCGATTCCCGACACTTAGGAAAGTATTCAGAACCATTTAACCATATTTCTGCATGATATTAAGTTGTTAAATGCTGAATTTTGCTGAATTCTGCAGAATTCTGCAGTTTATGTGAGTTTTAGGCACTTTCTGGCACTTAAACTATCTCTAGGAAGGCAGTTTTGTGATCCTTACTTTCCTACACGCTATACTAGTGTAATACTTGGTTTCTGGCTCATTCTGTGTCTCAATACAATGTCTGTCTATCTACTGAACTCTGTCAGCATTTTTCTGATTTGCCGGATAACTGTGCTAACTGTGTTTCGTGCATCATTTGAGTCAATAAAATTCATATGCAATAATTACAGTACATTAAGCAATATATGATGCACATGTATGTTTATGGTAATAATCAGAAGCAATTCAAGTAATTAATTGTAATTTAGCACAGTCATTAAGCATTAATGATTGTCTAATAATTGTACGGATGCATGCAAATTTGACAGTTATCACAATGTATATATTGATGACATGGAGTGTCACACCCCGAATTCCACGTGTCACCGGTGGGCCCGGTGGGGGAGTATCGTGACGTAATTGATATCATCATAGTCAAACAACACAGTATATAAATGCACAGCGGAAGCAAAAGATAAATATATTACAATCTGAATATAAGGTAATATCAGAGTATTACATCGGAAAGTAAAAAGATCCACAGGCGGATCGAATAATCGTAATCATTGTTCAACAGACTTTAGACGCCTAGGACTTGTAAGATTCCTTATAATCGCCCTGAGCTTCCAGCCAATTACGTTCAGTACCTGCCACTTAACCTTTTGGAAAAATACGTCAGTTTTCACTGGTAAATACAATTTAACTGACTCATTTTGAAAAGAGTTTGAAAATTGATTTGAGTGCAAACTGCACAAAATCTTTTGACACATTGATTAAAATGCACAGAGGCAAGATTAATCTTTTATAACTTGGGACAATTTTATTAATAAAAATCTTGTATTAACTGACATGCCACAGGTGTAATGCCCACAAAGTTAATACCTTTAGTGGATTACCTGTTTTGGTATAATGCCCACAAGGTTAATACCTTTAATGGGATACCTATTTTGGTATAATGCCCACAAGGTTAATACCTTTAGTGGGATACCTGTTTTGGTATAATGCCCACAAGGTTAATACCTTTAGTGGGATACCTGTTTTGGTATAATGCCCACAAGGTTAATACCTTTAATGGGATACCTGTTTTGGTATAATGCCCACAAGGTTAATACCTTTAATCGGATACCTGTTTTGGTATAATGCCCACAAGGTTAATACCTTTAATGGGATACCTGTTTTGGTATAATGCCCACAAGGTTAATACCTTTAGTGGGATACCTTAATAATCATAGTACAATTGAATATTCAATACCCATGTTATCAGTTTTACAAAACTTGTTCCAGTAAAACAGGTTATTTGAATTTCCCGACTCTTTGGTCTTTGAATCCCATACCTGACCATGCGGTATTTATATTACCGTATCCCAAGCCCGTATAGGGAAAATAAGTTAAAAGTATTTACCTGAGCTAGCTCCTGTCTTAATTAATAAGAATTTAATAACTCAGCCGTATTCACTTAAGTAAGCGTAGGTACCATTTACCGGAAGGCTCTAGTCTGGAATGATGACATAAATAATCAATTAGAATGCTAACGGGTCTTTAATTAAGCCAAAGCTTAGACCGGTTAGTCTTGGGAAAATATATAGTCCAAATGCACGATTAAGCGAAGACCGGATAGAATGTGATTTAGACCCGACAAGTTTGAATACTTGTATAATATGGGTATACTAAATACATTCTGGATTTTGAGATAAAAATGATAATGTTTGACCCGTTTCGGCCAATTTATGTAAACTAGTTACATAAACCGAACCGAACGCGAAAAGTGCGTTACGGGCGACCATGAGAGTCATATGCAAGTTCCCTGAGTTGATATGCTTTAAATATGTTAAAATATCAGCAATATATCTTCTATTATGCCCCGAATGTATTTAAACTCAATTTACGCCTCGTAAGGGCATTTTGGTCATTTAAAAGGTTATAAAAGAGTTTAATTGTAAATCTGAGTTATGGGTCTGACTTATACAGAAAATATACTTAACTTATTATGTTATAACAGTATGATATGACCCGTATGTAAAACTTATCATTTAAAATCAAACTATGCACCCTAGGGCATTTTGGTAATTTCACAAGGGCTAAAAATGCCAAAACTGGAAATCTGAGTTTATAACATTGTACTTACTGTTTTTATATGAAAATATGCTAATTACATCAGTAGGTATAAGTCTTATATGCTTGACATGGTTATAGTATATACCATGCGTTAAAAATGCCTAAAAAGGCGATTTAGAGCCGTTTCCGGGTTTGTAAAAGAAAGCTGAGATTTTTATACTTCCAGAAGGTTCAACATACTTTATTTAATAAATAAAATCAGTAGGAAGTGGTTTGGGGTCAATCGGATTTATAAAACTCGTTTTATGGCCAAAAAGGGCAATTTCGGTATTTACCGAATTAAGCTTAGAGACCTATGATACGATCAGCCAAAAATTAAATAAAAATCTTTAAAAATCTCAAAATATTATATAATATCAGTGTATAAAAGGTTTGATACCAAAAAGTGGGTTAAAATAGGCTATGCGCTAATTACGCTATTTATGTAACATAAAGCTTGTAATTTACGATAATGAGCATATCTCCTAAACCAGGCCACAAACTGATATGAAATTTTCGGTGCATGTTTATAAATCCGTAACAAATGATTTTACTCTTTCACTTTTTCAAAAATCGCGTTTTATATCAAAAAGGGCAAAATAGTCAACTTTAAGCATAAACCGGTAACATGCATATGAATCGGTTAAACATGGAACCGAGATGTAAAATTCCAGAGTGTTAAACATATATGAAAGTTGGTCAAAAATATGCTCTAATGCAGATCTTAACATGCATGTACGAATCAGGACCGATAGTCAAAGAAAGAGTCGATTTATAAGACTTTTGGTTCCGATTCGGGTGTAACACAGAAAATTGTCGAGTTGATCAAGTTGAAACATGTTCTTACATTATTTATAAAGTTATTTTGATGATCAAATAGGTTGCATGTAGCCTACATTGTTAATCAAGCTTAAATTTGCAAAAACATATTCTGTTGACTTTTTATGAAGAACTTTGACTCGACAATTAGCATGCTTAGAGTGTGAATCTGAACATACCCTTTTAGGGGTTTGTTATACTCATAAATACCAACTTGTTGGTACTTTTGATTCGAGATATGACTGAGCACATTTCGTTTAATTGCAAAGTCAAACTATATTTACGATATGTTTGACTTTAGTAAGAACACTAAGCTAGAACGGATTAGAGGGTGCTATAAACACTTACAAAGGTCCTAACAAGCTTAGTGATCACTTATGAGGCTGCCTTGTCGATCAGAATGCTCCAGGAGAAGTCTTGTGAGTTTTGAAAGTTCAAGTGTTCTTGAATGTTTACTAATTGGTGCCTTATATGCAGCTTTTGATCTGATTTATGGATGATTCAGAGGTCTTGGAGGGTTGTGGAAGGTGTATAAATGATCCATATTGCATGTAAGCTCATTGGGGAAGCTCTTATAATCGACAACAGCTGGTATCCACTCAAACAAAACAGCAACTGACACCTGTGCGCAACTTTCTGTCGCTGGGCAGTCGTCGCGTAGCGCTAGGACACCGTCGCGCAGCGCGAGGGTGTGGGGCGACTAGCTATACAAGTTTTTCAAAGTTTGCATTTAAGTCCCTGAACTTATGTTACGTGTTTTGTTCGTTTATTTGGTACTCTAGACCCTCAAATCTGGTTTTTAGGAACCTAGGGACTTTTATAAACTTGGCAAAGTTCTCGGTTCACTTTGCGCTTACCCGAAAAGTCACGAAATTCACGATATCGTATTTAACCTTTCGAATACGGTTTTAATCATAACTTTCTCATACGTTCACGAAATTTCATGAAATTTTTATCACATATCCTCGTGAGTATATTTTATCATTACAAAGCTTCGGGTTTGCCAAAAGATCACTCAGAGGTAAAATTTCAACATGTTGACACTTTTAGTCCCTGTAGTTTGTAATTCCTCACTTTCTTCCACTTTTCGCTTCGTATGATCCATGATCTAACCGTTTAAAGTTATAAACACCATGTAGGGTTATTGTAGGACTTATTTATCCATTGTTGACACTTTGGACCCTTGAATTTACATAGTTTCACCGTTTGTCAACTTTAGTCCCTCTAAAGTATGTTTTCACATATTCAAAGCTTATGACACGTGTCAAGACACTATTGGACGTAAATTTCCGAGGTGTTACATCCTCACCCCCTTAAAAGAAATCTCGACCTCGAGATTTACTGAAACAATTGAGGGTATTTTTCTTTCATCGTGGATTCTACCTCCCATGTATATTCGGGACCTCTACGGGCATCCCATTTGACCTTAACAATAGGTAGGTGCTTCCTTCGAAGCTTCTTTACCTTTCGGTCTTCAATCGATAACGGCTTTTCCACAATTCAAGCTTTCATCTATATGTACATCCGTATACGGTATAACCGGTGGTCCATCAGCGGAACACTTCTTCAAATTACAGATGTGAAACATATTATGGATAGCGCTAAGTTCTTCAGGCAAGTTTAACTTATAAACAACTGACCCGACACGTTCGATTATCTCGAAAGGTCCTATGTATCTCGGGCTTAGCTTGCCTTTCTTACCAAATCGCATCACCCCCTTCCAGGGTGATACCTTAAGCAACGCTTTTTCACCTACTTCGAAGTGAAAATCTTTGCGCTGTGGATCCGCATAAGTTTTCTGCCTATCCCTGGCAGCTCTCATTCGATCGCGGATCTGGACAATCTTGTTCGTTGTTTCAAAAACAATTTCTGGTCCTGATAGTTGGACATCTCCAACTTCTGCCCAACAAATGGGCGCTCTACACTTTCTACCATATAATGCCTAAAAAGGCGCAGCCTTATTGCTGGTGTGGTAGCTATTGTTGTAGGAGAATTCGATTAGTGGTAGGTTTCTATCCCAACTACCTTCCAAATCGATCGCACATGCACGTAGCATGTCTTCCAACGTTTGAATAGTACGTTCACTCTGACCGTCTGTCTGAGAATGGTAAGCCGTACTAAAGTTCAAACGTGTGCCCAAAGATTGTTGGAAACTCTTCCAAAAATGTGACGTGTACCTAGTATCCCTATCAGAGATAATAGCTACAGGTATGCCATGTAAGGCTACAATCTTATCCACGCATAACTGGGCTAACATATCGGAGCTATAAGTCTCCTTGATGGGTAAGAAATGAGCTGACTTAGTCAGTCTGTCAACTATAACCCATATTTTATTATTTCCTTTCCTTGCCTCGGGTAACTTGGTAATAAAATCCATAGTTACCATTTCCCACTTTCACGTGGGGAGTTCAGGCTGTTGTAGCAAGCCTGACGGCTTTTGATGCTCGGCTTTGACTTGCGCACATCTCAAGCATTTAGCTACATGGGTGGCTACGGACTTTTCCAGCCTATCCACCAAAATTTTACCCTTAGATCCTGGGTAGCAGATGGCAATTCTTAATCGTTGCCTAATTAGGGTTGCGGCATGTATGCATAAGCAATATGAACCGTCTTTCTTATTTAATAACATAAAACCCTCAGAAGATTGAGTCAGGCTATATGTGCCTATGTCTTAAAACCTACTAAATCAAGGTTTCGATTTTTCCATAATCAATATGGAGTTTTCATAATACTCCAGCCCACAGCGGGATGTTAATCTTAGTTCTATCTGTCTTCCAGGAGGTAAGCAGGGAAAACTTTTGAGAAGATAATTAAGATACAAGGAGGCTACAGAGATTTTCCATATCTCAGGCTCCAGTTCATCCATTATCGTTCGTGTCAATTGAGTGACACCTTTATGTTATAAGTCCACGAATTCCTTATTCGGGAACATTTACTTGAAAAAAAAAATTTCCATTTTGGATATCTTCTTTGAATACTACTAGTCGACTTTAGTACAATATGATCAGTGGGATATCTTAGGGGTTCCATGTATTAAACCTCCATGCTGATCAGACATGGAAATAATCTATGGGACACACTAGGATACGCCAATCCTCATGTGACACTTTTATCAACATAGTTTGGCATTCGCAGGCGATAGAAAACAATGAGAAAAAAAATAATTAAAATAACATATGTTGTCGTACTCTATGCAAAGAAAGAGTGCTCTAGATTTTCGGAAGGATTCCTTGTCGATTTCGAAGAATCGTTTACTAAGGTTTCCTTGGTAGTTATACCTTGTGGATGAATAAAAAAAAAATTTGCTAAGTTTATGGTTCATGAAGATTTATTATTTCCTGTATTAAAAACAGGACCCTTAGCAGAAATTATCATTGATAAATGATAAGGAAGTTTATTGTACAAGTGCTTATAATTAATCAATAATGGAAGTTTCACAAACTAGGCACCTAGCTCAGTTGGCTAGGCGCGCGAAAGGGTGCGGCCGGCCTAGACCCAGGTTCGATTCCGGGGACGGCCAGTTCCACCATTTTTTTTTATGTTTAATATTAATTAATCGCACTGATACGTGTAATTATGAGAGTTGTCTCATAAGGAGTCTTGATAATTAATTGCTCCTTATTACCCACAATATGGGCTTAATTTTTAAGGCAACCAATCGATTTTTTTTTTATCACTTTATTGAGTCCTTATGTTTAACGGAACTAGGACATCGGAAAAATGATTCCTAATGGATATAAAACATCCATCTAATAATGTTGAAGCAGTCTCAGAGGTATACAGGCTCCTTACTGAACTTTAGTTGCTTTTTATTAAGCCTGTACTTGCTCTCTTTCTCAGATTTCTGGGAGTTATTCTCCTTCTTTTGGTTCATCCTTCATATACGAAGTGTGAACAAGATCTCCTCATGAGCAATTTAAACATGGTTTTGAATGAGATTTAGAGCGAGAAGAAATCGGCTCTTTGGATTGTCTCATGACCTTTCTATGGTCCTTCCATTTGCTGCGTCAACCACAGCCTGAAGATTAACTCCATTAATATTGAGGTTTACGTTTGTAGTTTTATTAACTTTCGTTGTTTTAATAGTGTTGAGACTGTCGTCTACCTCATCCGAGTTTTCCATACTCGAAACTTGGTACCAATCACCAAGATTTAACCATTATTAATCATCATCCTGATGACCTGACTTAAATTAGTCATGGCATTCATAAACCGTATGGGATATTCTGTTCCGAACATTCATAGTGAATGTTATTTTTGAACGTATTCCATTATATTTAGCCTAGGTCACAACAGGACCATCAATGGCATTCAAAGTTTGGAGCGAGTCCAATACTTGCTTGACAGGGGATCATAATGTCATAGCTGTCTTTGTCACAAGGACGATCATGAATAGCTCAAAGGCTAGCCTTACAAGACCTTTATTATATATATACACATATGGCATAGAAGCCCGTCTCGATGGACGTAGAAAGATATGGCATAAAACCTAGTCACGAAGGACATAAATGATTATACAGTACGAAGGCCTTGTCGTAAAGGTCATTTAGATATGGCACAAACGGCCTTGTCATAAGGACATTTATCAAATTTGGCACAAAGGCATGTCTCCAGGAATGTTAACATTTTAATATGTTAGCTTGTCTCGAATGACAATTTATAGCACATAGGCTTGTCATGAATGACTTTAAAGACATGACTCGATGGTCTATTTTCAAGGACCTAAATTTATTAGCCGCAATTTTATTAGATTAGGGCTTCAAGGTTTGAACGTGGGTCTTCACCTTTGGACAGGGAGTCATAGACTACAACTGTCATCGTCTTTGAAAGACGATTCCTTTGGCAGAAAGGTAAGCCAATTCAACATCTCTAATGGATGTTTATATATAACCATCGTATTCAATGATATTAGTCATGATCACATCGATCATATTGACTATTAGGTTTGGGTATAATCACACCATTTTGAACAGGGGATCGAAAGGATCACTACTATCTTTGTCTTACCGACACTGTGATAAAGTATAGCCCGTAAGCATTTCATCTCGAGGGATGTTAATATTATGATCATCATACTGATGATACTAGTCAGGATCGTACTGATAGTATAGACTATGGGATTTGCGTATAGCTCACCCCCTTTGGCAAAGAATCACAAAAATTACAATTGCCTCGTCTCAATTGAACAACATAATATAGCCTTTAGGCAAAACATCATCAAGGATGTTGAAAAAAATGTTTTAATCATCGTATTGATGATTTTTGTCATGCCCGCATTGATCTTATAAGCTATTAGGCTTGAGCATCGCTCACTACCTTGGACAGGGAATCGTAAAGATCCCAATGTCTTTGTCACACATGGACAATATAATATGGCCTATAGGCGAAAATATCACTCATGGATGTTTATAATTGGTTCATCCTATTAGATGCTATAAGTCATGATTGCATTAATCATATTGACTATTTGGCTTGAGCATAGCTCACCACCTTAGACAAGGAATCATAAAGATAACAATGTCAATGTCTCAAATGGACAATATATTATAGCCCGTAGGCCAGACATCACTAAAGGATGTTAAATAATATGATCATCGTATTAGATGATATTAGTCATGATCGCATTGATCATATAGACTATTATGTTTGGACATAGTCTAGTATTTTAGGCAGGAGGTCAAAGACCATCACTGTCGTTGTCTTTCCGGACAACAAGTTTAGCCCGTAGGCACTTCTAACGGATGTTCATAAAATGATCATCTTATAGGATGATATAAGCCATGATTTCTAAATCACTGGGCTAGATTTGAAAATTGGAAAAATCCAATATAAGGATGACTGTTGTGATTTTCCCGAATCACATTTGTCAAGAGTGCTAACACATTCCTAGGTGTTAACAAGGATCTGAATCCCTTGAGTAGGTTTCACCATCTTGGCCGTGTAGGCTAGGTTTCACCTTTAAGATTCCCTTCAATTGCATACTGACAGAGAAGGAAAGATATTTATTTTATTCAGGATTTTTATCATAAATCCTAATTCATAAGTTAATAATAATAGCACAAATGGCCTAGTCGCGTAGATAAGTTAAATTTATAAGTCATGATTTCAGAGAATCGTGGCATTAAGGTTTGAATCAAAGTTCTTTACCTTTTTCTGACAAGGAGCTGTAGGCTACCACTGTCTTTAGTCTCAGAGGACATTAACTATAGCCCGTAGGCATTTCCCTTATAAGAGATGTTTATTACGGAATTGCCCCTTAGGAAAATTCATTAACCATGGTAGACAGAGACCATATTTGGTTAATTTATTAATCATATTTATTTAGGATTTCTATTATAATTTATCCTAATTATAAAACATTAACAGTTTTATCAGTGGCACCCAATGGCATGGTCACATGGACATTTATAATTTATAAGCTTATGATCTTAGAGAATCAAAGCATGACAGTATCTTGGCACAATAGGCCTAGTCACAAGGACATATATAATTTATAAGCTATGATTTCAGAGAATCAAAGCATTTGAGGTTTGAACCTAGTTCATTACCTTTATTTGACAGGGAGTCATAGCTACCACTGTATTTTGGCTCATGTAGAAATGGGCAAGGCCCGTAGGCACTATATTACCACGTATGGTTAAAATATGATCATCTTAATTGATGACGTAAACCCAGGATTCAGGGATCATTAAACTGGGTTAGGAATCTTTTGAAGAATCCCATATAAAAATGACGTGTGTGATTTTAAATGAATCACATCTGCCAGGAGTGTTAACGTGTTTTAAGATGTTAACAGGGAATTGAATCTTTTTAAACAGGTCTTACCATCTTGGCCCGGTCTTATAATTGACCCAAGGCTAGGTTTCACATTTAAGATTCTTAATTTATAATTAACGCAGAACAATTTTTAAATTGAGGTGTAAATATGGATCTGAATCTAAATTGCGGAACTGCCATCTTGGCCGGTCTTAATATGACCCGAAGCTAGGTCTTGCCCTTTTAGATTTTGCCATTTTATTATAATGGTAGATCTTGCAAAAAGGAAATATTATTTTTCCATTTATTTAATATTTCTTATTTAGAATGAAAGTTTAAACTTAATCATTCCATTATATAAAAATAAAAGTATAAAGTTGCCCTAAGCGGGACTTAAAAGGAATAATGTCGTCCTCGAAGGGACTGAAAAAGGTAAATATGTCCTTATAAGGACTATTGAGGAAACGATCTTCAGCAAAGGAGTTTCTTCTTCATTCAATTCTTGAAGGCTTTTTCCTTGGTCGCACGTTTCATCCTGGTCGCGGTACGAAGCTCAGCATTTCAAGGCTCCAGATGTGGAGAATTCTTATTACAGCTTCTTCGCTTGGCGACGTATCCAATATATAAAAATTTGGAAGCAAAACTTCAAGATTAGGATTGAGAATATTCCTAAGTTAAGTCTAGACTCAGGAGTTTAGAATTGTGCAATTGTGTAACTGAGATTAAACACTAAAGGCTAGTGTTTAATTCACTCAGTGTTGGCTCTGATACCAACCTGTCACACCCCGAATTCCACGTGTCACCGGTGGGCCCGGTGGGGGAGTATCGTGACGTAATTGATATCATCATAGTCAAACAACACAGTATATAAATGCACAGCGGAAGCAAAAGATAAATATATTACAATCCGAATATAAGGTAATATCAGAGTATTACATCGGAAAGTAAAAAGATCCACAGGCGGATCGAATAATCGTAATCATTGTTCAACAGACTTTAGACGCCTAGGACTTGTAAGATTCCTTATAATCGCCCTGAGCTTCCAGCCAATTACGTTCAGTACCTGCCACTTAACCTTTTGGAAAAATACGTCAGTTTTCACTGGTAAATACAATTTAACTGACTCATTTTGAAAAGAGTTTGAAAATTGATTTGAGTGCAAACTGCACAAAATCTTTTGACACATTGATTAAAATGCACAGAGGCAAGATTAATCTTTTATAACTTGGGACAATTTTATTAATAAAAATCTTGTATTAACTGACATGCCACAGGTGTAATGCCCACAAAGTTAATACCTTTAGTGGATTACCTGTTTTGGTATAATGCCCACAAGGTTAATACCTTTAGTGGGATACCTGTTTTGGTATAATGCCCACAAGGTTAATACCTTTAGTGGGATACCTGTTTTGGTATAATGCCCACAAGGTTAATACCTTTAATGGGATACCTGTTTTGGTATAATGCCCACAAGGTTAATACCTTTAATGGGATACCTGTTTTGGTATAATGCCCACAAGGTTAATACCTTTAATGGGATACCTGTTTTGGTATAATGCCCACAAGGTTAATACCTTTAATGGGATACCTGTTTTGGTATAATGCCCACAAGGTTAATACCTTTAGTGGGATACCTTAATAATCATAGTACAATTGAATATTCAATACCCATGTTATCAGTTTTACAAAACTTGTTCCAGTAAAACAGGTTATTTGAATTTCCCGACTCTTTGGTCTTTGAATCCCATACCTGACCATGCGGTATTTATATTACCGTATCCCAAGCCCGTATAGGGAAAATAAGTTAAAAGTATTTACCTGAGCTAGCTCATGTCTTAATTAATAAGAATTTAATAACTCAGCCGTATTCACTTAAGTAAGCGTAGGTACCATTTACCGGAAGGCTCTAGTCTGGAATGATGACATAAATAATCAATTAGAATGCTAACGGGTCTTTAATTAAGCCAAAGCTTAGACCGGTTAGTCTTGGGAAAATATATAGTCCAAATGCACGATTAAGCGAAGACCGGATAGAATGTGATTTAGACCCGACAAGTTTGAATACTTGTATAATATGGGTATACTAAATACATTCTGGATTTTGAGATAAAAATGATAATGTTTGACCCGTTTCGGCCAATTTATGTAAACTAGTTACATAAACCGAACCGAACGCGAAAAGTGCGTTACGGGCGACCATGAGAGTCATATGCAAGTTCCCTGAGTTGATATGCTTTAAATATGTTAAAATATCAGCAATATATCTTCTATTATGCCCCGAATGTATTTAAACTCAATTTACGCCTCGTAAGGGCATTTTGGTCATTTAAAAGGTTATAAAAGAGTTTAATTGTAAATCTGAGTTATGGGTCTGACTTATACAGAAAATATACTTAACTTATTATGTTATAACAGTATGATATGACCCGTATGTAAAACTTATCATTTAAAATCAAACTATGCACCCTAGGGCATTTTGGTAATTTCACAAGGGCTAAAAATGCCAAAACTGGAAATCTGAGTTTATAACATTGTACTTACTGTTTTTATATGAAAATATGCTAATTACATCAGTAGGTATAAGTCTTATATGCTTGACATGGTTATAGTATATACCATGCGTTAAAAATGCCTAAAAAGGCGATTTAGAGCCGTTTCCGGTTTTGTAAAAGAAAGCTGAGATTTTTATACTTCCAGAAGGTTCAACATACTTTATTTAATAAATAAAATCAGTAGGAAGTGGTTTGGGGTCAATCGGATTTATAAAACTCGTTTTATGGCCAAAAAGGGCAATTTCGGTATTTACCGAATTAAGCTTAGAGACCTATGATACGATCAGCCAAAAATTAAATAAAAATATTTAAAAATCTCAAAATATTATATAATATCAGTGTATAAAAGGTTTGATACCAAAAAGTTGGGTTAAAATAGGCTATGCGCTAATTACGCTATTTATGTAACATAAAGCTTGTAATTTACGATAATGAGCATATCTCCTAAACCAGGCCACAAACTGATATGAAATTTTCGGTGCATGTTTATAAATCCGTAACAAATGATTTTACTCTTTCACTTTTTCAAAAATCGCGTTTTATATCAAAAAGGGCAAAATAGTCAACTTTAAGCATAAACCGGTAACATGCATATGAATCGGTTAAACATGGAACCGAGATGTAAAATTCCAGAGTGTTAAACATATATGAAAGTTGGTCAAAAATATGCTCTAATGCAGATCTTAACATGCATGTACGAATCAGGACCGATAGTCAAAGAAAGAGTCGATTTATAAGACTTTTGGTTCCGATTCGGGTGTAACACAGAAAATTGTCGAGTTGATCAAGTTGAAACATGTTCTTACATTATTTATAAAGTTATTTTGATGATCAAACAGGTTGCATGTAGCCTACATTGTTAATCAAGCTTAAATTTGCAAAAACATATTCTGTTGACTTTTTATGAAGAACTTTGACTCGACAATTAGCATGCTTAGAGTGTGAATCTGAACATACCCTTTTAGGGGTTTGTTATACTCATAAATACCAACTTGTTGGTACTTTTGATTCGAGATATGACTGAGCACATTTCGTTTAATTGCAAAGTCAAACTATATTTACGATATGTTTGACTTTAGTAAGAACACTAAGCTAGAACGGATTAGAGGGTGCTATAAACACTTACAAAGGTCCTAACAAGCTTAGTGATCACTTATGAGGCTGCCTTGTCGATCAGAATGCTCCAGGAGAAGTCTTGTGAGTTTTGAAAGTTCAAGTGTTCTTGAATGTTTACTAATTGGTGCCTTATATGCAGCTTTTGATCTGATTTATGGATGATTCAGAGGTCTTGGAGGGTTGTGGAAGGTGTATAAATGATCCATATTGCATGTAAGCTCATTGGGGAAGCTCTTATAATCGACAACAGCTGGTATCCACTCAAACAAAACAGCAACTGACACCTGTGCGCAACTTTCTGTCGCTGGGCAGTCGTCGCGTAGCGCTAGGACACCGTCGCGCAGCGCGAGGGTGTGGGGCGACCAGCTATACAAGTTTTTCAAAGTTTGCATTTAAGTCCCTGAACTTATGTTACGTGTTTTGTTCGTTTATTTGGTACTCTAGACCCTCAAATCTGGTTTTTAGGAACCTAGGGACTTTTATAAACTTGGCAAAGTTCTCGGTTCACTTTGCGCTTACCCGAAAAGTCACGAAATTCACGATATCGTATTTAACCTTTCGAATACGGTTTTAATCATAACTTTCTCATACGTTCACGAAATTTCATGAAATTTTTATCACATATCCTCGTGAGTATATTTTATCATTACAAAGCTTCGGGTTTGCCAAAAGATCACTCAGAGGTAAAATTTCAACATGTTGACACTTTTAGTCCCTGTAGTTTGTAATTCCTCACTTTCTTCCACTTTTCGCTTCGTATGATCCATGATCTAACCGTTTAAAGTTATAAACACCATGTAGGGTTATTGTAGGACTTATTTATCCATTGTTGACACTTTGGACCCTTGAATTTACATAGTTTCACCGTTTGTCAACTTTAGTCCCTCTAAAGTATGTTTTCACATATTCAAAGCTTATGACACGTGTCAAGACACTATTGGACGTAAATTTCCGAGGTGTTACATGGAGGGATCAATACCCGTGTAAATGCTATTTTGGACTCCATTATTATAATAGCATCCAAGCAGGCGTTGATCTTCAACAACATGTTACCAAACTACAATAGATAACACCAAAATACAGGATGCCACTAATCACCTTCATCTAAAGACGGGCGTTATGTTGGAAAATTGGCATCTAGCTAAGGGACTCAAAGGTTCAAAACGCCAAAACAAATTCAAGAAGAAGAGGCCGATGACAGCGAAGATTTGGATGAGAAATTAGATTAGCATTTTTTTTTTCATTTTCTATCTTTATTTTTTAGGGGATCATTTTCTGTTGTTTGTTATCTAATTCTCTACTAATAAAACACGTTATATTTGCTAAAAAATGTTTATAAAACACCAAAAACTACAAACACCAAAACGCCTAATAGTGTGAAAACGGATGCTGGCAATGTATTATTAATAACAACAATAACTGGCTAAACGCCATTAAAAATGTATAAAACAACGTGCCATCTGTATCTCAATGCGATAAAAAACAAAACGCCAAACCCTGATAAGATGGGAAGTGTCACAGCCTTAACAGATGCAACTGAACAAAACAGTAACTGAAAATAGTAAAAATGAAGAGACGGGAACATTATTAGTAACATTTATTATATTAAAAGTCTCTACATTGAAAATTGAATTTATTTATCTTTTTAAAATGCCATAATTACCTGTCACATTATAGGCCTACATCCTACATGGCACAACAATTGATACACAAAGTACATATAAAAAAATTACTGATATTTTTTACCGCCAAAAACATATAACTACCTGGTGCCAAAAACAAAAAAAAGCTCATTATATAAGTATAACAGCTAACACAAAAAGCTTCATACTCCACACATTCACTAAAAACGCCACGCATTGTATAAAACGCCATATAATTCAACAAAAAATGGCACAAGTTATTGCATGGAGGTTTGAGAGGTCAGAGGGACGTTTCATCCTAAAGGTTAACTGGCTCACTGATCGACGAAGGGGGTAAAGGTACGACAGAGGGTGACTGAGGGACAGGTATCGTCGAGATATTAGGCACATTGGACATGGAACACTTAATCGTAATTTTTCGAGTTCTTTGTGCCGATGCAGACCCTAAACACATGAGTGCTGCAAGTCAAATATTAAATTAGAGAACGATTACAAAGACTTAGTCAAAAATTACAGAAGGGAAGGTTTGAACATAGCACCTTTTTCTGCGCAGACGTAGTAAACATATCATTGAGCTTATTTTTCGTCTTTTTCTACTTAAAGACAGATATATCAACGCCACTCTCTGAAGGCGCAGACCCCTCGGTTTGCCTCATCAACTTTCATTTCTTCTCCGAAACTTGGAGAGCAGCTTCTGTATCTAACTTGTGTTTGGCTTCGTCAAGACTTTTCCTTTTCCGTTCTATACGTGATGGTCGCTTGATCTTCACCAGTCTCATCTCCATCATGTTTAGCACCTATGTCCAAACCACGATTAGTTTAGAGACGACAACATAATCTAGATATCTTTTGCTTGAAGATTACTTACCACACCCTGCTTCTAGGTCAACTTGAACCTCCGTTTTTTTCTCAGTTCGACTCCCAACAGCAGGGTCTACCACAACCATTTTTCTTTCCCCGCTTCTGGCACTAGATCCACCGGTTTGACTACCGCTAGCACCTGCACAGGTCGAGTGCAATCAGTGAACAAGCCCACCAGAAGAAGCAATTGATTCCTCACTCGAGAGGAGAGTGACTTCCTCTCCAGCGGAGGTCAGTGCATGTCACAACCCATGACCCTATCCTGGACGGGAGCCATGAACAACACAAGTGGTACCAGTGTTTATTAAAATTATTGCAGTGGAAATTTCATAAGGACCAGGTGTTAGGAAAAATATCAGAGTTTTCGAACACCGTAGTTTTCATTTCATAAACTGTGGGATGAAACTCATATTTACATAAAGGATTTTCACGGGGATAAACCCTTAATTACAAAACACGTTTTATTCAGGTTACATAGCCACTATTCAAGCTTTAGTGCCTCGTAGCACTTTTTCCTTCTCTTCACAATAAATCACCTGAAACGCGTTTTGAAAACATTTGATCACTAGAAAATACTGGTGAGTTCATTCAATTGTATAAAAAGACACTTTCTTATAATTACAATGTTAAGAGTTTTTACATTTTTTTATATCTTAAAACTACCCAAAGGTATTTGTCACTCGGCAGTTCCTGTGAATGTGGTCATTACATTGTTGTTCATTCTCTTAACTAGTGAAGCTTATCAAGTAGTGTATACAAAACCCCACACACTGACAATAGTTTTCAAGTAAGAATACAAAGAATTAATCACTGTAATACAAGTAACAATTGGGAAACATTTAGGGTTTGACAGCATTTAATAAAAGAGAATGACTCACATTGCAGAATTTAGGGTTTTTAAACCTCCTGGGTTTAAGTCCTGGTTCCTAGATAAACACACAATGTAACACGTATTAATGTAAGAAACCAAATCAAACTTCAACGATAATCACAATATCAAATCCGCAACGTATAAAGTCTCATCTTATTAATGCGGAACTTCATCTTTTCGTTGCTCGGGTTTCGGATCAATCGTACAGGATATGATTTCAATGATTAGGGTTTCGTACACGGGAATCGTGACAAAGATTCGAAGGTCAGAGAGACCAATTTTCGAAATCGCTTTGTGCAATTGAACTGCTCTATTTTTCGAAATCGATTTGTGCAATGGAATTGCTTCTTTAATTCGAGCAGCCTATTGTTATAGTGCTCTTAAAAATTATTTACAGGACTTTGAATACCCATTACCCATTACATGATTTTGAATACTTGGTACATGACTACGTGATTTTTGAATACCCATTACGTGATTACACATTTAACATAAATCATTACGCGTTTAATGTAAATTCATTACATGATTACACATTCAATATGATTTGTTATAACTAATGTTAATACAATTATGCTTATTACCTGATTACACATTCAATAATAAGAACTTGATTGTTTATTCTTTGTTACATGGTTAAATCTCAAATATACGACATTATTTGCTATTATAGGTTGGTTTGGCTAATGTTTTGTATGTAATTTATCCTTAATACGTGATTATACGTGAAATATTAGGTATTCCATATGAAATACTATGTATTATATGTTTTGTTTATATGTAATTACGTAATCACTCAGTAGGGTTTCACATAAACACTATAATGAAATCACGTAATCATGAAATGGGTATTTAAAATCATGTAATAATACATAGTCAACTATTGGTACGTAATTATGTAATCCATTGGTAGGGTTTCACATAAAATACTATAATGAAATCAAGTAATCATGTAATGGGTATTCAAAATCATGTAGTCACTTACTGCGTATTCAAAATCACGTAATCACGTAATGGGTTTTCAAAAGCCTTCAAATTTTTAAGGGTATTCAAAATCACGTAATCACGTCATGGGTTTCCAAAAACCTTCAAATTGTTTTAAGAAAAATATAGCAATAGGCTGCTCGAATTAAAGAGAATAAAATGCTTGTTAATACGGTGTAATTTTTATAAAAAATATATTAACGTATGAAAATTTATAACCGTTTGAAAATCAAGGGGGAGTGGGTTTATGATTCAATAATATTGTATTTTCCTATTTTACCCTTGTCCCCACTTGTTCCCTTGTTTTTAGTTATGTGAATTCTATATTAGTGACCACTTAATATCAGCCATTGATATTGCAAGCCAAAGGCAAACTTCTCTCATACACTTCGTACATTTCTTTACTCTTGTACAATAACCTTTCTCTATACTATATAATAATATAAAACATGGTTCAGGATATAATAGGAAGTTTTTTTTGCTACGAAGGATAGGAAGTAATTTTGACCATCAATTGATTAATCAACGGCTTAGATTAAATGGGTATAATTGATAAAAAAGGAGGCGCGTGAGTTTGTGTAGGGGTATTCTAGTCAATCCAAAGCAATAGTTTCTCCCTCCTCCAATTCCCCCCCCCCCCCCGTTTTTTAAACGTTAATAACTCTTTCATAGATGTTATTTTTCTATAAAAATTGCACCAAAAATGAGCGTTTTTATCTTTAAAACGAGTATAATATTGCTATATTTTTGAATTTTTTCTGAAAACCCAGATGCGTAAAACGCAATGGACAAAAAACATAAAAAATGACTTTTTTCTAAAACGTAATTGACAAAAAACACAAAAGAAGTGTGTTATTTCTAAAACACAGTGGCTGAAAAACACAAACAAAATGTCTTTTTTGTAAAACGCAATGGCCTAAAAACACAAAGAAAAGTCTTATTTCTAAAACGCAATTGCCACAAAATACAAAGAAATGTCTTTTACCTAAAACGCAATGGCCAGAAAACACAAAAAAAAGTCTTTTACCTAAAACACAATTGACTAAAAACACATAAAATG
Organism: Helianthus tuberosus; assembly: GCA_030545235.1. Classification (NCBI taxonomy): domain Eukaryota; kingdom Viridiplantae; phylum Streptophyta; class Magnoliopsida; order Asterales; family Asteraceae; genus Helianthus; species Helianthus tuberosus. The sequence goes on from CM060405.1 coordinate 88,502,282, forward strand.
TGTTTTTACCTAGAACGCAATGGACTAGAAACACAATAAAATGTGTTGTTTCGAAATCGCAATGGCGGAAAAACACAAATAAATGTCTTTTTACCTAAAACGCAATGGACTAAATGTGATAACTGTCAAAAATCCAGGTACCCGTACAATTTATTAATCTTGATTAGTGCTTAATGACTGTGCTGAATTACAATTAACTGTTTTCTGATTACTGCCTAACACATACATGTGCATCATACATTATTTAATGTCATATCAATAATGCATGAAAGCTATATTGCTTTGAATGATGCACAAAGCACAGTTAGCACAGTTATCTGATAAATCAGGAATATGCTGACGGAGTTCAGTACATAGACAGACAGTATGTTGAGACACAGAATGAGCTAGAAACCAAGTACTACACTAGTATAGTGTGTAGGGAAGTCAGGACCACAAAACTGCATTTCTAAGTGATAGTTTAAGTGCCCGAAAGTGCCTAAAACTCACCCAAAGTGCTGAATTTAGCAAAATTCAGCATAAATCAGCTTTTTAACACATAAATATTATGTAAAAACATGAGAAAATGGTCCTGAATTCTTTCCTAAGTGTCGGGAATTAAAAGTGTCACAAAAGGGTACATAAAGAACACTAAACTGTATAGTTTAGCACTTTAACGAACCAGTATCTAACCGAACAACCGGACACTACCCGAAACATCAAAATTACACTAGAAGCATTGTTTTAATGTTTCCAAGCTAGTTATGGTCCCCGAACATTATAACACATCATACAAAATATCTAGTAACTAACACATGTAACTAATACTTGAAATCAAACTAGGTTGTAACTAATTTAGTTTAACCTATGCCTAGACCCCCCCCCCCCCCCACCTATCTCACGGCCAACATGGCCCTTACACATTTGATTTTATTTCATTTGTTTAATAGATATGTTCTTGCTTTTTACAACATATTATATAAGAGTTAAAGGAATAAGATGGTTATAAGTAAAGTCTTGAAGATCATAATCTCATTCTCACACACACACTAACATACACCAATTCTCCTTCTCCCTTGCTCCCATTCTCGGCCAAAACCAGCCCACCATACATCCACCATCATTCAATCTTCTTCAACCATTCTAAGGCCATACAAAGGTGTTAAAGGGTGTATAAGGAAGCTTGGTGCCATTGGAAGTGGAAGGACCTTCTCTCATTGCTTTTATCCACTCACTTTCTACTCTTGATTCAACCCTAGCCTTGTGCTAGTGGTAAGATCCTTAAACACTCTATTATACATCCATTTCTAGTGGTTAAAGTAGTATCATAATCAAAACTTCAAGAACACTAAAGAACATAAGCATGTAACTTGAACATAAGCTTGATTTATGAAGTAATCTTGTTGAAACTAAGTTGTTTATGGTATGAATGCTTGTTGATCATTGATTGTTTGTAAAGATGATGTTGATCATCATAACATCTTGCTAGATCATGATTAGAAACATAGTCTAGCAAGATGAGAAAGTAAGAAGGTTGTAGGATGAAAGATCATCCACACTTGAATCATGAACTTGGAAAGAATAAAGTTGTTTTCTTGAAAAATCATGATCAAAGTAAGTTGCTAAACATATAGATCTAAGGAATTATAAATGGTATTTCAAAAGAACCAAGTTAAAAATATGAGTTTTGTTAAATCTTGGTTCTTACATAAACAAACACTATTTTTGATGGTTAAACAAGTGTAGAAACACTTGTGTAACAAGAAGATTACATAAAGAAGCATTTTCAGAAATTGTGTTTTGAAGTTGTAAACACCCAACTTCTTTAAAAATGAAGTTTTTAAAGAAGTAAACACATTCTAAAGGGTAACTAAACCTACTAAACACATTACCAAGTTACTACAAGTTTTCACAAACTTTCAAGTTCATGAGGTAGTAGATTAAGCATGATTTTGGCAGGATTGGTAAGTATAAGTTGTTTAGAGTTGATTGTAAATTGATTGTGGTGATATTACAAAAGAAAATGATATGCTTGAATGCATGGAAACCTCCATTTTTAGGGGAAACTATGGCAAAATTTTCTAAAAATATAAACACTTCGAAAAATATTTTCAAACAAATATTTATAAGTGTATTTTAACCATGAGTTTTCTATATAAACCTTGTCATAATTTTTGTTACAAAAATACAAATATTGGAGGTTGGTTTTTGTAAATAAAAATAGATAAATATATATTTAGAATATGTATATATAATAAAGACACACATGTGTGATTATTTGTATACTTTGTGAAATAGTTATATTATTTTAGGACTTAAAATAATATAACACATTAAAACACCAAGAATTGTAATCCAAAATGCTACCAAAATCTCAAGGAATAAGCATACAAGTTACACACAAAATATTGGCGAAACCGAACAAGAAATGTAACTTACAAAATATTCCGGAACTAAATTCGCAAGTATATTTTGGTAAGTAATATTTTGGACACAAGGAATCGAAAGTATGATTTTTGTTATCACAAGAGTATATCATATTTGACAAGAAGGAAATATATGATTTTTGGTGAATAAAAAAAACATATATATATATATATATATATTTATATATATATATATATATATATATATATATATTCCTTGGAATTATTAGAAACTATATTATTTTTGGGAAAAATATATATTTTCTTGAGTGAACATGAAATACATTATTTTTGGATAAGAATAAGTTTATATATATTTTCTAAGTTAGACTTGAAAATATATTATTTTGGAACTACAAATATTTTGCCAAAAGAAAAATTATGAATAATTTTTCTAAGAAATATTCTTTAAATATATATATATTTCGGAAATATATATGTTGGTGGACTTTTTATTAGAAATAATATTCCGGAAAGTATAATATGAATTTAAGTATATGAATACTTAATGGACACAATAGAATACGTATTCTCGTACGTATAAATACACACCAGAATACGAGTACACATGTATAAGATACCCCCATCCTTGGGAAGAAATACAAGTATTAATACTTTAGAAGTATTAAGTTAATATATATTGTTTAACAATTATTCCAAAACTTATAAATATAATTTAAGTTAAAATATTAATTTTGACAATAATTATATAACTTGGAATAATATCATAAACGTAACTCAGAAACGTTAATGCTAAGACAAGGCACGGCACGATCGTCTAATAGACATTAGTACGTTGTAGGTAGTCGTGTTCACCGGAGAAGTACGAGTTACGATTGTTGAAGACGCAAGACTGTGAGTTTCGTGTTCCCCCTTTTACTTTAGCTGTTTTCGGTTTTATAACCTCGGGGGTGAAATACATGTTACAACTGTTTACATACATTGTTATTTGGTATGGTTAGCTAAGGAAGGGTACACTTAGATCATGTGAGTGGTGGGCACAACGCTTAAGGCCATCAATCCTAGTTATAGGACCGAGGGACATGAGTGATAGATCTATTTGGGTGTAGCGAGCCCCGCCCATGTTGGACCAGGGTTTGGCCCATGGGTAGACTATGTCTTACAGCCGGAAGCCCGGTGCAAAATTTGCTAGGTTTGAGCTACCTGCATCACGTCACACATATCAATGGCCTTGCAACCCATTGGTGATCTGTGTTCCTTGTTGCTTTCATACCAGGATTTATAAACATACATACATACTTACAGTGATTTCAAAGGTTTATACATACACACAAACAAACACACGAACTCCCTCAACTTTTGTTGATATTTTCAAAATACATGTATTTCAGGGAATTAGTAAATGGATCTGGCGGGCGTTGGAAGTTTCTTGCTGCGTTGTGAATAAAGATGTCATCCATGGTCGTAAGGTTTGGGTTGGGTGTCTTAATCCAGGACGAGACACGTCTTCCAAACCTTGGTTTTATTTAATATCTTTTGATGAGTCCTTAGTGAACTCTTAAAACAATTTGTATGGTTTGTAAAACTTATGTTTGAAGTCTACGCTTTAAAACAATGTTGTTATGTTTAAACTTATTTAATGGAATGGTTTTTATCATATAGTTGTTGCTACGTTGTGAATAAAGATGTCATCCATGTCTATGGTTTTTATCATATAGTTGTTGTTATGATTGAATGCAATGGTATTAAGAAAGTCACACCATAATCACGCTTCCGCAAAAGTCAGGGTGTGACATCTTGGTATCAGAGCTTCGATTGTAGCGAACTAGGATTCCTTCTCGAGTCTAGACTACAATCATTAGGGCTCTCACGAAAATGTTTTCACAACATAATTTCATTGCATACACGAAATGCCCAAATCCAGGAAGACAAACATTTTTACAAACAAAAGACACGAAACACATTTCAAAGGTTATGTTTATGGTTCAGTTTGAGAAACTGGGTGGTTCAGTCTGAGAGACTGGGTGGTTCAGTCTGAGAGACTGGGTGGTTCAGTCTGAGAGACTAGGTTGTTCAGTTTGAGAAACTGGGAGTTCAGTCTGAGAGACTGGGTGGTTTAGTCTGAGAGACTAGGTAGTTCAGTCTGAGAGACTGGGTGGGATAGTCTGGGAAGACTAGGATGGATACGTGCATACATTATTGTTAATTACATGCTTATTGGTGATTGTTGATATATGTGCATATGTTGTGATTGTTTTGTTACAGACACTATGTCTTTGTCTGAGAGTGGACTGTCTGATACTGTCGACCCCATGGCCATTATTTCGGACGACGAGATCGTCCCAGAGCCAAAGATTTTTACCTCCGACACTAAGAGTGACCCGGAGATGATTTCAGATGACGATGATGATTTCCAGCCTTTTGCATTACCCGACTTTGGTGACGATGTACCGCATGCTGATGGTTTACCCGACGAGGATCCCTTTCTTATTCCTATTCCTGACCAGGACCATCTCATCCTCGGAGATCCCGATGGTGAGCATGCCGTGGTTCCGATCCTCGCCCCTTTGCCTCTTGCTGCTTTTCCTCTCGAGGATTTGCCTTTTGAGGACTTGTCTGATGATGATGTCGATCTTTTTATTGATGGTCCCCCTGATGCTGCCCAGGGTGATGGAGTTCCAGCTGAGGATGTCATTGTTGTTCCATTCATTGAGATTCCTATTATTGAGGTTTCATCTGATCATTCTGCTCCAGATTCTTTCGAGTTTGTGTCATCCTCCACTTTCAATGCATTGGGATTGCAGCGTTACCCCACTGATTCTGATACTGACACGGCCCTGTCTGTTGCACCTGTTCCCCCACACGACTTTGATCTTGACCTTGAGCTAGACATTGCCCTAACGATCAGCCTATTGATGCACTCGCTGATCCTGAGCTGGTACCTGCTCCTGTGCCTATACCTGCTCCTATGCCGATACCTGCACCTGAGCCTTTACCTGGTCATGATCCCTTACCATTTGGCATACCTGTTGTTGCACCACTTGTACCAGACCCGATTCCTGCACCCGCTGACCCTGCTGCTTTTGCCGATCAGATAGATCCCCGATACGCTTTCACCAGCAATGGGTGGATAGAGGACGATGATGATGATATGCCCCCTTTTGTTGAGCCTGTCACTCCCCCACCTGCACCTACACATGCACCTGTTGATGTCGCCCCTTTTCACCCGATTGTGTCCGATGTACACCGCACAGACCTACCTGTCACTTTCTTGCAGGACATTCCCGGACCCCGTCTAGGGGAAGGTCCGTCTAGTCAGCAGCCTAGCCATGTTCCACACGTGTCAGCAGCTTTTCCCCACATGCCTCGGTATACACCTGCTACTCATTTTACTTCTGCACCACCAGGCGAGCCACTCCTATGGTTTCCGCCGAATACTATGCCAGTTTCTGATCCCTACCATCCCTCCCACTTTATTGGTTACACGAGGGATGACTTACTCCTGTCATTGCAGCTTCAGCAGGAGATCCTATGTCGTAGAGTTATGGAGCTTGAGAGGACTCCGCGTCCTCCACCTTGTTCATGTCCGTCACCTTTTGCGACTCCACCTGCTCCTCTTTTGCCTTATCCAGATTTTGATGTTCGATTTCTCACCATGGAGCAGCAGATCAGTTATCTTTTGCGGCACGTTTATGATCTTGAGGAGGAGCTCGGGCATGTGCGCAGCTTGCTTTTTGTCCCTCCACCTCCTCCTCCCCCACCATCAGCATAGCCGGTTTTTGGTTTTATGCAGGTAGCCTGCTTTTGATGAGAGTATCGCTATTGAGCCTAGCTTGCAAAGCCTTTTGGAGACCACTTTTTGAGTATATGACTGTTGTAGATTGATAGACATTTTGGACAAGGGTAGTGTGACCCTGTAATCCCTTTTGATGAGATATGATACATTTGTAGAACATGTAACAGTATTTGTGGTCGATAATTTATGAAAGCTCAATCGTAATGTTCTCATTATATGCATTGTTAAAATTATACATTGGTAATGTGAATGTAATGATATGTGTTTACTTGCGTTTATAAATGATATTACGTACACGTACTACATACTTAAAGACATAAGACCTGACCTATACAATCTTCTTTTAGAAGATGCCTCCTCGAAGAAACAACCAGTTGCCCACAACAGAGGCTGAACTACAAGAACGGATTTCACAAGCGATAGCACAACACGAGGCATTGCACTCTGAACACAGCGGAGGTACCTCAGGAAATAACCCACCTCATGGTAATGTTTAAGTCACTAAGGACACATTACGTTACATTTGGATATTCCATGTGCGTTCGCTAGTGCTTTCTGTGAATGATGTTGCTTGTACAGGCTGTACCTACAAGCAGTTCCTTGACTGCAAGCCTCTCAATTTCGACGGCACCGGGGGTGCTGTAGCTTTCGTTAGATGGGCGGAGAAAACCGATTATGTGCTAAGAATGAGCAAGTGTGCGCCGGAGCACCAGGTCACCTACATTTCTGGACTGTTCTTAGACGGGGCTTTATCATGGTGGAATCTCCAAGTTCAGACTCTGGGAGAAGAGGCTGCATATGCCATGACTTGGTATGAGATGGAGGAACTCATGCGCAAGAAGTACTGTTCGAGGGCTGAGATTCAAAAATTGGAAACAGAGTTTTGGAACCTCAAGATAGATGGTCCAAAGATTGCTGAGTACGTACAGAGATTCCATGACCTATCTCGCGTTGTACCTTACATGGTTGATCTGGAGTTCAAGCGCATTGAGCGTTTTATTTGGGGATTGGCACCCCAAATCATGAGCATGGTGACGACATCAAAGCCTCCAACGATCACTGAGGCCATTGATCTAAGTGTGGCATTGACTGAAGAAGCGATTAGGCTGAACAAGTTCTCAATCTCTGATTGAAAGCAAAAGGAGACTCATGTTGAGTCGTCAGGCGAGAACAAAAGGAAGTTCTCTAACTTCAAGAAAGGTACCCAAGGAAGCAATAGTAGTAATAAGAAGAGAGATGCAAACTCACCAGCCGAGGTCAAAACTGGTGTTGCAAGTTCAGAGAATAAGGGGAAAGGTTACATGGGCACTTTGCCTAAGTGTGATGTATGCCTGTTACATCATGTCGGCCCATGTAGGTATAGAAAGTGTAAAAATTGTGGAAGGAATGGTCATTCAAGAGAGACGTGCTGGGGTGGTTATGGTAATGGTCGTGGTTATGGTGGCCAGAGAGGTAATGGTAGTGGAAGTGGAAACCGTGGTGGAAACGGTATTGGGAATAGAAACAATCAAGGAGGTAATGGCGGTAATGGTAATCGTGGTGGTACTGGGAACCAAGCTGGAAATGGAAACCGCAACAATAATCAAGGTGGTGCTGGAAACAAGCAAGGATGCTTCAGTTACGGGGATATTGGGCACTTCAAGAGAGATTGCCCAAAGAACAACCAAGCCCAAGGGAGAGTTTTTAACATTGGAGCGAGGGAAGCTCGCCAATATCCGAACGTAGTCACGGGTACGTTCCCTATCAACCAACACTTTGCATCTGTACTGTTTGATACTGGTGCCGATTATAGCTTTGTATCTCTAGAATTTAAGAATATGCTTGGGTTAGTAGCTAGTAAGCTAGATATTCCATACTCGATAGAACTAGCTAATGGAAAGCTAGTAGAAGCAAATGAGCTCATTAGAGGTTGTGTAATAGAGCTCGGAGAGCATGAGTTTACGTTTGACCTTCTGCCAATCAAGTTGGGAAGCTTTGACGTGGTAGTTGGAATGGATTGGTTGTCGAGCAACCGAGCGGAGATCGTATGCCATGAGAAGATAATCCGAATCCCGATGGCGAATGGAGAGACGATTGTAGTGCATGGAGAGAAGCATGATACGCCTCTAAGGATTATCAGTGGTTTGAAGGCTCGAAGATGTTTGCAGAAAGGATGTGTTGCCTTCTTGGCGCACGTCGTGGACAAGGAAGCCGCTGAGCCAAAGCTGGAAGATATCCCAGTTGTAAGGGAATATCCTGAAGTCTTTCCCGAAGACTTGCCAGGATTGCCGCCACAACGACAAGTCGAATTCCATATTGACTTGGTTCCAGGCGCCGCGCCTGTAGCCAAGGCACCTTATCAACTTGCGCCTTCCGAGATGCAAGAATTGTCGATGTAACTTCAGGAACTTTTGGACAAGGGATTTATCAGACCAAGCTTCTCGCCTTGGGGAGCTCCAGTGCTATTTGTTAAGAAGAAGGACGGTAGTTTCCGTATGTGCATTGGCTATAGCGAGCTAAACAAGTTAACCATCAAGAATCGGTATCCTTTGCCGAGAATTGATGTTCTTTTCGATCAACTTCAAGGTTCAAGTTATTACTCTAAGATCGATCTTCGATCAGGTTATCACCAGCTGCGAATTCAAGAGGATAGTATTCCGAAGACTGCCTTCAGGACTCGTTACGGACACTACGAGTTTCTAGTTATGCCGTTTGGGTTGACAAACGCGCCAGCAGTATTTATGGATTTGATGAATAGAGTCTGCAAGCCATATCTCGATAAATTCGTGATTGTGTTTATCGACGATATTTTGATTTATTCAAGGACGAAGGAAGAGCATGAGCAACACCTTAGAACCATTTTAGAGTTGCTCAAGAAAGAGAAGTTATACGCAAAGTTCTCAAAGTGCGAGTTCTGGTTGCGTGAGGTTCAGTTCCTTGGTCACGTGGTAAACGAAGATGGAATTCATGTGGATCCCACCAAGATCGAGGCGATCAAGAATTGGGAAACTCCGAAGATGCCAACCGAGATCCGTTAGTTCCTAGGTTTAGCTGGTTATTATCGCAGATTCATTGAGGATTTTTCGAAAATCGCTCAACCGTTGACCTCCCTTACTCAAAAGGATAAGAAGTACGAATGGGGAGAAAAACAAGAAGAAGTTTTTCAGTTGCTGAAAAACAAGCTTTGCGACACACCTATTTTATCCCTACCCGAAGGCACCGATGACTTCGTGGTGTACTGTGACGCCTCGCGTCAGGGATTAGGTTGTGTGTTGATGCAGCGACAGAAGGTTATCGCTTATGCTTCGCGCCAGTTGAAAGTTCATGAGAAGAACTACACCACACATGATTTGGAATTAGGCGCAGTGGTATTTGCATTGAAGATATGGCGACATTATCTGTATGGTACGAGCTGTACGATCTTTACTGATCACAAGATCTTACAACACATATTCGATTAGAAAGAGCTTAACATGAGACAGCGACGATGGGTGGAGCTGTTAAACGATTATGATTGTCAAATTAAGTATCACCCAGGTAAGGCGAATGTAGTAGCAGACGCCTTGAGTCAAAAAGAGAGGATTAAGCCCATAAGGGTTAGGGCTTTGGAAATGATTATACAGACAGACCTCTCGTTGCGCATTCGTGCTGTGCAGAGAGATGCTCTTAAGAAGGAAAATCCTGAGGATGAATATCTCCGTGGGATGGAGAAACAATTGGTACCCAATAAGGAAGGAACATTGTGTTTTATGGGACGAATTTGGGTTCCCCTCTTTGGTGGTCTTAGAGACGTGATTTTTTATGAAGCCCATAAATCAAGGTACTCGATCCACCCAGGATCGGATAAGATGTACCAGGATTTGAAGGATTTCTACTGGTGGCCAAGATTGAAAGGTGATGTTGCAACTTATGTTGGAAAATGCTTGACCTGTGCCAAGGTAAAAGCCAAATATCAGAAGCCTTCAGGTCTTTTGCAGCAACCTGAGATACCCATGTGGAAATGGGAGCAGATTTCAATGGATTTTATAACCAAGTTGCCAAAGACACCCAGAGGTCATGATACGATTTGGGTAATCGTAGACCGTCTGACAAAATCTGCACACTTTCTGCCGATCAGGGAAAAGGATAACACTGGTAAGCTAGCTGAGTTGTACCTAAGGGAGATAGTTGCACGTCATGGAGTGCCTATCTCGGTTATTTCTGACAGGGACGGAAGATTTGTGTCAAGGATTTGGCAATCCTTCCAAGAAGCGTTTGGTTCTCAACTGAATTTAAGTACTGCATTTCATCCACAGACGGATGCTCAGAGCGAGAGAACAATTCAGACGCTTGAGGACATGCTGTGAGCTTGTGTAATGGACTTGGGTGGCAGTTGGGACACTCACCTACCTTTGGTTGAGTTCTCCTATAACAACAGCTACCATACAAGCATTCAAGCGGCACCGTTTGAAGCTCTTTACGGTCGCAAGTGTCGATCGCCGTTATGCTGGGCAGATGCGGGTGATAGACAGCTAGTTGGTCCCGAGTTGGTCCAAGAAACGACAGATAAGATTATACAGATCCGAGAGCGCATTAAGGCGGCTCGTGATCGACAAAAGAGCTATGCGGACCAAAGAAGGAAACCTTTGGAGTTCGAAGTGGGAGATATGGTTCTGTTAAAAGTTTCACCTTGGAAAGGTGTGGCACGCTTTGGGAAGCGTGGAAAGTTAAACCCACGATTCATTGGACCGTTTAAAATCCTGGAGAGGATTGGTTCTGTAGCATACACGTTGGACCTACCTGCGGAACTTAATGGTGTTCATGATACATTCCATGTATCCAACCTGAAGAAGAGTCCAACACAGGAAACGGTTGTTATTCCTGCCGACGAAGTTCACATTGACGACACACTCCATTTTACAGAAGAATCCGTTGAGGTCACGGATTGGAAGGTTAACAAAACTCGGAGGAGTAGTGTTAAGCTTGTTAAGGTTCGATGGAACGCGCGTCATGGCCCAGAGTTTACTTGGGAGCGTGAGGACCGCATGAAATCTAAATACCCGCACTTATTCCCTAATACCCCTGCAGCCAGTAGTAAGGCTTAAAATTTCGGGACGAAATTTTCTTAACAGGGGGAGAATGTGACAACTGTCAAAAATCCAGGTACCCGTACAATTTATTAATCTTGATTAGTGCTTAATGACTGTGCTGAATTACAATTAACTGCTTTCTGATTACTGCCATACACATACATGTGCATCATACATTATTTAATGTCATATCAATAATGCATGAAAGCTATATTGCTTTGAATGATGCACAAAGCACAGTTAGCACAGTTTTCTGATAAATCAGTAATATGCTGACAGAGTTCAGTACATAGACAGACAGTATGTTGAGACACAGAATGAGCCAGAAACCAAGTACTACACTAGTATAGTGTGTAGGGAAGTAAGGACCACAAAACTGCATTTCTAAGTGATAGTTTAAGTGCCGGAAAGTGCCTAAAACTCACCCAAAGTGCTGAATTTAGCAAAATTCAGCATAAATCAGCTTTTTAACACATAAATATTATGTAAAAACATGATAAAATGGTCCTGAATGCTTTCCTAAGTGTCAGGAATTAAAAGTGTCACAAAAGGGTACATAAAGAACACTAAACTGTATAGTTTAGCACTTTAACGAACCAGTATCTAACCGAACAACCGGACACTACCCGAAACATCAAAATTACACTAGAAGCATTGTTTTAATGTTTCCAAGCTAGTTATGGTCCCCGAATATCATAACACATCATACAAAATATCTAGTAACTAAGGCATGTAACTAATACTTGAAATCAAACTAGGTTGTAACTAATTTAGTTTAACCTATGCCTAGACCCCCCCCCCCCCACCTATCTCGCGGCCAACATGGCCCTTACACATTTGATTTTATTTCATTTGTTTAATAGATATGTTCTTGCTTTTTACAACATATTATATAAGAGTTAAAGGAATAAGATGGTTATAAGTAAAGTCTTGAAGATCATAATCTCATTCTCACACACACACTAACATACACCAATTCTCCTTCTCCCTTGCTCCCATTCTCGGCCAAAACCAGCCCACCATACATCCACCATCATTCAATCTTCTTCAACCATTCTAAGGCCATACAAAGGTGTTAAAGGGTGTATAAGGAAGCTTGGTGCCATTGGAAGTGGAAGGACCTTCTCTCATTGCTTTTATCCACTCACTTTCTACTCTTGATTCAACCCTAGCCTTGTGCTAGTGGTAAGATCCTTAAACACTCTATTATACATCCATTTCTAGTGGTTAAAGTAGTATCATAATCAAAACTTCAAGAACACTAAAGAACATAAGCATGTAACTTGAACATAAGCTTGATTTATGAAGTAATCTTGTTGAAACTAAGTTGTTTATGGTATGAATGCTTGTTGATCATTGATTGTTTGTAAAGATGATGTTGATCATCATAACATCTTGCTAGATCATGATTAGAAACATAGTCTAGCAAGATGAGAAAGTAAGAAGGTTGTAGGATGAAAGATCATCCACACTTGAATCATGAACTTAGAAAGAATAAAGTTGTTTTCTTGAAAAATCATGATCAAAGTAAGTTGCTAAACATATAGATCTAAGGAATTATAAATGGTATTTCAAAAGAACCAAGTTAAAAATATGAGTTTTGTTAAATCTTGGTTCTTACATAAACAAACACTATTTTTGATGGTTAAACAAGTGTAGAAACGTAACAAGAAGATTACATAAAGAAGCATTTTCAGAAATTGTGTTTTGAAGTTGTAAACACCCAACTTCTTTAAAAATGAAGTTTTTAAAGAAGTAAACACATTCTAAAGGGTAACTAAACCTACTAAACACATTACCAAGTTACTACAAGTTTTCACAAACTTTCAATTTCATGAAGTAGTAGATTAAGCATGATTTTGGTAAGATTGGTAAGTATAAGTTGTTTAGAGTTGATTGTAAATTGATTGTGGTGATATTACAAAAGAAAATGATATGCTTGAATGCATGGAAACCTCCATTTTTAGGGGAAACTATGGCAAAATTTTCTAAAAATATAAACATTTAGAAAAATATTTTCAAACAAATATTTATAAGTGTATTTTAACCATGAGTTTTCAATATAAACCTTGCCATAATTTTTGTTACAAAAATACAAATATTGGAGGTTGGTTTTTATAAATAAAAATGGATAAATATATATTTAGAATATATAAATATAATAAAGACACACATGTGTGATTATTTGTATACTTTGTGAAATAGTTATATTATTTTAGGACTTAAAATAATATAACACATTAAAACACCAAGAATTGTAATCCAAAATGCTACCAAAATCTCAAGGAATAAGCATACAAGTTACACACAAAATATTGGCGAAACCGAACAAGAAATGTAACTTACAAAATATTCCGGAACTAAATTCGCAAGTATATTTTGGTAAGTAATATTTTGGACACAAGGAATCGAATGTATGATTTTTATTATCACAATAGTATATCATATTTGACAAGAAGGAAATATATGATTTTTGGTGAATAAAAATATATATATATTTTCCTTGGAATTATTAGAAACTATATTATTTTTGGGAAAAATATATATTTTCTTGAGTGAACATGAAATACATTATTTTTGGATAAGAATAAGTTTATATATATTTTCTAAGTTAGACTTGAAAATATATTATTTTGGAACTACAAATATTTTGCCAAAAGAAAAATTATGAATAATTTTTCTAAGAAATATTCTTTAAATATATATATTTTGGAAATATATATGTTGGTGGACTTTTTATTAGAAATAATATTCCGGAAAGTATAATATGAATTTAAGTATATGAATACTTAATGGACACAATAGAATACGTATTCTCGTACGTATAAATACACACCGGAATACGAGTACACATGTATACGATACCCCCATCCTTGGGAAGAAATACAAGTATTAATACTTGAGAAGTATTAAGTTAATATATATTGTTTAACAATTATTCCAAAACTTGTAAATATAATTTAAGTTAAAATATTAATTATTTTGACAATAATTTTATAACTTGGAATAATATCAGAAACGTAACTCAGAAACGTTAATGCTAAGACAAGGCACGGCCCGTTCGTCTAATAGACATTAGTACGTTGTAGGTAGTCGTGTTCACCGGAAAAGTACGAGTTACGATTGTTGAAGACGCAAGACTGTGAGTTTCGTGTTCCCCCTTTTACTTTAACTGTTTTCGGTTTTATAACCTCGGGGGTGAAATACATGTTACAACTGTTTACATACATTGTTATTTGGTATGGTTAGCTAAGGAAGGGTACACTTAGATCATGTGAGTGGTGGGCACAACGCTTAAGGCCATCAATCCTAGTTATAGGACCGAGGGACATGAGTGATAGATCTATTTGGGTGTAGCGAGCCCCGCCCATGTTGGACCAGGGTTTGGCCCATGGGTAGACTATGTCTTACAGCCGGAAGCCCGGTGCAAAATTTGCTAGGTTTGAGCTACCTGCATCACGTCACACATATCAATGGCCTTGCAACCCATTGGTGATCTGTTTTCCTTGTTGCTTTCATACCAGGATTTATAAACATACATACATACTTACAGTGATTTCAAAGGTTTATACATACACACAAACAAACACACGAACTCCCTCAACTTTTGTTGATATTTTCAAAATACATGTATTTCAGGGAATTAGTAAATGGATCTGGCGGGCGTTGGAAGTTTCTTGCTGCGTTGTGAATAAAGATGTCATCCATGGTCGTAAGGTTTGGGTTGGGTGTCTTAATCCAGGACGAGACACGTCTTCCAAACCTTGGTTTTATTTAATATCTTTTGATGAGTCCTTAGTGAACTCTTAAAACAATTTGTATGGTTTGTAAAACTTATGTTTGAAGTCTACGCTTTAAAACAATGTTGTTATGTTTAAACTTATTTAATGGATGACATGTCTATGGTTTTTATCATATAGTTGTTGTTATGATTGAATGCAATGGTATTAAGAAAGTCACACCATAATCACGCTTTCGCAAAAGTCAGGGTGTGACACTAAAAACACATTAAATATGTTTTACCTAAAACGCAATGGACTAAAAACACAATAAAATGTGTTGTTTCTAAAACGCAATGGCTGAAAAACACAAAGAAATGTCTTTTTCTAAAACACAATGGACAGAAAACAGAAAAAAAAATGTGTTTTACCTAAAACGCAATGGACTAAAAACATAATAAAAATGTGTTGTTTCTAAAACCCAATGGACTTAAGTACAAGAAAATAGTGTTTTTTCATTACTTTGTAAAACACAATGACTCAATTCAAAAACCCAGATCGTAAAAATGCAATTCAAAATGTTCTTACATAGATCGAAGCCGATTTCTTTCGATTTCTTCTACGATTGACGAAATTTGAATGCTAGAAACACTTATTAGCGATCGAATCGAGTGATTCGCTTCAAAATTACGGAAAAAATTAGATATAGTATGAAATTAAACTGGGTTTCTTCAAAAAAAAGTTGAAGAACACGTTGATTGGGTGTTTGAATCATTGATTGGTGACGAAAAGCACACCATAATGTAGTTATTATTGAGATAGAAAGTGAAGAAAAGGTTAAAGATGATGGGTTTTGAAAATGGTGGGTTTTGAAGTTACATGGAGAGAAGAAGGAAGGAGATTGGACAAAATTGACTAAAATATCTTTCTTGTTATGAACAAGAGAGAAATATAGGGAGAAAATATGATTCAATCTCATCATTCATTTGAGATATACATAGTATATATAAACTAGTACAATAGAATCCCTAAAAGCCTAAAGCCCATAAACATTGGGTTGGGCCATAAAATGGTTGCATTCATAACACTCCCCCTCAGACATTTTATATTATACACTATCAACATTATACATTTGAAGATATTGGCTCGATTCTTCAGGACCGATATTAACTGACACTTCAGGATTAGTTATACTGCCTCATTAAAACCTTGCTAAGAAAACCCAGTGGGACAAAAAATTAGTCAAGGAAAAAGAGTACAGTGTGTATATTACTCCCCCTCAATTTTGCATTTATATATTGATGATGCGGAATCCAATCCTTTTTTACCAAGTGCTTAACTTGATATTTGATGTAGTCTTCTTTGAATTGAGTGGTGCAGTTTGCATCGTCTTCATACGGTATAACTTGGACTTCCCTTGATCATCTTTAATCTACATTCTCCTTGAGTATGTTGAAATCTTCTACCTTCATAAATAAAATTGTATCTGCATAACGGGACTTTGGATTCTTCTTAAGGATCAATCGGTGTTTCGAGTTATGTAGAAATATCAACTTATCAATTAATGCGCTTTATAATTATGACTCGTTAAAAGCCTTGCTAGGAAAATCCAGTGGGACAAAACCGTAGCTAAGGAAAAAGAGTATAGCGCATTATACATTATTAACAACATGCTTCAGAATGATGTTAAGTCGGCACTTCGGGACCTACAAGATAAAGATAAACTGATGCTACTCGATCAGTTATGTTGCCTCGTTAAAAACCTTATTAGGAAAAACCCAAATGGGAAAAACCTAGTGAAGGAAAAAATAGTGCAACATGTTTGCAAGATACACCAATGTTCCGATCACAATTAAATAAGGTACTTCTAGACCAATTATTTATCCATCCTCTTCTTAGGGACGATAAAAATCATTTCCATATTCAAGCAATCCGACAACCATTAGTGTACTCGTAATTGAATTTTATCTATATAACCTCTTCTGGATGTAGTCTGATTGATAAGAAAAAGTTGTACATATATATACTCGAACTGCGGGTCGAGAACTACACAATGTAAAGGTCCTTCAAAATTTTCCCTCTTTAGTTTGACAGTTCCTCACGATGATGTTTACATCATCACTGTAAAATGCAATTAAATTGAACATTAAGAGTGAAATCTTAATAAGTAGATATGAGCGCCTCATTTCAAAATAAGCTAAGTTAACTGTATCACGTAGGACCAATGTTCCCTTTAAGATTTATATAACACATATGGGGTTATTGTTTAATAATGCTTTGGGCATTTTAATCCTTTGGGGATTTTCATGCAGATGTCATTTACAATTGTCTCGTACATGTATATGGTGACGACATCCATAAGTTTTATCTGAAGTCAATTCTGAGATTACGAGGTCGCTTAAACATCTAAAGATTATCGCATCCACTACAGGGGTATACGTTTCCTCATAATCAACTACTGGGATTTGGGAAAAATCTTTATGTTAAAAGTCGTACCTTTCATCATAAAATCTCATTCTTTACGTTTCTTTTTATTTAAAGACACCCATTTATAACCTACTGGTTTGACGTCTAAAGGTGTTCGAACGACAGGTTCGAAAACGTTTTGTTTGTTGAGCGAATTTAATTCAACCATTAAGTCGTTGAGCCGTTTTGGCTATTTCTGTGTGTGTACTCTTACACAGTTTCATGTTTGTAACCCTTTTCATCGATTACATTTATTTCTATAGCATATGCAAATATATCATTTCACGCGTGTTTCATTACGGTTCCATATTGTACTATTTTGTACATAAGTCATTGAGATCTCATACTTGTTTGATAACTGAGTTTCTTCAAGAAAATCCCTTATCCTCTTCTGGGGATTCGTTAATATCTTCCAGGATTTCGTTAATCTCTTTTAAGATTTTATCAGCAACCTCTTCTGGGATTACACCAACTGCGTTGCCTTACTCTTTTCGTATTTGTGGGATTTATATATTGGAACCGAGTTTACTTCCCACTTTTTTTTCTAATATGGTAATCATTTTGTGATTACTTAAATTTGAGTAGGTTAGTTAAGTGCTGGTATATGTGACCTTGTCACTCTGTTTGTGTTTGTGAATGCATCTCGTATTTCATTTGCCATTATTTGCAAATTCACGCTCCTCTGGACTTCAGATTTATATGGACCACTTCAGGGGTCTAAATTCAATAATGATGATGCATTCTCTTGTGTTGTCAGTCTTTCATTTTCTTGTCTCCCCCTAAGACTGGGAATACTGTGTACACATCCCATTTCACATGTTATGGTGGTGCTATTGGTACATAGGCTTCACAACCTAGTATAAAGAATGGAAACTTGGTTCGCTTCAGGAGACAAGTTATAATGGGGAGTATTTGTGATAAGCAGTTGGTTTTGAATTGATTTTATAGTCATTAATAGACGAATTCTGTCTCGACTAAGCATGCCACTCACTATACTTCACATTGTGCCCAATAATGGTCCCTACAACTGTGTTGTCAAAGAGCAACGTTAAACTATGTCAAAGACCAACGTTCCATAGTGTCGGGCGTATGCTACATACGGGTAGCTGAAAACTCACATGTAACCATGTATGAATGCCTTAGATTAGACATCCGTATATTTCAAAGGTCCCATATAAGAGGGATTATTTGGGTATAAAAAAATTATTTGCCAAAAAAAAAACTAACTACACATATGATAAGGCATTTTGGGAGCAATGCTTTTAGATTATTTAGAGGTGCTAGTTAGCACCTTTGATTGTTTAGCTTATCATGATTCTATATGGCCATGTCGTATGGTGAACGTGTATTTTTCTGGTAGTTTCTGGTTGCTCACCAATTTTTTTTTGACATATGCAATTTTGGAGATATTCAATATCATTTTTCTTTGTCATCATTCCAATGTGATGATCGTTTATTCAAACATATTTGAAAACTTAGTAACTTTCTTCAGGACATACTAGAATATGAGGCTTAATTAATTATAAAATTTGTATTTGAGAAATAAGATGTTGATGCTCTTCCGGAGCATTTGATATGCTACTAACAGTGAAATAGTATCAATAATTGTCATTGCTAGAGACAACTAATAACAATATTTCTTTAGTGTTGGCGTATACCGGACATGTGTCACCCATATTTGTGGTAGATAAATGGGTGTTTATTTTCCCGTTTTAATGGACCTCCCCCTTAGCGACTGACTTATATTTTGTATATTTGACTCATTGATGTCCGGTTTGATCATGATCTTCCACGCATATGGCCGCTACTAGGGCTGAATAACTATTTTTCTTCTTTATTAGCATAAAAAAATTGCCACATTCGCTTCAGGGAATGACTAGCACCGCTGAATCAACTTGTATAGTATTTAAGTATGAGCTTTCAATTTTGCTATGTGGTTTAGAAGATGTGATATGACTTTCGCGTATTATGAGAAAAAAATTCTCTATATTGTTTCGAGAGAGCATGTGATTTGTGAGACGTAATTTCAATTCTGATGTAATCTAAGAGTTGTACTCGTAAATCATTTTAAAAAAAATTTATAATTGCAAATAGATAAAACTTATGTCGACCTTTTGGAGGACAACCAACTTCTGGTGGTCATGCATATCTTTGAGGTTCTTAATGGAAAGAGATTATCTTTCTAGATATTTATAAGGCTTGTTATAGAGAAAGATCCTGGCTTTAACTCTTGCTTGTATAGAAGTTTCATTCCCGCCATGGATTGTTTCTTCTAGGCTATTTGCTATATTTTAGTATCTAGAGTCTAGGGGAGGTAGTAGTGTCCGGAGGCATCGAGTGCGACGAACTCAAGTTTGGAAATGTGAATTTGTATAAATTTGGTAGAAGTCAAGTTTTTATGATTGGCATTTCTTCCCATTTTGTGATTGTCTGTCTCTCAAATAATTTTAATACTTATAATCATTGGTAGATTGACCACATCACGTCATTTGGGATTCAAATAACTGATTACACTAATAAACATCTTTATATGTAGAAGTGTATGGGCATAAGAGTTGCGGGCTTGCGGGCTTGCGGGCTCAACTTATGTACTATTGTCACATACGATATGCAAGAGTTTTGTACATTTTATGTTTAATAACGTATACTAAAATGCTTAACAACGTCTCAATCTACCTTTAATTCTATTATTCTATTATATTAAAATAAAGACAAATCGCATACATGGGTAACTAGTCATCAAACAACTACATCTATGGCCCATACAATTTATATCCTAAAACTAAACTTCAAGAAAGTCAGTGTTTATGAATTGGATCTGGTCATCACAAATATAAAATTTTCGAGGTACATATCCTATTTTAATAAAACGCAACTTAATCATACAGATAATCTTTTAAAAAAATAACTTTATATGGCATCATGCGTAGGCTATATGTAAGGACCTGCAAAAATGTTCATAAACGACCCGTAAGTGAAAACCCGGACCCCTGAAACACTAATGTGCATGAAAAACCAAGAAATTGAGAAAATTAGTTTTCACGCGGGCCACGTAAAACGTAAGCTTAGGCTTACGCGGGCCGCGTCAACCTAAAGTTGACCGGATAAGCGTTCCAGGCCACGTGTCGCACACGTGGCAACCCTACTCGTGACACGCTAGCCCTACACGTAGACTAAAGGGGCCTCGCGGGCCGCGTAAGACCTTGTTAAGGTTTACGCGGGCCGCGTAAAACCTAAAATCCGGCTATAAATGGGTTGGACATGAGCAGTTCATCTACACTCGAAAATTTTTTCAAAAGACGAAGTATACTGCTCAAATTCGTGATTTTTCTTAGGGAAACGCTGCTACGAATACAGGGTATTAACTCGATCACTGCTACGATATAATGTTCGATCGATTGAAACCGATCCGATGGATGTTTAAGTGCTGCCCAAATCAGGGCTATACTTTGTCATTTGTCGTGAGGGTTTTGATTTCGTGAGCTTATCGTAAATGTTGTATTAAGTTACTGACCTAGTTTCATGTGCATTGTTGTTTAAATTAGGTTATCAGGCTTATCAGTAGGCTAAACTCTGCCCAACTAAACTTGCAATGTGAGTCATTCTCTTTTTATCAACTATTTTATAAAATCTCAAAGTGTTTTCAAAAGTTATAATTACAGGGATTAAGTCGTGGTTATCTTGAATCACTGGCTAGTGGGGTATTATGCACATTACTAATTTCTCACGGTTAGGTAAACAAACCTAACAGTGATAATCATCACTACTTGGGTGAAAGAACCCAATAGTGGTATGACCATCGTCACCAGGGTGTGACACGGCGCAAGATAAAAATAAGATAGTAGCCATTGTAATCGCTCTTGTGCTGTAATTTATAACTATGTATCGTTTTATCAAAATTGAGTGACTCGCCAGTATTTCCCCGCCGATAAAATATTTTTAAACATGTTTCAGGTGACTTACTGTGAATCAAGGAAAAGTGCTACGGAGCACTAACAAAGCTTGAAGTGGTGGCTCAGTAAAATAAATAAACATGTTTTGTAAAACAAGGGATTTCCTTGTGAAATTCCCTTTACTGTAAATTATGGGGTTTGTCCAAAATTATGAAATAAAATTATTGGGTAATGGTGGTATAACCAGCCAACACAATATCCAAAACCCAGCTTTAAAGCAAATTATTAGCTTACATGAGATTTCTCTAACATAGCCTATGTTATCTTTAAAAATAGAGGGTTAGAAAACTCTTGAAAGAAAAGGGATGTTTAATAAAAGAAATTTGAAATTTAATATATAATTAAATTATAAGAGGTTAATAAATGATAGTATTAATTTATAGTTATGCCATGTTAATTAATTATTAACGATATAAAAACAAAGAGATGTATGTAACTCTCACCTTTGTTGACTTGACTTTTTATTAATGATGGTATTAATTGATAAATGAATACCTTTGTCATGATCGTAACCGCCAGTCCTGTTTTCCCGTTCGTAACCGGTTTTCTCCGGCGGAAGCCATAGGAACCGATTTATTGTTAATGATGATGACAACCGTGATTTCCGTGAAATCATTAAGGTATGTATGTTTTATATAACTATCTAAACGATGATTATTATTATTATTATTCAAAACAAATTTGATATACTTTATGAATAAACCAACTCATTATGGATAATTATTCTATTCAATGCTAAGATAAAAAAAAAATTTATATGATATGGTGCTATTAATTCTAAGCATATTCTTAAAACTTGTAACAGAAGACATAAATCGTAGTTATATCTTATCATTATTTCTACCTTACACACACCATTAAGAACGTTTTAAAAGAAATAATAACTGATGGAGCATTTAATAATTAATTTCACAATAAAGTAAAATATATTATGCAAGACTAGGTTAAAATTATATCCTGGAAAATAGAATTTCCTGGTAACGTCACCAACGGTTTTGCCAACGAATTCATCGAAACCGACTCGTTCCAAAATCCTTTTTTTTAATCATACCACTATAGTTTTACGTGTATGTTCAACCTCTAAAAAAATTCATGTGGGGATTTCATAGATTTGATTTCTGGATATCTTAGATTTGTATTCTATGATTCTATCTTCTTGACTTTTAGTTTCTAACTAGAAAAATAACCCGCCGCGATGCGGCGGGAGCTAGATTTATATTTACATTAAGCTAGTTGTCATTAAGTTACATCCATTAAGTTAGAACATCAGCTGCAACCAATAGTTTGTGCCTATTATTGTCGCAACTTAGACCATCCCCAATAGCTTGTTTTTATAGGTTGTTTTTTGCCATTTTTCCACCTCATCAATTTGTTGCTATTGTGGAATTCATTTTTTTCTCCATGTTTTTGAGATTCATATTTGCTGAAGAACACATATTTGAGATGCCTTTTGTCAGGTGGTGGGGCCAAAGGGTGGGGGGTTGGGTGATAAATTAAAAAAAAAACTTTAAATATATAAAGGTGGTGATGATGTGGCAATGTTTTTATGTGTTTTTGTGTTTTCTTATTGGGTGGGTTTTTGATGTTTTTGAAGGGTGAGTGTTTTTCTGATGTGGCAGCTGATTGGACATGTTTTTAGGTGTTTTTAAGGGACCTTATTGTGGATGCTCTTAGTAACGGATTCTTTTTAGCATCAAATTATATCAACCTTGGACTCAAAATATAATTTAGCGGATGTATTAACGGATTCTGTCTAGACTGTAATTGAGCTATTATTCAATTGTTTTTGTATTACATAGTGTTAGTGTGTTTCTATCAAAATCACTAATTGATCCAAAAATCTTGATTTACAACTGTGTATCAAACAAACGTTCGATCACCGACGACATCCTTGATGTTCAATCACTGACGACATCCTTGATCTTCGTGGTGAAATCATCAATGCCCAACGTTCCCAGCTCGCCACCAAACCAAGATCTAACTGTAACACTCTCCGTCTCAACCTCCTTGGGTAACCCAAAAAACCGACCTACAAACGACGAAAAATAACAAATGTGTCCAGCACCATTAACTTCTCCTGCAGACATGATTGAGCAAACATTTTACTGCAAGAAAAAACTCATTGACGTGTACCAGCTACTCATACGCGACTCACGTACTGCCCTTGTTATAAACCACAATAGTTCAAACCACATCAACTTCCTTATATTAACACTACAATACAACAGGCCAGTATTAGATAAACATAAACCAATACATTTCGTATGATATCTCTGGTAGACTTTGCAATTTTTCCTTTCATCAATTATTGTCAAGTTGAATTATGCTTTTTCATAAGGATATAATTAAAAAAATTCATTAATATAATAACTTAAAGATACCAGATCTCCTTAGAAATCTCAGCTTGTATGTTCAATCTGACGAGGCCATCCAAAGATAAATCAGGGTAAGAATGTGCATTACTTTTGAGGTCGAATAAACCAATTTTTGACCTCAAAATGACATATTCTTTTAAGTTTTGGATAAAATCTTAAATAAGTCAATCAACCCTTATAGCATATATGGCACAAAGATTGGTTTGCTGTAGCTTTTGTAGCAAAAACTACATTAACTTTCAAATTAAAAATGTAAACTTTTGACTTCAAAGAGTCAAGCATTTATCCATATCTTACTTCCAGCCAGCGAAAACATTATTGAATATAACACAGTTAGGCTTCATTCAATATTATAAGGCTTAGAGTGGTTAACCACCATGGCTGCAATGGAGGTTCCAGGTAACCACCAAGCATAAGTTTAGAAGAGTGCAAGGCAACCTAAAAGCTTCAAACAATCGTTAACAAACTAAAAAATATAAACGCAACAAAATAATAAACACAACGCCTACAATAGCTTTGTTGTACCGTAATATTCTATTTTTTAATTAATACAATGTGGGAGACGATAAACATTAAAAATACATTTGAGATGAATTTCAACCATTTGACATGTTCTCTTTGAACTTACCTTTTTTACTTGACCCACTACTCCACTACAGATAAACCACAACCTAAATCAGCCTACTTTGAAATTTATGGATATATATTTCGAACTCTAGAATACATTGCCTATATTCCGATTGGTTTTAATAAAAGGACTATTCTGTTATGCTTTTTCGCTTGTCTTAGTAGATAGGTTGCATAAGTTCTAGCTGATGCTATAAGCCACAGGATCACAAAACCTTAAATATTAATTAATTACCTTAAAGAAATGATTATCATCAATGGAGTAGCCTAACACATAACCGGAGGCAGCACAATCAAGATCTTTAACATGTCATCTAGGGATGAGATCGGTACCGAAAATGCCGATGCCAAAATTGAGGAAAAGTGGGTACCGAATATATCCGTTTGGTACCGGTTTTTCGGTGCATTACCACATTGGTACTGCTTTGGTGTTTTCCATTTTTTTTACCTAATCTTCATTAGCGATTGATACGAACCATTAGATTACAAATAAGTTTAACTGATACTATTTTAAAAACAATTGAATAATCAAGATCTATAATTTGGTTTAAATTTTCATACTATATTTTCACATAATTGCTCATACTCCATAGACCTGTCACCTAAAGTAAAATTATAAAAGAAATGAAGAGATACAGAACAAAGAAGTCAAAGCCAAATTTTAAAGCAAGTATTGAAGATCAAATATAAGTACACAAGATGAGCTATAAATAACATATTAACAAAATACGATAAGAATCTTGACTTACATTGGGGTTGTGTCGGGTACGTTGTTTCCTTAGCAAACCTAGGCTCCATCTCCCTCACAAACCCATATATAAACCTGACCCGGCTCACATCCAAATACAAGAGACATTCAGTGTACCTCTTCCACAGAACTTTCGGGTGGGTCCGTCTCCAATTCACTATTCACCACCGCCACATCATCGCCGGTGGCGGGCGTCGTTGATAGAGTTGAGTGAACATCACGCGCCACCGAGTGGGTTAAAAGAGTGTTGATACAACTTCATATGGCAAATCAAATATCAAAAGAAATCTTTGAATCACATCGGAGTGGCCTATTAAAATACATGATTCTGGTTACCCACGTTCATCCTCAAAAACAGGAGTTTACAACATACAAGTTACAACCACTGAAAAACTTCTCCTTCTAGAAGAATTGGGTTAATTTACACGGCTGAGAGCTCATCTCAGCTTGATCAAACGGTCACTATTAAGTCAAATTCAGTTATTTTTTAAGGGTAACATAAGCATATATAATTTCTTTGTAAAGACGACAAAGTGGCTCGTTTTTACTGAATACTAATAGAATCGAACCTTACCTGAGTTTGGCAGGAACTATACCAGAAGACATCGCGGAACCCTAATTTTTGTCTCCACCGCCACTTCTCAACAAAAGAAACACCATCGTCTTCCCGACCATCACTACCACCATCGCTTCTCAACAAAAGATACACCATCGTCTTCATCATGGCCGGCCATCACTACCGTTGTCGGCTCCTTCGGCGGAGAACCCTAGAGGAATGGATAAGGACATGAGAGACAAGACATAAGGGAGTTTTAAGAAAAGGAAGAGGTTGTCACAGTTGTCAACTGAACCACCGCCTCTTACCACCACCATCGTCTATCAAACCCTAGCACCACCACTGTTGTTTGTTTCTCCAACCCGACACCACCTAGACCACCACTGTTGTAGCTCCATCTAAAGGCAACATGGCTCCGCCATCACCGGCGACTGGAACCCATCAGATCCTTTTTCTTTGCTGCTCTCTCTCTACTTTCTCACAGACTCTTACTTTCTCTCTCTAACGCTGTGTTCCCGAGTTAAAAATCCCTCCCTTTCCCTCCCCTCCCCTCCATGTCTTTCCAAATTGGAAAGACTATTTTCAGGCAAAAAAAACCCCATTTTCCCTCCCCTCCCTCTGTTAAGTGGATCTCTGGAACACCATTTTCCCTCCCCTCCCCTCCCCCTATTAAGTAGATCTCTGAAACACAGTGTAAAGTTTGCATCTCCTTTTCTTTTATGTCTCTCCACAATTGTTACAAGTAGGTCAAGTAGTACATGACTTTAAGCAGTGTGTACAGCCTTTAATGCATGAGACATCAACCAAGCTTGATGTACAACCTTTAATGCAACAAAATGTTGCAAATTAGAGTGTTATATAATTTGCATACTCTTCATGGTCGGAAACCAAAAATTAAGTCGCAGAACTATAACGGTAAATTTATATCATGTATATCCATATATGTAGGATATACATATTACGCATTTAATCACGGAGAAGGTTCGAATTGTTACCTCAATTGATGGATACAGCCGACCTCTGCTTGTTGGGTAGAGGCAAAATCAAAAGGAAAATGCAACACATGATCTAGTTTTTCAATAACATGCATGGTAATTTTCTGAATATCCATTGATATCCTCATCTTACTCGTACCAATAGATGGATAAAGAGGTTGACATGTTTGAATAGATATGTTATCGAAAACATAACAAATTAGAAGGGAGTGGAGAGTCTTTACAGAAGAATTAATGGAAATGGTTAGAGCTTTGTGCTGATAACGTGTTATGAACAAGAGAGAAATATAGGGAGAAAATATGATTCAATCTCATCATTCATCTGAGATATACATAGTATATATAAACTAATACAATAGAATCCCTAAAAGGCTAAAGCCCATAAACATTGGGTTGGACCATAAAACGGTTGCATTCATAACATTTCTCTTTATTTTTTAATTTTACCATATGTTATAATCCTATTGGTTTATACCCTTTCTATCCAAATTAAACTTCCTATTGCATGTGAAACATACCAAAAAGAAAAGAATATAAACTAAAATAAAAATAAGAGTAATTATTTATATAATTATCTATATAACAAATACAAACTTTCATTAACAGTCTATATAACAAATACATACTTTCGTGAACAGTGTTTTATTTTTTTCCTTGCTTTGCTTTTTGACTTTTTTTTTTTCCTTTTGTCTTTTTATAGTTTAACTCATAGCTTTTAGCAATGACACTTGCAATCCCTTAACATTTTTAAGACTTTGTAATTGAGTTTTACGTGTTTGTTTTTATGTGTGTGCCGATACAAATTCAAATTCGTCTACGTTTTGACGTAAATTTTAATTTTCCTCGAAAATGAGTTGGGTCAAAGATAATACGTTTTCGTGATTATTTTTGTGTATGTTTTTAGTTGGTCTACGTTCTGACATAAATTTTGTTCAAAAACGAGTCGGGTCAAATATAATACGTTTTCATTAGACGATATAAATCCGAGTCATTTTACGTTTCGATGCCGCCACAACGTGCTGCACCATTTGTTTAACTTAAAAAAACACTAATTTTCCTAAATTTGGGTCATGTATGTTTCAGTTGGTCTACGTTTTGACGTAAATTACAATTAGCAAGTTGTGTAAATAGTGCTTTCATCCTATTGGCTTTTTTGTTTTAAGTTTTTCTTCTAGACTTTATTATTTTATATATTTACTTTTCTTTATGTACAATGTTTTAGTTTTAGGTTTCTTTTTCATTAAAGTTATATTTCAGATAACGTTTACGTTTCCATTTACAATTCATTTGAAATCAGTCTGTTCCGCTGTCCAATTTAAATTTGTTTGGATTTCGGTCGATGTAAAACATGTGTCAATATTCTTTTTGAACATATTTCTATTGGGTTGCTATACTGAACCAAATTTTTTTTGACCGAAACCCAGCAGCGTAGCACGGGTTATGGTTGCAAAAGTCGCTAGGCGCTCCCTAGTCGGATTCGGGAGTACTCGGGAAGTACTCGGCTTAGGCGGAGATTACTCGGGGAGTAATTCGCCTGGGAGAACAGTACTGGTGCCTCGGCAGCCTACCTTGTAGCGAGTACTCGGAGAGTACTCGGAGCCTACGCGGGACTTTTACAACCATGGCACGGGTAATGTTACTAGTAGGGGTGTGCAAAATTTGTTTCGAATTCGAAAAATTAGAAATTCGTTTAAATTCGATTCGATTATGAAGAATTCGTTTCGATTATAAGAATTCGAATTCGAATTCGATACAATTCGAGTCAAGTAAATCGAATACGAATTTATAATTTCAAATTCGATTCGATTCGAAATTCGAATAAAAATTTTACATTTTTATTTATTATTTTTATATATAATACATATATAACTTTTATTAGGCTATACTATAAATTATTTTCAATTTTTTTTCCAAGTATTAAAATTACCCATTACCAAACCCACTACATAGCTCATTACTAAAACCTAAGTAACAAATCTATCAATAGATTTCTAAGCGTAAAAATATTAACTTGTAATGTGGAGTGGTTATTCCTGACTTCTCGTTTTGAATTTTAGACTTGTGGTACTTTATTTAGAACTTTTTAAGTTGATTTCGTGCTTTATGGCTGCTTTAAAATTTATGTTTCATTTTGAAAGTTTTTTACATGTTTTTTAAGAATCTGAATTAAATCGAATTTATTCGAATTCGATTCAAATTCGAATTTTTAATCGAATACAAATCGAATACGAATTTGGTTTTTTTATTCGAATACGAATTCGAATCGAATTCGGTAGGTTTTAATCGAATACGAATTAAGGAAAAATAAAAATTATTCGAATAATTCGAAAATTCGATATTACTAGTTAATTGACATTGAAAAAAATGAATTCAAGTGAAAGCCTCTTTGATTACATTACATCCATATATGTTGTCTTGCCTGTACCTGTACTCTTTCTTCTTCCTCCCCAATTTTCAAATCCCAACCATCCATCCTGAAACTCATCAATTCAATTCTCACATTCATCTATGGAGGACACCGAAGAAGAAGTACTGCTCAGTGATGATCAGAAACTCGATATTGCCAAATGGTTTCTCCTCAACTCTCCACCTGGTGAAATCCAATACGTTGCCAAAGGTCTCACTTATCTCCACTTACTTCTCCTTTTAGATGCGTATGCTTCTGATATTGTTTACGGATTTTGCAGACCTCAAGTCACTTCTCAACGATGAGGATGTCTATCGAAGAGCGGCTGCAGAAGCCTTTCCTCTTTACAACAAATCGAATATCATTTCTCTCCACTTTCCAAATCGAAGCGGTGAGGTATGATTTGTTGTTTATTTACAGTTGATTGATGATGTGATGTTCTCTGTTTTGACCTACTACAATTTAGGTTTTGTTTTATATTAGAGTTGCAAATGGCCGTTAGGGTTTGGTTTACTTGATCTGTTGCTAGTTAGCTGCATGTTAGGTTTATAGGTTATTAATTATGAGGACAGTTTTACTGATTAACAAGTTAGAAATCTAGTTTTATAGTTTGGTTTCATTTCTTATTTGATTTTTCGTCGATACGATATATTGCGCTAGCGGATATTTGCTTTATCTGTGGTTGTGTAACTTCCTATATCAGATCTATGTGTTGGTTGACTTGAAATTTACCTGTCGATTGAGAGTTTTTTTGAGGCAAAATGGTTGTATGTGCAAATCTGCTTATGTTACTATTGGGTAGGTGTAGGATATTTACTGATTTAGAGCTCTCAACCATGTTTAAATCTCTCTTTTCTTCTCTGTGGGTGTTTCTGCAGGTGCTGGTATCGTCGTTTAGTGAGATTAGTGAGGATGAGTATCTTGATCCTAGGACTGCACAGGTGGGAAAGGTTGACCATGTCCGGCAAGTAAGTTTAACAAGCTGGTGATTGGTCTCTTTAGCCTTCTTTATGTACCTATATGTGGGCGAAAAGAAATTAAACTGTATTAGTTTCAAGGCACATTGCTGGAACAGTTTAAGAATACTAGAGCTGTCAAATAACGATTGGTCATATACAAGGAAATATTTCTTTCTTCTACAATCAGATGCCTCTGTTTGGTGTTGTTCAGATACTTGGATTTTATTATGGGTTTATTGGATTAAGTAGGAGTTCTAAACTTCTGATATGTAAGAAAGAGTGTTTTCGAATAGAAGCTTAAATATGTCCAACACGAAACAACTAGAGTTCTCAAGGTCAAAATCAAGTTTAGTTTTTATGCTACAATTTGACCGTCATCATTACACTGACTAGTAAATACACAAACCAAGTCGTGAGTTATTCCAGAGAATTGTAACTGCATATTAAGAGTAAATATTAAGCCCTTATTTTACATGGGTTCTGGAGAAATTCTTATTAGATTGATGAGTTCTTTTCTAAGAAATCCAATTATCCAAAGATGAATTATGTACTTTGTGAAAGTGAAACTTTAATGTACCATGAGAGGCAACACATTGTGTGGCAAGAAATTGCTGATTTATTGACATTGAATTGATTGCTTTGCTCAGAATATAAACTTAGCTCTAGTGTTTGAAAACACTACTGATAAGATAAAAGTATTGACTTTAATCCTACCCTAAATCCCTTAATGTGGCATGATATGTTACACCCAAAGCATAAACTATTAAATTGTAAATGTGTATTGCTTTGTTATTTGGTATCAGTTTTAGTTCGATCAGTTTAGGATATAGAACTAATCTATCTACTTGCTTCTGTCATTGTTAATCTGGGCTTTCTATATTCATTTGAATTTATATGAAAATACGAAATGTTGCATTTGTTTAGATTTGTACAACAATGAGACCAGCTACAGACGAAGAGCTTCCATCCCCTTACATAGAAGAGTATCGGTAATATTTTTCTCTAGATATCCTTTAGTTTTAAACCAACTTTGTAGAATGTGACTATCATAGCTGACTTACAGTTGTAATATATACTTTACAGATGTGCTTTGGATGCTGAAATTTCCAAGTATGTTGAAGAGGCTTATCCAAAAGGCGTCTTTTCGGTTTACTGTACAAATGGGAAAGATGCTGAAGATTGTGGGTCCGATTTTGAGCTTGTTGTGGTGATTACAGCCACTCGACATAGTCCACAGAATTTTTGGTTAGCAAACTTAATCTATACCTTATAAGTTATAATACAATATCTTTTCCTTTCTTTAATTTAATCTTCTATGCTGGTTTGTCACATTTCAAAATTTGCGTATTTTGTTGACCCTTATCAGTAATGGAAGTTGGGTCTCAATATGGAACATCGAGTTTAAGGATGAACTGCAAACTGTGGAAGTCAGAGGAAAATTGCAGGCACTTGCTCAAACTCAAAGATAACTTTTGTATTGTGTATAAACTATAAAGGATATAGCTTATTGTTTATCTCGAATATTCAGGTGACTGCTCATTATTTTGAAGAAGGGAATGTTCAGCTAGACGCGAAGCATGAATGCAGGGATTCAACTATCTTTCAGGTTACAAACCTAACTCAACTAAACTCACTTCCCAGTATATCACAATCAGTAATTTTGGGGTAACAGATCAAACGGGTAACTATTGGTGCGAGTTGGGTCTGGTTGGTTTGACCTACAGAACACTTATTCTCTTTCCTTTAATTGAGTTTACAAATAGTTTTTGTTTAAATATGATATGAAAAACTAAATTACTATAATCTTGAGATATTATTTAGAGACAAGGTATAACCCATATCGACCTGTTAACCGATAAATATAACACATAAAATTACCCATTGGGGCGTTTTAATGAACCCATATATGCCAAATACCCAACCAATATTACCTGTCCATTTTCCACCTGTATTGGAGACATAAAACTTAAGCTTACAAAATATTCAATCTTATAAATTAGTCCAATGAAATCCTGTCATATGGCTGATCTGTGTTGTATACTCCCAGTCACCAGATGATTCTGCTGATTCATTGATGAACATTATTCGCCACCATGAAACAGAATACCTGACTTCCCTGCAGGTTTGGTGTTTCATACACTCTTTTATGAGTCCTTAAACGTTTTAATGTAGATTTATATGCTAACATTTTATCAATGACAGGCATCTTATTCTAATTTGCCAGATTCCACATTCAAGGTACTTCATTTCTTCTCTATAACGAATAATGCTAAGACCCTTTTTAATTCCATAATGGTCTGAAAAACAATTAGCTAAGATACCTGGTTTTAGGGTTTTACCTTGATTTAAGCTAATTAATATATGCATCGAATAATAACCACACATGATATAAACAATGGGGATTGACGGATGCTGTGAATGCAGGAGCTGAGAAGGAAGCTGCCTGTTACTCGTACATTGTTCCCATGGCACAGCACCCTGCAATTTAGCCTCACAAGAGATCTCGAAAAAGAACTTGGAATTGAAAAATAGGTAATTTTCTTCAAAACCTATCATGACATACATTCTTTGAGCCTGAATCTGATAAGTGTGAGGGGAAAGCTGTTACTTGGTCTAGATTGTTCCCTGAAACCGTTGCCTGTTGCTGGATGATTCAATGTTTTGCTTTACTTTAATCATTTGCCTTTGTTCATATCGTTTGGCTCCATCGCCCCAAACATTGAGTAAGAAATGATCATTTGTTATGCACATGTTGTTTAGATACTCCGGATGACTCAATGTTTTGTTGTAAGAAAATGTCTTGTAACATTCAGATTCATTATACTTTTATAATTTTTTTTTATGGTAACTACAAGTTTTTAAATGGTCTTTTTATATTGTATCTTGAAGAACTCTTTCTTCAAGTAAAACGGTTTTCATTTTATTATGTTTTACAGTACAGGAGAAGCAAAGTAACTAATTATAATATAGAGTTAATTAAACAACAGTCTATATGGTCATGACTCTAGTCACACTTACTGGGTTTAGACCGTGGGGTATGGTGGGGCTTGGGTTGGGGGCATGAGTTGACACGTGGAGTTCGAGCCCTCCCACCGCCTAGTGATGTGTCTGTGGTGTATGGCGGGGCGTGGGTGCACCGCGTGGGTTGGCAGGTTATTAAAAATATATATATATATATATATAAAATTTAAAACCCAAGGCGAATAGGAGGCCGCCACATCAAACCCAAGCCCGCCCCATGCCCGGCTTCAAACCCAAGCCCCAAGGGTCACGCCCCAACCCAAGCCCCATACCCCATAGTCTTAAGCATAAAAAAATTGCTTCTTTGGGTAATGTGAAATGATGATGAAAATGGGGATTTCATCTACTCTGGAATGCCGGAGGTGTAGTGAGGACTGCGGTGTTACAACCTATTGTGAACGTGAGAAAGAGAAGAGAGGGAAAGAAGAGAGAGAGAGAGAGAGAAGTCGAAGTGTACGTTAGGGAGTGCAAACTCACACACTCTAAACAACATTTGCTCACAATGGGACTTTAATCCTCACTACTTTGATAGAAACATCGTTTCAACACCTTGGTACCATTAGGTTACATGGTGTTCAATTAATATTACATGTATAACATTTTTTTTGAACGGTTAACTAAATCACTGGATAAGTATCATGGAATGCCCTCAATCGAGCAAAGGCATTCCCTCTTCCATAACGGTCAGAGTTGGATGCATACCCGAGCCACCAAGCCACTAGTTCTTGGGAAAACCTGCCCGCCAGAAGGCCCATTGCGGCAAAACTTGGTTTGGCTCAGTTTCGAACTGGCGACCTCCAGAGAGGCCTAGTTCTAACCTTTATTGCCATCACCAATGTCCTTCAAAGTGATGCTAGTGGGAGTTGAACTTGAGACCTTAACGAGAGAAACCAAGTGACTAACCACTAGATCAACTTGTCAGGACATTACATGTATAACATTAGTTGTTTGTTTCTTAATTAGTCGAATCAATATAAGTTAATGGTTTATGTCTACCAAGCTTTGATTTGACGTAGGGAGCGATGGCTAAACATCCTGAGTGACTTGCAAAAACCTCTTCTGCCATGAGACCTCTCTCTTACTTCCTCGTATATCTACGTACTTCTTCAATGCCGTTTCATTTCGTGTGTAACACTTGTTGGAATGTGCAATATATCTCAACAACGTCTCCATACTTGGTCCTCTAATTCCTCTCATTCATCTTTAAGACATAACCCGAATACGTTAGGAATGCTAAAAGTTTTTATGTGGTAATCGAGAACAACCAAGCACCTTCTAACTTAGATGTCTATAAAGTCACTAAATGCATGAATATGTACACTCATGTTGATGTTTTTTTAACCATCAATGAATTGTCCAAATGGACTACTAGCGAAATTCACCAAATCGGGATACACTCGTCTCCGAAAAGGAAAAAACCCTCACTTAAGGCTGAAGCTCGTGAACACTCGCCCGAAGTCACGGCAATGCGGTGAGGTAAAACCCGCTTAGTCTCCCATCATCATTAGGTACCGCAAAAACTAACAGAAAGGGCAGGAATCAAACGTGGGTCACTTAGGACATCAGATCTCTCTCTTACCACTCTACCATCAGCTCATTGGCTGATGCTTTTATTCTTTTTTATTTTGTTTGTTATAATGGACAAGATATTATACAGTCCCTTTTTATCATGTTGAAACACTTTGTGTTGGGTGCCTTAAGGATCTGGAGCAAAGAGCTACCAAAATATAAAACAAAACACTCTTAGTCTTGTCGCGGTTCTTTTTTTTTTTTCTCTTTGTGGCACGACTGCGGTTTATGTGCATTGGGATAGTTTAGATATTTAAGTGAGAATCAAATGTGCCACTTTCGGGTTTTATTGCATTTCAACCCTCTAACCCCCTCCGACCTTTGCATTTTGGTTAGGGTGGACATAGTTCAGTTTCATTAGGTTATTGGTTAACACCGAACCTATAACCGATTTTTAGTTTTTAGATTTCTATAATCATTTGGAATCTATTATAAATAGTTTGGTTAATTCAGTTATTGAAAAAGATAGTTCCACTGGACATAGATAGATTTAAACTACTAAATTATTTATTAAAACAAAAAATATAACATACATATAACATGTTTATGAAAGAAATAAAAATAAAATATACTAGTGAATTAAGATGGGTCACGTGACATGCACGTGTCGTAGGGTTTTAAGCTGTACGAAAGGTTTTTGCTAGCGTTCGTCTAGCTTCATCACCGAAGTAATGACCGAACAGACACCGTAAACCGCCTCCACTCCACCATGAAACACCTTTCCTCCATAACCGTCTTCCTTACCTCCTCTTCACGCTCCCTTTTCCGCCGTACACCTTTCTTCTTCAATCCCGAACATGAAACAGCACTCGTCGGAATCTCCCATTTCTCAACCTCGTCATCACCAGACTCCTACCATTCACATTCAAGAAGAAATTCAGAGGATGTTAGAAACGTTAGGGTTTCTGTTTGGTGGGACTTCGAGAACTGTCAAGTACCGTGTAACGTTAATGTCTATAAAGTTACTCACTTTATTACCTCTGCTGTTAGATCAGTCGGTATCAAAGGACCTATTCAGATCACGGCGTTTGGTGACGTTGTTCAGTTGTCTAGGTCTAATCAGGAGGCTTTGTCTTCCACTGGGATCAACCTTACGCATATTCCTAATGGTTCTTCTTTATCCTTTTTTGTTATCTGTTAATTGTGTTTACAAATTAGGCCCAAATGTTGTAATTATGTTTTTGAATTTGATGAGATGAGTGGAGGAAGATTGATTTGGCAGCTTTTTTGTAGGACTGGCAGGAGATATCTGTATTGTATAAGAGACACGATTAAACCTGTTTATACGGATAAAGTACACTACTTGGTTTTTTTACTTTTTTATAAATAAATAGAATTAGGAGGCTACGATCAATCATCTCTTCTCCTTGGTACATAAAACATACAACTGTGTTATAGACATGAGATATAAAGTAGTTAAACAAGTTGTATTCATGTTTCATACTTATGTTATTCGCGTCGTTAGAGACCTGTTAAACCCGATAAGACACGATTTGCCAGCCCTACTTTTTTTGTACTTGAGGTAGTGAATTTAGGATGAATTGGTGCAATATGTTTATGATGTTATAGACAACACCGTTTCTTATGTTCTAATGGCTGATCTTATCATGTGTATGTGCAACATGTATACTTGTTTTAGAAAGCGCGAGGGTCTAAAATTGAGGCGCGAAGGGCCAAGTGCGAAAGCATATCGCTTTTCGTATGCGACACTCAGTTTGTTATATAATATATTTTTTATATATTTTCTATAGGTTTTCTGCATCAGTGGCCCAATATCTAGACACAAATAAGCTTTATGTATGTTTTAGTTTATAAATTACCTACACTTAGAACCTAAAAAGGCTGTTGTACAACACCCTGCTGCACAAAAAGAAGTCGGCGCGTGCCCCTAGGTCGCCGTATGCCAATTCTTTCCTAGAAAGCGCGCCTCCCATGCGCTTTGTGCAAACCTTGTGCTTCATGTAGGCTAAAGCGATGACCCATGCGCCAGATGCCTTGCTCCTCTGGCACGTTTTCTTTTAAAACCGAGCTTGTATAAGAGTCATGTTAGAGTTATTTGCCTTAGAATTACTTCTCAATCAGGCGTTTCTGTGAAACGTCATAAGATCATGTGATAGAACCCAGAAATCTAACAAACGTAACTGATAGATTTAACTGCTGGAAACTTAAATATTATAAGATAGAAGACCCGATTCGAGATGGGTTTATCTCCAAGAACAAAGGTATAGATACCCAATTTAGATAACGTAAACATTGACAATTCTCAAAACTAGAACAAGAGATATTAATAAACATAAATAGAGATAACTGCTCCTAAACTTCAGCTACACGTTTACCCACCAGCCCTAATTCTCATTAACTGCTTTCTTGACTGGGCCCTTGACTGGGAATGGGCTGCAATTGAGTTAAGGGTCCAGTTGTGTTTATTGGGTTCTGTTGGAATCGTATCATCATGACTTCTAAGTTCTAATTTTGATAGTAAATTCAACTTAAAGGTGTTCATTACTCATTAGGCAACTCATTTAACAAGGATCAGCACATATAGTTTAATATGGTTCATGACTTACAATATGTAACAGAATAACTGCGACTGTCAATTGCTGGATGAACTGGTTACAGAATTTATTTTCACTTCCACTTTTAGATTTAGATATCGTATTCTAATTTGAAGTGTTTGTTTTCTATTGTTTCATACAGGGGGCAAGAACAGTGCAGATAGGTCTCTTCTAGTGGACCTTATGTATTGGGTTTCTCAAAATCCACCACCCGCTCATCTTTTTCTAATATCCGGGGACAGAGACTTTGCTAGCACCTTACACCGCTTACGAATGAACAATTACAACGTGTTGCTTGCTAGTACCGATAACGCTCCCGCAGTTCTTTGTAGTGCTGCAAGCATCATGTGGCAGTGGACTTCATTGGTCAAAGGGGAAAATCTAACTGGAAGGTATTTCAACCAACCTCCAGATGGTTCTTACGCTTCATGGTACGGCCATTACAGAGTTCCTCTTGAAGACCCTTTTGCAGTTTGCAACCACGTTTATAACCAAACTTCATCTGTGCAATCAGATGAAACTTCTAATTCAAATTCTAATTCCGACAATATTCGTCCGATTCCTAAACCAGTTATGAATGCGATACGTAATACATTGAACTCATATCCTAAAGGGATCTCAATCACAGAACTTCGATCTGAATTGGGGAAGAGTAATATTACAATCCATAAGGATTGGTATGGTCATAAGAAGTTCTCCGCTTTTCTCATGGCCATGCCAAATTTGTTGCGACTTCAATCTCAGAAGGATGGTCAACATATCGTACATGGAATTAGCCCAAAAAGTAACGGTCCTGATACAGTTTCTGGTCCCGGTACTATAAAAGATTCAACGGACTCGGTTCCAGTTGTTACTTTGAAGGAAGATGTTGCTAACAGGGAAATATTCTCAGCTTCTTCCAAGTTAGATAATGAAAATAACTCTACAGAGTCACAAGCACTTCCACTAAAAGAGGTACAGCCGCCACAACAAGTTTTGGAACAGCCGCCTGTTGTTGAGAAGTTGGAGAAGGTTGAAGTCAACGTCGGTCAAGTGTGTCCAGCAAAGATATATAGAGCTGAACCTGAAGTGGGATATTTGAAGTCTTTGTGGAGGAAATGGTTTAGAGGTAATGATGATAATGATTGTTTTACTACGCAGAATAGCACTGGTGCAGTAAACGTTGATGGGAACTGTTCGGTTTCAAAAGATCAATCGTCTGAGGAGGGGAAAGTATCCCGATCTTCTTTATTGACTAGTGAAGTTGTTCAAGATGCAAAAATTGGTGGAAAATCTACAGAAGTTGCGGATAAAGTTAGCAAGCCTCGTGGCATCTTTAGTCAGATTGCGGGATGGTGTAAATTTTGGGAAAGTGATAAGAACGCTGATGATCTGAAGGCAGAATCAAGGATAACTGATGAAGAGGTATCGAGATATTCCGAGATGAAGGAAATCTTCACGGAATCTTTTTGGAATGACGTGTTGGCTTTCTTAGAAAGCTCCAAAGGTTCAGCCTCAATTTTGCAGTCTAAGACCAGGTTCATGCTTCTCTTATATCTTCTCTCTATATGTATATGTATGTATGGGCGTTCAGCAATTCTAGGTAAAGAACTGCGAGAGTTTTGTAAACACTTTTATCTATTAACTGTGATACATATGGCGGTTATGTAAGTGCATAACCGCCTCTCTGGCAGTTCTCTACTTAAAATTGGTTTTGTATTGAACCAGTGTGTGTGTTGTTCGAGCGATCAGTTAAGAACCATGTATAAGTTGAGAAGTGCGAGAACCACATTTTATATGGTACCTGGGGCTTAATATGCTGGAAATATTTACTAGAGTGAGGAGAGAGAAATAAAAACGTTGACAATCTTGCCCTTTTTATTTAATAAAAAATGATCAACTAGTAACCCACAATTAAAGGATCATGTACAAGTGCGTATGTGGTTCTCAACTTATTTATGGGTTTTTAACTGATCACGCTCACATATAAACATATTTTATGACCGTTAAAGACAGGGTTAACTCAAGTTGTACCGTCTTCATGTATGTTAATGCATATTTGTGTGTCCGTTACTGTGCGAAGAGGCTAGATAGAGTGTGTGTTGTATATGTTAGATAGATGTAACACATGAGTTTAGTCAACGCATGAGTGTTGCGTTTGACTTGTGGCCATACGTTGATTGTTGTAGAACGTATGTGTCATGCGTTGATGTATGTAAAAACACGTGTCATGCGTTAGTAGCTCCCAACACATGAATAAGACTATATATAGGTGAGTCATGCGTTGTTAGTGATAGGTTTTAGATTGAGAGGAGATCGAACTGCTTGTTCTCTCCTTAGCTTAAAGATGTAAACTTTTTCATGCATTGTTAGTGATAGGTTTTAGATTGAGAGGAGATCGAACTGTGTGTTCTCTCCTTGAGCTTAAAGATGTAAACTTTTTCATGCATTGTTAGTGATAGGTTTTACATTGAGAGGAGATCGAACTGTGTGTTCTCTTCTTGAGCTTAAAGATGTAAACTTTTTCAGTATTAATAAAATAAAATTGTGATGACGCCGTTATGCTGCCGAAATTTTTACCGAATTTGTTTTCTTACTAAAACTTCCGTCTTGAACACGTATATACACTAATCTTTAGGTTACATGATCCGTATCATGTAATTTTAATGCATTTTTTGGTTTCACTTAGGCAGGAGATGGTGCACAACTTCAAGCAATTCGGACCGTCTCAACTTCAATCTTTAACTGAAAAGCATATTTTACACCTCGTGGACGCACTAATTTCCGAGAAAAAATGGGTGGTAGAAAACCCAACCAGGACTTTTCCTTTCAGAATCGTTGGACCTTCTAGAAGCAGCTCGTCCAGCAAACCTTTAAATTCAAAAGGATCTACAAACAACAATGATTCACAAGTGCAAAAACAGGAAACGGGACCGAAAATCTCTCCCAAAAACAGAAGTCAGATATTAAGCGATTGCCAGAAGCTTGTGAATGAGGTCGTTAAAGAACATCCCGAAGGTTTCAAAATTTGCATCTTTAAAAAACTATTCCTTGAAAAGTACGGTTATCATTTGGAAGTTCAACAACTCGGTTACCAGAAGCTTGCAACTCTGCTTCAGATCATGCCAGGGGTGAAGCTAGAATCCAATCATATTTTTCCGTCTGGTGGTTGTTTTCGTTCAAAAGATGCCGATGTATCAAAAAAGGACGATGATATTGATACACAATGGGAAGAACTGGGACCCATTGAACGAATGAAAACCAAGAAAGATGATTTTGAAACCGTTTCGGATAACGATCTGTCTGATTCAGATTCAGAAAGTACTCCAACAGAAGTACAAAACCAAACAAAGGGTAGGAAAGAAGAAAGCTCGTTATTGCAGATACTCGATTCATGGTATAGTAACAAAGAGGATACCACGAGCAGGATAACATCAGACGGGTCTGAGAAACCGCCTTTGTATGATGATGCTGATAAGCAAAAACCTTCAAAACGTTACTCGTTTGTGGCTGATAAACCTGTGGATGGCAATGAAAACTTGATTAATGGCATATTGGGCAGCTTGAAGAAACCAGAAAACAGTTCAGCAGAGTCTAAGTTTCAGGGCTGAATGGTTTCATTACAGAAAGTCATCCTGGCTGGCTGGAATTTTTCATGATTGGGCCATAAGGGTTTCGTTGCAGGTCATCAAGCCTCGAAGATAACGTGTAACCGAATATGATATTTATTATTATGTTGCCATTGTCGCTACACATTTTATGTACTTGTCGCCATTTATGTTCACTCGTGAGAGCCTAATCGTGCAGTATGCACGAAAACATAAAGCGACCCATGTGTCGCGCATGAGAGTTGGGAATTTACTTCATGGCACATTTTGTTTTCGAGGTTTCTAGTAGTGATTCAATGACAGTTGTCCAAAAAGAACAAACACTTGAAAATAAGATACGATGGATCAAACACTCTGGCCAGCTTCAAACAGATATGGTAAATTCTAACAAATCAAAAGATGGAAATTTTGACGGCAGAATATCATGAAAGACTTGGAAAACAATGAAGTTAAAATATCACTAAAATAAGTTTTATGAAATCATAGCATTAAAACACAAATGGATGATGAAAACAAGTTGCAAGATCATGTAGAACATGGAAACCAATATTATCACTAAGAGGATTTCTTTGGACATATTTTGAGATTATTTGTTGAACTACTTAAGAGTTTATAATAGTTTGTATCTTCTATCAAGTAAAAGTGTAAAACAAAATTGGTTAAAAGAATGATTTTTTTTTTTTAAAAAGAGTCATATTCTATTATACATGTCTTAACGAGTCATATTAGATCATAATAAGTCTTATACAGTCTTAATGAGCCATAATGACTCAACTATGTAATCATTAACTTTGATTGACAAACATTGACTATGATTCACAAAACTTTAAGCATGTTTGATCAAAATTGATTATATTATGTTATACATGTCTTATTGTTTTAACAAGTAACCATAATAAATTATAGCGGCAGTATATGACATCTTTGACTATGATTCACCAAGATTGACCATGGTTAACCATGACAGATCAATATTGACTAATATGGATTATTATTAAAGAAGATTTGAACATGTTTGACTATCGTCGATTATGATTTACAAAAATTGACCAAACAAGTGATATTGCATACATTAATTGATGGTTTATTCGCAAAGACAAATTCTCCCAAACACTAAGTTTGGGAGGACAGGTCTCGGGTTCAAGTCTCATAGATGAAAGGTATTAAAAGAAACTTGATGATAAAAAAGATATATATGTTTACATAAAATCTGACGTTTTAATGCACGCAATTTCAAGGAAATATCTATTTCATGTTTGTTAAGGAATTTAAGTGTTTTTTGAAGCTTATAAATTTTAGAAATGATAAGTTTAGTGTTAACAGAAAAAAAAGGTTTAAGAAAAAACCAAAAGGGATTATAATGTGACAACCGGTAATTTACGGCTCTTAATTACGCGATTAACAGGAGATTAACGCAATAATAAATAGTGATTACAGCATAAATCAACTTAATTAGGCCTTTGGAGTGCCTAGGAATGCTTATCCGACTCTACAGTACGCGTATGAAGATTCGCGTGGAATCTGCGGAACAGCAAATGACAACGGACTGATACCGTACGAAATACTGACGACGCCGACAAATATGGATGTTACACGAATATTTTATGCTCATGGAGTTTGGGTCGCGATATCGGGTCTCGTAGAAATTACGGGCCGCTTACACATAAGACGGGCATGTGGGCCCCGGGCCCAAGCCCAAAACTCACAAGCCCAAACTTGCACATAATATATTAGATCGTCCTTTAAAAATCTTATCAAAATCTTATTAAGATTTACGGAAATCTAAACAA
Source organism: Helianthus tuberosus (assembly GCA_030545235.1). NCBI lineage: Eukaryota > Viridiplantae > Streptophyta > Magnoliopsida > Asterales > Asteraceae > Helianthus > Helianthus tuberosus. The sequence continues at coordinate 88,544,819 of CM060405.1, forward strand.
GATTCTCATAATCTTGCAAAATCTCTTCAAAGGATTTTGATTCAAAGAACAAAACTTGAAATAGACATAAAATACACTATGATCTATAAAACCCTTGCCTGCCTTTCCTCTCTCACTCACTCGAACATATGTACAGAACACAAACAACCTTCTGACTTTCATACATACCCACACAAAAACAAAGACACCACATTCAAACAATACACACCACGGAACCGAGCACTCACCCATCCCCTTTCCTCTCGATGGTCGGCAGCGGATGAAGATGAGCCGCCACTCACGGCGGCGGCGGTGGCTCTGATCGACGGCAACACCCACCCCCATATCCCTCGTCTCTTTCATCCTGTCCGACGAGCAGAATCAACCGGCCACCACCACTTTCGGGTGGTGGCGCGCGGCGGTGACCCGACAGAGAAACGGAGAGAGAGAGAGGCTGAGAAGAGAGAAACCGGCGGTCGGCTCGATTACCCGGCGGTTGGTTCGTTTATCCGGTGGTCAATGACAAAAGTCCGGCGGTCCAAGACTTTATCCGACAAGTTTCCGGTAATAATTGGTTCCCCCTTTCTTCCCTTCTTCTCTTCTCTGATTGTTGAAGATGTTCGGTTCGTTCGTGTCCAGATCGTGTTCAGGTTATGTTTGGCTCGGACTTGGTGATGGTTCGGAGTGGGCATGGTTCGAGCTGAGGTTCGGGTTCCGGTTCAGTCGACAAGTCAGCAGGTCACTCGTCATGGATTCAGATTCGGTTCGGTTGACTCAGTCAGTGAGTCGACTCAATCAAGACTCGTCTCAGGTCAACAAGTTCAACTCGGTCAAACTCGGTTAACCGAGTCAACTCAGAGAGTCAACTCAGCCGGTCAACCCGGTTGACTCGGTCAACTGAGTTAGGGTTTCGACATGAGGATTTGGTAAACGGCGCAATTTATTATGTTATATTTTTATATAATTTTAATATTACGTGACTAACGAGCTCGAACCGAACAAATTAACGAAAAGTGATAGTTAAAGAATACTTGGATTTATTTAGTATCTCGTTTATATAAATTGATATTGAATCTTGATTGAATTTTGTTAAAATAACGACAACTTGTGTTGTCGGGGCGTCAAAAAACAGAGGAAACTCTGCCCGTTTTTCGAGAGAATCCGTAAAACAAAACACGTTTTTAATATAAAGACACTTTATATCAAGTGTATAATATTTTCGACGACACTTTACAAACATACGAAAACGGCAAATCTTTATAAAATAAATATATTTTATATATTTATTTCAAACGTCAAACAAAAACAACGATTCTTTTATAAAATAGATATAACTTATCTATTTATTTCAAACATCGTACAACGTGGATTTATTTTTTAAAAAAATAAATAAATATAGTTTTATATTTATTTCAAACTTCGAACTACTCGATGATACTATCGCAAAATAAATATAATATTTTATATTTATTACGAACGCCGAAACGGCATATACATATATTTTGGCAAAAATATACAAGACGCAATATATATAATACAAGTTTATTATATATTACTTTCGTACGAATATTCCTATATACACAGACGACTTCTTGGGGCAACAAAGTTTAACTTAGTCATTTTCATTAAGTTAACTATTTACCGTCAAATCGTTCGATCAACGATTCGGTAGAGCTCGGTGACACGTAGTTTAGTTACCGCTTTTGATTAGAAACTTATAAGATATTCCGTGTTAGGAATATTGTAGAATGCACGTTAGCAAGTCAAGTCTTGGAAACGACATCGCGAAGTCATAATTAGCTAGCTTTGCACAGGAATATTCAGGTGAGTTCATAACCCCAACCTTTTACGGTTTTACATTTTTCTAAATGTTTTCGGGGTGGAAAGACATGCACTTTTTGCAAAGCATACAAGAATTACATATTTCTAAACTATTTTACAAGCAAGTTTTAACTGACACAAATGGTTTACGAAAAGCTTATGTTTTATACCGGTTTTTCAAACAAGCGTTTACACACGAATTCTAGTTTTCTAAACTACGAGAAAATACAAATACAAGAGTATACAAACACATGAGAATTGATACTTGATATGATGAATACAAAAACAAGAAGCGCCCTTGGTGATAACTAGTACCAAGTAGGATGCGTTTGAGGAATGATACGAGAAATAGTGTCACGAATAGGGTACCATAAGCACCATTAATCGTGTACATACTTAGACCGCAGAACAAAAGGTTAGATCTAACGGGTGTCAGGGCAGCCCCACTCTTGGTGACAACTAGAACCAAGTAGTGTTTTTGTGTCTCAGTCGTGAATCGACTATGGAAAAATGCCTATGGTTTGGTGACTTCCTATGTCGTGTCACATGTTAATGGCCTTGCAACCCATTAACAACAAGATACATACAGAATACTTGATTTATATAAGAAAACTAGATACATACAGAATACTTGATTTATACAAGAAAACATGATACATACAAGAATACGTGATTTATACAAGAAAACATGATACATACAAGAATACGTGATTTATACAAGAATACATGATACATACAGAAATACTTGAATTATACAAGATACATACCATGTTTTCATACAAAGTTTCTGTATAACTTGACAAGAAAATGATTTTAAATTCGTTTTCTCAACAATACTTCAAAAACCGGTTATTCAAAAAGATTTATTTCAAATCTTTTACAAACAAACTATGAACTCGCTCAACTTTATGTTGATTTTTCGCATGTTTCTTTCTCAGGTTGCATTTCTAAGATAAGGAACGGTTGGAATAGGAGAACCATGAAGAGTCGAGTACTTAGTGGGCGTTCAATTTCTAAAAGACTTAGCTTATTTGCTTCCGCTGTGCAATGAAGATACCAGTCCAGTCACGCCAATGCTCTGATAATTTCGGGGTGTGACAGATTGGTATTAGAGCTATAGGTTACATCAAATTAGGTTTCTGTAGAGATACCTAGGCTCTAACCTCATATTTCTCTGGGGACTTAGATTATTAAAACGTTGAATACATACAGAACGCCTAAGACTCGAATATGGTCTCCAACCGTTGCCGAAAAACAAACAGTCAAAATTTTGTTTCCACACATACGCTAAAGTGGTGTTTTATACATGGTACACAAAAACAGTCGCATACAGTACACAAAACTCTAAGAGTTTAGGAAACATGCATTTAAGACCTTCGGAAACTTATGTTAAAGGTCATCACGTAGGAACTGCAAATATTAATTCGGGCACACACAATTATACATATTGTCTATGATGTTTTAACTTCCCGAGCAGGCAGCCTACGCATAACGAAACGCTAGCGCACAGGTATACGCGAGACTTAAGCTATACGTCAACGGAGGTTGAAGTACGTCACATGCGACTATCGATCAGGAAGCGGCAGTTGGCGCGCGGTCCTGCAAACGACACGAGTCATGCTAAGGAAAAGACGCAAGTCACCGTATTCCCCCTATTTCAGCTAACGACGAGTACGCTATATTCGACATTCTATGGTAATGTCACCTAACAAACGGTTATCACATGCAACCCCAGGTAAAGTCCTCAAATTTCTTTTATTGAAATTTCGATTTCCACATTTACTGAGTAGATTTTTGTATCTCTACTCCTCTTAATGGTCATTGTGTAACGACCATTTCTTTCAAGCGAATATTCATTTGTTTCATTTCTTGAAAATTCATATGTTACACATGCATCGTTTGTTACGCATGTGGCTTTGTTTCGAATAAAGCGTTTCATTAAAGTTCAAATATTATTTCGCTTGTGACTCAAATGACCCGCATTATTGAAATTGTTGGCTTCTTTGTTCTCAAGTCAACACGTTTTCTTAAGAATTCTTTTCTTTTTCAAGATACATGGCATTTCTTTGTGGCCATGCCGAAAGTTTTCTTGTCAATACATGTAATTATTGTCGGCTTGCGCCGAAAATCAAATTCAATTGTTTGAATTTGTTTTAAACCTCCATCCCCATTTCGAGAGAAGAGTGTTGTTAATATCACTAAGTCTCCTTAACAAAGACCCCCGACATACTTCGGAGACGCGACCCGGTCCCATTTCACCCGATTCATTTTTGTATAGTACTCGATCCTCCCCATAAGAACTTCTGGATTATTGATTCCATTTTATTAATGACCCAATATTTACATTAGTTATACCCTCCCCGAGACAGAACTCCAACGACTACGTCGGGCAGAACCTCGACAACCGTTACGGAGCGCTAGATCAATCGGGCAGCGTATCTAATACGTAACCGGGGGTTATGATACTTACAACGAGGCAGAACTTCGTTATTTTAGTGGGTATAATGCCCGATATTAATTCTACTATTCAGAAATTTGAAAGAAAGCACGAGAATTGAACGAATTCCAACTGACAGCCGAGGCCATCTATTTATAGGTCTGATCGACCAGTTTCTCGCGGCCCACGTAAACCACACAAGGGGCCTTCGCGCCCCGCGACATAGGGTACGTAGGGCCTAGTTTTGATTTGTCACAGACTAGCTTCGACATGGATTGGGACACGTGGCGGCCCAGGGGCGTAGGGCCTAGTTTTGATTTGTCACAGACTAGCTTTGACATGGATTGGGACACGTGGCGGCCCAGGGGCTCGCCTGGTGGTCGAGATGTCGCGCCCCGCGTAGCCCGAAGACAAGGTCTTCACGGCCCGCGAGCGATGCTCAGAAATTGTTTTTATTTTATTTTTAATTATATAAGGTATTTTGGGCCTGGTTTTCGTATACGGGGTATATTTTAAGGCATATAGGGATGTTATAAATATCTTAGGGGTGTCGGAAATAATTTTGGAGGGTTGTTATATCCTCCCCACCTTGTTTTAGAACTCGTCCTCGAGGTCTACTGGAACAGGTGTGGGTATTTCCTCTGCATTTCTGATTCAAGCTCACACGTGTATTCTGGTCCTCTTTTAGAATCCCATTTCACTTTGACTAGAACTAATCTATTGTGTTTGAGATTCTTGACCTTTCTGTCTTCAATTTGTAGCAGTCTTTCTACAAACTTAAGTTTCTCATTTATCTCTATATCCTTAAGAGGCACTACTAGTGATTTATCAGCTAAGCAATTTTTGAGATTACATATATGAAATACATCATGTATTCCTACCATCTCCTCTGGCAGTTGTAGCTGATAAGCTACGGACCCTATTCTTCTAATAATCTCAAAAGGTCCAACATACCTGGGGCTTAGCTTTCCCCTTTTGATGAATCTGACGACTCCTTTCCAAGGAGAGACCTTCAATAACACCTTGTCGCCTACCTGGAATTCCAACGGCTTCCGCCTGTTACCAGCATAACTTTTCTGTCGACCGCGTGCTGCTTTTAGTCGTTCCTTGACTTGAATAATCTTGTCCGTTGTTTCTTGTACTATTTCTGGTGCAGATAGTTGCTTTTCTCCAATCTCTGCCCAACAGACTGGAGTTCGGCACTTACGTCCATAAAGTGCTTCGAATGGTGCAGGATTGATACTAGTATGATAGCTGTTATTGTAGGAAAATTCTATTAATGGTAAGTGATCGTCCCAATTTCCTCCGAAATCAATTACACAAGCTCTAAGCATATTTTCCATTGTCTGAATTGTTCTTTCGCTTTGTCCGTCTGTTTGAGGATGATAAGCGGTGCTTAGATTTAGCTTGGTTCCCATTACTTTTTGGAAACTTGTCCAAAAGTGAGAAGTAAAACGGCTATCTCTATCAGAAACAATTGATAAAGGAATTCCATGTAATGACACTATTTCATTTACATACAATTTGGCTAATTGTTCCATACTGAAAGTTTCCTTCATTGGTAGGAAATGAGCTGACTTAGTTAGCCTGTCTACAATCACCCAGACTGTATCATTACCTTTTCTTGTTTTGGGTAATTTGGTAACAAAATCCATTGTTATCAATTCCCATTTCCAAATCGGCATTTCTAACTGCTGCAATAAACCTGAGGGTTTCTGATGTTCAACTTTAACTTGTGAACATGTTAGACACTTGGCAACATAAGCTACTATATCCTTTTTCATTCCTATCCACCAGAAATTCTTTCTTAAATCTTGATACATCTTATCACTTCCAGGATGTATAGTATACTTAGACTTATGGGCTTCTTCTAGTATTTGGTGGCGTAGGTTTCCTAATTTGGGTATCCACATTCTTTTCATATGGAATCTCTAAATTCTGTCTGTTCCTTGTTCTAATTCCTTAATCATTCTTTTCAATTTTTCAGTATCATCCTTGATTACTGATTCTTGTGCTTTTCTAATCTGTTCATTTAAATCTACTTGTAGATTTAATTTAAGAGAACATACTCTTTTTGGCTTTTCGTGATACTTTTGACTTAAAACATCAGCAACTACATTAGCCTTTCCTGCATGATACTAGATATTACAATCATAATCACTAAGTATTTCCATCCAGCGTCTTTGTCTCATATTCAACTCCTTTTGCCCGAAAACATACCTTAAACTCTTATGATCGGTGAAAATAGTAAACTTACTACCGTAAAGGTAATGTCTCCAAATTTTCAGGACAAAAATTATAGCTCCTAATTCCAAATCATGGATTGTATAATTCTCTTCATGATTCTTAAGTTGTCTAGACGCATAGGCTATAACTTTTTGACGTTCCATCAACACACATCCATAACCTAACTTAGAAGCGTCACAATAGACTACAAAGTCTTCAGTTCCTTCTGGTAACGCTAGTATGGGTGCGTTGGTTAATTTTTGCTTAAGAATTCTAAAGGCTTCTTCTTGTCTTGGTCCCCATTCAAACTTAACGGACTTACAGGTTAACTTAGTTAAGGGAATGACTATTCTAGAAAAATCTCGGATAAATATTCTATAATAACATGCCAATCCTAGGAAACTTCTAACCTCGGTTGGTGACTCAGGGGTTTTGCATTTAGTAATTGCCTCAATCTTTGTGGGATCTACATGGATTCCTTCATGATTGACTAAATGCCCAAGAAACTATACTTCTTCTAACCAAAATTCGCATTTTGAAAATTTAGCGTTAAGCCTTTCTTTTCTTAGCAAATTTAGGAGTGCATGCAGATGCGCTGCATGTTCCTCTTTACTCTTAGAATAAATGAGAATATCATCTATAAAAACAATTATGAATTTATCCAAATATGACTTACATATTCGGTTCATCATGTCCATAAATGCAGCTGGGGCATTGGTTAAACCAAATGGCATGACGGTAAATTCATAATGGCCATACCTTGTTCTAAAAGCGGTCTTAGGAATGTCCTCTTCCTGTACCTTTAATTGATGATATCCTAAGCGTAAATATATTTTAGAGAAAAATCGAGCTCCTTGTAATTGATCAAATAGATCATCGATTCTCGGTAATGGGTATCGATTTTTAATCGTGACCTTGTTCAATTCACGGTAGTCAATGCACATTCGCATTGACCCGTCTTTCTTCTTGACGAATAATATTGGTGCTCCCCATGGCGACGAACTTGGCTGTATGAATCCTTTCTCCAACTGTTCGTCTAACTGTTTCTTTAATTCTTGCATTTCTGCTGGTGCCAAACGATAAGGTGCTTTGGCAATTGGTGCTGTCCTTGGTAGCAGATAAATTCTGAATTCAACTTCCCTGTCTGGCGGTAGTCCTGGTAGCTCTTCGGGAAACACATCTGAAAACTGAGATACTACGTGAATATCTTTCAATTCTTTTCCTTTAGTTTTAATGATTATGGAAATCATATACACTAATGATCCTTTTCTTACACAACTTGCTGTTTTCATCACAGAGATGAATTTCATGGATATAGATGGCTTATCTCCTTTAATTGTGATCTTTTCACCTTTTGGTGAATTTACTTGGATTGACTTTTGATCACATAAAATACTGGCTTTATTGGCTACTAACCAATCCATTCCTAATACAATATCAAATCCTGCCAGATTCATTGGATAAAGGTTTGCAATAGACTTTTGATTTAAAATTTCTATTCTTGCTCCCTGCAAGATTTCAACGATCTTAATGGTTTCCCCATTTGCTGTCTCTACTAGACATTCTTGTGGGAGTTTAGTTAATGGTTGGTTGAGAAGTTTGCAAAATGAAGTATTAATAAAACTTTGGTTTGCACCAAAGACAAATAACACTTTAGCAAAAACATCATTAACTAAAAACGTACCGGCGATCACGTCCGGGATCATCTTTGCTTCTTCTACAGTCAGAACAAATGCTCTAGCATTCTTAGTATTCTTGTTGTTTGTGGCTGGAGCTAGTTTTGGACAGTTCGGATTGATGTGACCTTTTTCTCCACAGTTGAAGCATACACCATTACTGGGTTTCTTCCTACAATCTTCTTCCTTGTGTCCTGGTATCTTGCAAAAATTACAGTAGGTGGAGCATCTTCCTGAATGCTTCTTCTTGCAGGCCTTACAGTAAGGTGCGGAGGTAGAACCTACATTTTTCCCATGGTTGGAATTTCCATAGCGAAATTCTAGGGTAAGCTTTTGAGCTAGGTTCCTCCTCTGGTTTTCTTCTTGTGTACGCACTAATTCACCAGTCAAGGTGTTTGTGTCACGACCCCAGCCCCGGTTTGACCCGGTCAGGAGCCGCGGGACAGGAACCCGTGGTATCTGTTATGCGACAGCGGAAGATTTTTAACAGGATCTTTTAAAACTCAAAATGCCCAATTATTTTATTTCATAATTTGGGATAAACCCCGTAATTTACAATAGAGGAATTTAACTAGGAAATTCCCTGATTTATTAAAACATGTTTATTTATTTTTAACTGAGCCACCTCTTCAAGCTTGTTAGTGCTCCGTAGCACGTTTCCTTGATTTACAGCAGGTCGCCTGAAACATGTTTTAAAAATATTTTATCAGCGGGGAAATGCCGATGAATCACTCAAATTTGATAAAACGACACATAGTTATCAATTACAGCATAAGAGCGATTACAATGGCTTCTATCTTATTTTTATCTGGCGCCGTGTCACATTGCGTGACGATGGTCATACCACTATTGGGTCCTGTCACCCAAGTAGTGACGATCACTATTAGGATATATTAGCCTAACCAGTGAAAATTAGTAATGTGCACAATACCCCACTAGCCAGTGATTAAGATAACCACGACTTACTCCCTGTAATTATAACATTTGAAAATAATTTGAGGTATTGTAAAACAGTTGATAAAAAGAGAATGACTCACATTGCAGATTTATACGGGCAGAGTTTAGCCTACTGATTAGCCTTTTAACCTAAATTTAAACAACATGCACACGAACTAGGTTAGTAACTAATACAGCATTTACGATAACTCACGAGATTAAACCCTCACAACGAATGACAAAGTTCGATACTTAAACATCCATCGAATTCACGACGAATGACAAAGCATAACCCTAATGTGGGCAGCACTTAAACATCCATTGGATAGTTTCAATCGATCGGACATTGAATCGTAGCAGCGATCGAGTTATTACCCTGTTATAGCGGCAACATTTCGTGATTGTGTGTGTTTTAGTAGCATTTGGACAATATCTCAGAGTACGTATTGAGTTTTAACGTCGAACTAACGCAGAATTGCAAGTCCCAAACCCCTCTATATATACTGAGAAAACAGCCCCCTCGCGTGGCGCGAGGGTATATACTGAGAAAACAGCCCCCTCGCGTGGCGCGAGGGGCCGTCGCATGGCGCGAGGGGTGCTACCCTAGCATAGGGTAGCCCCGTGTCCCAGTAGCTCAGGTGAGTTGGTCATTCGCTCAAATTCATTTTACACGTAAAACTGTTATGATAATATCAACTAGGATTTACCCCCCCTGAGTTTTAGGGGCCCTGATCCTGATTCTGATTATTCTGAAAATTTTAGGGTTTATGCAGGATCACTTGGGGGTCTCAATTAGGGTTTCCTATTTGACCAAATAAAATAATAAATAGGACTTTTGATAAGAGTTGTTACATCCTCCCCACCTTATTTAAAATCTCGTCCTCGAGATTTACTGGAATAAGTGAGGATACTTTCGCTTCATTTCCGATTCCAACTCCCAAGTATATTCGGGTCCTCTTTTCGAATCCCACTTGATTTTGACAAGCACTAAACGCTTGTGTTTAAGAAACTTGATCTTTCTATCTTCTATCTGAAGAGGTTTCTCAACAAATTTTAACTTTTCGTTTACCTCTATATCTTGGAGAGGTACTACCAGAGATTCGTCAGATAGACATTTCTTGCGGTTGGATACGTGAAACACATCATGTACTCCAGCTAGTTCTTCCGGTAGTTGTAAGCGATAAGCAACTGGTCCTATACGTTGGATCACTGGAAATGGTCCTACGTATCTTGGACTTAGCTTTCCTTTCTTACCGAACCGAACTACTCCTTTCCAAGGAGATACTTTCAAAAGTACTTTGTTTCCAACTTGAAACTCGAGTGGCTTGCGTCAATTATCGGCATAACTTTTCTGGCGATCTCGAGCCGTCTTTAGTTTTTCCTTGACTTGAGTGATCTTGTCGGTAGTTTCTTGTACAATTTCAGGACCTGATAACTGACTTTCTCCTATTTCTGCCCAGCAAACTGGAGTTCTGCACTTTCGTCCATACAGTGCTTCGAATGGGGCAGCTTCAATGCTTGCATGATAACTATTGTTATAGGAGAATTCAATTAAAGGTAGATGATCGTCCCAGTTTCCACCGAAATCTATTACATATGCTCAGAGCATGTCTTCCAGGGTTTGGAGCGTCCTTTCACTTTGTCCGTCTGTTTATGGATGATATGCCGTACTTAAATTTAGTCGGGTTCCCATTGCTTCCTGGAAACTTTTCCAGAAGTGGGAAATAAAACGACTATCTCTATCTGATACAATGGAGAGTGGAACTCCATGTAAAGATACGACTTCATCTACATACAACTTGGCTAACCTTTGCATACTAAAGGTTTCCTTCATAGGTAGAAAATGAGCTGATTTGGTTAATCGATCCACAATTACCCAAATTGCATCATTACCTTTTCTGGTTTTGGGTAACTTAGTAACAAAATCCATTGTTATGAGTTCCCATTTCTATACTGGCATTTCTAATTATTGTACTAGACCTGAGGGTTTCTGGTGTTCCGCTTTAACTTGTGAACAAGTAAGACACTTAGAAACATATCTAGCTATGTCCTTTTTCATTCCTATCCACCAGAAATTATTTCTTAAGTCTTGGTACATCTTATTGTTTCCTGGATGCATGGTATACCTAGATTTATGAGCTTCCTCTAGAATCTTATTTCTTAATTCTCCTTGCCTAGGTACCCAAATCCTTTTCTGATGGAATCTCCAAATTCCATCATTCCCTTGCTCTAATTCCTTTATTCTTCCTTTCATTCCTTCAGCATCATCCTTGATTGCTGTCTCTTGGATGTTTTTCAGTTGTTCCATTAAATCTAACTGTAGATTTAATCTAAGAGCACGAACCCGTCGTTGTTTCTCATGATACTTACGACTTAAGGCATCTGCAACTACATTTGCCTTTCCTTCGTGATACTGAATATCACAGTCGTAGTCACTTAGTATTTCCATCCATCTCCTTTGTCTCATGTTTAATTCTTTTTGCCCAAATATATACCTTAAGCTTTTATGATCTGTATAGACAGTAAACTTACTTCCGTACAGATAATGTCTCCAAATCTTAAGAGCAAAAATTATGGCTCCTAACTCTAAGTCATGAGTTGTATAGTTTTCTTCGTTCTTTTTCAATTGTCTTGATGCATATGCAATCACCTTTTTGCGTTGCATCAGCACACATCCTAATCCTAGTTTTGAAGCATCGCAGTAAACTTCAAAATCTTCTGTTCCTTCTGGTAAGGCTAGAATTGGAGCATTTGTTAGTTTCTGCTTTAAAATCTTAAAAGCCTTATCTTGTTTAGGTCCCCATTCAAACTTTGTTGCTTTACAGGTTAGCTTAGTTAATGGTACGGCTATCTTAGAAAAATCCTTAATAAACCGTCTATAATATCCTGCTAAACCTATAAAACTTCTAATTTCCATAGCTGATTGCGGAACCTTCCATTTGGTAATGGCTTCTATTTTAGCAGGATCTACGTGAATACCTTCATGGTTCACCATGTGTCCTAAAAATTGAACTTCCTGTAACCAAAATTCACACTTCGAGAATTTGGCGTAAAGCTTTTCTTTTCTTAACAAAGTTAAGAGTGCATGCAAGTGCTGACAGTGTTCATCCTGATTTTTGGAATAAATGAGTATATCGTCTATGAAGACAATTACAAATTTATCCAAATACGGTTTACAGATTCTATTCATCATGTCCATGAATGCTGCAGGTGCATTCGTTAGTCCGAAGGGCATGACTGTAAACTCGTAATGACCATACCTAGTTCTGAAAGCTGTTTTAGATATGTCTTCTTCCTGTACCTTCAACTGATGGTATCCGGAACGTAAGTCGATCTTAGAAAAATATCTAGCTCCTTGAAGTTGATAAAAAAGATCATCAATTCTAGGTAACGGGTATCGATTCTTAATTGTAACCTTATTCAATTCCCTATAATCGATACACATTCGCATCGAACCATCATTCTTTTTCACAAACAACACTGGAGCTCCCCAAGGGGATGAGCTAGGTTGTATGAATCCTTTGCTTAGTAATTCATCTAACTGCTTTTTCAATTCTAACATTTTGGTGGGTGCTAACCGATAAGGTGCTTTAGCTATCGGTGTAGTTCCTGGAATTAGATGAATTCTAAATTCTACTTCCCTATCAGGTGGTAATCCAGGTAGTTCTTCTGGGAATACTTCCGAGTATTCTGATACTACTGGAATGTCCTTAAGTTCTTTTCCCTTAGTGTTAATGATTACTGAAATCATATATACTATTCCTTGTTTTCGTTCATAACTAGCAACTTTCATTACTGAAATGAACTTCATTGGTTTCTGTGGCTTATCTCCTGTAATTACCACTAATTCTCCTGAGGGTGTATGAATTTCTATGGAGTTCCTATCACATAGGATTCGAGCATGGTTGGCTACTAACCAATCCATTCCTAATACCACATCGAATCCAGCTAAATTCATAGGTAACAGATTTGCAGAGAATTTATGACCTGAAAGTTCTATATTTCCTTCTCGCAAAATCTTATCTATGTTGACAGAATTTCCATTTGCCGTTTCGACTGTAAATGTCTGCCTAAGGTTGGTTAAAGGTAAATTAAGAGCTTGGCAGAATGAAGTATTTATAAAACTTTGGTTTGCACCAGAGTCAAATAATACTTTTGCATAGACGTTGTGAACTAGAAACGTACCAGCTATCACATCTGGGATTAGCTCTGCTTCTTGAGTAGTCAGTTGGAAGGCTCTTACGTTCTTCTTGTTAGTTCCTTCTGCAGGTTTGGCTTTGTTATCAGCTGGTTTGATCAATTTCAGACAGTCTGGCCTAATATGTCCATTTTCTCCACAGTTATAGCAAACTGTGACTTTCTTCTTCCTGCAATCTTCCTCCTGATGCCCTGGAATTTTGCAAAAATTGCAATATCCTTTGCATCTTCCTAAATGCTTTCTTTTGCAACTATTGCAAAATAGAACAGTGGAAGATTGTCCAGTTCCTCTTCTCTTGAAATTGTTACGGTTACCCATACGAAATCCCTGGGTAATCTTTTGGGCCACTTCCTTCTTTCTATTTTCTTCTTGCGCCTGCACCAGTTCGTCAGTCAATGTATTGGCTAAATCCACCGCATCATCAATAGTGCGAGGTTTCGCAGCTTTAACGATATTACGGATTTCGCCAATCAATCCCCAAATATAGCGAGAAATAAGTACCGGTTCTGGCGAAGCCAGGGTTGGTACCACTCTAGCATATTCGAAGAATGTCGAAGTATATCCCCGACAATCTACACCAATCATTCGATGATTTAGGAACTTATTTGTCATTTGTTCCTTTTTCATACTCGGGATAGAACTTTCTTTCTACGAAATTTTTAAACTCTTCCCATTTCATAGCATACGCCATAGTTCTTCCTTTAGCTTGGAGAACTGTATTCCTCCATTCTAAAGCCCCTTCTTTAAAAAGATTCGACGCATACATGACCTGATCTTCTTCAGCACATTTACTTATGATAATTACTGCCTCGGTTTTCTCTAACCAACGCAGTGCTGCAGTTGCCCCTTCGTTACCTGCAACCTCAGCTGGTTTACAGGCAAGAAATTCTTTGTAAGTGCAACCTGGCATTGCAGCTTTCATTTTCTTGAGAATCGGGGCTTGCAGAACATTATCGTTATCGTTATTGTTGTTATTGCCGCCTCCGTTTACACTATTACTGAAGTTATCTTCTTGGGTACGTTTACTAGGAATGATTTGTTGAGGTTCAACAGGTTTCTGGGCAGCTGCAAGGATTGCTGGAATAGCATTGGCTATTCCCTGGGCAACAATATTCTCGATATCTTGCCTATTCAGAAATTGATCTTCCTGGTGTTGCTCAGATTGGTTAATCTCGTTAACTGGTTCATTATTAGCGTTTTCCATCTGATAATTAATATATATAATTTATTAGTATAAAGTAAATAACAATTATACACAAAACAATCATGAAATTTCACAACACATATATATATATATCCAAAATTATCGATTCCTCGATTTCCCTTTTTATATATATTATGCATCAATACACATCGTTATCTTACAAAGGTTTTATTTGTAGGTTATTTTACAGACTTTATTTTGTTATCATTATTTACTATTATACAATCACAGCTTCACCACCATCCTATCCCTGGGCATTTTAGTAGCGACGTTCCCTCTCGTCGTACTTCCAGGAGATTTGCTCTCCTACCTCCCGAATCCTATTCCCTGCACCTATTAGCTCCTCGCCAAAATGGCGGAGTTCAGCTAAGTTTTCATTGCTCATTGGCGGGTTTGGTATAGGTTCTGGTTCGAACTGAGGGAAGAAGGTATAAGGGTTATTAAGGAGGTTTTGAAACTGCCAGTCATTAGTCCACCACTCGTCCATTTCTCCTAAAGGTTGGGTATGGATTAAAGGTTCTGGAATGGTTGGTTCCAAATTTATTGGAAGTTGAGTTTCAGCAGGATAAGGGTAAAGGTTGGTATTGATAGGACTAATGATATCACAGCCTGCCAGTATGCGATCCAATTCCTCCTGTAAAGGTAACTCCTCAACTTGCTTAGAACTTTCCCCAATTTCCATTTCTGCTTGCCTGGAATCTTCCCCGATTGCAATTCCTTTTCCTTTATCTATGGGATTCTCTATTTTGGGAATTCTCCTAGTTGCTGGTTTCCTTCTGCGTACACGCCTCCATCCTACAAATCTTCTCCTTTTCTTAGGTTTTGGTTTCTCCGGAGGTGGAGCGTTGAATTCCATAGGTTCTTCTATATCGGGTATATAACCAGTAAAGTCTCTGGAAACTTCTATTTTCACCGGATAGAGATTGAGATTCTGAAGGGCTTCAGATAACTCATTCATGCTGTTTAGCATATATGCAAAAATACTAAGTTAAAATTTTATAACAAAATTTCACAGATAACCTTCAAGTATTATTGCATACCATGTGACTAATTTAATACAAAGGACAACTGGAAATTAAAAAAACAAATTTTTATTTACTGGGTAAAGTTTCTGGCTTGTAGGTGATATGGGTGCTAGAACTGAGTCAGGTTATTTAAAGATTTGTATTTACTGCTACAGTGGCTAGCATATAGAGATCTGCCCATTTTTCATCTAACTTGTCTTCCCATGGTGGGTTACTTCCTAGTTCTTTAGTTTCTTGATTTCTCCTTTCTTTTTGTTGTGATTTCTTTATTTTCTCCTGACTTTTCCTAATAATCAAACTTCTTTTATTAGGAGAAAGTGGTTCCTCATATTGTACCTTTCGAACAAATATTCCTTCCTCAGTATCTACTGAGTATCTTGAGGAATTTGATTGGGATGAGCTTCCCTTTTCTTTTGGTGATTTATCTAATTTAAGATAGATATCCGAGATTCTTTGCTTACCCATACTGTAACTAACAAGTAGTCAGTTAATAAAACATCTAATCACAAAATAAAAATCAGGAAAATTAAGTATTTTAAAATACTTAATAGGCTTAAATCAGTGGCTCTTTCAGTAGCTCTAATACCACCTTTTCCTGTCACGACCCCAGCCCCGGTTTGACCCGGTCAGGAGCCGCGGGACAGGAACCCGTGGTATCTGTTATGCGACAGCGGAAGATTTTTAACAGGATCTTTTAAAACTCAAAATGTCCAATTATTTTATTTCATAATTTGGGATAAACCCCGTAATTTACAATAGAGGAATTTAACTAGGAAATTCCCTGATTTATTAAAACATGTTTATTTATTTTTAACTGAGCCACCTCTTCAAGCTTGTTAGTGCTCCGTAGCACGTTCCCTTGATTTACAGCAGGTCGCCTGAAACATGTTTTAAAAATATTTTATCAGCGGGGAAATGCCGGTGAATCACTCAAATTTGATAAAACGACACATAGTTATCAATTACAGCATAAGAGCGATTACAATGGCTTCTATCTTATTTTTATCTGGCGCCGTGTCACATTGCGTGACGATGGTCATACCACTATTGGGTCCTGTCACCCAAGTAGTGACGATCACTGTTAGGATATATTAGCCTAACCAGTGAAAATTAGTAATGTGCACAATACCCCACTCGCCAGTGATTAAGATAACCACGACTTACTCCCTGTAATTATAACATTTGAAAATAATTTGAGGTATTGTAAAACAGTTGATAAAAGGAGAATGACTCACATTGCAGATTTATACGGGCAGAGTTTAGCAGATTAGCCTTTTAACCTAAATTTAAACAACATGCACACGAACTAGGTTAGTAACTAATACAACATTTACGATAACTCACGAGATTAAACCCTCACAACGAATGACAAAGTGCGATACTTAAACATCCATCGAATTCACGACGAATGACAAAGCATAACCCTAATGTGGGCAGCACTTAAACATCCATTGGATAGTTTCAATCGATCGGACATTGAATCGTAGCAGCGATCGAGTTATTACCCTGTTATAGCGGCAACGTTTCATGATTGTGTGTGTTTTAGTAGTATTTGGACAATATCTCAGAGTACGTATTGAGTTTTAACGTCGAACTAACGCAGAATTGCAAGTCCCAAACCCCTCTATATATACTGAGAAAACAGCCCCCTCGCGTGGCGCGAGGGGTGCTACCCTAGCATAGGGTAGCCCCGTGTCCCAGTAGCTCAGGTGAGTTGGTCATTCGCTCAAATTCGTTTTACACGTAAAACTGTTATGATAATATCAACTAGGATTTACCCCCCCTGAGTTTTAGGGGCCCTGATCCTGATTCTGATTATTCTGAAAATTTTAGGGTTTATGCAGGATCACTTGGGGGTCTCAATTAGGGTTTCCTGTTTGACCAAATAAAATAATAAATAGGACTTTTGATAAGAGTTGTTACAGTTTGCTAGCTCTACAACTTCTTCTATAGTTTGTGGTCTAGCTGCCTTGACTGCATGCCTATTCTCACTAATTAATCCCCAGATATAACGGGAGATTAATACTGGTTCTGGTGAAGCAAGGGTTGGTACTATTCTAGCATATTCGAAGAATGTAGTGGTGTAACCCTTACTATCCACTCCAGTCATTCTAAGGTTTAGGAACTTATTTGCCATCTGTTCCTTTTCATTGGGAGGATAGAATTTCCTTTCCACCATATTCTTAAACTCATCCCATTCCATATTGTAGACCCTGTCACTTCCTCTAGATTGGAGGATAGTGTTCTACCATTCTAATGCTGAGTTCTTAAACAGATTGGAGGCAAACATTATCTTATCCTCTTCTGCGCACTTGCTTATTTTCAAGACTGCCTCAGTCTTTTCTATCCAGCGTAGAGCTGCAATGGCTCCTTCATTGCCCGAGAATTCTATCGGTTTACAGGACCAGAATTCTTTGTAAGAACAACCATAAGACATGGTTCTTCTTTGTTTTGGGATGGGCACTTGAAGTATTGGTCCATTGTTTATGCTGTGTTCTGGTTCAATAGGTGGTCGTTCCCTGCCATTATTACTTTTATTATTATCCGCCTCCTTAACCGTTATGATAATATATGGCATTGCGTCTATAATCCCTTGTGCCACTATGTGTTGGATGGCACTGTTATCTACTTGGTTTCTATTATTATTGTTATTCTGGTTTTCTTGATTCACTTCGTTGTCCATCTGAATTTTAAACATTTATCACGTATTAATATCACAAGACAATATCCAATACAAACAATCACATCACACGCATATTGATCCAAAATCGTCGTCATTGCGACCTTTACCCTATTTTATATTATGCATCTATATCTATTACAAATACAACTGGAATTAAAATATAATACTAGTATGCATCAATAACTATAGGATTATCTGTTTTAGTTGTTTATTATATATTTTTATAAATTTTTTTTCAAACATACACACATATATATTAATATTTTATTACAATTATTATTATTATTATTATTATTATTATTATTATTATTATTACTATTACTGGTATGGGTTCATCCAGAATTGCATAGTACGCTCGTCATATTTCCAGACGAGCCTTTCACCTATTTGTCTCATTCTTTCACTTCCTTCTAAAATCTCCTCACCAAAGGTGCGGAGTTCTTGCATATTCTCAGTGCTCATGGGTGGTGCGGGTGCTGGTATCGGGTCTGGGAACTGGGCATGGGTTCTTCGTAAGGGTACGGGTTCTCTAGAATTACCCTGATATATTGGTCATTATCAAAATAGGGGTCTAGAGGGTCTAGGTCTGGGTAGGGTGCTATTGGGTTTTTGTCACACCCCGATATTTCCACGTATTACCGGTGGGCCCGGTGGGGAGTATCGTGACGTAGTTGATATCATCGTAGTCAAACAACACAAATTTAAATGCACAACGGAAGCAAAAGATAGATTTATTTCAACTGAATAAATTGTAATATTAAGTATCACAAAATAGTTGAAACAGATCCACAGGCGGATCGAAAGAAAAAGGAAATTGTTCAACAGACTTTAACATCCAGAGCTTGCGAGACTTGATTATTGATGCCTGGAGTAGCCAGCCTATTACGTATAGTACCTGCACTTAGCCTTTTTGGAAAATAAGTCAGTTTACACTGGTAAATACAACTTAACTGACTCATTTTGAAAAGAGTTTGAAAATTAATTTGAATGCACTTAGGCAAAAATATCTTTTATAACTTGGGACAATTATTTAAAATTAATCTTGTATACAGTTTTACTTATTTGTCGTCCGTCAGGGCCGGTTTGTAGGGCCGGTCTAGATTAACTGACACGCCACAGGTATAATACCCATAAGGTTGATTCCTTTAAGTGGACTACCAGTTTTTACATATGCAACTGTCAGGTTACTGGGGAAGGGAGATCCCTTCCGCGGTTAGGGGTACCGTGCAATTACCCTTTTTTTTTAAGTGGACTACCAGTTTTTACATATGCAACTGTCAGGTGTACGCCTACACCCCGTGCTTAGGTCGTGGCCATTTCTTTGAATGATGCCAAGGATATCCGGGACATGGTCATTTAACCCCCAAAGGCCATACACCAAATAATACAGATTAAAAGAGGTTATGTAAATACATTAATCACAATCCGATTTAAATGACTACATACCCGACCAAGCGGTATTATTATAATACCGTATCCCAAGCCCGTATAGGGAAAATAAGTTAAGAGTATTTACCTGAGCAAAGTATAAATCAAATACAGCAAGCGCACGTAGCTTTTACTAGGATCCTAATCTGGAACGAAGGTTTTTAATAACCTATTAGAATCCTAACGGGTCTTTAATTAAGCCTAGACTTAGACCGGTTAGTTTTCAAAAGGAAGATACGGTTCAAAGGCATGATAAAGCGAAGACCGGTTTAGAATGTGGTCTTGACCCGACAAGCTTGTATACTTGTTCAATATGGGTAAACTAAACACATTCTGGATTTTGAGATGAAAATGATATGGTTTGACCCGTTTCGGCTAAACTCAAACTATGCCCCGTAGGGGCATTTTGGTCATTTTAAAGGTTATAAAAGAGTTTAAATATTAATCTAAGTTACAGGTCTGATGTAATCAGTAAAAATACTTAATTTAATAAGTTATAACAGTAGGGTAATACATATATGTGAAATTTATCATTTATAACCAAACTATGCACCGTAGGGGCATTTTGGTAATTTCACATAAGCCTAAAAGGTCAAAACTGGAAATCTGAGTTTAAAACTTTTTCTTACTGTTAAAATATAAAAATTTATTGAAAATATCAGTAGGCATCAAACCTTATATGTTTAAAATAGTTTTAATGCATATTATGCGCTTAAAATGCGTAAAAAGGCGCTTTTAAGCGATTTCCGGGTTTTATAAGAAAAGTTGATATTTTTATTATTCCAGAAGGCTTAAAATAATTTATTTATTATATAAAATCAGTAGCAAAAGGTTTGGGGTCAAAAGGATTTGTAAAACTCATTTTATAGCCCAAAAGGGCAAAACCGGCAATTACCGAATCAAGCTTAGAACTCTAAGTTATGCTCAGCCTAAAAATAAATAAAAATCTCCAAAAATCCCAAAATATTATTTTATATCAGTAGGTAAAAATTTTGGTATTAAAAATTGGGTTTAGATAGGCTATATGCCAATTACGCCATTTAATTAATAAAAAGCTTCTCATTTACGCTAATGAGCATAACTCCTAATCTAGAGCTCAAACTGATGTCAAATTTTAGGGACAAATCTATAAATCAGTAATGAAGTTTTCTATTCTTTTACTTTTTCAAAAATCACGTTTTAAGGTGAAAAGGGCATAATAGTCAACATTTAAGCATTGAACGGAAGCATGCATATGAATCGGATAACTAATGAACCAAGTTGTATAATCTCAGAGGGTTATACTTATAGGTAACTTGGTCCTAATAAAGCTCTAAGGCATTCCCAAACTATGCTCTAATTGGTCAGAACTGAAAGTCAAAGTAAAAGTCTACTTTTGCGACTTTCGGCTCCGAACCGAGCTTAAATTGAAAATTGTCGGGTTGAACATGTTTAGACATGTTCTTACATTAATTACCAAGTTATATTAGTGATAAAACAGGTTGCATGGGTTCTACATTGTTAATTATGTGTTTATTTGAAAATAAGCTTTCTGTTGACTTTTTAAGATTAACTTTGACCCGACAATTGACCTAGTTAGAGTAGGAATTAGAGGGTGCCCTTTTAAGGGTTTAATGCCCATATAATTACCAACTCATAGGTACTTTCAATTTGAAATTTGACCGGACAAATTGTGAATAATCACGAAGTCAAACCTTAATTATGACGGTTTGACTTTAGGCTAATTAACTAAGCAAAACTGAATTAAGGAAGGTTAAGGACACTTACCAAGGTCCTATGCACAACTAATGATTACTAGGAAAGGTGCTTGAGCTCCAAAAACCTCCAGAAGCCAAGTTGTGAAGTTGCAAGTGAATGTGATCAAATGATGCAACATGTGGGTACTTATATAGGAGATTTTGATGCCTTTAGATCATGACAACCAAGTCTATAGATGTTATGGGATCATTACAGGTGTCCCTAGGCCATAATAAACCATCAAACAAGCCCATAGAATCGAAAACAAGCTCCATAAGTCGGTTAAACTTGCTGAAACATGCACCTATCCAAAGAATCTGCATCTGGCATCCTCAGGCGGCCCGCGTAAGACTTGGGCCTGGTCTTACGCGGCCCGTGTCAAGGTTGGCTCTGGTCAACAAGTTTGCTAATATTGCAATTTTGGTCCCTGGTCCTTCTAAACTCGTTTTTAACTTGTTTTATTGCACTTTTGGTCCTCTAACTTGACTTTTAAGGACCCCAATTCATAAACCAACTTTGTTAAGTCGCCGGTTATTCATATGATCACCGAAAAGTCTTAAATTCCAACGTTGACGCTTTTAACCCCTCGTATACGAATATTGTCATAACTTTCTCATACTTTAACGAAACCTTGTGAAATTTTTATCACTTATTCTCGTGAGTATAATTAATCATTACAAAGCTTCGGGTTTGCTAAAAGGTCACTCAGAGGTATACTTTAAACATGTTGACACATTTAACCCCTGTAGTTTGTAATTCCCCACTTTCTTTCACAATTAGCTTCGTATGATCCATGATTTATTCGTTTAAAGGTATAAACATCATGTGGGGCTATTGTGAAGTATATTTATTCATTGTTGACACTTTGAACCCTTATATTCACATAGTTTCTTTGTTTGTCAACTTTAGTCCCTCTAAAGTAATCTTTTATACGTTTAGAGCTCATGACACGTGTCGATACATTATTGGACCTGAATTTTCTAGGTGTTACATCCTCACCCCCTTAAAAGAAATCTCGACCTCGAGATTTACTGAAACAAATGAGGGTACTTTTCTTTCATTGTGGACTCTACCTCCTACGTGTACTTGGGACCTCTGCGGGCATCCCATTTAACCTTTACAATCGGCACATGCTTTCTTCGAAGCTTCTTAACATGTCGATCTTCAATCGACAAAGGTTTCTCCATAAATTTCAAGCTCTCATCTATATGCACATCCGTATGTGGTATGACTAGCGATTCATCAGCTAGACATTTCTTTAGGTTGCAGATGTGAAATACATTGTGAATACCACTGAGTTCTTCAGGTAAGTTTAACTTATAAGCCACTGTTCCTACACATTCGATGATCTCGAATGGTCCTATGTACCTTGGGCTTAACTTACCTTTCTTACCAAATCGCATCACTCCTTTCCAGGGTGATACGTTGAGCAAAACTTTATCACCAACCTCAAACTTTAGAGGTTTTCGCCTTTTATCAGCATAACTTTTCTGCCTATCCCTGGCAGCTTTCAGGCGGTCACGAATTTGGACAATCTTGTCCTTTGTTTCAAGGACTATATCAGGTCCTGATAACTAAGCTTCTCCTACTTCTGCCCAACAAATAGGCGTTCTGCATTTCCTACCATATAATGCCTCAAAAGGTGCTGCCTTAATGCTTGTATGGTAGCTATAGTTATAGGAGAACTCGATCAATGGCAGGTGGTTATCCCAACTACCACCTAAGTCAATCACACATGCACGAAGCATGTCTTCCAAAGTTTGAATTGTACGCTCACTCTGCCCGTCCGTCTTAGGATGGTAAGTCGTACTAAAATTTAAGCGTGTGCCCAAAGACTGTTGGAAACCTTTCCAAAAATGAGACGTGTATCTAGTATCTCTATCAGATATAATAGACACTGGTATGCCATGCAGGGACACAATCTTATCTACGTACAACTGGGCTAATATGTCGGAGCTATGAGTCTCCTTGATGGGTAGGAAATGTGCTGACTTAGTCAGTCTATCTACTATCACCCAAATAGTATCATTTCCTTTCTTTTTCTTTGGCAATTCGGTGATTAAATCCATTGTCACCATTTCCCACTTCCAGGTGGGAAGTTCAGGCTGTTGTAACAAACCTGACGGCTTTTGATGTTCAGCTTTAACTTGTGAGCACGTCAAACATTTGGCTACATAGGTAGCTATAGACTTCTTCAAGCCTATCCACCAAAAGTTTGCCTTTAGATCCTGGTACATCTTATCAGCTCCAGGATGAACATAGTACTTAGAACTGTGGGCTTCCTGGAGAATAACATCCCGAAGTCCTCCATAAACTGGAACCCATATTCGTCCATTTAACCTCAGAATTCCGTCCTTGCCGTAGGATAACTGCTCTTCAGTTACTCCTAACTTTTCACCAGGATAGTTAGCTTCTAATACAGCTTCCTTTTGCGCAGCTAAGAATCTTTCATTCAAACTATTCTTTAATTCAATGCTCTTGGCATTGATTCTTATAGGCTTCACTCGTTCCTTTCTACTTAAGGCATCGACGACTACATTCGCCTTGCCAGGATGGTATCTTATCTCACAGTCATAATCATTCAAAGTTTCCATCCAACGTCTCCGCCTCATGTTTAAATCCTTCTGATTAAACAAATGTTGAAGGCTCTTGTGATCAGAATAGATCACACACTTAGTTCCATACAAGTAATGCCTCCACAGTTTAAGTGCAAATACCACGGCACCCAACTCTAAGTCGTGGGTGGTGTAGTTCTTCTCGTGCACCTTTAACTGTCGAGAAGCATAGGTAATGACCTTGCCTTTCTGCATGAGCACACATCCCATACCTTTGTGCGATGCATCACAATATACTACAAATTCCTCTATTCCATCAGGCAATGTCAACACAGGTGCATTGCTCAACTTTTGTTTAAGAATGTAAAAGGATTCCTGCTGCTTAGGGCCCCAGTCAAACTTAATATTCTTACGTGTCAACGAAGTTAAGGGTGCAGCAATCCTTGAGAAATTTTCAATAAATCGTCTATAATATCCTGCTAAACCTAGGAAGCTACGAATCTCTGTAGGCGTCTTTGGCTCTTGCCAATTCATGACAGCTTCAACCTTAGCGGGATCTACTTGGATACCACGCTCACTAACCACATGTCCAAGAAACTGGACTTCTCGAAGCCAAAATTCACACTTTGAAAATTTAGCATAGAGCTTTTCCTGTTGAAGCAGCTTAAGAATGCAATGGAGGTGCTTTTCATGGTCAGCTTGGCTCTTCGAGTAAATGAGAATGTCATCGATGAAGACGATGACGAATTTATCTAAGTAGGGCTTGCAGACGCGATTCATGAGATCCATGAATGCTGCAGGTGCATTAGTGAGCCCAAAAGGCATCACTAGGAACTCGTAATGACCATAACGAGTCCTAAATGCAGTCTTGTGCACATCTTCATCTTTAACCTTCAGTTGATGATAGCCTGACCTCAAATCGATCTTAGAAAAGTAGCTTGCCCCTTGCAATTGATCGAACAGATCGTCGATCCTGGGCAAAGGATACCTATTTTTAATAGTAACCTTATTAAGCTCACGCTAATCGATGCACAGACGCATCGACCCATCCTTCTTCTTGACAAATAGGATTGGCGCTCCCCAAGGAGACGAACTAGGTCTAATGAAACCTTTGGCTAGCAAACCATCTAGCTGCGTCCTCAATTCCTTCATCTCTGTTGGTGCCAACCTATAAGGTGCTCTCGCAACAGGTGCTGCTCCAGGGATGATGTCAATTCTGAATTCTACTTGCCTATTTGGTGGCAAACCAGGTAGTTCTTCAGGGAAAACTTTAGGGTATTCAGAAATGACTGGAATATCTTCAATCTTGGGCTTCTGCTCATCAATGGTTACCTGTGCCATATAAATGACACAACCCTTCTTCAGACATCTGGATGCCTTAAGCATAGCCACCTGCTCAGGTAATCCATACTGGGTATCTCCCTGAATGGTAAGTGGCTCACTAGACGGAGTCTTGATCACCACTTGCTTCTTGTTGCAGACGATCTGGGCTTGGTTATGCGATAACCAGTCCATTCCTATAACTATATCAAAACCGGCTAACTTCAAGGGAAGTAGGGATAATGGAAAAGAGTGGTCCCTAATGGATATGAAACATCCATTTAACATGGTTGAGGCGGTTTCTAAGGTACCATCAGCTAATTCCACCTCATATTTCACACTTAAGATTTTAACAGGCAATTTCAATAATTCACAAAACTTATTATCTACGAACGACTTATCAGCGCCTGAATAAAAAAGTACTCTTGCATAGACATCATTTATGAGGAAGGTACCCGTGATCACATTTTCGTTCTGAATCGCCTCCTGTGCGTTCATCTGGAAGACCCTAGCATTGGTCTTCTTGGCTTCCTCAGGCTTTTTAGCGTATTTAGGATAGTTGGTCTTAATGTGCCCTTTTTCATTACAGTTGTAGCACGTAGCATCCATAATCTTCTTGCAGTCTACTGTCTTGTGCTCCTTAGACTTGCATAACCCACATGCAGGTGGTCCTGACTGAGACTTGGTCTCAAGCCTGCATTTTCCAAAGTGGCGTTTTTGGCAAGTCTTGCACTTTGGCTTTTCCTCTGTCTGCTGATTACCCTTGTTGGACCCAGACTCCTTCTTATGGTCCGTGTAACCCTTATGCTTCTTCTCAGATCGTCGTGAGTTATCGTCCTCACGCTTTCTCTTACTTTCTTCCGAACTCTTAAGCGATCTCAGCCTGACCGCATCCAAAGTAAGAGACAGAGATAGATCAGCTGCTGACCTAAAAGTAGCAGGTCTAGATGCCTTAACACTGGACTTGATTTCTGGGGCTAAACCCCCAATGAAATGAGCAATTCGCTTGGGCTCCGATGTTACCAGATACGGAACCGGCCTAGACAGGGTATTGAAACTGGTGAGGTAAGCTTGGCAATCTAAATTCTTCATCACCAACGATAAAAAGTCTGATTCAATCTTCTCAACCTCGTGTTGAGGGCAGTAATTCTCCTTAATGAGAGCAACAAACTGATCCCATGTCAGATTGTAGAGTGGGATCTTTCCAGCAACTTGAATGAGAGACTTCCACCATGCCAGTGCCTCCCCCTTAAATGATTGAGATACATACTTTACCACATCCCTTTTAGCACAACCGCTGATATCGATCACGGTGTCCATTTCATCTAACCAAGTTATACAGTCGATTGCTCCTTTCTCCCCAGTGAAATCACGGGGTTTGCATGAGACAAAATATTTGTAAGTACAGGACTTGGTACGTGGTTCATTATCCAATACTACCCTTTTGGATGGGACACTGTGTTGATTGGATGAGTGTCGTTCATCATCTTTCTTTGGTTAATCTTTCTTAGAGGGTGGCTTGCTGTGAGCCTCTGAATGAGTCTTGGGTTTGGAATGCGGTGCGGTGCGGATAGGGTCCTGCTTCGAGTCCCGCTAGATTCATTATACTGCCGCTCTATAGCTTTTGTGACAGCATTATCTATTAATGCTTGCAATTCCGCACCGGTTACATGTATCTTAGTATTCTCATGGTTTTCCAGGGGATGACTGTTTACTTCTTCCGACCTAGCCATGTAGCTTAAATGCTACATAAAAGAAAATTAATGACAAGGTTTATTTAGAAGCCTATACATTACTATCGTTCTTGATGATTTATTAACCATGGTTTTTAATAGCCATTTTAGTTAATTTGTTAAATATATAATTATTCAGGATTTTTATCATAAATCCTAATTTACAAGTTAATAATAGCACAAAAGGCCTAGTCACGTAGACAAGTTTAATTTATAAGCCCAAATTTTATGGAATCGATGCATTAAGGTTTGAATCAAAGTTCATTACCTTTTCTTTGACAGGGAGTTGTAGGCTACCACTGTCTTTATTCTCAAAGGACGTTAATTATAGCCCGTAGGCACTTCATCTATAAAGGGATGATTATTTTATTAAGGAAAATTGGAGTAATCCAATTTATGAATGACTTATGCGATTTTATCGAATCACATTTTGTCAAGAATGCTAACATGTTTTTAGATGTTAACAATGATTGGAATCTTTTGAATAGGTTTTACCATTCTGGCTATGTCTGCAACGACATATAGACTAGGTTTTACATTTAAGATTCTTTTTAATATTTAAACGTAGAACACTCCTAATTTGAGATGTTAATATGGATCTGAATCTAATTGTGGAACTACCATCTTGGCCCTGTCTTAAGGTGACACATGGCTAGGTCTTGTCCTTTTTAGATTTTGCCATTTTATTATAATGGTAGATCTTATATTAGGAATGTTATTTTAAATCTAACCGTTCCATTAAAATTTAAACAAATACATGGTTGCCCTAAACGGGACTTCTAACTAAAATGACTTGCCCATGCAGGGGCTAATCAGAAAAATAACAAAGGAAACAAATAAGGACAAAATAAAACGAATTAGGATTAGTCCTAAGTTCTTTGTCTAGACTCGAGAATCAAAGAATGTGCAATTGTGTAACTGAGATTAAACACAAAAGGTTAGTGTTTAATTCACTCAGTGTTGGCTCTGATACCAACCTGTCACACCCCGATATTTCCACGTATTACCGGTGGGCCCGGTGGGGAGTATCGTGACGTAGTTGATATCATCATAGTCAAACAACACAAATTTAAATGCACAACGGAAGCAAAAGATAGATTTATTTCAACTGAATAAATTGTAATATTAAGTATCACAAAATAGTTGAAACAGATCCACAGGCGGATCGAAAGAAAAAGGAAATTGTTCAACAGACTTTAACATCCAGAGCTTGCGAGACTTGATTATTGATGCCTGGAGTAGCCAGCCTATTACGTATAGTACCTGCACTTAGCCTTTTTGGAAAATAAGTCAGTTTACACTAGTAAATACAACTTAACTGACTCATTTTGAAAAGAGTTTGAAAATTAATTTGAATGCACTTAGGCAAAAATATCTTTTATAACTTGGGACAATTATTTAAAATTAATCTTGTATACAGTTTTACTTATTTGTCGTCCGTCAGGGCCGGTTTATAGGGCCGGTCTAGATTAACTGACACGCCACAGGTATAATACCCATAAGGTTGATTCCTTTAAGTGGACTACCAGTTTTTACATATGCAACTGTCAGGTGTACGCCTACACCCCGTGCTTAGGTCGTGGCCATTTCTTTGAATGATGCCAAGGATATCCGGGACATGGTCATTTAACCCCCAAAGGCCATACACCAAATAATACAGATTAAAAGAGGTTATGTAAATACATTAATCACAATCCGATTTAAATGACTACATACCCGACCAAGCGGTATTATTATAATACCGTATCCCAAGCCCGTATAGGGAAAATAAGTTAAGAGTATTTACCTGAGCAAAGTATAAATCAAATACAGCAAGTGCACGTAGCTTTTACTGGGCTCCTAATCTGGAACGAAGGTTTTTAATAACCTATTAGAATCCTAACGGGTCTTTAATTAAACCTAGACTTAGACCGGTTAGTTTTCAAAAGGAAGATACGGTTCTAACGCATGATAAAGCGAAGACCGGTTTAGAATGTGGTCTTGACCCGACAATCTTGTATACTTGTTTAATATGGGTAAACTAAACACATTCTGGATTTTGAGATGAAAATGATATGGTTTGACCCGTTTCGGCTAATATATGCAAACTAGTTACATAAGCCGATCCGAACGCGAAAAGTGCGTAACGGGTAACCATAAGAGTCATATACAGGTTTCCTAAGTTAATATGCTTTAAATATGTTGTGAAATCAGTAAGATATCTTCTATCATGCCCAAAACGAATTTAAACTCAAACTATGCCCCGTAGGGGCATTTTGGTCATTTTAAAGGTTATAAAAGAGTTTAAATATTAATCTGAGATACAGGTCTGATGTAATCATTAAAAATACTTAATTTAATAAGTTATAACATTAGGGTAATACATATATGTGAAATTTATCATTTATAACCAAACTATGCACCGTAGGGGCATTTTGGTAATTTCACATAAGCCTAAAAGGTCAAAACTGGAAATCTGAGTTTAAAACTTTTTCTTACTGTTAAAATATAAAAATTTATTGAAAATATCAGTAGGCATCAAACCTTATATGTTTAAAATAGTTTTAATGCATATTATGCGCTTAAAACGCGTATAAAGACGCTTTTAAGCGATTTCCGGGTTTTATAAGAAAAGTTGATATTTTTATTATTCCAGAAGGCTTAAAATAATTTATTTATCATATAAAATCAGTAGCAAAATGTTTGGGGTCAAAAGGATTTGTAAAACTCATTTTATAGCCCAAAAGGGCAAAACCGGCAATTACCGAATCAAGCTTAGAACTCTAAGTTATGCTCAGCCTAAAAATAAATAAAAATCTCCAAAAATCCCAAAATATTATTTTATATCAGTAGGTAAAAAGTTTGGTATTAAAAATTGGGTTTAGATAGGCTATATGCCAATTACGCCGTTTAATTAATAAAAAGCTTCTCATTTACGCTAATGAGCATAACTCGTAATCTAGAGCTCAAACTGATGTCAAATTTTAGGGACAAATCTATAAATCAGTAATGAAGGTTTCTCTTCTTTTACTTTTTCAAAAATCATGTCTTATATAGGAGATTTTGATGCCTTTAGATCATGACAACCAAGTCTATAGATGTTATGGGATCATTACAGGTGTCCCTAGGCCATAATAAACCATCAAACAAGCCCATAGAATTGAAAACAAGCTCCATAAGCTGGTTAAACTTGCTGAAACATGCACCTGTCCAAAGAATCTGCATCTGGCATCCTCAGGCGGCCCGCGTAAGACTTGGGCCTGGTCTTACGCGGCCCGTGTCAAGGTTGGCTCCGGTCAACAAGTTTGCAAATATTGCAATTTTGGTCCCTGGTCCTTCTAAACTCGTTTTTAACTTGTTTTATTGCACTTTTGGCCCTCTAACTTGACTTTTAAGGACCTCAAGTCATAAACCAACTTTGTTAAGTCCTCGGTTATTCATATGATCACCGAAAAGTCTTAAATTCCAACGTTGACGCTTTTAACCCCTCGTATACGAATATTGTCATAACTTTCTCATACTTTAACGAAACCTTGTGAAATTTTTATCACTTATTCTTGTGAGTATAATTAATCATTCCAAAGCTTCGGGTTTGCTAAAAGGTCACTTAAAGGTATACTTTAAACATGTTGACACATTTAACCCCTGTAGTTTGTAATTCCTCACTTTCTTTCACAATTAGTTTCGTATGATCCATGATTTATTAGTTTAAGGGTATAAACATCATGTGGGGCTATTGTGAAGTATTGACGTGTGCGTGACTACACATATTTTTACAATGAAATTACACACGATTCGGTTTTAAATTTATAAAAGTGATTATTACTTTAACATCAAAACACACACGAAAGAGGCAAGTGTACCTCGTCATATATGTAGTAAAGTATCGGTAAGAACCAAGTATCGATCCAAGGAAATGGGCGGAGGAATAATACTAGACCTTTGTCACTAAACTACCGGTAAAAACATAAGTTGTTTGATTTTTAATAAACTAAAGTAAGCATAAACAACTACTAATAAAAACATAATAGATTTCAAATATGAAAATAGATAAATAGCCTTGCTTAATACACAACCAAAGCATGTCAACTAAGTCGGTTTTGGCACTAGAAGCATTTGATCAATTTTCCATTTTAAGACAATTAGTATCCCTTTCGGGAATCCTAACATGACAATAATTCGGAAAGTTAAAACGATAAACACACTTTAACCACCTAAAATTGTTCTTTAACGTGCAATTGATAAATGTCTATGAAAATCTCTTAAAAATAAGTTAGTCATCTGTTAGGAGTTTTCTAACCTCACTTAAACAAGGAAAGCGACACCGATAAACACAATGCAACCACCGAGACAAGCATAAACTAGATTAAATCACAACCGAGTTCATTTTATAAATCTTGCGCATAAATTCACCAAGATAGCAATTTTGGCCTAAAATACTAACTAAGCTAACAAATCATGGCAAGAATTTATAACGACACCATTTAACCCGTTAAGGTCCTTACGTGATGGCAAGCTTTCTTGATTAGCAATAATTACATTTTATTAAACCACTAACCATTTCTAGTATCATGGTGCACACATTTTAACCAAGCTAAACTAGTTAACCAAGTTTAAAGTCTACTAATACAAGATTAATTAAGCTTCATTTTTCAACTATCTTAACTAACCAAATACCAATCATCCAACACAATTACTTATAATCAAGAAATCAATATCAATAACAAGGTTGCAAACTAATCATCAAAGATTAATATAGAAAATACTTCCAAATGTCCTTACAAACAAATATTAACATACTAATGGTTATAATCAAGCAACGGATTGTTGTGTTTTTGCCCAAAGGCTACAATAATACATAAACATTAATCTAAATGCTTGAAAGATTAACAAAATTATGGAAAGATTAGAAAACCAAACCATAAACAAGCATAAGATTAAGAATCTGGAAGATAACGAAGCTAATCGGCACAATGTGGCTTGAATCCGGGTGAAAGCAGAAGCCTCCGGAGCCTGAAAATCGCCAGAATCGCTTCCAAAATGTCCAGTCTTCTGAGCAGAATGTTTCTGCAAGTTTTTATATAATTTCGATGTCGCACGGTCGTGCATCCTGTTGCACGACCGTTCACCTTTTGAATTATTGGAGGTATGGCGCACCATACTGCATGACGTCATCAGATCTTGACCGGTCTTCGGTCTCGCACGACCGTTCTTCATGTGGCATGACCGTTCGTTTCCGGGTTCTTGTTGCACAGACAACTGCACTGGTCGTTCAGTTCCGGGGTTTGACTGGTCATCGAATCTGCACGGGGTGCAACCAACCGCACGACCGTGCGTCACCGGTATTGCCTTGCATGCCAAGTCGCATCCTCGTTCATTGCCGGGCTGGTCTTGTTATGTCGGAAATGCACGGTCGTTCCTCAGACCGCACGACCGTTCCATTCGCCCAGGTCAGAATTCCAACAGAATGTTCGTAGCTTTGTCGTTTCGTCCGGAAAGTCCTCGTTTTCACTATCATCTTGTCTGGTATGCTGTTTTAGGCCTGTAAACAAAAGTATACATAATTAAGTATCCGAATGACAGTTTTACGGCCGAAAACGCATAAAATGGGGATAAAATGGGGGACTAAAATATGTGTAAATTAGCGAATATCAAATCTCCCCACACTTGAACCTTGCTTGTCCTCAAGCAAGCTAAACTAAAATGCAATAAAAGAAAGAATCAAACAAGAACGATAATTTACACACTATTTTATTGAACTAACTACAAACGGTTAGCCGGTTTTTCGAAAGACAACATCAAAAGAATCAAAACCAACAAGCATATGCAAATATGTGGCGATAACCAAAAAGCCGTGACTCACTTTCAATTGACTTAACATGTTATTCGTCACACAACTCACAATGTTCACACACACTCGGTTTTATTTATGAAACATACATAAAATGTGTATGTGCAAACACTCAATGCCTCGTCAATGAAATGTGTAATATCATAAGCTTGTCATAAGATCTCGTCTCCACCAACTAACATGCAAAAAAGTGTAAATCAAAAGGTCTTTACGGGTTGTAACGTTAGGCTTGGGCGAAGGGTATGGAAATGGATATTTAAAGTGGCGAAATGGTTAAAACTTGGTAGTTACGTTTAACAAGCGCAAAACAACAAAACTATACATACAAACACCTTAAAAGGCTACTTACGCGACAACGAGCTCATAAACAAGATTTCATCATTTTATCAATCAAAATTGCTCGAATATTGTCTACTTCACCCTATTTAAGGGTGTTTTATTTTCTGTATTTTTTTAAGCATAAAAACTAATGGATTTATACAATGAAACATAAACAATAACAAGCGCTAGTTAAACGATTATTTTGACCGAGTTTCAACACTAAAAGGTTTAAAACATAAAAAGGCTAAATATGGCTAAGTGGGCGATAATATTGGGTAAACAAAGGTAAACGGGAAGGCTCGACATGGTTAATCCTAAAGGGTAACGTAGGGTATACGGGAAACACAACACAAAGAACAAGGCTAACAACAAAAGGGTAATCTAAGTGCCTTTATCACTTCCACACAAATCCGCAAGTTCATGGTCTTAACAAGCATACTAGTGACAAGTTCTAAATTACACATGACATCCGGCTCACTCCTAGTCCGAAATGAAGAAATATATAACAATATCAAGGTTCAAACATGCTCACGTAACGGAAGGAATGGGTAAAAGTGTGAAAACTATCATGCAAGTCTTTCTTTGTTTGTCACGCTTTCCGGTTTTCTTTTCAAAATTTATTTTGCTTGTCGAGTTTTTATCAAGTCCGAAGCTTTCTAAAACACAACTAACCGGTTTATTTACTAAAATATATATATAAAATAGATATTTTTGAATGATTTTTTTGATTTTTTTT
Organism: Helianthus tuberosus; assembly: GCA_030545235.1. NCBI lineage: Eukaryota > Viridiplantae > Streptophyta > Magnoliopsida > Asterales > Asteraceae > Helianthus > Helianthus tuberosus. The sequence goes on from CM060405.1 coordinate 88,578,664, forward strand.
AGAGGACAAATAAAGTTAACAAAGTTAACCCCCTCCCCACACTTGAACTTCGCATTGTCCCCAATGCGAAACCCGAAATATAGAGAAAAAAGATAATAGTACTCCCCTCAAGATGATTTCTGATGAACGAGACTTCCAAAGCTGTATCTGTCATGTGCTCCGGTCAAAGACTTGATAGCCAAGATCTGCAAGTATGTCATATGGTCCAGCAAAACAGAACAGAAACAAAATAAACCCAAATAAACCATAATATACATAAATATAAGTACTAAAATCCAAACAAATACAAGACAGAAAGTAAAGTGTCTGAAAGTAAAGTACAATCCAAGGGTGTTTGAAATACTACCCAAAATGAACACCCGAAATATAAAGTACTGAAATAATAAAAACCACCAACTGTCAACACCACTGCCTCCTACTCGTCGTCACCATCATCATCTCTCGTGAAGGACGGGCCCGCATCTCCATGACCAGGTGGGTTCCAGGGTGGGAACTGCGGAGGATGCTGAAAGTAGTCGGGATAGGCATGATGCATCTCCCCGAACAGGTATGAGAACCCAGCACTCACCCCCTGGTACAAGTGATCCTGGTTCACCCTGATCTCTTGGAACCGCTGCTCCTGATTAATTTGCATCTGTTGGAACTGCTGGTAGAACTCAGGGTAAGGCGGGATGCCCTCGGGCCACTCCTGGTGGTGGTATCCATGGTGCTGCGGTGAATGTGGTGGTGTCGGTGGATGTGGTGGTGTCTGTGGTCCGTGCTGCTCCTGATGCTCCTGATCATGCATCTCCTCATCCTCGTTTTCCTCCTCAGCTGGGGGCAACGGGTCCCAGACCTCATTATTTAGACTCTATCCCCCCGATCCAACTCAGCTATCAACCCCATGGCTTTCAATGACCGAATATCAACATAAACCCCTTCGGTCACCAGAGTGAGAGTCGCAAGTACCTCATCAGTCATCAGGCCCAAATTGTAAGCAATTTCGGTCACATATTGACCGCCGTGAATTTGACTGTTTGGTTTCCTCCCTGAGCACTTCACAAAGTATTCAGCCATCCTTGCGGCTAGGTTGATGTGTACTCCATCAACCAGCGCGTACAGAAAAATCAAATCCGGTGTTGGACAGTTCCCTAAACTGTCCATGCGGCCGCAAATGGTGTGGCTAAATAAACGATGCATCACTCGAACCAAAGGGTCTTTCAACCGTGAAGCTTTAGACATTCTCGGGTCGTAAGGGCCACCAATTGCATTTTCAGCCCAAAAATCGGCCCGTGCTTCATCAGTTGGAAAGGTAAACTGCTCCGTGAAGAATTCGGAATCCATGTCTTCTCTTGTGTAAATACCAAGCCTCCTACCCAATTGACCTACTGACCAAGTGTGCCATTGTCCACCCAACCTGAAAGTTATCCGATCCCTGTAGCGGAATTTTGGCCTTCTATGAGCAATTGTTTTTTCGTAGGCATATGTGGAGAAGAACTCTATTGTTGGCTTAAGATAGATGGGTCGGTTGATAGATACTAAGCGCGCAAGAGGGATAGTGATCATTTTTTCAAGCCTATCATACTGATTTAACTCCCTCATAACCTCCCAATCCAGCCTCCGGGGGACTCCGAATTGCCCTCGCCTTCTCCATAAGGCGTCACGTCTTGGGATACAAGGAGCTTCTTTATCATCATTGGGGTTAAATTGCAAGAAAGGATGATTCATCTGTAAGAGGAATATCATTAGAATAGCAGGAACAGGAAAAATTTCACTCAAAAACAGCAGAACACGTATTTATGAAGATTCTGTCTTCTGATCTGGGCCTGTCGCACGGACGTGCGACGAGACGCACGGTCGTGCGTCGCCGAGAACAAGCTAAGATGGTCAACAAATGTCGGATCTGCAAGGCGTGCGACCAACGGCACCACCGTGCAATATCGAGACCAACAGACAGCATCGTGAACAGTCGGATCTGCACGGCGTGCCACATGTGGAACGACCGTGCAACATGATTTTCCTGCAGATTTCTAACCCCGACTCTGAACAGTCTGATTTTTCCAAAATTTTTCAAATTTTTGGCAAACAGGGACTAGAAATCTGACCGGGTGTTCACGATACGTACGATTCAAACAAGGGTTAGGGTTTCGCTTGTATTTATGAAGGGAACCCTAAAAACCTTGAAGAATCGGAAGAATCTAACCTAGAAAGCGAAGAAACAGAAAATCTACAAGAAGGAACGTACCGTGCGAAGAAGTGTGTGAAACCGTGCGAAGAAACCGTGCGATTTGAGGCGAAATCGCTCTGGAACGGCCGTCTGCAGTTAGGGTTCCCGAATGAGGGGAATGGAAGCAGATGGGGGTTTTTTATAATGTGCAAAAGACCAAATTGCCCCTGCCTCTCGCACGGTCGTGCGACAGCTCGCACGATCGTGCACCACCGACATATTTCAAACCCTACACGCTGTTCTCGGAGATGAACCGGGGGTGCGACTCGTCGTGCAACCCACCTCGCAAACGCACGGTCGTGCGATGAGTGGCACGGTCGTGCAACAGCTGCAGATCAGTTTTTCTACAGAAGCCATTTCCAGCAACTGTTTTGGCCGTTTTTCGCCATTTTTTCAACACGCAAACTGTTTAATCAATATCACAACATAGAACCTACGCCTGGCACGTCTAAAAATTGTACAAACTAACGGAAACTAACAAATGCATCTAAATTACGCTAAAACTAGAAAAATACAAAAAAGACAATATTACCCCTAAAGAGTCAAAGACTCTCTTGCTACATTTTTAGTCCGCGAGTCAGTAGTGTAGACTCTCTCCTCCCCACACTTATGATGTGTGCGGGGTTTGGAGCTCGATGACCTCCACCGCCGACTCTATCGGCCCGGCAACGTACAACTTCAACCGATGTCCATTTACTTTGAATGTAACGCCATTTGCGTTCTCTACTGCAACAGTACCATACGGAAATACCTCCTTAACTGTGTATGGTCCTATCCAGCGTGAATGAAGCTTCCCTGGAAATAAGCGCAGTCGTGAATTGTAAAGAAGAACAAGATCACCCGCTTGGAATTCTTTGTGGTCCTTCAAGCATTTGTCGTGAAATTTCTTCGTGCGCTCTTTGTAGAGGACGGAGCTCTCATAAGCTTGTTGTCGCAGTTCCTCCAATTCATGAATCTGGAGAAACCGGGCTTCACCTCCTGTTTTCAAGTCCAGATTCGCGGTTTTTAAAGCCCACATAGCTTTATGCTCCAACTCTACCAGTAAATGGCACGCCTTTCCGTATACCAGCCTAAAGGGAGTAGTCCCAATCGGGGTCTTGTAAGCTGTACGGAATGCCCATAATGCCTCATCAAGTTTGTCCGACCACTCCTTGCAGTTTGCACCAACAGACCGCTCAAGGATGCGCTTTAGCCCACGGTTAGTGACTTCCACCTGCCCTCTCGTCTGTGGATGATAGGGCGTGGACAAACGGTGATGCACACCGTCACGGGACAAAGCCTTTTCAAGCTGTGTATTATAGAAATGAGTCCCTCTGTCACTAATAAGCGCTTTCGGAGCGCCAAATCGGGCGAACAAACTTTTCAAGAATCTCACGACCACCCTGGCGTCATTTGTGGGTAAGGCCTGTGCCTCCGCCCACTTTGATACATAATCAACTGCGACCAGGATGTACTTGTTACCTCGTGAGGGGGAAACGGTCCCATGAAGTCTATCCCCCAAATGTCAAAGACTTCACAAATTTGTATCCAGTTCTGGGGCATTTCGTCGCGTGCCGATATATTCGTCGCCCTCTGACAGGCATCGCACGCTTTTACCCAACTCTGCGCGTCATGAAAAATAGTCGGCCAATAAAACCCGAAATCTAACACCTTCTTGGCGGTGAAGTTGGCTCCATGGTGGCCTCCAGTAGGTCCCTCGTGACAATGGCGCAGAATATCGGTCGCCTCTTTCCCTGATACACATCTTCTGATCACCTGATCAGCACCCACTTTGAATAAGAAAGGATCGTCCCAAATGTAGTGCTTGAGATCCGAAAAAAAATTCCTCTTTTGCTGGTGAGTCAACCCTTTAATCAGAATCCCTCAAGCAAGATAGTTCGCAAAGTCGGCGAACCAAGGCGACTCATCGCATATCTCAACACCCATCAAAGACTCGTGTGGGAAATTGTCATTGATTGAATCCCAACGCGCGTCCTCGATGTCTCCATGCTCTAACCGAGATAGATGGTCAGCCGCTACATTCAATGCACCCTTTTTATCTTGAATTTCAATATCAAACTCTTGCAGCAACAAGATCCATCTGATGAGACGCGATTTTACGTCCTGTTTGCTGAAGAGGTATCTGATGGCTGCGTGATCAGTATACATAACGGTTTTCGAAAGCACCAAATATGATCTAAATTTATCAAATGCGAAAACAACGGCCAAGAGCTCTTTTTCAGTCGTGGTGTAGTGCTCCTGAGCGTCGTGAAGAGTCTTGCTCGCATAATAGATCGGGTGAAAGTGCTTTTCTTTCTTCTGTCCTAAAACGGCCCCTATAGCGTAATCACTCGCGTCGCACATAATTTCAAACGGCAGACTCCAGTCTGGCGCAACTAAAATAGGGGCCTCAATAAACTTTTGCTTGAGAAGGTAAAAAACCCTCAAGCAATCATCTCCAAATATGAACAGAGCGTCTTTCTCTAACAAACGGGTCATGGGCCTAACGATTTTTGAAAAGTCCTTTATGAATCGCCTGTAGAACCCTGCATGACCAAGAAAGCTCCGTATCGCTCTCACAGAGGTGGGAGGCGGAAGTCGTGAAATAACGTCAACTTTAGCTGGATCGACTTCCATACCCGCACGAGAAATCTTATGTCCCAGAACTATGCCCTCCTTCACCATGAAGTGGCATTTCTCCCAGTTTAGGACCAGATTCGTCTCCTCGCACCTCTTCAACATCTTTCTCAAATTTTCCAAACAATGATCGAAGGAATCCCCAAATACCAAAAATTCATCCATGAAAACCTCCATAGAATCCTCGATCATGTCATGGAAATTAGCAACCATGCATCTCTGAAAGGTCGCTGGTGCATTACACAACCCAAAAGGCATCCGCCGGTAGGCGAATGTGCCGAAGGGGCAGGTAAAGGTAGTCTTCTCCTGATCCTCAGGAGCGATAGGAATTTGGAAGTAGCCAGAGAACCCGTCCAAGAAACAGTAATACAACTTCCCCGATAGACGTTCCAACATCTGGTCGATGAATGGAAGCAGGAAGTGATCCTTACGAGTAGCATCGTTGAGTTTGCGGTAATCAATGCAAACTCGCCACCCAGTGACGGTACGGGTAGGAATTAACTCATTCCTATCATTTGAGACTACAGTCATACCACCTTTCTTGGGTATAACCTGCACTGGACTCACCCACACAGAGTCGGATATAGGATAAATCATCCCGGCATCCAACAACTTAATCACTTCTTTCTTCACCACGTCCTGCATATTTGGATTTAAACGCCTCTGATGCTATGCACACGGTTTGTACTCGTCTTCCATCAGAATCTTGTGAGTACAAAAAGAAGGATTGATGCCTTTGATATCCATGATTTTCCACGCAATAGCTCTCTTATGAAGTCTCAGAACCTCGAGAAGCTGATTTTTCTCATCTCTTTCCAATGATGCCGAAATTATGACCGGTAAGCGACGCTCCTCGTCTAGAAATGCATACTCGAGATGTGGTGGGAGTTCTTTCAACTCCAAAGATGGCGGATCTTCAACCGATGGTTTTGCTTTCTCTTCTTCTACATGGAGAATTTCAAGAAATCTCTCTGGACTCTGGGAACCATCGTCACCAATCTGATAGACTGGCTGCTCAAAATTGTGGCCCTCCTGCGTAATGCCAATCAGGTCCCCACACGACAGACGTGTGTCCGAATCAATCTCGTCAACAGTACCTTGAAAATGAGAGCACACACATGCATCGACAATGTCGACATAATAAAGCATGTCATCGTGACTTTGTGGATGCTGCGTCGATCTTTTGATATCGAATGTCACGTGCTCATCATTCACTCGGAGCATGATTTGGCCAGCTGCCACATCAACAATCGTCCTAGCAGTATTGAGGAACGGGCGTCCAAGTATCAAAGGTACTCTTGAATCTTCGTCCATGTCAAGAATAACAAAATCCACGGGGAAAACAAATTTATCGATTTTTACAAGCATGTTTTCCACAAATCCACGCGGATACTTGATTGAACGGTCTGCCAACCGAATGCTCATCCTAGTAGGTGACGGCTCACCCAGATCCAGTTTAGTAAAAACCTTATATGGCATAAGGTTGATACTCACTCCCAAGTCAGCCAATGCATGGCTAACAGGCATGTTTCCAATCAAACACGAGAGCGTAAAACTACCCGGATCTCCCATTTTCATGGGCAGACGGTTTTGTAGAATGGCAGAACAAGTTTCATTCATCACCACACATGATATATCCTCGAGCTTCTGTTTATTCGAGAGGATGTCCTTCAGGAATTTTGCATACTTTGGCATCTGGGCCAAGGCTTCAACAAACGGTATATTAATGTGTAGTTGCTTGAACAACTCAAGGAACTTACCGTATTGTTCTTCGTTTTCCTGCTTCTTCAGCCTGCCTGGATAAGGTACCGGAGGAGTGTAATCTTTGACCGGCTCTTGGACTTGTGCTGTACTTGCTGGGCATAGCCTGGCTTGCACCTCGTCCGGTGTGTCAGTCGGGACCGCTTCAGTGATCGGTGATGAGTTCGATATGACGGGTCCGGTAGTATTTCCACTCCTGGTCATGACAGCATTCACATCCCTGTGTCCGCCTGGGTTTGGTTCTGTATTGCCCGGAAGACCATCTGGGGTCCTTTTAGACATCATCTGTGCCAGCTGACCAACCTGATTCTCGATATTTTGAATCGAGGCTTTGTGACTCCTCATTTCTCCCTCGTGGGAAAGAAAACGATCCTCGCTCTGTTGGTAGCGTTTTTCAGCCAACTGATTCGCACTCGAGGAGCTAGTAAGAAGCTGAGCCATCATATCCTCCAGCTTGGAACTAGACTGAGGGGCTTGCTGCTGGGAGCTACTCCCAGTGCCTTGATTCTGATACGAATATGGACGCTGCTGGTAAGGTTGGTTGTATTGCTGGAACTGCTGACCCTGACCCTGCTGCGGTGCTGGAGCGCGCTGAGTGAACCCCAATGGGTTTTGATTACCTGTATTCACTCGCCACCCAAAATTTGGGTGATTTCTCCATCCGAGATTATAGGTGTTGCTGTAGGGATTGTTCTGCGGCCTCACCTGATTACTCACAAAATCTACTTCTTCGTGGCCCTCATACACGACTCCCTGAAAGCATGCACCAGGCTCGTGTAACACTCCACACTGGTCACACCCCGAACCAACTTGCGCGGCTATCCGGGACTTATCGAATTTCGCTGCAAGAGCCGAGATTTGTGCAGTAATGGCCGTGTAGTCGTCCACCGCGTGTACTCCTACGCGAGATGATGATGATGATGATGTTGCCCTGCCTCTATCTCCCTCCCGACGCGAGCTGGATTTCAACGCAGCTTTTTCTATGATATCATATGCTTCATTCGGCGTCTTAGTTCCTAGATCGCCTCTTGAGTTCACGTCTAATCGCTCCTGCGTGTGGTAACTGAGCCCCTGGTAAAACGTCAAGACCAGCTGTCTCTTGGAGAAGCCATGATGTGGCACATCTATCAACAAATCTTTAAATCTCTCCCAGGCTGCATGCAACGACTCTCCCTCGTCCTGGCGAAAGGAAACAATCCAGTTCCGTAGCTTGTTCGTTTTCTCAGGTGGAAAATATTTCTGCATAAACTGCTTCGCCAACTGATTCCAGGTCCTGATGGACCCGGCTGGAAGTGACATAAGCCAAGCTCTAGCTTTGTCACGCAACGAGAAAGGAAACAGTCTCAACCGAATTGCATCCTCCGAAACATCTCTGATCTTGAATGTGGAACAAACTTCGAGAAAAGACGCTATATGTCGTCCGGGATCCTCATGCTCACGTCCGTCAAACTGCACCGAATTCTGCACCATATTAATAATACTAGATTTAATTTCAAAAACAGGTGCATCTATAGTAGGTCGTATGATACTAGATTCCAGGCCTGCCCTTCCGGGCTGATTCGTCTCATTCAAAGGTCGCTCATCGTCCGCCATGGTTCTGTCTCCTGCTGCCCCTGAGCCCTCGGCTTCAGCGGGTACTACCGGTTCCGGCTCGCCTCCTGCGAGCAGTAGCCCAACCGTACGAGATCTCGCGCGAAGACGTCTCCTCAGATCGTGTTCAGGCTCGTTTGACGGGTCAACAACTTCTGGAGCGGGGGTCGAGAACATCAACCTGCAAACGAAAAATTGACTCAATGAATATTTTATTAATATAATAAAGCTAATTTTTTTTGCTGAAAAGAAACAGAATATTTTTAAAATGGGCTGAAAATTTTATAAAAATCCGAAAATGGGCCCGAAATTTTATAAAAATCAACACAATAAAAATAATCGAATCGGCTAATATAAAAATGATTTTTTAGGAGCCGAAAAATCAAAGAATAAATAAATAATAAATCCGGATTAAATAAATAAATGGAACAAAACTTTACAAGCGTACAAAAATGACTTGGAAAACGAATAAATGAAATAAAAGCACGAAATATTAACAAATAAATAAACAAATAAATAATCACGAAAGTATACACAAATATTAACAAGTATATACACCGATAACACAATGACTCGGGTCGTTCCTAAAGCTCGCCGTTTCCCCGGCAACGGCGCCAAAAACTTGACGTGTGCGTGACTACACATATTTTTACAATGAAATTACACACGATTCGGTATTAAATTTATAAAAGTGATTATTACTTTAACATCAAAACACACACGAAAGAGGCAAGTGTACCTCGTCATATATGTAGTAAAGTATCGGTAAGAACCAAGTATCGATCCAAGGAAATGGGCGGAGGAATAATACTAGACCTTTGTCACTAAACTACCGGTAAAAACATAAGTTGTTTGATTTTTAATAAACTAAAGTAAGCATAAACAACTACTAATAAAAACATAATAGATTTCAAATATGAAAATAGATAAATAGCCTTGCTTAATACACAACCAAAGCATGTCAACTAAGTCGGTTTTGGCACTAGAAGCATTTGATCAATTTTCCATTTTAAGACAATTAGTATCCCTTTCGGGAATCCTAACATGACAATCATTCAGAAAGTTAAAACGATAAACACACTTTAACCACCTAAAATTGTTCTTTAACGTGCAATTGATAAATGTCTATGAAAATCTCTTAAAAATAAGTTAGTCATCCGTTAGGAGTTTTCTAACCTCACTTAAACAAGGAAAGCGACACCGATAAACAAAATGCAACCACCGAGACAAGCATAAACTAGATTAAATCACAACCGAGTTCATTTTATAAATCTTGCATATAAATTCTCCAAGATAGCAATTTTGGCCTAAACTACTAACTAAGCTAACAAATCATGGCAAGAATTTATAACGACACCATTTAACCCGTTAAGGTCCTTACGTGACGGCAAGCTTTCTTGATTAACAATAATTACATTTTATTAAACCACTAACCATATCATGGTGCACACATTTTAACCAAGCTAAACTAGTTAACCAAGTTTAAAGTCTACTAATACAAGATTAATTAAGCTTCATTTTTCAACTATCTTAACTAACCAAATATCAATCATCCAACACAATTACTTATAATCAAGAAATCAATATCAATAACAAGGTTGCAAACTAATCATCAAAGATTAATATAGAAAATACTTCCAAATGTCCTTACAAACAAAGATTAACATACTAATGGTTATAATCAAGCAAGGGATTGTTGTGTTTTTGCCCAAAGGCTACAATAATACATAAACATTAATCTAAATGCTTGAAAGATTAACAAAATTATGGAAAGATTAGAAAACCAAACCATAAACAAGAATAAGATTAAGAATCTGGAAGATAACAAAGCTAATCGGCACAATGTGGCTTGAATCCGGGTGAAAGCAGAAGCCTCCGGAGCCTGAAAATCGCCAGAATCGCTTCCAAAATGTCCAGTCTTCTGAGCAAAATGTTTCTACAAGTTTTTATATAATTTCGATGTCGCACGGTCGTGCATCCTGTTGCACGACCGTTCACTTTTTGAATTATTGGAGGTATGGTGCACCATACTACATGACGTCATCAGATCTTGACCGGTCTTCGGTCTCGCACGACCGTTCTTCATGTGGCACGACCGTTCGTTTCCGGGTTCTTGTTGCACGGACAACTGCACTGGTCGTTCCGTTCCGGGGTTTGGTTGGTCATCGAATCCGCACGGGGTGCAACCAACCGCACGACCATGCGTCACCGGTATTGCCTTGCACGCCAAGTCGCAGCCTCGTTCATTGCCGGGCTGGTCTTGTTATGTCGGAAATGCACGGTCGTTCCTCAGACCGCACGACCGTTCCATTCACCCAGGTCAGAATTCCAACAGAATGTTCGCAGCTTTGTCGTTTCGTCCGGAAAGTCCTCGTTTTCACCATCATCTTGTCTGGTATGCTGTTTTAGGCCTGTAAACAAAAGTATACATAATTCAGTATCCGAATGACGGTTTTACGGCCGAAAACACATAAAATGGGGATAAAATGGGGGACTAAAATATGTGTAAATTAGCGAATATCAAGTATATTTATTCATTGTTGACACTTTGAACCCTTATATTCACATAGTTTCTTTGTTTATCAACTTTAGTCCCTCTAAAGTAATCTTTCATACGTTTAGAGCTCATGACACGTGTCGATACATTATTGGACCTGAATTTTCGAGGTGTTACAGTTTTGCATGGGTTCGTCTGGTATTGGGTAGCGTTGTTCATAATCCCTATGGTCATCAAACAGTTTTGCATGGGTTCGTCTGGTATTGGGTAGCGTTGTTCATAATCCCTATGGTTGTCAAACCATGGGTTATAGTCTGGGGGATGGGGTGCTGGTACTCCAGGGATCTCAGCTGGGTTGAAGCAGGCATTGGGATTTAGTTTTCTAGGTTGGCTTCGATTTCCATAGGTTGTGTGGGAAACAATGGTAACGGCTGGTGTGCTATGAGTTGTTCTATATTCGGGTCGGCGGCTGTGGTTGCTAGTATGTGGAAGTTTGCTAGTCTCCTATTGATTATATCCTGAGAGTTCATTTCTCTATTAGCGGCTGCTAAAGCTCGCTGTTGCTGTAACTTTTTCATCCTTTTTCTACGCTCATGAGCTCCTCTGCTAAACTATCCTCTCTTCTTGGGAGGGAATGCTCTTCAGATTGTGCCTTGAACACGAAAATCCCATCTTCGGTATCAGCCGAATACCCCGAGGGGGTAGGCTGTGAAGAGGTGCCTTCGTCCCTAGGTGAGCTGGACAACTGACGCTAAGCGTCTGAAGGTCCTTGGTCGCTCATACTGTAAACTAACAAATTGTCAAATAACACAAAACAATAATATACAGATATACACGAAATCACGTAGATTATTTCCTAACATAATGGATAAAATTTTGGTGTCAGCAGAACACTTCTGTGGCTGAATCAGTGGCTGTAGCTCTGATACCACCTTCTGTCGCAACCCCCGTCCCCTATTTACCCGGGAACGGGCGGCCGCGGCCAGTATCAGTGGTATCAGTGTTTATCATTATTTGGCAGCGGAAATTACATCAGGACCGTAGTTAGGAAATATTTTATCATAGTAAAACACCACATTTTATATTAATAAATATATTGGGATAAACCCAAGTTTTCATTACAAACTGATTTATAGGGGTAAACCTTATTTTATTGAAATAAAACAACTTCTTTATTTAGGTAACTTTTATAGCCACTTTTCCAAGCCTTCAGTGCTGTCCAGCTGGCTTCTAATTTGGCTTTCACATTTTGTTACCTGAAACACGTTTAAAAACATTTTGTCAGTGGGAAATACTGGTGAGTGAATCCCAATTTAATCAAGACAGGTAACACAGTTTACAGTATTGAGGGCGATCTCGCAATTACATTTGTTTATTTTTCTACTTTAATTACCACCCACGGTACTGTAAACCCGACTTGTGGTCATGTTACTACTCAAAGTGTAGTAACAAATTTTGTATACAAAACCCCAACATACCGACGATAATTGTAGAATACAAATACTCAATCACTGTTAATTATAATTTAAAACATTGAGGTTTTGTAAAAACAGTTTCCAAAAAGGTTTACAAAAAGGAGATTATTCACATTGCTAATTTAGGGTTTTCCTTTGTGATTTCCTGGTGATTATCTATTAGTTACATAATGAACACGTGTTAGTATAATAACCCAATATTTACATTAGTTATACCCTCCCCGAGACAGAACTCCAACGACTACGTCGGGCAGAACCTCGACAACCGTTACGGAGCGCTAGATCAATCGGGCAGCGTATCTAATACCTAACCAGGGGTTAAGATACTTACAACGAGGCAGAACTTCGTTATTTTAGTGGGTATAATGCCCGATATTAATTCTACTATTCAGAAATTTGAGAGAAAGCACGAGAATTGAACGAATTCCAACTGACAGCCGAGGCCATCTATTTATAGGTCTGATCGACCAGTTTCTCGCAGCCCGCGTAAACAACAGAAGGGGCCATCGTGCCCCGCGACATAGGGTACGTAGGGCCTAGCTTTGATTTGTCACAAACTAGCTTCGACACGGATTGGGACACGTGGCGGCACAGGGGCTCGCCTGGTGGTCGAGCTGTCGCGCCCCCCGTAGCCCGAAGACAAGGTCTTCGCGGCCCGCGAGCGATGCTCAGAAAATGTTTTTATTTTATTTTTAATCGTATAAGGTATTTTAGGCCTGGTTTTCGTATACGGGGTATATTTTAAGGCATATAGGTATGTTATAAATATCTTAGGGGTGTCGGAAATAATTTTGGAGGGTTGTTATATTATATAACGAAAAATCGGAATTCGGGAGACACTCCAAAACCGCTTTAATTAGCGTCACCCTCCCCCCCTATGGATAACGTCAAGGCCTTCCAAAGCGACAATCTTGCTTCAAAAATTTCCATAATTTATGATCTAGTTCATGTATTAATGATAGAAAGGGGAAATATATAATTAGTCATTTAATAAGTTCATTAAGGGTAAAATAGTAATTAATAACTATAATTTTAATGAAAAGGGGAATATGTAATATATATGGGTTAGGAATGGGAAATATGTAATTGAATTTTTTATTTGGAGAAATATGTAATAAGCCTTCTTAGAAGGGGGAAATATGTAAAAAAAAAAAACCCTTTTATAATTGATTTTAACATGTTAAGTTGAATTTTAAGATGTTAAATGTATGGTTCCTCGGTTCCCTACTTTTTTAGTATTCCTAATGAACCTCACACACCCACACACTATATATATATATATATATGCATATATATAGGAGAAGGATCTGTTAGTAACCACTCTTTATTGCGAGAAACGCGAGAACCAATGCGAACACAACCAAAAATACCTAAAAAAAATCTAAAAAACACACCATTATTTTAATATTTTTTATAAAAAAATCGCTACTTTTCGTCATAGATTTTTTTATGACGAAAAGTAATGATTTTTTTATAAAAGATATTAAATAAAATTTTTGTGTGTTTTTAAGAGTTTTAGGGGGGTTTAGCTTTATGGTTTAGTTTTTAGCATTTAGCTTGGGTGGAGGGGGGGGGGGGTTAGGTTTTTTTAGGGTTTTTTTTTTTGGTGGGGGGGGGGGGGTAGGGGGAAGGGTTAGGTTTTTGGGGGGTCTAGCTTTATGGTTTAGTTTTTAGCATTTAGCTTGGGTAGGGGGGGTGTTAGGTTTTTGGGGGGTAGGGGGTTAGGTTTTTTTAGGTTTTGGGTGGTGTAGTGTGTTTATTTTGTTGTGTTCATATTGGTTCTCGCAATAAAGGTGGTTTTCGCATGAACCCTACCCTATATATGTGACAACTCGAGTTTCCGACTTTCACTTTCGCATTAAATGCACGTTGACTTTGACTGTGTAGTTGTTTGACTGTTTGACTTGTAACCATACATGTTATGTTTTAATGAAACGTGTTATGATTGTGCACATATGTGATTTATTGTTGTAAAAATATAACATGGATTATTATAAAACACTTAGAGTGTTTCACCATCAAAACAGAACTTGTTTCGCCGGCCCGTTGACTCGCCGAAGCCCAGTATGGGGCCAAAACCGTTAATACACATTTAAACGTGAAACGGGTTCAGTTTCACACGCTTAGCAATCTGAAAACCTTAAAATCACATCACACACTCTCTCTCTTTGTGAAACCCTACGGCCGTTTGAACACCGAGTCCAGTACATCGATTGAACTTCTTGGGACGTGATTGATTTACTTGAGCACATAACCTAGCATACCGAGCAAACCAAGGTGAGTTCATACAGCCAAGGCATGGGGTTCCCGGGTGGGAATGGGATTTGATGAATTATTGTGTATACTCAGACGGTAGAACCTAACGATAAGATACGACTAGACTAGTAACACTTATTGAACTGATCTTCGCACACCTGCCAAGGGTTGGCCGCGATATTATGACTGACTTCGCACACCTGCCATAGGAAGGCCGCGAACTAAATTTACAAATCTTCGCACACCTGCCTGGGAGGCCGCGATACAAATAAACCTAGTCTAGAATACTTGGGAAAAACATCCCCTAATATCTTCGCATACCTGCCAGGGAGGCCGCGATGGAAACTAATACGATACATGACGTAACGAACGAACATACTACTACTCACGCTATACTATTACTGAACTGTTATCTGTGAACTCGCTCAACTAGTTGTTGATCCTCTGTTACATGCCTTGCAGGTCGTTAGATATATGGAGCTTGCACAGGGAGGAGCTGGTCGTTGTGGGCTTGGATCGTGATTGTTTCGTTAAACACTTTATGGCATTTCATACTTTATTTTGTTGGGTTTATTCTTACGCTTCCGCTAAACAGTGATAACCTACGTCTATTTTGAACACCTTTCATATTGGTGGTTGAATGGCATTTACTTTTATATATTAATTACATGTTCAATATGATTGGTGGCTTGATCCTGGTCAGTCACGCCTCCAAGCGGTGTTACTCCGCGTGTGGATTTTGGGGGTGTGACAGATTGGTATCAGAGCCATTGGTTATAGAGAACTCGGTTTTAATAAGGGGAAAACGATTTTGTTAAAACCAGACTATAACCAGAACAGTGCTCAACGATCCACAACGACGCTTCGCTCCACGTGCAAGGCTCAACATCATAGGTACTACTATTCATGATACTTTACCTACTTGCTAGAATTACATAGAACTTTGCTCATGGTATTTTTAGATTACAGAACCTACTATATATTACTGTTTGAGAATGCTTGTGTGCTCACTCTCTTCTGTCATCGCACTATTCGCGAACCTATCTCACTTACGTTATCTTTACTATGAAGATCATGTCTGGACGTATCAACATGACCCAGGACCAGTTGACGGCCCTCATTAACGAACGAGTTACCGCGGCAGTTGCAGCCGCTCAAGCAGGAGGTATACCCTGCAGTTACAACTCACGCTAGGATCCTTAGATCCTACAATCCTAAACCAAATCTTGTGTTTAACCTTACTTTGATTCTTACACAACAGGTCAACCACCTGTTTGCACTTTCAAAACTTTCATGGACTGTCGTCCAACTACTTTCAGCGGCACTGAAGGAGCCGTAGGTCTTCTCCATTGGTTCGAGAAACTAGAGTCTGTGTTCGAAATGTGTGAATGCCCTGAGGCACGCAGGGTGAAATATGCTACTGGCACTCTCGAGGGTTTAGCCCTCACATGGTGGAAGACTCAGGTCCAAATACTAGGGTTGGTTGCTGCTAACGCCACCCCATGGAACAATTTCAAGGAAATGATCAAGCAAGAATACTGCAGTCGTGACGACATTCATAAGCTGGAGGTCGAGTTCTTTAACCTCAAGATGACGGGGTCAGAGATTGAGGCGTATACAAAGAGATCAAATGAGCTTGCATTACTGTGTCCTACTATGGTGGACCCTCCAGCTAAGCGTATCGAACTTTATCTCGGTGGTCTAGTGCCAGAGATCCAAAGTCATGTGACTTCAGCAAACCTTGCCACCTACCAGCAGGTTGTCCAGTTGGCTCACCGTCTCACGGATCAGGCGGTGGAACAGAACAAGCTGCCAAAACGCATCAGTGCTACCACTACTGCTGTCACTACTTCTGCTACTCCCAGTGACAACAAGAGAAAATGGGAGGGGGATTCCAGCAAGGGATCAGTTTCTGTTCAGTCTCAAGCACAGCATCGCAAGACAAATGACTACCAGAGTCCGAATCAGCAATCATCAGGTAGTCAAGGGCAGAGTGGATATCGGGGAGTTCACCCATGGTGTAGTAGGTGCAACAAACACCACAGTGGAAGATGTCGCAGGGAACGTTGTCAAAGATGCCTCAAGATGGGTCATGAGGCTAAGGATTGTAGAAGCTCACGGCCAGTAAATCAGAACCAGCAACTCCCACCGCCAGCTCCACAGAACCAGCAGCAGCAGCCACAGCGTGGAAACCGGGGATGTTTCCAGTGTGGGGCTGAAGGCCACTTCAAACGTGATTGCCCTCAGTTGAACCAGAACCAGAATCACAACAACAACCACAATAACCAGGGCAACGGAAACAACAACGGTGGGAACAACAACAACAATATCGCTAGAGGTCGTGCATTTGTGATCGGGCAGGGTGATGCAAGGAATGATCCCAACGTAGTTATGGGTAAGTTTCTTCTCGACGATTTTTATGTTACTGTATTGTTTGATTCGGGTGCGGATACAAGTTATATGTCTCTAAAAGTTAGTGAAATGCTTAAACGTGCACCAACTCCCTTAAACACCAAACATGTCGTAGAGTTAGCAAACGGTAAAAGTTTAGAGGCCACACATATAGTTCAGGGTTGTAATCTTATCCTCGCTGGTCAAACTTTCTCCATCGATCTCATTCCTATAACTCTGAGTAGTTTCGACATTGTCATCGGTATGGATTGGTTATCCCAACAACAAGCAGGGATCCTATGCAAGGAGAAAATCATTCGTATTCCACGTTCTGGTAAAGAACCTCTCGAGGTTCAAGGCGACAAGAGTGGTGTCGTGAGTGGCATCATTTCTTTCTTGAAGGCTCAGAAGTGTTTACGAAAGGGCCACACAGCTGTTTTAGCTCTCGTTACGGATACATCGAAGAAAGAGAAAAAGATTGAGGATATTCCTGTGGTACGCGACTTTCCTCAAGTGTTTCCTGAAGAGTTACCTGGGTTACCGCCTCACCGTCAGGTTGAATTTCAGATCGAGCTCGCTCCTGGAGCAGCACCTATAGCTCGAGCACCTTATCGCTTAGCTCCAACCGAACTGGAAGAACTGTCTAAGCAACTGCAAGAACTCTTAGAAAAGGGTTTCATACGTCCTAGCTCTTCGCCTTGGGGAGCTCCAGTGCTATTTGTAAAGAAGAAGGACGGCACCTTCCGCATGTGTATAGACTACCGCGAATTGAACAAGGTGACTGTGAAGAATCGCTATCCTCTTCCACGCATCGACGATTTATTCGACCAGTTACAAGGGTCGAGCTATTACTCGAAGATTGATCTAAGGTCAGGGTATCATCAACTGAGAGTCCGGGATGAGGACGTCTCCAAAACAGCGTTCAGAACACGCTACGGCCATTACGAGTTTCTGGTCATGCCTTTCGGATTAACGAACGCGCCTACAGTTTTCATGGATCTTATGAACAGGGTGTGCAAACCTTATCTTGACAAGTTCGTCATTGTTTTCATCGACGACATCCTGATCTATTCGAAGAGTCAGGAGGAACACGAGCAGCACTTACGACTTATTTGGGAACTTCTTCGAACGGAACAGCTATACGCTAAGTTTTCAAAATGCGACTTCTGGCTTCGTGAAGTCCACTTCCTAGGTCACGTGGTAAACAAGGATGGGATCCATGTTGATCCATCCAAGGTAGATTCGATCAAGAAATGGCCTGCACCTCGCACACCAACAGAAATACGCCAATTCTTGGGTTTGGCGGGATATTACAGACGGTTCATCAAAGACTTCTCGAGGATTGCTCAGCCGCTTACACTACTGACACAGAAAGGTGTTGTTTACCGTTGGGGTAATGCACAGGAAACAGCGTTCCAACACTTAAAGGATAGACTTTGTAGCGCACCTATCCTCTCATTGCCTGAAGGCACGGACGATTTTGTAGTTTACTGCGATGCATCTATCCAGGGTCTTGGATGTGTATTGATGCAACGGGATAAAGTTATTGCTTATGCTTCGCGCCAACTTAAGGTTCACGAACGGAATTACACTACACACGATCTAGAGCTGGGAGCGGTTGTTTTTGCACTTAAGATATGGCGACACTACTTGTATGGTACCAAATGTGCTATCTACACTGACCACAGAAGCCTCGAACATATCTTCAAACAGAAGGAACTGAATATGCGACAACGACGATGGGTCGAACTGCTAAACGACTACGAATGCTCAATCAGGTACCATCCAGGCAAAGCCAATGTTGTGGCTGACGCCCTCAGTCGAAAGGACACCGCGCCTAAGCGCGTGCGAGCTTTACAACTCACTATACAGTCTAGTCTTCCTTCCCAGATACGAAATGCTCAGGTAGAAGCATTGAAACCAGACAACGTCAGGGCTGAAGCCCTACGTGGCTTAAGGAAACGCTTAGAACAGAAGGAAGATGGTGCTTATTACGTAACAGGACGCATCTGGGTCCCACTCTATGGTAACCTACGCGAGCTTGTAATGGATGAAGCTCATAAGTCTCGCTACTCAGTACATCCAGGTTCGGATAAAATGTACCACGATATCAAAACTACATACTGGTGGCCTAGCATGAAGGCCCACATAGCAACATACGTTAGCAAATGTTTGACTTGTGCGAGAGTCAAGGCGGAATATCAGAAACCTTCAGGTCCACTCCAACAACCTGAGATACCACAATGGAAATGGGAACAAATTTCCATGGATTTTGTTACTGGCCTGCCTAGATCTCAACGTGGGAATGACACTATTTGGGTGATCGTGGATCGACTCACAAAGTCTGCACACTTCTTGGCCATCAAAGAAACAGACAAGTTCTCTACACTAGCAGACATCTACTTGAAAGAAGTGGTCTCCAGGCACGGAGTGCCAACCTCTATCATCTCTGATCGGGACGCACGATTTACTTCAGAACTATGGCAAGCAATGCACAAATCTTTTGGCTCTCAATTAGACATGAGCACAGCTTATCACCCTCAGACAGATGGGCAGTCTGAGCGCATTATTCAAACTCTAGAAGACATGCTTCGGGCGTGCGTAATTGACTTTGGCAATGGTTGGGAAAAATATCTGCCACTTGTAGAATTTTCGTATAACAACAGCTACCACACCAGCATTAAAGCTGCACCATTCGAGGCATTGTACGGGCGTAAATGCCGGTCACCTCTCTGTTGGGCAGAGGTGGGAGATAGTCAAATCACAGGTCCAGAAATGGTAGTTGATACTACTGAAAAGATTGCTCAAATACGACAACGCATGGCGGCAGCTTGTGACCGTCAGAAAGCATACGCTGATAAAGATAGAAAACTACTCGAATTCCAGGTTGGGGATCGAGCGCTACTCAAAGTTTCACCCTGGAAGGGTGTGGTTCGTTTTGGCAAACGCGGCAAACTCAATCCACGATACGTTGGACCTTTCGAAGTTATTGAGAAGATAGGCAGGGTAGCCTACAGATTGAACTTACCAGCTGAACTCAGTGCAGTTCACAACGTCTTTCACGTGTCGAATCTGAAGAAGTGTATGTCAGATGAGACCCACATAGTTCCCTTGAAGGAACTCACTATCGACGAGCGGTTGCACTTCGTCGAGGAACCTGTTGAAATCACGGACCGGGATGTTAAGGTCCTCAAAAACACGAGAATCCCTCTTGTACGAGTTCGTTGGAACTCCCGCCGCGGCCCAGAGTTCACCTGGGAGCGTGAAGATCAAATGGAACTCAAATATCCCCAGTTATTCGGAACCAATGCAACTACTACTGAGGCTGAAGCTACCAATACAGAATTTCGGGACGAAATTCCAAATCAACGGGGGGATGATGTGACACCCCAAGAAAACCAGTAATTTTTCGCAAACTTGCTCGGGGAGCCGCGATACAATACAGGTAAACAACGTCACACCATTAGCTTTCCTCAGTAACCGCATGCTAAATTTCGGGACGAAATTTCTTTCAAGTTGGGGATAATGTGACAACTCGAGTTTCCGACTTTCACTTTCGCATTAAATGCACGTTGACTTTGACTGTGTAGTTGTTTGACTGTTTGACTTGTAACCATACATGTTATGTTTTAATGAAACGTGTTATGATTGTGCACATATGTGATTTATTGTTGTAAAAATATAACATGGATTATTATAAAACACTTAGAGTGTTTCACCATCAAAACAGAACTTGTTTCGTCGGCCCGTTGACTCGCCGAAGCCCAGTATGGGCCCAAAACCGTTAATACACATTTAAACGTGAAACGGGTTCAGTTTCACACGCTTAGCAATCTGAAAACCCTAAAATCACATCACACACTCTCTCTCTTTGTGAAACCCTACGGCCGTTTGAACACCGAGTCCAGTACATCGATTGAACTTCTTGGGACGTGATTGATTTACTTGAGCACATAACCTAGCATACCGAGCAAACCAAGGTGAGTTCATACAGCCAAGGCATGGGGTTCCCGGGTGGGAATGGGATTTGATGAATTATTGTGCATACTCAGACGGTAGAACCTAACGATAAGATACGACTAGACTAGTAACACTTATTGAACTGATCTTCGCACACCTGCCAAGGGTTGGTCGCGATATTATGACTGACTTCGCACACCTGCCATAGGAAGGCCGCGAACTAAATTTACAAATCTTCGCACACCTGCCTGGGAGGCCGCGATACAAATAAACCTAGTCTAGAATACTTGGGAAAAACATCCCCTAATATCTTCGCATACCTGCCTGGGAGGCCGCGATGGAAACTAATACGATACATGACGTAACGAACGAACATACTACTACTCACGCTATACTATTACTGAACTGTTATCTGTGAACTCGCTCAACTAGTTGTTGATCCTCTGTTACATGCCTTGCAGGTCGTTAGATATATGGAGCTTGCACAGGGAGGAGCTGGTCGTTGTGGGCTTGGAACGTGATTGTTTCGTTAAACACTTTATGGCATTTCATACTTTATTTTGTTGGGTTTATTCTTACGCTTCCGCTAAACAGTGATAACCTACGTCTATTTTGAACACCTTTCATATTGGTGGTTGAATGGCATTTACTTTTATATATTAATTACATGTTCAATATGATTGGTGGCTTGATCCTGGTCAGTCACGCCTCCAAGCGGTGATACTCCGCGTGTGGATTTTGGGGGTGTGACAATATATATATAGGGTAGGGATCCTAAGAGAAGAATACCTTATTTGACAAACTTGAGCAGTATTCTGGATCACACATTTTCCTTAAGCAAAAAATGCAAAAAAGGTAAAAAACGCATTTTTTTGCAAAAATCAGAGCTTTTTCTATTAGGTTTTTTTAGAGATTTATACACATGTGTATATTGTTAATATTTAAACTATACATATGTGTATATTGTCAATCTTATAACTATACATATGTATATATTATGAAAAATATAAATCGTTAACCTAAGAAGTGTAGGAAACCAGGTTAAACGAATGTTGATTGAGCTCATTACAGCGTCACTGGTACCGGCTCATTGAACAATAACCCAAAACTCTCTAAACACTAAAGCTAAACCCTAAACACTAAGGCTAAACCCTATGCTAAAACCTAAAAACTAAACCCTAAACCTTAAGCTAAACCCTAATGCTAAACCATAATGCTAAACCCTAAATCTAAACCCAAAAGCTAAAGCTAAACCCTAAAGATATACCCCAATGCTAAACCCAAAAGCTAAACTGTAACGCCATGCTTTTTCGTACTTTTCTTAATTAGGAAGCTTGTCTTGTAATTCTATTTTTGGAAATCTTGTATTCCTTGTAATTGTCTTTTCATTGTATCGTCGTAAAATGAGACCCACATTCATTCTATTTCCGGTGTGCTTTGCTCCTCACAAGTTTCCTACAGTTGCCATATAATGAGACCCACATTCATTCCATGGGGTAGCGAATATCGTCCGACCTACCAACGGTTGCTTCTCCATGCCCTACATTAGTTTAGCTTGAAAATCTTCTTCCTTCAGTTCTCCAGTTTGAACAGAGCGAGTCTGATCAGGTAAGTTAGAATCGATAGTGAGCTGTAAAGCTGGCGCACGTTCAGGTTTCACAGTCTTAATCATTCAAAAGTTCCATCCAGCGATGTCATCACACGTTTTAGCTCTTCCGAAACAAAGGTACACGGGAGGCCCTTGTGATCGGTCTAAGTGGTGCATTTGGTACCGTCCAAGTAACGCCTCCAAATTAAATCCAAAGACCATGGTTCCCACCGTAGGTTATGATTCGTGCAATTCTTCTTGTAAAGCCACTACATAAGCCATCACTTTCTTGTGTTGCATTGGCATGTAACTGGGACTCTGATTCGAACCATCACGGTATACCACTAGGTCACCCGTACCCTCTAGTAAAGACGATGCTCGGTGCATTGTTGAGTTAGGCTTCAAAAGCTAAAAAGACGTTCTCCTATTTTGTTTCCCAAGAATTCACAGCACCCCGCTGTGCTGAAGAGGTTTAAGCTGTGTAATCTTCGAAAATTCCGCGATGATTCCGCGTTAGCATCTAGTGTAACCAAGAAATTGATGTATCCCTGAAAGAATCTTTGGTGCCAATTGGTTTCTAAGAATGGATCTTAGCGAGATCCACATGTATTCCCACTTCGTTGATTGCATGACCATAGATGTACCCCTCAAATCCAGTAGTTACATTTAACAAGACTTCGCGCGAAGTGGCTCCTCCCTCGGGAGCTCTAAGATAAGATACAAATGACGCCCATGATGTTCCTTTCTCCTGGAAATGATCCAAAACGTCATCGATAAACGCGGTCGATTCATGTGGTCCATAAAGCTGCTGGTGTGTTGATTAACTCAATGGTTATGGTGTACAAGGTCGCACTGGCCGTATTACGTTTGATATGCCATTTCAGGAACATTCTCCCCTTGGACTTCCATCTGATAATAGCTTGTTCGTTAATCAATCCTCTAATGGAAGTTTGTTCCTCGCAACTGGTCAACAGGTTTTCAATACAATGTTCGAGGCAAACAGTTCTTGACTGTCGCCTTGCTGAGTTCTGGATAATCAGTACACATACAAAAAGGCTTATCTTCACAGGTATAACTGGGGCTCCCCAAAGCGAAAAAATAGGTTCAACAAACTCCTATCCAACAGTTCATGTAGTTGATTAGACAATTCTTGCGACCCTCCTAGTGCAAGATGGTAAGAGTACGGGTAATCAGGGCTGCCTCTGACGTGAGATTAAACTGAGATTCCGTCTAACAGTTGTGGAAGTAAACCTGAAAGTTCCTCGGGTAGCACACCGAGAGAAGTCACGAACGATTGGTGGATCCTCGATCCCCTTTTCCTTAGCCTTAACATCAGTAACGGTTACTACCATAGTGAGGCAACCTCTTCGTAGACACTTCTGGACCTCTATTGCTGAATGATGCCAACCTTTACTCCACCCTGACACTTTAGATCAGATGGCGATTCTCCACTAGGGGAAGGTATACGCAAAATTTTCTCCTCACCGGGTATATCTGCGCGATATCTGGATAACCAATCCATGCTAACTACTGCATCGAAACCATCAAGGTTAGTAGGAAGAAGGTCAATGTCGAACACTTGTCCCACAAGGTCGAGTTTGCATTCCAACAAGCATAGGGGGGGTGTTTCAATTGAGTTGCCATCAGCCGATTCCACAACAGGTTCGGTTTCAAGAAGCATCAGGGTTAAACAAAACGGGGACGAAACAATTAGCTACCCATACAAACTACCATGTTGCTATTATGTCTGGCGTCGCCTACGCTAATCCTAAATGCCCCTTCACGAGCACTACCACCAGTGTTGTTGTTACGGTCGTGTGGATTCCCCAATTCTGTCATCGTTCCCTTGGTTGTTGACATTTTGACATAACAACGGTCAATACCTGTCGAAGTCACCTTCGTCTCCATACTGTAAGCTATGATCACGAGCACCTCGATGTTTTCGTGGCTGTTGCTTCTCCTGTCGCTGCTTGCAACGAGGTCCTATGACCTTTCACCAACAGGGTCCACCTTTTCACATTCCGTGTCACGTACTAGGGCACTACTCACTGTGCGGAAAGTTACACATTCCACTCTGTAGTCAATTGTCATCGTTCATGTCCCGGTTGATTCATAAGAGTTGACTCCCATAAGTCGCTGACTAAAGTTAATGGTTCGATTGAAGTCAATTCGCTGGTGTTAGCTGCCGGTAATCAGGGTCGTCCAAATACTGAGGTCGGTAAGGTACTACGCTCATCCTCTTATCCATCGATCTAGAAAGTTGATTGAATAATACATGGTATGTTGCGAGAGTGTTGCAGAAGTGATCGCACTTCGGAGTCTAAGACGTCAATACATAGAGTTCCAACAAACGAAGAGGAGTGAGAAAGGTATCGACCAATCATTCGACGCTGCGATATCCAACTTAGGGACGTTCGTACAAGCACCTAACATCCTATCCAATTTGCTAGGCGTTCAGATGGGTTTTCAGGTAATAATCGATAGCATCGAGATTCGTAAGGATTCAGAGAGGAGTGAGAAGATCACGTTCAAGTAGGAGACAACCACTATTATGACTCCTATAGATTTGTTACGCTCACAATGTTCGAATAACGGAATAGAACCCCCTTTTCACTTGCTAAGGCTCACTGGGACTCGCATACACCCCACATTATTATTATGTGTGCACCCACAATAATATTGCGATTTGCATGCTCATCTCAGTTCCTCTTAACTCATGTCAAATGGTTCCTCAAACTCGAATGCCAAACAGAGGTTATCAAACGATAAGATCACGAGAATCTAATTCGTGTAATCATGCTATAGTGACAAGTGTGTGTCTGTACGCTACATCATAAACAAATGTACACTACTCATGTAATGTATATCACAGATGAAAAGACGAACCTTGCAATCTGGAGCTGAGTGTCATGGTCGTATCCTGGTTTTCAGAACTGTTCGGTTATAGTCTGGTTTTATGAAAACGCTTTAAAACCAAGTTCACTATAACCAGTGGCTCTGATACCAAACTATCACACCCCCAAAACTACCCCAAGCGGAAATCCCCGCAGGACGTGTGACGTGCCAGGATCTAGCCACCAATCACATTGAACTCCTACATGATTTTAAATAAAACTTTCATTCGTTAACATTAAGTATTACATAACCGTAATTACAAATCATCGAATTCATCGGAAGCACAAAACATTAGTTAAGTGTTTCATATGAATGATAACCATTAGCCACGTCTCGCTATTCCATGTATCTCGACCCATGACCACTCCAGCATCCCAGACAGCAAGTTCCACATCCACACATACCTATATCCTGCGAGCATGCACACACGTGTATCAGACAACGCTGGTGAGTTCATAGTTTTACGAAAACGTTGGTTACCAAGTGTTTAGTTCCGTTCATTGATTACAATGTTGATAATACCTCGGATACAAGACGGCTCCTGATTTATTTTGCCCTTTCCCCAATGCTCCTATCAAAGCATTGGTCATGACTAGGTCATTTGTTCACACCCGTCCTCTCCGGTACGGGGTGAGGGTGCCAAACCTAAGTAGCGCTACCAACTAATACCTTGTTACCTCTCAGGTAACCAAACAACAAGGAGGGACTTTAATGGTGATAGGACGAGTATATTATCCAGCATTCCAAATTTTACCCACAAGACATATTCCTCTCAGGAATACCCATGATTTACCAAAAACCTATCCCTCTCAGGGATACCCAATGACTGTCCCAACCACCGGGACGCATGCTCAAGAGGAAATGAACTCACCTTGGATTGCTCGGTATGTTATGCTATATTACCCATTCCAAGTTGGTCAACCATACCCTACCGTGGTTACCAAAAATAGTCAGTTTCTAGTACACATAATTCACATATTCATTATACACGTTCCACAAGTTGCATACAAGCAAATCATACATCGTTATGCAAGCCGTAGCCAGCAACCATTCAACAATCCCATTGTATAGCAAGTATTTACATCACATGCAAATTCATGTTTACAAACCACATAACAGTTAGGTCTAGTTCAACATTCATGTATTCTTCGTACGCATTACACAAGTAATGTACAAGTAGAACATATTGCCATACACGTACTCTAATCATTATTACACAAGCAAGTAGGTTTCGTGTTTCACATAACAAATATTCAGTCGCACACTCTAATGTGCGACCCATTAACATCTAGCCCAAATAGTAGTAGAGGCCCAAACGAGTTATGCGGCCCAATTGAGTGTGTGATTACACTCCAAGTGTGCAACCACCTTGAAAGTTGTGCGATCAGACTCGGTGGATTTGGCCCAATACAATCGGCCCAGTAAAGATGTGCTACTAGTCTACCTTGTGCGATCCAAACATTGTCTGGCCCAACCTGAAGAACGGCCCACTAATCACTTGCCAACAATCCATTCAACCCAATACCCCATCAAAGTAATCTACAACTCTATCAGGAATATTAACCCACTCATCGACCCTTAGTTCATTATTTGATTATTTCAGAATGTACTACACAGAATATTAACATTCAATTTATTCAGATTACACAAACATTACCCAACCATAGGATCATAACCCCATAACAATTGATATCAACACAGCCCACTCGGTAATGCTTTCCACTGCTCAGCCCAACTCACTTGTGTGACCCACTATTAATTTGTGCGGTCCATCATATGCATATATATGGCCCAGTTTAGTTATAGATATTGTGTCATGTGATTATATTGTATAATCAGTGGGATAACATCCACAATACCTCCAAAGTACCAAGTGACAAAACATTAAGATTCACATCAATTATCATGACACAATCATCCTCCAATCACATAATCCGAAACATTATGCTACCCTAGTATTCAACACCGAAACCGATAATCATACTTGTTAATATTCTGGAAACTACCAACAATCCACATAAAAGAAAACAATAATAGATTATCACATAATCACCACATGGTCATCGTACCTTTATTCAACAAAGAACCACTACGTAAACATGCATACATACACATCAATGCCACTTTTCATGCAACCAATCATAACTAAACAAGATTATAATCCTTGATATAACTTACCAGAATGATTCGAAGGGGAGAGGAAGGCTGATCGCCGAAGAGAGTAGGGTAGGGTGCACTAGGGTTTCCTTTTGTTATCTTATGATTTCAAAACAAAACTAACAAATACGTATTCCTGGCTCCTAGATCCAAATGTATACACAAACTAAGGTGGGTTGGGCTCAAATGATCCTAGATGGACTACAATTGTCACGGCCCAAACCATGAGTGGCCTACTTTGAATCGCGGCCCAAGCTGACCCAACTTCTCAAAAAAATAAAACGTTTAACATGATAGAACGATTATACTCAACCATTTTATCATAATAAAACGTTTTGCGGAAAGTTTAATAAAGCAAAGACGTGGGATGAAGGAATTTGGAAGAGTTAGAATCACGAAACCACACGACACTGACCTTGAAAGTTCGGGTTGTCACAAAATCAATTCTAATTGACTATAACGATAATTAACATGGTGGTTGAAAAGGTTAATTGCCCTATGAAAGTATATTACATAATCTGATTCATGTTACGGAAATCTAGTTACATTGTTTTAATATAAATAATTGGCACCATTTTTCGTGTTAATTCACATCCATTTGAAACATGCAATTCAAGCTTATAATCGTTTTTCTATTGATGTTAACATCACTTGTCACGTCAAAGAAAACAAACATCCCCAAAAGACATGTAATAAAAACAATTCGGGTATGGGGTTCTTGCACTCTTTTATTTTGTTTAATTATTTATTTTTTCTGTTTTTCGGGTTATTATGATTATATGCTTTTAGTGTTTTCTTATCACCTTATTTGTTTTTCTAGCATACTAGTTTGTTTGTATCTATCCTCTAAAATATTTTGTTAATTGTCAAATAAAATGTTTATATAGGTTAAAGATGGAGATATGGTCGACTGCGTTGACTTATACAAACAACCGGCTTTCGATCATCCGCTTCTGAAAAATCATACCATTCAGGTGTTATTCACACTTTATTTGCAAAACGAACATTTACGTTTGACCAAATATTAACAAAAGTTAATTCTACCTCTTCTATCTTATCTATTAATTAATGATATTAAATAATGATATTAAAAGAAAATATTTTTAATTACTTAATATATACTTAATTAAAATGTAGATACATATTATTTAATTATGGATAGTTATTTAAGTTTCAAATAACTATTTTTTTAAGTCTTCAAAGAACTAAATAAACTTATATTTTACTTCAAAACTTTTATTTAATTCTTCAAATATCAACAAGTTCAGAATTATGAGTGATTTATTTAATATACAACTGGTTGGATGGTTTAAATGATAAAAATACAATGTGTTGTAGAATAAAAAGTTAGGTGGTAAATCAAAACAATATGTTATAGAATTAAAAAGTTAGTTGGTAAATCCAAGTTTTAGTTCTTAATATTTTATATGAATTTATATTTAAAGGATTAAGTACACTTAAATTGAATTAATATTTATCAATTACATTAAAAAAATAAATACCCAGTTGAAAACAAAATGTTTTAAAATAACATAGCATAATTTATAACTGTCACATCAAATTTCATTTTTAAATAGTTATCTTAACGACAGTACATATTAACTGATTACATTTTATTTAACCCGTATAATACACGAGTTTATTCAACTCGTATAAAACATTGATTTTCAAAAGACATAAGTTCGAATGAAACTAATATACATAGTATTTTAAAGGACTGGTTTATCGAACAAAAAACGGGATACATTAGTAGTCGGATCAGATTTCAATTATTATTATTTTTTTGTTGTTTTTTACCTAAAAAATTAAATACCACTTAATGATCTATTTAAACCACCTTTGTTATTAAAGATTTGATACTTTATTAATATTAGAGTGAATTGCAAAGATTATCCTTTATCTTTATACTTTTTTTTTTTGCAGGCGATGTTCTTTACGTTTAAAATTGATGAGTTTTATTCTTTATGTTTTAAAATTTTGCACGTTATTTTCTTTAGGCCTAACCCAGTTATTTTTTTTGGTTAAATCAGATTACAAAATAGTAGTGTAGTCTTTTAACCATTTAATAAAAATGTTTTAATATATATATATATATATATAATGTTTCTACCCTCCCTCTGAACATCTCTCTCTACCCCTCTTCACCTCCACCACCACCAACAATAACCGCCTCCATCAACCATCAAAAACCACCATCAACTGCCGCCCACCACTGCCCCATAAACAAATGCCTACATCTCTCTCTATATCCCCTCTCTCTCAACATCTCAATCTACCCCTATCCACCACCACCAACAATCGCCTCCATCAACCATCAAAAACCACCACCAACAGCGGCCCACCATTTCCCCACCAACCACCATCAAAGCAGACGTAGATCACCTTACCCGGAAACAAAACACCACCATATGAGACCGGAAACCTATAAACCCTAGAATATGTTCAAGATCAGTACTTTAATCATTAATAGTTGTTTGGTGAGACATAATAGAACTGATCAACATCAGTTCGTTAATCATCAGCAACGATTCTTTAAATATCTAATCGGTACGTTTAGATTTAACCTAGTTCTAGGGGATTTGCGGGATGGGTTTTTTTTATCTAATCCCTAAATTGTTGTGAATTGAATATGAGAATCTGGGGGTTTGTGTTTGGATGAAATTTTGGTGGTGGTAGTGGAGGTGGATGGGTAGTGATGGTGCCGTTGCAATCGTGGTGGGTTGGTGGTTATGGTAGAAACATGCGGCGGTGGTGGAAGGAGGTTGTGGTGGTGGTGACGATGACGGTGGTGGAAGGAGGTTGTGGTGGTGGTGATTGTGGTTGAAAGAGGTGGTGGTGGTGGTGGTGAAGGAGATTGTGGTGGTGGTCTGGTTGAAGTGTAGAGGGAGAAAGATGAAGTACATAGGGAGATAAATGGAATTTTTTTTATTTAAGTTATTTATTTATATAATTAGTCCCCAAAAGGTGAAATGACAAAGTTACCCTCATGTGCTAGGCACATGATCAGATTTAACTGAAAAAATTAACTAGGTTAGGCCTAAAGGACATAACATGTAGGATTTTAAAACATAAAGTATAAAACTTATCAATTTTAAACATAAATGACAGCGCTTGAGAAAGGGTATAAAGATAAAGGAGAATCTTTGCAATTCACTGTTAATATTACAAACTCACACAAAATAAAACATATTTTATTTTATTTTATAGTTGTTATATATTTATATGTTTAGATATTCACTTATTTATTTATTTCAACCAGTGTTTAAACCGATCCAACCAACAAACCAGTGAGTAAGACGACTATTTCAACAAATGAACTGAGGCAGTAATCAAAACATTGTATATATGTGTTTTTATGTGATTTGATGTTATATCTATAAAACGTTGACCATTCTAACCTTCATATGAATACATATGTATCTGTGTTGATTGGAAGAGTAAATATAAAGCATGGATTAACAACTATGAATACATGATATGCATGTTTCAGATGAAGTCCAGCCATCTTGATCCAACGGAGCATACACCAAGGACAATGCAAAACTCTAGTTCTTCCAAGTTGCCATCACAAATATGGTTGCAGTATGGAAGTTGCCCAAACGGAACAATCCCAATTCGTAGATCGTCAAACAATCATCAAACTAATAGCTATAGCCATCCCAGGAAGGTCATTGTAACCCCAAGTCACTCGGTATCCCACCGCTTTCATCTTAATTTTTGAGTAATCTCATACATATATGATTATGTCTCAATCTTTTTCTAACTTGTATCTATAGTTTTCAGTGGCTCTAACGGAAATATACAGTTACTCGGGAGCTAAAGGTAACATAAAAGTATGGAAACCCTATGTTGAATCGGTCGATGACTATAGTAGTTCTCAAGTGATGCTTAGGAATGGCCCTTTAACAGCCTTTGAGACTGCGCAAGCCGGATGGGTAGTAAGTGTTTCTTACTCATTTTATTAGTACTTGGTGTCGCAATATTCATATGAAATACATTATTTGATGATTTCAGGTAAACCCGTTTGTTTACAACGATGCTAAAACCCGCTTATTTGCATACTGGAGTGTAAGTCATACATTTTTCATGTTGGGTATTCTGTATAATCCATCAAAGTTTCACAATGTTGTATTGACGACTTCTATCGAGTTTAACAAATCCACACGTTACAGGTTGATGGCATGAGAAATACAGGCTGCTTTGATCTCACATGTCCTGGGTTCGTTCAGACATCTCAAGAGATCCTTTTGGGAGGAGATCTTGATCCATATTATGGAGCTGAAATCTCAATTCAAATCTCCAAGGTGAGTAAACAACTGATCTGATCTAGAAGAAAAATTCAAGGGTATCTCAAAATCTTATTTTGCTATACATTCATAAAACGAAAATTGTTTTTGTAGTTACCGTACATTCAGGGGTATCTTGCACTACGCTGAGAAAATTAAGGGGTAGCCCGTGCACCCCTGAGATACACATAGAACTCATGCAAGTTATGACAATATTTTTTTTGGAGTTCCTTGGTGTGGCAAGCAAACTCCATATTGTTTTGATTAAAACTTAACCCCTAGCTTACATTTGGGTATAACTTTGTACATTATGTAGGATCCAAACACAAATAACTGGTGGTTTAAATTCAACGACAAGGAAGTTGGGTACTGGCCTGGCGACATTTTTCAGTTAATGAAATATCAAGCCACCTCAGTCCGCTGGGGAGGTGAAGTCTACAGCCAGAAGGTGGGAACCCATCCGCACACAGAAACCGCCATGGGCAATGGACAGTTTTCTGACCATGTATTTAGACGCTCTGGAACGATCACAGGGATGCTGATAGAAGCAAATTCGAATCCACCAAGGCAACCAGATCCTGAAACGATGTTCGTTAGCTCCGATGAGTGGAGCTGCTACGACGCATATCTATTGATAAGACATGTCCCTGAACCCGTGTTCCTCTACGGAGGTCCGGGGGGTCGCAATAATCCAATGTGCTAACTAATGGCTGTTACAAGTTAAGGATGAACTTTTTGGAAGAGAAGTGTAACAATCGTGATGATATTTGCTCTTTTAGTGCATAATTGTTTAGTATGTTCAAGAAAAACAACTTTTAGAGAGGACATAACAAGGACGACATGTCGTCTCTATAGGCCGTTTTCCATATAGAGACTGTTGGGATTGAACCCTATCAGAGGAACAGATAATGTAAAGCCAAAACCAGGTCACAACAGAGGATTCACAATAAACAGTAGTTTATACTCTGCTCTCCCCTTGATAGTGAGTTATAACATCTGATGGTCTATAACTGCTGCTCATAATCAACTGCTGTGTCATTTCAACTACAGATATGATCCTAAAGACTGCTGAAGACAAACTTTGTTGCTCTATCTACTGATGTCTCTTAAGTGCTGCTGAAGACACAAACACTGCTCATTCAAGGACTGATCACCTTTGAAGAAAGTACTGATGTTGTTGTTAAGCATCAGTGCTTAGGCTACAACAGTGGAACGTGAAGCAGTTGTTTCCTCATGTTTTGTAGTATTATTACAATCAGTTGTTAGACATCAGTAGTTGGTGTAAGGACAGTAGATATAGTTTGTTAGGCTGTTAGACGTCGCTTTCATGGTGACGTCAGCTGAGATTCCTCAGTGGTTTGGTTTGCCTATAAATGTAACAGTACCCTGTACTGTTACATTTGATTGACTGAGCGGGTTCTTCTCCTCATGTCTAATCCTTTCATCTTGTGTGCAACCAACCTTGGGGCATCAGGCTGAGGGGGAGTATAGTTTGTAAGCTTATCTGTAATCTTTTGCTTTTGATTTGTAAATCATTCGACTCTATGAGAAGCAATTGTTTATCAAACTACTCTCTCCTTTTATTGTGTTTACAAAGTTTAGTTTCATTTCCGCTGCACTTTACATTCTCATATTCACAAATTGTTCAGAACATACAAACAAACACAATCATGAGAGCCTCCGATCCTAACAATTGGTATCAGAGCCTGGACAGTCAATTTCGATTTAACAGTCAAATTGACATAACAGTTCGGCTCAAAATTCATTGATACTAAGGTTGGTTGTATTTAGTTGAAGAACAGAGTATCGAGTAAATCATGTCCAAAATGGTTAATCAAAAACTCTGTAAATCAACCAAGATGTCATATGACACACAAATTTCACACAACAAGTGATTTCATGCATAATACACTCATAGTTTCTAGATCTGAAAGTATATCTGTCAAATTATGAGACTATTTCGTATTTTCTAAATTGATTTCAACTGTTGTTATGACAATTGTGATGTCACCTTTTAAATGCTAAAGTATGAACCTCAGTTTAACAAAACCCATGTTCATAAAAACATCTATGTTTTGCTAACATGAAAAGAGGGAAATTAAAACTTTAGTCATCCAGATCTTATGTGTTGAAAACAGGTTGAGTTCCTCAAAAGGACAAAATCAACTATGTTAAAATACATTAAGAAAATTCACAAAAACTCCTAAGTGTGTTCATCTCAAAACTTCTGATGTCAGAAGAAAAGAGTATAAACATAAAACACTGAAGAGTCAAAGTGTAGGGTAATAATGGTCATTAAGCAACTATGTGCATTTATCTGTTCAGAAAAAGGTTTTGATTCCAGTAAATGAACTCCAAAGAGGACTAGACAAATGCTCAAAAAATTGTCTCCATGTGTCCTCAAGTTTGCAATCGATTGTCAAAGAAAATGGTTCCAAACAGTGGTCAAAATGCATCCAAAAGTTCTTTCCACTGGTGACCACTGACCATTTTCAAAAACTTATGTATGATATGATTATATACTCTATTGAATTTATACCAGATCCTTTTTGATACTTTTCTCAGATAAATCCTTTAACTATTTTTGTTGTTCAAAGGATGTTCTTAAATAATCAGGATATATTATTCATTTTTTTGGAATAATATATTTGAAACTTATGCTTGTTTTTGTTGGCAATAGTTTCAGCTCCTGTCAGGATGTAATACCTCATTTTTATGGTATAAGTGTCCTCATAAATGGGTCAAAAGGAAATGGTACATATGTCATGATCATGTCATACTCAGGTTTGCTCCTAAATTTTTATAAAAGGGTTGATTGCAAACTGTGCTTAAAATACTAGGGTACTTATGTTTTAATTGAATATTAAACGAAAATGAGTTGCCTTAGCAAAAAGTTTTCATCATCTGGGTACTAAACCACTGTCCTTCAAAATTGACATGTGGCAAAACCTTGATTGAAAATACTCAAAATTGTTGCTGTAACATCTGTCTTTCAGATATTTACCATTTACCCTAACCACTGATTTGTTCCAAATTCTGATTCCTAAACACTGTCCACTGCTGAAAGTTAACCACTGATCCCTCATTTTCTTGAAAAGCACTGATGTTCAAAATCAGTGTCTTATCCACTGATATGCTATCCACTGTTAGTAAAAATCATCCACTGCCCATAAGTTTTTTTTTTCCGTTGTAACCACTGATGTATGATACGTCAGTGGATCTTAAAACAACTGTTCTACATACCTCATCTGTCTCATCAGTGTTTGACACGTGGTCAGTTTTTAGCCCTCAGATCTTAATAACCGCTGCCACATCAGCGATCATTTTTAAATAAAACCCTGCCCTAAACCCCCAAACAGGGTTTTACACTGTCGAATTGAATTCCAAAAGTTCTCTTCTCATAACAGTTTCCAACCCTTCTTCTCAAAATCTCCAAAATCCTCCTCCGATTCTTCTTCATCAAAATGACGAAGTCAAAAGGAAAATCAAAATCAAAACCTACATCACCATCACCTTCCAAAGAGGTCGCTCAAACGGCCGAAGAACCCATCGAAATACCATTCAAACAATCTCACAATTATCTGGGTTTACTCACAAAACCTACTGATAATCACACCTTTGACACCATCATTGATGCATTATCTGCATCAAAGTACAAAACTTTGTTGATAGCAAATGCTCCTATCTATCTGCAAACCCAGAGAGAGTTTTGGAAAAAGGCGTCGCTTGAAAAACAAGACGGAAAAGTCATAGCCATTCACTCCTCAATACAGGGTAAAGCAGTTCAAATAACCCCACAGTCGATCTCCGAAGTCTTTAATCTCAACGATCAGGAAGGTAAACTCTCTTTTGAAAAAGTCGAGATGAAAACTGATTTCGTGAAAAGGGGTTATGCAGAAGAACCAAAGGTAGATACCCTACAAAAGGGTTATTTTCCATCTGCACCCAGGTTTTTATTTCACACACTCTTGATGTGTGCTTCAAATAAAACAACATCTTTCAACGAAATACCATTGAAAATCCAAAACCTGGGTTACGCTATTTTGAATAATAAAGACTATAACTACTCCCAGGAGATTTTCAATGACATGGTGAAAAACGTTGAAAGTCAAGCATTTTTACTTTTTCCAAGATTTTTGAGTTATTATTTTGAACAAAAATTTGAAAAGAAAAATGTAAATTTGCTCAAACAAGGTGTTCATTGTCAAATAAAAAGCATAACAAAAGAAACATTTTCAAGGATGATGGCACCAATAAAAACAAAAGCAGGGGTATCTGAGCAGACTTTAGTGGTTACAACTGCTCCTCAGGTATCAGCTGCTGAGCCCACTGCTCCAGGTGATCATAGCAGCACTCCCACTGCTTTGAAACCCACACCTGCCACCACTAAAAAGACCAAAAAGAAAACATCCAGAAAACCCACCAAACCCAAAACAAAGGCAACTCTGGAAGATGAGATCCCAGAGGAAATGCCTGTGACAACACAAAAGTCACCACAAACCACTGCTGCTACTTCCTCACAGCAGTTGGAAGAAAGATCTCAACCCATAACCGAAACTCCTCCTGCATCCTCACAAAAGGATCAGGTTGTAAGCACAGGGACACCACAATATGAAGCTCTGAATCCACTCGGATCCATCTTCCTCAGTCCTGATCCCAAGGACATGTCTCTTTCAACCCCCATCCCCTCACCAATAATAATGCCACAATCCATGCTACCTCTGTTGCATGCAGCTGCTATTGCACAGACACAAACCAGTTCCTCTCTATCACCTATCACCGAGAGTA
Organism: Helianthus tuberosus; assembly: GCA_030545235.1. Taxonomy (NCBI): domain Eukaryota; kingdom Viridiplantae; phylum Streptophyta; class Magnoliopsida; order Asterales; family Asteraceae; genus Helianthus; species Helianthus tuberosus. The sequence continues at coordinate 88,615,130 of CM060405.1, forward strand.
TACATCCACAGGTGACTGGGTCTGATGCGTATACTTCTGCTATCCCAGCAACAGTTGAGGAGGTTACACTACAGGAGTTACAAGTAACTCCTGTCAGTAGTTCAAGTGGAGCAGCAACTACAACGGGTGGATCAACAGATCCTCAGTTGGACAGTTGTTTCATAAGTAAGACTCCCTTGAAGGCAATTTCTTCCATGGCAACATCGGTGACCACCAGTGTGTTGGATCTAACCACTGGTACCATCAAAGGTTTATCGAGTGCCGAAGAAAGAAGTCCCCAGTACCAAGAACAAGGGGCATCAATGGATGATTTTTGGGACTCAGTTCCTAAATCAAACATTGATATAACCACTACTAGTGGGGATTCAGATGATCTTACTAAAGTAGGTGATGATTCACGATATCAGGAATTGACGGGCAGAGTTGACAAACTTGAAGAATCAGTTACTGAAATAAAGGAGATGGTGCAAGAGATTTTAAAAGCTCAAAAAGCACAATCCACTACTGCCCCATCACAATCTGCGGTTCTTGCTCAAGCACCTGCACAACAGGCATTTGCTGCAAATGAGCTATGGAATATATTTCAACCCATGCTTGAAGCACAGCAACAAATGGCTGATAAAAAGCATGCTATTCAAGTACAAATGCTGACCAACATGGTTGAATCAAGATTTAAAGATACTCAAGCAGATATCAAGGCTATAAAGGCTAGCATTCAAAATGCTCCTGGCAAAGTTCCTTCTTCCATACCATTTCTTGTAAATCTCCCCTCAGATAATGCCAAAAAGGGGGAGAATAACAAGCTGTTGGGAAATTTGAATAGGAGGGGAATAGAACATGGTCTTCATGTTGAGCCTGAAAAAGCAAAAGAAAAGCAGGTCTCAAAACTTGTTAGTCAAACAGCTGATACAGCAGCAGTTACAAAAACTGCTGCAGCAGCAGTTATAAAAACTGCTGTCTGTAGCCAAACAGCTGCCATTTCATCAACACACACACTTTCAACACACACCACTCTACCACACACCACCACAACTACTGCTCCACCATCATCATCTAAATTCAAACCATCACCACTGCCTCCTGTCACAAAACAGAAGACAACAGATGTTACAACATCTGTTGTAATGACAACAGTGATTGAAACACAAGTTGTTTCAACCAATGTCAGTCAATCACTACCACAAACCACTGCTATCAAATCTACCATCACTGATCCAACCAAAACATCATCTGTTTCTTCTTCATTAAAAAGAAGAAGAAATCTCATAACAGATGATGATTCACCACCATCACCACCAACATCACCACTTCCATCCCCTGCTCAAAAGCAGAAGACAACTGCTGACATATCAACAGTTGTTAGTCAGTCATCCACCACTGCTCTCACCTTTCATACTTCACAACCAAGGCTGTTCAACAGAATAAGAAAACCAATAACTGCTGATGAGGGTACACATGATCCTAATGCTGCACAACATCCACTGGAACTTGAAGCTATCAAAAATGAGATGAGGCAATTCTATACAGAAGAAGATCCTTCAAAAAGGAGATTCCCCTCACTCATAGGCTACATGCCACCAGAAGATATGGATGATTACCTAAAACTCAAGACAAAGCAGGCAAATGTAAAAGCCAAGGTTGATAGTGAAAAAGAAAAGTTAAGTGAAGATGGCATTACTAAAAGACTGGAGTTCTACTTAACAAAAGTAAAGCTGATAGAAGGGTTTGCACAAGACCTAAACAAAGAAAAGGCTGATCAAAAGAAAGAATTAAGAAAACAATATCTAGCCTTCATTTTGAAAGAAAAATTCTATCCTGCTGAAGAACAACAGTTCAGAGAATGGCCAGTAGCAGCTCTTAAGCGTGAGGCAGAAAGGATTGAAAGGATTAAGAATGATCCTACGAAGAAGAAGAATGCTCCTAACTGGAGAAAATATGAAAAGCTCATTGCTGACTTAACTGCTGAATATAAGAGAAAGAAAAGGGAGCTGGTGGATGCGAAAGTGGATACTGCTGAAGCCATATCAAAGTGGTCTAAACAGCAGACTGACGAAGCCTACAAAAGGCTGAAGAAAAGAAAGACAACTGTTTCAGGCACTTCTAAAAAGCAAGAACAAATGATGAAGCTTGAACAGAAGATGGGAAACCTCGACACACTGTTCCGGTCTACTTTTGCAACAAATCAAGATGAAGGAGAACAGTTGACTGAAGAAGAGGTAAGAGAAAAGGAAGCAGAGTACTTCAAAGATACCATCACAAAAATGGGTCTAAAAGAAGAAACATCAACAAAGCTTCAAAGCCTTTTTAAGGCATTAAACAAACCTGCAACTCCAAACACTGCTGAAGACAAGACAGAAGCTGAACGACAAGAATTTATTGAACAAGAAACTTCAGAAGATATAGCGGCAGCTGACAAAGTCTTTGAAGAAGCTTTCAAAAGAATGTCTGAAAGTCTGCAGTTGTTTTCAAGGCCATTATCCCTCAACTCATCTTCAAATAAGTCTCTCCCAAGAAACCCACTTGGCTTAAAAATACTAAAGTGGATGTCTGATCAAAAGACTCACGTATTGACCTTGGTCAGAGCCAATGGCGAGGTGAAGCACATATCAAGGAAAGAAGCACTAGGCCTTAGTGTTCAAGATTTGCAGGATCTCCTTGGGCTTTCACTGTGTAGGGATGAGGATGACCAGAGTGCAAAAGAATTTGAAGCTGAATTCAAAGAACAAGCTAAGGCACTCTTGATGAGTAATAAAGGTCCTGAATAATGAAAGGTTTTGGCATTATCTGTTCCAGGGGGAGATTGTTGGGATTGAACCCTATCAGAGGAACAGATAATGTAAAGCCAAAACCAGGTCACAACAGAGGATTCACAATAAACAGTAGTTTATACTCTGCTCTCCCCTTGATAGTGAGTTATAACATCTGATGGTCTATAACTGCTGCTCATAATCAACTGCTGTGTCATTTCAACTACAGATATGATCCTAAAGACTGCTGAAGACAAACTTTGTTGCTCTATCTACTGCTGTCTCTTAAGTGCTGCTGAAGACACAAACACTGCTCATTCAAGGACTGATCACCTTTGAAGAAAGTACTGATGTTGTTGTTAAGCATCAGTGCTTAGGCTACAACAGTGGAACGTGAAGCAGTTGTTTCCTCATGTTTTGTAGTATTATTACAATCAGTTGTTAGACATCAGTAGTTGGTGTAAGGACAGTAGATATAGTTTGTTAGGCTGTTAGACGTCGCTTTCATGGTGACGTCAGCTGAGATTCCTCAGTGGTTTGGTTTGCCTATAAATGTAACAGTACCCTGTACTGTTACATTTGATTGACTGAGCGGGTTCTTCTCCTCATGTCTAATCCTTTCATCTTGTGTGCAACCAACCTTGGGGCATCAGGCTGAGGGGGAGTATAGTTTGTAAGCTTATCTGTAATCTTTTGCTTTTGATTTGTAAATCATTCGACTCTATGAGAAGCAATTGTTTATCAAACTACTCTCTCCTTTTATTGTGTTTACAAAGTTTAGTTTCATTTCCGCTACACTTTACATTCTCATATTCACAAATTGTTCAGAACATACAAACAAACACAATCATGAGAGCCTCCGATCCTAACAGAGACAACATGTCGTCTCTATTAAATTTGTTTCTATATCCTTGTCCCTATAGACCATAAAAATCGTCCCTATATGTTTCATCCCTTTTGAAAAGTTTGTAGAGACGACACAAGTTTGTGTTAAAATTTAAATAAAAAATAAAACTAATATTTGCTAAAAAAACATTTATTAAAATATTTTTTCCTAATAGAAACGACAAGTCGCTGCTATCAGGGGTGTAAACGAGCCGGGCCGAACCCGAGCCCCACTAGGCTCAAGCTCGGCTCGTCATGTTTTTATGAAGCTCGAGCTTGAGCTCGGCTCAGTTCGAGCCTAGTTATTTGAGCTCGAGCTCGGCTCACGAGTTAAACCCAAAGCTCGAGTTGGCTCGAGCTATTTTGAGAACAACCTCAAACAAGTTAAAAACTCAGCTCGCCAATGTTATCATCACAAGCAGGGTGCCCGCGCGATGCGGCGGGGGTGACATTACTTGTCCTTCCACCAGTTACAAACCCCATTAAACATGGCGAAATCCTAGCGCCGCCGTCAGGGTTTGTGATTGTACCGACCTATCCACGTTCCGTCACTCTAAATGCCCTTCCATCATTGCCACCGCCGGTGGCTGGAACCCTTCGATTTTCTCCCTCTCTAGTATTTCGTTCTCTCTCTACAAATGAAAAGAATAACACATGATAATAGGGGTTTGATATGGGGAGCGGGAGTTCAAAATCTGGATGCTAGAGAAGTGGAACATATTTGGTCTCCCAAAAATCCATGTATGCTTCAAAGGCTTGTAACTTGTGGTTTAAAACTTGTATTCAACTAATCTGGTGAAATTATTTTTGTATCCATTTAATATACAGTATAGATAAATAATATATGATAGATTAATTATTTAGGTCGGTTTAGCTATTAAACATTATGTGATAATGATCAAGTACGTTGGGCTTTAATCACTTGTTCAATAAGGCATCATATACTTGTACATTTTAATCCGCATGTCAATACTGAATAATACAACTATCGAAACGTCGACAAAAATGAGTAGGTTGTCATGGTGCCTTTGGATTTTTTTTAAAAAACATTATAGTTTATAAGATATGTCAAGAATACGTAAGAAAATTATAAGTTTGTTGTGGAGGGGTGAATTATAACTAATTGTCTATAATTTTGTTAAAACCTCAGGGATTTAAGTATAATAAGTTTAGAGGTTAAAAAATAAATAGTGTTTAAAAGACCAAATTATCCTCATTTTAGGGGTCTTTCTATAAATAAAGGGGGAAAAAGTTCTTATTTTTTGGGTATCTTAAAATACCCATCGCTTATGCATTATAATATAGTATAGATATAGATTATTATAATATATATAAAAAAATAAAATTTTGTTTAGGCTCGTTTAGGCTCGCGAGCCTAAACGAGCTTTGTATCTCAGGTTCGAGCTCAATAACTAAATGATCTCTATTACAGACTTGAGCTCGAGCTCGTTAAAGCTCGGCTCGTTCAAACTTTTAATCGAGCCAATAACAAGTAGCTCTCTAGCCTCTAGGCTTGTTTACACCCCTAGTTGCTATAGCCTTTTTTACAAAAAAAAAAATAATAATAATAACAAATTCTAAAATCAAACATATTTACTATTTATGGATAATGGTGTGTTAGAAGTTGTTTAAGAAAAATTTTGTCACTCGGGATTTCGGAGAGAGATTCTACCGAGGTTGATTTTTCTTCCGCTTGAATGTCTTTTGACTTGATGTTTACATCTTTGGTGTGGGCTGGTTCGTGTCACATAAACAATCACAAGTTGCAACCAGTAATACTAAGAACTATAAGGAAACAAGTTGCAACCAGTAATACTAAGAACTATAAGGAAACCATAATCCTGAAAAGGTCATATCAGAATATTATGTGAAAATAAAAGAAAAACTAATTAAAAGTCTAACACACATGTTATATGTGGTTTATTGTTTTAGGGCATGGTTCAAATTAAAACCACTTTTATTGTGAAAACTCGAAAACTAACTAAAAAAAGCCTAAAAAACACACCAATTTTTTTTTCAATTTTTTTTTATAAAAATCGCAGGTTTTTTTATATATAAAAATTAAATTTTTTTTTTGTAGTAAACATGTGTAATAATACACATGTGTAGTACACACATGGACAGTACAAATTATTTTTTTTTGAAATTTTTTTATATATAAAAAATGGCAAAAATTGTTATGCAAAAAAAAAAAAAATTGGTATGTTTTTTTGGATTTTTTAATTAGTTTTCGAGTTTTCACAATAACTAGTGGTTTTCATTTGAACCTTCCCCTATTGTTTTAACCAAAGGCTTTAGACATTTCATGTAATTTTTTTAAGGAGCATATTAGAAAATAATATTATTGTAAAATAATTAGTTTAAAAAAGGTTTAAATTTTCTAACAAGTGTATTAGAAATAATTATTTGGAAAATAATTAAGCTTGAAACAATTTGGTCTAAACAGTTACTTTTTCCAACAAACGTGTTAAAAACTTTTAACACGAGTCAATTTAGAAAAACGAAAAGCTTTGTAACATCACGAACATCCAGCGTATGTTGTTATATTAGTTTTGCGGATAAAGTGAGAATAAAAAGCAGGTCCACGTATAGTTGGTGAAACTTGGGGATTACGGAGAATCCTAATAGGGTTTATGATGGCTGACTCCCCCGGTCATTTTCCAGCTGCACGCAAGAAGGGAGGGGGAGAGGAGCTTGAGTTCCCATTCGTTGTGTTTTCGGTAAGGACTTGACGTTCCCTTTTTCTGGTTATTCTTTTTTAATATCATTGACAAAAACAACAAATTACAATAAAACGGTAGGTAAACGGGCAACAAGCCGCGTTGCAACCCATGGATAAAAGGTTTGGTCATGGTGATGATAAGATACAACAAAAAACAAGGAATCCGACGAGTTTCACCATATTCTAGCGAGCTGTTTAGCTCCCCTGTGGCGGCGATGGTACAGGGTGAAAGAGCACGGCGACACGGTTGTGTGGATTTATTATGGGTCCAGAGCAGAGCTCATTTGATAGGCTTTCAAGATAGGTGAAGACAAGCGCGCAAAACTGGAAGTCGACAGCTGTTTTGCGATTTTGGCGACTACGAACGACACTGGTGGGGATCCGCGAGAAGAACACATGGATATGTTGATCATCTAAAACGGAGTTCATTTGGACCGGTTTTAGGCTACACGCATGTTGGCATGTGAAAAAAGAGCGAATTGGGAGGTTGTTTCATTTTCTAGCAGCAACGGCGACAGACATCGCTGATAATTTTTTGAGGACCGGTATGTCAAGATGAACACGTGGATATGTGGACCACTTGTATCGGAGTTCGTACGGTCGAGTTATGACCACATCTACTTTCTACTCTCACTAGCACTCTAGAATGTTGCGCGTATAGGTTCAGAACAACGTATACACAAAATATGACTCCTTGGAACCTTTTAATTATTGTTGGGCAATGTTTTGGGATATGGCAAAACTGTCATGGACGACGTTAGGGGATGTTTTTCGGTAGTGTTATATTTTGGGGTATTTATACGCGAATGGGCGTGTTAGTTGTATAGAATAGGATGGTTTAAGCCCAAGCTTGTAGCTCAATGATCTTAAGTAAATGGGTTGATGACAATGAGAAGAAAGGATTAATCGTGATAATTTGTAGGATGCAGGTTGGTTACCGTTGGGATGCTTTATGGATGTACGAGTGCTTTGGACGGATAAACACTATAGCTGAAGCTAAGGTGAGCTCTAATCCCTCTTTTACATGTTTCTTGGGCTAGCATACACGTGTTTATACATTTTATGAATTAGTGAGCCTTACGGGCATTTTGATTATCAAACATACTTCGAGAAGTCTGTGTTTTCAAAGAGTTACAAAAACTTGTATGTCACACCCCGATATTTTAACCACAAACCGGTGGGCCCGGTGGGGAGTATCGTGACGTAATTGATATCATCATAGTCAATTATACACAGTTTATAGCACAGCGGAAGGCTTGGTAGAAATTAATATTACAAACCGAAGTTCAAAGTACGAAATAAAAGAATATACAGACGATTCGAAAGAAAGGATCCACAGGCGGATCTAAAAATATAATACAAAACATGTTCAACAGACTTAAAGCATTACGGACTTGCAAGATCCTTTATTTAACGCCCAGAAACTCCCAGCCTAGTACGTGTAGTACCTGCCACTTAGTCTTTTGAAAATACGTCAGTTTTCACCGGTAAATACAATTAACCGACTCTTTTGAAAACATTTATGAACATTGGTTTAGAGGCACAAGGCACAAAAATTCTTTTATAACTTGGGACAATTATATAATTGTCACACCCCGACCGCGTTAAAACAACGAAATCACGGCAGAAACGTCGGGGAGTGTCGTGGCAGAATCATTGTTTCATAACACACGAAAATTGGAAGTTTCATTTTATTTAAGGATTAACCATTTACATCATCTTGAGATCTAAACAAAGAAGTTAAACATAGTCTATCATTGTTATTAAGTCACTAAGGCCTCGTCCAGTCCTATGTAAGCATGCATCCTAGCAATCAACATCATTCAACAATACCTGAAACATATGTAAAAACAAAGTCAGCAAAGAAATGCTGGCGAGCACATAGGTTTATGAGAGTGTCGGATTCATGGCTAGTTTACATGTTGCAATACCTAATTAAAAACCCTGTTTTGAAAAGTATAGTATTCAACATAATTAACCAACTCAAATCAAGTTGGTTATAATTTGTAAAATCTCGTAGCCATGCTTCTTAACCCCAAAACATTTGCTTAATTAAATCAAATTGTAAAACATCTCGTAAAAACTCGTTAATAAAACTCGTATGGTTTATATTATTCAGAAAACATCGTTGTGTGACATCGTTTCAAAATCGTTTACCCAAGTGAACTAAATAACGCCACGGTATGTAATATGATGAAAACACTTATATATAAGAAGTACCAGCGGCGCATCTACCATGTTTTCATCACATTACCCCCGTCCCGTTATCTAAACACTAACCAAAAACCAATCGTTTACCCAAATCGTTTAACTCGTTAAAATCGCTTCAGTCGTTTAAATCATTCTCGTTTTAAATGTGAAAACTACTTTTGGCCGCCTCGCTAATAACATCCAAACCTTCGCAACTCGCCTATCGCCAATCTCGCATTAATAAACCACCAAGGGGTAAATTAACAATCACAGATTCAGTCGTTACCCACATAACCCACACATAACCATGGGTGCAGTCTGATAACGGGATTTGTCAGATCCTATGGTACCATAACCTAATACTGGTCGGTTCGTCCAAAATTAATGAATGTTATTCGTTATGTAATTACAACCAACAAGTTTGTTCACATTATCGAAATCGTTATTAATTTTGTATAAACCATTTTAATCATTCTCGAAACCATCGTTAAAACATCGAAATCATTTAACACATATGAATCACCCCAAAACAATTGAAAACAGTAAAATAGGGGAACTATGTACTCACTTGAGAATGCTTAGAAGTCTTGAATAACAACCAAGCAAAGCTAGAGGGAGCACAGAATCATTCGGCACCTAATATAAGTAACTATGTAAATAAACCGGACCTAAATCGGAAGATCAGATAGGATGAGGTTTCGTAAACCAAATGAGTATTGGAACTCATATGATATGGTTTAACAAAGCCTACATACTAAATCAAAACCTAACCTAAGTGCTTACGACCCATTACGACTCGTTTAGGTAGCTTACGCTACTTTAATGCGTCGTTTGCGTAAAACGCGTTCGGACCGCCTAACTAGTCCTATGATAAGTATTATATGCCTTAACATGTCTAATAATGTTACCTAATCAGTTTAGATACAAAAATTTAGGTTACATATGCTTAAAATGAATCTATGTGTAAAAAGGGCATTTTGGTCATTTTCCTAAGGCATATAAATTACCTATCATACAACTAACTAAACGAAGTGACCATAAGGTGTAACCTCGGAAGGTTATTCCCTATACAACTATGGTCACAAAATATGTTTGGTTGGATCCTAATGATCGACCAAACGGGTCGGGTTCGAAAGTGTAAGCGGTTGTTTAGACCGCTTATCTTACGACCCTATATAAGCACTAAACTAAAAGTGACGAGCTAAACATGTTAGAACATGATTAACAAAGTTAGAAAACAAGTTTGATATCAAAACAAACGGTTTTGATACCTAAGAATAGTTTGGTTGCAAAATACGCTTGAACGCGCTTTTTGACCGAAACTATGACTCGTTACTACACCTAATCAACGTGGTAATCAGTAGGTATAGTCACTAGGGACTATAACCATCGTGATTACGCTCACGTTGCAAAGTTCAAATGAACTTTGTGTTGATCAAAGACTTGTCAAAGCAGAAAGTCAAACACTGTTTGACTTTAACGCTTAAAAACGCATAAAAAGCACGAAAGAATACTTACAAAGGGTCCAAGCAAGGAAATCTTGATCAAACTACTCAGGTATGAAGTTTTTGAACTCCAACTTAGAGTAATTCAATCAGATTTGTGAGGAATGAGGAATGAAGGTGATGGGTATTTATAGAAAACCCACAACCGTTAGGATCGTTCCTCGCAAAACGTGCTTCGATCTTGACCCTCCATGTGGGCACATGGTATTGTAATACAAGGGGTACTCAAAAACCATCAAAATCTAGCCCATAGAGTGCAAAACATTGGGTTAAAACCATCAAAAACAGGCTGGAAGTCCAAATTCAATGTTTCTGTCTGATGTGCTCTCACGGGCTGCTTAAGAATAGGCTTAGGCTTACGCCCCAGGCCTAAGAAGTTTGGCAGAATTACAATTTTAGTCCCTGCAGGCGTAAAACTTGGTATTTGATGCATTTTTGACACGTTTAAGCCCCGTTAACCTCATTTCAAGGCTCTAAAATGAAGTTAAAGTATAGGGAAATTAAAATATTCTCAAAAATATCTCGGATGTCGGTTCGTTTGGTTGTACGGTTGCGTTGTTCGGTTAATTACGACGGAAATCGTAACGGACGCAAAAACGATCCAAATTAAGCGACGAATGGAATTTTAGCATGCCAATCACTAAAATAAAATATTTTAATGATTACATAAATTTTTGGATGTCCGGATATATTCAGAACGTAAGATATGCGCGAAAATGCAAACTTATGCACTTTTTGACACTTTTAGTCCCTGTTGATCAAATAAGTTTATTTTTGCGCACCAAACACCTCAAAGCCTATTTCTAAGCTATGTAAAGGATATTTCGGGCATGTTTAACTTATGATAATATTCCGGAAGGTTCGTTACAGTACGAATCGGCATACTTTCGCAGGTTGTCAAAATTAGTCCCTGTGAGCGAATAAACTTGATTTCGACACACCAAACCTTCCAAAACTTATTTCTAAGTTATGTAAAGGTTATTTAAGGTATGTTAAGCCTATGTCACTGTTTCGGAGTGTTTTTCGCGTTAAACTGATTACGTTTACGCACCAGTTCGCGTATAACTCTCCAGAAAGCGATTTAGAGCTCGAAATCGAATGAGAATTGATATGTGCAAACGATACACATATTTATACAAATCCCAAGTATGAAACACAATATTTCATTGATTTGGTATTTGTTTGATGGCCGTGGAGGCACAGATTTCACAGTCTCCCCTACTTCAGGAAATTTCTTCCCAAAATTTATTTAGAGGAAACTTGTGAGAGCTCGAAACATGATGTCAAAAAGATAAAACAACACTGGTTAGAGTTCTGAACTTCTAGTAACTTTAAATAACATTATGCTTGCAATGTAAGAGGGACACTTATATACAAGTATATGAAGCGTCATTGGTGCGTCAACCGTACCACCATTACATTGTTCACGTTTTGTTATTGTTGCCTGTCACGGCCCCCGCTACCGGTTTGACCCGGTCCAGGAGCCGCGGGACAGGAACCCGTGGTAATCGTTAATTGAGTTGACAGCGCAAGATTTTACAGGATCTTTTAAAACTTGAATTACCCGATTATTTTATTTCATAATTCGGGATAAACCCCGTAATTTACAATAGAGGAATTTTATAAAGAAATTCCCTGATTTACAAAACATGTTTATTTATTTAACTGAGCCACTACTTCAAGCTTTGTTAGTGCTCCGTAGCACTTTTCCTTGGTTCACAGCAGTCACCTGAAACATGTTTTGAAAATATTTTATCAGTGGGGAAATACTGGCGAGTTATTCAAATTTGATAAAATGACACATAGTTATAAATTACAGCATAAGAGCGATTACAATGACTTCTATCTTATTTTTATCTGGCGCCGTGTCACCTCCTGGTGACGATGGTCATACCACTATTGGGTCTTTCCCCAAGTAGTGATGATTATCACTGTTAGGATTTATTAGCCTAACCGTGAGAAATTAGTAATGTGCACAATACCCCACTAGCCGGTGATTCAAGATAACCACGACTTAATCCCTGTAATTATAACTTTGAAAATAATTTGGAGTATGAGAAAAATAGAATAACTCACATTGTAGATTTATACAGGCAGAGTTTAGCCTACTGATTAACCTTGTAACCTAATTTAAATAACAATGCACATGAAGTAGGTCAGTAACTAATACAGCATTTATGATAACTCACGAGATTAAAACCTCACAACGAATGACAAAGTGCTATACTTAAACATCCGTCGAATTCACGACTAATGACAAAGTATGGCCCTAATGTAGGCAGCACTTAAACATCCATTGGATAGTTTCAATCGATCGGACATTGAATCGTAGCAGCAATCGAGTTAATACCCGGTATCGTAGCAGCGTTGCACTACTGTGAATTGTAATTTCGACTTTTGGATAGTATACTTCGTGATTTTGATTGAAATTTCGACACCAGTGAACTGCTCGTAACCCAACCTATTTATAACAGAAATTTGGGTCTGTCGCGGCCCGCGTGAACCTTCAGTCGATCCTTACGCGGCCCGCGTGGAGGTCTATTTATAGATTAGGGCTAGCGTGTCATCAGTAGGCATGCCACGTGTGTGACACGTGGATCTGGACGCTTATCCGGTCAACCCAGCTTTGACGCGTCCCACGTAAGGCTAAGCTAACCCTTACGCGGCCCGTCTGAAAACCCAAAAACTTTGATTTCTTGGTTTTTCATGCACAATAGGGTTTCAGGGGTCCAGGTTTTTACTTATGGGTCGTTTTGGGACATTTTTGAAAGTCCTTACTTCCTCCCCACCTTAATTAAAATCTCGTCCTCGAGATTTATTGAAATAAATGAGGATACTTTCGCTTCATTTCCGATTCCAGTTCCCAAGTGTATTCGGGTCCTCTCTTTGAATCCCATTTGACTTTGACTAGCACTAATCGCTTGTGCTTGAGAAATTTGACCTTTCTGTCTTCTATTTGTAATGGTTTCTCCACAAATTTTAACTTTTCATTTACCTCTATATCTTGAAGAGGTACTACCAGAGATTCGTCAGATAGACATTTCTTGAGATTGGATACATGAAACACATCATGTACTCCAGCTAGTTCTTCTGGTAGTTGTAAGCGATAGGCAACTGGTCCTATTCGTTGAATTACTGGGAATGGTCCTACATACCTTGGACTCAGCTTTCCTCTTTTACCGAACCGAACTACTCCTTTCCAAGGAGAAACTTTCAATAATACTTTATCTCCGACTTGAAATTCTAAAGGTTTGCGTCTATTGTCTGCATAACTTTTCTGGCGATCACGAGCCGTCTTTAGTCTTTCCTTGATTTGAGTGATCTTGTCAATAGTTTCTTTTACAATTTTAGGACCTGATAGTTGACTTTCTTCTATTTCTGCCCAACAAACTGGAGTTCTGCACTTGCGTCCATATAGTGCTTCAAATGGGGCAGCTTCGATGCTTAAATGATAACTATTATTATAGGAGAATTCGATTAAGGGTAGGTGGTCGTCCCAATTTCCACCAAAATCTATCACACATGCCCTAAGCATGTCTTCCAGGGTTTGAATCGTTCTTTCACTTTATCCGGCTGTCTGAGGACGATATGCAGTGCTTAGATTTAGTCGGGTTCCCATTGCTTCCTGGAAACTCGTCCAGAAATGGGAAGTGAAACGACTATCCCTATCCGATACAATGGAGAGTGGGACTCCATGTAATGATACGACTTCATCTACATACAACGTGGCTAACCTTTCCATGCTAAAGGTTTCTTTCATGGGTAGAAAGTGAGCTGACTTGGTTAATCGATCCACAATTACCCAAATAGCATCATTACCTTTTCTGGTTTTGGGCAACTTAGTAACAAAATCCATAGTTATAAGCTCCCATTTACATACAGGCATTTCCAATTGTTGGAGTAAACCTGAGGGTTTCTGGTGTTCTGCCTTAACTTGTGAACAAGTAAGACATTTAGAAACATATCTAGCTATGTCCTTTTTCATTCCGATCCACCAGAAGTTATTTCTTAAATCTTGGTACATTTTATTGTTACCAGGATGTATGGTATATCTAGATTTATGGGCTTCCTCTAAAATCTTATTTCTTAATTCTCCTTGCTTAGGTACCCAAATCCTTTTCTTATGGAATCTCCAAATTCCATCAGTTCCTTGCTCTAATTCCTTTATTTGTCCTTTCATTCCTTCAGCATCATCCTTGATTGCTGATTCCTGAACATTCTTTAGTTGTTCCATTAAATCTAACTGCAGATTTAATCTAAGAGCACGAACTCGCTTTTGCTTTTCATGATACTTATGACTTAAGGCATCTGCAACTACATTTGCCTTTCCTTCGTGATATTGAATATCACAGTCGTAGTCACTTAGGTTTTCCATCCATCTCCTTTGCCTCATGTTTAATTCTTTTTGCCCAAATATGTATCTTAAACTTTTATGGTCTGTATAAACAGTAAACTTACTTCCATACAGATAGTGTCTCCAGATCTTAAGGGCAAAAATTATCGACCCTAATTCTAAGTCATGAGTCGTATAGTTTTCCTCATGCTTTTTCATTTGCCTTGAGGCATACGCAATTACCTTCTTGCGTTGCATTAGCACACATCCTAATCCTAGTTTTGAAGCATCACATTATACTTCAAAATCTTCTGTTCCTTCTGGCAAAGCTAAAATTGGGGTGTTTGTTAGCTTTTGCTTCAAAATCCTAAAGGCCTCTTCTTGTCTAGGTCCCCATTCAAACTTAGCTGCTTTACATGTTAACTTAGTTAATGGTACCGCTATTTTGGAAAAATCCTTAATAAATCGTCTATAGTATCCAGCTAATCCTACGAAACTTCTAATTTCATAGCTGTCTGTGGGACTTTCCATTTGGTGATTGCTTCTATTTTAGCAGGGTCTACGTGAATACCTTCATGATTCACCATGTGTCCTAAAAATTGCACCTCCTGTAGCCAAAATTCACACTTAGAGAAATTGGCGTAGAGCTTTCCCTTTCTTAACAGGGTTAAGAGTGCATGCAGGTGCTCACAATGCTCGTCCTGACTTTTGGAATAAATGAGTATATCGTCGATGAAGACAATTACAAATTTATCCAAATACGATTTACAAATCCTATTCATCATGTCCATAAATGCCGCGGGAGCATTTGTTAATCCAAAGGGCATGACTGTAAACTCGTAATGACCATACCTAGTTCTGAAAGCAGTTTTAGGTATGTCTTCTTCTTGTACCTTCAATTGATGATATCCGGAGCGTAAATCTATTTTAGAAAAATATCTAGCTCCCTGAAGTTGATCAAATAGATCATCAATCCTAGGTAATGGATATCGATTCTTAATTGTAACCTTATTCAATTCCCTATAATCGATACACATTCGCATTGAACCATCTTTCTTCTTTACAAACAACACTGGTGCTCCCCACGGGGATGAACTAGGTTGTATGAATCCTTTACTTAATAATTCATCTAATTGCTTTTTCAATTCTAGCATTTCAGTGGGTGCTAACCGATAAGGTGCCTTAGCTATCGGTGTAGTTTCAGGAATTAGATGAATTCTAAATTCGACTTCCCTATTGGGTGGTAATCCAGGTAGTTCTTCCAGAAAGACATCCGGGTATTCTGCTACTACCGGAATTTCTTTAAGTTCTTTACCTTTCGTGTTAATGATTACTGAAATCATATACACCATTTCTTGTTTTCTTGAATAACTGGTCAACTTCATTACTGAAATGAATTTTAGTGGCTTTCGTGGCTTATCTCCTGTAATTACCATTAATTCTCCTGTAGGTGTATGAATTTCTATGGAATTTTTGTCACAAAGAATTCGGGCATGGTAGGCTATTAACCAATCCATTCCTAATACTATATCGAATCCGGTTAAATTCATAGGTAAAAGGTTTGCAGAAATTTTATGGCCTAAGAGTTCTATTTTTCCTTCTTGCAAAAACTTATCTATGTTAACAGAATTTCCATCTGCAGTTTCGACTGTAAATATCTGCCTAAGTTTGGTTAAGGGTAAGTAAAGAGCTTGGCAGAATGAAGTTTTTATAAAACTCTGGTTTGCACCAGAGTCAAATAATACTTTTGCATAAACGTCATGAACTAGGAACGTACCAGCTATTACGTCAGGAATTAGTTCGGCTTCCTGAGTAGTCAACTGGAAAGCTCTTGCGTTTCTCTTGGTAGTTCCTTCTGTAGGTTTGGCTTTGTTATCAGCTGGTTTGGCTAATTTCGGGCAGTCTGGCCTGAAATGTCCAGCTTCTCCACAGTTGTTACAGATTGTTGCTTTCTTCTTTCTACAATCTTCTTCTTGATGCCCTGGAATCTTGCAAAAATTGCAATATCCTTTGCATTTTCCAAAATGTTTTCTTTTACAGGCATTGCAAAATGGAACAGTGGAAGATTGCCCGGTTCCCTTTCTTTTGAAATTACTACGATTACCCATGCGGAATCCCTGGGTAATCTTTTGGGCCACTTCTTTTTTTCCTATTTTCTTCTCGCGTACGCACTAATCCGTCAGTCAAAGTGTTGGCTAATTCCACTGCATCGTCAATTGTGTGAGGTCTCGCAGCTTTAACGATATCACAGATTTCGCCAATTAAACCCCAAATGTAGCGAGAAATAAGTACCGGCTCTGGCGAAGCCAGGGTAGGTACAACTCTAGCATACTCGAAGAATGTTGAAGTATACCCTCGACAATCTACATCCACCATCCGGTGGTTCAGAAATTTATTTGCCATTTGTTCTTTCTCATATTCGGGACAAAATTTTCTCTCCACTAGTCATTAAATTCTTCCCAACTCATGGCATAGGCCACATCACTTCCCTTAGCTTAAAGTACCGTATTCCACCATTCTAGCGCCCCTTCTTTAAAGAGATGCGACGCGTACATGACCTTGTCTTCTTCTGCACATTTACTTATTTTAATCACTGCCTCGGTTTTCTCTAACCAACGCAGTGCAACAGTCGCCCCTTCGTTGCCTACAAATTCAACCGGTTTACAGGCAAGAAACTCTTTGTAGGTGCAACCAGGTGTTGCAGCTTTCATTTTCTTAAGGAGTGGGGCTTGTATCCCATTGTTGTTATTAGTATGATTACCGCCTCCGTTTACACTGTTACTGAAGTTATCTTCATGAGTGCGTTTACTAGGAATAATTTGTTGAGGTTCAACTGGATTTTGAGCAGCAGCAAGGATTGCTGGAATAACATTGGCTATTCCCTGAGCAACGATATTCTCGATATCTTGCCTATTCAGAAATTGATCCTCATTGTTTTGCTCAGATTGGTTAACCTCATTAACTTGTTCATTACCAGCGTTTGCCATCTGGTAATTAATTTATATAAGTGATTAGCACAAAATAATTAATAACTAATCATAACAAAAATAATCACACATAAACACCCTAACACGTATAACAAAAAATTGTTGATGTTTCAACTTCCATTTTTATATATTATAATATGCTTCCGTACACACATGCTATTTTACAAAAGTTTTATTTTTAAGTTATTTCATATGATTATATTTTGATTATTATTATTATTATTATACACATGCTTCCACCACCACATATTATCCCTTCAGCTGGCATTTTCAGAAACGACGTTCCCTCTCGTCGTACTTCCAGGAGATCTGTTCTCCCACCTCTCGGATTCGATTCCCTGCATCCATCAGCTCCTCGCCAAAATGGCGGAGTTCAGCCAGATTCTCGTTGCTCATTGGTGGATTGGGTGCAGGTTCTGGGTCAAACTGAGGGAAAAAGGTACATGGGTTATTTAAGAGGTTCTGGAACTGCCAGTCATTGGTCCACCATTCTTCCATTTCTCCTAAAGGTCGGGTGTTGACAAGGGGATCTGGGATGGCTGGTTCCAAATTTATTGGAAGTTGGGTTTCAACATGATAAGTAAAAAGATTTTCATTGATAGGTTTAAGGGTATCACAGCTTGCCAGTATGAAATCTAGCTCTTCATGCAACGTCATTTCCTCAGTTTGCTTGGAGCTTTCTCCAACTTCGATTCCTTTTCCTTTATCTATTGGATTCTCCATCTTGGCAACTTTCCGAGTTACTGGTTTCCTCCTGCGCACACGCCTCCAGCCCACAATTCTTCTCTTTTTCTTTGGCTTAGGTTTCTCTGGTGGCTGAGCTTGAAATTCCATAGGTTCTTCAATGTCGGCACAATAACCAGTAAAGTCTTTAGAAACTTCCACATTAACAGGATAGAGAGTGAGATTCTCAAGAGCTTCAGATAATTCATTCATGCTGTTTAGTAGTTATGAAGAAACACACAAAATTCTAGGTTAAAATTTTCACATAATCACAGAAAGTCGATCAGAAAATTTAAGTAATTTATACAACCGGATTGATTAAAATAAAATATTGGAATTATATATATATATATTTATTACAAAGTACAACCGAAAAATATACTAGGGGTAATTTATTTTAGTCTATCTTTTCTTACTAAATTGTTTATTGAAAAGAACAAAGTTTCTGGCTTATAGATGATATAGGTGTTGATATTAGTCTAGTGATTAGAAGTTAGCATTTACTGCTGTAGTGGCTAACATATAGAGATCTGACCATTTTTCATCTAATTCATCTTCCCATGGTGGTTTATTATCTGTTTCCTGATTTCCTTATTACTTATCATTCCTTTTGTTTGTGATTTCCTCATTTTCTCTTTGACTTTTTCTAATAATCCAACTTCTTTTATTAGGGGTAAGTGGTTTCTCAAATTGTGCCTTTCGAACAAATATTTCTTCCTTAGTATCTGCTGAGTATCTTGAGGAATTTGTTTGGGATGTGGTTCCTTTATCTTTTGGCATACTATCTAGTTGACGATAGATGTCTGAAAGTCTTTGCTTACCCATACTGTAACTAACAAGTAGTCAGTTAATAAAACACGTAATCACAAGATGGCAATTATTAAGTTAAGTATTTCTAAATACTTAATAGGCTTAAATCAGTGGCTCTGATACCACCTTTTCCTGTCACGGCCCCCGCTACCGGTTTGACCCGGTCCAGGAGCCGCGGGACAGGAACCCTTGGTAATCGTTAATTGAGTTGACAGCGGAAGATTTTACAGGATCTTTTAAAACTTGAAATGCCCGATTATTTTATTTCATAATTCGGGATAAACCCCGTAATTTACAATAGAGGAATTTTATAAAGAAATTCCCTGATTTACAAAACATGTTTATTTATTTAACTGAGCCACTACTTCAAGCTTTGTTAGTGCTCCGTAGCACTTTTCCTTGGTTCACAGTAGTCACCTAAAACATGTTTTGAAAATATTTTATCAGCGGGGAAATACTGGCGAGTTATTCAAATTTGATAAAATGACACATAGTTATTTTTATCTGGCACCATGTCACCTCCTGGTGACGATGGTCATACCACTATTGGGTCTTTCCCCAAGTAGTGATGATTATCACTGTTAGGATTTATTAGCCTAACCGTGAGAAATTAGTAATGTGCACAATACCCCACTAGCCAGTGATTCAAGATAACCACGACTTAATCCCTGTAATTATAAATTTGAAAATAATTTGGAGTATTGTGAAATACTTTTGAGAAAAAGAGAATAACTCACATTGCAGATTTATACAGGCAAAGTTTAGCCTACTGATTAGCCTTGTAACCTAATTTAAATAACAATGCACATGAACTAGGTCAGTAACTAATATAGCATTTACGATAACTCACGAGAATAAAACCCTCACAACGAATGACAAAGTGCTATACTTAAACATCCGTCGAATTCACGACTAATGACAAAGTATGGCCCTAATGTGGGCAGCACTTAAACATCCATTGGATAGTTTCAATCGATCAGACATTGAATCGTAGCAGCGAACGAGTTAATACCCGGTATCGTAGTAGCGTTGCACTACTGTGAATTGTAATTTTGACTTTTGGACAGTATACTTAGTGATTTTGATTGAAATTTCGACACCAGTGAACTGCTCGTAACCCAATGTGTAGGGAAAGAAAATCAAACCTGTGATGAGTGTGACTAGATCACCATAGGGCCCTTTTAATTAAATCAACAAATGATCTCTTTAAATAGACCACCAAGGAGTCTTTTCAGCTATATCATCACATGACATTCCCAACCAGATTTTGAATCAATCTTTTTAACTAGACCACTCAAGGGGTCTCCTTCGAATTATGGAATGATACTATATAATCCAAGGGTCTTAACTATTACGTAGAAGCCCATTAAGGATTTAAGGTAGTACCTTTGGATATCCTACTATGAATCCCTCATATGAAGATATGGAAGATTCTACGAGGATTTGGATAACGAAAATTCGGATCACACAAAACATAAAAGAAAACACATAAACACATAATCACATAATTGTTTAACTTGACCTTCAATTTGTTATCTTTGGACACGAGTATTTAAAGCACACCAGGAATCCAATTCATGGATTTCATTTGGCACTTTAAACATTTCAAGAATCTAACTATGAAGATAGGAAGATCTTAATAGGAATTCGGCTTTGTCCTTATTGGATCGTAATGTATGTATTAAAACGTACAAAGAATCCAATCAAGGGCTCCGATTAAGCGATAATCATCCACAAGGATCTAATTGTGAAGATAAGAAGATCCTATATGGATTTCAGAATTCGAAGAGCGGGAGACGCTTCAAAACCTTGCACTAGACGTGCTTAAGTCGATACACGAGGTAGAATGCTCATGAAGTTGAGGTGCTAGATATGCCAAGGCGACACATGAAGCATAATTTGAAGGTTGGGTAATATGAGCAGAATGCTTTTCGAAAACTATGTATGGGGTTCTTTTAGAAATGTGTTTAATGTTTTTGAAATCCTACATAATACTTTTGAAATCATAAAGTAGGTGTATTAGGTAAGTATATTTATAAAATGTTTTAAAATCATGCGAGATAAATTTTGAGATTATGTATAAGGATTTTGAAAATATGGATAATGCTTTTGAAATCATGCACTTGATACATTAAGTATATATACTGTGTTAAAATCGTTTTCAAACTATATGAAATATTTTGAAATCATGAAGGTTGTTTTGAAAACCTATACTATGTATGTTGTTATGAAAACCAGAATGTAATGATATGGGTACGAGATTGAAGAAAATATCCTTCGTTATCTAACCAAGGATTTAAAAGTGATTACTCAAAATGTCACTTATTTTCTGTACTTCGTTTCTTAGAATGAAACGAGCACGAGGAAATCATGAGCGATCATATGAACGAGAGAAATACAAATATGGATCTTTGGTGTAGGTATCGTAGGGGTATGCCATACACATATGCAACTATATTTGTACATCAGAATTGTGAACAACGATTTATTTATAAACAAAACCGATTGTCTTCAGAGTTCAAAGAAAACACAAGAAACATAAGCATAAGATTTAAATTAATTCAAAGCAGCAACGTCTTCTAATCCGCCAAATGCTTATCCGTGGGTCAGATTTGCATTGACAATCTTTGGGTATTTGTCCCTGACATAACCCGTCTCGCCATAGGTGTAGCAAGTACCAGGAGGAAAATGAGCTCGTGCTGGATCTGCTGGTGCAGCAGTAGGATCTGCAACAATTTTGCTTTGGATAGCAAAACGACACATATTAACCGGATGTCCCTGTCGTCCACAGTGGGTACATTTGAAGCAGGGTATGTGATTCGGATGATGACGGTTGCATCGATTGCACCATGGAGCAACTCGGCAAACCCTAGCTGTATGACCTATAAATCCATAAATTAGGCATTTGCGGCACTTCACACTGGCATGATGGTGGAGGTTACACTGATTGCACGAAGGAGCAGTTCCCAAGTACGGCTTCTTGGCTGGTGGTGCTGCCACCTGGCTAGGTTCTGCTTGATTTGGTGTAACGGCTACGGGATCCTTTGAAGCTTACGCTTCTTTGACCTTTTCGAAGGCTCGGCTTATGCTTCCTTTGATGTTTCTTGGGTGGCTTCATTATTAAGACGAGACATGGCGACGGCTAAATCAACAGTCTTCAGGATTACTTCGCCTATTCGCTGGGCAAATTTGGCAGTTTGTTCGGACATTTGAGTGTCGTTGCGATGAAGAGACATTCTGGAGGAAATGAAAGACATAGGAGGAAACAAGTGAAATGTTATCGGATAACCAAAACAAAATGACAATGCATAAATTTTTGATCATTTGTTTGTTACCTAAGGCAAACAAATGAGACGGTGAATAATCAAAGTAAGCGGGTCATATTAACGTATCGCGAAGACATGCTTTAACCTATAAGTGGACACTCACCCCAAGAGTTCCCAGGTAAGAGTGACTGGTCCGATTATGTGGATTTGTACGAACACTCTAGCCTTAGACAGAAATCTCAGGATACAGGCATCCACCCTTCCAGATTGCACGTGTTCACACTATAAGACCCAAACTTTGACGAGATTTTGAAAACTTAGAGGGTTCAAAACCTAGTAATCAATCATCCTAGAACAGATGATTGGTTTTCAAAACGGATTGAAATTTGTGTTCTTATTGTGGTTGTAACCTAAGGATAAGTGACGGTATTGTTTTAAGATCTAAACACAAGAGTCTTGTGTTAGGGTCCTAGGAAGGTTATAGACTAGGTCAAAGCATTACTAATAACCTAATTCCCTATAACCATGAGCTCTGATACCAACTCTTCTATCACACCCCGACCGCGTTAAAACAACGAAACCGCAGCGGAAACGTTGGGGAGTGTCGTGGCAGAATCATTGTTTCATAACACACGGAAATTTGAAGTTTCATTTTATTTAAGGATTAACCATTTACATCGTCTTGAGATCTAAGCAAACAAGTTAAACATAGTCTATCATTGTTATTAAGTCACTAAGGCCTCTTCCAGTCCTATGTGAGCATGCATCCTAGCAATCAACATCATTCAACAATACCTGAAACATATGTAAAAACAAAGTCAGCAAAGAAATGCTGGCGAGTACATAGGTTTATGAGAGTGTCGGATTCATGGCTAGTTTACATGTTTCAATACCTAATTAAAAACCCTGTTTTGAAAAGTATAGTATTGCAACATAATTAACCAACTCAAATCAAGTTGGTTATAATTTGTAAAATCTCGTAGCCATGCTTCTTAACCACAAAACATTTTCTTAATTAAATCAAATTGTAAAACATCTCGTAAAAACTCGTTAATAAAACTCGTATGGTTTATATTATTCAGAAAACATCGTTATGTGACATCGTTTCAAAATCGTTTACCCAAGTGAACTAAATAACGCCACGGTATGTAATATGATGAAAACACTTATATATAAGAAGTACCAGCGGCGTATCTACCATGTTTCCATCACATTACCCCCGTCCCGTTATCTAAACACTAACCAAAAACCAATCGTTTACCCAAATCGTTTAACTCGTTAAAATCGCTTCAGTCGTTTAAATCATTCTCGTTTTAATTGTGAAAACTACTTTTGGTCGCCTCGCTAATAATATCCAAACCTTTGAAACTCGCCTATCGCCAATCTCGCATTAATAAACCACCAAAGGGTAAATTAACAATCACAGATTCAGTCGTTACCCACATAACCCACACATAACCATGGGTGCAGTCTGATAGCGGGATTTGTCAGATCCTATGGTACCATAACCTAATACTGGTCGGTTCGGCCAAAATTAATGAATGTTATTCGTTATGTAATTACAACCAACAAGTTTGTTCACATTATCGAAATCATTATTAATTTTGTATAAACCATTTTAATCATTCTCGAAACCATCGTTAAAACATCAAAATCATTTAACACATATGAATCACCCCAAAACAATTGAAAACAGTAAAATAGGGGAACTATGTACTCACTTGAGAATGCTTAGAAGTCTTGAATAACAACCAAGCAAAGCTAGAGGGAGCACGGAATCATTCAGCACCTAAAATATAAGTAACTATGTAAATAAACTAGACCTAAATCAGAAGATCGAATA
Organism: Helianthus tuberosus; assembly: GCA_030545235.1. Taxonomy (NCBI): domain Eukaryota; kingdom Viridiplantae; phylum Streptophyta; class Magnoliopsida; order Asterales; family Asteraceae; genus Helianthus; species Helianthus tuberosus. The sequence goes on from CM060405.1 coordinate 88,639,141, forward strand.
GGATGAGGTTTCGTAAACCAAATGAGTATTGGAACTCATATGATATGGTTTAACAAAGCCAACATACTAAATCGAAACCTAACCTAAGTGCTTACGACCCATTACGACTCGTTTAGGTAGCTTACGCTACTTTAATGCGCCGTTTGCGTAAAACGCGTTCGGACCGCCTAACTAGTCCTATGATAAGTATTATATGCATTAACATGTCTAATAATGTTACCTAATCAGTTTAGATACGAAAATTTAGGTTACATATGCTTAAAATGAAATTATGTGTAAAAAGGGCATTTTGGTCATTTTCCTAAGTCATATAAATTACCTATCATACAACTAACTAAACGAAGTGACCATAAGGTATAACCTCATAAAGTTATTCCCTATACAACTATGGTCACAAATTATGTTTGGTTGGATCCTAATGATCGACCAAACGGGTCGGGTTCGAAAGTCTAAGCGGTTGTTTAGACCGCTTATCTTACGACCCTATATAAGCACTAAACTAAAAGTGACGAGATAAACATGTTAGAACATGTTTAATGAAGTTAGAAAACAAGTTTGATATCAAAACAAACGGTTTTGATACCTAAGAATAGTTTGGTTTCAAAATACGCTTGAACGCGCTTTTTGACCGAAACTATGACTCGTCACTACACCTAATCAACGTGGTAATCAGTAGGTATAGTCACTAGGGACTATAACCATTGTGATTACGCTCACGTTGCAAAGTTCAAACGAACTTTGTGTTGACCAAAGACTTGCCAAAGCAGAAAGTCAAACACTGTTTGACTTTAACGCTTAAAAACACATAAAAAGCACGAAAGAATACTTACAAAGGGTCCAAGCAAGGAAATCTTGATCAAACTACTCAGGTATGAAGTTTTTGAACTCCAACTTAGAGTAATTCAATCAGATTTGTGAGGAATGAGGAATGAAGGTGATGGGTATTTATAGAAAACCCACAACCTTGGGTTAAAACCATCAAAAACAGGCTGGAAGTCCAAATTCAATGTTTTTTTCTGATGTGCTCTCATGGGCCGTGGAAGAATAGGCTTAGGCTTACGCCCCAGGCCTAAGAAGTTTGGCAGAATTACAATTTTAGTCCCTGCAGGCCTAAAACTTGGTATTTGATGCATTTTTGACACGTTTAAGCCCCGTTAACCTCATTTCAAGGCTCTAAAATGAATTTAAAGTATAGGGAACTTAAAATATGCTCAAAAATATCTCGGATGTTGGTTTGTTTGGTTGTACGGTTGCGTCGTTCGGTTAATTACGACGAAAATCGTAACGGACGTAAAAACGATCAAAATTAAGCGACGAATGGAATTTTAGCATGCCAATCACTAAAATAAAATATTTTAATGATTAAAATTTTTTTTGGATGTCATGATATATTCAGAACGTAAGATATGCGAGAAAATGCAAACTTATGCACTTTTTGACACTTTTAGTCCCTGTTGATCTAATAACTTTATTTTTGCGCACCAAACACCTCAAAGCCTATTTCTAAGCTATGTAAAGGATATTTAGGGCATGTTTAACTTATGATCGTATTCTGGAAGGTTCGTTACAGTATGAATCGGCATACTTTCGTAGTTTACCGAAATTAGTCCATGTGAGCGAATAAACTTGATTTCGACACACCAAACATTCCAAAACTTATTTCTAAGTTATGTAAAGGTTATTTAAGGTATTTTAAGCCTATTTCACTATTCTGGAGTGTTTTTCGTGTTAAACTGATTACGTTTACACACCAGTTCGTGTATAACTTTCTAGAAAGCGATTTAGAGCTCGAAATCGAACGAGAATTGATATGTGCAAACGATACACATATTTATACTAATCCCAAGTATGAAACACAATATTTCATTGATTTGGTATTTGTTTGATGGCCATGGAGGCACAAATGTCACAATAATAATCTTGTATATAGATTTACATGTTTGTCATACATTTAGGGCCCGGTATAGAAGTCGAGACATGATTAACCAACACACCACTAATATAAACCCACAAGGAGTTATCCCCAACAATGTGGGTATATCTTTTTACATACGCAACTGTCAGGTGTATGCCTACACCTCGTGCTTAAGTTGTGGCCATTTGCAATTAAATGAGCCGAGGATATCCAGGACACGGTTGCATTAACCCCCAATGTTTAAGTTATCAAACAAAACGGATTAAAACGGGTTATGTAATTTATTAATCACAATCTGATTAAATGATTCCATACCCGACCAAGCGGTAATATTTTACCGTATCCCAAGCCCGTATAAGGGAAAATAAGTTAAAAGTATTTACCTGATCTTCTAAATGCAAGATCTATCTACTCAGCTGTATAATGCAAATAGACTCGTGAAGGTAGCTTTTACCAGGGCTTCCTAATCTGGAACGAAGGTTTTATTAACCTATTAGATTACTAACGGGTCTTATTTAAGTCATAGACTTAGACCGGTTAGTTTAAAGGACGATTTACAGTACGAAACGCTAGATTAAGCGATGACCGGATTGGAATGTAATTTAGAACCAACAAATATGGAGACTTGTATTATATGGGTAAACTAAATACATTCTGGATTTTGAAGTTTAAATGATAAGGTTTAACCCGTTTCGGCTAATTTATGCAAACTAGTTACATAAACCGCACCGAACGCGTATAAGCATAAACGGGTAACTGGATGAGTCATGTACAAGTTCCACAAGTTATTATGCTAAATATATGTTATGATATCAGTAGGATATCAACAAATATGCCCAAAAAGAATTTAAAACCAAATTAAGCCTCATAAGGGCATTTCGGTCATTTTATGATTTATAAAAGAGGTTTACATGCAAACTAAGGTTCTGGTTATAAACCTTCTGTAAAAATATTTAATTTATGTTACACTAAAAGTAGGATATCATATATTTGTGTGGTTTACCATTTATGGCCAAACTATGCACCGTACGGACATTTTGGTCATTTCACACATAGTTTTAAGGACTTATTTGGGATTCTGAGTTCATGACTTATACATACTGTAAAAATATTAAAAATGGTTTATAAAATCAGTAGGTAATAAGTCTTGGGTGCTAAGTATGATTTAAAACCATACTATGCACCTTAATGTCGTAAAAATCGATAAATAACGATTATTTTGATATTTAGGAAATTATGAGGTTATGACCAGCTTTGTATGGTAAAAATAATTTATTTATCATATCATATCAGTAACAAAAGGTTCTTGCATGTTATTCTTATTTAAAACCCAATTTATTTGTGAAAAAGGGCATAATCGTCATTTATTAATATAACTAGGTTATCACCCAGTATTGCTTCCCGGGCTCGAGAAAATTACTTGTATTAAAAACTACTTATGATTAATACATAATTACACGTTCACTACCTCTGCATTCTCGATCTCGCCACCAGTTTTAGTAGCTCCATCTTGCTTGTGTGAATCATCTGTAAAACGGAAAAATTGAGTCAAAGTTGCATAACTAATGGTTACACAAATCACATAACCGAATGCTTACCTCCTTCCTTGGAAATATCAGAGGCCACAAGGTGAGATTATCCCTTAGCAGTTGCATAATTAATGTATTGTATTTGTATGACTCCTCATTCATAGTATCAAGCTCGGAAATCACTTCATCAAACGCCGGTTTGGCTAGGTGATAGGCCCTAAGAACAATAAGCAGTTAAGCGCATGTTAACTAATATTAAAAAAAATGTTGCTACGAATCAATTTAAGTTGAGCAAACCTTTCGGCTGAATTTAGAATATTGTCTAACCCTTGAAGATTTGACATAACCTCAAATAATTGAGAAAGGACCAACATTTACTTTTGAATGGGTTGATGCCGTCTATGTTTTAGCTCTAACTGGTCAAATGAGTAAAATAAAAGTATCTCGCTTTAAAGGGAAATGGGTTGCAATTCCCGTAAAAAGTAAATGCCTATACCTCATACGCTTTCATTGAAAGATCTTCAACCTCTTTCTTGTCATTACCAGACTTAAATTCTGCCATATATCTACAATAATCCCCTTTCTTGTAGAACAAAAACCAATATTAGAATAACCATATTACAAAATCATTAATATGCAAGGATATGCAGCAGTTATCCACATTTACCTAACTATTCATACCTGATACTATCCGAATTAAGATTTGATACATAGGTTTTTTTTATGTTTCAAAACAGTTTGTATTTTATTAATTTATCAAGTTTAATGTAGTTGATGGTATATGGTATCTCATCAATAGACAACAGCTAAGGACATCACCCCACATATTTTCATATATATTAAACACAAGAGAGCACAATAGATTAATCCATAAGAGAAGAAGAGACTATCAAAAAAGGAATTATCAGTAGCTTATAAATATAATAATAATAACGTCCAAATGATTCAACTTTCTTCTACCAAACATCACCAGGTTACAACTTTCCACCCTTAAATTTGATAGAACATGCGGTTTTTTAAAATTTTCTTATTGAGTCAATTATACTATGTTATCTAGGCATATGGGTGGCAAAATGGGTGGGTTGGACAGGTTTGGGTAACGGGTTAGGATGGGTTTATTAAGAAATGGGTTAGCATGGGTTTAGGTCAAGATGGATTTTTGTCAAGATGGATTTGGGCATGATAGGCTAAAAACATAAATAAATAAAATAAAAAAAAAATTAAAAAATCAAAAAAAAAAAAATTAAAAAAAATTAAAAAAAAAAACACATTTCTATGATTCCAGCATGATCATACCCGCTATTACTCTTGTTCTTGAAACAGATTTATGACACAACCTGATTTAAGAAACTTGTAAAAAAACTGTTTCAACCGACCCAAACTGATTTCAACCCTATGTCAATTGATTTGGATATGATTATTTCTCGTTAATACCAGTTTATGAAACATGGAAATGCATGTGCAATTATGACATGCAGAGGATGTAAGCTTCAATATAAAAGGTCAAAGTCAAACATGACATGCAGAGGAAGTAAGCTTCTATATAAAAGGTCAAAGTCAAACATATTGCTATTTGGTTTATTATTCGGTTACTGAAATGCAAATCCAAGATAAAACAAAGTATATAAAGCGTTGAGGATTACCTAATAAATATGTTAATAATTCGATCAATTTGCGCTTAAACTCAAGCATCAGAAGCATCATTGTTTTCGCCCTCTTTATAACCACTGCACCTTATAATATACACCTGTAACAAAAAGCGAAAGAACGATCTTTAATAACAAACTAACAATATCTAAGTGTTAACAATATCTAACTGGTTTGGCTACACATCGTTTGTTGACAAATGTTGACCAATATAAATAACCAAATAAACTCACGTTCTGTACCAAAATCATTCGAGGCAGCGTAAATATTGATGAAAATAGTACTCATTATTTTCATAGATTCATCATTCATGGCCTAAGCAAAAAAATTTAGCTCCAAAAGCCGATAGTGGGGGATCCGATCAAACGACTGTTAAAAAACAAACTGAACTAAACAGGAAACTGACGCAACAAAAGATCAAGCAAAAACTAAAGTAAACATATATGAAGCTTTCATGCTATCAAAATATCAGATCAAATAGTACTCATTATTTTCATAGATTCATCATTTACCTAGCGTAATACCCATCCTGACCCATCCTCATTTTTTAAATGACCCAAAATAACCCAAAAAACCCAAATGGGTTTTTATTGCCAGGCCTATATCTAGCATTAGAATAATATTTGGTATGCTACCAAAACTTATAAAATATGTGAATGAACCACATTTTTATAAATTTTCTGAACCATTTATGTATACTTGCAGACCCAATAAATCAACTCGTGATTTCAAAAGCATATATAGAAGGAAGAGAAGTACTTTACCTGGAATAAACAGGATGTAAAACCTACAACATAAACAAATGTATAAGAACAAAGTCAATCATTTAGCATGTGTAACGTAGATACCTAATATGAAAATGGGTTAGGACTGATCCAATTACAAACAACATACAATGAACTTACGTCCCAACTCAAAGAAGTCAACAATCAGCAAATCGACAGTTAAGCTAACCCATTATATATTTATATTCATACTTGCTTGAGATCAAGTCCAACAACATTCAAAACCTAACACTCATCACTGTTAATCAAATACAAAAATCCTAGACCATAATCACCAATTACCCTTTATTTTACCCAAACAAAAATTGGAAATCATACCTGAGTTGTTGCAAAAGATTGGCATTGTTTACTGGCTGCATATTGTTTAATATTAATTACAAAAGAGGCGCCATTATCCCACTTGATTCCTTCAGTTGTGCAAATAAGAAAAAGGTTCTTCGATGGGTCTCCAAAACTTCCCAACATTTCCTTCTTACAGTTTTTGTGTTTTGCCACGTGTCTCCGTATCTGTTTAGAAATACAACAGAATAGTAGACATAAAAAATGGCTAAAAAATCAATACCTAACTGTTTTCACTTGAGCAAACAGAGTGTATTTCCATGTAGTTTGTGTCATAGTCATAATCACCCTTCAACGATGTCGAAAAGAAATAAAAGTTAACACAATTTGATTATATTAACAATAAAAATCAAAGAAGGAATGAACTTTACAACATACCTTCGATTATAAATGATGAATCAGTGATGAATAGAGCAGATTTGCGGTGAAACCCACAACCACCACCACCATCTACCATAGTTTCTAGCTTAAAAAAAAACTAAAATTACATCACATATAAAGTCAAATTATCATCATAGAATATACTGCATTAATACTAATTAAAAAGCACAATACTATACATTTTGTATTCAATTAAAGCCGCTAAGTTTGAAAAATAAAAAAAGCTTCCTACACATCCAAAGAAGACTCAAACACAGAACAAAAAACTGCAGTGTTTTTTTACGAAAAGAAGCCCAAAAAATAGGAGCTTTTTTCAGCAAACAAAACCCCCAAAACTGCTGGTTTTTTTTGCACAAAAACCTCAAAAAACTGCAGTTATTTTCGACGAAAAAATGCCCAAAAATACCAGTTTTTTCAACAAACAACCCCCCAACATTGCACGTTTTTTCACCCCGAAAACATAAAAAAAAACTGCAGTTTTTTTCGACGAAAAAATGCCAAAAAACAGCAGCTTTTTTCATCAAACAAACCCTCCAAAACTGTTGGTTTTTTCTGCACAAAACATAAAAAAACTGCAGTTTTTTTTTGACAAAAAAAATGCCCAAAAAACAGCAGCTTTTTCCAGCACTTAAACTCCCTAAACTGCATGTTTTTTCAGCACGAAAACATCAAAAAATTGTGCATTTTTTCTCAAAAAAAACCCCACAATTTTGCAAGTTTTTTAGCGATCAAAACATCAAAAACTGCAGTTTTTTAAACCAAAAGAAGCTTATCGAGGCAAACGAAACCAACGATTATGGAATATATTCGTGTCTAAGCACAATAAAAAATTAAAGGTAAAATACTTTCTAATATTTAGAGAAACAAAATGAAAGAGTACCTACTGAAAAGAAGCTTATCGAGGCTCTCATTAACAACATATTCATACACCAAAACCTTCTCCGGAAACATGCATTACCCCAACAAACTCAATAAATTACGATGTTATATGCAAGCTAATAATTTACCTTCATTTGTAAGGTATCTATTCCCCTATTTTAATGTCTCTGAAAGCTTCTTCATGGCAATTTCCTTGTCATCCTCCACATCCATATAAATCAAATTAAATTATTCATCAAATCAAATTATTCATCAAATCATCCACCACAACAAACATATAAATCACAAAATTGGAGTAAAAAAAAACTAAAAGTTCACCTATCTAAGAACAGAACAATCAAATTTCCTAAAAAAGATGATGAATGATAAGATTCATCTGTTTCATCTTTTAGTGGATGTTACTTTACATATTTGAAATAACTTAAGTAATTTGATTAACCGACTTGTTTGGTGTCGGTTGAACCAAGAGGGTAGCAAACAGGCACAAATGTGTGTCTCGTTTCAGGATTTGAGTTTTCAGGCTTCAACCTCTCAGATGAAAGTACATGAGTTCCTGCAAGTTCTTCATGTTTGGCTAGGACTCGCTGTAAATCATCATAAAGAGCTAATCCGAGAGATAATAGTGATCCATCCCTGGAACATAAAATAAAATATATATCAGGATAGCGAAAATTAAATAATGAAAATAGAACATATATTCAATGTACAGGTGACAATCACGACATCTTTACTTATGAATGCCTGAATGGGTTGATTAATAAGCAAGCACGATACATCATTATCATTGCCATTGCCATCGCCATCGCCATCAAATGTGTGTGAATCGTAGCTTCTTTCTTTGTGTTGAGAAGAGTGAGAGATGAATGAGTGGCATACTTGACACCACTTCAACTAGCCATGGGCTTGCTCTCTTTACATTTTGTAATAAAGTTGGTTCATGCCAACTAACCTACATCATGGTCAAAAGTATCAAGAAATAATCTTCCATTTTATGAATCAATGATATGTTGGCACGTTATATGTCAACATAGCCAAATTGATATCGATCACATAATATTAAAATTCTAACAGAATGCAATGATGCATAGGAGAGTTACCTGTAAAAGCTGCCATGGAGAATTAGGCCACTGAAAAGGATCAACAACTTCAACAGAAGATACAGTTCCCATGAACCAGCTTATACGTGATGAATCCTCTGTTTCAAAGGCCATTTTGAACCTCATTCCAGCACACCATTGTCTGCTTAGTGAAGCAGCAAAGAAGAAGCTTTCACACAAAATCTGGATTGTTTCTTAACGGAACCAAGTGTTGAAATCCTAACCAAAAAAAGGCACGTATTTAATTAATGCCAAGTATTAGTCACAAATTACAACAATTGATGAGAATAAAAATATGAAAATTCCAAACTTAATTCCCTAAATAATAAAATTATATTCAAGGTGTTGCCGTTTATTAGCCAAAAGCCATTCTATTTGCGCACTTGTTAGCCTCAAAAATCTTAATCATCGTTGAGTTCCGCATCGCATCCAATTGTAGAACAAATCTTAATTTATCCTAACACATAAGAATGCCTAAGTTATATCGCTAAATCATTGAAAAAAGAGCAGTAATAACTTACTGAGAACCAGAACCACAAACTTGCATAACCTATCAAACCTACGCATTTGTACCAAATATAGCCAAATCAGTAAAAAAATTTACATATGATATAACTAACAGTCTAAAAAATAAAACGCTGATTACATCGATAATTACACAATGCTCTTTAACCAAACATAAATCAGTTAAGTTAAAAAATAATAACCTAATCTTAGTTCACCTAAACATTTATTAAATCAATATTTATGCAATTTGCTTCAACTAAACACAAAATTAGGTATCTGAATCGTAATTCGCACACAAAACAGAACAAAATCAGCGAAGTTAAACCAGAAATAAGTCCATAACCTAACCTAAATCCACGTAAATTACAGCGATGATAATGCAATGCGCTTAAATCAAACACAAAATTAGGTATTCGAACAATAAGTCAAGAAAAAAGATCAATAACCTGGAGCACGAGCAAAGATAATATCGTGATTCGCCATTGGTGAATGAATGATTGAAGCTGAAAAAGAAGAAATAATCCACACTGTGATCAATACTCAGACAAATATGAATTGGGCTTGCTACATATATAACTGCGAAGACCAGTTTTAAATGAAGAGGAAACAGCAATGGATACATAGGAAAGGTTGCCACCGTCAAAAGGACCACACCATCACCACCGGTCTGACGGAATGGCTAGTGTTTTCCGATGAAGGATTGTATCAGAAGGGAGGGATAAGAGAAGGAGTGCACCAGGAGGAGAGGAAGATTCGGGATTGTATCAAAAGGGAGAAGACAGAGAAGAGAAGCCAAAAGGGAAAAACTTAGGGTTTTGAAAAAAGAAGCGTACACAAAAAGAGAAGACGAAAGTTTGGGCGGGAAAATGAAAAAAGTGATGCCCTAATTTACTGACGCGTGGCCCAAATAACTTCCATTTATTATATATAATAGATACGAAACTCATGCATAAACTCAGTAAGTAATCTGACTTGGAATCACAACTAGTCCTAAATATGATATCATAACAGTGAGCAATGAATTTTTATGTCAAACTTATGTTTAAACTTTATTTGCATGCAAAAGGGTATTTTAGTCCTTTTTAAAGCATGTTTTACGATTTATTGTATAATCTCAGTTTGTGACCAGAAGATAAATGTCATAATATGTTAAATTACATTACTAATCAGAATGTAATTCATTTGCATGGTTGTTTATGTTAAAAATCTCATTTTTGACAAAAAAGGGCATTTTAGTCAACATTAAGCATAATAACGGAATCAAGTAAATAAACTCAGATTACTAAGTGACCAAGTAATATAACCTCAGAGGGTTATACTACTACATAATATGGTCACAAAGGAACCTTAATGCATAAAGAAACTAAGCTAATTCGGGTCAGATCTGAAAGTCAAAGCAAAAGTCAAGCTTTTGCGACTTTCGGTTGCGAACCGAGCCTAATCTTAGAATTATCGAGTTGAACATGTTTAGATCTAATAATGTTTAGCAAGTTATTAAAGTGATAAAACATATTTTATAACCTCTACATTATCAGATTTGAATTTATTTAAAAACTGACCCGTTTGACTTTTTATGCTCATTACTTTGACCCGACAATTAACTAAGTAAACGTGGTAATTAGGAGGTGTCCTTTTGAGGGATTAACATCTACCTAATTACGATCACATAGTCATATTCGCCTCGAACAATGGCTGGACCGTTTAGGTCTAAACCGAAAGTCAAAGCCGAATTGCGGCAACTTTGACTTTCGGCTTTTAAATGCATAAAAACCGAACTAAGGAGGCTAAGGACACTTCCAAAGGGTCCTAGCTCGAAACTTGAACTATGGAGAGCTTCCTTTTGACCAGGAACCTCAGAGAAACCAAGCTAGAGAGTAGAGAAGATGATTTTGAAGTGAGCAAGGAAGAATGAGGGCAATGGACCTATTTATAGTGCAAGATGAGGTCTTGTGTTGCAACCAGGTGTCCAGGAGTGTTGTGAGAGCTTAACAAGTGTCCATAGATGTGTCCCAAAATAGCTAACAGCCCCTAGTATCGATTCTGAATTGTTTTGGATTTTTGTGTGGCATGCAAGATATTTTTTCTGCCCAGTACCAGTCTTTACGGACCGTAAGCATATACCCCACACGGTCCGTAACCGCTTTTGAATTGTTTCGCCCAGACACATTTCTTATGGACCGTAAGCCTAGACCTTTTACGGTCCGTAAGCCCTTGATCAGAAAACTAAAATTTTTAAACTTTACATATTTGGCCCCTCAACTTTTATATTCAACATCAATCATTCCCGAGAGCATGTTTTAACATTATAAAGCCCCGGGTTTGATAAAAGGTCACTCAGAGGCATAAATTAGCATGTTGACACTTTTAGTCCCTCCGTATACATCTTTTCATTGTTTGACATCTTTAACCCTTCAAAGTCAACTTATTACCCGTGTAGGGTTTATGACACGTGTCTTCTTACTATTGGGTATGATTTTGCGAGGTGTTACATCCTCACCCCCTTAAAAGAAATCTCGACCTCGAGATTTACTGAAATAAATTAGGGTACTTCTGTCGCATAGTGGATTCAACTTCCCACATATATTCTGGGCCTCTACGGGCATCCCATTTCACCTTCACAATCGGCACATGCTTCCTTCGAAGCTTTTTAACCTGTCGATCCTTGATCGATATAGGTTTCTCGACAAACCTCAGGCTTTCATCTATCTGAACTTCTTTTTGAGACATTGCTAGCGATTCATCAGCTAGACATTTCTTTAACTTGCAGATGTGAAACACATTGTGAATTCTACTCAGCTCTTCAGGTAAGTTCAGCTTATAGGCCACACTCCCGACACATTCGATGATCTCGAATGGTCCGATGTATCTTGGGCTTAGCTTGCCCTTTTTTACCAAATCGCATCACTCATTTCCAGGGTGACACTTTGAGTAACACTTTATCTCCTACCTCGAACTTTAGAGGTTTGCGCCTTTTATCTGCATAACTCTTCTGTCTGTCTCTGGCAGCCTTTAGACGATCACGGATCTGAACAATCTTGTCCGTCATCTCAAGGACTATCTCAGGTCCTGATAGCTGGGTTTCCCAAACTTCTGCCCAATAAACAGGTGTTCTGCATTTTCTTCCATATAAGGCCTCAAAAGGCGCAGCCTGAATGCTCGTATGGTAACTGTTGTTGTATGAGAACTTAATCAAGGGAAGATGATCATCCCAACTTCCACCTAAATCAATGACACATGCCCGAAGCATGTCTTCAAGTGTTTGAATCGTACACTCGCTTTGTCAACCCGTCTGAGGATGATAAGCAGTACTGAAATTCAAACGAGTGCCTAAGGATTGTTGGAAACTTTTCCAAAATTGAGAAGTGTATCTAGTATCCCTATCGGATATAATAGATACTAGCACTCCGTGGAGAGATACAATCTCGTCCACATACAATTGGGCTAGTTTATCAGAGCTATGAGTCTCCTTTATGGGTAAGAAGTGAGCCGACTTAGTCAGTCTGTCAACTATGACCCATATTGTATCATTTCCATGTCTTGTCTTAGGTAACTTGGTAATGAAATTCATAGTTACCATCTCCCACTTCCATGTGGGAAGTTCTGGTTGTTGCAGTAAACCTGACGGCTTTTGATGTTCGGCTTTAACCTGAGAGCACGTCAAACATTTAGCTATGTGTGTGGCTATGGATTTCTTCAAACCCATCTACCAATAGTTTGCCTTCAAATCTTGATACATTTTGTCACTCCCCGGGTGAATTGAATATTTGGAATTATGAGCTTCTTGGAGGATTATATCTCTAAGTCCTCCATGAATCGGAACCCAGATCCGACCATTTAATATGAGGATTCCATCATTCCCAGGTGACAATTGATCAAAAGTTGCACCTAATCTTTCTTCTGGAAAGTTATCTTCCATTACAGCTTCTTTCTATGCTGTCAACAACTTCTCGTTTAGACTGTTCTTCAGTTCAATACTCTTAGCGTTGATCCGTATAGGTTTGACTCTATCTTTCCTGCTTAAAGCATCAGCGACCACATTCGCTTTGCCAGGATGGTAGCGAATTTCACAATCGTAATCATTCAATGTTTCCATCCAAAGGCGTTGTCTCATGTTGAGATCTTTCTGGCTAAACAAGTGTTGGTGACTTTTGTGATCGGAGTATATCACACATTTAGTTCCATACATGTAATGTCTCCATAACTTAAGTGCAAATACAACGGCACCCAATTCCAAATCATGGGTGGTGTAATTCTTTTCATGCACCTTTAGTTGTCGTGATGCATAGGCAATCACCTTGCCTCTTTGCATAAGCACACATCCCATGCCTGTGTGCGAAGCATCACATAGACAACGAACTCTTCTATTCCCTCAGGCAATGTTAATACAAGAGCATTGCTCAACTTCTGCTTGAGAATCTCGAAAGACTCTTGTTGTTTAGCACCCCAATCAAATTTCACATTCTTGCGGGTTAAAGTAGTTAGAGGTAAAGCTATCCTTGAAATGTTTTCGATGAATCTTCTGTAATATCCTGCCAACCCTAAGAAGCTGCGGATTTCGGTAGGGGTCTTAGGTGCTTCCCAATTCATGATTGCTTCTATTTTAGCGGGATCCACCTGGATGCCACGCTCACTTACCACATGTCCAAGGAATTGGACTTTGCAAAGCCAGAATTCGCATTTGGAGAATTTCGCGTAGAGCTTTTCCTATTGTAGAAGTTTAAGGATGCATCGGAGATGTTTCTCATGACCGACTTGACTTTTTGAATAAATAAGTATGTCATCAATGAAGACAATGACAAACTTATCCAGATACGGCTTGCAGACTCGATTCATGAGGTCCATGAATGCTGCAGGTGCGTTAGTGAGCCCGAAAGGCATCACCAAGAACTCATAGTGGACATACCTTGTTCTAAACGCGGTCTTGTGTACATCTTCAGTTCTGACCTTTAGTTGATGATATCCCGATCTTAAGTCGATCTTTGAGAAGAAACTTGCCCCCTGTAGCTGATCAAACAGATCGTCGATCCTGGGCAATGATAACGATTCTTGATTGTTACTTTGTTTAGCTCACGATAATCAATGCACAAAAGCATTGACCCATCTTTCTTCTTTACAAACAGAATGGGTGCTCCCCAAGGTGACGAGCTTGGTTGAGTAAAGCCTTTCTCCAATAGTTCATCTAACTGTGTTCTTAATTCTTTCATTTCGGTTGGCGCTAAGCGGTTAGGAGCTCGTGCAACTGGTGCTGCTCCTGGTATAATATCAATTATAAACTCTACTTGCCTCTCGGGAGGTAGACTAGGTAGTTCTTCAGGAAAAACATCTGGGTATTTTGCAATAACAGGAATATCTTCTATCTTGGGCTTCGTCATGTCTACTGTTACTTGTGGCCATGTAAATGACACAGCCGTTCTTCAAACACTTGGATGCCTTAAGCATAGTCACTTGATCAGGCAATCCATAGTGCGTATCACCTTGGATAGTGATTGATTCACCAGAAGGGGTTTTGATCATAACTTGCTTCTTATCACAGGCAATTTGAGCTTGGTTAAACGACAACCAATCCATGCCTATAACTATATCAAACCCCGCCAATTTCATTGGCAACAAGGACAACGGAAAAGAATGGTTCCTAATGGATATGAAACATCCATCTAGAATTGTTGAAGCAGTTTCTAAAGTACCATCAGCCAATTCTACCTCATATTTTATGTCTAGAGTTTTAATAGGCAGATTCAACAGTTTACTAAATTTTATGTCTACAAAGGACTTATCTGCACCAGAATCAAATAAAACTCTAGCATATATATCATTTATGAGGAAAATACCTCTTATAACGTTGTCATCCTGCATTGCCTCCCTGGCATTCATTTGGAAAACTCTGGCATTTGTCTTATTAGCCTCTTTGGGCTTCTTTGCGTTTTTCGGGCAGTTGGTCTTGATGTGCCCTTTTTTATTGCAACCGTAACAGGTTGCATTCTTCAGATCCTTGCATTCCAATGTTTTATGACCCTTCTTCTTGCAGATTCCACAGGGTTTAGCCTGCGGATCAATAGTGCATTTCCTGAAATGGTTTCTCTTGTAGTTCTTGCACAAGGGCTTTTCACCCGACTGATTGGTATTTTTCTTAAACCCAGAATTTCCTTTCTTTTTCTTATCAGAACGTTGGGAGCTATCATCCTCCCTCTTTCTCTTACCTTCTTCTGTAGTCTTTACAAACTTATTCCTGACAATATCCAGTGTCAGGGATAGAGACAGATCCACTGCTGACCTATAAGTGGCGGGCTTTGAAGCCTTCACATGCCCTTTTACCTCGAGAGCCAAACCACCAATAGAGCGTGCAATACGCTTGGGTTCTGGAGTTACCAAATAAGGTACCACTCTAGACATGGAGTTGAAGCCAGTAACATAAGCTCGACAATCTAAGTTCTTCATAACCAGAGTTAGGAAGTCAGCTTCAACTTTCTCTACTTCGTGTTGCGGGCAGAAAGTTTCTTTCATCAGTTCCACAAATTTATCCCACGAAATATTGTAAAATGGAATTTTCCCTGAGGCCTGTATCAGTGCCCTCCACCAAACTTAAAAGACTGGGATACAAACTTAACAACATCCTCCTTGGCACACCCACTAATGTCAACAACTGTCTCCATCTCGTCTAGCCACTTCATACAGTCGATGGCTCCTTTTTCACCAGTGAAGTCTCTTGGTTTGCAAGAGATAAAGTACTTGTAAGAACAAGCTTTGGAACGTGGTTCCTGGTCAAACACTATCTTCTTGGATGGTTGACTGTTCTGATTTGATGAATGTTGAGATTCGTCCTTCTTAGATGCATGCGTTTTGGAAGGGGACATAATGAGCCACTGAATGAGTCTTGGTGCGAGTAGCACTTGACTCTCTGAATACTCTGCCAACAGCTTTAGTTACAGCGGTGTCTATCATAGCTTGCAAATCGGCCCCAGTATAAAATATCGGTACCATATTATCGGCAATATTTTGACTGATATTTGATCGATATATCATGGTTTTTTCCGATATCAGACTATCAGTACATTTCTACCATTTTTTATTCTTCTTATTACTGCTATTAGTGTTTCAAGTCTCAATTATTAATTGTTAGTGTTAAATTGCTATATATATAAATTATGCATGATATTAAAATTACCGATATCCCACCGCAATAACCTACATCTCAAATATTAATCCTTGACCGATATCCGATTTTTTACCGCATTAACTGCATAGCTTTTGAGTTTATTAATGATAATGAAATGATATAGAAGAAGCAATCAACTTACTTCTAAATAAATGATTTTCCAAGCTCCCACAAGGCATGAACTCGTAAGCTAGCAGCCTTTGATCATCTTCAATGCAGTAACCAATCAATTTAACCAAATTTGGATGGAGGAGATCACCTAAATAACTAACTTCTGCCTGCCAACAACACACAGGTGGCAATTTTAAACAATATACTTAAAATAATAGTCAACATGCTCGTTTTGCTACTTCTAATAATAGAAACACAAATAAGTAAAAAGAAATGGATAAATTGTCACAGCCACTCTTTATGGCCTTGAAGCCCGTCATGATTGAGGGTTTTAATGGCAACTGTGAGCCCGATGCCCGGTTTAACTGGTGCAGTCCCAACAAAAAATCTCGGAAGCCAACGATCGAGCAAATGTAGGGCATAGCTATATCGACGGGTGTCAAGTGCGAACACTCCAAAGATAATCAACACAATGCATATAACAAGAACTAAATTTTCATTTTTGGAACTTATATATAGGTTTTATGAAGAGATAAACGATGGCGTTCTAAGATTCATGTCCATTTGGTAGATCTCCACATGGGGCAAAAAGAACAGGCCTTTTCTAAGGGTTATATATGGGGTCACTTATCTTATTTGAATAGCTCTAAATTGTATCGTTCAATTTTTTATTTGAATAAAGGACGTATAATATTAAGTTTAGTAATATTATGTAAATTTACCAAGTTTATTATTATAGCTTGGACCGGGTTAAGCTATGTACCAGCTCGACTTGCCCATATACACTTAGCGCACTCCCAGCTATGAAGTTCTTGGTCATGTACTGTATTATATGTAATAATTTGTAGAAATTTTCCAACATATAACATGTAATTTATTAAAAAAAAACTGCAGCAAAGTTTTCTTGCATTTTCAAAACTTACCAACACGGTTTACCACCTACACATACAAAGGTCATCCAACTTTTGTCGCTCATTGCGTAAACTGTTTCAGGCACAGGTGCCTAATAGTACTAAGCAAGCAAAACAAAGTTCCTTTTAGGTTACATCTTCTGCAAGTGATGATCTGAAATAATGAAATAAAAACAATATTTTGAATAATTTTAATATAAAATATACATATAACATATACCAAGTGTAGGATCATTGATAGAAGATGAAGTCCCTCAATTTTAAGAGCACTGATAGCTTTGCTAGTACTGTAACCTAGAGGTGTACAAAAAACCGGTTTTAAGACCGAAACCGGAAAAAAAACCCGGAACCGGATGGTTTTTTAAAACCGGTTCCAACCAAACTGAACCGCCGGTTAGTATACTGGTCCCAGTTAAAAACCGGTTTTTTGGCACAAACCGGTTATACCAGTTTGGGTTCCTGTCGTGAAAAACTGGTTAAAAAACCGAACCAGTTTTTTTAAAAAACCGGTTTTCTCCCACACAAAAATAACCGGTGATAGCTAATATTATGAAGAACAAAAACTATATGGTAAAGAGTAACATAAAGAACAAAAAACTAAAAACCGAGTACGCTTTCGGAACAAATTACACAGCAAACCTCTTCATCTTCTTTGAAGTTCCAGAGCATGGAAACCATCCCCATATCTTCATCTTCTTCTTCTTTGAAGTTCCAGAGCACGGAAACCATCTCAACCTCTCTCTCTTCATCTTCTTATATAGTATAGATAAACCTGGAAATCTAATAAATGCAGGCTTCACATCTGCAACCACTTCATATCTGCAACCATCTTAAATAGATCACTTCGAAACCCATGGCCCTGTTCCAACCAAACATTCCTTTAGAAATAAAAACCGAATATATATATAAACTTAAATGGTCAGCAATTAAGCTTTTGACATCCATAAAAACTAATCAAATATTAACCAGTTGGGGCCTAGCAGCACCTCCGCCTTCTACTTCTGAAAAAACAGCAACCAAAACCCTATTATACCTGAAATCGAAGAAAATAAATGATTTTACTGGTGTTGGTTCTTACCTTGTTGTTATAGAAAGAATGTTTATGCAATATATCACCGGAATCTCTACTTACCAAGCCCTTGTTTTCCTAAACTTAAGCATGCAATCGCGAATTCCAACCAAAAACTCATCAATCTAGTCATCGCCACCAGATCTATATGAAATCCAGCGGTTAAACCTAAGAAATGCAAAAGCATAAGCCTTGATTAAGTATGCCTTGTTGGATTCTTTTCCATCAAACAATAGAAAACATTCAGCAGGAAAAAAATAAACCTACCTCGATCTTTTTCCCATCGATTGCAACCACACCAAAGCTTCATGCTTCTGATTTCCACAAAAATGTGTGTGTTTGTATTGGCTTGTGTGTGCAAATGGGAGGGAAGGGGAGCGGATATGGATTTTAGGGTTTTGAGAGAATGAAGGAGAGAGAAAGAGATACACGTGATTTAAGTGAATGCAGTTTGAAATTTGAATGAAAATTTTGAACGACCAGAATTTGGCCCGCCCAAACATTTCAATATGTTTGAAACAATTGATTTGTGCTTTATTGTCTTGTAAAATATGCTTTAAGGGGTTGTAAATGTTGAAAAAGTGGCAAATGACCATTTCTGCCCTTCGAATATGCATTATATATTTAGTATTGATAGGCTAGGTTATACCATTTAGATGGTCTTTTTTGAAATTTATTGGCAGATCAATTATAAATTGAAATGATAGTGTGATAAATGATATAATGCATATACATGTATAATAACAAATGTAATTCTAAAGAAATTTTCTCATTAAAAGTGCTAAGAATTACATAAACTGCCCTAAACAGGTCTTTAAATAAATAAACTGTCCACGCAGGGACTAAATGAAAGACAAGTCCTCGCAGGGAGTGATACTTAAAATAAATGTCCACGCAGGGACTTAATTGAAATACAAATTACAAAACAAAAGTAGGGGTCTTCAATGATATTTCTTTTTCCCCTTTATGAAGTTTGCAAGACCCTTAAGGAACTTATGGGTCTTTCTTTTACGTTCTTCCACCCTATGTTCAACTTCTTCCAACCTTTGTAAGATTTCTTGTGGCTGTGGTTGTTGAGGTGGAGGTTGAGGTTGTTGCTGGGGTTGAGATTGTGGGTATTGATACCCATAAGCAGGGTTGGGTACGCGGGTGGAAAAGGTGAGGGATAGTGTCACACCCCCAAAATACCACCTGCGGAAACCCCGCTAGGCGTGTGACGTACCAGAATCCAGCCACCAATCACATTGAACTCATAATAATATTTCAAATAAAAACTTTCATTCATTAAAATAAAGTGTTACAAAATATTTATTAAACTCAACACATTCAGCGGAAGCACAAATCATTAGTTATGTTTTTCATAATCCAAGTGTAGGAAAGCCATTAGATTTGTCTCGTGATTCCATGTATCTCGACCCATGACCACTCCAGCATCCCAGACATCAAGTTCCAATGATATGTACCTATAGGCCTGCAAGCATGCATAAAAGTGTATCAGCATAACACTGGTGAGTTCACAGTTTTGTTTACCGAAAATCGTGTTATATGTTTTTCTGTCAAAAGTTTAGTTCAGTTCAAAAGCAATTCCAAAAACAATGTTGATAATAACTCGATACCGTACAAGATGGCTTCAGTTTGTTTGCCCGTCCCCAATGCCCCTATCAAAGCATTGGTCATGATTTAAGGTAATTAGTTCACGCCCGTCCTCCCCG
Source organism: Helianthus tuberosus (assembly GCA_030545235.1). Lineage (NCBI taxonomy): Eukaryota > Viridiplantae > Streptophyta > Magnoliopsida > Asterales > Asteraceae > Helianthus > Helianthus tuberosus. The sequence continues at coordinate 88,659,176 of CM060405.1, forward strand.
GTACGGTGTGAGGGTGCCAAACCTAATAGCGCTATCAACTAATAACCCCGTTGCCTCCCCGGCAACCATTTGGGTAGAAGATGGGACTTAAGGTGATAGGAGTGAGTGTATTATCCAACATTTCGGTTTAACATTCCAATCAAACCCATTACCCAATATTCCTCCTCGGAATATTTACCAGATGTCCCTCCTCGGGACGCATGCTTGAAAAAGAGCAGTGAACTCACCATAGATTGCTCGGTATGTTACGTTACATTACCCATTCCAAGTTGCTCAACCAAACCCTACCGTGGTTACCAAAGACAATCAGTTTATATGCACATAAATCACGTATTCCACATCCACATTACACAAATAGCGTACACATATTATCATGCAACGTAATAACTAATTATCATCCCAAGATCACATTAGCAGCTATTCGGTTCTCATACAAGTTCATACTACAATCCATATTTCAATAAACACCAAGTAGTCTATTATTGTTCATCATAGAAGTGTGCGATTGAGTTAAACTTGTGCAACTCATGAACATGCAGGCCCAATAGTTGGGGATCGGCCCAATGAAGTGTGCTAGTGAGACTCAGTTGTGCGACTAGGCCTCAAGTGTGCGACTGGGATTCAATTATGCAAGTGTGCGACGTGTTGTATTTGTGCGATTCATGACCGGCCCAGCCCACATCATCCCACAGCCCACATTGGTGTGCGATCGGACAAAATTGTGCGATCACAACTCTAGTGTGCGACATGATGTGAATGTACGGCCCGAGTGTAGGTGTGCGATTATGTTGACCTTGCCGTGATACACGGATCTACCATAACTACCCATAATTTATTCCCATAAATCTGTTATTTCCCTAACCAAGATTCACAATTCTTATTTGCCCCAAGTCCGATTAATCAGTTACGAGTTTAATTCCATTTATACAATTTTATTAATTGGTTACACAATCAACAACCTCCCGTATTCATTGCTAACAACTCGTAACAATCAACATCTATCACCATCGATAAAACAGTTACAAGGGTTGGGATTCATGAATCCTAATCTAACATTTAGATTATGTCACAATCATCAGTTCCATATCATAGCACCCAAGATCAAGTTACTTATCATAATTCTCATGGTCCCTAATCATTATCTAATGATTAGCATCATCTTTACCAGAATTACTTTACATATTCACATCAGATCAAAACCAACTTTCTTTCAATGTAGGATCACTATCAGTGATCATGAAATCTACCCAAGCACATCATATCCCACCAAATCGTCTAACCCAAATATCATGTCCGAAATCATCAACAAACCATCGAAAAAACCCTATCATCTAACAACATTGATTATATACATCAGCCATGAAATCAAACCATAAACCGTAGAATTTCTAACGAATCTTAAATCATAATTAACACCTCATAATTTAAATCCTCAGTTAACGAGTTCGAACATAGACAATTAACAATCAACCAAGAATATACATCAAGACAGGGGTAGCTTTACTAACTGAGAGGGATCATGTGCGAGAGAGCATGTGCAAGAGAAGGTGTTAGGACGAGGAAAAAGCTTCGAGGGAGAAGGAGATGTCGCCGTCCAAGGTAGAGGGAGTTAGGGTTTGATGCCTTGTGAGGATCTCGAGAATGTGGACATCATGCACCTGATTGTGTGCCTTTGTACTGTCTTGCCAAGGGTTGGGTTGGGCTCGGTTTGGGCTTGAGAGGAGCTGGGCCTTCGCAACCCACACAACAAGGAATATGCGACCGATGAGGGTGTGCGGCCCATAAAACAGGTGCGGATAATCTCCACGAACGCATAACTACGAGATAACTTCTGTTTTCTTAATCACGCATACGTTCATGTAGAGCGTTGGAAACCCGAGTTGTCACATCACCCCCAACTTGAAAGAAATTTTGTCCCGAAATTTGATAAGCAGTCTCGGCGAAAAGGGAGTGATAGCTTAGGATGACCGTGGATTTTCCTTGGGTGCCACATCATCCCCAACTTGAAAGGGAATTTCGTCCCGAAATTCACCAGTTGTGTCAGGATTTGATTCCGCCGTTTCAAACGGGTCAGGATACTTGAGCTTCATCTGGTCCTCGCGTTCCCACGTGAACTCCAGTCCACGTCTTGAGGTCAAACGCACTCTCATAATCGGAATTCGACTGTGCTTTGGTTCCTTAACCACTACAACTCATTGTCAATCTATGGTTCTTGTAAGGGTACTACTAGTGTTTCATGGGACAAACACTTCTTTAGGTTAGAGACATGAAAGACATCGGGTACATCACCTAATACATCGGGCAATTCAAGTTTATAGGCCGCTATACCGATTCTTTCCAGAATTCTGAATGGACTAACGTATCGTGGATTAAATTTTCCGCGCTTCCCAAGCGCACCACACCCTCCCAGGGTGAAACTTTCAAAATAACACGATCGCCTACAACGAACTCCTAGTGTTTCCTAAGCTTATCAGCTTTTCTGGCGGTCACGCGCTGCCGTCATGCGATTTCTGATCTAAACAATCTTCTCAGGAGTTTCGAGTACAAGTCCTGGACCTGTGATTAGGCTGTCACTCACCTCAGCCTGAATTCTAGAATGTTAACGGTTATTGTAGGAAAACTCTATCAACGGTAAATGTCTTTCCCTACTTTTACCTAAGTCGATCACACATGCTCGCAGCATGTCTTCGAGTGTCTGGATGGTTCGTTCACTCTGACTATCTGTCTGAGGGTGATAGGAAGTGCTCATGTCTAGACGTGAACCACAAGATTTGTGTGCTGCCTGCCGCAAATCGGGTATAAACGCAGATCAAAATCAGAGGTAATAGGTGTTGGCACTCCGTGCCTAGAAACCACCTCTCTTAGAGATATATTGGCAAGCTGCGAAGACTCGTCAGTTTCCTTAATCGCAAAAAAAAGTGTTCTGTTTTCGTGAAACGATCAACGATCATCTGAATGGCATCGTTTCCATTCTGAGTTCTAGGTAGTCAGGTAACAAAATCTTTGGCGGTCTGTTCCCATTTCCATATGGGTGTTTCTGGTTGCTGACATAATTATGAAGGTTTCTGATATTCCACCTTGACTTTCGCACATGTCAAACATCGTTCACATACATGGTTATGTGGGCCTTCATGCCCGGTCACCAGTAAAAGATCCTTAGATCCCAATACATGCTATCAAATCTCAGACAGGTAGAATATCGAGACTTGTGTGCTTCGCCCAACACAAGTTCCCTAAGGTTGCCGTATAGTGGGACCTATATTTGCCCTATAAAGTAGCAAATACTGTCTGATTTTACCAAAAGTTTCTTCCCCATGCCCCACATGGATTCAGCTTGAAGATTCTCTTCCTTCAATGCTTCGGTTTGGGCAGAACGAATCTGATCAGGTAGGTTAGAGTCGATGGTGAGCTGCAAAGCTCGTGCATGTTTAGGTCTCACAGTCGTAATCGTTCAAAAGTTTCATCCAGCGACGCCGTCGCATGTTTAACTCTTTCCGATCAAAGATATGCTGAAGGCCATTGTGATCGGTCTATATAATGCCTTTGGTACCGCACAAGTAATGCCTCCAGATATCAAATCCAAAGACCATGGCTTCCTCAACTGCTGAGAAATGTAAGCTATCACTTTCTCGAATTGCATCAGCACGCAACCGAGACCCTGAATCGAAAGGACATAGTACACTACCAGATCAGCTATACCATCAGGTAAGGACAATACTTAGTGCATTGTAGAGTTTGGTTCTGAAGCTGAAAAGGTACTCTCCTGTTCTGTCCTCCACGAGTACACAACACCCTGCTGTGTTAACGCGATAAAAGCTGTGCGATCTTCGAAAATTCCATGATGAATCTGCGATGGTACATAGCGAGACCAAGAAATTGTGGCACCTCCGAAGGACTCTTTGGTGCCGATAAATTTCCAATAGAATGGATCTTAGTGGGATCTACGTGTATTCCCAATTTGTTGACTACGTGACCAAGAATGTGTACTTAGCCGCTCATGGTGTTCCTTCCGCCTGAAAATGAGTCAAAATGTCAACAACAAAACACGGTTGACGAATTCGTTGAGATGAGGTTTGCACATACGATTCATGCGATCCATAAAGCTGCTGGTGTGTTGGGTAACTTGTATGACATGAACAGAAAATCGTACTGGTCGTATGTCGCAACCCCCGTCCCCTATTCACCCGGGAACGGGCGGCCGCGAGCCAGTTTAAGTGGTATCGGTGTTTATCAATTTGGCAGCGGAATTTACATCAGGACCGTAGTTAGGAAATATTGTATCAGAGTAAAATACCACATTTTATAATAATAAATATATTGGGATAAAACCCAAGTTTACACACATATTTATAGGGATAAACCCTATTTTATTGAAATAAACATCTTCTTTATTTTTGGTAACTTTTATAACCACTTTTCCAAGCCTTCAGTGCTGTCCAGCTGGCTTCTATTTGGCTTTCACATTTTGTTACCTGAACGCGTTTAAAAATATTTTGTCAGTGGGAAATACTGGTGAGTGAATCCCAATTTAATCAAGACAGGTTTTATCAGTTTACAGTTATTGAGGGCGATCTGGCAATTACATTTGTTTATTTTTCTACTTTAATTACCACCCACGGTACTGTCAACCCGACTTGTGTTTTGTATACGAAACCCCAACAAACCGACGATAATTGTAGAATACAAATACTCAATCACTGTTTAATATAATGTAAAACATTTGAGGTTTTGTAAAAACAGTTGCAAAAAGGTTTACAAAAAGGAGATTACTCACTTTGCTATTTTAGGGTTTTCCTGGTTATGATATATTAATTAAACAATGCACACGCTTTAGTATAATAACCCAATATTTACGTTAGTTATATCCTCCCCGAGACAGAACTCCAACGACTACATCGGGCAGAGCCTCGACAGCCGTTACGGAGCGCTAGATCAATCGGGCAGCGTATCTAATACGTAACCAGGGGTTATGATACTTACAACGAGGCAGGACTTCGCTAATTAGGGGGTATAGTGCCTGGGAATTACTTATACTATCATAAATTTAGAGAGAAAGTTGTGTGAATGAGCAAGTTGCAACTGAAGTCGATCGATCCTATTTATAGGGTCTGATCTTGACTTCCTCGTGGCCCGCGAAGGTTACATAAGGGGCCTTCGCGTCCTGCGACTTAGGGTGTGTAGGGCCTAGCTATGTCCAGTCAACAATATAGGTTCGACACAACACCTGACATGTGGCAGCAGGGGGTGCACCCTGGTCTTGAGCTGTCGCGCCCCGCGTAACCCGAAGACAAGGTCTTCGCGGCCCGCGAGCGCCCTAATTTCTTGTTTTTATTTTATTTTTTATTATATAAAGGTATTTGAGACCGGTTTTCGTATACGGGGTGTATTTTAAGGCATATTGGGATGTTATAAATATTTTAGGAGTGTCGGAAATATTTTAGGAGGGTTATTATATCCTCCCCACCTTGTTTTAGAACTCGTCCTTGAGGTCTACTGGAACAGGTGTGGATATTTCCTCTGCATCTCTGATTCAAGCTCCCACGTGTATTCTGGTCCTCTCTTGGAATCCCATTTTACTTTGACTAGAACTAGTCTCTTGTGTTTGAGATTCTTGACTTTTCTGTCTTCAATCTGTAGAGGCTTCTCTACAAACTTTAACTTCTCATTTACCTCTATATCCTTAAGAGGCACTACTAGTGATTCATCGGCTAAGCACTTTTTGAGATTACATACATGAAATACATCATGTATTCCTGCCATTTCCTCTGGCAGTTGTAGCTGATAGGCTACAGGTCCTATTCTTCTAATAATCTCAAAAGGTCCAACATACCTGTGGATTAGCTTTCCCCTTTTGATGAATCTTACCACTCCTTTCCAAGGAGAGACCTTTAATAAGACCTTATCGCCTACCTAAAATTCCAATGGCTTTCGTCTGTTATTAGCATAACTCTTTTGTCGATCACGTGCTGCTTTCAGTCTTTCTTTGACTTGAATAATCTTGTCCGTTGTTTCTTGTACTATTTCTGGTCCAGACAGTTGCTTCTCTCCAATCTCTGCCCAACAGACTGGAGTTCGGCACTTTCGTCCATAAAGTGCTTCAAATGGTGTAGCATTGATGCTGGTATGATAGCTGTTGTTGTAGGAAAATTCTATTAATGGTAAGTGATCGTCCCAATTTCCTCCGAAATCAATTACACAAGCTCTAAGCATATCTTCCATTGTCTGAATTGTCCTTTTGCTTTGTCCATCCATTTGAGGATGATAAGCGGTGCTTAGATTTAGCTTGGTTCCTATCACTTTTTGGAAACTTGTCCAAAAATGAGAAGTAAAATGGCTATCTCTATCAGAAACAATAGATAAAGGAATTCCATGTAATGAAACTATTTCATTTACATATAACTTAGCTAACTGTTCCATACTGAAAGTTTCCTTCATTGGTAGGAAATGAGCTGACTTGGTTAGTGTAACACCTCATAAAATCACGACCAATATAATGAAGACACGTGTCATGGACTTTAAACGTGTAAGGAATTATTTCCGAGGGACTAAAATTGTCAAACAATGTAAACATGTTAATAAAAGGGATCCAAAGTGTCAACATGCCATTCTTGTGCCTCTGATTGATCTCACACGACGTTCGTATTCTTTAACGAATAATTTATTGAACTTAGAAATTCGTGCTCAAAATATGGATCTTATGAAACATAGGGGTTAAAAGTGTCAACATGTTGAAAGTAACCTCTGAGTGACCTTTTAACGATCCCAAAAACATTGTAATAATTGTATATTTTTCTTTCAAGAATGTTGGATAGTAATTTTGTGGAGTTTTGAAGTAAACAAGACTTTTCGGGTGACCGTACAACTAACCGGGAGCTTAACGGAGTTAGAAAATGACCTAAGGTCCTTAAAAGTTAACTATAGGGGTCCAAAATGCAATAAATGGAAGTTATATAAAGTTTTTAAGGACCAGGGACCAAAACTGCAAAGTCAGCAAAGATTTTACCGAAATTAGCCTTCTACGCGGCCCGCATAGACTTCTTTTAAGTCCTACGCGGCCCGCGTCCGACTGCCAGATGAAGAAAAAATAGACAGGTGCATGTACAACCAGTTACACCACCATTGCATGGTTGTTTTCGATTTCAGGGACTGAGCCAACAGTATTACATGCATAGGGGACACCTGGGATCATCAGAAATCATTTGTAGGCTTGTGTGGAATGATCTTGTGAAGTTTATTTGGCTATATAAGAACTCTTGTTTGGTAGTTCATTTGTTCATACACAAAAATCTTTCAAACTCACTCTCTGGAGCTTTATGGACTTCAAGCAAGTTTCCCTCAGCTCCTAATTTGTGCTAAGAGTCTTTGTAAGCATTCTTAGCCTCTCTAGTTCAAGTTTTATTAGTCTAATGACCAAAAGTCAAAGCCGTCGTAATTAAGCTTTGACTTAGTGATTAATCACTAATGGTCCAGCCATTATTCGAATTGAAAGTGGCTATGAGTTGGTAATTATGTGGGTAATAAGTCCTTAAAAGGGCACCCCCTGATTATCACTCTAACTTGGTCAATTATCGGGTCAAACTTAATATTAAAAAGTCAACAGAAAGCTATTTTGCAAATAAACTTATAACTGATAATCTAGAGGTTATGGAACATGTTTTAACAATAAAATAACTTGGTAAATAATGTAAGAACATGTCTAAGCATGTTCAACCCGACAATTCTGAGTTTAGGCTCGGTTCGGAACCGAAAGTCGCAAAAGAAGACTTTTTCTTTGACTTTCAGTTCTGACCCGATTCAGCCTGTTTTAGATATGCCTTAAGGTTCCTTTAGGACCATATTATAAGTTAGTAAAACCCTCTGAGGTTATACTACATGGTTCTTTATTAATCCGATTCATTTGCATGTTTCCGTTAAATGCTTAAATGTTGACCATTATGCCCTTTTGATATTAAAATGAGATTCTTGAAAATGTGAGAGGACAAAAACCTTTATTACTGATTTATAAACATGTCCTAAAAATTTGACATCAGTTTGAGGTCTAAATTAGGAGTTATGCTCGATATCGTAAATTGAAGCCTTTTTATTTATTAAACGGCATTTTTAGCATAAAGCCTATTTAAACCTAAATTTCGACACCAAAATTTTTAGCCACTGATGTAATATAATATTTTGGGATTTTTGAAGATTTTTATTAATTTTTAAACTGATCATAACGTAGGGTTCTTGCTTTGATTCGGTAATTGACGGTTATACCCTTTTTTGTTAATAAAATGAGTTTTACATAACATTTTGATACCAAAATTTTTGCTACTGATTTTATATATTAAATAAAATATTTTAAGCCTTTTGGACTGATAAAAATCTCAGCTTTCGTTATATAACCTGAAAATCGCCTAAAAACGACTTTTTACGCGTTTTAGACGCATAGTATGGATTAAAACTATTTTTGACACATAAGACTTAATACCTACTGATGTTTTAAGTAAAGTTTTATACTTTAACAGTAAGTAAATTATTTGAACTCAGATTTCCAAATTTGACCTTTAAAGCTTATGTGAAATGACCAAAATGCCCCTACGACGCAAAGTTTGGTTATAAATGATAAATTTCACATATATGCAATACCCTACTGATATGACTTGCAAAAATAAATATTTTTAGTGATCATTATAGACCAGAACCTCAGATTAATATTTAATCTCTTTTATAACCTTTAAAATGACCAAAATACCCCTACGAGGCTTAAATTGATTTTAAATCCGTTTTGGGCATAATGGAAGGTATCCTACTGATATCACAACATATTTAAGGCATATTAACTTGTGAAACCTGTACATGACTCATTTGGTTACCCGTTGTGCATTATTCGCGTTCGGTACGGTTTATGTGACTAGTTTGCATAAATTGACCGAAACGGGCAAACCTTATCATTTTGCTTAAAAATCCAGAATGTGTTTAGTTTACCCGTATTATACAAGTCTTCATACTTGTCGAGTCTAAATCACATTCTAATCCGGTCTTCGCTTAATCTTGCGTTTGGACCGTAAACCTTTCTTTAAAACTAACCGGTCTAAGTTTAAACTTAAGTAAGACTCGTTAGGAATCTAATAGGTTATTAAAACCTTCGTTCCAGATTTAGGAGCCCAGTAAAAGATATTTGCACTTGCTGATTTTATACGGCTGAGATAAATTTGTATATTTTGCTCAGGTAAATACTTTTAACTTATTTTCCCTTATACGGGCTTGGGATATGGTATATAAAATATCACTTGGTCGGGTATTGAATCTTTAATCGTAAGAAGGTTAAATCATTGAGATAACCCGTTTAATCTGTTTTGTTTGATTTAAGCCTTTGGGGGGTTAATGACCATGTCCTGGATATCCTCGGCTCATTCATTGAAATGGCCACAACTTAAGCACGGGGTGTAGGCATACACCTGCCGGTGCGTATGTAAAATGATATACCTGCCTGTTCGAGAATAACTCGCCGTAGGTTATATTATGTGGTGTGGTGTGTCTATTAATCTTTAACCCGGTATTTAACCCAGGCTACTGAATGTATAACAAACATATAATACTTTTACAAGATTATTTATAAATAATTATCCCAAGTTATAAAAGATTATTTGTGCCTTGTGCATTTAAATCAATTTTCTTAAAACATTTTCAAAAAGTGTCGGTTAATTGTATTTACCAGTGTAAACTGACGTATTTTCCAAAAAGATTAAGTGCAGGTACTAAGCGTAATGGGCTGGAACTCCTGAGTGAATAAATAAAAAGTCTTGCAAGCTTTTACCACTTTAAATCTGATGAACAATATCTCTTTTGTATTGATCCGCCTGTGGATCCACTTTACAACCGTTATGTAATAATTTATGTTACTTTCATTCGGTTTGTAATATAATTTACTTTTAGACTTCTGTTGTGCATTGAACTGTGATTATTGACTATGATGATATCAACTACGTCACGATACTCCCCACAGGGCCCACCAGTAATACGTGGAAATATCGGGGTGTGACAGTTATCCTGTCTACAATCACCCAGATTGTATCATTATCTTTTCTTGTTTTGGGTAATTTGGTAACAAAATCCATTGTTATCAATTCCCATTTCCAAACCGGCATTTCTAATTGTTGCAGCAAACCTGAGGGTTTCTGATGTTCATCCTTGACCTGTGAGCAGGTTAAACATTTGGCAACATAAGCTGCTATATCCTTTGTCATTCCTATCCATCAGAAATTCTTTCTTAAATCTTGATACATCTTATCACTTCCGGGATGCATCGTATACTTAAACTTATGGGCTTCTTCTAGTATTCGGTGGCGTAGGTTTCCTAGTTTAGGTATCCACATTCTTTTCTTATGGAATCTCCATATTCCATCTGTTCCTTGATCTAATTCCTTAATCATTCCTTTTAGTTTTTCAGTATCATCCTTGATTACTGATTCATGTGCTTCTCTAATCTGGTCATTTAAATCTACTTGTAGATTTAATTTAAGAGAACGTACTCTTTTTGGCTTTTCATGATACTTTCGACTTAAAGCATCGGCTACTATGTTTGTCTTTCCTGCATGATACTGGATATTACAATCGTAATCACTAAGAATTTCCATCCAGCGTCTTTGTCTCATATTCAATTCCTTTTGCCCGAAAACATACCTTAAACTCTTATGATCGGTGAAAATGGTAAACTTACTACCGTAAAGGTAATGTCTCAAAATCTTAAGGGAAAAAATTATGGCTCCTAATTCTAGATCATGGGTTGAATAATTCTCTTCATGATTATTAAGTTCTCTAGACGTATAAGCTATAACCTTTTGACGTTGCATCAACACACATCCATAACCTAACTTAGAAGCGTCACAATAGACTACAAAGTCTTCAGTTCCTTCTGGTAACGCTAGCATGGGTGCGTTGGTTAATCTTTGCTTAAGAATTCTAAAGGCTTCTTCTTGTCTTGGTCCCTATTCAAACTTAACAGACTTACATGTTAACTTAGTTAAGGGAATGGTTATTCTTGAAAAATCTCGGATAAATCTTCTATAGTAACCGGCTAATCCTAGAAAACTTCTAACCTCGGTTGGTGACTCAGGGGTTTTCCATTTAGTAATTGACTCAATCTTTGTGGGATCCACATGAATTCCTTCATGGTTTACTAGGTGTCCAAGAAACTGTAGCTCTTCTAACCAAAATTCACATTTTGAAAATTTAGCATAAAGCTTTTCTTTTCTCAGCAAATCTAGAAGTACATGCAGATGTGCTGCATGTTCCTCTTTACTCTTAGAGTAAATGAGAATATCATCTATAAAGACAATTATGAATTTATCCAAATATGGGTTACATATTTGGTTCATCATGTCCATAAATGCGGCGGGGGCATTGGTTAAACCAAATGGCATGACAGTAAATTCATAACGGCCATAGCTTGTTCTGAAATCGGTCTTAGGAATATCCTCTTCCTATACCTTTAATTGATGATGTCCTGAGCATAAATCGATCTTAGAAAAGAATCGAGCTCCTTGCAATTGATCAAACAAATCATCGATTCTCGGTAATGGGTACCGATTTTTAATCGTGACTTTATTTAATTCACGGTAATCAATGCACATACGTATTGACCCGTCTTTCTTTTTGATGAATAAGATCGGTGCTCCCCATGGCGATGAACTTGGCTGTATGAATCCCTTCTCCAAAAGTTCGTCCAGTTGCTTCTTTAATTCTTTCATTTCTGCTGGTGCCAAATGGTAGGGTGCTTTGGCAATTGGTGTTGTTCTGGGTAGCAGATGAATTATGAATTCGACTTCTCTGTCTGGCGGTAATCCTGGTAGCTCTTCTAGAAACACATCTGGAAACTGAGATACTACCGGAATATCTTTCAATTCCTTTCCTTTAGTGTTAATGATTATGGAAATCACATACACTAGTGATCCTTTTCTTCCATAACTGGTTGTTTTCACTACCGAGATGAATTTTGTGGATCTAGATGGCTTATCTCCTTTAACTGTGATCTTTTCACCTTTTGGTGAATTTACTTGGATTAACTTTTGATCACATAGAATATTGGCTTTGTTGGCTACTAACCAATCCATTCCTAATACAACATCAAATCCTGCCAGATTCATTGGATAAATATTTGCAATAAACTTTTGATTTAAAAATTCTATTCTTGCTCCCTGCAAGATTTCGGTAATCTTAATGGATTCTCCATTTGCTGTCTCTACTAGACATTCTTGTTGGAGTTTAGTTAATGGTTGATTGAGAAGTTTGCAAAATGAAGTATTAATAAAATTTTGGTTCGCACCAGAGTCAAATAATACTTTAGCAAAAACATCATTAACTAAAAACATACCGGCAATCACGTCTGGGATCATCTTGGCTTCTTCGGGTGTCAGAACAAATGCTCTAGCATTTTTAGTAGTCTTGTTGTTCATGGCTGGAGCTAGTTTCGGACAGTTCGGCTTAATATGCCCTTTTTCTCCGTAGTTGAAGCACACTCCATTACTGGGTTTCTTCCTACACTCTTCTTCTTTGTGTCCTGGTATCTTGCAGAAATTGCAATAGGTGGAGCATCTTCCTGAATGCTTCTTTTTGCAGGCCTTACAGTAAGGCGCGGAGGTAGAACCTATGTTTTTCCCACGGTTGGAATTTCCGTAGTGAAATTCTTGGGTAAGCCTTTGGGCTAGGTTCCTCCTCTGGTTCTCTTCTTGCGTTCGTACTAATTCATCAGTCAAAGTATTTTCTAGTTCTACAGCCTCTTCTATAGTTTGTGGTCTAGCTGCCTTGACTACATGTCTAATCTCACTGATTAATCCCCAGATATAACGGGAGATTAATATTGGTTCTGGTGATGCAAGGGTTGGCACTATTCTAGCATATTCGAAGAATGTAGTAGTGTAACTCTTACAATCCACTCCAGTCATTCTAAGGTTTAAGAACTTATTTGCTATCTGTTCCTTTTCATTGGGAGGACATAATTTCCTTTCAACCATGTTCTTAAACTCATTCCATTCCATATTGTAGACCCTATCACTTCCCCTGGACTGGAGGATAGTGTTCCACCATTCTAAAGCTGAGTTCTTAAACAGATTGGAGGCAAACATTATCTTATCTTCTTCTATGCACTTGCTTATTTTCAAGACTGCCTAAGTCTTTTCTATCCAGCGTAGAGCTGCAATGGCTCCTTCATTGCCCGAGAATTCCATTGGTTTACAAGACCAAAATTCCTTATAAGAACAACCATAAGATATGGTTCTTCTTCTTTTTGGCATGGGCACTTGAAGTATTGGTCCATTGTTTACGCCGTGATCAGGTTCAGTAGGTGATTGTTTACTTCCACTATTACTTTTATTATTTTCCGCTTCTCTAACCGTTTTGATAATATATGGCATTGCGTCTATAATCCCTTGTGCCACTATGTGTTGGATGGCACTGTTATCTACTTGGTTTCCATTATTATCATTATTCTGGTTTTCTTGATTTGCTTCGTTGTCCATCTGGATTTTAAACATTTACCAAGTATTAATATTACGAAACAAGATTGAATGCGAATAATCACACAACAACACATTGATCCAAAATCATCGTCATTGCGACCTTTACTCTATTATATATATATATATATATATATATATATATATATATATATATATATATATATATATGCATCTATATCTAGTACAAATACAACTGAAATTTAAAAATTACAATACTAGTATGCATCAATAACTATAAGATTATCTATTTCAGTTGATTATATATATATATATATATATATATATATATTTAAACTTACACACACACACATATATATATATATATATATATATATATATTATTACTATTACTGATAGGGGTTCATCTAGTATTGCATGTTGCGCTTGTCATATTTCCAGATGAGTCTCTCCCTATCTGTCTCATTCTCTCACTTCCTTCTAATATCTCCTCACCGAAGGTGCGGAGCTCTTGCACATTCTCAGTGCTCATGGGTGGTGCAGGTGCTGGTATCGGGTCAGGGTATTGTGGCATTGGTTCTTCGTAAGGGTACAGGTTCTCTAGAATCTCCCTTATGTATTGGTCATTATCCTAGTATGGATCTAGAGGGTCAAGGTCTGGGTAGGGTGCTACTGGGTTCTGCATGGGTTCATCTTGTGGGTGGAGTTCTGGGTAGCTCCTATGGTCGTCAAACCATGGGTCATAGTTTGGGGGATGGGGTGCTGGTACTCTAGGGATTTCAGCTGGGTCGAAAGCAGGTACTGGGATTTGGTTTTCTGGGTTGGCTTCGATGTCCATAGGTTGTGTTGGGAATATGGGTAATGGCTGTGGTGCTATGAGTTGTTCTAGGTTTGGGTCGGCGGCTGTGGTTGCTAGTATGTGGAAGTTTGCTAGCCTCCTATTGATTATATCTTGAGTTTGAGTGTTCATTTCTCTATTCACGGCTGCTAAAGCTCGCTGCTGCTGAAGTTTTCTCATCCTTTTTCTACGCTCGTGAGCCCCTCTGCTGAACCATCCTCTCTTCTTGGGAGGGAATGGCTCTTCAGATTGTGCTTTGAATATGAAAATCCCTTCTTCGGTGTCAGCCGAATACCCCGAGGGGGTTGGCTGGGAAGAAGTTCCTTCATCCCTAGGTGAGTTGGACAGTTGACGGTAAGCGTCTGATGGTCCTTGATCACTCATACTGTAAACTAACAAATTGTCAAACAACACAAAACAATAATATACAGATATGCACGTAATCACGTAGATTATTTCCTAACATAAATGGATAAAATTTTGGTGTCAGCAGAACACTTCTATGGCTGAATCAGTGGCTGGAGCTCTGATACCACCTTCTATCGCAACCCCCGTCCCCTATTCACCCGGGAACGAGCGGTCGTGATCCAGTATAAGTGGTATTGGTGTTTATCAATTTGGCAGCGGAATTTACATCAGGATCGTAGTTAGGAAATATTGTATCAGAGTAAAACACCACATTTTATAATTATAAATATATTGGGATAAAACCCAAGTTTACAAACATGTTTATAGGGATAAACCCTATTTTATTGAAATAAACGTCTTCTTTATTTTTGGTAACTTTTATAGCCACTTTTCCAAGCCTTCAGTGCTGTCCAGCTGGCTTCTATTTGGCTTTCACATTTTGTTACCTGAAACGCGTTTAAAAATATTTTGTCAGTGGGAAATACTGGTGAGTGAATCCCAATTTAATCAAGACAGATTTTATAAGTTTACAGTTATTGAGGGTGATCTCGCAATTACATTTGTTTATTTTTCTACTTTAATTACCACCCACGGTACTGTAAACCCGACTTGTGGTCATGTTACTACTCACAGTGTAGTAACAAATTTTGTATACAAAACCCCAACATACCGACGATAATTGTAGAATACAAATACTCAATCACTGTTTAATATAATGTAAAACATTTGAGGTTTTGTAAAAACAGTTGCAAAAAGGTTTACAAAAAGGAGATTACTCACTTTGCTACTTTAGGGTTTTCCTTTGTGTTTTCCTGGTTATGATCTATTAATTAAACAATGCACACGCGTTAGTATAATAACACAATATTTACATTAGTTATACCCTCCCCGAGATAGAACTCCAACGACTACGTCGGGCAGAGCCTCGACAGTCGTTACGGAGCGCTAGATCAATCGGGCAGCGTATCTAATACGTAACCGGGGGTTATGATACTTACAACGAGGCAGGGATTCGCTAATTAGGGGGGTATAATGCCCGGGAATTACTTATACTATCAGAAATTTAGAGAGAAAGTTGTGTGAATGAGCGAGTTGCAACTGAATTCGATCGATCCTATTTATAGGGTCTGATATTGACTTCCTCGCGGCCCGCAAAGGTTACATAAGGGGCCTTCGCTGTAACACCCCAATCGCGTAATACAACAACACGCGGCGGAAATATCGAGGAGTCACGTTACAAATTTCTCACAACTACTGGTACTAAATTGTTTCAATATTATTAACATCGTTTTACAAACAAAGAATACATGTAATTGTCCTTTGATTTAGAAGTCTAAGGCCCAAATGCAGTCCTATGCGTTGCATGCTTGAATAGTTGAAAACCTAAAACATATGTGAAAAATAGTCAGCATAAAAATGCCGGCGAATACATAGGTTTTGTTAACCAAATAAATGGCAAAAGTTTGATATTGCAATACTTTGATAGCTACAAGAGTTGTCGATTGAAAATGAATCTTGAAGCCAAAGAATGGCAAAAGTTTAGTATTGCAATACATAATCTTGATTGTGAAAACTCGTGACAAAAAGTATTGTATATGGCAATATGATTATTACTAAGTAATTTTTATGCCATTTGAAATTGTACATTGTAACCTCGTTGAAATCATTGTAAAACTCGTTAATGTATTATTAGAAAACCAATCAAGGATTAATAATAACAGTTTTGAAATTAATCAAAACTTGTGTGAGTATTATATAAATCAAGTCAATGATTTATAATAATACTTTAGACATCCTTCAAAGAATCTAACATATAAAGATATGGGAGATTCTTCAAGGATTTGGATAATAGAACATTGGATCAATTGTACACAAAATCCTAAAGTGATCCGAATAACGCTACAAGAGTAATAAAATAAGAACACTTATATATAGGAAGTACCAGCGGCGTATCCACCATGTTCTTACTTTATTATACTCGTTTTGTTATCTAAATCACAACTATCACATAAACACATAAATTGTTAATCTGTCAATCAACTTGTAAACATGCATTAAAGCACACAATGAATCCAATCAAGGACTCCAATATTAGTACTTTAAACATCCTACGAGAATCAACCTATGAAGATAGATAGATGCTATAAGGATT
Source organism: Helianthus tuberosus (assembly GCA_030545235.1). Lineage (NCBI taxonomy): Eukaryota > Viridiplantae > Streptophyta > Magnoliopsida > Asterales > Asteraceae > Helianthus > Helianthus tuberosus. Next base: position 88,676,028 of record CM060405.1, read on the forward strand.
CGCTTTCTGTTACATTGTCTACTCACATACGCATTAAAGCACACAATGAATCCAATCAAGGACTCCAATATTAGTACTTTAAACATCCTACAAGAATCAATCTATGAAGATAGATAGATGCTATAAGGATTTTGGGTTCTGTTACATTGAATCATTGAATCAAAACAATCCTAAATCCTAATGGTGATTCGGGATAACGCTACGAAGGGTAATACAATAAACACACTTATATATAGGAAGTACCAGCGGCGTATCCACCATGTGTTTATTGTATTACTCTAGTTTCGTTATCTAAATCACCAACAATCTACACATAAACCACAACCATCGAGTCGTAAAGTACTTCTTAAAGGTCTCACTATGAAGATAGGAAGATCTAAGACTGTACTTCAAATATCCTATAAGAATCTAACTATGAAGATAGGTAGATCTTTTAAGGATTTGGATAAACATCGTATTTGCATAATCTGAACAGTACACATAAAAGCACTTAGTAAACATATATATGCCATACATTTGGAAAGTAAATCGATTGCACATATGAATCACACCAAAACATTTGAAAAATGATAAAAGAGGGGAACTATGTACTCGCCTGGGATTGCGTATAGTTCTTGTTCAAAAGATATAACAAAGCTCAAAAGACCAAGAGTTCAAGTGTTGAAGCGGTTCCTAGTGTAACGGATACTATGTTAGTGTATCGGGACACGAATCGAAGAAACGGATAGAATGAGGTATTGTAAACCAAATGAGTATTGGAACTCATGTGATATGTGATGTGTGTAAAATGCAACATATAAATTACATCAAATGAGGCATAAAACTAACCCTTTTTAAGTACTAATGTTGGAAAAAGTGTGCTTTTGTCTTCCTTTTGTATTTTCAGGGTTAAATGAGCTTAAATGAACAAAAGAAACAAAAATGCAGCCAAATCTAACAATAATACAATAAAAGGAATAAACGTGGCATGCCCGACCCCTCGACAACATCTTCCCAAGGAAAAATAAGACATCAGAAGGCTGAACACACCCCGTGCCCATCGGACACGGGGGCGTGCCCAAGTGTCTGCAGAAAAGACAAAGTTGTAGAAGCTTCTATTTCCCAACACGAGGGCGTGCCCAGCGGACACGGGGCCGTGGTCAACGCTAAGATTCGCAGAATCCAAGCAAATCTTGATAGTACAGATACGCTTCTGCACACGGGGTAGTGCCCAGCGGACACGGGGGCGTGGTCAACTAATGCAGAAAAACTGCAATTAATGAAGAAAGAGAAAGTGGATGGACACGGGGCCATGCCCAATGGACATGGGGCCGTGTCCGGGCTTCTGTGTAGGCTATAAATAGAGGTGCTTGGTTCACTTCAAAGGCATCCCTTGGTAAACCACCTCTCTCACACTTCACCCACCCTCCACCACCATCACAACCCACATCCACCACCATCATCCATCATCCATCATAGAGTGTGTGTAGTAGTCTCGGGATCCAAGATTGATAGTAAGAGTTCTTGACAATCAAAGGCCATGTTTGCCTAAGTCTCTTACATCACTTGGTGAAGACAAGCATTTAGTGTAATACTTTTGTTTTATTAATCTTTTCGCACTTTTTATTTGGTTTTGTATTAATGACTTTAATAACTAGTTTCTTATGTTGAAGGTGAAACTTCCTTATCATTTGTCCGTGGTGTCTTGGCGTTATTTTACTGTCTATATAAAATAAAAGTTTTACACCATTCATCTCTCTACGGTCTATATAGAGATATGTTGGCTACCTGGTCGGGGGTTAAGGGAATGGTTTGGTAAGGTTCTTGCCTTGTTCAGTGTATAGATCCTGCAAGGACCTGGGTCAAGCTTAGTAGGACCTCCTTCAATACCCATTGGTAATGGATGGCGGGGGTGCGAATGACTTGATCCCCTCATATGTAAACTACTATTAATAACCCGGCTACTTAGGATTGTATCCCTGCTGACTCAAACTACTTAGCCAAGGGTAACGTCACCTTCAAAAGAGGGGCCTACCACATTACGCATTAATAACTTAATTAATTATCTTTCAATAATCCAACCCTTTAGGATTGTATCCTTGCTGACTCAAACTACTGGGTTGAGGGTAACGTCACATTCAAAAGAGGGGCCTACTACTATAACTAAGATAATCTCTTAAAAAGTACAAAAGTGCGGAAAACATCAAAGGTTACACTAAAGACGAGTCGGATCCAAGTGATTCATCTTGTCTATCTGTTTTTATTTTATTTTTATTTTCAGCATTTTTTTAGTTTTTAATTTTCATGTTTAAAACCTTTTTTCTAAAATTTTGATTTGATTAGACGTTGAGGATAAACCGGTATTAAAAGCTCTTGTGTCCTTGGACGACCTCGGTATCTTACCAACGCTATACTACGCTCACGATGGGTACACTTGCCCATATGTGTGTTTAGTGTTAGTAAAATATCGTGTTTTATAAATTTAAAACTTGACTAAAGTGTTAAAAAGGGCTAAAAATATACATAAAAACTTAAAATACACGACACGCATCAAGTTCTTGGCGCCGTTGCCGGGGACACAAGGATTTTAAGAAAGCTTAAAATCGATGCCCTAATCAGTTTTTCAAAACCTTTTTAAAAAAACGCACGCACATTTTCTGCATTTTAGTTAGTTTTTACATTTACAGTAGCCTAAACACGGGCCGTGTTCACTAAACACGGGGCCGTGTTGCACATTTTTTCAAAACTCCCAGATACAGAGTCTAAACACGGGGTCGTGCTCACTGAACACGCCCCCGTACTGCACAAAACTAGTCACTTTTATTAAAACGCCCAGATACAGAACCTGAACACGGGCCATGTCCACTGACCACGGGGTCGTGTCCAGCCTCTGTTTCTGTTTTTATTTTTGTTTTCTGGTCTCGAGACTCTGTTGTGGTCTGCTGAGTGATTCTTATGGATCAATACTCAGAAGATTACTACTACGCCTATGAGGAGGATGATTATAGGGAAGACTATTGCACCAATTGTGGTAACCCTCACTCGATACAATATTGTGATCTCTTTGAACCATCCCCTTTATACAACTATTATGAGGCGCCCAGGTACGAGCCACCACCTTCATACACACCCTATGAAGACCCAAGGTATGAACCTTCTCCCTCATACTCATATTTTGATGAACCAAGGTATGAGCCTTCATACTCATACTTTGAGGAACCAAGATATGAGCCTCCACCTTCATATGCTTATTTTGAGGAACCATGGCGTGAACAGCCCACCTCATATGAGTATTACGAAGAACAAAATTACGACCCTTATCCATCATATACTTACAATGAAGAACAATGGTGTGAACCATCTACTTCATATTAGTATTATGAAGAACCAAGGATCGAATATTCGGATTCAAGCTTTGAGGATCCAGATCCTTACTCTATCACCCACATAGCCGATAAAATAATAGAACACATTAAAACTATCGAGCGCTGCATAAAAGAATCCCGCGTAAGGGAAGAGGAGTCCCGCGCAAGGGAAGAACTAACTTATAATAAAGAAGAGATAGTTGAAAATGTAAAAATGGAAGAACAAGAAAGTGAGAAGCCGACACATGAGTTAAACAACGAAAAAGGTAAGTCCGACAACGTTAAAATTCAAGAAGAGTCTAATTTTAAAGAAATTAATCTCTTGCCACCTTCTTTCGAAAATCATTGTTTAGTACCCACTCATGCTAAGTTTTTAAAAGAGTTAAACACTAACACTAAAATTGACGAAACGGTAAGCATTAAGTTAACAAATGATCAAACTTCGCTAATAAAAGAAGACCCATTTGAAATTAACATTACACCGGTTCCATGTTTTTTTCAAAATTCCTTTATTAGTAATATAACAATTGATAAAGATCCTTGTGTTAATATAATGCCAAATTACATTTTCAAAAAATTAAGTATTGGTGATTTTTCTCCACTTCAAATACCCATTATCTAATCGGAAAATAATAAAATCAGTAGGGGTAGTTGAGGATGTCTTGGTCCAAACAAATCAAACGGTAATCCCAACCGACTTTGTCATCCTTGATGACGCTCCTCTAGTGTTGGGACGACCTTTTGTAAAGACTCACGAAGCCTTGAAAAATCGGAAGTACAACAATCTATCTTTTCAATTAGGGGCATTTAAAAAGAGTGTCGATCTTGAGCGTTCAATGAAATATCCATTCGGCAATAATGACCCCCTAATTGAAGATGAAGATGAACCACCCGATACAAGAGAAGAAATCAACCACTTTGTTGAAGAAGAGGTCGCCATAGAACAAACCTTTGTGGTTCTTGACGGAAATGAGCAACCAAATAAGGAGTCTCCTAAAGACCCACCTCTTGAGCTCAAAGAACTCCCAAAAGGTTTGGAATATGCTTTTCTAGACAAAGGTGGTAAATCACCTGTAATTATTTCGTCAAAATTAACTAGTTTAGAAAAAGAAAAATTAATTACACTTTTGAAAAACACACAAAAACGCGATCGCTTGGAAGCTTGTAGATATTAAAGGAATAAGTCCTTCCATGTGCACGCACAAAATTTTAATGAATGATGACTATAAATCAGTAATACAACCACAACGTAGAGTAAATCCAAATGTCCAAGAAGTGGTTAAAAACGAAGTCATCAAGTTACTTGACGCCGAACTCATTTACCCAATCTCCGATAGTCCTTGGGTAAGTCCCGTCCAAGTAGTTCCAAAGAAAGGAGGTATGCCGGTAATAACTAACGAGAAAAATGAATTAATACCAACGAGAACCGTCACAGGATGGAGGGTATGTATAGATTATCGTCGATTAAATGAGGCAATAAGGAAAGATCACTTTCCTTTACCTTTTATTGATCAAATGTTAGAAAGATTATCCGGTCACAAATTTTATTATTTCTTAGATGGTTTTTCAGGTTACTTTCAAATACCGATAGCACCCGAAGACCAAGAAAAGACAACATTCACATGTCCCTATGAAACTTTTGCTTATCGACGCATGCCTTTTGGTCTATGTAATGCCCCCGCAACCTTTCAACGTTGCATGGTGGCCATCTTCCATGATATGATAGAAAAGACAATGGAAGACTTCATGGACGACTTTTCTATCTTTGGAGATTCATACGACCAATGCCTCGATAACCTTGAACGAATGCTATCCCGATGTGAGGAAACTAACCTCGCCCTTAACTGGGAAAAATGCCATTTCATGGTAACGGAGGGAATAGTACTCGGTCACAAAATCTCAAGCAAAGGAATGGAGGTTGATTGAGCAAAAACAGACATTATTTCTCGATTACCACCTCCATCCTCCGTTAGAGCTATCAGAAGTTTCCTAGGGCATGCCGGATTTTATAGACGATTTATCAAAGACTTTTCTAAAATCTCAAGGCCTCTAACAAAATTACTTGAAAAAGATGCCCCTTTCATCTTTGACAAGGATTGCAATCAGGCATTTCTAGCACTAAAAGTAATGCTAGTCAATGCACCTATCATGATAGCGCCTGATTGGAAATTACCCTTCGAAATCATGTGTGATGCAAGTGACTTTGCAGTTGGAACCGTTTTGGGACAAAGAAAAGATAAGCATTTTCACCCAATTTATTATGCTAGTAAAACACTTAACGATACACAAGAAAATTACACAACAACAGAAAAGGAATTACTAGCCGTGGTATTTGCTTTTGATAAATTTCGTTCTTATCTTGTTCTTTCTAAAACGATAGTCTATACAGATCATGCAGCCATTCGATATCTCTTCAAGAAACAGGATGCTAAACCACGTTTGATTCGGTGGATTCAACTCCTCCAAGAATTTGACATTGAAATAAAAGACAAAAGAGGAGCAGAAAACACCGCAGCAGAGCATCTTTCGCGCTTGGAAGACCCAGCTTTGGAGGCAACCAAAGACGAGCAAATCAATGAAAAATTCCCAACGGAGTCCCTGGAAATGGTGGAATACCGAGAAGAGCCATGGTACGCCGACTATGCTAACTACCTAGCTAGCGGTATAGTCGCAAAAGGATGGCCACATCATCAAAGAAAGAAATTCTTTGCCGATGTAAAACATTATTTTTGGGAAGATCCTTATCTTTTCAAAATGTGTGCTGATCAACTCATCCGCCAATGCGTACATGGTAGTGAAGCAAGAAGAATTCTCCGCCATTGTCATGAGGGTCCATACGGAGGACATCATGGTGCCGCAAGTACCGCACGAAAGGTATTTGATTCAGGATTTTATTGGCCAACCATTTATAAAGACGCTCAAAGTCTTGTCAAGACATGTGACGCTTGCCAAAGAACATGTAATATTTCTTCCAAAAACGAAATGCCACAAAACGGCATTCTTGTTTGTGAAATTTTTGATGTGTGGGGACTCGAGTTTATGGGACCTTTCCCACCGTCAAAAGGAAACAAAAATATACTTGTGGCGGTAGATTACTTGTCTAAATGGGCCGAGGTCGAGGCACTTCCAACATATGAAGGAAGAGTCGTGGTAAGATTTCTGAAAAGATTATTCTCTCGTTTTGGAATACCAAAAGCATTAATAAGTGATAGAGGTACCCATTTTTGTAACCATCAACTTGAATTTTTTTTAACAAGGTATGGGGTCTATCACTGGGTCTCAACAGCGTATCACCCTCAAACAAACGGACAAGCCGAAGTGACTAATAGTGGTTTAAAAAGAATACTTGAAAAAATCGTTGGGTTAAATAAAAAAGAATGGGCCGATAAATTAGACGAATGCTTTATGGGCTTTTCGAACAGTGTACAAAACAACAATAGGTACAACCCCATATAAGCTCGTCTATGGAAAAAGTTATCATTTTCGAGTAGAAATAGCACACAAGGCCTACTGGGCAATTAAAAACGTAAACTTAGACTTAGAAATTGCTGGTAAAAATCGATTTTGCCAATTAAATGAACTAGACGAACTAAGGAATTATGCATACTCTAACTCCGAAATTTAAAAGGAAAGAATGAAAAATTTGCATGATAAACACATTAAACCTAATGAATTTTGGGTAGGAGATCAAGTTCTATTATTTAATTCACGACTTTGATTATATCCTGGTAAATTAAAGTTTAGGTGGTCAGGACCTTTTTCCATCACCCATATTTTCCCACACGGTGCAGTCGAAATTAAATCTCGAAATGGAATTCCATTCAAAGTCAATGAGGATGAGGAGGAAGAAATTTCGCTTCAAACAGTCGAAGAATGAAAAGGTTCAAGCATCAACATCATACCTTGTAAGTTACGAACATCGGGAAAACATCTAAATCAGTAAGATTTCTAAAACCAAGTTTCGGGAGACAGGGCACTCACACGAGCACTTAAAAATTTAAATTGCCCGCCCACGGGGCCGTGCTCAGCGAGCACGGGGCCGTGTCCGCGCAACTGTCGGGATAAAACCCCCTTTTTCATTCAGTTTCTTCATTCCACACGCCCCTTTTCCCCAAGAACTCTCTGGTTTCTTCAAAAATTTCTGCAGATTTCTACGTTTCCCCTCCTTCTAACGACGTCAAGGTATGATTCTATCCTTATAATTAGTTAGTTTAAGTACTTGCATGTAGTTTAACATCAAGATTTGGGGAAAATCTAGGGTTCTTCAACTTGAACCGGATCGAACTCCAAATTTTTGTTTAGATCTGTTAGCATTAGTTTAAATACATGTTATAGGAAGTATATCAACTTGTATTGTTTGTAGATTTGCCCGATTTCTCACAAAAACCCCAAACCCTTGTTTTTGAACCGAAAAAGATGAAATTGAAGGGGTAAACGGTTTGTTTTGGGAAAAACGACACTTGGGGTTTCATTTTCGGGGAAAACCGCCCCTACTGGACCAAAAAGTTTCAAGTTTTCGAGACCGGGTCGAAAAATAGGATTTTTGGGAAACAGACGTCTGGACACGGGGTCGTGCTCAGCGAGCACGGGGGCGTGTCCAGCTAAACTCAGACCAACATGGGGCGTGTGCGCTGAACACGGGGCCGTGTTCAGTTGACTATTTTCAGTTTTCTTCGAAAATTTCACTGTTTCGTGCTAATTGTTTGGTGTTTTCTTTCAGATGGCCAAGAAATTTACCAGATTCAACGTAAATGAGTTGGCTGCTTAGGCGCGATATGATGTGCTAAGAACTAGGCCCGAGGAGAATCCACGACAAGTATGCATGGATCTTCTAGAAACAGTGAACCAGATAGACCGCTTCAACAACATTGTCACCGGCCCACTACGAGCTGCCCTTTGCACTTAGCTTCACTCCGTGCATGAATACACCATGGAATTTTACAGCATGTTCGTTTTCAAGACAAGAGTGGATCCGTTTGACAATAAAGGGGTAGAGTTCCGTTGTGGAGGGACTATGTATTCGATCTCAATCGCGCAATTTGGGGCAATTGTCGGGTTGTACACGGAAGAGGATGCTGGAGATGAAGAGAATACCGGCGGTATCCGCGAGGTTCGAGAAGATCAACGCCAAGCTGCTTGGGCTCAAATCGGGGAGGGACACTATAACCCGAGCCGGACTAAGAGCTCAATGTTGAGGGACCCTCTCTACCGCTACATCCACAGGGTCCTCACCTACTCTCTTAGCCAGAGACACGACAGCAGTGGTGTTGTAGGGTTACGGGATCTGCTAGTCCTCCATTGCATCCACAACCGTATCAACCTTGATGTTCCATACCTGCTACTCTGTAACATGCACTTGAACCAACTTGCTACTCCCCCGACCCCTATCTTCTTTGGAGGGTGGATTTACCGCCTTTTCAAACACTTTGTGACAAGGATGCCGAGGTCCTTTCAAAAGAGCCCATGGTCGGGGAAAGTGGACCTGGTCATATGTCGCTCCATGAGCTTAATCAATGAAGCGGATGACGGGACGATCAGATTTCAAACGGTTCAAGGACATGCATGGAACCCTCAAGAAGCTCTAGTCCTACACGCTCCACACATCCGCCCTCCTCCCCAGTACCACTACCAGCCCTATGGCGATTCGGGTCAATCCTCCTCTCAAGGAGGTGGTTTTCCTAACTTTCAGAGCTTACATGATTTATTGCAGGAAAATCTTATGTGCACCAGGAACACTTACAACATAGCCAGCAACACATACGCCCGGGTCGGAGTGATAGAAAGAAATATCTCCGACACACAGGATGACATTGGGAACATCCGGGAGTATATGGCAGGCCACGGATGGGACGATGATGATGATGATGAGGACATGGATTGAACGGGAAGAGTTGGAGGTAGCATCGGTTGGAGGTCTCACAGGTTAACCTCTTTATCTCATGAACAATTGCATGGCCTGCGTACCATTTGTTGAACAATTTACTTCCCTTAACACTCTTTAATTTTCTGCATTTCTTTTCTTTTTAACTTGTGATGTGGATGATTAAACTTTGGTAATTTAGGATGTTTGTTATTGTTTGGTGTGGTATTTATTAGTAAAACAGGTACCTACAAGGCTTAAGGCACTAAACAATAGTGCTACTAAAGCCAGGACAGCAAAACCGAAGGCAGAAACCTGTTTTACATTTTTGCAGTTTGTCCACATGGGGTCGTGCCCAGCCGACACGCCCCCGTGCCAACCGCCCAGACCTGCTGTTTGTGTAAATTATGCAGACTTTTGTCCAACACGGGGTAGTGTTCACCAGACACGCCCCCGTGTCCACCTTCCGTAAGTTCTCGTTATTGGCAATCTGACCACGGGGTCGTGCTCATCCGACACGGGGCCGTGTCCAGATGCCTAGTAACATAAAAAAAAATTTTTAACACTCCTTTTACACATTCAATCAACCTAAAAACTTATTTTTGGGACACATTGAGGACAATGTGTAATTTAAGTGTGGGGGGATGCTAAAACCTTGAATTTTGCAAGTCCTAATTACAAGCGTTACACAAAACTCTATTGGAACCGCTAAACACCCCAAATCTTTTCAAAAACTTTTCATTTTTTTTTTACTTGTATTGGTTTAATTTGGGAATAACAAGTTCTAAAAAGGTTATATTTTTAAGAATTTACAACCGATAGCGTCGTGATAAAAAGAACCAACATAAGAAAATTATGAAACGGCATGACAAATCTAGTTAAAATTTGATTATATATACTTGATCACATTAAAAACCCATTCCCACAAAAAGTGAGTTTTGAGCCTTTATTGAGCATACAAATACACATCTTTAAACTAAATGCTCATTTTTCGTTTCTTGTGTGAATAGCCTCTTGGTTTCTTACGACTCTAGAACTTGCCATGACGATACATTCTCGGTCCTTACCAACTTAAACCCAAGTAAGTAAATGATGGAGGCATTAGCACTAACCTTTTTTTTCTTTCAACACCATTATTTTTCTTTTTTTTTTACCACCTACCCAAAATCCCCCTAGTTAACCCTTTTGAGCCCAAACCTTTTCATTTCTAAACCCACAAAACAAGCACCCTTTCCCCACCAAAACCCTTTTTCATTTTAAACCCTTTATTTTAGTAAAAAGCTCAGTTTTCATGTGACATTCCTTAAAAAAAAAGATGATGAAGTCAAGCAATAAACAAACAAGTTCATCAAAAGGAACTTTGTTTAAAAAATGCTTCATTAGAATAAAAAGTCACAAAAATAAAAAAGTTTTACGAAAACCAACACTTTTTACGCCTTTCGCCCTTTCCTACTTGATACGTGGTCGAAAACCGATGTTCGTATTGGTGTAACTTGATGTTTTTACATGGGTTTTAATTCCGAATAGCCTACTTTTAATTAAAATTGTGTTTTGCAAGTTTGATGAAGTTTAAGGAGCTATTCGGGAGCTTTACGGACTATCGGGATGAAAAATGGACCACCGGAACACGAAATGGGTCAATCGGAAGCGAGAAACACAAAAACAGAAAAATGGGTTTTCTGTGAGGCATAGCCTACGCCACCAGGGGCATAGGCGACGCCTCCCCCTGATGCTAAACGATATTTTTGGGGTTTTCTTGGTTGGTGACGAGTTTTAATGCTTGTTTTGACCCATTTCGGGAGTTACACTTGGAATTGAGTTTGAAACCACTTCTTGGAGCCATAACCTATCATCATTCCATTCGCTAATCATCAAGAACACCGAATCAATAATCCATAATCATTTGATCTCACCATCCAATCTTCATTCCATAACCCTAATCATCATTCATCCTTCAATCCATTCATCACCACCAACCATTCCAAACCCTAACCACCATCTCCACAACTTCAAGCTTCAAGATGATTTCAATCAAGGTTCAAGCATCCGTTGATCGTGCCTCTTCGACCATGAGCGGCTAATTTCATGGAGGTTTCACCCCGGTGTAGGTTATTGTAAGTCTAGGGTTTGCACAATGTTTTAGTTTGATTTTGTGACAACTTGAATTGTATTTGAATTGATTGACGATTGTCTTGCATTTGAACTATATTTGTGAATTGTCTAGTGAGTTATGAAATTTGACTTTGCGAAACAAGTTTGTGCAATTATGCCTTGTCATTCAAAAGGTTTTACTTGTCTGAAGTAACGAAGTGCATTGTGGTCCGTGATATGCGTTGATAGCAATTGGCACCTAAGCTTTGATGATAGAAATCCGTTAAGAACATATTCAAGTAAATCAAATTTAAAACGTGTAAGAACCCTAGGATTGCAATTACCGAACCGGGTGTGAGCCTTGTTTTCTCTATCTTGTTTAAACCTTTAATTACATTCTTGCAATTGTTAATCATTAGTAGTTTTCAACCCAATTACTTTAGTAATTTTAATTCACATCTTTTCATTCAAACAAAAATACACAAAAACAATATAGCAAGCTTCATAATTGTGACATCTTTTGAGAATTCATCCAAATCCATTCGCAAACCACATACTCTTTGTGGTTCGACCCCTTGCTACCACTAGCTAATTGTTAAGGGTAAATATGGCTTATAATTATTATCTTTGACCAGAGCGCGACACTCCGATCAAATTTTGGCGCCATTGCCGGGGAGTGCGTGCGCTTTTTGTTTGGATACTGTTTGAATTTGCCTGATTAACTGTTTAATTTGCATAGTTCTTTTCTTGTACTTTGTCTTTTTCCTTGTTACGCGGAAGTGTTACTTGTGCAGGTTACAGGTAGTGCATGCATACGTGAAACTCCGGGAGGACTTCACCGTTAGTCTACGAACCGGAAATCGAAAGAGTTGCAAGAAGGAATTTAGCAAGCCAGTTAGAAGCAACTCTAGCTTCTAATCGAACCACTCAAACACCACAATTCACACCGACCATTGAAACCGATTCAATGGCAAACCAAAATTCGAACCAAAACCTCAACTAAAACCAAAATCCAAACCAATTCCAATACCGAAGCAACTTCAATCCCGCCCAAAATGTTCAACCTATACCTCAAGAGCAACCGGGTGGTAATACTAACTCTAGACCACCCACACCACCTTTCCGAAACCAAAATCCCAACAACACCCAAAGAACACCCCAACAACAAAACCTTCACCGACAAAATTCCTTACCCATTCACCTTGATGATCGGAATGTTAATTCCGACCGTAGAGGCAATCGAGATCGTGGCAATCCCGCGAATGAAGACCCGTTCTTTAACATAGACGATTTGAGAAACGCTATCCCCGATGACGAACCGTATAGTGTTCCCGTTATCAATCACCGGAACATGTGAGAGTTCATACAAAATATTCAGATGATGGGGGATATTACGATAATCGGGTTAATGATGATGAAGATTGGGGGTATGTGAATAGGGGTAACGTCTACAATGCTAGAGGTTTTGAAGATGATGAGTTTGGCTACCAAAACGCCAACTTTGTGGGGAATGATGACTACGGGTATGGGAATGTGAGAAATGACGGTTACGAAAACAACTGCCAACCACGAAACAACAACCAAAGGAACCGGAACGATGGGTTTTACAACAACAATAACAACAACAATGCTAACCCTAACCGGATTCCTCGTTTCGTGGGAGAGGGTAATCAAAGGGGTAATCAAGGTGGAAACCGAAGAGGTGACAGGGGTGGTGATAGAAAGGATAATCGAAGGTCCGTGGATCAAGAAGTTAACGGTCCGCATCATCGTCAACAACCTCCATGGGGAGTAAATGACCCTTTTAGACCGGTGGTTACTGATAATGACTCTCCAATAGTTTGTGAAAGAAGAATGTTCGATTGTAAGCCTCACTACATCAATATACTTCCCCATTTCAATGGGAGGTCTAATGATGAACTGTACACTCATTTGGCGGAGTTTTCCTCCATTTGTAGCACTATCGGGGGGCATAATTTTGCATTGGAGGAAGTCAAGCTTCGATTATTTCAGTTTTCGCTAAAAGATAAAGCCAAGCAATGGTTTCTTACACTTCTGACGAACAGTATTCGGACATGGGCTGAGATGCAACAAGTTTTTCTTGATGAGTACTATTCAATGGTGAAGACCGATGACGCTAGAGACGAAATTAGATCTTTCGCCAATTATCAAGCGAACCGTTGCATGAAGCGTTCACTCGATACAAAGAATTCATTCGGAAATGCCCACATCACCAAATAGAGAAGTGGGAATTGGTTAAGTGTTTTGTACGGGGTTTGGATGAAGAGACATGGAATCGTCTCGAGTCAACGAGCAACGGAACTCTGTTGAGCAATCATGAAGATGATGATTGGGAATTTCTCGAGCGGATGAGCAAGCGGTCAAAGGAAAAGGAATCGGCCGATAGAGCAAAGAAACATCCCGTCTCCCGGTCACTTCCCGATCTTGATTCTAAGGATCGAATTTATACTTTAGAACAGGAGATAGCTCGTATGAAAAAGAAAGAGGTGAATGCGGTACAATTCGTGGTGTGTGAAGATTGTAGGGATATCGGCCATAGGACCGATCAATGTCCAACAGGACCGGGTGATTACACCGAGGAGGTAAATCAAGTGTATAGGGATCGAAAGCAATACTACATGAATTCCAACACTTACCATCCGGGTTTGAGAAATCACCCTAACTTCCGGTATGGTAATGCCTCGAATCAAATGAACCTGAATTTTCAATCGGGCAATCAAGGTGATCAAGGTGGTTCTTCTTATAACAATCGTCAAGGTGGTAACCAAGGGGGTTACCAAAGGGATTACAATCAAGGGGGTAACCAAGGGTATCAAAACCGTGAAAGCAATTATCAACGTGGTTACAACCAAAGTGGAAATGGGGGTGGTGCTCCAAACTCTCAAGGCGATGACTCGATAAATTCTAAATTTGATGCCCTCATTGATGCTATGAGTACTCTTACTAATTCACATCAAGCCCTCACTAATTCACATCAAGAGATCTAAACCGAAATGAAGAAGGAGTTTGAAGTTAGAGATAAATCTCATAAAGCGTTGGAGAAGCAAGTGGGGCAACTTGCTCAAGAGATGGCTCAAATTCGTGGAAGTGGAGGAGGACTTCCAAGTGACACCACGGTGAACCCTAAACATCAAGGGTCTAACTCGAAAAACACACGTGAGGTACCAATAAATAAAATTTCTTTACGTAGTGGTCGAGTGATAGATAATGGTGTTGAGCCACCACCACCCAAGTTTGTTGAAGGGGTGGTGGAAGATGCGAGTGATGATGAAGGTAATAACGGTCAAACGGGTCAAAATAAAAATGATTTAAAAGTTAATAAAAATACACCCATTGTGACCGTCCCTGTCCCAAAGGCTAAGGAAAAGGGTGTGGAGGTTAATACCGCCCTCCCGAAGCTTTATTGGGACCATCTAAGAAAGTGGTAAATAAACGAGGCCCACAACAAGAAGAGATGTGGGAAATTTTTAAACAAGTTAAAATCAATTTACCGCTCTTAGATGCAATTAAAAAAGTACCCTCATATGCTAAGTACTTGAAAGATTTATGCACTCAAAAACGGACTCACAAATTTCCTAAGAAACTTGATTTAACTGAAAATGTGAGTTCGATTCTTTCGGGTGCACTTCCACCAAAACTTCAAGATCCGGGGGCACCCGTTATTTCAATACAAGTCGGTGAATTTAAAATGACCCGGGCACTTTTGGATCTTGGGGCAAGTGTGAGTATCTTTCCGGGTAGTTTATATGACCAATATGATTTTGGTCCACTTCAAGCGTCGAACACCACCGTGGTGTTAGCCGACTTGACCCCTAAACTACCCCGTGGGATAGTCATGGATGTAATAGTCAAGGTCGAGGACTTTTACTATCTGGTGGACTTTCTCGTATTAGATTATGTTTCTTTGGACCGAACCAAGCAACCAACGGTGATCCTCGGTCGACCATTTTTGGCAACATCGAATGCCTAAATTAATTGCAAGTCGGGCATGGTCGACATGACTTTTGGTAACCGTCGGTTGCGGGTAAATGTTTTTTCAGGATTGGCGGATCCTCTAGTCGGCGGTGAATTCTATATGGCGGACATCGTTGACGAGTGTATACCTCTATGCGACATTAGTGTCGAAGAGGAAAACACAATAGAGGAATATTTCATGTTTGACAGGTTACAAGGAGAGACGAATCGGAGTATGGATGAGGAAGTGAAAGAGTTGGAGGTATTAGCGGCTAGGGAAGGGAGGCCCACTTGGACACATCAAGTTGAAAGCCTTCCGGAAAGCATCGACACTAAGTTGAAGCCGTCATTGGAAGAGCCTCCGGTGGTAGAGTTGAAGGCGCTACCCAAGCATCTTAAGTATGCTTATGTGGGTGAGGGTAGCACGCTTCCAGTTATTATTGTATCTAACTTGACCGGGCAGCAAGAAGATAAGTTGATGAAAGTTTTGGTCACTCATAGAGCCGCTATCGGGTGGACCATTGCGGATTTGAAGGGAATTAGTCACTCGGTGGTGATGCACAAGATCATCACGGAAGATGGCATGAGCCCTTCTCGCGACACACTACAGAGACTAATTCCGAACATGTGAGAAGTGGTTAAGAAGGAGGTATTGAAGTGACTAGATGCGGGTATCATATACCCTATTTCGGATAGCCAATGGGTAAGCCCGACACAAACAGTTCCTAAGAAAGCGGGCATTCAAGTTGTCACAAATGACGCAGGTGAAGAGGTCGCCACTCGGCCGGTAACCGGGTGGCGTATTTGTATTGACTATAGGAAGTTAAATGCTGCAACTTCTAAGGATCATTTCCCTTAGCCATTTATTGACCAAATTGTTGAGAAATTGGCCGGACAAAAATTTTATTGTTTTCTGGATGGTTATTCAGGATACAATCAAATTGCTATACATCCGGAAGACCAAGCAAAGACTACCTTTACTTGTCCATACGGTACCTTCGCATTTAGACGAATGCCCTTTGGACTTTGTAATGCCCCCGCCACCTTCCAAAGGTGTATGATGAGTATCTTTTCAGATATGGTGGGCGAGTCTTTGGAAATCTTCATGGATGATTTCTCAATATTTGGGTCATCATTTGATACATGCCTTGACCAACTCAAAAAAGTTTTAAAAAGATGTGTTGAGAAAAATCTAGTTTTGAGTTGGGAAAAGAGCCATTTTATGGTTCAAGAACGGATTGTGTTGGGGCATGTCGTCTCGAGTCGCGGGATCGAGGTGGATAGAGCAAAAGTGCAAGTCATATCCACTTTGCCTTATCCCACAAATGTTAAGGGTATTAGGTCGTTCTTGGGACACGCGGGGTTTTATAGGCGGTTTATAAAAAGCTTTAGTGATGTAACAAAACCCCTATGTAATTTATTGTTAAAAGATAAACCGTTTGATTTTGACAAAAATTGCCAAAACGCTTTTAACATTTTGAAGCAAAAGTTAGTTGAGGCCCCAATTTTGCAGTCACCGAATTGGTCTTTACCATTCGAAATCATGTGTGATGCAAGTGATTATGCGGTAGGGGCCGTATTGGGTCAATGGTGTCGCAGCCCCCGTCCCCTTATTAAAAACGGAAACGGGCGGTTGCGAGCCAGTTTCGGTGGTATCGCGTATTGTCTAATTTGGCAGCGGAATTTTCATCAGGACCGTAGTTAGGAAATATTGGATCAGAGTAAAATACCACATTTTCATAATATTAAACACATGGGATAAAACCCAAGTTTGCAGTACACACATTTTCATATGAATAAATCCTATTTTATTTAATAAAACATCTATTTTATTTTAGGTAACTTTATTGCCACTTTTTCAAGCCTTCAGTGCTGTCCGGCTGGCTTCTTTTTGGCTTTCACATTTTGTTACCTGAAACACGTTTAAAAACATTTTGTCAGTGGGAAATACTGGTGAGTGAATCCCAGTTTAATCAAGTTTAATAAAACCATTGTACAGTATTGAGGGCGATCTCGCAATTACATTTGTTTCCAAGTTATACCAATTAACATCCATGGTACTGTCAGACCCGACTTGTGGAAATGTTACTCCTTGACCAGGTGGTAACAAATTTTGTATACAAAACCCCAACATACTCATGATAATTGTATTCTTACAAATACTCAATAACTGCTTAATATATAATTAATCGTGTGAGGTTTTGTAAAAACAATTTACAAAAAGGAGATTACTCACAACAAGGTTTATACAAAAATAAGGATTACTCACATTGCTGTCTTAGATTATCCTTTAGGGTTTCCTGGTGACAATCTATAATTTACACAAATGCACACGTGTTAGTATAATAACCTATTTTAACATTAGTAATACCCTCCCCGAGACGGCATTCCAATGACTACGTCGGGCTGAACCACGACAACCATTACGGAACCCTAGATCAATCGGGCAGAGTATCTAATACGTATCCAGGGGTTATGATACTTACAACGGAGCAGAACTTCGTTATTTAGGGGGGGTATTAGACCCGAGTATAATGCCTACTTTCAGAAAATTGAGATTGAGAAAAGAAATCTGAGAGACGTAAACTGAAGACTCGAAGCCTTCTTATATAGGGCCTGAATTCGACTTTTACGCGGCCCGAGTAAAGTTAGACAAGGGGCTATGCGGCCCGCGCCAACTATGGTCAACGACGTAGGTGATCCGGATCAGCTAGTAGGTTCAACACGAGTCGGACACGTGTCAGCACCGGGCTGCACCACATTTTTGAACTCTTGCGGCCTGCGTAAGGGTTAAGGGTGGCTTACGCTGCCCGCCTCAAACCCAAAAACTTCATTTTTAATTAATTTTAATAATATTTAAGGTATTCGGGGCCCGTTTTCACGTATGGGGTGTATTTTAAGACATATTGGGATAATTTAAAATATATTAGGGTGTCAAAAATAATTCGAGGGTGTCGGTTTTCTTTTAGGGTTATTATATCCTCACCACCTTGTTTTAGAACTCTCCTCGAGATCTACTGGAACAAGAGTGGATATTTCCTTTGCATTTCTGATTCAAGATCCCATGTGTACTCAGGTCCTCTTTTGGAGTCCCACTTCACTTTGACCAGAACTAATCTCTTATGTTTGAGGTTCTTGACTTTCCTGTCTTTAATCTGTAGAGGTCTTTCTACAAACTTGAGTTGTTCATTTACCTCTATATCCTTAATAGGTATTACCAGTGATTCATCGGCTAGACATTTCTTGAGATTAGATACATGAAATACATCATGTATTCCTATCATTTCCTCTGGCAGTTGTAGCTGATAGGCTACAGGTCCTATTCTTCTAATAATCTTAAAAGGTTCAATATACCTGGGACTTAGCTTTCCTCTTTTGATGAATCTTACCACTCCTTTCCAAGGAGAAACTTTTCACAATACTTTATCTCCCACTTGAAATTCCAATGGTTTGCGTCGGTTATCAGCATAGCTTTTCTGTCGATCACGTGCTGCTTTCAGTCGTTCCTTGACTTGAATGATCTTGTCAGTTGTTTCTTGAACTATCTCAGGTCCAGATAGTTGCTTTTCCCCAATTTCTGCCCAACAGACTGGGGTTCGGCACTTTCGTCCATAAAGTGCTTCGAATGGTGCATCATTGATACTTGTGTGATAACTATTATTATAAGAAAATTCTATTAAAGGTAAGCGATCGTCCCAATTACCTCCGAAATCGATTACACAGACTCTAAGCATGTCTTCCATTGTCTGAATTGTCCTTTCGCTTTGTCCGTCCGTTTGAGGATGATAAGCTGTGCTTAGATTTAACTTGGTTCCCATGGCGTTTTGGAAACTTGCCCAAAAATAAGAGGTAAAACGACTGTCCCTATCAGAAACAATTGATAAAGGTATTCCATGTAATGAAACTATTTCATTTACATATACTTTAGCTAGTTGTTCCATACTGAAAGTTTCTTTCATTGGTAGGAAATGAGCTGACTTGGTTAGCCTATCTACAATCACCCAGATTGTGTCATTGCCTTTTCTTATTTTGGGTAATTTAGTAACAAAATCCATTGTTATCAATTCCCATTTCCATACTGGCATTTCTAATTGTTGCAGCAATCCTGAGGGTTTCTGATGTTCAGCTTTAACTTGTGAACAGGTTAAACATTTAGAAACATAGGTTGCTATGTCCTTTTTCATTCCTATCCACCAAAAATTCTTTCTCAAATCCTGGTACATTTTATCACTTCCTGGATGCATCGTATACTTAGACTTATGGGCTTCTTCTAATATACGATGACGTAGGTTTCCTAATTTAGGTATCCACATTCTCTTTTCATGGAATCTCCAAATTCCATCTGTTCCTTGTTTTAATTCCTTAATCATACCTTTTAGTTTTTCAGTATCATCCTTGATTACTGATTCTTGTGCTTTTCTAATTTGCTCGTTTAAATCTACTTGTAGATTTAATTTAAGAGAACGTACCCTTTTTGACTTTTCGTGACACTTTCCGATTAAAGCATCTGCCACTACATTTGCTTTTCCTTCATTATACTGCATATCACAAACATAATCACTAAGCATCTCCATCCAACGTCTTTGTCTCATATTCAACTCTTTTTGCCCAAAAACATATCTTAAACTCTTATGATCAGTAAAGATGGTAAACTTACTACTATAAAGGTAATGTCTCCAAATATTAAGGGAAAAAATTATTTCTCTTCATGATTCTTAAGCTGTCTAGATGCATAAGCTATAACCTTTTGACGTTGCATTAATACACATCCATAACCTAGTTTGGAAGCGTCACAATAGACTACAAAGTCTTCAGTTCCTTCTGGTAACGCTAGTATGGGTGTATTAGTTAATCTTTGTTTAAGAATTCTAAAAGCTTCTTCCTATTTTGGTCCCCATTCAAACTTAATGGATTTACAGGTTAACTTAGTTAAAGGAATGGCTATTCTAGAAAAATCTTGAATAAATCTTCTATAATAACCGGCCAATCCTAAGAAACTTCTAACCTCGGTTGGTGACTCAGGGGTTTTCCATTTGGTAATCGCCTCGATCTTTGTGGGATCCACATAAATTCCTTCATGATTAACTAAGTGTCCAAGAAACTGTACTTGTTCTAACCAAAACTCGCACTTGGAAAGCTTAGCATAAAGCTTTTCTTTTCTTAATAGACTTAAAAGTGCGTGCAAATACTTTGCATGTTCATCTTTATTTTTAGAGTAAATTAGAATATCATCTATAAAGACAATTATGAATTTATCCAAATATGGCTTACATATTCGGTTCATCATGTCCATAAATGCAGCTGGTGCATTGGTTAAACCAAATGGCATGACAGTAAATTCATAATGACCATAACTGGTTCTAAATGCGGTTTTAGGAATGTCCTCTTCCTGTACCTTTAATTGACGATATCCTGATTTTAAATCGATTTTGGAGAAAAATCGAGCTCCTTGCAATTGATCAAACAGGTCATCGATTCTTGGTAATGGGTACCGGTTCTTAATCGTGGCCTTATTCAATTCATGGTAATCAATGCACATGCGCATTGATCCGTCCTTCTTTTTAACAAATAAAATAGGTGCTCCCCATGGCGACGAGCTTGGCTATATAAATCCTTTCTCCAACAATTCGTCTAATTGTTTCTTTAATTCCTGCATTTCGGCGGGTGCCAAACGGTAGGGTGCTTTGGCAACTGGTGATGTTCCTGGCAGTAGATGAATTCTGAATTCATCTTCTCTGTCCGGTGGTAGTCCTGGTAATTCTTCTGGAAATACATCTGAAAACTGAGACACTACTGGAATATCTTTTAGTTCTTTTTCTTTAGTGTTAGTGATTATAGAAATCAAATACACTATAGATCCTTTTCTTATATAACTTGCAGTTTTCATCACAAAGATGAATTTTGTGGATCTAGATGGCTTATCTCCTTTAATTGTGATCTTTTCACCTTTCGGTGAATTTACTTTATTCGAATTTTGATCACATAAAATATTAGCTTTATTGGCTATTAACCAATCTATTCCTAAAACAACATCAAATCCTGCCAGATTCATTGGGTAAAGGTTTGCAATATACTTTTGATTTAAAATTTCTACTCTTGCTCCCTGCAAGATTCCAGAAATTCTAATCGTTTCTCCATTTGCGGTCTCTATTAGACATTCTTGTGGAATTTTAGTAAATGATTGATTAAGAAGTTTGCAAAACGTAGTATTAATAAAACTTTGGTTTGCACCAGAGTCAAATAATACTTTAGCAAATATATCATTAACTAAAAATGTACCGGCTATCACATCCGGAATCATTCTGGCTTCATCTGCTGTTAGAACAAATGCTCTAGCATTTTTAGTGTTCTTGTTGTTTGCGACTGGAGCTAGTTTTGGACAGTTTGGCTTGATGTGACCTTTTTCTCCACAATTGAAGCATAATCCATTACTGGATTTTCTCCTGCAATCTTCTTCATTGTGTCCTGGTAACTTACAGAAATTGCAGTGAGTGAAGCATTTTCCCGAATGCTTCTTCTTACAGGCCTTACAGTATGGTGCAGAGGTAGAACCTACATTCCTACGATTGAAATTCCCAGAACGAAATTCCTGAGTAAATCTTTGGGTTAGGTTTCTCCTCTAGTCTTCTTCTCTAGTACGGATTAATTCATCTATCAAAGTGTTTGCTAGTTCTACAACTTCTTCTATAGTTTGGGGTCTAGCTGCCTTGACTACATGCCTAATCTCCCCGATTAATCCCCATATGTAACGGGAGATTAATACTGGTTCAGGTGATGCAAGGGTTGGTACTATTCTAGCATATTCAAAGAATGTGGTAGTGTAACCCTTACTATCTACCCCGGTCATCCTTAGGTTCAGAAACTTATTTGCTATCTGTTCCTTTTCATTGGGAGGGCAGAATTTCCTTTCTACCATATTCTTAAATTCCTCCCATTCCATGTTGTATACCCTATCGCTTCCTCTTGACTGGAGAATAATGTTCCACCATTCTAAGGCTGAGTTTTTAAATAAATTAGAAGCAAACATTAACTTGTCTTCTTCAGCACACTTGCTTATTTTTAAAACAGCCTCAGTCTTTTCTATCCAGCGTAGAGCTGCAATGGGTCCTTCATTGCCCGAGAATTCTATCGGTTTGCAAGACCATAATTCTTTATAAGAACAACCATAAGGCATGGTTCTTCTTCTTTTGGGAATGGGTACTTGTAGTATAGGTCCATTGTTTACGCTATTTTCTGGTTCAGTTGGTCGCTTACTGCTATGTTTACTTTTATTATTTGCTTCCTGAACCGTTTGAATAATAAATGGCATTACATCTATAATTCCTTGTGCCACTATGTGTTGGATAGCACTATTATCCACTTGGTTTCCATTGTTATTGATGTTCGGATTCTCATTAACCAAGTTAATGTTACTCTGGTTATCGTTATTCAGATTTCCTTGATTTCCTTCGTCGGCCATCTGAATTTTAAACATTTACCATGTATTAATATCGCAAAATAATATTTAATATAGCCAATCACATGACACGCATTTTGGTCAAAAGCGTCGATCATTGCGACTTTACTCTATTCATATAATATGCATCTATTACACACCAGTACTGACATTAAAATTACAATACCAACTAAAATTTAAAACTACACTATTAGTAGTAGGCATCCGTAGTTTTTTTTTCATACACATACACACATATTATAATTATTTTATTATTATTATTATTATTATTATTATTATTATAATTATTATTATTATTATTATTATTACTACCGTTTCCACCATCACATTCATGGATATGGATTCATCCAGAAATCCATATTGCGCTCGTCGTACTTCCAGACGAATCGCTCTCCCACCTATCTCATTCTTTCACTACTCTCTAAAATTTCCTCACCAAATGTCCTAAGTTCTTGTACATTGTCTGCACTCATTGGGGGTGCAGGTTCTAGGACTGGGTTCGGAATCTGGGGTGCGGGTTCCTGGTACGGAGGTGTAGGTGCCTGGAATTGGTAAGGATTCTCTAAAATCTCCCTAATGAATACATCATGGTAAAAGGGATCTAAAGAATCCAAACCTGGGTAGGCTCCTATGTTTGGCATGGGTATATCTTCGTGTATCGGGTAATGTTGCACATAGTCCCTATTGTCGTCCCACCATGGGTCGTAATTTGGGTTTAAGGGATTTGGTGCTGGTACCCTAGGTATTTCTTCCGGATTAAAATCATGCATTTCTACTTGATTTTCAGGGTTTTCTATTTCCATTGGTTGGTCAGGAATTGGTGGTTGTGGTTGGGGTGCTATCATTTGCTCCAGGTTAGGGTCAGCTGCAGTGGTTGCTAGGATGTGGATGTTAGCTATACCCCTATTAATCATATCCTGGGCATAGGCATCGGTTTCTCTTTTGGCTGCTGCTAGTGCTCTCTGGTCTTGTAACTTTTTCATACGCTTTCTACGCTCGTGTGCCCCTCGACTGAACCATCCTCTCTTTTTCTGAGGGAATGGCTCCTTGGACTGAGCCTTAAACATGAATATTCCTTCTTCCGTATCAGCAGAGTACCCTGAGAGGGCAGGCTGAGAAGAGGAGGTGCCTTCGCTTCTAGGCGAACCAGACAATAGACGATACGCGTCAGATGGTCCTTGGTCGCTCATACTGTAAACTAACAAATAGTCAAATAACACATAACAAGAAATACAATTATGCATGTATTCCCGTAATTTATTTCCTAACAGATTGAATTTTGATGTCAGCAGAACGCTTATGTGGCTGAATCAGTGGCTTAGCTCTGATACCACCTTCTGTCGCAGCCCCCGTCCCCTTATTAAAAACGGAAACGGGCAGTTGCGAGCCAGTTGCACATAGTCCCCTTATTGTCTAATTTGGCAGCGGAATTTTCATCAGGATCGTAGTTAGGAAATATTGGTTCAGAGTAAAATACCACATTTTCATAATATTAAACACATGGGATAAAACCCAAGTTTGCAGTACACATATTTTCATAGGAATAAATCCTATTTTATTTAATAAAACATCTATTTTATTTTAGGTAACTTTATTGCCACTTTTTCAAGCCTTCAGTGCTGTCCAGCTGGCTTCTTTTTGGCTTTCACATTTTGTTACCTGAAACGCGTTTAAAAACATTTTGTCAGTGGAAAATACTGGTGAGTGAATCCCAGTTTAATCAAGTTTAATAAAAACCATTGTACAGTATTGAGGGTGATCTCGCAATTACATTTGTTTCCAAGTTATACCAATTAACATCCATGGTACTGTCAGACCCGACTTGTGGAAATGTTACTCCTTGACCAGGTGGTAACAAATTTTGTATACAAAACCCCAACATACTCATGATAATTGTATTCTTACAAATACTCAATAACTGCTTAATATATAATTAATCGTGTGAGGTTTTGTAAAAACAATTTACAAAAAAGAGATTACTCACAACAAGGTTTACACAAAAATAAGGATTACTCACATTGCTGTCTTAGATTATCCTTTAGGGTTTCCTGGTGACAATCTATAATTTACAAAAATGTACACGTGTTAGTATAATAACCCATTTTAACATTCGTAATACCCTCCCCGAGACGGCATTCCAACGACTACGTCGGGCAGAACCACGACAGCCGTTACGGAACCCTAGATCAATCGGGCAGAGTATCTAATACGTATCCAGGGTTTATGATACTTACAACGGAGCAGAACTTCGTTATTTAGGGGGGGTATTAGACCCGAGTATAATGCCTACTATCAGAAAATTGAGATTGAGAAAAGAAATCTGAGCCACGTAAACTGAAGACTCGAAGCCTTCTTATATAGGGCCTGAATTCGACTTTTAACCGACCCGCGTAAAGTTAGACAAGGGGCTATGCGGCCCGCACCAACTATGGTCAACGGCGTAGGTGATCCTGGTCAGCTAGTAGGTTCAACACGAGTCGGACACGTATCAGCACCGGGCTGCGCCATATTTTTGAACTCTCGCGGCCTGCGTAAGGGTTAAGGGTGGCTTACGCGGCCCGCCTCAAACCCAAAAACTTCATTTTTAATTAATTTTAATAATATTTAAGGTATTCGGGGCCCGTTTTCACGTATGGGGTGTATTTTAAGACATATTGGGATAATTTAAAATATATTAGGGTGTCGAAAATAATTCGAGGGTGTCGGTTTTTTTAGGGTTATTATAAACGGGTGGACAAGAAACCGGTTGCCATTTACTACGCAAGTAAGACTCTCTCGGATGCACAATTAAATTATACAACTACCGAGAAAGAGCTACTTCCGGTGGTATATGCGTTGGATAAATTTCGTGTTTATATATGGGGTACTAAGGTCATTGTATATTCTGACCATTCTGCAGTTAGGTATCTCATGGACAAGAAGGATGCAAAGTCGAGATTAATCCGATGGGTTCTCTTGCTACAAGAATTTGATTTGGAAATTAGGGACAAGAAAGGGAGTGAGAATGTGGTTGCGGACCACTTGTCTCGATTGGTTGTGGAGGAGGATTCTTCTCGTGAATAGATTAATGAGAACTTCCCAGATGAGCAAATTTTAAAAGTTTCAATATTACCATGGTATGCTAATATTGTAAATTATTTGGTCACAGGTGACTTGCCGGCTCATTGGGATAGAAGGAAGAGGTTGCACTTCCTTTCTCAAATCAAATACTACACGTTGGAAGAACCGAACTTATTCAAGATATGTCCGGATCAAGTCGTTCGAAGATGCATACCCGACGAGGAGATTCCTAGCGTCTTGATGCACTTGCATTCATTTGCTTGTGGGTGTCACACCCCGACCACGTAAATCGTGGCGGAAACGTCGGGGAGTGTCGTAACAGAATCATTGTTTCACAACACATGGATAAAAGTTCTGTTTTATTAATTTAAATGTATTACATTACATTGAAACTAGAAACAAAACAAGAACAAATAGACTTTCATTGTTATTAAGTCACTAAGGCCTCATCCATCCCTATGTGAGTATGCACCAATATCATCATCAAACATCATCAATTATGGTACCTGAAACATATGTGAAAATATGTCAGCATAAAAATGCAGGCGAGTACATAGGTTTTATGTGAGTGTCGGATTCATGGCTCGTTTACATGTTGCGATACTTTATTTAAAATACCTTGTTTTGAGAAGTGTATAGTATTGCAACATGAATAACCAACTCAAAACAAGATGATTATAACTTTATAAAATCTCGTAGCCATGATTCTTAACCCAAAATAATTTATTTAAGAAAACCAAATTGTAAAACATCTCGTTAATAAAACTCGTATGGTTTACGTCTTTTAGAAAAACCTCGTAATATAACCTCGTTTTGATAACCTTTACCCAAGTGATCTAGATAACGCAACGATATATAATGTGTTAAAAGCACTTATATATAGGAAGTACCAGCGGCGTATCCACCATGCTTTTAACACATTACACCCGCCCCGTTACCTAATCACTTCCCTAACCCAATGGTTCAAATAGTTACAAACGGTTCACATAATTCAAACAGATACACACGGTTCACATAAATCAAACGGGTACACAAGGTTCACATGAATCAAACGGTTACACACGGTTCACATAAATCAAACGGATACAAACGGTTCACATAAATCAGACGGGTACACACAGTTCAAAATGTAAAAACAATGTGCTAGCATACTAAGTGAACCTACATAGCAAAACATAATGAAATCATGTACTATACGTGTACTAATGAACATAGCAGTATTCATTATGAAAGCACGAAAAACATGAAAGTAACAAGTAGGCACATGTGTTTCACCCCAAAACAGTTTAAAACGGTAAAAGAGGGGACTATGTACTCACATGAGGATGCTTAGAAGTCTTGACTAACAACCAAGCAAAGCTAGAGGGATCACGGAAATCAAACGACACCTAATATAGGTAACTATGTTAATAACCGGACCTAAATCGGAAGATCGGATAGGATGAGGCTTCGTAAACCAAATGAGTGTTGGAAGTCATATGATACGGTTTAACAAAGCCTACATACTAAAACGAAACCTAGCCTAAGTGCTTACGACCCATTACGACCCGTTTAAGTAGCTTACGCCACTTTAACGCGTCGTTCGCGTAAAACGCGTTCGGATCGCCTAACTAGTCCTACGAAAAGTATTATACGCCTTAACATGTCTAATAATGTTTCCTAAGCAGTTTAGATGCCAAAATTTATGTTACATATGCTTAAAATGAATTTATGCGTAAAAAGGGCATTTTGGTCATTTTCCTAAGGCATATAAACTACCTATCATACAACTAATTAAACGAAGTGACCATAAGGTATAACCTCGGAAGGTAATTCCCTATACAACTATGGTCACTAAACATGCTTGGTCGGATCCTAAAGATCGACCAAACGGGTCGGGTTCGAAAGTCTAAGCGGTTGTTTAGACTCGTCACTACACCTAATCAACGTGGTAATCAGTATTTTGACCGAAAATATGACTCGTCACTACACCTAATCAACGTGGTAATCAGTAGGTATAGTCACATAGGACTATAACCATCGTGATTATGCTCACGTTGCGAAGTTCAAACGAACTTCGTGTTGACCAAAGACTGGTCAAAGCAGAAAGTCAAACACTGTTTGACTTTTACGCTTAAAAACGCATAAAAGCATGAAAGAAACTTACAAAGGGTCCAAGCTAGGAAGAACTTGATCTAAATACTCAGGTATGAAGCATAAAGCTTCAACTTAGAGCATAAAATTAGATCAAGGTGTGAGGAAAATGGAATGAGAGCTTGGGTATTTATAGATTTCGGAGAACCGTTAGGATCGTTTCTCGCATTTCGTGCTTCGATCTTGGCCCTCCACTTGGGCACATGGTTTTCAAAACCATGGGAATATTTAAAACCATCAAATTCCAGCCCATAGAGTGCAAAACCTTGGGTTAAAACCATCAAAGCCTCAAAAATGGACCAAGTTCAATGTATCTGCCAGAAATTTCAAAAATGGTCCCTGTACTTGAAAAACTTGATATTTGGCACTTTTAAGCCCCGTTAACCCCATTTCAAGGCTCTAAAATAAAGTTAAAGTATAGGGAACTTGAAATGTGCTCAAAAATATCTAGGATGTCGGTTCGTTTGGTCGTACGGTTGCGTTGTTCGGTTAATTACGACGGAAATTGTAACGAACGCAAAAACGATTCAAATTACGCGACGAATGGAATTTTATCATGCCAATCATTAAAATAAAATATTTTAATGATTACATAAATTTTTTGATGTCTGGATATATTCAGAACGTAAGATATGCGCGAAAATGCAAACTTATGCCCTTTTTGACGCTTTTAGTCCCTGAATGACCAATAAGTTTATTTTAGCATACCGAACCCATCAAAGCCTATTTCTAAGCTATGTAAAGGATATTTAAGGCATTTTTAACTTATGATCAAGTTCTGGAATGTTCGTTATCATTCAATTCGGTATACTTTTGCAGTTTGACGCAGATAGTCCCTGTGATCGAATAAACTTGATTTCGCCACACCAAATCCTCCAAAACTCATTTCTAAGTTATGTAAAGGATATTTAGGGTATGTTAAGCCTATTTCACTATTCCGGAGTGTTTGTTGGATTAAACTGGTTATATTTACGCATCAGTTTCGCGTATAACCTTCCAGAAAGCGATTTAAAGCCCGAAATCGAACAAGAATTGATATGTGCAAAAGATACACATATTTTTTTACAAATCCCAAGTATGAAACGCAATATTTCATTAATTTGGTATTCGTTTGATGGTCGCAGTGACACAGGTGTCACAGTCTCCCCTACTTTAGGAAATTTCGTCCCGAAATTTATTCGTAGGAGTCTGTCTGTGACGCTGTGTTAAATGATTGTCTTGCATGGAATCTAGGGTGTTTATCTATTTGTGTAGAATAACCCATCAAAGATTTGCAAGACATAATCCTGTCATTTCCCTCAACGGACATTCTTCAGAAATGAAAATGAACGGACGGAGTCATTTTCAATAGGTATTCTTCAGAAGCGGAAAATGAAGGAATAAACAAAAAGGATATTCATTTTCCTCAAAGGACATTCTTCAGAAACAAAAATGAACAGACAGAGTCATTTTCAACAGATATTCTTCAGAAATGGAAAATGAAGGAATAAACACAAAGGAAATTCATTTTCCTCAACGGACATTCTTCTGAAACGAAAATGAACAGATGGAGTAATTTTCAACAGATATTCTTCAGAAATGGAAAATGAATGAATAAACAAAAGGATATTCATTTCCCTCAACGGACATTCTTCAGAAACGAAAATGAACAGACGGAGTCATTTTCAACGGGTGCCTCATCAGAAATGGAAATGAAGGAACATGATATTCATTTCCCACAACGGACTTTCTTCAGAAACGAAAACGAACAGACGGAGTCATTTTCAACGGGTGCCTCATCAAAAATGGAAATGAAGGAACAGGATATTCATTTCCCACAACGGACTTTCTTCAGAAATGAAAATGAACAGACGGAGTCATTTTCAACGGGTGCTTCATCAGAAATGGGAATGAATTGAGTCAACTCTAGACACATGACAAAACTTGTTGTGGTTTCTGTGCACTAAATTCCATAATTATGTATGCATGCATAATTACGTAATTCCTTGCACAGTCCGCACAGTGCATTTCATAATGTGTAGGGGAAGAAAATCAAACTTGTGATGAATGTGACTAGACTACCATAGGGCCCGTTTAATTAGATCGACAAATGATCTCTTTAATTAGACCACCAAGGAGTCTTTTCAGCTATATCATCACATGATATTCCTTACCATATTTTTGGATCAATCTGTTTAACTAAACCACTCAAGGGGTCTAATTATGGAATAGTACTTTATAATCTAAGGGTCTTAACTATTACATAGAAGCCCATTGTAGGTCCCTTGAGTCCCATTGGATCTTAACAAGACTGTTAATCTATCAAGGGTGCGGAATCCCCTTGATTGATCTTCGAACACAGAAACAAGATTATGTAGAAGAACAAGAACTCGAACACACAAACACGCAAACTTTCAAACTGATCTTCTGTGATTATCAACCCTTAGAAGAGTTTTGCAATCACTAAGATCTACAAGAACCTAACAGCCGATTTCTGTTTTGTTCTTAACCTCTCAAACTTGAATGCTCTCTCACAATCTCCAAAAGGCTCTCAAGTTGTCTAAAGTGTCTAACCCTAAAACTCAAGACTAAGGCTGTTTATATACACACAGCCAAGATCTCGAATTGGGCTTTGCCCATAATACATTTGTCACATAAACTTGGGCCTAAAAGACTTAGTACAAACTTGGACTGATTGGGCTTTATAGAACTCGTTTTTCTTTCGTTTTTCTTTAAGCCTTCATGATCCAATCTTCTGTTTAATATCCAAAGACCAATCCAAAGCTGT
Organism: Helianthus tuberosus; assembly: GCA_030545235.1. Classification (NCBI taxonomy): domain Eukaryota; kingdom Viridiplantae; phylum Streptophyta; class Magnoliopsida; order Asterales; family Asteraceae; genus Helianthus; species Helianthus tuberosus. Next base: position 88,706,714 of record CM060405.1, read on the forward strand.
TGTCATATAACATGCACCAACAAACTCCCCCTTGACAATAGCTTGCAAAGGAAACTTTAGTCTTCAGAATCTCACAGTCTTTGGTCTTTGGATAGCGTCAGCTTCAACATGAATTCTGTCTTTGTCAGCAACATCTTTGTCAGCAACAGACTCCCCCTAAGCTGATGCATCCAATCACCAAATCTTCCAAGTTTTGATTCAGCATTCAATGTAAGTCTTCACAGCATCCACTCTGCATTGTAGAAGGAGGATTCTACCAAGCAGCAACAAACTCCGCCTCTCTTCACAGCAACTTCTCATCAACAAACTGCTTCAATCTGTATACTATAAAACAAACATCTCGAGAAACCATAAGAATTTTTCAACATAGTTAAAGAATTATTATTGTACAAGAGATAGTTAAACTGTATCAGATTAAGCATTTTCAAATAAAGCACCAACACGCACAAATTTTAACAAACACCTTATAACCTGCATGATTTAAAAATTTTTGAACCCACTTTCTAACACAGTCTCCCCCTTTTGGTAACAACTCCTCCAAGAATAACAGTTTTCCGTACATTAAGAATTTTAACAGAAAAAGACACTATTTTTGGATTTTTATATTTTCAAATGTAAAGACTGAAAGCAGTAAATAAATATATACAGACAATCTTTTTGCGAGTTCGAGGGTAAAAGAATCATATCAGTGTACGGTCATGTCAAAACGCTCTTGTTGTTCTTTTAGTTAACATTTAGATAAGCATCCTATAACGATTATCGGTATTGTTGTCCACATAAGCTCAACTTATCATATGTAATCATGGCGAGGTGATACGTTAAGGTATGATTTATACTTACCGACCGGTGTTCATCCACATCACGACACATTCCCGTATCAAGGTATGCACGAGGGTTCATCTTACCGGTGAGTATACCGATTATCATCTGTTTGACTGTATATGATGTGAGAAACTCACTTATTTTGATTGAAAACAAGCCCTATGTGATAGAATCACTTATTGATGAGGAACTTGATTTTCAGATGCATGAGGGCACAGGAGCAAGTTCGTGAACAGGTCAGTACTTTCGTACAGCAGAGAGACGAACTTGACTCCCGGATAAATGTGATATATTATCACTTATTTTGGGGACATGTGATTGTTGATCACTTATTGAGGTCGAATGCAATATGTACACGTATGTATGATATCATGGAAGATCTAGACTTGCGTCCCCGTTATTTTTTCGCTAAAAGATACAACCATGATACCCAGATGATAAGCAGCATAAAGACCGAATATCTCAGAACCTTGGCAATCTCTCAGACGAAATTTTGGTACTAAGACCATATGCCAATGAATGGTTCCCACCTGTTCGTCAGTCGATTTAAGTTTATATCACCCTGCACACTTTAAAATGATTGTGAGCCTACCGATACATCTTATATAGAGCTGCTTAGCATATTTCATTTAAGGTTTAAAGAGGTTTAGACAGACCACTGATGTACTATCATTTTCTCTTTTGCTCGCCAGGAAACTCATTTTTGCTTTTCTATTGTTTTTGTGTTTTTGAAATTTTTCGATGTTTTTGTATTTTTGAATTTTAAGAAAAACAGTAAACTATTTACAAAAATTCTTATGAAAAACCAGTTATTCTGGATTCCTCATCCCATTGAGTTCAACTAAGTGTTCAAAGCGAGCTCGATCAAAAGCTTTTGTGTAAAGATCAGCAAGGTTATCTTCTGTGTCGACTCGGTGCAATTCAATTAATCGTTTTTCAGCACAATCCCGTATAAAGTGATGACGTATGTCAATGTGTTTAGTTCTACTGTGCTTTACGGGATTGTTGGTGATTGATATAGTGGCATTATTATCTATCATAATAGGAGTACGAGTGAAATCCAAACCGTAATCGCGCATCTGCTGTTGGATCCAGAGTACCTGAGAGCAACAGCTACCCGCAGCAATATATTCAGCTTCACACGTAGAGGTAGACACACAGGATTGCTTCTTGCATTGCCAAGACACGATCCTGCCTCCTAAGAACTGACAACCACCTGTTGTAGACTTTCTGTTTGATTTGCATCCTCCAAAATCTGAATCAGTGTAAGCAACGAACCTCAAATCACTATCAGCTGGATACCACAACCCAAGTTTAGGTTTCCCCTTCAAGTATCGAAGAATCCGCTTCACTGCTTTCATATGTGACTCCTTTGGATTTGCTTGATATCTGGCACACAAGCATACGGCAAACATGATGTCAGGTCTTGAAGCAGTCAAGTACATTAGAGAACCAATCATCGCCCTGTATTGAGTTGGATCAACATCTTCAGTGCTTTCATGATCTGGGCCGAGATTGTGGTTTTCACAAATGGGTGTGTTGAAAGTAGAGCAATCATTCATTTTGAATCAAGCCAAAATGTCATACACATACTTTGTTTGATGTATAAACATCCCATCCTCCTTCTGTTCAACTTGTAATCCCAGAAAGTAAGACAGCTCACCCATAGCACTCATTTCAAACTTGCTCTTCATCACCTGTTCAAATTCCTTACACATGTTTTCGTCAGATGACCCAAAGATGATGTCATCCACGTATACATGTACCAGCAGAAAATCTTCCTTCTTTCTCTTAATGAACAGTGTACCGTCAATCTGACCTCTTTCAAAACCATTCTTGACCAGATGTGTAGACAGTGTCTCGTACCACGCCCTGGGAGCTTGATGTAACCCATACAAAGCCTTATCAAGTTTGTACACTCGATCTGGATAGTCTGGATCAACGAACCCATCTGGTTGTGAGACATACACCACTTCTTGGACTTTTCCGTAAAGAAATGCACTCTTCACGTCTAGTTGGTAAACTTTGAAGCCCTTGAATGAAGCAAAAGCCAGAAACAAATGAATTGCCTCCAACCTCGCCACTGGTGCAAACACCTCATTGTAATCAATCCCCTCTTGCTGATTAAAGCCTTTGACAACCAACCGAGCTTTGTTGCGTGTGACAATACCTCTTTCATCTTTCTTGCACCTAAATACCCATTTAGTGCCAATCTCTCTCTTACCTCTTGGAAGGTCCACCAATTCCCAAACCTTCAACTTAGCAAACTGGGCCAATTCCTCTTGCATAGCTTCAACCCATGAATTGTCTTTAAGAGCCATATGAATGTTCTTCGGCTCCTCTTGGGAAATAAAGCAACTATACAAGCACTCGTTCACTATCCCAGTCTTCTCAATCGAAACAAATAACCCAGAATTTTCTGCTATGCTTCTTCTCGTCTGAACACCTGGAGTAGGATCTCCAAGTATCATGTCAACTGGATGATCTCTATTTGCTCGTGTAGTAGCAACAGCATCGACTTCTAGATTATCACCCAGGTTTGATCCAACCTCCCCCTGAATATTTTGATTTGCAAACGGATTAATGAAATCCTCCCCCTGAAAGGGTTCAGAGTCACTATCGCTTGAATCATGATCAGCAGCACTTTGGGAAGTTCCCGGAGCATCTGACATATCTACATTCGATCTAGGCATAAATTCACCTTCATCGTCTTCACCAATCACTGTTTGAATCAGCTGAGAAGCATCTGCATCAGAAACCTCAGGAATATTAAATGATTTAAACACACTATCATAATCATATAATATAGCAGGACCACTCGTTGATTGTTGAGGTTTGTAAGAAGTAATTTCTACATTGAAAACAACCTCAATTTTACCAGTTTTTAGATTAAAAACCCTTTTATTCGGTGTGCCAGGCACGTAGCCCAGAAAGTAGCCTTCATCTGCCACCTCACCGAATTTTTGTTTATCTTTGTTTCGCACAATGGTGCAGGGTAATCCAAATGGTTCAAAGCCTGTTAAGTTTGGTTTTTCGTTAAACATTAACTCATGACAAGTTTTGTTAAAACGTTTAACGGTCAAAACTTTGTTTAGGACGTAGCAAGCTGTATTCACAGCTTCTCCCCAGAAAAGAACTGGTAGCTTTGAATCTGAAAGCATCATCCTAGCGGCTTCAATCAACGTCCTGTTTTTCCTCTCAGCGACTCCATTTTGCTGAGGAGTATAAGGAGCCGAATATTGATGTTCAATTCCCTTTCGAAGACAGTAGAGATCCATAATCCGATTCTTGAACTCCGTGCCATTATCACTCCTTATCCTCTTGATCCTTGCATCATGAACGTTTTCCAATTTTGTAAAAAGATCTATCAACATCTCTGCTGTCTCATCTTTTGTACCTAAAAAGAAAACCCATGAATAACGTGAGTAATCATCAGTGACAACAAGACAATAGTACTTTCCACCTATGCTCCTCACGTTCACTAGACCGAATAAATCCATGTGAAGTAAATCATAAGGGGCATTAATGGAATTTACTGTTTTAGACTTATGAGGTTTCTTGTGTTGTTTTCCCTTTTGACATGGAAGACATTTATCTTCCACTTGAAACCTCAGCAATGGAACCCCTTTCACTAGCTCATTCTTTATGATATAATTCATTTTGCGGTAGTGAATGTGAGCCATGCGTCTGTGCCACAACATAGATTCAGCTTCAGATGCTTTTGACAGTAAACACGCCACCGCAGCAGTTGGATCCTTGGCACCCATGTCCATGACATAAGTATCATTTTTCCTTGGTGCACGCATAACTATCCAATCGTCCGGAATGACCAAACCCGGTTTCAACACCAATGCCTCAGTATTTGTAAAATGGACCGAGTGACCCTTGTCGCAGACTTGTGACACGCTCATCAGATTGTGTTTAAGCTGCTCAACATAGTTCACTTTGTCCAAAGTAATCTTCCCATTCGTCACTTTTCCTCGTCCTGTAATTCTTCCACCTTTAGCCCCAGCAAAATTTACATGTCCACCATCAAATTCTTCAAATTCAGAAAACAACCTCGCATCCCCCGTCATGTGCCTGGAGCAGCCACTATCAACATACCATAAGTTGATAATCCTCCTTAGCAGCTCCTGCATACACCAACCGAAAGATTAGTTAGATTGGGGGACCCAAGCCTTAATGGTCTTGGGTCTTCCAGATTCATCAACTACAGGAACATCCATCCAGTATCCATCACTCCTAGCTGGAGTCTTGGATCTTGGGCCTGTTGATGGAGATGGGGCATGATTTCTATAAGGTCTCTGGTCCTGAGGGTACCTATTTGTGTTTGGACTATGTGACCTTTGAAAATTTTGATTTTGATTCCAAGAACCTTGATTGTAATTTCTAAAGCCATTGTTATAAAAAGTTCGACCACCATTATTTTGGTATCGATTTTGATATTGACCTTGACTTCTGAAATTATTTGAATTTTGATTATTCATTTTTGGTGTGTTACTTCTAGGTCTTTCATATCTGCCTGATGTAGATTCAGGCTGAAATCTTGGTTGATTTCTTTGGAAACGAGGAACTTGTGGAGTTCCTTTTTCAGCCTTATCTACACCACCAGCAACACCCGGTTGTTGCTTTGGAGCCGATTTGTTTGGAGAATTTGAGACTTTCTCCTCATTATCACCTTTCTTCTCAGGTGATTTCCCTCTTTGTTTCTCACTAACTTGTGCTTCAACCTTTTTGTTAGGACAACAGCTAGCTACGTGTCCCTTTGTGTGACATTTGAAGCACGATCTCTTTTTCGAAGACTTCTCAGTTGAAGCCTTTGAACTAGATTCTGGTTCTGATGATGATGCCTTAGAAGGATTTGGTTCAGTTTGCTTAGTTTCAAGATTTTCTATGTTCTTATTTTTTGCAAACTTTAAATTTGATTCGTTTTCAATAACGGCTGTTTCGTTTTTCATGTCACTTCCTTGAACAAAATTAACCTTTTTAACAAAAGTTGGATTTTTATTCGTAGGATTTGAGTTTTTCTTTTTCAAAACAGGTTTGCTGTTATTTTCCTTCTTAGCATCATTATCTTCAGACACATCACCTTGACTGGATGTGAAACTACTTGGTGATGTTGACAGACAGTCTGTAAGCTCATCCTCATCAGGTAGGAAAGAATAGTCATGACTAAGAGGAGGTGGGACTTCATTAAAGCCCTGGAATCCCACACTTGTCTTGTCATTACTCTTCTTTAACCCACTCATCATGTGTTTCATAACAAAAGTAGAATCCCTGAATTGACCTAATTTCTTTTCAAGTTCAACAATTTTGAGTTGTGCATCTGACAACTCTTTGCATTTTTCAGAAATCTCTTTTGTTTTCTCAGCCATCATGTCATGAGCTAAGTCTATGACTTGAAGTTTTTCGTTTAGTTTGCTGGTTAAAACTTCAATTTCAGCTTCATAGCCTTTTATCTTTTTCAAATATGATGACTCGTTTCTTTTAGCAAAGAAATTTGATTCTTTTACGTTAGACATTTCGCTCACAAGACTTTTGTTTTGAGTTGACAATTTGTCAACTTCACCTTGTAGTTCACGACACTTTAAACAAACAGAAGTGGCAGAGTTACTTACCTCTCCTGTCGATTTGTCTGAGTTGGCCATGAGAGCAGCAAGTTGAGCTTCCATTCTTTTGATGATTTCATCTTTCTCATCAGCTTCCATTTCATGCTCAGACTCAGGCTTATCCTCTTCAGCATCTGTTGTCTGATCAGCCTTATCTTCCTCAACTTCACTCTTCTTCTCAACTTTAGCCTCATCTACTGTAGCTTCACCATCATTGATTTGAGTGATCTCTGCCATGAATGCTTGAGTGACATTCTCATCATTTTCTAAGTGAATGCTCCAGTCATATGAGCCTTCTCTTGCAGTAGATATCAACGCCCTTGAGTTAGAGTTAGAGTTAGAGTTAGAGTTAGAGTTAGAGTTAGAGTTAGAGTTAGAGTTAGAGTTAGAGTTGTTTGATGCATTCCGATTGTTTGAACTTTGATTCGTATTCTCATGCTTTTGTTTTTGACATTCCCTAGCGAAATGACCATAACTCTGACAGTTAAAGCACCTGACTTTGGTCTTGTCAAAACCTACGCTCTTTCCTACAAACTTCCTTCCAGTTCTGTTCATGAACCTCTTCACACGTCTCGAAATCATGGCCATCTGCCATTGCAGATCCATCTCTTCTAGATCATCAGGGTCAATCTGATCATAATCTTCATCTAAAGTGGCAGGATCAGATATTTTCCCTTGAATGTAGTTCTCATAAGACACAACAAAAGAAGCAAGTAGAGCAAGATGTTCTTCAGCAGACTTAACACTCATAGGCATTGACTTTGCACTACTACTTTGCTTTGAAGTTGATGTTCTCTTGACTCCTGTTGATCCTCCTGCAGCAGCTACAAAACACACATCACCATCCTCATTCACTGTGACCTGCTCCTTATCACACGAAAGAAATGCAGTTGCAGAGTCGCTAGAAGCATCATGAGGTGAAGAAGATGTAAGCCCATTGTATATCCCTGGATCTTGAACCTGATCATAACAAGTGTCCTTTTTCTTCATACTAAGCTCATAAGCTCTAAGCTTTCCAACTACTTCTTCTAATTCCTTCGTGTCATAATCTGCTTCTCCCTTAATCATGATAGTGTAGATATCCCATTTAGCCGGTAGAGCATCAAGCAGCTTGTCGTTTTTCTCAATGTCAGTATAGCAATCTATATCATAATTATCCAGTTCTAACATCAGATGGTAGTATCGAGTGATGACGTCTTCAAGTGACTCATTCTTCATGTACTTGAATACAGCAAACTGCTTCTTCAGTAGATCAACTTTGTTCTTCTTGACATCAGGATTTCCCTCATATCTCTTCTCTAGTGCATCCCACATTTCCTTTGAAGTAGTGTACTTCTTAAAGGTATGCTTGATGCCATCAGGTAAAGACATTTTAATGGCTGCCATGGCTCTCTTTTCAGCCTCATACATTTTCTTTTGTTCGGCATCCATATCAACATAAGCAGTTATACGTTGTCTTCCCTCAAACTCATGAGTTGGGTTCACATACCCATCGTCTATGCATATCCACATACGCGTGTCCTGGTACTCAACAAAAGATTGAAACCTATCCTTCCATGTCAAGTAGTTCTCCACCTTCATCATCTTAGGTGGTTTGTTCGTCGTGCCTACCTCATGTTCCATCCTTAAGAGTTCGTTCAATTTAGACATGTTCGACATTTCAACGTAACTGACTGATAAAACCGTGCAAAATTTTTTCGAACACAGTGGTTACCAAATTACACCGTTAGAATCGTCTCGAAAAGACGAATCCAAAGATATCTAATGTCGAAGACCGAATTCGGGATTTTCTAGAGTCTTTTTTTTTTTGTCCTAAAAATCCCACGAGTTCAACGGTGCAAACGGCTTCTTCAGAAGAGCTATAGATAGTTCTCTAAACTCGAAACACTGAAAAAACTCCTACGCTTGCCTTTCAAAGTTCCACCACTAGTGAATCACACAAGATAGGATCGCACAAGACCCTTTGGAACGCACAAGATCTTCTGGATCGCACAGTCCACTAACTTTGGGCCAAACAGTCACTTTAACGGGCCTGGGCCTGATCGCACAAGTTACTGATTCACACAAGCTGACTTCGGGTCGCACAAGAGTAATCCGGGTCGCACAAGAACTCCAAACGTACAAGACCTCCAAACGCACAAGCTTAAAAATTTCAAATTTTGAATATCAAAAGATCGCACAAGAGCTGATTGGGCCACCCAGCCACCCAATCCCGAAACAGCAGCAGCTGTCAACAGCAGCAGCTGACAATCCGGTCGCACAAGCAAAGTCTCAATCAACACTTCTTTCCTTACACGAAATCCAAGCAAAAGTCTCCTACAAACACGAAAACAGTCAAAACAATAATCAAAACAGATTAAAATACACGAATTTAAGCTGTTCTTCAAGTGTTCTTCCTGTTCTTTGCAAAAACCCAGAAATTTTAACTCGAAATTTCAAACAAACCAACTCAACCACAACTACCAACTACCAAATCAGATCAAAACTTCAGAATTTTGAACTGTTCTTCCTTGTTCTTGCTGTTCTTCACGAAAATTATGAATGAGACACCAAAAATTTTCAACCGAAAAACAACTTGAATCTTGAATCCAGATCTTCAGTCTTGAACCACGCACAAGAGCAAACGCTCTGATACCAATTGTAGGTCCCTTGAGTCCCGTTGGATCTTAACAAGACTGTTAATCTATCAAGGGTGCGGAATCCCCTTGATTGATCTTCGAACACAGAAACAAGATTATGTAGAAGAACAAGAACTCGAACACACAAACACGCAAACTTTCAAACTGATCTTCTGTGATTATCAAACCCTTAGAAGCGTTTTACAATCACTAAGATCTACAAGAACCTAACAGCCGATTTCTGTTTTGTTCTTAACCTCTCAAACTTGAATGCTCTCTCACAATCTCCAAAAGGCTCTCAAGTTGTCTAAAGTGTCTAACCCTAAAACTCAAGACTAAGGCTGTTTATATACACACAGCCAAGATCTCGAATTGGGCTTTGCCCATATTACATTTGTCACATAAACTTGGGCCTAAAAGACTTAGTACAAACTTGGACTGATTGGGCTTTATAGAACTCGTTTTTCTTTCGTTTTTCTTTAAGCCTTCATGATCCAATCTTCTGTTTAATATCCAAAGACCAATCCAAAGCTGTTGTCATATAACATGCACCAACACCCATTAAGGATTTAAGGTAGTACCTTTGGATATCCTATTATGAATCCCTTATACGAAGATATGGAAGATTCTACGAGGATTTGGATAACGAAAATTCGGATTACACAAATACATAAAAGAGAATCACATAAGCACATAATCACTTAATTGTTTATCTTGACCATTAATTTGTTATCTTTGGACACGGGTAGTTAAAGCAAACCAGGAATCCAATCCGTGGATTTCATTTGGCACTTTAAACATCTTCAAGAATCTAACCATGAAGATACGAAGATCTTAATAGGAATTCGGCTTTGTCCTTATTGAATCGTAATGTACGTATTGAATCATACAAAGAATTCAACTAAGGGCTCCGATGAACGATATCCATCCACGAGGATCTTAATTATGAGGATAGAAAGATCCTACATGGATTTTGGAATTTGTGTAACGAGAGGTGTTTCGACACCTTGCACTAGGCGTGCTTAAGTCGATACACAAGGTAGAAAGTTCATGAGGTTGAGGTACTAGATATGCCAAGGCGACATATGAAGCAGAATTTGGAGGTTGTGTACTACGTATGTTAAGTCAATCATACGAGTAGGGTTGACTTGGTGTTGGTTTGGACCACTTTGGCTTGGGTTGAATCGACAAGCATTTGCCAAGTGACCAAGTCGTCCATATGATGTACACAGACGACACTGCAGGTAAGCTCGGTGAGGTGCATTACACTTGTTGCACATCGTCACAGTACCGGCATAAGGTTTCCTTCCAGGAGGTTGAGCAGCACCAGGATTCCAACAGCTTTATTTTGGATAGCAAAGCAGCACATGTTAACCAAATGTCCCCATCATCCACAGTGGGTATATTTGAAACAGGGTATTTGATTCGAATGATGACAGTTACATTGATTGCACCAAAAAGCGGTTCCTTTGTACGGCTTCATCCCTGAGGCGAGTCATGGTGATAGCTAAATTAACGCTCCTCTGGAGTATGACACCTATTCGCTGGGTAGTTGCAGCACCTGGTTCAGACGTTTGAGTGTTGTTGCGATGAAGAGGCATCTTGAAGATAATGGAAGGCATAGGAGGAAACAAGCGAAAGATAATCAAAAGAGAATGACAACGTTTGAAAATTGTGACCATTTGTTTGTTACCAAAGGCAAACAAATGAGACGGGGACTAATCAAAGTAAGCGGGTCCCATTAATGTATCGCGAAGACATGCTTTAGCCTATAAGTGGACACTCACTCCAAGAGTTCCCAGGTAAGAATGACTGGTCCGATTATGTGGATTTGTACGAATACTCTAGCCTTAGACAGAAAACTCAGAGTACAGGCGTCCACCCTTCCAGATTGCACGTGTTCACATTATAAGACCCAAACTTTGACGAGATTTTGAAAACTTTAAAGGTTCAAAACCTTATAATAAATCATCCTAGAACAGATGATTAGTTTTCAAAGCAGATTCGAAATTTGTGTTCTTGTTGTGGTTGTCACCTAAGGATAAGTGACGGTATTGTTTTAAGATCTAAACACAAGAATCTTGTGTTAGGGTCCTAGGAAGGTTATAGACTAGGTCAAAGCATTACTAATAACCTAATTCCCTATAACCATGAGCTCTGATACCAAGTTTTCTGTCATACCCCAACCACGTAAATCGTGACGGAAATGTCGGGGAGTGTCGTAACAAAATCATTGTTTCACAACACATGGATAAAAGTTTTGTTTTATTGAATTTAAATGTATTACATTACATTGAAACTAGAAACAAAACAAGAACAAATAGACTTTCATTGTTATTAAGTCACTAAGGCCTCATCCATCCCTATGTGAGTAGCACCAATATCATCATCAAACATCATCAAATATGGTACCTGAAACATATGTGAAAATACGTCAGCATAAAAATGCCGGAGAGTACATAGGTTTTATGTGAGTGTCGGATTCATGGCTTGTTTACATGTTGTGATACTTTATTTAAAATACCTTGTTTTGAAAAGTGTATAGTATTGCAACATGAATAAACAACTCAAAACAAGAAGATTATACCTTTATAAAATCTCGTAGCCATGATTCTTAACCCAAAATAATTTATTTAAGAAAACCAGATTGTAAAACATCTCGTTAATAAAACTCGTATGGTTTACTTCTTTTAGAAAAACCTCATAATATAACCTCGTTTTGATAACCTTTACCCAAGTGATCTAGATAACGCAACAATATATAATGTGTTAAAAGCACTTATATATAGGAAGTACCAGCGGCGTATCCACCATGCTTTTAACACATTACACCCGCCCCATTACCTAATCACTTCGCTAACCCAATGGTTCAAATAGTTATAAACGGTTCACATAATTCAAACAGATACACACAGTTCACATAAATCAAACGGATACACACGGTTCACATGAATCAAACGGGTACACACGGTTCACATAAATCAAACGGATACAAACGATTCACATAAATCAGACGGGTACACATGGCTCAAAATGTAAAAACAATGTGCTAGCATGCTAAGTGAACCTACATAGCAAAACATAATGAAATCATGTACTATATGTGTACTAATGAACATAGCAGTATTCATTATGAAAGCACGAAAAACATGAAAGTAACAAGTAGGCACATGTGTTTCACCCCAAAACAGTTTAAAACGGTAAAAGAGGGGACTATGTACTCACTTAAGGATGCTTAGAAGTCTTGACTAACAACCAAGCAAAGCTGGAGGGATCACGGAAATCAAACGGCACCTAATATAGGTAACTATGTTAATAACCGGACCGAAATCAGAAGATCGGATAGGACGAGGCTTCGTAAACCAAATGAGTTTTGGAACTCATATGATATGGTTTAAAAAAGCCTACATACTATACCGAAACTTAGCCTAAGTGCTTATGACCCATTACGACCCGTTTAAGTAGCTTACGCCACTTTAACGCGTCGTTCGCGTAAAACGCGTTCGGATCGCCTAACTAGTCCTATGATAAGTATTATATGCCTTAACATGTCTAATAATGTTGCCTAATCAGTTTAGATGCCAAAAATTATGTTACGTATGCTTAAAATGAATTTATGCGTAAAAAGGGCATTTTGGTCATTTTCCTAAGGCATATAAACTACCTATCATACAACTAACTAAACGAAGTGACCATAAGGTATAACCTTGGAAGGTTATTCCCTATACAACAATGGTCACTAAACATGCTTGGTCGGATCCTAAAGATCGACCAAACGGGTCGGGTTCGAAAGTCTAAGCGGTTGTTTAGACCGCTTATCTTACGACCCTATATAAGCACTAATCTAAAAGTGACGAGTTAAACTTGTTGAAACATGCTTAACGAAGTTTGAAAACAAGTTTGATATCAAAACAAACGGTTTTGATACCCAAGAATAGTTTGGTTGCAAAATACGCATAAACGCGTATTTTGACCGAAACTATGACTCGTCACTACACCTAATCAACATGGTAATCAGTAGGTATAGTCACACGGGACTATAACCATCGTGATTACGCTCACGTTGGGAAGTTCAAACGAACTTTGTGTTGACCAAAGACTGGTCAAAGCAGAAAGTCAAACACTGTTTGACTTTTACGCTTAAAAACGCATAAAAGCATGAAAGAAACTTACAAAGGGTTCAAGATAGGAAGAACTTGATCTAAATACTCAGGTATGAAGCATAAAGCTTCAACTTAGAGCATAAAATTAGATCAAGGTGTGAGGAAAATGGAATGAGAGCTTGGGTATTTATAGATTTCGGAGAACCGTTAGGATCGTTTCTCGCATTTCGTGCTTCGATCTTGGCCCTCCACTTGGGCACATGGTTTTCAAAACCATGGGAATATTTAAAACCATCAAATTCCAGACCACAGAGTGCAAAACCTTGGGTTAAAACCATCAAAGCCTAAAAAATGGACCAAGTTCAATGTACCTGCCAGAAATTTCAAAAATGGTCCCTGTACTTGAAAAACTTGATTTTTAGCACTTTTAAGCCCCGTTAGCCCCATTTCAAGGCTCTAAAATAAATTTAAAGTATAGGGAACTTGAAATGTGCGAAAAAATATCTTGGATGTCGGTTCGTTTGGTCGTACGGTTGCGTTGTTCGGTTAATTACGACGGAAATTGTAACGAACGCAAAAACGATCCAAATTACGCGATGAATAGAATTTTATCATTCCAATCATTAAAATAAAATATTTTAATGATTACATAAATTTTTGGAAGTCCGGATATATTCAGAACGTAAGATATGCGCGAAAATGCAAACTTATGCACTTTTTGACGGTTTTAGTCCCTAAATGACAAATAAGTTTATTTTAGCATACCGAACCCCTCAAAGCCTATTTCTAAGCTATGTAAAGTATATTTAAGGCGTATTTAACTTATGATCAAGTTCTGGAATGTTCGTTATCATTCGATTCGGTATACTTTTGCAGTTTGACGCAAATAGTCCCTATGATCGAATAAACTTGATTTCGCCACACCAAATCCTCCAAAACTCATTTCTAAGTTATGTAAAGGATATTTAGGGTATGTTAAGCCTATTTCACTATTCCGTAGTGTTTGTTGCATTAAACTGGTTATTTTTACGCATCAGTTTCGCGTATAACCTTCCAGAAAGCGATTTAAAGCCCGAAATCGAACAAGAATTGATATGTGCAAAAGATACACATATTTTTACAAATCCCAAGTATGAAACGCAATATTTCATTAATTTGGTATTCGTTTGATAGTCACTGTGACACAGGTGTCATAGTGGGGGCCATTTCAGTGGTCACAAAACAGGGCACAAAGTGCTCAATAGCGGTCTTTATTGGCCGACTATTTTTAAGGATGCTTTTAATTTCGCTAAAAACTGTGTTGAGTGTCAAAAGTTAGGGGGTATTTCTAAAAGGGATGAGATGCCCATGCAACCGATCCTTATTGTAGATATTTTTGATGTGTGGGGGATCGATTTCATGGGACCATTCCCTAATTCGCATGGCAATTTATACATATTGGTGGCGGTCGATTATGTATCCAAGTGGGTTGAAGCGATTGCCACCAAGACGAATGACCATACTGTTGTTTGCAATTTTGTACAAACAAACATAATTTCTAGATTTGGGATTCCCCGAGTGATCATTAGTGATGGGGGATCTCACTTTAAGAATTTTAACTTTGGCAAACTCTTGAAACGGTATGGTGTTGACCATCGGATTGCCACCCCTTATCACCCACAAACAAACGGTCAAGTGAAAGTTTCCAATAGGCAAATAAAAGAAATTTTGCAAAAGACCGTTCGACCCGACCGAAAGGATTGGTCGACGAAGTTGAATGATGCTTTATGGGATTATAGAACGGCTCATAAAACACCTATTGGAACTACACCATACCGCTTAGTTTATGGGCGAAATTGTCACTTACCGGTGGAGCTCGTACATCGTGCATGGTGGGCTATAAAAGAAGTTAATATGAAATACGATGATGCAGGTAAAGAGCGAAAGTTGAAGTTATGCGAGTTGGAAGAGCTTCGGGAAGAAGTGTATGAGTGTGCCTCAAAGTATAAGGATGGAATGAAGAGGGCACATGATGCGAAATTGAAGCCGAAGGAGTTCGAAGTGGGTCAAAAGGTGTGGCTCTACAACTCAAGGATCAAATACTTCCCTGGAAAGCTAAAGAGTAAGTGGATGGGCCCGTACATGATTACACGGGTCGGGAAGCTTGGAGATGTTACCATCAAGGATCCAAAGGATGGATCTAAGCAAACGGTTAACGGTCACCGCTTTATACCGTTTCTTGATGGTAACGAGGAGAAAAAGGACGCAAATGTGGAGTTGGTATGTTTCTTGGTAAGCGTGCCAACATATGAGGTAAATTAAAGGGCCGGTAATGTGCGTTGTAGAGTATTGTATATTTACATTGTGGTTTCGTATTGTTTCTATGCTTATCGTTTTCGTTTCACACTAACCATTTGATGTGTGAAGTTCCGAATATCACGAACGAGATTTGAAGACGAAAGGTATGTTTTAAGCGTGCTTTGTGTATTGGGGGCAATACACTTCTTTTCGGGGGGTGGTAGGGATCGTTAAATGATAGTCGAACGATTCATAACGTGTTTCGATGTTTAATCTAGTTTGAACGCTTCGTAACGCATTTCGGTTTTTAGTCTAATTTAGTGTTAGTTTGGTTTATTAAATTAAAAATAATAAACATTTTGTTTTGATAATTTAATTTAGTTTTGTTAAATAGTTTAGTTTTGTAAATAACTTTCAAATAATAAGTTTTAAAAAAAAAATAATAATAAATATAAGTCTTTTATGCCAGCCATGACATCAGCCTGATGTCACTTATGACCTCATCATCTTCTCCAACAATACAAATAAATGCAGACATTCATAATCAACGTAAAACATGAAAGTTGGCCGCTGTTTAGCGTCGTTGACGCCGGAGATGCCGTCGTCGACGGTGGCTTCAGGTTGGCGTCCACAGAAAATCACGTAGGCAGGGGAGTATCACGTAGGTGACTGGAGAGGTGTGAGACGGCGTCGACGACGCGATTCCAGGCGTCGCCGACGGTAGTTGAAGTTTGGCGTCGCTAAAAAATGCACGTAGGCAGGAAGGATTGGCGTCGGACAGAATTTTCATGTTTGAGGCGGCGTCGACGACGCGCAACATGGCGTCGCCGACGGTTGTTTGAAGGTCGGAGTCAACAGAAAACCGCGTAGGCAGGGGAGCACTGCGTCTGGCTGTTTTGGTTGTTCTTGTGGGCGTCGACGATGCATAGGTTGCCGTTGCCGATGCGACTCGGTTACGCTGTCGGGGATTCCAAGTTATTTTCGTTTTGAACGGTCCAAATCACCCAATTCCCTTTTTAAAACTGACCCGAATTATTTCTTTATTTCACATATAACCTAAACCAACTTTATACTTTCCATATTTTAGATTAAATCATCGATTTCCCCCATCATTCTCTCACTTCAACTTCATCTTCTCCACAAACCTTCTAAGAACCCTAAAACCCTCTCATCTTCATAACTCTTTCAATACTTAACCAATTTCAAAGATTCTTGAGCCTATTTTGTGTGAAATTTTGAGAGGAACAAAATCACCATAACGGTTTTCATTAATTGTTGCTCGTTTGCAAGATTTGGAGACTTGAAAATTCGGGTTTTTCAAGAGTAGTTCACAATTTAGTTGCTTTTTCAGCTTTCGACTGTTTCTCATCGTTCTACAACACAAAGGTACGAATTTTACATGATTTTTAAGTTTGATTACCATACGGTTTGTCAAATCCTTCCGAATATTTTGAGTTTTTGCTTGAATAGTAGGTTGTAAGTGCAATGTATGATGTATAACTTGAAAATTGTTATGTAAACTTTGAAATTGGTTTAGATTGAACATGTAGCGTCTATGGTGATGTAATTACACTCGGTTGTTTGCATGTTAAGCATGAATCCATTGATGAACATCGTTGAAAAATCTATGGATTTAGGATTTTCACATGAACAAATTGATTTTTTATGATGAAACTGTGCGATTTTTGAAAGTTTAGAATGAACAAGTTTCATATCTTAAGTTAATAGACGTTCAAAATGTTGATTCATGCTTGGGTTTGAAGATGAATTGATGTTTTAGGAGTTATATTGATTGCTTATTGTGGTATTTTGCAGGAATGTATAGCCGAAAGAGATCAAAAACCTCGAGGGAAGGATACTCATCCGGTGTTGCTTTAGCAAAATGGGAGCAACCGTGCACCTTACCGGATATTGAGGATAGGCTGTTTTCGCAAAATTGGGACTGGTCTCGCTTCAAAGATGAAGAATTCGGTGCATGTTGGAATGAGAATCAAAACAAACCTTTGTGTAAATTCAAGAACAAGCAAACCGAAAAGAAGTTGTGGAGATACAAGATGTCAAAAGTGACTAATCCAATCGATAAAGTGTGTGTACGAAAGATTAGTGAATGCTGAAGAGTTCAAGCAAATTGGAATCACACAGAAGTTTGAACGACTCGGGTGGGAGCGCGTACTTGACTGGTTTGAGGACGCTACTCCAAAGGTATATCTAAAGGAAGTCACCGAGTGGTTGGCTACGTTGAGATTAGAGCACGCAGATGAAGAACCATCGAGGTGGAAGTTGAAAGGGGAAACATCCAAAGGGGTGATGGTCATGTCTTTCCAAACAATGAACCGAATCGCCAACTTCGACTCTTTGAGCGAGGGTAGTTATACATACTATGAGATTCGGCATTTCTGGGAAAACATTGTGGTTCAAACGGATCCGAGTGATTTGGTGAATGCAACTTTACCTAACTACACAGAGGATAAACAATACAGTCGGAGCCACTAATCGGTGGAAGGAAAGATTCTTCAGAATATTTCTTTGGAGAATATCATGGTACGGTTTGGAGACAGGGGAAAGTTAAGAGCTTGGGATTTACGGGTGCTCCACGCACTCCTGTATGGTGAGCCGAGGCTATCATGGCGGCATATCGTCATGATGAACATTTGGGATACAAGGAACCAATACAAGAGAAAAATGATCCCGTATGTTCGACTGATCTGTGCAATGATTGCACAACAAAACCAGCTGCCAGAAAACTCGTTGTGGGTGCTTAAAGCTATTGATAGTTTCGATTTTGCAAAAATGCGAAAAGGGTCAAAGATATGTGTAGAGGAAGTCGGGAAAAGGTATCACGTCAAGGATAAGGATACGGGATTTAGTTACATGTATCCAGAAGAAGAGGGTGAAGACGAAGAGATGGGGGAATGTGATGAAGGTGAAGAGGGCAATGAAGAAGAAAAGGATCCGGGTAGGCAGCCCGGTAGGCAAAGACGGTCAAAACATAAAGAGATATCAGGTTTCGTCGCCAATTTCATTCGGAACCGGCGAAAGAACGCCTTTAGAACCTATAACCTTGGACAACAAGACGTGTATGATAACGTGTCCGCAGCTATAGCTGAAGCAAGAGAGAGGGAAGAGCGGCGAATGAAATCAGAGGAGGAGTGGAGGAATAAACAGGAAGAGATGTGGCATTAACACGGGCCCATTGGGAGCAGGAATGGTCAGAAAGGGCTCAAGAAGTAACGTGAAGACGTGCTTGGGAGCAAAAGGAGGAACGTCTTCGTGTGGCGCGGGAAGCATTAGAAGATAGGAGGTGGGCAACATTGGCCATTGGGCAACAAATTCACATCAACAACCTCAAACACCTTCACGATCAAGAGAGGCACCATAGGAACTACATGGTGGGCCTCCCGTACCAACCACACACACCGTGGACTAATTACGAGAATCTTCCCATGCCTCGTGGCCCATCTGACCCGTCTCCCCATTGGCCCGAGAGAGTCGGCTCAAGTTACGTTCCACCACATCCGCAGCCGCCAGTCGAAGGGGAGAGGGGCCCCTTAGATGATTTTCGGGAAATGATGGAAACTCTCACCGGCTACCCCTATAACCCATACCCACCTGTGGATCCAAATGAACAATACAAGCGGTGATGGTGAGGTATGATTTATGTTGTTATTGTATATTATTAGTTTGTCATTTTTGCTCGTTATTTCATCTTTTGTCTAGTATTTTCGTTTAGTAGGTAAATGAACTTTGTGGGTGTGTTCCCTATATAACCCTCACGAGACCTACTCGTCCTCCCGAGCTATCGGGAGGTTTAAAGGGCTTGGGTGCATATGCTAAATGCCGTCGTGATTCCTACGAAAGTGAGTTAGGACTGTTATTGTTGTAAATTATTTTTCCACAAAAATCAAGGTAGATTAATGCATGATTTGGTAACACTTTCATAAAAACGGTAGAACTAAGTAGCTAACAAATTTCAATGGTTGTGAGAAGCATGCTTCTACACAAGGGTTAAGATTTGTAGGTACGTCATGTTCAAGGGACGACCATTTTTGTGAAGAGCAGAAGAAGACAGAAGCATCTAGCGACAAAAATCAGGTACATGCGTTTCCTTTTTACCTTGATTCTTAGATTAGTAATAAGTGGATTGTAATTGTATAATATTTTCCGGGGTAAAATTTTTGGGAAGTTAGCCGTGTCACATCCCTTGTGCATTTTAAAACTCTAGTTCTTACACATTGAGGACAATGTTTACCTCGAGTGTGGGGATGGGGGAGCAGTAAAAGTTTTCGATTTTGACCCGTTCATTTAAACACTACACATTGAGGACAATGTTTACCTCAAGTGTGGGGATGGGGGAAAATTTCAAAAAATTTTCAAATATATCTTGTTTCGAAAGCGATCTTAAAGCATGAGTAACTAAGTCAACGAGGGATGTCACAACCCATTTGGTCTTTTGTCATGGTCAAGTTCGAATAAATAGCATGACGGGTATTTAGTGGGTGGTTATTTGGGAATAATCCGCTTAGGGAACTAGCATTTTATGCATGTCACATACCATACCCTTTAGATATGTGAGGTTTTGAGCCACTTTTACATCATAGAGTTACATACTTATGTTTCTTTGTTTGAGTGGACCATTAGTCATGTATTCTAGAACTTGCATCTTTTGATACGTTTGAGACCATAGACCGAATACAAGCACGAGAATAATTAAGGCATTAGGTAAACCTTTTTCTTTTACACCATTTTTCTATCCTTACCTAAAAATTTATCCCTTAGTAGCTGTTGGGATTGAACCCTATCAGAGGAACAGATAATGTAAAGCCAAAACCAGGTCACAACAGAGGATTCACAATAAACAGTAGTTTATACTCTGCTCTCCCCTTGATAGTGAGTTATAACATCTGATGGTCTATAACTGCTGCTCATAATCAACTGCTGTGTCATTTCAACTACAGATATGATCCTAAAGACTGCTGAAGACAAACTTTGTTGCTCTATCTACTGCTGTCTCTTAAGTGCTGCTGAAGACACAAACACTGCTCATTCAAGGACTGATCACCTTTGAAGAAAGTACTGATGTTGTTGTTAAGCATCAGTGCTTAGGCTACAACAGTGGAACGTGAAGCAGTTGTTTCCTCATGTTTTGTAGTATTATTACAATCAGTTGTTAGACATCAGTAGTTGGTGTAAGGACAGTAGATATAGTTTGTTAGGCTGTTAGACGTCGCTTTCATGGTGACGTCAGCTGAGATTCCTCAGTGGTTTGGTTTGCCTATAAATGTAACAGTACCCTGTACTGTTACATTTGATTGACTGAGCGGGTTCTTCTCCTCATGTCTAATCCTTTCATCTTGTGTGCAACCAACCTTGGGGCATCAAGCTGAGGGGGAGTATAGTTTGTAAGCTTATCTGTAATCTTTTGCTTTTGATTTGTAAATCATTCGACTCTATGAGAAGCAATTGTTTATCAAACTACTCTCTCCTTTTATTGTGTTTACAAAGTTTGGTTTCATTTCCGCTGCACTTTACATTCTCATATTCACAAATTGTTCAGAACATACAAACAAACACAATCATGAGAGCCTCCGATCCTAACAATTGGTATCAGAGCCTGGACAGTCAATTTCGATTTAACAGTCAAATTGACATAACAGTTCGGCTCAAAATTCATTGATACTAAGGTTGGTTGTATTTAGTTGAAGAACAGAGTATCGAGTAAATCATGTCCAAAATGGTTAATCAAAAACTCTGTAAATCAACCAAGATGTCATATGACACACAAATTTCACACAACAAGTGATTTCATGCATAATACACTCATAGTTTCTAGATCTGAAAGTATATCTGTCAAATTATGAGACTATTTCGTATTTTCTAAATTGATTTCAACTGTTGTTATGACAATTGTGATGTCACCTTTTAAATGCTAAAGTATGAACCTCAGTTTAACAAAACCCATGTTCATAAAAACATCTATGTTTTGCTAACATGAAAAGAGGGAAATTAAAACTTTAGTCATCCAGATCTTATGTGTTGAAAACAGGTTGAGTTCCTCAAAAGGACAAAATCAACTATGTTAAAATACATTAAGAAAATTCACAAAAACTCCTAAGTGTGTTCATCTCAAAACTTCTGATGTCAGAAGAAAAGAGTATAAACATAAAACACTGAAGAGTCAAAGTGTAGGGTAATAATGGTCATTAAGCAACTATGTGCATTTATCTGTTCAGAAAAAGATTTTGATTCCAGTAAATGAACTCCAAAGAGGACTAGACAAATGCTCAAAAAATTGTCTCCATGTGTCCTCAAGTTTGCAATCGATTGTCAAAGAAAATGGTTCCAAACAGTGGTCAAAATGCATCCAAAAGTTCTTTCCACTGGTGACCACTGACCATTTTCAAAAACTTATGTATGATATGATTATATACTCTATTGAATTTATACCAGATCCTTTTTGATACTTTTCTCAGATAAATCCTTTAACTATTTTTGTTGTTCAAAGGATGTTCTTAAATAATCAGGATATATTATTCATTTTTTTTTGGAATAATATATTTGAAACTTATGCTTGTTTTTGTTGGCAATAGTTTCAGCTCCTGTCAGGATGTAATACCTCATTTTTATGGTATAAGTGTCCTCATAAATGGGTCAAAAGGAAATGGTACATATGTCATGATCATGTCATACTCAGGTTTGCTCCTAAATTTTTATAAAAGGGTTGATTGCAAACTGTGCTTAAAATACTAGGGTACTTATGTTTTAATTGAATATTAAACGAAAATGAGTTGCCTTAGCAAAAAGTTTTCATCATCTGGGTACTAAACCACTGTCCTTCAAAATTGACATGTGGCAAAACCTTGATTGAAAATACTCAAAATTGTTGCTGTAACATCTGTCTTTCAGATATTTACCATTTACCCTAACCACTGATTTGTTCCAAATTCTGATTCCTAAACACTGTCCACTGCTGAAAGTTAACCACTGATCCCTCATTTTCTTGAAAAGCACTGATGTTCAAAATCAGTGTCTTATCCACTGATATGCTATCCACTGTTAGTAAAAATCATCCACTGCCCATAAGTTTTTTTTTCCCGTTGTAACCACTGATGTATGATACGTCAGTGGATCTTAAAACAACTGTTCTACATACCTCATCCGTCTCATCAGTGTTTGACACGTGGTCAGTTTTTAGCCCTCAGATCTTAATAACCGCTGCCACATCAGCGATCATTTTTAAATAAAACCCTGCCCTAAACCCCAAACAGGGTTTTACACTGTCGAATTGAATTCCAAAAATTCTCTTCACATAGCAGTTTCCAACCCTTCTTCTCAAAATCTCCAAAATCATTTTCCGATTCTTCTTTATCAAAATGACGAAGTCAAAAGGAAAATCAAAATCAAAACCTACATCACCACCACCTTCAACTGAGGTCGCTCAAACGACCGAAGAACTCATCGAAATACCATTCAAACAATCTCACAATTATCTGGGTTTACTCACAAAACCTACCGATAATCACACCTTTGACACCATCATTGATGCAATAACTGGTTCAAAGTACAAAACTTTGCTGACGGTGAATGCTCCCATATATCTGCAAACCCAGAGAGAGTTTTGGAAAAAGGCGACGCTTGAAAAACAAGACGGAAAAGTCATAGCCATAAACTCCTCGATACAGGATAAAGCAGTTCAAATAACCCCACGGTCGATCTCAGAAGTCTTTAATCTCAATGATCAGGAAGGTAAACTCTCATTTGAAAAAGACGAGATGAAAACTGATTTCGTGAAAAGGGGTTATGCAGAAGAACCAAAGGTAGATACCCTACAAAAGGGTTATTTTCCATCTGCACCCAGATTTTTATTTCACACACTTCTGATGTGTGCTTCAAATAAAACAACATCTTTCAACGAAATACCATTAAAAATTCAATGCCTGGGTTACGCTATTTTGAATAATAAAGACTATAACTACTCCCAGGAGATTTTCAATGACATGGTGAAAAACGTTGAAAGTAAAGCATTTTTACTTTTTCCAAGATTTTTGAGTTACTATTTTGAACAAAAATTTGCAAAGGAAAATTTAAATTTGCTAAAACAAGGTGTTCATTGTCTAATAAAAAGCTTAACAAAAGAAACATTTTCAAGAATGATGGCACCAATAAAAACAAAAGCAGGGGTATCTGAGCAGATTTTAGCGGTTACAACTGCTCCTCAGGTATCAGCTGCTGAGCCCACTGCTCCAGGTGATCATAGCAGCACTCCCACTGCTTTGAAACCCACACCTGACATAACCAAAAAGACCAAAAAGAAAACATCCAGAAAACCCACCAAACCCAAAACAAAGGCAACTCTGGAAGATGAGATCCCAGAGGAAATGCCTGTGACAACACAAAAGTCACCAGAAACCACTGCTGCTACTTCCTCACAGCAGCTGGAAGAAAGATCTCAACCCATGCCTAAAACTCCTCCTGCATCCTCACAAAAGGATCAGGTTGTAAGCACAGGGACACCACAATATGAAGCTCTGAATCCACTTGGATCCATCTTCCTCAGTCCTGATCCCAAGGACATGTCTCTTTCAACTCCCATCCCCTCACCAATAATAATGCCACAACCCATGCTATCTCTGTTGCATGCAGCTGCTATTGCACAGACACAAACCAGTTCCTCTCTATCACCTATCACTGAGAGTATACATCCACAGGTGACTGGGTCTGATGCTTATACTTCTGCTATCCCAGCAACAGTTGAGGAGGTTACACTGCAAGAGTTACAAGTAACTCTTGTCAGTAGTTCAAGTGGAGCAGCAACTACAAATGTTGGATCAACAGGTCTACATTTGGACAGTTGTTTCATCAGTCAGACTCCCTTGAAGGCAATCTCTTCCATAGCACCTCTGAAAATCACTAGTGAGGCTAATTTGTCCACTAGTAACATTAAAGATTTATCAAGTGCTGAAGAGAGAAGTCCCCAGTACCAAGAACAAGGGGCATCAATGAGTGACTTTTGGGACTCAGTTCCTAAGTCTAACATTGATATAACCACTGCTGGTGGGGATTCAGATGATCCTACTAAAGTAGGTGATGATTCAAAATATCAGGAATTGACGGACAGGGTTGACAAACTGGAAACCTCAGTTGCTGAAATAAAGGAGATGGTGCAAGAGATTTTGAAAGCTCAAAAAGCACAATCCACTGCTGCCCCACCAAAATCTGCTGTTCCTGCTCAAGCACCTGCACAACAGGCATTTGCTGCAAATGAGCTATGGAATATATTTCAACCCATGCTTGAAGCACAGCAACAAATGGCTGATAAAAAGCATGCTATTCAAGTACAAATGCTGACCAACATGGTTGAATCAAGATTTAAAGATACTCAAGCAGATATCAAGGCTATAAAGGCTAGCATTCAAAATGCTCCTGGCAAAGTTCCTTCTTCCATACCATTTCTTGTAAATCTCCCCTCAGATAATGCCAAAAAGGGGGAGAATAACAAGCTGTTGGGAAATTTGAATAGGAGGGGAATAGAACATGGTCTTCATGTTGAGCCTGAAAAAGCAAAAGAAAAGCAGGTCTCAAAACCTGTTAGTCAAACAGCTGATACAGCAGCAGTTACAAAAACTGCTGCAGCAGCAGTTATAAAAACTGCTGTCTGTAGCCAAACAGCTGCCATTTCATCAACACACACACTTTCAACACACACCACTCTACCACACACCACCACAACTACTGCTCCACCATCATCATCTAAATTCAAACCATCACCACTGCCTCCTGTCACAAAACAGAAGACAACAGATGTTACAACATCTGTTGTAATGACAACAGTGATTGAAACACAAGTTGTTTCAACCACTGTCAGTCAATCACTACCACAAACCACTGCTATCAAATCTACCATCACTGATCCAACCAAAACATCATCTGCTTCTTCTTCATTAAAAAGAAGAAGAAATCTCATAACAGATGATGATTCACCACCATCACCACCAACATCACCACTTCCATCCCCTGCTCAAAAGCAGAAGACAACTGCTGACATATCAGCAGTTGTTAGTCAGTCATCCACCACTGCTCTCACCTTTCATACTTCACAACCAAGGCTGTTCAACAGAATAAGAAAACCAATAACTGCTGATGAGGGTACACATGATCCTAATGCTGCACAACATCCACTGGAACTTGAAGCTATCAAAAATGAGATGAGGCAATTCTATACAGAAGAAGATCCTTCAAAAAGGAGATTCCCCTCACTCATAGGCTACATGCCACCAGAAGATATGGATGATTACCTAAAACTCAAGACAAAGCAGGCAAATGTAAAAGCCAAGGTTGATAGTGAAAAAGAAAAGTTAAGTGAAGATGGCATTACTAAAAGACTGGAGTTCTACTTAACAAAAGTAAAGCTGATAGAAGGGTTTGCACAAGACCTAAACAAAGAAAAGGCTGATCAAAAGAAAGAATTAAGAAAACAATATCTAGCCTTCATTTTGAAAGAAAAATTCTATCCTGCTGAAGAACAACAGTTCAGAGAATGGCCAGTAGCAGCTCTTAAGCGTGAGGCAGAAAGGATTGAAAGGATTAAGAATGATCCTACGAAGAAGAAGAATGCTCCTAACTGGAGAAAATATGAAAAGCTCATTGCTGACTTAACTGCTGAATATAAGAGAAAGAAAAGGGAGCTGGTGGATGCGAAAGTGGATACTGCTGAAGCCATATCAAAGTGGTCTAAACAGCAGACTGACGAAGCCTACAAAAGGCTGAAGAAAAGAAAGACAACTGTTTCAGGCACTTCTAAAAAGCAAGAACAAATGATGAAGCTTGAACAGAAGATGGGAAACCTCGACACACTGTTCCGGTCTACTTTTGCAACAAATCAAGATGAAGGAGAACAGTTGACTGAAGAAGAGGTAAGAGAAAAGGAAGCAGAGTACTTCAAAGATACCATCACAAAAATGGGTCTAAAAGAAGAAACATCAACAAAGCTTCAAAGCCTTTTTAAGGCATTAAACAAACCTGCAACTCCAAACACTGCTGAAGACAAGACAGAAGCTGAACGACAAGAATTTATTGAACAAGAAACTTCAGAAGATATAGCGGCAGCTGACAAAGTCTTTGAAGAAGCTTTCAAAAGAATGTCTGAAAGTCTGCAGTTGTTTTCAAGGCCATTATCCCTCAACTCATCTTCAAATAAGTCTCTCCCAAGAAACCCACTTGGCTTAAAAATACTAAAGTGGATGTCTGATCAAAAGACTCACGTATTGACCTTGGTCAGAGCCAATGGCGAGGTGAAGCACATATCAAGGAAAGAAGCACTAGGCCTTAGTGTTCAAGATTTGCAGGATCTCCTTGGGCTTTCACTGTGTAGGGATGAGGATGACCAGAGTGCAAAAGAATTTGAAGCTGAATTCAAAGAACAAGCTAAGGCACTCTTGATGAGTAATAAAGGTCCTGAATAATGAACGGTTTTGGCATTATCTGTTCCAGGGGGAGATTGTTGGGATTGAACCCTATCAGAGGAACAGATAATGTAAAGCCAAAACCAGGTCACAACAGAGGATTCACAATAAACAGTAGTTTATACTCTGCTATCCCCTTGATAGTGAGTTATAACATCTGATGGTCTATAACTGCTGCTCATAATCAACTGCTGTGTCATTTCAACTACATATATGATCCTAAAGACTGCTGAAGACAAACTTTGTTGCTCTATCTACTGCTGTCTCTTAAGTGCTGCTGAAGACACAAACACTGCTCATTCAAGGACTGATCACCTTTGAAGAAAGTACTGATGTTGTTGTTAAGCATCAGTGCTTAGGCTACAACAGTGGAACGTGAAGCAGTTGTTTCCTCATGTTTTGTAGTATTATTACAATCAGTTGTTAGACATCAGTAGTTGGTGTAAGGACAGTAGATATAGTTTGTTAGGCTGTTAGACGTCGCTTTCATGGTGACGTCAGCTGAGATTCCTCAGTGGTTTGGTTTGCCTATAAATGTAACAGTACCCTGTACTGTTACATTTGATTGACTAAGCGGGTTCTTCTCCTCATGTCTAATCCTTTCATCTTGTGTGCAACCAACCTTGGGGCATCAGGCTGAGGGGGAGTATAGTTTGTAAGCTTATCTGTAATCTTTTGCTTTTGATTTGTAAATCATTCGACTCTATGAGAAGCAATTGTTTATCAAACTACTCTCTCCTTTTATTGTGTTTACAAAGTTTGGTTTCATTTCCGCTGCACTTTACATTCTCATATTCACAAATTGTTCAGAACATACAAACAAACACAATCATGAGAGCCTCCGATCCTAACAGTAGCCAACTTTGAGCCTAATCCTTTCGTTTGACCAACCTATAGCCCATAACCTTAAACCTTTTCTTTTTAAACCCGTGTGATGAAGATTCGATTATAGTCGTTAAGTTGTATAGTTGTGATTTATTCATATATATATATACAAAAAAAACAAAAAAACAAAAATTCAGAAAATGTTATGAAAAAAAAATGAAAAAGCGTTGAGAAAAACACAAAAAGATGTGTTAGTAGTTGTTGAATAAAAGGCAAAAGTTGTTACCTCATTGTTGATGTTTATATTGAGTTTTGTTTAGTTTAGTGG
Organism: Helianthus tuberosus; assembly: GCA_030545235.1. Classification (NCBI taxonomy): domain Eukaryota; kingdom Viridiplantae; phylum Streptophyta; class Magnoliopsida; order Asterales; family Asteraceae; genus Helianthus; species Helianthus tuberosus. The sequence continues at coordinate 88,734,755 of CM060405.1, forward strand.
TTTGTAATAAAAATCGAATTTTCATCACCTTAGCCACTTTAAATATCCTACTTCCTACCGTTAGCCTAGCCCCATTACAACCCTTACAAAGACCTTTTGACTTGTGCTTAGTATTTGTGTTCAGTGGTGGAGAATGATTGAGTTGCAAGCCTATGCGGGTACGTGTTCTAATCGGTTTGGAGTGATTACTTTTTAAAAGTGTTAATACATCATGAAAATTAGCCAACTTGTAAACCGAGTGGAGTCAACATTGTGAGGGATATGTATGAAGTGTGAGTTTCAAGGGCGGGTTAATCTTGGATAACCACTTTTACATGATTAATCATTAATTGCTAAATATGTCGAAAATTGTAAAACATTTTAACTGAGCATGACATTAGACCTTAACCTTTGTCTCGGGAATAGGGAGTGTATTTCTCGTGCGACCCACGTGAAAGTGAAAGACAGATTTGCTTGAGGGCAAGCAAATGACAAGTGTGGGGATGTGATACGTGGTCGAAAACCGGTGTTCGTATTGGTGTAACTTGATGTTTTTACATGGGTTTTAATTCCGAATAGCCTACTTTTAATTAAAATTGTGTTTTGCAGGTTTGATGAAGTTTAAGGAGCTATTCGGGAGCTTTACGGACTATCGGGACGAAAAATGGACCACCGGAACGCGAAACGGGTCAATCGAAAGCGATAAACACAAAAACAGAAAAATGGGTTTTCTGTGAGGCATAGCCTACGCCACCAGGGGCGTAGGCGACGCCTCCCCCTGATGCTAAATGAGATTTTTGGGGTTTTCTTGGTTGGTGGCGAGTTTTAATGCTTGTTTTGACCCATTTCGAGAGTTACACTTGGAATTGAGTTTGAAACCACATCTTGGAGCCATAACCTATCATCATTCCTGTCACACCCCCAAAATCCACCTGCGGAATACCACCGCTTGGAGGCGTGACTGGCCAGGATCCAGCCACCAAACATATTGAACAAGCATGCAAGTGATTATAAAATCCAACCAATACGATTGGTGTCCAAACAAAACATAGTTTAAGTTGCAAGGCGGAAGCGTAATATTCAAAACCAAAACATAAGTTTAAATGTTTCAAGGTTTAACATGGCACACAGCTGTCCATGTCCCACAACGACTCTCCCCCATGCAAGCTCCTGCTAAGTACCTATTGACCTGCAAAGCATGTAGTAACGAGTCAACAACAAGTTGAGTGAGTTCATTTTAAGTTGTTCCAAAAACAGTTTCCTTTAACCGGCATCCTGCCGTGGGGGTTACCCCATAGTTGAAAACGTGACTTGTTTATTCCCGGTTACTCTAGCAATCCAGCAGTGGGGGCTACCCCTTGTTAGTTATCTGGCATTTCGGCCGTGGGGGCTACCCCATGTATGTTACTAGACTCGTTACCATATCGACTACTGACGTTAGTCATGTTTATGTGCCCTTGGCTTCGGTGTCTATCATCACCGACGTGCCACAGTCCATTAGTTCACGCCCGTCCTCTGCGGCACGGTGTGAGGTTTGTCAAACCTAAATAGCGCTATCTAACTAATGACCCGCTCGCCATTGGCCCGGCGATTAAGTCGATATAAAAAGGAGGGACTTCGTGATAGAGTTTTGGTCTAGTGAAAGTTGTCTGTCCAAGAGGACGAGGAATTATATTCCTGAATCAGCACTGTCCTACCCAATAAAGGACGAGGAATCCATGTTCCTTAACCCCATTCCCAACCCCTGGGAATCCCATGCTTTGTAGAGGGTGTGAACTCACCTTGGTTTGCTCGGTAGATAAACGAAGGGTCAAATCAAGCTAATTATGGTCAACCACGACCTAGTATGGTTACCACACAAGTCAGATACAAACCAAGTAATGCACGTACATTTTCTACACGTATACTAGCACGTTGCAAACAGGTGTTATTCATGGCAGTCCAATCAACTGTGCACAACATACACGTTCAACGGTAACATATAAGGCCACGTATTCGGCCCAAATACTTAGGCCTGTACTCGTGCAAGCCCAAACAGAATATATACAGCCGGGTGGTCTCGAGTCGAGACTAGAGATCTCGAGTCGAGGCGGTGTTGTCTCGGTTTAGTCTTCATCACTCGAGACCTGGTGGTCTCGAGTCAGGTCTTGAGTCGCAACAAGGCCCGTAACCTTGTCTCGAGTCATGTTGTTCGTGTGCTGGTAATGTCTGGTCTCGAGTCGAGACTAGGGGTTCTCGACTCGTAACCTGTGTCGCAACCGCGGTTTCGAGTTGTCACGTTTCTGGTCTCGAGTCGCAATCGCTGCGGTCTCGAGTTGTTGCTTAATGGTCTCGAGTCGAGACCGGGGGTCTCGACTGGCACACCTGCTAATTGCCAGCATTTGTACTAGCCAATAGAATTCCGATTTCATGATCTTGTGTACTATCCAACCAAAATGCATCAACATGTTTTCTTGTCTAATACTCAAATAAAACGGATCAAACAAGCATTTTTCAAATGTTCATAACATGTTCATATCATATTCAAATATTCATATTAACATTCAAACTTGTTCATCATTTTAGGGTTTTCCACATTTTGCAATATGATTAATCAAACAACCCTATCCTATCATATATTCTAACCATGCACATCATCTAATACACATATGCAAATCCGATTTCATGAGCAATAAGCCTCCTAAACATAACCAAGCCATTCGGATTCAAACCCATATAGAGCCGATTACAATCATTCATGATCAATCACATATTATCTATATCAAGCCGACATTACATTATCATATAGCAACAATCTTAATACCGTCTATTCATGAAGGATATATTCAATATGCATAAACTTAACAAGCAAGCACATATTATCATATAACTTCATCATACATCATCAACCGAAATAAAACACATAACATGAATCACTAACCGGTAAGATTCCAAGGTATAAGGGTATGGAGGGTCGATGAATAAGCTTTCCAATGAGATCCTAAGCTTGAACCGAGAGCTCTTGTTATCACCGGTTTGGTCCGAGAGAAAGGAGAGGAGGTTTGTGCTTCTAGGGTTTTAGTGAGAGAGAATGTAGGAGTGTGTCTGTAGGAGAGTGTGTGTAGGTTGCCCAAAAATGGCAAGGTTGGCTATCAACAATGGTTATATACTAGCTTCAAGTTGGTGTACCCTAATGGGTTCCAGATGGATTAAATGGCCCAACCGGCCCAACTGTTTTACTGTTCACTCGAGACCAAGCGGTCTCGAGTCGGGTCCTTGTGTTTTGGTTCCGGTTCACTACATACATGCTTGTATAAAAACTATACTTTATACGTACACCTTAATAGCACATAGCACATCAAGATAATCACGAGATTTTATTTACTAATATAAAAACACATAACGTTCAAGCATGTTACATCAAGATGCAAAGAAGGGTTCTAAATTACGAGTTGTCACATTATCCCCAAGTTGAAAGAAATTTCGTCCCGAAATTTGGTAAGTACTCACTGAGGAAGCTAGTTAAGTTGTATGGTTTTCCTGGTTTTCCTGGGGTGTCACATCCTCCCCTCGTTGATCTGGAATTTCGTCCCGAAATTCCGTAGCTTCAGCCTCAGTAGTGGTCGTACTGTTTACGAATAGTTGGGGATACTTTTGTTTCATCTGATCTTCGCGTTCCCAGGTGAACTCTGGGCCGCGACGTGAGTTCCAATGAACTCGAACGAGAGGTATTCTAGTGTTCTTGAGGACCTTAACATCCCGGTCCGTGATTTCAACTGGTTCCTCGACGAATCGTAAATGCTCGTCGATGGTGAGCTCCTTCAAAGGAACTACGAGGGTCTCATCTGACAGACACTTCTTCAGATTCGATACGTGGAAAACGTTGTGAACTGCACTGAATTCTGCTGATAAGTTCTGTTTGTAGGCCACCTTGCCTATTTTCTCGATGATTTCAAAAGGTCCGACGTATCGTGGGTTAAGTTTGCCTCGTCTACCAAAACGAACCACACCCTTCCAGGGTGAAACTTTGAGTAGTACCCGCTCCCCAACCTGGAGCTCAAGTGGTTTCCTGTCTTTATCGGCGTAGCTTTTCTGACGGTCACGAGCTGCCGCCATACGTTGTCGTATTTGAGCAATTCGATCGGTTGTGTCTACCACATGTTCCGGACCAGTGATCTGACTATCCCCCACCTCTGCCCAACAAAGAGGTGACCGGCATTTACGCCCGTACAATGCCTCAAACGGAGCAGCTTTAATGCTGGTGTGGTAGCTGTTATTGTACGAGAATTCCACAAGTGGCAGATGCTTTTCCCAGCTGTTGCCAAAGTCGATTACACATGCACGAAGCATGTCTTCTAAGGTTTGGATAGTGCGCTCAGACTGACCGTCAGTCTGAGGGTGATACGCTGTGCTCATGTCTAATCGTGAGCCAAAGGATTTATGCATTGCTTGCCACAGTTCTGAAGTAAAACGCGCATCTCGATCTGGGATAATAGAGGTGGGCACCCCGTGTGTCACACCCCGATTTCCACGTGTCACCGGTGGGCCCGGTGGGGGGAGTATCGTGACGTGGTTGGCAACGTAATAGTCAAACAACACAATATTATTATGCACAGCGGAAGCAAATTTAAAATATGATACAACCGAATTTAATATTGTTTATCAATGTAACAATATCCGGAAGTTTATCCACAGTAGGATCGAAACAAAATAATATTAATGGTTCAACAGACTTCAGGCATCCTAAGCTGGCGAGACTTTTATTGATGCTAAGGAGACAATCCAGCCAATTTCGTTTAGTACCTGCATTCAGTCTTTTTGGGAAAATACGTCAGTTTACACTGGTAAATACATTCAACTGACTCATTTTGGAAAATGATTGAAAATTGATTTGGATGCACTTGGCATAAAACATTTTATTTAACTTGGGAGAATTATTTAATATTATAATCTTGTGAACGAATTACATGTTACTTATGCGTTCAGTAGCCCGGATCTTGTCCGGGTTAAAGATCAATAGACACACCACATCATTGAGTTATACACGGACGGTGTACGCCTACACCCCGTGCTCAGGTCGTGGCCATCTCGTAAGATGATGCCAAGGATATCCGGGACATGGTCATTAACCCCCCAAAGGCTGTAAAGTAAACAAGACTGTTTAAACGAGCCGATCAAATTATTCAACTACCCACTAAGCGTGGAGATTTGATGCCCGATCAAGCGGTATGCTATATACCGTAACCCAAGCCCGTATAGGGAAAATAAGTTAAAAGTATTTACCTGAGTAAGTATTAATCACAATAAGCAAAATGCACGTAGCTTTTACTGGTCCTCCTAATCTGGAACGAAGGTTTATAATAACCTATTAGAATGCTAACGGGTCTTTTATTAAGCTTAAGCTTAGACCGACTAGTTTCAAGATACGGTTCGTACGCACGATTAAGCGAAGACCGGATAGAATGTGATTCAGACCCGACAAGTTTGAAGACTTGTTTAATGTGGGTTTATTAGTCACATTCTGGATTTTGAGATAAAACCGTTAAGGTTTGACTCGTTTCGGCTAATTTATGTAAACTTGTTACATAAACCGAACCGTACGCGTAATAAGCGTGACGGGTAGTCATGAGAGCTATATACAGGTTTCCTAAGTTAATTATGTCTCCAATATGTTGTGACATCAGTAAGGTGTCTACCATTATGCCCGAAACGTGTTTAAACACAAACTAGGCCCCGTAGGGGTAGTTTGGTCATATTAAAGGTTGTAAAAGGGTTTAAGTGTTTAACTGAGTTACAGGTCTGATGTAATCAGTAAATATACTCAATTTGCTATGTTATATCAGTGGGTTAAAGCATGTATGAGAAACTTATCATTTTTAACCAAACTAGGCCCCGTAGGGGTATTTTGGTAATTTCACATAAGCCGAAAAGCTCAAAACTGAAGTCTGAGTTTATCAAACTTTGCTTACTGTTAAAATATTATAATTTGCCTCTTATATCAGTAGGTATCAACCCGGGTATGTCCAATATGATTTCAAAACATACTATGCGTTAAAAAACGCTAATTAAGGCGATTAAAGGCCATTACCGGGTTCGATACTTAAATCTGATAATTTTATATTTCCAGAAGGCTTAAAATAATTTATTTATCATATGTGATCAGTAGCAAAAGGTTTGGAGTCGTTTAGATAGGTAAAACTCATTTTATGGCCCGTAAGGGCAAAACCGACAATTACCGGATTAAGCCTACGACTATGAGTTATGCTCAGCCTAAAATTAATTAAAAATATTTAAAGATCCCAAAATAATATATTACATCAGTGGGTACTTCGTTTGATACCAAAAAGTATGTTTAATTAGGCTATACGCTAATTATGCCGTTTAATTAACATAAAGCTTTAAATTTGCGATATTGAGCATAACTCTTAATCTACAAGTCAAACTGATGTCAAACTTTGCATACAAGTTTATATATCAGTATTTAAGGTTTCTACACTTTTACATTTTCATAAATCACGTTTTAAGGTAATAAGGGCATAACGGTCAACATATGAGCAATTAACGGAAACATGCGTATTAATTGGATAATCAACGAAACAAGTACAGAGGCTTATACTATCATGTAACCTAACCCTAATGAAGCATTAAGTCATTTCTAATTCCATCTAACTCGGGCCAGAACTGAAGTCAACGTGAAAGTCAAAGTTTCGTGACTTTCGGTTCCGAACCGGCTCAAAACTGAGAGTTGTCGAGTCGAACGAGTTTAGACATGTCCGTACACTTATTACCAGGTTATATTAAGTTTAAAACAGTTTACACGCCTCACGTATTGCTAATCGTGCATTAAATCGTAATTTACATAACTGTTGACTTTTTCGGTCAATGTTTGACTCGACAAACGACCTAGTTAGGTCTGGAATCAGTACGTGCCCTTATAAGGGTTTAATACCCATATAATTACCTACTTAACGGTACTTTTAATTCGAGATAAGACTGAGCGATTATATATTAAATTTGAAGTCAAACCGTAATCACGTCGGTTTGACTTTTAACTAAATAACTAAGCTAAAATTTATTATAGAAGGTTAGGCAACTTACAAAGTGTTTAATGATGATTATGGAGGTCTTGTAATCAGCTTGAAAGCTCCCAAAATTGATCAGAAGTGAGAATGAGGATGTTTGCAACTTAGAAGGTCTTATATAATGGTTCTAGACACCATAATATGTTGACAAATAAGTCTACAACTTACCATACCCTTCCAACAAGTGTCCTACATGTTTTAGGGGTTGTTTAGGGGCCAACATATATGAGGAAAGTTGTTTAAATGCTGAATACATGCGCATAACAGCCAACATATATTCTGGTCGCTGGCAACATGTGCGCAAGTCTCCCCCAAAAGCCAAAAGTCTTTTGTTCTTTGATGTATTGAAAGGGCAACCATATTTTTGACTTTGGGACATTCTTTTAACATTTAGGGGCCTCTAAAGTGAGCCTTTAACAGTTAAATACCCCACACATTGGTATGTTTCATTTGAGACATTATTAAAGTACCGAAAACAAAGGTTAACCATTCATTTTCTTCGTGGGATCCAATCATGCTTCTGGAAATCTATCAATGACAATAATTCACTGATTTTAGGGAAACATAGATGTGTGTAAAATTTAATTGGCCTTGGAATTTATAACTGAGGTCGTTTCAGAGGTAAAAATTTACATGACGCCACTTTAATTCCTGCCAGAACATCAAAAAGAATCCGGGTTTACAACGCGTTTTGTCAAACATGACACGTGTCGTTTATTCTATTTACCACGAAATTTTGAGGTGTTACATCCTCACCCCCTTAAAATAAATCTCGACCCGAGATTTACTGAAATAAATAAGGGTATTTTTCTTTCATGGTGGATTCTAACTCCCACGTATATTCGGGACCTCTACGGGCATCCCATTTGACCTTTACAAAAGGTATATGCTTCCTTCGAAGCTTCCTTACCTGTCGATCTTCAATCGACAAAGGTTTTTCCACAAATTTTAAGCTCTCATCTATATGCACATCTGTATGTGGTATAACCAGTGATTCATCAGCGAAACACTTCTTCAGATTGCAGATGTGGAATACATTGTGAATTCCACTGAGCTCTTCCGGTAAGTTCAACTTATAGGCAACTGACCCGACACGTTCGATGACCTCGAAAGGTCCTATGTATCTCGGGCTTAGTTTGCCTTTCTTACCAAACCGCATCACCCCTTTCCAGGGTGACACTTTAAGTAGGACTTTATCACCTATTTCAAAGTGAAAATCCTTGCGATTCGGATCAGCGTAACTCTTCTGCCTGTCCCGGGCAGCTTTGAGATTTTCACGAATCTGGACAATCTTGTCCGTCGTTTCGAACACGATTTCTGGTCCTGATAACTGGACTTCTCCGACTTCCGCCCAACAAACTGGCGATCTACACTTTCTACCGTATAATGCCTCAAAAGGCGCAGCCTTTATGCTGGTATGGTAGCTATTGTTGTAGGAGAATTCGATTAATGGTAGGTTCTTATCCCAACTACCTCCCAAATCGATCGCACATGCACGTAGCATGTCTTCCAACGTTTGAATAGTACGCTCACTCTGACCGTCAGTCTGAGGATGGTAAGCCGTACTAAAGTTCAAACGTGTGCCCAAAGATTGCTGGAAGCTCTTCCAAAAATGTGACGTGTACCTAGTATCCCGGTCAGAGATAATAGCTACAGGTATGCCGTGTAGGGCTACAATCTTATCAACGTATAACTGGGCTAGCATGTCGGAGCTATAAGTCTCCTTGATGGGTAGAAAATGAGCTGACTTGGTCAGTCTGTCAACTATAACCCATATTGTACCATTGCCTTTCCTTGTCTTGGGTAACTTGGTAATAAAATCCATGGTTACCATTTCCCACTTCCACGCAGGAAGTTCAGGCTGTTGTAGCAAACCTGACGGTTTCTGATGCTCGGCTTTGACTTGTGCACATGTCAAGCATTTTGCTACATGGGCGGCTACAGACTTTTTCAAGCCTATCCACCAATAATTTGCCTTCAAATCCTGGTACATCTTATCTGCTCCAGGATGAACGGAGTATTTGGAACTATGGGCTTCCTGGAGGATGACATCACGAAGTCCTCCAAAAATTGGAACCCATACTCGTCCATTTAATCGTAAAATTCCGTCCTTGCTAAGAGTTAACTGCTCCTCAGTCACTCCTAACTTTTCATTAGGATAGTTAGCTTCCAACACAGCTTCTTTCTGTGCAGCTAACAACCTATCCATCAAATTATTCTTTATCTCCATACGCTTGGCGTTAATTCGGATAGGCTTAACCCTTTCCTTCTGACTCAAGGCATCGGCGACTACATTCGCCTTGCCGGGATGGTATTTGATTTCACAATCATAATCATTTAAAGTTTCCATCCAACGGCGTTGCCTCATGTTTAACTCTTTCTGATTAAACATATGTTGGAGGCTCTTGTGATCAGAATAAATCACACATTTGATACCATAAAGATAGTGCCTCCAAAGCTTCAGTGCGAATACAACGGCACCCAACTCCAAGTCATGGGTGGTGTAATTCTTTTCATGCACTTTCAGTTGTCTTGATGCGTAGGCAATCACCTTGCCGTTCTGCATAAGCACACACCCCATGCCAGTGTGCGAAGCATCACAATAAACCACAAAGTCTTCAATTCCATCTGGCAGTGTCAGTACCGGGGCGTTGCTCAACTTCTGCTTCAGAGTATCAAAGGATTCTTGCTGCTTAGGGCCCCAAACAAACTTAACCTTTTTCTTAGTTAAGGAGGTTAGGGGTGCAGCAATCCTTGAAAAGTTTTCAATGAAACGCCTGTAATATCCTGCCAATCCCAGGAAGCTACGTATCTCCGTAGGCGTCTTTGGCTCTTGCCAATTCGTAACAGCTTCAACCTTAGCGGGATCCACCTGGATACCACGCTCACTGACCACATGTCCAAGGAATTGGACTTCACGAAGCCAAAATTCACATTTAGAGAATTTGGCATAGAGCTTCTCTTGGTGTAAAAGTTTGAGAATACATCGAAGGTGTTTTTCGTGGTCAGCTTGATTCTTAGAATAAATAAGGATGTCATCGATGAAGACGATAACAAATTTATCTAAGTAAGGCTTGCAGACGCGATTCATGAGATCCATGAACGCGGCTGGTGCATTAGTGAGCCCAAAAGGCATCACTAGGAACTCTTAGTGACCGTAACGAGTCCTAAATGCAGTCTTGTGAACGTCTTCATCCTTAACCTTCAACTGATGGTAGCCTGACCTCAGATCAATCTTTGAGAAGTAACTTGCTCCTTGAAGCTGATCGAACAAATCGTCGATCCTGGGCAATGGATATCTATTCTTGATCGTGACTTTATTAAGCTCGCGATAGTCGATGCACAGACGCATCGACCCATCCTTCTTCTTGACAAACAAGATTGGCGCTCCCCAAGGAGATGAACTAGGTCGAATGAAACCCTTTGCCAGCAATTCATCTAGCTGCGTCCGCAACTCCTTCATTTCTGTGGGTGCCAATCTGTATGGTGCTCTAGCAACTGGTGCCGCTCCTGGGATGATATCGATCCTAAATTCAACTTGTCTATCTGGTGGTAAACCAGGTAGATCTTCAGGAAACACTTCTGGGTATTCAGAGATGACAGGGATGTCTCCTAACTTCGGTTTGGGCTCATCAATAATCACCTGTGCCATGTAGATGACACACCCCTTCTTCAAACACTTGGAAGCCTTGAGCATAGTCACGTACTCAGGTAGTCCATACTGGGTATCTCCCCGAATGGTAAGTGACTCACCAGACGGAGTCTTTATCACTACTTGCTTCATGTTACAGACGATTTGGGCCTGGTTATGAGATAACCAGTCCATACCCAGAACTATGTCAAAACCCGCCAACTTAAAGGGAAGTAGAGACAGAGGAAAAGAATGGTTCTTAATGGATATAACACATCCATCTAACACAGTAGAGACTGGTTCTATGGTACCATCTGCTAACTCTTCCTCATAGTTTGCGTTTAAGGTTTTGACAGGTAAATTCAACAATTTACAAAACTTATGATCTACGAAAGACTTATCTGCGCCTGAATCAAAAAGTACTCTTGCAAAGACATCATTTACAAGGAAAGTACCTGTTATGACATTATCGTCCTGCACAGCTTCTTTCGCGTCCATTCTGAAGACTCTGGCATTAGTCTTCTTAGCCTCCTCAGGCTTCTTGTTGTATTTTGGGCAGTTGGTCTTGATGTGCCCCTTCTCATTGCAACGATAACACGTTGCGTCTTTTATCTTTTTGCAATCCAGGATTTTATGATCCGTGGACTTGCAAATTCCACAAGCAAAGGATTTTGACTGAGTCTGAGAGCTCGACTCCAGTCTGCACTTTCCATAGTGCTGCTTCTTGCAAATTTTACATCTGGGCTTCTCATCAGACTTATGCCCATCCTTCCTCGATTCAGACCCCTTCTTGTTATCACCGTTCCCATGGTGTTTCTTGTTCGACCTTCGCGAACCATCATCTTCACGCTTCCTCTTTTCGGCCTCCTTATTCCTCTGCGATCTCTGCCGGACCGCATCCAGAGTGAGGGATAAGGAAATGTCAGTTAAAGACCTGAAGATAGCTGGCCGGGAAGCTTTTACGCTTGCCTTGATCTCGGGTTCTAAACCACCAATAAAGCGAGCGATTCTCTTTGGCTCCGGGGTTACCAGGTAGAGAACCAACCGGGACAGCGTATTGAAGCTTGTCAGGTAAGCTTGACAGTCGAGGTTCTTCATTACCAACGATAGAAAGTCAGATTCTATCTTCTCCACCTCATGTTGAGGGCAGAAATTTTCCTTGATCAGGGCAATGAATTGATCCCACGTCATACTATACAACGGGATCTTTCCGGAGGCCTCCATCAGAGATCTCCACCATGCCAATGCTTCACCCTTGAAGGACTGTGACACAAACTTAACTATATCCCTTTCAGCGCACCTGCTGATATCCACCACCGTGTCCATTTCGTCCAGCCAAGTCATACAGTCGACGGCCCCTTTTTCCCCAGTAAAATCCCTGGGTTTACAAGACACGAAGTACTTATAAGTGCAACCCTTGTTACGGGGTCCTTGATGCAGTACTAGTTGTTGAGATGGGACACTTTGACGGTTGGTGGACTGACGGTCATCACCATCTTTCTTGGGTCCATCCTTTTTGGGAGGAGGCTTGTTATAAGCCTCGGAATGTGTCCTGGGCTTTGAATGTGATGCGGAGTGGGTCCTACTTCGAGTACCACTGTATTCCTCATACTTCCTATCCAACGCCTGTGTAACAGCGCCGTCTATGATTGCTTTTAATTCAGCACCCGTTAACGTAATCTGGGCGTTCTCATTTGGCTCCACTGGATGGCTATTTCCTTCATTTGATTTAGCCATTTGAATTGAACTGTTGTAGAAAACAAGGTCAATATTGTATTTGGGAGTTTATTATGGAATTACCCCTTAGGGTAACTCGCTAACCATGGTAAACAGAGACCATATTTGGTTAACTTATAATTCATATTAATTTAGGATTTAAATTAAAATTTATCCTAATTTTAATCAATAACAATATATATATTAGCACATAAGGCTTAGTCACATGGACGATTTAAACTTTAAGCTATGATTTCAGAGAATCAAGACTTTTAAGGTTTGAACCTAGTTCATTACCTTTATTAGACAGGGAGTCATAGCTACCACTGTCTTTTGGCTCATATGGAAGTGAGCTGGGCCCGTAGGCATCGTATTACCACGTATGTTACAATATGATCATCTTAATTGGTGATCTTAACCCATGATTCAGAGATCATATAACTGGGTTTGGAATCTTCTAAAGAATCCTTATACATATAAGAATGACATGTGATTTTAACGAATCACTTCTGCCAGGAGTGTTAACATGTTTTAAGATGTTAACAGGGATTTGAATCTCTTAAACAGGTCTTACCATTTTGGCCCGGTCTTATATTTGACACGAGGCTAGGTTTCACACTTTAAGATCCTTAATTAAATAATTACATAGGCAGATTAATTTAAAAAAAATGATTTTAATTTATTTATTTCATTTATAAAGTATATATGCACAATTGGAAATCATGAAATTTATAAAAACAAACATTCCATTTATTTATTCAAAGCATTACACACTTGCCCTAAACGGGTCTTTCAAATTACAAACTTACCCACGCAGGGGTTAAATAACACACATGCCCACACAGGGGCTAAATATCACACATGTCCACGCAGGGACTCATACTAACAATACACCCACGTAGGGGTTCAAACAAACAAGCATGCCCACGCAGGGGCTCAAAGCAAACATACCAACTACACCCACGCAGGGGCTCAACAGTAAATACAGGAGAAAATAAGTGTGGAAGGATTCAACGATCCTTCTTGTTCTTCCCCTTGATCAATCCCACTAATCCCTGGAAGAATGTTTGCCTCTCCCGGCGGTCCTCGTGAACTACCCGTTCAACTTGATTTAATCTTTGCAGGAGTTCTTCATGTTCGGGTGGTGAGAATCTAGGTGGCTGCGATTGATTCCGGATGATGGGTCTAGGAGGTATCGCGTATCCCTGAGTCGGGTAACTCACCCCCCATGGATCCCCATAGGGTCCTTGGGTGTTGTAGTTCGCTGCTAACATGTACGGATCAGCCTCCGCGTACCCATAGTCGTGATGCGTTGGGGGTTCAAACGGGTTGTATCCCATGCCATTCGTATATGCCGGGATTGGGTTATCAAATCCCATCGGCGGTGGTTGTAGTACAGCAGGGTTGGAGGGTCCACCAAATTGCGGGTCCTCCTGGTGCGGTGGGTAGTGACTAGCACTTGACTGCCGTGGGGAACTGAAATTGAAGTCCCCCGGTCGTACCGACATGCGGGCACCGGTTTTCCTACGCCTTGGCGGTTGAGGAGGTGCTGGCTGAACTGGTGGCGGTGGAGGTGGTGGCGTAACTGCCACAAACCGATGATCCTCGGATGAATCTTGATGATGCGGCTGCGGCTGTGGCTCCTGCTGCTGCTGAGACTGCTGCTGCTGATGCTGCCCATGAGACGACGAGTGGTGAGAAGGCGTATAGTACCACTCGTGCTGATTAAATAGGGCTTGGAAACTGTCTGGACCACCGTAGGGTGATCCGTGGAAGGACGATCCGTCGGAGATTTCGATCGGATGGTTTAGAGTACCACTCGCCGGCATGACAGGGTCCGTATCCTCGTCCATATCATCCGCGTGATCCCCTGAAAAGTGGTCCTCTGGACCCAGTGGGTTAAAACCCACGGGTTCTTATATGAATCCTACCGGGTTAAACTGTCCCCGAAAGACAGGTGTAGGGTCTCCATATGAATGATGAGATAGGGATCTCTGAAGTGGTATGTAGGACGGTTGAGGGTTATTGGGTTCATAAGGATTAAGAACAGGAGGTGTTGAAGTATGCGAAACCGACCGTCTGGCCGGCTCGAACTGGTTTCTTCGGTTTTCCCGAGGGTCGTCACTCTCGGTGTTGGATGGAGCTCGCCTTCGTGAAGGTCCAGCTTCATGATCGTTGGGGGCGGTGACTGGCCCCTTTCCACTTCCTCGTGTTCGGAAGAATCTAGGAGGCATTTTGATGTTCCTGTCAATAAGGCATAAGATAACAATAACAAAATATAAAATTTAAAGGACAAAACAAAAACCGAATAAGGTGGAATTTGTCCTAGGTTATAAGTCTAGACTCGAAGGTTTAGATATGTGCAATTGTGTAACTGAGATTAAACATAAAAGGCTAGTGTTTAATTCACTCAGAGTTGGCTCTGATACCAACCTGTCACACCCCGATTTCCACGTGTCACCGGTGGGCCCGGTGGGGGGAGTATCGTGACGTGGTTGGCAACGTAATAGTCAAACAACACAATATTATTATGCACAGCGGAAGCAAATTTAAAATATGATACAACCGAATTTAATATTGTTTATCAATGTAACAATATCCGGAAGTTTATCCACAGTAGGATCGAAACAAAATAATATTAATGGTTCAACAGACTTCAGGCATCCTAAGCTGGCGAGACTTTTATTGATGCTAAGGAGACAATCCAGCCAATTTCGTTTAGTACCTGCATTCAGTATTTTTGGGAAAATACGTCAGTTTACACTGGTAAATACATTCAACTGACTCATTTTGGAAAATGATTGAATATTGATTTGGATGCACGTGGCATAAAACATTTTATTTAACTTGGGAGAATTATTTAATATTATAATCTTGTGAACGAATTACATGTTACCTATCCTAATCTGGAACGAAGGTTTATAATAACCTATTAGAATGCTAACGGGTCTTTTATTAAGCTTAAGCTTAGACCGACTAGTTTCAAGATACGGTTCGTACGCACGATTAAGCGAAGACCGGATAGAATGTGATTCAGACCCGACAAGTTTGAAGACTTGTTTAATGTGGGTTTATTAGTCACATTCTGGATTTTGAGATAAAACCGTTAAGGTTTGACCCGTTTCGGCTAATTTATGTAAACTTGTTACATAAACCGAACCGTACGTGTAATAAGCGTGACGGGTAGTCATGAGAGCTATATACAGGTTTCCTAAGTTAATTATGTCTCCAATATGTTGTGACATCAGTAAGGTGTCTACCATTATGCCCGAAACGTGTTTAAACACAAACTAGGCCCCGTAGGGGTAGTTTGGTCATATTAAAGGTTGTAAAAGGGTTTAAGTGTTTAACTGAGTTACAGGTCTGATGTAATCAGTAAATATACTCAATTTGCTAAGTTATATCAGTAGGTTAAAGCATGTATGAGAAACTTATCATTTTTAACCAAACTAACCCCCGTAGGGGTATTTTGGTAATTTCACATAAGCCGAAAAGCTCAAAACTGAAGTCTGAGTTTATCAAACTTTGCTTACTGTTAAAATATTATAATTTGCCTCTTATATCAGTAGGTATCAACCCGGGTATGTCCAATATGATTTCAAAACATACTATGCGTTAAAAAACGCTAATTAAGGCGATTAAAGGCCATTACCGGGTTCGATACTTAAATCTGATAATTTTATATTTCCAGAAGGCTTAAAATAATTTATTTATCATATGTGATCAGTAGCAAAAGGTTTGGAGTCGTTTAGATAGGTAAAACTCATTTTATGGCCCGTAAGGGCAAACCGACAATTACCGGATTAAGCCTACGACTATGAGTTATGCTCAGCCTAAAATTAATTAAAAATATTTAAAGATCCCAAAATAATATATTACATCAGTGGGTAATTCGTTTGATACCAAAAAGTATGTTTAATTAGGCTATACGCTAATTATGCCGTTTAATTAACATAAAGCTTTAAATTTGCGATATTGAGCATAACTCTTAATCTACAAGTCAAACTAATGTCAAACTTTGCATACATGTTTATATATCAGTATTTAAGGTTTCTACACTTTTACATTTTCATAAATCACGTTTTAAGGTAATAAGGGCATAACGGTCAACATATGAGCAATTAACGGAAACATGCGTATTAATTGGATAATCAACGAAACAAGTACAGAGGCTTATACTATCATGTAACCTAACCCTAATGAAGCATTAAGGCATTTCTAATTCCATCTAACTCGGGCCAGAACTGAAGTCAACGTGAAAGTCAAAGTTTCGTGACTTTCGGTTCCGAACCGGCTCAAAACTGAGAGTTGTCGAGTCGAACGAGTTTAGACATGTCCGTACACTTATTACCAGGTTATATTAAGTTTAAAACAGTTTACACGCCTCACGTATTGCTAATCGTGCATTAAATCGTAATTTACATAACTGTTGACTTTTTCGGTCAATGTTTGACTCGACAAACGACCTAGTTAGGTCTGGAATCAGTACGTGCCCTTATAAGGGTTTAATACCCATATAATTACCTACTTAACGGTACTTTTAATTTGAGATAAGACTGAGCGATTATATATTAAATTTGAAGTCAAACCGTAATCACGTCGGTTTGACTTTTAACTAAATAACTAAGCTAAAATTTATTATAGAAGGTTAGGCAACTTACAAAGTGTTTAATGATGATTATGGAGGTCTTGTAATCAGCTTGAAAGCTCCCAAAATTGATCAGAAGTGAGAATGAGGATGTTTGCAACTTAGAAGGTCTTATATAATGGTTCTAGACACCATAATATGTTGACAAATAAGTCTACAACTTACCATACCCTTCCAACAAGTGTCCTACATGTTTTAGGGGTTTTTTAGGGGCCAACATATATGAGGAAAGTTGTTTAAATGCTGAATACATGCGCATAACAGCCAACATATATTCTGGTCGCTGGCAACATGTGCGCAAGTCTCCCCCAAAAGCCAAAAGTCTTTTGTTCTTTGATGTATTGAAAGGGCAACCATATTTTTGACTTTGGGACATTCTTTTAACATTTAGGGGCCTCTAAAGTGAGCCTTTAACAGTTACATACCCCACACATTGGTATGTTTCATTTGAGACATTATTAAAGCACCGAAAACAAAGGTTAACCATTCATTTTCTTCGTGGGATCCAATCATGCTTCTGGAAATCTATCAATGACAATAATTCACTGATTTTAGGGAAACATAGATGTGTGTAAAATTTAATTGGCCTTGGAATTTATAACTGAGGTCGTTTCAGAGGTAAAAATTTACATGACGCCACTTTAATTCCTACCAGAACATCAAAAAGAATCCGGGTTTACAACGCGTTTTGTCAAACATGACAGGTGTCGTTTATTCTATTTACCACGAAATTTTGAGGTGTTACACCGTGCCTCGAGACAACTTCCTTGAGATATACTTCTGCTAGAGTGGAGAATTTATCCGTCTCCTTGATAGCCAGGAAGTGCGCAGACTTTGTGAGTCGATCCACGATCACCCAAATAGTATCATTTCCACGCTGAGATCTAGGCAGGCCAGTAACGAAATCCATGGAAATTTGCTCCCATTTCCATTGTGGTATCTCTGGTTGTTGGAGTAGGCCTGAGGGTTTCTGGTATTCCGTCTTGACTCCCACACAAGTTAAACACTTGCTGACGTAAGTTGCTATCTGGGCCTTCATGTGTAACACCTCGAAAATTCACGTCCTATAATGTGTTGACACGTGTCATAAAGTTTGAACGTGTGAAAGAATATTATAAAAGGACTAAAGTTGACAAACATGGAAAGTATGTAATTATACGGATTCTAAGTGTCAACAGTGAATGAATATACTTCATAATAACCCTACATGATGTTTATAACATCAAACGAATAAATCATGGATCATACGAAGCTAAAAGTGAGAGATTACAAACTACAGGGGTCAAATGTGTCAACATGTTAAAGATATACCTCTGAGTGATCTTTTGACAAACCCGAAGCTTTGTAAATATAAATTATGCTCACTAGAATGCACGATTAAAATTTCATAAAGTTTCGTTATCGTATGAGAAAGTTATGATCAAATTCGTGTACGAGGGGTTAAAGCGTCAACGGTGAAAGTTATGACTTTTCGGATTAACCGGAAGTGTCCAGGGACTTGGCAAAGTGAGTATAAGTCATAAAGCCCTTGTATATAAATAATAAGGGGTCAAAATGCAAGAATTAAGCTTGGTTGACCTTTCGGAGCACCAAGAGCAAGGGATGCAAACTGAAAAATGGAAGAATTGCCCCTGAGGAGGGCTAGCGGTGCGCTAGGGATGCCCAGTAACAGAAACTTGGCTGTTGGCTGTTTTAAGCGTTGCAACTGACTTTTAATCGATTTTCCTCATCACCCTTGGCCCCTAAACAACCCCTAGAACATCTAGGACACTTGTAAGTGAATTGTGGTGGGTTGTAGACTTGTGTGTCAATCTTTTGTGGTGTTTAAAACACTATATAAGGGCCATGAGTTGCAAACATTCACTCACACCTTCATCTGCATTTCTTGAGCACTTCTGGAGCTTAGGAGCAGACCCAATACCTTCCTACTCGAGCTTAGGACTTGGGTAAGTATGCTAGACCTTCCTCGGTTTAGTTTTTGCTTAGTTATTAGCTTAAAAGTCAACCGTCGTAATTAACGGTTGACTTAACGATTAATCGCTAATGGTCCAGCGATTAGTCAAACTAAAAGTAGTTATAAGTTGGTAATTAGGTGGGTAATAAACCCCTAAAAAGGTTCCCCCTGATTCCCATTCTAACCAGGTCAAATGTCGGGTCAAACTTTTAATTAAAAAGTCAACATAATGCTTAAAATGTCATTTATGCATAATTAGCTATCTAGAACATGTACAACCTGTTTGATCATTGTTATAACTTAGTAATAAGTGTAAGAACATGTCCAAACATGTTCAACCCGACAATTTCCTGTTTAGACCCGGTTCGGAACCGAAAGTCGCAAAGCTTTGACTTTTGCTTTGACTTCAGTTCTGACCCGTTTGGGTATGTTTTAGAAATATCTTAGAGCTTCATTTGGACCAGGTTACATGCTAGTATAACCCTCTGTGATTATACACCTCGGTTCATTAGTTATCCGATTAATACGCATGATTCCGTTAATTGCTCATATGTTGACCATTATGCCCTTATTGCCTTAAAACGAGATTTATGAAAATGTAAAAGTGTAGAAACCTTAGTTACTGATATATAAACTTGTATGCAAAGTTTGACATCAGTTTGACTTGTAGATTAAGAGTTATGCTCAATGTCGAAAAATTAATGCTTTATGTTAATAAAACGGCGTAACTAGCGTATAGCCTAGTTAAGCCTACTTTTTGGTATCAAACTTAATACCCACTGATATAATATAATATTTTGGGATTTTTAAAGATTTTTAATTAATTTTAGGCTGAGCATAACTAGTAGTCGTAGGCTTAATCCGGTAATTGTCGGTTTTGCCCTTACGGGCCATAAAATGAGTTTTACTTATCAAAACGACTCCAAACCTTTTGCTACGGATCACATATGATAAATAATTTATTTTAAGCCTTCTGGAAATATAAAAATATCAGATTTAAGTATCAAACCCGGAAATGGCCTTTAATCGCCTTATCTAGCGTTTTTAACGCATAGTATGTTTTAAAATCATATTGAGCATACCCGGGTTGATACCTACTGATATATGAGGCAAATTATGATATTTTAAAAGTAAGCAAAGGTTGATTAACTCAGACTTCGTTTTTGAGCTTTCGGCTTATGTGAAATTACCAAAATACCCATACGGGGCATAGTTTGGTTAAAGATGATAAAATTCACATATATGCTTTAGCCTACTGTTATAACTCATCAAAGTGAGTATGTTTGCTGTTTACATCAGACCTGTAACTCAGTTAAACATTTAAACTCTTTTACAACCTTTAAAATGACCAAACTACCCCTACGGGGCATAGTTTGTGTTTAAATTAGTTCGTGGCATAATGAAAGACATCCTACTGATGTCACAACATATTTGAAGCATATTAACTTAGGAAACCTGTATATGGCTCTTACGGATACCCGTTACGCTTATTTCGCGTTCGGTTCGGTTTATGTAACAAGTTTACATAAATTAGCCGATACGGGTCAAACCTTATCGGTTTTATCTCAAAATCCAGAATGTGAATAATAAACCCATATTAAACAAGTCTCCGAACTTGTCGGGTCTAAATCACATTCTATCCGGTCTTCGCTTAATCGTGCGTACGAACCGTATCTTTAAAACTAGCCGGTCTAAGCTTAAGCTTA
The DNA here is from genome assembly GCA_030545235.1 of Helianthus tuberosus. Classification (NCBI taxonomy): domain Eukaryota; kingdom Viridiplantae; phylum Streptophyta; class Magnoliopsida; order Asterales; family Asteraceae; genus Helianthus; species Helianthus tuberosus. The sequence goes on from CM060405.1 coordinate 88,755,450, forward strand.
ATTAAAGACCCGTTAGGATTCTAATAGGTTATTAAAAACCTTCGTTCCAGATTAGGAGCCCAGTAAAAGCTATCTGTATTTGCTGATTTGATATACGGCTGGGATTGAATTTATATTTAGCTCAGGTAAATACTTTTAACTTATTTTCCCTATACGGGCTTGGGTTACGGTACATAGCGTACCGCTTGATCGGGCATCAAATCTCCACGCTTAGTGGGTAGTTGAATAATTTGATCGGCTCGTTTTAAACAGTCTTGTTTACTTTAAAGCCTTTGGGGGGTTAATGACCATGTCCCGGATATCCTCGGCATTATCTTACGAGATGGCCACGACCTGAGCACGGGGTGTAGGCGTACACCTGTCGGTGTATAACTCATTATTGTGGTGTGTCTATTGATCTTTAACCCGGACTAGGTTCGGGCTACTGAACGCATAAGTAACATGTAAATCGTTCACAAGATTATAATATTAAATAATTCTCCCAAGTTAAAAAGATTAATTTTGCCTCTGTGCATTTTAATCAATGTGTCAAGATATTTTGTGCCACGTGCATTCAAAACAATTTACAAACTCTTTTTCCAAAATGAGTCAGTTGAATGTATTTACCAGTGTAAACTGACGTATTTTCCAAAAAGGCTAAATGCAGGTACTATACGAAATTGGCTGGATATGTCTCCTTAGCATCAATAGAAGTCTCGCAAGCTTAAGATGCCTAAAAGTCTGTTGAACTATTGTTTCCATTTTATGTTCGATCCTACTGTGGATAAACACCGGATATTGTGACTTTGTTTACAATAAATAAATTCGGTTGTAATATATTTTAAATTTGCTTCCGCTGTGCATTATTATATTGTGTTGTTTGACTATTACGTTGCCAACCACGTCACGATACTCCCCCACCGGGCCCACCGGTGACACGTGGAAATCGGGGTGTGACAGGTTGGTATCAGAGCCAACACTGAGGGAATTAAACACTAACCTTAGTGTTTAATCTCAGTTACACAATTGCACATATCTAAAACTTCTGAGTCTAGACTTAACTTAGGACTATTCTCAATCCTAATCTTGAAGTTTTGCTTCCAAATTTTTATATATTGGATACGTCGCCAAGCGAAGAAGCTGTAATAAGAATTCTCCACATCTGGAGCCTTGAAATGCTGAGCTTCGTACCGCGACCAGGATGAAACGTGCGACCAAGGAGAAAGCCTTCAAAAATTGAATGAAGAAGAAACTCCTTTGCTGAAGATCGTTTCCTCAATAGTCCTTATAAGGACATATTTACCTTTTCAGTCCCTTCGAGGACGACATTATTCCTTTTAAGTCCCGCTTAGGGCAACTTTATACTTTTATTTTTATATAATGGAATGATTAAGTTTAAACTTTCATTCTAAATAAGAAATATTAAATAAATGGAAAAGTAATATTTCCTTTTTGCAAGATCTACCATTATAATAAAATGGCAAAATCTAAAAGGGCAAGACCTAGCTTCGGGTCATATTAAGACCGGCCAAGATGGCAGTTCCGCAATTTAGATTCAGATCCATATTTACACCTCAATTTAAAAATTGTTCTGCGTTAATTATAAATTAAGAATCTTAAGTGTGAAACCTAGCCTCGGGTCAATTATAAGACCGGGCCAAGATGGTAAGACCTGTTAAAAAGATTCAAATCATTAATTAAGAATCTTAAGTGTGAACCTAGCCTTGGGTCAAATATAAGACCGGGCCAAGATGGTAAGACCTGTTTAAAAAGATTCAATTCCCTGTTAACATCTTAAAACATGTTAACACTCCTGGCAGATGTGATTCATTTAAAATCACACACGTCATTTTATATAGGATTCTTCAAAAGATTCCTAATCCAGTTTAATGATCCCTGAATCCTGGGTTTATGTCATCAATTAAGATGATCATATTTTAACCATACGTGGTAATATAGTGCCTACGGGCCTTGCTCATTTCTACATGAGCCAAAATACAGTGGTAGCTATGACTCCCTGTCAGATAAAGGTAATGAACTAGGTTCAAACCTCAAATGCTTTGATTCTCTGAAATCCTAGCATATAATTTATAATTGTCTACGTGACTAGGCCTATTGTGCCAATATACTTTCATGCTTTGATTCTCTGAAATCATAGCTTAAAAATTTACAAATGTCCTTGTGACTAGGCCTATTGTGCCAGAATACCTTCATGCCTTGATTCTCTGAAATCATAGCTTATAAATTATATATGTCCTTGTGACTAAGCCAGTTGTGCTAATATGCTTAAAGACCTTGATTCTCTGAAATCATGGCTTATAATTTAAAAATTTGTCCTTGTGACTAGGCCTTTTGTGCTATAAAATAAAACTGTTATTATCGCTTTGATTCTCTGAAATCATAAGCTTATAATTTATAAATGTCCATGTGACCAGGCCATTGGGTGCCACTAATAAAACTGTTAATGTTTTATAATTAGGATAAATTATAATAGAAATCCTAAATAAATATGATTAATAAATTAACCATATATGGTCTCTGTTTACCATGGTTAATGAATTTCCCTAAGGGGGTAATCCAGTAATAAACATCTCTTATAAGGGAAGTGCCTACGGGCTATAGTTAATGTCCTCTGAGACTAAAAACAGTGGTAGCCTACAGCTCCATGTCAAGAAAAGGTAATGAACTTTGATTCAAACCTTAAGGCCACGATTCTCTGAAATCATGGCTTATAAATTTAACTTGTCTACGCGACAAGGCCATTGGTGCTATTATTAACTCATGAATTAGGATTTATGATAAAAATCCTGGATAAAATAAATATCCTTCCTTCTCTGTCAGTATGCAATTGACGGGAATCTTAAAGGTGAAACCTAGCCTACGCGGCCAAGATGGTGAAACCTACTCAAGGGATTCAAAACCTTGTTAACACCTAGGAATGTGTTAGCACCCTGACAAATGTGATTCGAGAAAATCACAACAGTCATCCTTATATGGGATTCTTCCAATTCTCAAATCTAGCCTAGTGATCTAGGAATCATGGCTTATATCATCCTATAAGATGATCATATTATAAACATCCGTTAGTAATGAAGCACCTACGGACTAAACTTGTTGTCCGATAAGACAACGACAGTGGTGGTCTTTGACATCCTGTCTAAAATATTGGACTATGTCCAAACATAATAGTCAATATGATCAATGCGATCATGACTAATACCATTTAATACGATGATAATATTATTTAAACATCCTTTAGTGATGTCTTGCCTACGGGCTATAATATATTGTCCATTTGAGACATTGATGTTGTTATCGTTATGATTCCCTGTCCAAGGTGGTGAGCTATGCTCAAGCCTAATAGTTCATATGATCAATACGATCATGACAAAAATCATCAATACGATGATTAAAAATTTTAAACATCCGTAATGATGTTTTGCCTAAGGGCTATATTAGATCGTCCAACTGAGACAAGGCAATTGTAATCTTTTGTGATTCTTTGCCAAGGGGGTGAGCTATACTCAATTCCCATAGTCTATACTATCAGTGCGATCCTGACTAGTATCCTCAGTATGCTGATCATAATATTAACATCCCTCGTGATGAAATGCCTACGGGCTATACTTCATTTTAGAGTCGGTAAGACAAAGATAGTAGTGATCTTTATGATCCCCTGTTCAAAATGGTGTGATTATACCCAAACCTAATAGTCAATATGATCGATGTGACCATGACTAATATCATTAGATACGATGGTTATATATAAACGTCCATTAGTGATGTTAATTGGCTTATTTTTTTTTTCTGCCAAAAGAATCGTCTATCAAGACGATGACAGTTGTAGTCTATGACTCCCTGTCCAAAGGTGAAGAACCACGTTCAAACCTTGAAGCCCTAATCTAAAAAGATTGCGGCTAATAAATTAAGGTTCTTGATGGTAGATCATCGAGTTATGTTTTAAAGTCATTCATGACAAGCCTATGTGCTATAATTTGTCATTTGTGACAAGCTAACATATTAAATGTTAACATCCCTGGTGACAGGCCTTAGTGCCATATCCTATAACGTCCTAGAGACAAGGCCATTTGTACCGTATCTAAATGTCATCACGACAAGGCCTTCGCGCCATATGATTACTTATGTCCTTCATGACTGTGCTTTATGCCATATTTTCTACGTCCCTCGCGACAGGCTTCTATGCCGTATATGTATATAAATGTATATAACCAAAGTCATGAAAGGCTAGCCTTTGAGCTATTTATAATCGTCCTTGTGACAAGGACAGTTGTGACATTATGGTCCCCTGTCGAGCAAGTATTGGACTCGCTCCAAACTTTGAATGCCATTAATGGTCCTGTTGTGACCTAGACTAAGTATAATGGAAATACATTCAAAATAACATTCACTATGAATGTTCGGAACAGAATAGCCCATACGGTTTATGAATGCCGTGGCTAATCTAAGTCAGGTCATCAGGATGATGACTGATAATGGTTAAATCTTGGTGATTGGTACCAAGTTTCGAGTATGGAAAACTCGGATGAGGTAGACGACAGTCGCAACGCTATTAAGGCGACAAAAGTTAATAAAACTACAAACGTAAACCTCAATATTAATGGGGTTAATCCTCAGGCTGTGGTTGACGCAGCAAATGGAAGGACCATAGAAAGGTCATGAGACAATCCAAAGAGCCGAATTCTTCTCGCTCTGAATTTCATTAAAAACCATGTTCAATTACTCATGAGAAGAGGTTTTGTTCACACTTCGAATATGAAGGATGAACCAAAAGAAGGAGAATAACTCCCAGAAATCTGAGATAGAGAGCAAGTACAGGCCTAATAAAAAGCAACGAAAGTTCGGTAAGAAGCCGGTATACCTCTGAGACTGCTTCAGCATTAATAGATGGATGTTTTATATCCATTAGGAATCATTTTTGATGTCCTAGTTCCGTTAAATACAAGGACTCAATTTAGTGATAAAAATCAAGCCCATATTGTGGGTAATAAGAAGCAATTAATTATCAAGACTCCTTATGAGACAACTCTCATAATTATACGTATCCGTACGATTTATGTATATAAAAAAAATGGTGGAACTGGCCGTCCCCGGATTCGAACCTGGGTCTAGGCCGGCCGCACCCTTTCGCGCGCCTAGCCAACTGAGCTAGGTGCCTAGTTTGTAAAACTTCCATTATTGATTAATTATAAGCACTTGTACAATAAACTTCCTTATCATTTATCAATGATAATTTCTGCTAAGGGTCCGGTTTTTAATACAGGCAATAATAAATCTTCATGAACCATAAACTTAGCAAAATTTTTTTTATCATCCACAAGGTATAACTACCAAGGAAACCTTAGTAAACGATTCTTCGAAATCGACAAGGAATCCTTCCGAAAATCTAGAGCACTCTTTCTTTGCATAGAGTACGACAACATATGTTATTTTAATTATTTTTCTCATTGTTTTCTATCGCCTGCGAATGCCAAACTATGTTTGATAAAAGTGTCATATGAGGATTGGCGTATCCTAGTGTGTCCCATAGATTATTTCCATGTCTGATCAGCATAGAGGTTTAATACATGGAACCCCTAAGATATCCCAATGATCATATTGTACTAAAGTCGACTAGTAGTATTCAAAGAAGATATCCAAAATGGAAATTTTTCCAAGTAAATGTTCCCGAATAAGGAATTCGTGGACTTATAACATAAAGGTGTCACTCATTTGACACGAACGCTAATGGATGAACTGGAGCCTGAGATATGGAAAATCTATGTAGCCTCCTTGTATCTTAATTATCTTCTCAAAAGTTTTCCCTGCTTACCTCCTGGAAGACAGGTAGAACTAAGATTAACATCCCGCTGGGGGCTGGAGTATTATGAAAACTCCATATTGATTATGGAAAAATCGAAACCTTGATTTAGTAGGTTTTAAGACATAGGCACATATAGCCTGACTCAATCTTCTGAGGGTTTATGTTATTAAATAAGAAAGACGGTTCATATTGCTTATGCATACATGCCGCAACCCTAATTAGGCAACGATTAAGAATTGCCATCTGCTACCCAGGATCTAAGGGTAAATTATTGGTGGATAGGCTTGAAAAAGTCCGTAGCCACCTATGTAGCTAAATGCTTGACAAGTGCGCAAGTCAAAGCCGAGCATCAGAAACCATCAGGTTTGCTACAACAGCCTGAACTTCCTACGTGAAAGTGGGAAATGGTAACTATGGATTTTTTTTACCAAGTTACCCAAGACAAGAAAAGGAAATGATACAATATGGGTTATAGTTGATGGACTGACTAAGTCAGCTCATTTCTTACCCATCAAGGAGACTTACAGCTCCGATGTGTTAGCCAGTTATACGTTGATAAGATGGTAGCCTTACATGGCATACCTGTGTCTATTATCTCTGACCGAGATACTAGATACACGTCACATTTTAGGAAAAATTTCCAACAATCTTTGGGCACACGTTTGAATATTAGTACGGCCTACCATCCTCAGACTGACGGTCAGAGTGAGCGTACTATTCAAACGTTAAAAGACATGCTACCTGAATGTGCGATCGATTTGGGTGGTAGTTAGGATAAGAACCTACCGTTAATCGAATTCTCCTACAACAGTAGCTACCATACCAGCATTAAGGCGGCGCCTTTTGAGGCGCTATACGGTAGAAAGTGTAGATCACCTAATTGTTAGGCGGAAGTTGGAGATGTCCAGTTATCAGGACCAGAGATAGTGTTCGAAACAACGGACAAGATTGTCCAGATTCGCGACCGTCTCAAAGCTGCCCGGGATAGGCAGAAGAGTTACGCGGATCCTAAGCGTAAGGATTTTTACTTCGAAGTAGGTGACAAAGTCCTACTTAAAGTGTCACCCTGGAAGGGAGTGATGCGGTTTGGTAAGAAAGGCAAGCTAAGCCCGAGATACATAGGACCTTTCGAGGTTATCGAACGTGTCGGGTCAGTTGCCTATAAGTTAAACTTATCGGAAGGGCTCAGTGGAATTCACAATGTGTTCCACATCTGCAATCTGAAGAAGTGCTTTGCTGACGAATCACTGATAATACCACATACAGATGTGCATATAGATGAGAGCTTAAGATTTGTTGAAAAACCTTGTCGATTGAGGATCGTCAGGTAAAGAAGCTTCGAAGAAAGCATGTACCTATTGTAAAGATCAAATGGGATGCCCGAAGAGGTCCCGAATTCACGTGGGAGGTTGAATCCACGGTGAAAGAAAAGTACCCTTACTTATTTCAGTAAATCTCGGGTCGAGATTTATTTTAAGGGGGTGAGGATGTAACACCTCGAAAATTCACGTCCTATAATGTGTTGATACGTGTCATAAAGTTTGAACGTGTGAAAGAATATTATAAAAGGACTAAAGTTGACAAACATGGAAAGTATGTAATTATACGGATTCTAAGTGTCAACAGTGAATGAATATAATTCATAATAACCCTACATGATGTTTATAACATCAAACGAATAAATCATGGATCATACGAAGCTAAAAGTGAGAGATTACAAACTACAGGGGTCAAATGTGTCAACATGTTAAAGATATACCTCTGAGTGATCTTTTGACAAACCCGAAGCTTTGTAAATATAAATTATGCTCACTAGAATGCACGATTAAAATTTCATAAAGTTTCGTTATCGTATGAGAAAGTTATGATCAAATTCGTGTACGAGGGGTTAAAGCGTCAACGGTGAAAGTTATGACTTTTCGGATTAACCGGAAGTGTCCAGGGACTTGGCAAAGTGAGTATAAGTCATAAAGCCCTTGTATTACGTCAGAAGCGTAGCGGTGCGCTAGGGATGCCCAGTAACAGAAACTTGGCTGTTGGCTGTTTTAAGCGTTGCAACTGACTTTTAATCGATTTTCCTCATCACCCTTGGCCCCTAAACAACCCCTAGAACATCTAGGACACTTGTAAGTGAATTGTGGTGGGTTGTAGACTTGTGTGTCAATCTTTTGTGGTGTTTAAAACACTATATAAGGGCCATGAGTTGCAAACATTCACTCACACCTTCATCTGCATTTCTTGAGCACTTCTGGAGCTTAGGAGCAGACCCAATACCTTCCTACTCGAGCTTAGGACTTGGGTAAGTATGCTAGACCTTCCTCGGTTTAGTTTTTGCTTAGTTATTAGCTTAAAAGTCAACCGTCGTAATTAACGGTTGACTTAACGATTAATCGCTAATGGTCCAGCGATTAGTCAAACTAAAAGTAGTTATAAGTTGGTAATTAGGTGGGTAATAAACCCCTAAAAAGGTTCCCCCTGATTCCCATTCTAACCAGGTCAAATGTCGGGTCAAACTTTTAATTAAAAAGTCAACATAATGCTTAAAATGTCATTTATGCATAATTAGCTATCTAGAACATGTACAACCTGTTTGATCATTGTTATAACTTAGTAATAAGTGTAAGAACATGTCCAAACATGTTCAACCCGACAATTTCCTGTTTAGACCCGGTTCGGAACCGAAAGTCGCAAAGCTTTGACTTTTGCTTTGACTTCAGTTCTGACCCATTTGGGTATGTTTTAGAAATATCTTAGAGCTTCATTTGGACCAGGTTACATGCTAGTATAACCCTCTGTGATTATACACCTCGGTTCATTAGTTATCCGATTAATACGCATGATTCCGTTAATTGCTCATATGTTGACCATTATGCCCTTATTGCCTTAAAATGAGATTTATGAAAATGTAAAAGTGTAGAAACCTTAGTTACTGATATATAAACTTGTATGCAAAGTTTGACATCAGTTTGACTTGTAGATTAAGAGTTATGCTCAATGTCGAAAAATTAATGCTTTATGTTAATAAAACGGCGTAACTAGCGTATAGCCTAGTTAAGCCTACTTTTTGGTATCAAACTTAATACCCACTGATATAATATAATATTTTGGGATTTTTAAAGATTTTTAATTAATTTTAGGCTGAGCATAACTAGTAGTCGTAGGCTTAATCCGGTAATTGTCGGTTTTGCCCTTACGGGCCATAAAATGAGTTTTACTTATCAAAACGACTCCAAACCTTTTGCTACGGATCACATATGATAAATAATTTATTTTAAGCCTTCTGGAAATATAAAAATATCAGATTTAAGTATCAAACCCGGAAATGGCCTTTAATCGCCTTATCTAGCGTTTTTAACGCATAGTATGTTTTAAAATCATATTGAGCATACCCGGGTTGATACCTACTGATATATGAGGCAAATTATGATATTTTAAAAGTAAGCAAAGGTTGATTAACTCAGACTTCGTTTTTGAGCTTTCGGCTTATGTGAAATTACCAAAATACCCATACGGGGCATAGTTTGGTTAAAGATGATAAAATTCACATATATGATTTAGCCTACTGTTATAACTCATCAAAGTGAGTATGTTTGCTGTTTACATCAGACCTGTAACTCAGTTAAACATTTAAACTCTTTTACAACCTTTAAAATGACCAAACTACCCCTACGGGGCATAGTTTGTGTTTAAATTAGTTCGTGGCATAATGAAAGACATCCTACTGATGTCACAACATATTTGAAGCATATTAACTTAGGAAACCTGTATATGGCTCTTACGGATACCCGTTACGCTTATTTCGCGTTCGGTTCGGTTTATGTAACAAGTTTACATAAATTAGCCGATACGGGTCAAACCTTATCGGTTTTATCTCAAAATCCAGAATGTGAATAATAAACCCATATTAAACAAGTCTCCGAACTTGTCGGGTCTAAATCACATTCTATCCGATCTTCGCTTAATCGTGCGTACGAACCGTATCTTTGAAACTAGCCGGTCTAAGCTTAAGCTTAATTAAAGACCCGTTAGGATTCTAATAGGTTATTAAAAACCTTCGTTCCAGATTAGGAGCCCAGTAAAAGCTATCTGTACTTGCTGATTTGATATACGGCTGGGATTGAATTTATATTTAGCTCAGGTAAATACTTTTAACTTATTTTCCCTATACGGGCTTGGGTTACGGTACATAGCGTACCGCTTGATCGGGCATCAAATCTCCACGCTTAGTGGGTAGTTGAATAATTTGATCGGCTCGTTTTAAACAGTCTTGTTTACTTTAAAGCCTTTGGGGGGTTAATGACCATGTCCCGGATATCCTCGGCATTATCTTACGAGATGGCCACGACCTGAGCACGGGGTGTAGGCGTACACCTGTCGGTGTATAACTCATTATTGTGGTGTGTCTATTGATCTTTAACCCGGACTAGGTTCGGGCTATTGAACGCATAAGTAACATGTAAATCGTTCACAAGATTATAATATTAAATAATTCTCCCAAGTTAAAAAGATTAATTTTGCCTCTGTGCATTTTAATCAATGTGTCAAGATATTTTGTGCCACGTGCATTCAAAACAATTTACAAACTCTTTTTCCAAAATGAGTCAGTTGAATGTATTTACCAGTGTAAACTGACGTATTTTCCAAAAAGGCTAAATGCAGGTACTATACGAAATTGGCTGGATATGTCTCCTTAGCATCAATAGAAGTCTCGCAAGCTTAAGATGCCTAAAAGTCTGTTGAACTATTGTTTCCATTTTATGTTCGATCCTACTGTGGATAAACACCAGATATTGTGACTTTGTTTACAATAAATAAATTCGGTTGTAATATATTTTAAATTTGCTTCCGCTGTGCATTATTATATTGTGTTGTTTGACTATTACGTTGCCAACCACGTCACGATACTCCCCCACCGGGCCCACCGGTGACACGTGGAAATCGGGGTGTGACATCATGCTAGGCCACCAATACGTAGTTTTGATATCGTGGTATATCTTATCCGAACCAGGATGTACCGAGTAGCGAGACTTGTGTGCTTCATCCATCACAAGCTCTCGTAGGTTGCCATAGAGTGGGACCCAAATGCGTCCCGTTACGTAGTAAGCGCCGTCTTCCTTTTGTTCTAAGCGTTGCCTTGAGCCGCGTAGGGCTTCAGCCCTGACGTTTTCTGGTTTCAATGCTTCTACCTGAGCGTCTCGTATTTGGGAAGGAAGACTAGAATGTATAGTGAGTTGTAAAGCTCGCACGCGCTTAGGCGCGGTGTCCTTTCGACTGAGGGCGTCAGCCACAACATTGGCCTTGCCCGAGTGATACCTGATCGAGCATTCGTAGTCATTCAGTAGCTCGACCCATCGTCGTTGTCGCATATTCAGTTCCTTCTGTTTGAAGATATGCTCGAGGCTCCTGTGGTCGGTGTAGATGGCGCACTTGGTACCGTACAGGTAATGTCGCCATATCTTAAGTGCAAAAACAACAGCTCCCAGCTCTAGGTCATGCGTAGTGTAGTTTCTTTCATGAACCTTGAGTTGGCGTGAGGCATACGCAATAACTTTATCTCGTTGCATCAATACACAACCAAGACCCTGAATTGATGCGTCGCAGTAGACCACAAAATCGTCTGTGCCCTCTGGCAATGAAAGGATAGGTGCGCTGCAAAGTCTATCCTTTAGATGCTGAAATGCTAATTCCTGTGCATTTCCCCATCGATAAACAACGCCTTTCTGCGTTAGTGAGGTGAGAGGCTGTGCAATCTTGGAAAAATCCTTAATGAACCTCCTGTAGTAACCTGCCAAACCCAAGAATTGGCGAATTTCCGTTGGTGTACGAGGTGCAGGCCAGTTCTTAATTGAGTCTACCTTGGATGGATCAACGTGAATCCCATCCTTGTTCACCACATGGCCTAAGAAATGGACTTCTCGAAGCCAGAAGTCGCATTTTGAAAGCTTGGCGTATAGCTGTTCTGCTCGGAGAAGTTCCAAAATAAGTTATAGATGCTGCTCGTGTTCCTCCTGACTCTTAGAATAGATCAGGATGTCGTCGATGAAGACTATAACGAACTTGTCCAGGTAAGGTTTGCACACTCGATTCATCAAGTCCATGAAAATCGCAGGTGCGTTTGTCAGCCCAAAAGGCATGACAAAAAACTCATAGTGGCCATATCGAGTTCTGAAGGCTGTTTTGGAGACGTCCTCTTCTCGAACTCTCAGCTGGTGATATCCTGATCTCAGATCAATCTTTGAATAGTAGCTCGAACCTTGCAGCTGGTCGAACAAGTCGTCAATGCGTGGTAGAGGATAACGATTTTTCACCATCACCTTGTTGAGTTCACGATAGTCGATACACATTCTAAAGGTACCGTCTTTCTTCTTCACAAATAACACTGGAGCTCCCCAGGGCGATGAGCTAGGACGAATAAAACCCTTATCCAAGAGTTATTGTAGTTACGTAGAGAGTTCTTCCAACTCTGATGGAGCTAAACGATAAGGTGCACGAGCTATAGGCCCAGCTCCGGGAGCTAGTTCAATCTGAAACTCGACTTGGCGATGAGGCGGAAGACCAGGTAGTTCCTCAGGAAATATCTCAGGATAGTCGCATACAATTGGAAAATATTCTATCTTCTTCTCTTTCTCCGAGGTGTCAGTAATGAGAGCCAAAATGGCAGTGTGGCCCTTTCGCAAGCACTTCTGGGCCTTAAGGAAAGAGACGATGTTCTCGACAGCACCCCTCTTGTCGCCACGAATTATGAGAGGTTCGTCACTGGAACCAGGAATATGAACAATCTTCTCGTTACAAAGGATCTCTGCTCGGTGTTGGGATAACCAATCCATCCCAATGACAACGTCGAAACAACCCAAGACGATAGGAATAAGGTCGATAGAGAAGGTCTGGTTAGCAAGAATAAGTTTACAACCCTTGACTACGTGTGCGGCCTCTAAACTCTTACCATTTGCTAGCTCTACAGTGTGCTTGTTGTTCAAAGGTGTTGGAATACGCTTAAGCATTTGACTAACTTCTAGTGACACGTAGCTAGTATCGGCACCCGAATCAAATAAAACTGTAACATAAAAGTCGTCGAGAAGGAACTTACCCGTCACAACATTGGGGTCATTCCTTGCTTCGCCTTGACCAATCACGAACACCCGCCCCTGGCTCCATTGTTGTTGTTGTTGTTCACATTGTTACCATTCCCCTGATTATTGTTGTTGTTGTTGTTGTTGTTCTGGTTCCTGTTCAGTTGGGGGCAATCTTTCTTGAAATGGCCTTTAGCTCCACACTGAAAGCACCCTTTGTTGATACCTTGCTGCTGCTGCTGTCGCTGGTTCTGAGGGGCTTGTTGCTGGCGATTCTGGTTTGCGGGGTACAAGCTTCTGCAGTCCTTGGCGGTGTGACCTGGCTTGTTGCACCGATGACAGTTACCCCTGGTGCATGGCCCGCTGTGGTGTAGGTTGCAGCGATTACATTTGGGGTGATTCCCCTTGTACCCACCATGACCTTGACCACCAGATGATTGCTGACCGGGGCTCTTGTAGTCATCAGTCTTTCTCTGCTAAGACTGAGATTGCACAGAAGTTGAACCTTTGCTTGAACCTCCATCCCATTTTCTCTTGTTGTCACTAGGAGTATCCGAAGTAGCTGTAGCACTTATACGCTTTGGCAACCTGTTCTGCTCCACCGCCTGATCAGTGAGACGGTGAACCAACTGAACAACCTGCTGGATGGTGGCGAGGTTTGCTGAAGTCACATGACTTTGGTTTTCTGGCACTAAGCCCTTGAGAAAGAGTTCAATACGCTTAATTGGAGGGTCCACCATAGTAGGACACAATAGTGCAAGCTCATTCGATCTCTTAGTATACGCCTCAATTTCTGACCCCGTCATCTTGAGGTTGTAGAACTCGACTTCCAGCTTATGAATGTCGTCACGACTGCAGTATTCCTCCTTGATCATCTCTTTAAAATTGTTCCATGGGGTGGCGTTAGCAGCAACCAACCCCAGCATTTGGACCTGAGCATTCCACCATGTGAGAGCTAAACCCTCGAGAGTACCGGTAGCATACTTCACCCTGCGCGCCTCAGGGCATTCACACATTTCGAAGACTGACTCGAGCTTCTCAAACCAGTGGAGGAGACCTACAGCTCCTTCAGTGCCGCTAAAAGTAGCGGGTCGGCAGTCCAAAAAAGTTTTAAAGGTGCACACAGGTGGCTGAGCATGTTGACCTCCTGCGTGTGCAGCTGCAAGTGCCGCAGCAACTCGTTCGTTAATCAGAGCCGTCAACTGGGCTTGAGTCATGTTAACGCGTCCACTCATGTTCTTTATACAAGAGGGAAACATGGGTGAGAGAGGTTCGTGAAAGTGCGATGTCAGAAAAGAGTAACCACACACGTGTTCAAGCAACAGTAGTTATACTAACCAAGCATACCATGAGCAATGCACTATGTAACTAACAAGTAGGCAATATATACATAGATCATATCACCTAAAATGTCGAGCTCTGCATGTGGAGTGAAGCGTCGTTGTGGATCGTAGAGCACTGTACAGGTTATCGTCTGATTTTAATAAAACTTTTTCCCTTATTAAAACCAAGTTCACTATAACCAATGGCTCTGATACCAATCTGTCACACCCCCAAAATCCACCTGTGGAATACCACCGCTTGGAGGCATGACTGACCAGGATCCAGCCACCAATCATATTGAACAAGCATGCAAGTGATTATAAAATCCAACCAATACGATTGGTGTCCAAACAAAACATAGTTTAAGTTGCAAGGCGGAAGCGTAATATTCAAAACCAAAACATAAGTTTAAATGTTTCAAGGTTTAACATGGCACACAGCTGTCCATGTCCCACAACGACTCTCCCCCATGCAAGCTCCAGCTAAGTACCTATTGACCTGCAAAGCATGTAGTAACGAGTCAACAACAAGTTGAGTGAGTTCACAGTTAGGTGTTCATTCTAAGTTGTTCCAAAAACAGTTTCCTTTAACCGGCATCCTGCCGTGGGGGTTACCCCATAGTTGAAAACGTGACTTGTTTATTCCCGGTTACTCTGGCAATCCAGCCGTGGGGGCTATCCCTTGTTAGTTATCTGGCATTTCGGCCGTGGGGGCTACCCCATGTATGTTACTAGACTCGTTACCATATCGACTACTGACGTTAGTCATGTTTATGTGCCCTTGGCATCGGTGTCTATCATCACTGACGTGCCATAGTCCATTAGTTCACGCCCGTCCTCTGCGGCACGGTGTGAGGTTTGTCAAACCTAAATAGCGCTATCTAACTAAAGACCCGCTCGCCATTGGCCCGGCGATTAAGTCGATATAAAAAGGAGGGAATTCGTGATAGAGTTTTGGTCTAGTGAAAGTTGTCTGTCCAAGAGGACGAGGAATTATATTCCTGAATCAGCACTGTCCTGCCCAATAAAGGACGAGGAATCCATGTTCCTTAACCCCATTCCCAACCCTTGGGAATCCCATGCTTTGTAGAGGGTGTGAACTCACCTTGGTTTGCTCGGCAGATAAACGAAGGGTCAAATCAAGCTAATTATGGTCAACCACGACCTAGTATGGTTACCACACAAGTCAGATACAAACCAAGTAATGAACGTACATTTTCTACACGTATACTAGCACGTTGCAAACAGGTGTTATTCATGGCAGTCCAATCAACTGTGCACAACATACACGTTCAACGGTAACATATAAGGTCCACGTATTCGGCCCAAATACTTAGGCCTGTACTCGTGTAAGCCCAAACAGAATATATACAGCCGGGTGGTCTCGAGTCGAGACTAGAGATCTCGAGTCGAGGCGGTGTTGTCTCGGTTTAGTCTTCATCACTCGAGACCTGGTGGTCTCGAGTCAGGTCTCGAGTCGCAACAAGGCCCGTAACCTGGTCTCGAGTCATGTTGTTCGTGTGCTGGAAATTTCTGGTCTCGAGTCGAGACTAGGGGTTCTCGACTCGTAACCTGTGTCGCAACCGCAGTTTCGAGTTGTCACGTTTCTGGTCTCGAGTCGCAATCGCTGCGGTCTCGAGTTGTGGCTTAATGGTCTCGAGTCGAGACCGGGGGTCTCGACTGGCACACCTGCTAATTGCCAGCATTTGTACTAGCCAATAGAATTCCGATTTCATGATCTTGTGTACTATCCAACCAAAATGCATCAATATGTTTTCTTGTCTAATACTCAAATAAAACGGATCAAACAAGCATTTTTCAAATGTTCATAACATGTTCATATCATATTCAAATATTCATATTAACATTCAAACTTGTTCATCATTTTAGGGTTTTCCACATTTTGCAATATGATTAATCAAACAACCCTATCCTATCATATATTCTAACCATGCACATCATCTAATACACATATGCAAATCCGATTTCATGAGCAATAAGCCTCCTAAACATAACCAAGCCATTCGGATTCAAACCCATATAGAGCCGATTACAATCATTCATGATCAATCACATATTATCTATATCAAGCCGACATTACATTATCATATAGCAACAATCTTAACACCGTCTATTCATGAAGGATATATTCAATATGCATAAACTTAACAAGCAAGCACATATTATCATATAACTTCATCATACATCATCAACCGAAATAAAACACATAACATGAATCACTAACCGGTAAGATTCCAAGGTATAAGGGTATGAAGGGTCGATGAATAAGCTTTCCAATGAGATCCTAAGCTTGAACCGAGAGCTCTTGTTGTCACCGGTTTGGTCCGAGAGAAAGGAGAGGAGGTTTGTGCTTCTAGGGTTTTAGTGAGAGAGAATGTAGGAGTGTGTGTGTAGGAGAGTGTGTGTAGGTTGCCCAAAAATGGCAAGGTTGGCTATCAACAATGGTTATATACTAGCTTCAAGTTGGTGCACCCTAATGGGTTCCGGATGGATTAAATGGCCCAACCGGCCCAACTGTTTTACTGTTCACTCGAGACCAAGCAGTCTCGAGTCGGGTCCTTGTGTTTTGGTTCCGGTTCACTACATACATGCTTGTATAAAAACTATACTTTATACGTACACCTTAATAGCACATAGCACATCAAGATAATCACGAGATTTTATTTACTAATATAAAAACACATAACGTTCAAGCATGTTACATCAAGATGCAAAGAAGGGTTCTAAATTACGAGTTGTCACAATTCCATTCGCTAATCATCAAGAACACCGAATCAATCATCCACAATCATTCGATCTCACCATCCAATCTTCATTCCATAACCCTAATCATCATTCATCCTTCAATCCATTCATCACCACCAACCATTCCAAACCCTAACCACCATCTCCACAACTTCAAACTTCAAGATGATTTCAATCAAGGTTCAAGCATCCGTTGATCGTGCCTCTTCGACCATGAGCGGCTAATTTCTTGGAGGTTTCACCTTGGTGTAGGTTATTGTAAGTCTAGGGTTTGCACAATGTTTTAGTTTGATTTTGTGACAACTTGAATTGTATTTGAATTGATTGACAATTGTCTTGCATTTGAACTATATTTGTGAATTGTCTAGTGAGTTATGAAATTTGACTTTGCGAAACAAGTTTGTGCAATTATGCCTTGTCATTCAAAAGGTTTTACTTGTCTGAAGTAACGAAGTGCATTGTGGTCCGCGATATGCGTTGATAGCAATTGGCACCTAAGCTTTGATGATAGAAATCCGTTAAGAACATATTCAAGTAAATCAAATTTAAAACGTGTAAGAACCCTAGGATTGCAATTACCGAACCGGGTGTGAGCCTTGTTTTCTCTATCTTGTTTAAACCTTTAATTACATTCTTGCAATTGTTAATCATTAGTAGTTTTCAACCCAATTACTTTAGTAATTTTAATTCACATCTTTTCAATCAAACAAAAATACACAAAAAGAAGATAGCAAGCTTCATAATTGTGACATCTTTTGAGAATTCATCCAAATCCATTCGCAAACCACATACTCTTCGTGGTTCGACCCCTTGCTACCACTAGCTATTTGTTAAGGGTAAATAGGGCTTATAAATATTATCTTTGACCGGAGCGCGACACTCCGATCACTACTAACCACTAACCCAAAACCACCTACCTTTAACCCAAGCCTAACCCTTCCCCAAAGTCCTCTTGATATTTACAAAGGTTTATAGTTAAAAAGGAGGAGGATTGATTGCTTGGCAAGCATATGGTAGAAGTAAGTTCCATGCCGGTCTCGAGTGTTTCACAAAAATACATCTTCGGCCGAGTGTTGAGTGATCTCCCGTGAGGTATGTGAACTTGTATATGAATGGAATTTTAAAGAGGCATGTTATGCCCAAATAAGTAATTTCTCTTATGTAATGTTCTAAATAAATCATAACGAATAGAATTGTAAATAAAATAAAAATAAAACCTAATAAAAATCTTGGAATCCCGACACTCAAGACAAGCCCAAAACTTCTCTCCTACCCATTCCATTTGGGTGTGGAAGCCACATTATAAAGAGTTTTGCTTGAGGACAAGCAAAGATTCAAGTGTGGGGGTATTTGATGTATGTAAAATGCAACATATAAATTACATCAAATGAGGCATAAAACTAACCCTTTTTAAGTACTAATGTTGGAAAAAGTGTGCTTTTGTCTTCCTTTTGTATTTTCAAGGTTAAATGAGATTAAATGAACAAAAGAAACAAAAATGCAGCAAAATCTAACAATAATACAAGAAAAGGAATAAACGTGGCATACCTGACCCCTCAACAGCATCTTCCCAAGCAAAAACAAGACATTAGAAGGCTGAACACGCCCTGTGCCCATCGGACACGGGGGCGTGCCCAAGTGTCTGCAGAAAAGACAAAGTTGTAGAAGCTTCTATTTCCTAACACGGGGGCGTGCTCAGCGGACACGGGGCCGTGGTCAACGCTAAGATTCACATAATCCAAGCAAATCTTGATAGTACAGATACGCTTCTGCACACAGGGCCGTGCCTAGCGGACACGGGGGCGTGGTCAACTAATGCAGACAAACTGCAATTAATGAAGAAAGAGAAAGTGGATGGACACGGGGCCGTGCCCAATGGACACGGGGCCGTGTCCGGGCTTCTGTGCAGGCTATAAATAGAGGTGCTTGGTTCACTTCAAAGGCATCCCTTGGAAAACCACCTCTCTCACACTTCACCCACCCTCCACCACCATCACAACCCACATCCACCACCATCATCCATCATAGAGTGTGTGTAGTAGTCTCGGGATCCAAGATTGATAGTAAGAGTTCTTGACAATCAAAGGCCATGTTTGCCTAAGTCTCTTACATCACTTGGTGAAGACAAGCATTTAGTGTAATACTTTTGTTTTATTAATCTTTTCGCACTTTTTATTTGGTTTTGTATTAATGACTTTAATAACTAGTTTCTTATGTTGAAGGTGAAACTTCCTTATCATTTGTCCGTGGTGTCTTGGCGTTATTTTACTGTCTATATAAAATAAAAGATTTACACCATTCAGCTCTCTACGGTCTATATAGAGATATGTTGGCTACCTGGTCGGGGGTTAAGGGAATGGTTTGGTAAGGTTCTTGCCTTGTTCAGTGTATAGATCCTGCAAGGACCTGGGTCAAGCTTAGTAGGACCTCCTTCAATACCCACTGGTATTGGATGGCGGGGGTTCGAATGGCTTGATCCCCTCATATGTAAACTACTATTAATACATTAACCCGGCTACTTAGGATTGTATCCCTGCTGACTCAAACTACTTAGCCGAGGGTAACGTCACCTTCAAAAGAGGGGCCTACCACGTTACGCGTTAATAACTTAATTAATTATCTTTCAATAATCCAACCATTTAGGATTGTATCCTTGTTGACTCAAACTACTGGGTTGAGGGTAAAGTCACCTTCAAAAGAGGGGCCTACTACTATAACTAAGATAACCTCTTAAAAAGTGCAAAAGTGCGGAAAACATCAAAGGTTACACTAAAGGCGAGTCGGATCCAAGTGATTCATCTTGTCTATCTGTTTTTATTTTATTTTTATTTTCAGCATTTTTTTTAGTTTTTAATTTTCATGTTTAAAACCTTTTTTCTAAAATTTTGATTTGATTAGACGTTGAGGATAAATCGGTATTAAAAGACCTTGTGTCCTTGGACGAACTTGGTATCTTACCAACGCTATACTACGCTCACGATGGGTGCACTTGCCCATATGTGTGTTTAGTGTTAGTAAAATATCGTGTTTTATAAATTTAAAACTTGACTAAAGTGTTAAAAAGGGCTAAAAATATACATAAAAACTTATAACACACGACACGCATCAATATGGTTTAACAAAGCCTACATTCTAAATCGGAACCTATCCTAAGTGCTTACGACCCATTACGACCCGTTAAGGTAGTCTACGCTACTTTAACGCGTCGTTCGCGCGAATGCGCGTTCGAGACGCCTAACTAGTCCTATGACAAGTATTATATGCCCTAACATATTTAAATATGTTGCATAATCAGTTTAAGTGACAAAAGTTAGGTTACATATGCTTAAATTCAAATTATGCATGAAAAGGGCATTTTGGTCATTTTACTAAGGCATATATATTACCTATCATACAACTAACTAAACGAAGTGACCATAAGGTATAACCTCGGAAAGTTATTCCCTATACAACTATGGTCACAAAATATGTTTGGCCGGATCCTAACGATCGACCAAATGTGTCGGGTTCGGAAGTCTAAGCGGTTGTCAAGACCGCTTGACTTACGACCCTATACAAGAACTATACAAAAAGTGACGAGTTAAACATGTTAAAACATGTTTAACTAAGTTAGAAAACAGGTTTGACATCAAAACAAAGTGTTTTGATACCCGAAAATATTTTCGTTGCAAAATACGCATTAATACGTATTTTGACCGAAACTATGATTCGTCACTACGCCTAATCAACGTGGTAATCAGTAGGCATAGTCACAAGGGACTATAACCATCGTGATCACACTCACGTTGCAAAGTTCAAACGAACTTTGTGTTGACCAATTCATGGTCAAAGCAGAAAGTGAAACACTGTTTGACTTTCACGCTTGAAAAGCATAAACAAGCATGAAAGAAGCTTACAAAAGGTCCAAGCAAAGAAGAATTGATCCAAAACACTCAGGTATGAAGCCTTAGCTTCAACTTAGAGCAGATTTTGAATCAAATGTGAGGAATGAATGATGAACAAGGTGGGTATTTATTGTTTTTGAGCAATTCAAAGCTTAATCTAAGCCATACACTTGTGGCATATAGTTTAGGATACCATGGGAGCTCTAAAACAAGTCCATAGTATTGAAAAATTGCATAAAAGTCCCTCAAAAATCAATCTGCAGCTCAAAAATGGAGTTTCTGTCAAAATAGGGGACACGCGTGCCACGACGGCAACACCCCTTTGCTGTGGCGCGACGCCACTGCCTACCTGAGCCAGAAACTTTCAAAAATTGGCAAGAATGGTCCCTGGAGCATGTTTAAGCCATTTTTGACGCGTTTAAACCCCGTTAACCCATTTTCAAGGCTCTACAATGAAGTTAAAGCATAGGGAACATGAAATATGCTTGAAAACATCTCAGATGTCGATTCGTTTAGTCGTACGGTTGTGTTATTCGGTTAATTACGACGAAAGTCGTAACGGACGCGAAATTGATCCAAATTACGCGACGAGTGGTATTTTTGCATTCCAATCACTAAAATAAAATATTTTAATGATTAAATTTTTTTTGGATGTACGGATATGTTCAGAACGTGAGATATGCGCGTAAATGCAAACTTATGCACTTTTTGACGCTTTTAGTCCTTATTGATCAAATAAGCATATTTTTGCATAACGAACCTCTCAAAGCTTATTTCTAAGCTATGTAAAGGATATTTAGGGTAAGTTTAGATTATGATCAAGTTCTAGAATGTTCGTTACTATATGAATCAGTAGACTTTCACATTTTGACGCAAATAGTCCCTATAATCGAATAAACTTGTTTTTGACACACCAAAGCCGTCAAAACCTATTTCTAAGTTATATAAAAGTTATTTAAGGTATGTTAGGCCTATTTCATTGTTTCGGAGTGTTTGTCGCATTAACTGATTACGTTTACGTATCAGTTCGCGTATAACTTTCCAGAAAGTGATTTAAAGTTTGAAATCGAACTAGAATCAAAACGTGAAATTGTCAAACGCAAATAAACAAACTTTGAGACCCAAACACATTGTTTCTTTGATTAAAGATACTGTCCTACATCGTGTGGTGTTTACGGAGCACAAGTGTCACAGTCTCCCCTACTTTAGGAAATTTCGTCCCGAAATTTATTCGAAGGAGACCGTAGAGTGTAATTGAAATAACTGATGGATAAGCAAATTGCTAGATACCAAAGATGCGGAGCATCATTTGGTGTTGGAAATTTTAGGGGATTCAAAATGTGATTTGGGATATTCAAAGTATCTGAAGGTATTCAACCCTTTTAAACTTGTGAATTTAAAGAAAAAGTCGACCAGTGTTCAAAAATCGTTTGGGTATGGCACTATGTTATACTAAGCTCTTAGTCAAATTCCTAGCAAACAAAGGGGTGTACATTCAAGCCCTACACGTACACGGTTTCTAACGTCCCACGAGGTACATCCAATGCACCATGAGCATCTCATGCATAGGAGACGGGTCAACATACCTATGGCATCAAGATCGTCACCTTTAACACCATAATATACTCCCGGTCGGCTCGATTTGAGTTACTGAATGTACTCGTCGTCGTCCATTGTAATAACCACAAAAATATCAAATAAGCACATAATCACATAATGGTCCAAGATAACATAAAATCACCAAGTGATCTTAGCAACGTTCTGAAGAATAACACAATAAGAACACTTATGTATAGGAAGTACCATCGGCGTATCCACCATGTTCTTATCGCATCATACTCCTCCCGTTACCTTAATCACTCTAGATTTTACGCCACCATACTTAACAAGGCTTACTATGATTCTCATGCGTCGAATCTCATAATTAAGTGTGCACCCATAATTACTCGTTTCGTCGCATGGTCTACATAGCTCCTCTTGTTAAGCGAGGGTAAACAAATAATAAGGTCGAACTATCGTCTAAATCAAATAAACATCGTCACAACATAACATTTGTCAAATCGAATCGTGTTTCATACTAGCAATGATAGCACTACTTGTTTTGCATACAACAAATTTAGTAGTAGGTATTTCATTCTAGTAAAAAAGTTTATATATGTTTTATATTAACCAAACAGGTAGAATGCAACATATACTAATCATGCATTGTCGTCATAATGTAAGCATATCGAGAAAATGTTTTCAAATCATACGCTAGGTATGCTAAGTTAACACACTAAGCAGAATGTATTTGAAAATTAGTGTACTAAGTACGTTAAGTCAACATATGAAACAAATTTTATTTATAATCATGTACTACACATATTAGATGATAAATCATGTATGTAATGCCATGATCAAAATAGTATTAACTTGTTCATAATATTCATATCGATTGTGTTGCCAAGTTCGTATGAATGCACTAGAGTGCAATCATGGTATGCTAATTTACAAGATTTAGTTCCTAAAGAACGGAATCCTCAAAGTCAGCATGTAGTTGTAATCACACATAGTGTAATCACATTAGAGTTTGTAATTGGAAAATAAATAACAAGGATAAAGATAAACTTCCTGAAATTTATATTGTCATTACAAACATAGTTAAAATATGTACATTGTTTTCGAAAATAAACAGAAAATATAGAGGTTCAATTGATCATAAGTGCTTGATCATTAGCTTGAGCCTCATTAACGTTGAACACTCGTCCATTAGCATTGGCAAGCTTGGGGCAGTTTCGCTTGAAATGATTTAAATCACCACAATTGAAACATGCTCGAGGGCGAGTCTGAGTAGGGGCTGCTCGGTTCTGGATACGACAGGACACAGCTAGATGTCCAAATAGACCACAGATTGTACACTGGCGACAAGGATAATTTATTGCGTGATGATAGTTGCAATGATTGCA
Organism: Helianthus tuberosus; assembly: GCA_030545235.1. Classification (NCBI taxonomy): domain Eukaryota; kingdom Viridiplantae; phylum Streptophyta; class Magnoliopsida; order Asterales; family Asteraceae; genus Helianthus; species Helianthus tuberosus. The sequence continues at coordinate 88,779,237 of CM060405.1, forward strand.
CCGAGGTTGCTTTCCACGATAAAATCCCTTAAACGGTACTGAGTTTAGTGGAACTGGTGCAGGAATTGCAAAATTCTTTGAAGTTTTGCGCTTCCTAGAATTTTTAGAATATTCGGCCTTTGTTCGTTTTGAATTCTCATTAGTAGTTTCAGTGTTTTGTTTCTTGTCTCCCTTTCGAAATAGTTTCCATTTTCTAATCTGGGAGTCGGTTAAGATAGCGGCTAATTCCTTAGCCTCCCTAAGCGTTGCAGGTTGGTTGCCAGTGACAATGTCTTGGACAAGATCAGGTAGGCCATCAATGTATTTCTCAATGGCCCGATCCAAAGGTGTGACCATAGTGGGGCAAAGTAGGCTTAGCTGTTCAAATCGGTCAGTATAGGCACGGTTTTCCCCACTATCTTGTTTTAGATAATAGAATTCGTTTTCAAGTGCCCTTATTTCGCTTCGTGGGTAGAATTCTTTCTTCATCAGATCTTTAAATTCTTCCCACGGCAGTGCCATTGCTATATCGGCACCTCGGTCTCTCATAATACCATTCCACCAAGTGAGTGCTCTCCTTTGAAAGACACTCGAGGTGAAATCCACCTTGCGCTTATTGGGACACTGAACATGGCGGAATGTGCTTTCTATACTTTCAAACCATTATAGGAGCGCAGTTTCTCCTTCAGACCCATTAAAATTGAGTGGTTTAGCCGAGTTGAATTGTTTATAGTTACATGGAGATAAAACGTTGTTGTTATTGTTTTGGATTTGGTTGACTTGGGTCACAATGCCTGGGAGTAAAGTATCTAGTTGCTGAGAAATCATTGTTGCCATTTCAGCGTTCCAAGTGGCGTCGCGTCGAGGAAGCATCTTGAAGGTACAGCTATAGTGAAAACCAAATGAGTTAGATTTACCAAATTGTTATGAGTTTGTAACATCATTGTATTGTGAAAACTTTGATCTAGTAAAAATCTCGTTCATAGGTCTCGTTCTTGTGCTTAGAAAATACAGTGTTGTGGATTTTGTTTTGAGATAAGTGTTGTTTGAAAAATAAACTTTTGTAATATTTTTGGATGAGAGAATACAAACCAAGTTAATGGTTTGTGTTATAAATCCCTTTACTGTTTAAAAATTTATTGTTTTTAAGATAAAATGTTTTAAATTCAATTTTTAAAATAAAGAAACTTTGTGTCTGAAATTTTGAAAATTCTCATCCAAATGGTAAAAATTTGAAATTTTGAAAGACACAGGTAGTGTTTCGAAAATGAAATAGGATCTCATAGTGTCGTGAAATGAAATGAAATTCACTTCAATGGTCTCGAATCAAACATATCACCGAAGGTAATATGATGAAATAGTATTGGGAAAGGAAAGTTGTTTTCGATTGTCGTGAATAGCAAACATATTACCAAGGGTAATATGAATGAGTAGTGTTACAAAGGTCGTTTAGAAATCGTTCGGCATAGTCAAGATGGATAGGTTTTTTTATAATGTTTCACGAAGACATGTTTTAGCCTATAAGTGGACACTCACCCTAAGAGTTCCCAGGTAAGAGTGACTGGTCCGAATATGCGGATTTGTACGAACACTCTAGCCTTAGACAGAAAACTCGGGGTACAGGCATCCACCCTTCCAGATTGCATGTGTTCACATTATTAAAACCTAAGATTTCGATAAAAATGTTTGAGGAAAACATTTAAGAAGTCTTTTGATAAAAATTGTTTAAGATAAACATGTTTGCGAAATATTTTGACGAAAACGTTTGAGAAAACATTTTGAGAAATATTTCAATGAAAATGTTTTGAGAAAACATTTTGAGAAATGCCCTAAGGCATAAAGCCTAAGGTTTAGGATAAATCATCTAGGGTTAGATGATTTGTAAATCATGGAGTAGTTGTGGCACGAATAAGGATGAGGATTTAGGAAGGAGTTCCTAAGTCTACTCATGTTTGGGTCCTAGGAAGGTTATAGACTAGGTTTAAGGCATGCGAATAACCTAATTCCCTATAACCAGTGCCATGATACCAATCTGTAACACCCCAATCGCGTAATACAACAACACGCGGCGGAAATATCGGGGAGTCACGTTACAAATTGCTCACAACTACTGGTACTAAATTGTTTCAATATTATTAACATCGTTTTACAAACAAAGAATACATGTAATTGTCCTTTGATTTAGAAGTCTAAGGCCCAAACGCAGTCCTATGTGTTGCATGCTTGAATAGTTGAAAACCTGAAACATATGTGAAAAATAGTCAGCATAAAAATGCCGGCGAATACATAAGTTTTGTTAACCAAATAAATGGCAAAAGTTTGATATTGCAATACTTTGACAACTACAAGAGTTGTCGATTGAAAATGAATCTTGAAGCCAAAGAATGGCAAAAGTTTAGTATTGCAATACATAATCTTGATTGTGAAAACTCGTGACAAAACGTATTGTATATGGTAATATGATTATTACTAAGTAATTTTATGCCATTTGAAATTGTACATTGTAACCTCGTTGAAATCATTGTAAAACTCGTTAATGTATTATTAGAAAACCAATCAAGGATTAATAATAACAGTTTTGAAATTAATCAAAACTTGTGTGAGTATTATATAAATCAAGTCAATGATTTATAATAATACTTTAGACATCCTTCAAAGAATCTAACATATAAAGATATGGGAGATTCTTCAAGTATTTGGATAATAGAACATTGGACCATTTGTACACAAAATCCTAAAGTGATCCGGATAACGCTACAAGAGTAATAAAATAAGAACACTTATATATAGAAAGTACCAGCGACGTATCCACCATGTTCTTACTTTATTATACTCGTTTCGTTATCTAAATCACAACTATCACATAAACACATAAACACATAAATTATTAATCTGTCAATCAACTTGTAAACACGCATTAAAGCACACAATGAATCCAATCAAGGACTCCAATATTAGTACATTAAACATCCTACGAGAATCAACCTATGAAGATAGATAGATGCTATAAGGATTCGCTTTCTGTTACATTGTCTACTCACATACGCATTAAAGCACACAATGAATCCAATCAAGGACTCCAATATTAGTACTTTAAACATCCTACAAGAATCAATCTATGAAGATAGATAGATGCTATAAGGATTTTGGGTTCTGTTACATTGTATCAAAACAATCCTAAATCCTAATGGTGATTCGGGATAACGCTATGAAGGGTAATACAATAAACACACTTATATATAGGAAGTACCAGCGGCGTATCCACCATGTGTTTATTGTATTACTCTAGTTTCGTTATCTAAATCACCAACAATCTACACATAAACCACAACCATCAAGTCCTAAAGTACTTCTTAAAAGTCTCACTATGAAGATAGGAAGATCTAAGACTGTACTTCAAATATCCTATACGAATCTAACTATTAAGATAGGTAGATCTTTTAAGGATTTGGATAAACATCGTAATTGCATAATCGGAATAGTACACATAAAAGCACTTAGTAAACACATATATGCCATACATTTGGAAAGTAAATCGGTTGCACATATGAATCACCCCAAAACATTTGAAAAACGGTAAAAGAGGGGAACTATGTACTCACCTGGGATTGCGTATAGTTCTTGTTCAAAAGATATAACAAAGCTCAAAAGACCAAGAGTTCAAGTGTTGAAGCGGTTCCTAGTGTAACGGATACTATGTTAGTGTATCGGGACACGAATCGAAGAAACAGATAGAATGAGATATTGTAAACCAAATGAGTATTGGAACTCATGTGATATGGTTTAACAAAGCCTACCATCTAAATCGGAACCTATCCTAAGTGCTTACGACCCATTACGACCCGTTAAGGTAGTTTACGCTACTTTAACGCGTTGTTCACGCGAATGCTCGTTCAAGATGCCTAACTAGTCCTATGACAAGTATTATATGCCCTAACATGTTTAAATATGTTGCATAATCAGTTTAAGTGACAAAAGTTAGGTTACATATGCTTAAATTTGTTGGTGCATTCATCTGTCGTCTTCGTCTTGTGTCAAGTCTCAGTCTCGTTGTGGATATGAAAGAGGATGATGTCACCATCTTTGATGATGACATCATAATGGTGATGTCATCATTACATCACCTCATATGAGACAAAATAGATTGCATGCAAATTAGAATGATTTCGTTCTTGTGTCCTTGAACTGATTTAGCTTATGTGTCATAGTAGTGATTTCGCTCTTATGTCATGTGCTAGTTTCGCTCATGTGTCAAAGTGTGAGGTTCGCTTTTATGGTCATGTACATAAAAGTGAAACCTGTTGGCTTATATATTGGGATGTAAGAGCGAAACCTCAGTAATAGTTCTAGGTGTTGTCTTCCGGCAAGCCACGAAGTGCTGCCGAAGTGCTGTCAGAGTCTGTAATCGTTTCAGTGATCAATACAACAGCAATTAATAGTGAATCCGGCTGAAATAGCACCAAATCATTAGTTTCCGCCTCTTGATTTGGATAGGAATTCTTCTGATCAACTCAAACAGGTCCGAATACGATCCTACAAGTGGTATCAGAGCTTAGGAGGAAGAGTTCTTTCCATTTCAGTTGCATATTCTGATTTTCTACACCTTCTTTGTCATTTTTGAAATTTTTTTACGGTAAAACCAGCTCAAATTCACACACAGCACTCGGAATCATGTATTAATAAATCCTTGAAAGTTTCAAAGTTAAAATTGATCTAGAACTTAGGAATTTTGAGGTTTCGCTTATACGGACTCGTGCATTTGATGATGTCAGCAGCCATTTAGTCTTGATTTCGCTCTTATGTCACAAAGTTTGTCTTGATTTCGCTTATTGTTACAATCAGATTTCGCTTTTGTGAACAATACAAGTGTGATTTCGCTCATAAGGCACAATGTGGTTTCGCTTCAGTGACAACTTAAGGTTCCGTTTTTGTGACAACTAGGGTCTCGCTCTTGTGACACTTAGGTTTCGCTCATAGTGACACTTAGGAATTCAGCTCCAAAGTGTTTAGGTGATCAGAATTATTTCAGTTTGCATGTGATAACAATCAATTCATTGTGTCAGCCCACTACATTTGAGATCAAATTACATTAAGTGATGAAGTAAAATGGTTAAGCAGTTCACGTGATATTTGTTTTGATATGATCAGATGTGTCAGGCCCATGTGATTATCTCGGCCCAATAGAAGTATTATATGAACATGTTTTTGTCAGTCACATGTGAATTGGGGTCACATATTTGATAAAGTGTGTCAGTTGCATGTGATCATTAAATGTGGTGTTGACAGATTTAGTGTGTCAGTTGGTCTCGATTGCATCGGTTGGATTAAGTAATTCAAAGTTGTGCATGTGAGTTTGTGTCAACAAGAGTTAATCAGGTTCATGTGATTGTCATCGAGTAGTGAGAAGGTCAAATTAAATTCATTGCATGTGAGTTTGGGGTGTCTACATATTCTATAAAATCAGATCCACTAACATTAGAGGTCCAATCAGGTTGTGGTGTACAGTTAGACATTTGCCGACAAATCAGTTGTTTTTTTTAGAATTGATTGTTGACCATTATCTAGAAAGTATCAAGTCTTTTGAAAACTATCAGTACATGTTCTCGGCCCAAGTCACACTCTCGGCCCATTCAACTTTCAAAATTGTCAGCCCATGTTGATTCTTTACATGTGAAAGTGTTCGACCCAAATCAAATTGAGTATAGTTGTTATCTTGTCGGAAAAAGATACATTTGGATTATCTTACGAGATCACACGAAGTTAATCAAAATTGTTCAGTTTGCATTAAGTCTACAGGTCACACGGTTTGGAGTTTTTAAGTGTTTAAAGGTTCATCAGGTTGTTTGGAAAGTTCGTCATTTTGTATGTAAAAGGGTCAGGTCATTCGAATTTGATCCGGGTCATAGCAGTTTGCACGTTTTGACATCAAACTCAATTCACATCAAATTCAGTCCGCACAGTGTGTCAACTTTTAGTCCGCACAAAATTCTCACCAGTTCGAGTATCAGACTTATTCTGTTAATTGATAAGTCTTTAAACTGATCATTTGTTTGTGTAAACAGGTATTTTTACAAGGTGTTACAACTCATTTGAAAATCCGAATCATGGACAACGATTTTTACAACGCATTTGCTACTCCGACTACTCCGGTTTCTATTGCTCAGAATATGAACTTGGAAAATGAAACCGGGACATCACAGAAACCGCCTAAACTCATGGATATTGATGATTACAACGCATGGTCTGAACGGTTTGGAAATTGGGTTGAGGCGTATCATTTGGATGCTTGGGAACACACTGAAGTACCTTATGTTAAACCCACAACAAATGGTGTGCAGCAAACAATTAGAGAAATGAGTACGGAAGATAAAAAGAAATATCGAGATGAGAAACTAATGGTGAGTCTGCTTCAGCAAGCGATAAAAGAAGATATCTTAATACTGCTTCAACATGATGGAACTGCTTATTCAATTTGGACAGAATTGGAAGCAAAATTTGTTGGAAGTGATGATATGCTCAAAAACAAAATGTCTCTCATGAAGAAAGAATTCGATTTGTTCCGTGGTTTGAAATCTGAAAACACCAAGCAAATAATTGATAGATATTGTAACTTGGTGAGAAATATGAAAAAACTTGGAATTAAGAAAGATACTGATGAATTGATTGAAAAACTTGCAGATGCATTACCATATGAAACTTGGGGAACGTTTCTGATGATGCTGAGATCCAACAGAAAAGATTATAAAAATATGACACTGGGAGATTTCATCAAACACCTGGAAGCTCAAGAGATGGAGCAAAGAAAGATTGCCAGGATGAAGAACTACGATGGAGAACAAGATATCAGCCTGTATTACAAAGGTGGTGTCAACGAAAAGTCAAATTTTTCTCCAAAAGTCGAAACTGCTTACAGTGCGAAAGATTCTGAAAAGAAATCATCCCTGGGATCAAGTAGCACAAGATTTTCATCATTTGATCCAAACATTTCAGCAACAAAGAATGGAAGAAAACTTCAATGCAATATTGTTCTAAGTCTTGAAAATGATCAAGATTATACTGAAGAGGTTGCTAAAAATCAAATGTCTTTGTTGGGAATGATTTTAGAATCATATAGTAGTTTTGTGGCCGGAAAGATCGGTAATCCAATGCTCACGAAAGAGGATTACGATCAAATCAATGCTGAGGAAATGGAATTGATGGATATTAAATGGTGCATGGCCAGCGTATTGAGAAGAGCCGAAAAGTTTAAACAAATTACAGGCCGAGATGATTTTCGTGAGGCTCATGTTTCAACTTTAGGCTTTGATAAATCTAAAGTTACATGTTTTCGTTGCAGGGAAAAGGGGCATTTCAAGAGGGAGTGCAAAAATCGTGAAGCTACTGGAGCTCAGAATCCTTTTGGAAACAACGATTATCACAAAAAGGCGATTTATCATCAAGTCACACCACCAGCATTGAATCAGGCACAAACTGCACACGGAAGGGATGTGATTGAAGGATCAAAAAGAGCATGTCTAGTCAATCAGGGCAAGTATGATAATTTTACCTGGGATAAATATCTTCCAACAAACAACAAAGTGTGTTTGGCAGAACAAGATGATGAAAAGTTGGCTGAAGGTTTCAGTTGGAACGATTTTTGCTCAGATCAAGAACTTATGGCCAAAGATGCTAAAGCTTTCATTGCAAATGCCTATGATTTGAAATGTGCCGAAAGATGCAGAAAAGTAATGGAAGCTGCCGAAGCAAGACGGAGAAAGCTTGAAGAAGAGAGATTAAAAGCTGAGGCAGAAGCTGAGAAAAAGAGAAGAGCTGAATTTTTATGATCAAACAGAACAGTCAAAGCGGTTCCTGAATTTGAAGTCAAAGTTGATGCAGAACCTGTTAAAGTTCCTGAAAAGTGCATGAACTGTGATTCTTTAATCAAGCAGAATAATGAGTTGTTGCATAATATAAACAGATTGAAAGAATCCTATGATACAATGAACAGAGAAATCAACAAGTATACTTATTCAAATGGTGAACAAGTTGTGGCAATGAATACACTAAAGAGAGCTTACCTGAGACAACTTGATGATGTCAACTTTCACATAAAGAAATGTGCTGATCTAGAGTTGAAGTAAGCAACACAAAAGATAGAAACTGAAAGAGTCAACAAGTTATTAGAAAGTTATTCATGTTCTACTTTTGTTGTTGACAGGATTTATCCGGTTGTGGAGAATTTGAAGACGTTTGAAGAAATGAAGACGTTCGAAGATAAGAAATCTGTGACAAAAGATGAAGTGAAGATTTCTGGTAAGAAACCAAGTGTGGTTTACAATAAATGTCCGCCCCCGGTCGAAAATGGATATTTATCTCGAAATCCAAATTCCGAAAGAGTCGATAAGGCAATAAACTTACAATGGGAGTCTGGGTCGTCGGATAACTTGCCAGAAAATATTGATGTCACGTACACGTCATCCGACACTGATCATGAGTCAAAGTTGATAAAAAGTGTGGTCGATCAGGTGTTAGATAAAGATGACTATGAGGAGTCAAAACCGGAGTCCAAATCCAAGTCAAAGTCTGAGTCCGATACGTCAAAGTCAACATTCAAAAAGGACAAACGGGTTTATGATAAGAAATTTTTGCTTTCAAAATCTAATTTGAATGATGAATCAGTTAAAGTAGCATATACTTTGAAAGATTCTGACAAATTATATTCTGATGAAGCTTTTCCAATAAGAAGTGTAAGACTTGAAATGATTCAAAAGGTTTTCAAAATTACAGAAATTAATATTTCTGAAATAAAAGATTTAAATCTTATCGGAAAACCTAAACAATACACTTCAAGAGATCAACAAAGATTTAACAAGAAAATGGGTTACAATTGTGGTTATAGTTTCCAAAAGAAACCAAACCATAATTGTAATTTCAAAAAGAAAGGATTAGGATTTAATCAACCGAAAAATCATAAAAATGAAAAATTTTCTAAACAAAAAACTGTGTTTGTTTCAGGAAAATCTTTAGAAGCTGAGAAAGAGCAAGCATTCAGAAAACAGACGAATCAGGAATTCCTTGCCAAGAAGCAAGAAGAACTGAAGAAGAATGCTGTTCCAAAGAAGATTGAAAAGAGAATATGTTTTCAGTGTAAAACTGTTGGTCATGTTGCTAGGGACTGTCCGAAGACATTCAAACCAAAACAGGAGGTCTCTGGTAAAATGAAAGAAAAAGTTGTTGAGAAAACTGAACTAACAACCAAAACATTTACAGGCTTTGAAAATTCAATCTTTGAAATTGGTGAATGTTCAAAGAATGTGGCTAAAAGAAAAGAAAATCTGATAAATCAAAAATGGGTTGTTAACGGTTCAGGAAACAGTTCTGGTGATGAATCTGATTCCATAAAATCAGAGGAGCCAAAAGTTGTTAAAGAAAAGGTTGAAAAATCAGTTCCGAATGTGGATGATGTGAATTTTCCACCTTTGCGAGCTGAAAATTTTAAAAGGAAAGTTGGAAAAGTTGAAATTTCAAATCAATTTTATTCTGATAAGAAGAAATTTGATGTTGATAAGGCTTTCAATGGAACTGTGAAACACATTTTTGGCAAAATGGTAAATGGTAACGCCAAAAGTGTCAAAGAATTTTATGCTTCTAAAAGACGTGTTCACAGGTTCGCTGAAAGAAAAGATGAAGAAGAGGTTGTTTCACCCAAGGAAGGTCACGCTTGGGTGGATATATTTTTCAAAGAGTAAAAACCTGACTTGCCGGAGATCCCAAGTTGGTAATCGTGGATCATGAATCGGCATCATTTTTATCATGTTTGTAGAATGTGTTTTTGAAATACAGGACTTGCCGGAACTCCCAGGTTGGTAAGTGAGGAGTAGGAATCGGCACCTTGAGAATTCAACCAACAGATGATGATTGGTTGAAAATGTTTGATTGGATTGATCTTACAAGTGGTAAATCAGGGACATTAAGTTGTATCTGATTTCCTACAAGTGGTTGAAACACAATGTGATGAACCAAACCCCTAACCTACTAATGGTTTTACAAAATCAACAAAACTTATTTTCCGGAAAAACCATTTGATTAAAACAAACTTAAGTGTTTTGAAATCAATGGGAAAATAGTTTGTTGTGAGGGGGAGTTCTGATTGTTTATGCCAAGTGGATGGCGAATTGAAATGATTCGATATCAGTTGTCACGTTGTTGTACAGTTTGTTTTCAAATTTCCTAAAATGTTTTTGCATTTTAGGGGGAGAAATTTTTTCAGAAAATCCAAAAACATTTGAAAATTTGAAAAAGCCAAAAACATGATAAAATGAAAAATGAGTTTTTGTTGCATAAAAGAGGAAATGATAGTACATCAGTGGACTATCACAACATGCTAAAGAATTGGAAAGTTAAAAAGTGATAAACGGTCTCACTGATGATGTGCCAGTAGGTTTTTGCACATTTAGTAGATTGTGACGAGATATAAACCTAAATTTCAAACTTGCTTATATCGTGGGGAAACATCTCTCGGATATATGGGTAACCCCCGATATCTCGTTTGAAAGATTCCTTTTTCTGATATACTAGGTCTTTATACTCGGTGATATCTGGGGTATTATTCCTGTACTTCTGCTGAATGGAAGTTCTGACCTAGTCCTCGAATAATACATTCCGCAATGCTTGAAACATAGCATCACCCTCAGCATATATGATAAGACAATAAAATTGCTTAGCAATGCTGTTGTAAAAAAGATCCTCTAAAGGGGACACACCCAAAAGTTGAGTCATGATCTCTCTGCTGAACGGTAGTTCTGACCTGAGCTCTCATGATTCTTCATAATTTATTAACCCCTACAGATATCATTTGTGTCATAATTACCTGTAAGACTGAATATTGGGATCTGGATACGGGAGTATATTCTGAGGTGGGCCATGCGATTGAGTTTAAGTTCTTAAGACATTAATCTCGTATCTCGAAACAATTGAACTTTGTGTGAGAATTTAAGTGGACCAGTATACTGACAATCTAAGTGAATCGTTTAAAGCTTAAAATGAAATGAAGCTTAACGGTGTTGGTGATTTGTCTCATAAACTGATATGATCCTCTTGCACGAACTCACAAAAATATTGTTTGTATATATTTCATTTCTGCATTTTCTTGTTTCTTCAACTGGTGTTAGTTATTTTCTTTCAGAAAATCCAAAAAGATTTTCAGTGTGTTTTAGCATAAATTTTGAAAAATCCAAAAAGATTTTCGACAACTGATTTTGGAAAGCTGATTTTCAAAATTCCGAGTGCTAAACATGATGAACAAATGGTTTGGGTGAAAGTGTTTGAAGATTGATGAAATGAAATGAGAAAATGTTTTGCAATAAAAAAAACGTTATTCCTGCAAGTGGTAAATTAGATTTGAAAATCTTATCCACAAATGGTTATCCGGAAATTTATTTTTGGGTAGAGTTTTTGCAGGTTGGCCAGGTTTCGATCCAGAGCAGGATGAAAGCCAGGTTATGATCTTGTGAATTCCAGACTACTATCCCAGCAGATTGAGAGGGGGAGTCTGAAGACACCATGTCAACAGTTGAGAGAGAGGAGTTTGTTGATGATGAAGATAGAGAATGAGGATTCTTGCAATGACAAATACTTCAGAGGAAGATCGAAGATTGATAAAGACTGAAGATGCAAAGACTCGACACTTAAGACTCGTCAACATCTGAGGGGGAGTCTGTTGGTGCATTCATCTATCGTCTTCGTCTTGTGTCAAGTCTCAGTCTCGTTGGGGATATGAAAGAGGATGATGTCACCATCTTTGATGATGACATCATAATGGTGATGTCATCATTACATCACCTCATATGAGACAAAATAGATTGCATGCAAATTAGAATGATTTCGTTCTTGTGTCCTTGAACTGATTTAGCTTATGTGTCATAGTAGTGATTTCGCTCTTGTGTCATGTGCTAGTTTCGCTCATGTGTCAAAGTGTGAGGTTCGCTTTTATGGTCATGTACATAAAAGCGAAACCTGTTGGCTTATATATAGGGATGTAAGAGCGAAACCTCAGTAATAGTTCTAGGTGTTGTCTTCCGGCAAGCCACGAAGTGCTGCCGAAGTGCTGTAAGAGTCTGTAATCGTTTCAGTGATCAATACAACAGCAATTAATAGTGAATCCGGCTGAAATAGCACCAAATCATTAGTTTCCGCCTCTTGATTTGGATAGGAATTCTTCTGATCAACTCAAACAGGTCCGAATACGATCCTACAAAATTCAAATCATGCATGAAAAGGGCATTTTGGTCATTTTACTAAGTCATATATATTACCTATCATACAACTAACTAAACAAAGTGACCATAAGGTATAACCTCAGAAAGTTATTCCCTATTCAACTATGGTCACAAAATATGTTTGGTCAGATTCTAACGATCGACCAAATGTGTCGGGTTCGGAAGTCTAAGCGGTTTTCAAGACCGCTTGACTTATGACCCTATACAAGCACTATACTAAAAGTGACGAGTTAAACATGTTAAAACATGTTTAACAAGTTAGAAAGCAGGTTTGATATCAAAACAAAGTGTTTTGATACCCGAAAATAGCTTAGTTGCAAAATACGCATTAATACGTATTTTGACCGAAACTATGACTCATCACTATGCCTAATCAACGTGGTAATCAGTAGGCATAGTCACAAGGGACTATAACCATCGTGATCACGCTCACGTTGCAAAGTTCAAACGAACTTTGTGTTGACCAATTCATGGTCAAAGCAGAAAGTCAAACACTGTTTGACTTTCACGCTTGAAAAGCATAAACAAGCATGAAATAAGCTTACAAAAGGTCCAAGCAAGGAAGAATTGATCCAAAACACTCAGGTATGAAGCCTTAGCTTCAACTTAGAGCAGATTTTGAATCAAATGTGAGGAATGAATGATGAACAAGGTGGGTATTTATAGAAAGTCATGACCCATCAAGATGATTACAAGTGTTTTTGAGTAATTCAAAGCTTAATCTAAGTCATACACTTGTGGCACATAGTTTAGGATACCATGGGAGCTCTAAAACAGGTCCATAGTATTGAAAAATTGCATAAAAGTCCCTCAAGAATCAATCTGCAGCTCAAAATTGGAGTTTCTGTCAAAATAGGGGCGTCACGTGCCGCGACGGCAACACCCCTTTGCTGTGGCACTACGCCACGGCCTACCTGAGCCATAAACTTTCAAAAATTGGCAAGAATGGTCCCTGCAGCATGTTTAAGCCATTTTTGACGCGTTTAAACCCCGTTAACCCATTTTCAAGTCTCTACAATGAAGTTAAAGCATAGGGAACATGAAATATGCTTGAAAAAATCTCGGATGTCGATTCGTTTGGTCCTACGGTTACGTTATTCGGTTATTTATGATGGAAGTCTTAACAGACGCGAAATCGATCCAAATTACGCTATGAGTGGTATTTTTTCATTCCAATCACTAAAATAAAATATTTTAATGATTACAAAAATTTTTGGATGTCCGGATATGTTCAGAACGTGAGATATGCGCGTAAATGCAAACTTATGCACTTTTGACGCTTTTAGTCCCTATTGATCAAATAAGCATATTTTCGCATAACGAACCCCTCAAAGCTTATTTCTAAGCTATGTAAAGGATATTTAGGGTATGTTTAGCTTATAATCAAGTTTCAGAATGTTCGTTACGATATGAATCAGTAGACTTTCGCAGTTTGATGCAAATAGTCCCTATAATCGAATAAACTTGTTTTTGACACACCAAAGCCGTCAAAACTTATTTCTAAGTTATATAAAGTTATTTAAGGTATGTTAGGCCTATGTCACTATTTTGGAGTGTTTTTCGCATTAAATTGATTACGTTTACGTATCAGTTCGCGTATAACTTTCCAGAAAGTGATTTAAAGTTTGAAATCGAACTAGAATCAAAATGTGAAATTGTCAAACGCAAATAAACAAACTTTGAGACCAAAACACATTGTTTCTTTGATAAAAGATATTGTCCTACATCGTGTGGTGTTTACAGAGTACAAGTGTCACATTCGCGCCCCGCGACTTAGGGTGTGTAGGGCCTAGCTATATCTAGTCAACAGTATAGGTTCGACACAACACCTAACACGTGGCAGCAGGGGGTGCGCCCTGGTCTTGAGCTGTCGCTCCCCGCGTAACCGAAGACAAAGTCTTTGCGGCCCGCGAGCGCCCTAATTTCTTGTTTTTATTTTATTTTTTATTATATAAAGGTATTTAAGACCGGTTTTCGTATACGGGGTGTATTTTAAAGCATATTGGGATGTTATAAATCTTTTAGGAGTGTCAGAAATATTTTTGGAGGGTTGTTATACCGTACAGCATTCGAAATGCCGTTTTAGGAACACCCTCCTCTGGGTCTTCCATCAGATGATGGTCCGATCTTAAGTCGATTTCCGAATATAAGCTTGACCCTTGCAGCGGGTTAAGTAGGTCGTCGATGCGGGGTAAAGGGTGACGGTTTCCAACTGTCGCCTTGCTGAGTTTATGGTAGTCGATACATGTATGAAAGGACTCGTCCTTCTTTTTCACAAATAGAGCTCGTGCTCCTAAAAGCAGGGAGTTAGACCAGTCAAACCCCTGTCCAGCAGTTCCTGAAGTTGATTAGGCAGTGCTTGCAACCTTCCTAGGGTAAGACGAAAAAGAATATGGGTAAGCAGGGCTATTCCCGACATGATACAAGTCTGAGGTTCCACCAGCCGATGTGGGAGTGATCCTGAAGGTTCTTCAGGTAGCACTACGGAAAAGATGAAATTACGAGTAACTGGTAAGTCTTCACTCTTCTTTTCCTCGGGCTGAGTATCGGTAATCAGTACTAGAATAGCAGGATAGGATAGCTGATTCATTTCTAGGTTTCCATAACCGAATGGACACTGTCAATTAGTGAATCTCCCCTAGAGAGGTACACATGGGACTTTCTCCATACTTAGAATTTCTGCTCGAGGCTTGGACATCCAGTCCATACCATCAACTACATCGAAGCTTCTAAATTAACAGGAAGAAGGTCAATGTCGAACACTTGACCTTAAAGATCAAGTTTGCACCCTAAGTGATCGTGTGAGACTTCAATTGACTTGCCGTCAGCCAATTCTACAATGCGTTTGGTCTCAAGAAGTATCGAGGTTGATTAAAACAGAGGCGAAGAGGTTAATCTCGAAACACATAGATCACCATGTTGTTATCATATCTAGCGTTTCCCACGCCAATCTTGAATGCTCTCCTACGAGTACCACCTCCATCGTCGTTGTCTTTGTTACGAGGATCTCCAACACTGCTATTGTTCTCGCAGTTGTTAACGTTGTACCTTAACAATGACCAATCCTTGTTGAAGTCACCCCCACCCTCCTATCGAAGGAACGATTACGAGTATCTTGTTGCTGACGTGGTCCAGAGCCCTGCGATCCTTCACTAAAAGGATCCACCGTTCTGCATTTCTTGACATATCCTAGGGTACTGCCCATGGCGCTAGCAATTACACACCCCATGCTCCGGTCGTTTGTCAGCATTCATATCCCGGTTGGTTTGTAAAAGTTGGCTCCCAGAGGTTGTTGACTAAGGTTAGAGACTCGATTGAAGTCAATCTACTGCTGTTCATTGTCAGTAATCAGGGCCGTCATAACACTAGGGTCGGTGATGTATCACGTTCAACTTCTTGTCCTTGGGTCTTGTGAGTCGGTTGAATAGTGCACGGTAAGTTACAGAATTGCAGGGTGATCATATTTCTGGATCGGAGATGTCAATTCGTTGAGTTCAGGTAAACAAGAAAGATGAGGAAGACACAGACCAAGCATTTAATGCTTCAATAACTAATTCAAAGATGTTCGCATTAACACCTAACATTCTCATACAGTTCTCTAGACGTTCAGATACGTGTTCAGGAAACCCTCCATATCATCGAGATTCGTAAGGATTCAGAGGGAAATGAAAAGATCACGCTCGAGTAGGAGGCAATCATCACTATGAGTCCTATAGATTTGTTGTGTTTCTCATTAGATCGAATAACGAAACAGAACCCCTTTTTCACTTGTTAAGCCTCACTGGGACTCACATGCACCCCACATTATTATTATGTGTGCACCCACAATAATATTGTGATTTGCATGCTCATCTCAGTTCCTCCTAACTCATGTCAAATCCTCATACTCAAATGTCAAACGGAGGTTGTCAAAATGACAAGATCACATAAATCTAAGGACTACGACATACTAACAACACATCATAATGTAAACAAGCAATTCGTGTAATTACGCTATAGTGATTAGTTTGTGTCCATATGCTACGTCATAAACAAGTGTACACTAATCATGTATTGTATACAACATGTGAAAAGACGAACCTCGCAATCTGGAGCTGAGTGTCATGGTCGTATTCACGTATGCAAAACTGTTCGGTTATAGTCTGGTTTTATAAAGACATTTTTAAAACCAAGTTCACTATAACCAGCAGCATTGATACCAATCTGTCACACCCCCAAAATACCACCCGCGGAAACCCCACTAGGCGTGTGACGTACCAGGATCCAGCCACCAATCACATTGAACTCATAATAATATTTCAAATAAAAACTTTCATTCATTAAAATAAAGTGTTACAAAATATTTATTAAACTCCACACGTTCAGCGGAAGCACAAATCATTAGTTATGTTTTTCATAATCCAAGTGTAGGAAAGCCATTAGATTTGTCTCGTGATTCCATGTATCTCGACCCATGACCACTCCAGCATCCCAGACAGCAAGTTCCAATGATATGTACCTATAGGCCTGCAAGCATGCAGAAAAGTGTATCAGCATAACGCTGTCGAGTTCACAGTTTTGTTTACCGAAAATCGTGTTATATGTTTTTCTGTCAAAAGTTTAGTTCAGTTCAAAAGCAATTCCAAAAACAATGTTGATAATAACTCGATACCATACAAGATGGCTTCAGTTTGTTTGCCCGTCCCCAATGCCCCTATCAAAGCATTGGTCATGATTTAAGGTAATTAGTTCACGCCCGTCCTCCCCGTTACGGGGTGAGGGTGCCAAACCTAATAGCGCTATCAACTAATAACCCTGTTGCCTCCCTAGCAATCATTTCGGTAGAAGATGGGACTTAAGGTGATAGGAGTGAGTGTGTTATCCAACATTCCGGTTTAACATTCCAGTTAAACCCATTACCCAATATTCCTCCTCGGAATATTTACCAGATGTCCCTCCCCGGGACGCATGCTTGAAAAAGAGCAGTGAACTCACCTTAGATTGCTCGGTATGTTACGTTACATTATCCGTTCCAAGTTGGTCAACCAAACCCTACCGTGGTTACCAAAGACAATCAGTTTATATGCACATAAATCACGTATTCCACATCCACATTACACAAATAGCGTACACATAACACATATACCACATGAGTCATATCAGTTTATCATGCCACGTAATAACCAATTATCATCACAAGATCACATTAGCAGCTATTTGGTTCTCATACAAGTTCATACTACAATCCATATTTCAATAAACACCAAGCAGTCTATTATTATTCATCATAGAAGTGTGCGATTGAGTTAAACTTGTGCGACTCGTGAACATGCAGGCCCAATAGTTGGGGTACGGCCCAATGAAGTGTGCGAGTGAGACTCAGTTGTGCGACTAGGCCTCAAGTGTGCGACTGGGATTCAATTGTGCAAGTGTGCGACGTGTTGTATTTGTGCGATTCATGACTGGCCAAGCCCACATCATCCCACAGCCCACATTAGTGTACGATCGGACAAAAGTGTGCGATCACAACTCTAGTGTGCAACATGATGTGAATGTGCGGCCAGAGTGTAGGTGTGCGATTATGTTGACCTTGCCGTGATACACGGATCTATCATAACTACCCATAATTTATTCCCATCAATCTGTTATTTCCATAACCAAGATTCACAATTCTTATTTTCCCCAAGTCCGATTAATCAGTTACGAGTTTAATTCCATTTATACAACTTTATTAATCGGTTACACAATCAACAACCTCCTATATTCATTGCTAACAACTCGTAACAATTAACATCTATCACCATCGATCAAACAGTTACAAGGGTTGGGATTCATGAATCCTAATCTAACATTTAGATTATGTCACAATCATCAGTTCCATATCATAGCACCCAAGATCAAGTTACTTATCATAATTCACATGGTCCCTAATCATTATCTAATGATTAGCATCATCTTTACCAGAATTACTTTACATATTCACATCAGATCAAAACAAGCTTTCTTTCAATGTAGGATCACCATCAGTGATCATGAAATCTACCCAAGCACATCATATCCCACCAAATCGTCTAACCCAAATATCATGTCTGAAATCATCAACAAACCATCAAAAAAACCCTATCATCTAACAACATTGATTATGTACATCAGCCATTAAATCAAACCATAAACCATAGAATTTCTAACAAAACTTAAATCATAATTAACACCTCATAATTTAAATCCTCAGTTAACGAGTTCGAACATAGACAATTAACAATCAACCAAGAATATACATCAAGACAGGGGTAGCTTTACTAACCGAGAGGGATCGTGTGCGAGAAAGCGTGTGCGAGAGAGGGTGTTAGGATGAGGAAAGAGCTTCGAGGGAGAAGGAGACGTCGTCGTCCAAGGTAGAGGGAGTTAGGGTTTGATGCCTTGTGAGGATCTCGAGAATATGGACATCGTGCACCTGATTGTGTGCGCTTGAGAGGAGCTGGGCCTTTGCAACCCACACAGCAAGGAATATGCGACCGATGAGGGTGTACAGCCCATAACACAGGTGCAGATAATCGCCACGAACGCATAACTACGAGATAACTTATGTTCGCTTAATCACGCATACGTACATGTAGAGCGTTGGAAACCCGAGTTGTCAAAGATAGAGGGCGTTATAATTAACTGCCTCGACGTATGGGTCGTAGGTAGGTTGTTGGTAGTTATAACCCGTAGAAGCTTGAGGCTCAAACGGGTTGTACCCAGTTGTACCTGGGTAAGCAGGAATTGGGTTTTCAAAACCCATTGGAGGCGACGGTGGTGCAAAGGTGGTCGGGGTAACGTCGATTTCTGGTGCAGTGTTTGAAGGCCCACCCATTTGTGGTTCCTCAGAAATGGGAGGGTAGTTGCTAGAAGTTCGTGGGGTGCCAATACGTATACCCCCTCGCACGGACATTCATGCGTTTCTCCTTCGCCTTGATGGTTCTGGTGATGGTGGAGGTTGTTCTGGTGCTGGTGGTGGCGGTGGCGTGACCGCTTGAAAGTACGAATCCTCAGAAGGAGTCCGCTGTGGTGGTGGTGAGTCGTGGTGAGAGGGAGTGTATGCAAACTTCCACTACCCAAACCACTCAGAATAATTATCGGGACGTCGATAGGGAGATCCCGCAAAGGAAGAACCACTAGAAATAGAAATGGGATGTGTGGGCATCCCAGACGGTGGCATCTCTAGATCTGGATCATCGTCCACATCCATGTCTTTCGGGAAATGGTCTTCTGGACCCAACAGGTTATGGCCTGCTGGTGCATTGATGTAGTCATCAGGGTTGAAATGACCCTGAGGGTAAGAGTGGTGAGAAGAAGAATGGTGGGAGGAGTGATGGGAATGGTGCGAATGCACCGACTGCTGCGAATGATGTGAGCCTTGGGGCTCGTCGGGCTGCTGCGGACCAAATGAATGGTGATAAGAGGGTGAAGTACTAAGTGAGACAGAACGTCTCGCGGGTTCAAAGGAGTTTCTCCAGTCATCATATGGGTCGGAGCTAAAGGACGCATAGGGAGTTCGCCGATGTGAAGGCCCTGCTTCGCTATGCCTTCCTCCCCTCATTGGTTCTTTTCCCCTTCCTCATCTTCCTCGTATTTTTTGCGGCATTTTTCGGTATGTAGACCTGTCAAAAACGAGGAAACAAACAAAATATATAAACCAAATAAGATTAAGATTAATCCTAGGTCATTGCCTAGACTCGGAAGTCTAAGGAATGTGCTACTGTGTCATTGAGATTAAACACAAAAAGGCTAGTGTTTAATTCACTCAATGTTGGCTCTGATACCAACTTATCACACCCCTATATTTTAACCACAAACCGGTGGGCCCGGTGGGGAGTATCGTGACGTAGTTGATATCATCAGAGTCAATTATACACAGTTTATAGCGTAGCGGAAGGCTTGGTAGAAATTACTATTACAAACCGAAGTTCAAAGTACGAAATAAAAGAATATATAGACGGTTCGAAAGAAAGGATCCACAGGCGGATCTAAAAATATAATACAAAACATGTTCAACAGACTTAAAGCATTACGGACTTGCAAGATCCTATATTTAACGCCCAGAAGCTTCCAGCCTAGTACGTGTAGTACCTGCTACTTAGTCTTTTGAAAATACGTCAGTTTTCACTGGTAAATACAATTAACCGACTCTTTTGAAAACATTTATGAACATTGGTTTAGAGGCACAAGGCACAAAAATTCTTTTATAACTTGGGACAATTATATAATAATCTTGTATACAGATTTACATGTTTGTCATACATTTAGGGCCCGGTATAGAAGCCGAGACATGATTAACCAACACACCACTAATATAAACCCACAAGGAGTTATCCCCAATAATGTGGGTATATCTTTTTACATAGGCAACTGTCAGGTGTATGCCTACACCCCGTGCTTAAGTCGTGGCCATTTGCAATTAAATGAGCCGAGGATATCCTGGACACGGTTGCATTAACCCCCAATGTTTATGTTATCAAACAAAACGGATTAAAACAGGTTATATAATTTATTAATCACAATCCGATTAAATGATTCCATACCTGACCAAGCGGTAATATTTTACCGTATCCCAAGCCCGTATAAGGGAAAATAAGTTAAAAGTATTTACCTGACCTTTTAAATGCAAGATCTATTTACTCAGTTGTATAATGCAATTAGACTCATGAAGGTTGCTTTTACCGGGGCTTCCTAATCTGGAACGAAGGTTTTATTAACGTATTAGATTACTAACGGGTCTTATTTAAGTCATAGACTTAGACCGGTTAGTTTAAAGGACGATTTACGGTACGAAACGCTAGATTAAGCGATGACCGGATTGGAATGTAATTTAAACCGGGCAAGTATGGAGACTTGTATTATATGGGTAAACTAAATACATTCTGGATTTTGAAGTTAAAATGATAAGGTTTAACCCGTTTCGGCTAATTTATGCAAACTAGTTACATAAACCGCACCAAACGCGTATAAGCATAAACGGGTAACCGGATGAGTCATGTACAATTTCCATAAGTTATTATGCTTAATATATGTTATGATATCAGTAGGATATCAACAAATATGCCCAAAAAGATTTTAAAACCAAATTAAGCCTCATAAGGGCATTTCGGTCATTTTATAATTTATAAAAGAGGTTTACATGCAAACTAAGGTTCTGGTCATAAACCTTCTGTAAAAATATTTAATTTATGTTACACTAACAGTAGGATATCATATATATGTGTGGTTTACCATTTATGGCCAAACTATGCACCGTAGGGGCATTTTGGTCATTTCACAAATAGTTTTAAGGACTTATTTGGGATTCTGAGTTCATGAGTTATACCTACTGTAAAAATATTAAAAATGGTTTATAAAATCAGTAGGTAATAAGTCTTGGGTGCTAAGTATGGTTTAAAACCATACTATGCACCTTAATGTCGTAAAAATCGATAAATGATGATTATTTCGATGTTTAGGAAATTCTGAGGTTATGACCAGCTTTGTATGGTCAAAATAATTTATTTATCATATCATATCAGCAACAAAAGGTTCTTGCATGTTATTCTTATTTAAAACCCAATTTATATGTGAAAAGGGCATAATCGTCATTTATTAATATAATACGAAACTCATGCATAAACTCAGTAAGTAATCTGACTTGGAATCCCAATTAGTCCTAAATATGATATCATAACAGTGAGTAATGAATTTTTATGTCAAACTTATGTTTAAACTTTATTTGCATGCAAAAGGGTATTTTAGTCCTTTTTAAAGCATGTTTTACAATTTATTGTATAATCTCAGTTTGTGACCAGAAGATAAATGTCATAATATGCTAAGTAACATTACTAATCAGAATGTAATTCATTTTCATGGTTGTTTATGTTAAAAATCTCATTTTTGACAAAAAGGGCATTTTAGACAACATTAAGCATAATAACGAAATCAAGTAAATAAACTCAGATTACTAAGTGACCAAGTAATATAACCTCAGAGGGTTATACTACTACATAATATGGTCACAAAGGAACCTTAATCCATAATAAAACTAAGCTAATTCGGGTCAGAACTGAAAGTCAAAGCAAAAGTCAAGCTTTTGCGACTTTCGGTTGCGAACCGAGCCTAATCTTAGAATTGTTGGGTTGAACATGTTTAGACATGTTCTAATAATGTTTACCAAGTTATTAAAGTGATAAAACATATTTTATAACCTCTACATTATCAGATTTGAATTTATTTAAAAACTGACCCGTTTGACTTTTTATGCTCATTACTTTGACCCGACAATTAACTAAGTAAACGTGGTAATTAGGAGGTGCCCTTTTGAGGGATTAACACCTACCTAATTACGATCACGTAGCCATATTCGCCTCGAATAATGGCTAGACCGTTTAGGTCTAAACCGAAAGTCAAAGCCGAATTGCGGCTACTTTAACTTTCGGCTTTTAAATGCATAAAAACCGAACTAAGGAGGCTAAGGACACTTACAAAGGGTCCTAGCTCGAAACTTGAACTATGGAGAGCTTCCTTTTGATCAGGAACTTAGAGAAACCAAGCTAGAGAGTAGAGAAGATGATTTTGAAGTGAGCAAGGAAGAATGAGGGCAATGGACCTATTTATAGTGCAAGATGAGGTCTTGTGTTGCAACCAGGTGTCCAGGAGTGTTGTGAGAGCTTAACAAGTGTCCATAGACGTGTCCCAAAATAGCTAACAGCCCCTGGTAGCGATTCTGAATTGTTTTGGATTTTTGTGTGGCATGCAAGCAATTTTTCTGCCCAGTACCAGTCTTTACGGACCGTAAGCATATACCCCATACGGTCCGTAACCGCTTTTGAATTGTTTCACCCAGATACAGTCCTTACGGACCGTAAGCCTGGACCTTTTACGGTCCGTAAGCCATTGATCAGAAAACTAAAATTTTTAAACTTTACATATTTGGCCCCTTAACTTTTATATTCAATATCAATCATTCCCGAGAGCATGTTTTAACATTATAAAGCCCCGGGTTTGATTAAAGGTCACTCAGAGGCATAAATTAGCATGTTGTCACTTTTAGTCCCTTCGTATACATATTTTCATTGTTTAACATCTTTAACCTTTCAAAGTCAACTTATTGCCCGTCTAGGGTTTATGACACGTGTCTTCTTACTATTGGGTATAATTTTGCGAGGTGTTACATTGTAGAGTTATGGGTTTTAGCCTGATATGGTCTTTTATCGTGCGTAGTTACTTAGATGAGTAATAACGGGGTTTTTGGGGATAGGGGTGAGCAAATGGAAAAACCCGACCCTACCCGACCATTACCCGACCCGACCTGAGAACCGATCAAACATAAAATACAAAACCGATTCACTACCCTAAATATAGGGTCGGTTCCAATCCATAGGTCCAAGTCGGGTTTCACCATGAAAAGAACCGAGAACCGACCCGACCCGACCCGATTTTATATGAAAAATTGGAACCGATCTAAATACCTAGGTACTTGGGTTCAGGTCGGGTTGAGTATATTTTCGGTTCGGTTTTCGGTTATTTTCGGTCCGGAACTAGACTTGCTCACCCCTAGTACGGGACACCGTTATGTGTTGTTGTTTGTTGGAAGACGTGGCTTAATAGGAACGTGTGTGACAAGGTTCCTATAGATGTTTCATGCCTCGATGTCGATGTCGGTGTTTTGTAGGTTAGGCGTGATCAAATATATTACTAGCTGAGGGTAAATAAATATAAGTCATGTGGTAGGGGTCAAGTATGTTAGTACTTTGACATGTGCGTATGTGTGTGGTTAGTCGCGTCCTTATAGAGTAATGGGTTAGGATGGGCAATGTGTAGAGAAGTGCATGGTTAATCCACATTGATGTGATGTCAAAGGGGACAAGTAGCATCTTTGTGATGTTAAAGATGTAGGCAGTTGTCACCTTATGGTGACCATGAGTTTAAAGATATAGGCAGTCGTTGCCTTACGGGTGACGATGACTCTAATGATGTTGGCGAGTTGTTATCTTTATGGTCCCAATGAGTTCGGTAGTTGTTGCATGGACGATGAGTGATGATGTGAGTGGTGTTAACAAGTCCAATGGTTATTGTGTTGAGATAACAATGAGTCTAAATATGTAGGCAGTCGTTATCTTTGATGACGACGAGTCTAATGTCTTTGTGAGGTGACCGAATTACTTGTTAGGTTCCTACCGTGTGTGCTTTACGTGTTTGCGTTAGACGATGTGGTGGGTAACGTATATATAAGATGTCTAAATATGCACATGCAAGTTCACCCCGTCTTTTCTCTATATAAGTATAGCAATATGATTCTCATATTAAAGATAAAAAACACTCGTTATTATGGTCTATTTTTTTTAAAGTTATGTATAAAAAGTTATTGACGTTTAAAAAAGGCGGGGGAACTTGCATGTGCATTGCATGTGGTTTTGAATTTAAAAATGTTAAATTTACCTTTATACCCTTAATATAGAAAATTAATTATTTAATGGTAAACACTATTTATAATTTTGCCATTATAATATCAACCATTAGATTATAGATCAAAGGGTGTAGATTCCTTTCTACATTTCTCACAAAACACACGCTTTTTACAATAATTTTACCCTGTATGTATATAGTGGAAAGTTCAAATAAAAATATTTTTTTTGTAAGAAGAAAAAAGTATAAGTTTCAACCAATAAAAATGTTTCATTTTACATCATTTAATATTTGCATTTAATTTGAATATAAGGGTATATTTGTAAACTTACATATATCATTAATTTCTAGTCTTCCTTTTTAATAGCTTTTTTTTTTTTGAAAGCAAACTTCATTCAACCAACGAACAAGACGGGCATCTCCAAGCTAGAGATGACCCGTCAAAACAAAAGTTACATCACAGGAAAAGAAAATTTACTCCAATCCTTCCAAGCTACGTTACCCTTCCTACTTCTACTCCTATACCAAAGAAAACCCAAAGATTTTACATCCGAAACAATTTGAACCACTTCCGTATTAACCTGAGAATACCTTCTCATTCCTAGCTTTCCAAACTCGCCAACAAGCTAAGATAAGAACACCATATAGCGCCTCTTTCATAATATCCGAACCACCCAAATAATTAACTAGTTGAAGGATGTCAGTAACTGAGAACACAAAGAAAGGCGAGATCTTACACCAAGTCGAAATGCCCATCCAAACTCCACACGCCACGCGGCAAGCCGAAAATAAATGGTCCGAGGTCTCTTCCGCGTCACCACAAAGAGGACATAACCCATCTCCCACACAAATATTTCTCTTTCGAAGCGCACTCTGAGTAGGGATCCTATCCATGTTAGCCCTCCACATGAAGATATTACATTTATTAGGTAACCATTTACACCAAGAAAAACCAATACTATCGTCCGTCAATTCATTGCTTCTTAACCATTTCCTTGTCTCCTTAACCGAGAAGTCGACATTGTCCCCTTGGTTCCAAACCCAAGTGTCTTCTTTTTGTTGTAAACAAACGGCCGCAATCTTCCTATGAACCTCAATGAGGTTATTAACTTCAACAATTGAGGAAGGATATGTCTTCCATTCCCAAGCAATGATAGGACCATTACTTCCCATAAGAACCCTATCCGCTACCGAGCACCATTAAATTTGTAACTTAATTGCTAACTACATTAAATTTGTAACTTAATTTCAAAATATATATTTTTTCAAAAAATAAAAAAAAATAGTTTAGAGTATAGGACAAATTAGTAGGTGTGTAGGATAAATTACGAGTTGTGTAGGATAAATTTACGTACGTGTAGGATAATTTTCAAAATGTGTAGGATAACTTTTTATGTGTGTAGGCAATGAAAATTAGTGTAGGGAATAATAGTCTTTATAAGTAATTAATTACTTAAAGATTGTAATAAATGAGATGAAATAATAACTACTTGATATTTTACAATTGTACCCTTTGTTCTTTTTTTTCTCAATTAAATTTTCTTCTCAAATGAATCTCCCCCTATATATATATATATATATATGTATATATGTATATATATATGTATATATATATATATATATATGTATATAGGGGTAGGTTAACGTACAAATGTCCTTATCGTACAATACGTAGGCTACAATCTCAGCCGTCCGATCATCTTCCCGCACTGAATTCGCATGTTGTTTTTTTGTAACAATTTCGCATGTTGGTTTTTTAACATGCGATTTCATCAAAATTACCACATGCGAAATTGTTACAAAAAAACAACAGGCTATTTCATCAAAATTATCACATGCGATTTTATTTTATAACATGCGAATTCACTATATTGTACGTAATGTACGTTAAGGAATATTGTACAGTACTCTTCGCCTATGTATATATATTATTTGATGAAAATTAACTATGATTGATTATGTTGAGTCAAATATGTGATACTGCATTAAAATTTTACATGAAATTTGTGTTTTTTTAAACATAAATGTTTACATTAAATATGGTGCTTTAATGCATACGTTGAAAATGGTATAAATAGATTTTCATGTTTGGTAAAGAATTAAAATTTTGCATTAAAGCGTTTAAATTAGAATAATAACTTTTAGGCTTGAACAAAAAGTTAAGAAATTACTACTTAAAATGATGGATTTTGGCTTAAAAAACACCTTTATAATGTACTTTTCTTTTAAACTTTTTCTTGAAATGTTACGACCAAATTTATGGTTGCCTTGTTTTTTCAAGTTGCTACTAAATATGTTTCGGTCGCTAATTTGCAACAATTGCTAAAACCTAGTTTTATATTATTTATTATTAAAGACCATAGTGCTTGTAGTCTAGCGATATCATGATATGTAGTAAAGATGTTCTTCTTCAAGTTGTTGAGGGTTTGAGTCTCGTAGTAAACATTAGTATATCTTTTAAGAGTTTGTTTGTAGGATGTATTGTTACCCGCTCTAAAAAATATAATTTTTAATTACAAACACAAGTAATGATACAAGCAGGGTGGAAAAACTTAAATGCTCCTGCAAAAAATATATTAGAGAATTGTATTCTTCATATTACAAAAATCTAGTTACACTGTTTGCATATAAATAATAAATTGGCTTTGTTTTTCATTTTCATTCACATTCTTTTGAAACATGGCCTCCAAACTTATAATTGTTTTTCTATTGATCTTAACAGCCATCGTAACATCAAAGAAAACAAACATTCCCAGAAGGCATGCCATAAAAACAATTCGGGTATGGTGTTAACTCTTGTACATCGGTATTTTATGATAAATCGGTGATTAACAATGTTTATATAGGTTAAAGATGGAGACATAGTCGATTGTGTTGATATCTACAAACAACCTGCTTTCGATCACCCGCTTCTAGAAAATCATATTGTTCAGGTGTTTTTTCTATACTTTATCTGCTAATTTTGTTTTTGAATTCATATGCAAAAATAATTACAAGTGTGAGATGTTGAGCCAAATGATAACATGAGTAAGAATATCATGTATTACACGAGTTGAATAAATGTAATGTTATATATACTTATTAATAAAAAAACTTATGTCTTTAAAAAAACTCGTGTATTGCATCGGGTGGAAAAAACCGTTGTATTAAACAAGTTTGATAAAATATAATGTAATTTGTTAACAAATACAATCGTCAACATATGCTCTTAAAAATGAACTTTGACATGATAGTTATAAATTATGTCAACTTTACTTTTAAAACAACTTTTTACAACCGGGTATTGTTTTTTTTATGTAATTGATAAATGATAATTCAATTAAAGTGTACTTTAACATATTTAAGACTGTGGGGTATGGGGTGGGGGTTTGGGCGTGTGTTGGCTGAAAACGCCCAAGCCACCACCCCGGGTGGGCTTGGGTTTGGGCGTGGCCCCTTTGGCGTGGGATTCAGCACGGGCGTGGAGCGAGGCTACGAGACTGACTTGGCGGGATGTGTTTGGCCAAGAGCACTAGCCATGGCGGAACCTCATTATATGTGGCTTGGCCACGCCACCCCAGGCACGCCCCACCATACCCCTTTGAAATTGGGGTTTAGTCTTGGGTGCCCCATACTCCACGTGTCGTACCATGCCCCCAACTCATGTCCCACCATACCCCACGGTCTAAGTTGACTTAAATTACAGTTATAAATATATATTAAAATTTAAGATGTTAAACTTGGTTTTTTTTCTTACAACCTAATTTTTTTATTATGTGACGACGTATAATAACTATCTCTTATACAAATTTATTTTTTGAAATTGATAAGTAAAGTCAGAATTATAACTATTCATTATTAAATTCATATCAAATTCACTTGATTAATGATATAATAACTATACATAATTAAATTTAAATTAATTGTCTAAAGATATCTTTTTTAGTATCATTATTTAATAGAGACGAGAAAACATAACTTGATGAAGCCTATATTTATGCCATGTATCCTTTAGGATTTTTATTTATTAGTTATAATAATAACAAAATTATGTATATACACACATGTGTAGACAAACGTTCCAAACTTAAAACATATATGAAAAAATTAGTTTAATGGTTTTTATATACATAATTTACGTATATGTATGCAGGATACACAAATGTAAAAAAAATGTAAAAAAAAAAGCTATTAATAAAAGAAAGATTCTAAATTTATTCATTTAGTTCTCACAAATGGTTAGTGTCATCTAACTATTCTCACCCTATATGAAAATTTGTCATATACGTGTGAAATATCGATACAAGATCTCCTATAATAGGACGTTTTTGGAGGACACGTCATGGAGGCATCCGATGGAAAAGCAAACCATGGATGGCGTATTGTGTGGGTCCATCATTGGTTGTTTGTCGAGAAGTAATTAATAGGTCGGACACGGTAATATAGCAGCACATTTTGAATTTTAATAATTTTTTTTTTGTTTTTCATTCTCCTTGTATTTTTCAAAAAATCTAGTTGTATTTATTTTTAATAACTTTTATAATTATTGTACAATGTAAGAATCGTTTAAAGAGTTTTAATAAAAATAATAGAATTTAAATAAGATTTTAGAATTTGTTTAAAGAGTTTTAATAATAACTAGAATTTAAATATGATTTTAGAATTTAATAGTATGGAAACATCACCTATTTTTATAATTTCAATGGAAACATCACCTAGTTTTATAATTTCAAATTTCACCACATATGTCAAACTACTAACAAGGGGTGTGCAATAACCAAACCGTTAACCGAAAATAACCGAAAACCGATGAAACCGAACATAAATTAACCGAAACCACTTATTGGTTATTTTTTGTATCATCGGTTAACCCGAGTCAAACCGAACAATTTATATTTTCATATATTTCTAGCTTTTAATACCTTGATTTCATGCATTTCATGGTTTATACTTTCATCTAATGTATTTATACCCCCATTTCATTTATTTATATCTCTATTTCATGTATTTA
This sequence comes from Helianthus tuberosus, assembly GCA_030545235.1. NCBI lineage: Eukaryota > Viridiplantae > Streptophyta > Magnoliopsida > Asterales > Asteraceae > Helianthus > Helianthus tuberosus. Next base: position 88,808,856 of record CM060405.1, read on the forward strand.
TACCTTCATTTCATATATTTATACATTTATTTCATTTATTTATACATCCATTTCATGTATTTATACATCTATTTCTTGTATTTATACCTCAATTAAATGTATTTCAAGGAAAAAATTTGAGCCCTTGTTTGATTTGGTTATTAACCGAAATTAATCGAAACCGAATTGAAAACCGATAAATTAACCGAACCGATTAACCGATGGCTTCAGTTACAGTTGATGCTAATAATCTAACTGAACCATGCACACCCCTACTATTAACCCCCAAATTCTCTTTGTTTTAAATTTAGAAATTACTACAAATTCAACCAGTTTATTTCAACTTTTTACACATTCAACTTTCAACTCTTCTATCATTTCATTCAATCTTCACAAAAGCACCCAAAACTCACCAACGAACCAAACCCCATTTTGAGGCTTCAAATATGCCACAATCCCAAAGTGAGACATGTTCAGGAGATGCTAGCCCACAATATTCATCATACTTGTCTTTCCATGGCCAACCATATCCAGGCTTTCCAATAAAACAAATCTAGAATACACTACAAAAATTTGTCTAAAAAGTTATTTTGGATAACAAAATTTCCTAAAACGTATGGTTTGAATTGATATTCCTCAAAAGGTTTATTTCATATATAAATTTTCATAGATATTTGAATGAAAGTACATATGTTGTTCTATGCAATCTGATGCTATGTTTATAGAACATTGACGACTGATATTATTCATTCATATAAATACATATGTGTTTCAGATGAAGTCTAGTCATCTTGATCAAATGAAGTATACATCTAAGACACTTCAAAACTCTAGTTCTTCCAAGGCACCATCACAACCATGGCTGCAGTATGGATGGTGTCCAAACGGAACAATCCCAATTCGTAGATGCTCAAATAATCATCAAACTAATAGCTATCCCAGGAAGTTCGTTCATACTAAATTTCACTCGGTATCCCACTGCTTCTGATCACCAATCTCATATATACATGTATGTATATATATATATATGTTTTCTAACTTAAATCTATAGTTTGCAGTGGCTTTAACGGCAGGATACAATTACTCAGGAGCTAGAGCCAACATTAAAGTATGGAACCCCTACGTTGACGGGCTTAATGATACTGAATTTAGGTTTCATCCAGATTATAGTAGTTCTCAAGTTATGCTTAGGGCATGTCCTGTAGAAAACTACGACATCGTGAAAGAGACTGTGGAAGCTGGATGGATGGCAAGTTTTACTTTCGTTACTGCTATGTACAAAACCTTTTTCAAAGTGGTGTTATTTGGGTATGTTATTTCACATCCGGGTCAATTTTTTATTCTGTTTCACATCTGGAGTCTTTGGAATTTTTTTTTTTACAAAAGCAGTGCCTACGATTGAGACTACACTCCAGACTTAGCTCGGAGATACCAAATGTGAAACAAGTGTATATACCAAATATGAAAGAACATATATAAATGACGCCGGTTTTGAAAAAAAAATCACATTTTAATACTTGATATGATTATGTTTCATACACACTATATTTGATGTTTTCAGGTCAGCCCCTTGGTTTACAAGGATTTTAAAACCCGCTTATTTGTTTACTGGAAGGTAAGTTATTAATGTAATATGACTTATGTACATGATAATGCCACAAATTTAATTAGATCTCACAGTTTCAAAAATCTTATGCAAGCTTTATGTATGTATATCCTTTTATAAAAGTGCATAGTCCATGAAAAATTAAACATATTTTTCCCTATATAATTTTGCAAATTACTTTTGTGAGTATAGATTACTATTCGATTTTTTACATGTTTCTTAATTAGCATATGGTACAATTCTTGCAACTAAAGTCCATTATTCTTTTACTTCATTGTTTATTCTCTTAGTATTTGGTATCCCTTTTTCTTTTAATTTAGTATTTGTATCTTTGAGTCTCCAACAAATATAAAAACATTTTGTTAAATTATTAGTGTGTTGTTGGTGGTGAAATCAACTATGATCCATTCTTGAGGATAATTTAAAAGATAAATATAAGCAATGTATCAAGGTATAACAAATATACTTGACTTCAATTGTTCAGTTTAATCTTTATTAACGCAGCTTTAATGGCAAGTTGGTACTTCGTGGTTACATTAAAACATTGAAATGGGTTCAACACAGATAGAAACCTGTGTTCGGAGGTGGAATACATGGATGTGTTGATTTTTTTAGTAAACACAGTAACGTAACGTGCGTGCGTGGTTTAATGTATTTACGTCTATTTTCGTTGGACTCAACGATCCCGTCGCAACATGCGGGTCCGTAATACTAGTTTGTTGTATAACAGAACAGCTTCATCAAGTTTAACAACTCCACACGTTACAGGCTGATAATGGCTCAAGCTGCTTCGATCTCATTTGTCCCGGGTTCGTTCAGACATCCAGCGAGGTCCTTCTTGGTGGTGATATCGGCACGTATAACTATGGATCTGAAATTGAATTTCAAATATCAAAGGTTAGTACAAATTGACTCGTTCTAACGCCGCTTGAAGTTTGTTTCTCTAAAAAACTATCTGAATAATTGCAATGGAAGGGAACCATCAATGTATACTAGAAGGAAACCCTAAAGAAACTTGAAGTAACTATCCAAGATTTTTAATGTGGTTTTGCATGTAGGATCCAGATACAAATAACTGGTGGTTTTTATACAACTCGGAGGAAGTTGGGTACTGGCCAAGCGACATTTTTCAGTCAATGAAATATGAAGCAAACATGGTCCAGTGGGGAGGTGAAGTCTTTAGCCCATATGTGGGAACCCATCCGCACACAGAAACCGCCATGGGCAATGGAAAGTTTTCCGATCGCTTATATAGACAATCGGGAACGATGACAGGGCTGTTAATAGAAGAAAATTCATCTCCACTAAAGCGACCAGAATCGTATACAATTAGTTCTAATGAGTGGAACTGCTACGACGCAGATCTAATAGATGAAAAAGTCCCTGAACCCGTCTTCCTTTATGGAGGTCCGGGGAGCCACTTTAATCCAAACTGCTAACTAATGGCGGTTATAAGTTGAAGATGCACTTATCAAATTGCTACAATCATGATTATATTTGCCTTTTATCAAAGACTGGTGTGCTAGTGTGTATGAGCTTTAGCTAATATAATTTAATAAACACATGAACAAGACTTCCCTTATGCCTGTTTTATTTGCGCATATGAAGTTTAGACAAATCTAATGTTGCCCAGAATGATCTTTGATCTCTAGAACGTGAATGATAAACTAAACTTTCATATAACTTGAATTTGAATACAATGGAATGTCTTTACAAATGAAATCTAAAGCCTATTTATACTAAACTAAAAGGTGTGATTCAATAGACGCGTCTCTTCACGAACGGGTGTGTCCTTGATCTTGTGGATGTGATCAAACATGAAGTGGCATGTCCCTTTCTTTTCTTTTGAAGCTGTCGATCGAATAGGTGCTGTGACAACTGTCAATATTTCAGGTATCCGTACAATTATTAAATGATGATTAGTGCTTAATGACTATGCTAAATTACAATTTATTTACTTGAATTGCTTCTGATTACTACCATATACATACATGTGCATCATATATTGCTTAAAGTCATGTCATTATTGCATGAGAACTTTATTGACTCAAAAGATGCACGAAACACAGTAAGCACAGTTATCCGGCAAATCAGAAAAATGCTGACAGAGTTCAGTAGATAGACAGGCATTGTATTGAGACTCAGAAAGAGCCAGAAACCAAGTCTTACACTAGTATAGTGTGTAGAAAAGTAAGGATCATAAAACTGCCTTCCTAAAGATAGTTTAAGTGCCGGAAAGTGCCTAAAACTCACAAAAACTGCAAAATTCTGCAAAATTCAGCAAAATACAACATTTAAACAATCTACTATCATGCAGAAATATGATTAAATGGTCCTGAATGCTTTCCTAAGTGTCGGGAATCAAAAGTGTCACAAAAGGGTACATAAAGCACACTAAACTGCAAGTTTAGCACCTTAACGAACCGGTAACCAACCGAACAACCGGACACTACCCGAAACATCAAATTTACACTAGAAGCACTGTTTCAACATTACCAAGCTAGTTATGGTCCCTGAACATCATAACACACTATATAACATACTAGTAACTAAACACCCTAACTAAACACTTGAATTTGGACCATAAGCCTAACTTACCATTACCACCTAAGCCTAGACCCCCCCCCCCCCCACCTAGTTCATGGCCCATGATGTGGGTCCCACCAAGGAATTTATTTGAATTATTAAATGGATCTTGCCTTTACTTTTAGAACATAAAATCTATGAAAGATCATGTGCTAGGAGTTTATAAATTAAACCTTTAGTTCCATACTTCATTTCTACACAACATGACCAACATCATCTTTCTTCCTCTCATCCTCCATGCTCACGGCCAAGAACACCCTCATACATCCATCATTTTTCATTCAAGTTCCATCCATTCTACATACAAATAAGGGTGTAAGAAGGTGTATTAGGAAGCTTGGAGCTTTCGGAAGCTAAAGGACCTTCACCGTTTGCTTTTATCCACTTCATCTATCCTCTAGATCATCCCTAGCCTTGTGCTAGTGGTAAGAACACTAATCTTTCTATTTTACATCTATTTCAAGTGGTTAAAAGATGATACATGATGTAAAGTTTAAAGAACACTAAGAATCATGAGAAGTAAACTTGAACATAAGCTTAAAATTATAAGAAATCATGAAGAAATCATGTTATTTATGTGTTGTTATACTTGATGATTGTAGTTTGCTTGTGTAAATGATATAGATCATCATATGATCTTGCTAGATCATGATTAAAAACATGATTTAGCAAGATGAGAGGATGATTATGTTAAGAAATCAATATATCATCCTCATGTAAATCATGAACTTAAAGTATAAATCGTTTTTCTTGTAAAATGATGATCAAAGTAAGTTGTGATACTTGTAGATCTAGAAATTTTATGAATGATTTCTAAAGAAACCGAGTTAAAAATATAAGTTTTGTTAAAACTTGGTTCTTACATAAACAAACACTATTTTTGGTGGTTAAACAAGTGTAGAAACACTTGTGTAACAAGAAAATTTCATAAAGTAACATTTTTGTAAAACATGATTACAAGTTGTAAACATCTAAATTCTTCAAGAATGATGTTTTTAAGTAAACAACCACACTTTAAAGGGGTAACTAAACTCACTAAACACACTTCCAAGTTACTACAAATTTTCATAAACTTTCAAGTTCATGAAGTAGTAGAATATGCATGATTTTGGCAACATTGGTAAGTAAAGGTTGTTTAGTGTTGATTGTGGATTGCTTGTGATGATTTTTACAAAAGAAAATGATATGTTTGAAAGCATGGAAACCTCCATTTTTAGGGGAAACTATAGCAAAATTTTCTAAAAATATTAACACTTAGAAAAATATTTAAAACAAATATTTACGAGTGTATTTTAACCATGAGTTTTCTATATAAACCTTGCCATAATTTTTGTTACAAAAATATAAGTGTTGGAGGTTGGTTTTTATAAATACAAGTGGCTAAATATATATTTAGAATATATATATACAATGAAGACACACATGTGTGATTATTTGTATACTTTGTGTAATAGTTATATTATTTTAAGACTTGAAATAATATAACACATCAAAATACCAAGGATTACCATCCAAAATATTACCAAAATCCCAAGGAATAAGTATATAAGTTACACACAAAATGTTGACGAAACCGAACAAGAAATGTAACTTACAAAATATTCCGGAAAACATATTCACAAGTATATTTTGGTAAATAATATTTTGGACACCAAGGAAATGAAAATATGATTTTTACAATTACTACAAGAATGTGTCATATTTTTGACAAAGGAAAAATATATTACTTTTGGCAAGAATGAATATATATTTTTCTTGTAATTATTAGAAGATGTATTATTTTTGGGAGAAAATATACATTTCTTAAACAAACATGGAATACAATATTTTTGGGTGAAGGATACATTTTCTCAAAATAAATATGAAATATATCATTTTTGGATAAAGGATGAGTTTATATATATTTTCAAAGTTAGGCATGAAAATATATTATTTTTGAAACTTATGAGAAATACGAACATTTTTGCCAACAGAAAAAATTATAAATAATTCTTCTGAGTACTATTTATTACGATATGTATTTTAGAAATATATATTGGTGAACTTTTATTAAAGATAATATTCCGGAAAAATTAATACGAAATTAAGTATAAGAATACTTAATGAATGCAATAAAGATACGTATTTTCGTACGTATAAATACACTCCGGAATACGACACCATTACATGGCAAAAATATACCAGAATGGAAATACGAATACAAATACTCCCATCCTTGGGAAGGACATACATGTACAAATACAAAAGTGTAATAAGTTAAAAGTATATTATTTTAACTATTATTCCAAAATTTAACAAATATAATTTAAGTTAAAATATTTATTATTTTAACAAATAATTATATATTTGGAATAACATTGATGACACAAAGAAACGTAACTCAAAGACACTAACTAATACTAAATCAAGGCACGACCCGATCGTCTAATGGACCGTAGTACGCATGTAGGTAGTCATGCGTTCTAGAAGGAGCTTTGAGTTACATTGGATACAAGGAACGCAAAACGGTGAGTTCATGTCCCCATTTTCTTTAAACTGTTTTGTTTATTAACTTCGGGGGTGAAGTACATGTTACAAAATGATTACATACAATTACAAGTGGTATGGTTAGCTTTAGAAAGTACAGTAGATCATGTGAATGGGTAGGCGCACTCCTAAGGCCATTAATCCTCGTAGTAGGACCGAGGGACATGAGTGATAGATCTATTTGGGTATAGCAAGCCCCATCCATGAGTCCGTCGAGTGGACCATGTGGTGACTATGTCTTACTGCCGGAAGCCCGGTACAAATCTGCTAGGTTTGAGTCTTCCAGCACCATGTCACGTATATTAATGTATTAGCTACACATTAATTGATCTGTTTCCTTGTTGCTTTCATACCGGATTTCAAGTACATACAAACATACTTACAAAGGTTTCAAAGGTTTATCCACAAACATACACATGAACTCGCTCAACTTTTGTTGATGTTTTCAAACTACATGTATTTCAGGAAACTAAGTATGGATCTGGCGGGCGTTAAAGTTTCAAGTGTTGTCTGGAATAAAAGATGTCATCCGGTGTCGAATAGTTTAGAGTGTGTATCCTATCCGGGATAGGATACGTGTTTCGAAGCTTGGTTATCATTAGTGTCCTCGAAAAGTCTTTATGGAACTTAGAACCTGTTGGTGCTGTATTCTGAATACGAAGTCTGTGTTTTTGGGGTTAAATCAATGTTGTTGTAATGTTTCAAAACTTAATCAATGGATGAACATCTTGGATTTATCATATAGTTGTTTGTTATGGTTGAATGCAATGATATTAAGCAAGTCACACCAAATCACGCTTCCGCAAAAGTCAGGGTGTGACAGGTGCGACCCAAGGGACACATCTATTCCCTTAGGGGTGTCGGTTACAATTTTCTGATTTGACACCTTTGGTCACTAAACTTCATAACTACCTTCTAAACGACTTTATACTAATACATAATCAACCCTTGTAGTATGGATGTGAATGATTAGCAATTTCATTCACCCCCTAATCATGAACATCCTTTAGTTGTTGTAAATCTTGAACTCCGAGCAGTTCTAGCATTTTAGCAAACTTAAACCTTGCTAGTGCATTCTTTAGTATGTCGGCCCGTTGTAGTTCTGTTGTAGTTCTCCACTGATGTGTTCCACATTGATGTGTTCGTTCTCCATGCATTCCCTTATGCATGATAGCGTGTATCAATGTGTTTGCTTCTTCCATGAAAGCCTGGATTCTTCATGAGTACTATTGCAGAAACATTATATGCCCTTAGTGTTATCTTCTCTTCCTTCCGGTCTGTAACTTCACTTAACAATCTTTTAAGCCATAGTGCTTGGCATGCAGCTGCAGTGGCTGCCATGAATTTTGATTCACATGATGATAACGTGACTGTTTGTTGCTTCTGTGTGCACAAGGTTATAGGTGATTTTCCAAAGTAGAATACTAGACCAGTTGTACCTTTTCCTTGGTCTGTGTTAACTCCATAACTGCTATCACTATAACCTGTGATCTTACGTCCTCCTTGCTTCTTGTATATGATTCCATGTTCTTTAGTTCCTTTGTTATAATGTAGTACTTGCTTCACTACTTTCAAGTGATGCTCCTTTGGTTCTTGCATGAATCTACTAAGCAGACTGACTGGGTAACATAGATCTGGCCTTGTATGCAATAAGTACCTAAGAGAACCTATCAGGCTTTTGTAATGCATTGCATCTACTAGATCTCCTTCTTCAGTCTTATTTAACTGTGTTCCTGGATTCATAGGAATCTTTGTGTCGTTGCAGGTTAACATATCAGCGTCTTTAAGTATCTTGTTAATATAGCCTATCTGCTTGATGGCTATCTCACCCCCTGCTTGAATAACTTCTATACCGAGATAGTATGCTAGCAATCCTAGATCGCTCATTTCAAACTTGTTCTCCATCTGAGACTTGAAAATATCTATCTTCTTTCTTGATGTTCCAGTGACTATCAAATCATCAACGTAGAATCCCACTATTAGTGTAGAAGTCTTACTTGTCCTTGTATAGATTGCTTGCTCTAAAGTGCACTTCTTGAAGTTAAGTGACTTTAGGGTTTGATCTAACCTCGTATTCCAAGCACGTGGTGCTTGTCTCAATCCATACAGAGCCTTTGATAGTTTGTAGACTTTTCCTTCATCTCCTAGCTTTACAAATCCTTCCGGTTGTGAGACATAGACCTTCTCCTTGAGATCTCCGTGTAAGAATGTGGACTTAACATCTAAGTGATGTACCTCCCAACCTTGATATGCTGTTAAAGAAAACATTAGTCGAACTATCTCTATGCGTGCTACTGGTGGAAAGTCTTCAGCAAAATCTATCCTGTGTTGCTGAATGACGTGATGTCGAAGTATCACCCAAAAATAAACCAAATACACTAACTAGACAGTGGTAAATGGGTATCGAACACAGGGAGTTTGTGGAAAATGTGTTTACTAAGTAGCTTCTAAATTACAAATAATAAAAATAAAAATGCAGAAAATTAATCTTCAAGTTTGGTTTGATTTGTTTTTAAAACTAATTAAAACTAATTATCACTTAACAATATTGATTCAAAAATGAAAAGGAATGTTTCCCACGATTTCAGGTTTTCCATGAATGTCAAACAAAGTTTAATCTGGGATGAACTACATAGACATAGTTCGTGAATGTGTGTTTGAATGTGATAAAAGGGGACCAAGTACTTGGATTACAAGAACATTTGGCGCATGGTGTCGAATGTAAAAGTTTATAATGTCAAAAATCCGGAATTTACATGTGGTGTATAATGTCAAAAAACATTTGGCGCATGGTGTCGAATGTAAAAGTTTATTTTCAAATGTAGAATGTAAACCCACACGTAAATTTTTTTTACGTGCGGTGTAAAAAAACATTCACAAGTGTAAAAAGCCGAAATTTTTTTGGAAGGATGTAAAAAGCATTCACAAGTGTAAAAATCCGAAATTCTACGGTTAACAAAACCGACAAAAACTGAAATCTGTTAATTTTTAATTACAGTTTATTGAATATATGAAACTGCATAAACTGTAACAGGTATATGCAAATGTGTGTGAATGTATGCATGATTGTAAAAAGAGGGTCGCTACCCTTTTTATACAATATAACTACCTTGCTTTTAGAAGCAAAAGTATTGTGAAAACTTCCAAATTGTTGTAACCACGATCAACAAAATCCCCCTGCAAGAAGCACAAGAAACATCTAGAATGAATATAAAACTGAACAATTTAAACTAGAGCATAAACAATAAATGTGCAGAATTGTTTATAGGAATAGATTAAAAATTACCATAAAAATGTAATTTGTCTCTGGTACATGACCTCCAGTCTGAAAAAGCTTCATTAGATCATGAAACTGACCATGAATATCACCACAAACAGTAACTGGGCTATTGACTGGCTGAACATTTGACTCCTCGATCAAGATATCTTTTACCTGGAAGCAAAATAATTAATGTTAAAATTTAAAAAAAAATAATAATCTCAGTTTTTACGGGTTTCTTCGATTTACTTTTGCTATTTATGGCGTTTAATTAATGTCTACATGTAATATTAGGCAGCCTATGATAATTACAAGCAGGAATCCTCCAACCAACAAAAAAGTAAACCATCGCAAATCTTGATTTAAATGGTAGGTTATAAGTAATGCACACTAAAAATGAATTATTAGTTATGAAGCATTAAGCAACATCCCATGTACCAAACAGTTTCTAGCATTGAAATGCAAATGAACACTGACGTCTGGCTCACAAAAATTTGGGTTCTGATAAAATAAAACACACACAAAACAAACAAAGAAGTAAAGAACAAGAATTTACATGGTTCGGTAGGTGTGACCTACGTCCACAGGGGCAGCTAGGGTTTTATTTATTGAGTGATAACGTAGCCTACACCCCAACCCAACATGTTATTATTTACCTGAAGTCATATTGAAGCTTTACACATAGTTGTCAATAGCGGCTATAGCACGCTACGTATAGGTCATATGTGGCTATATAGTGTATAGCGATAAATTGGAACATTTTTTTTCTCATCTCCCCTGGTCGATACCTCAGGTTTGGTCTTATAACATGTGTCTTTTTGTATTTTCTTCATCTCCGCTGCTCGATAAAAGGTACTTTTTTGTTTATTTTATCGCTATCACCAAACATGAAATAGCGGGCACTATTTTGTCGCTATTTGCTATTGACAACTATGGCTCTACATCAAAGCATACCATAACCAATCTTATCATGTTACTTTACCATATAGTACTCACCAACCTATAAGTGTTCGAACTGAACATCATTCAAGTAACAAAAACTAAAAATTAAAGTAAATAGTCATTTTCTGTTACAAATCTTGAACTCAATAACAATATTTACACAAAATCAACATAGATCTTAATAAAGTATCTTGTCACAAACAACAAACAAAATTAGGGTTTCCATTTCACTCAACTCATACAAAAAATCTCAAACCAAAACACCAAACAAATACAATAAAAAATCAGTCAAATCACAACCCTAAACCGAGCCCTAATAAATCCAAACACAATACAGAAGCAAATTGACATAGAAAAGGTGAAAAAAGGCGTACATATTCGCATAAGAGTTGCAATTCGTCTTTGGACAAGTGTTGGCCTTCTTTGACCTTAGATATCCACATATCCAAATCCATTGGTCAAATTGGAAATGTTTGTGTGTGAGATTACACGTTGGGTGTGTGTAATTTGGGGTTTGTGAACCACCGATCGGTGAGTCTGATGACGGAGAAACAGAGACGACGACGGAAGTAGTTTTTATGTTGGGTAGGTGCAGTTTCCCTATTATGTCTCTCGAATCCACAACCCTGAAAATAAAAATAAAATTTCACCCAAAACGAAAATTGAACAGACGATTTACATATTGTCAAGATAGTGGAAAAATGTGAACAAAATGAATCGACTTACTGAACAAGCTCTGCCATTTGATTCATAAACGTAGTGATTGATGCAGCATTAGGGACTTAATTTAAAGATGGATATGAAGAGTGGATTGAAGATGGATATGAAAAGAGAGAAAGATTTGTGAAGAGTGGATTGAAGATGGATATGAAGAGAAAGAGATGCTTTAAAGAGAAATGACAGGATGTTTTTTATTGATTGACACTAGAGATAGAATTCAATATAAAATGTCCAAAATACCCTTGTAGTTTAAAAGGTTGAATTGATGAGGTGTCAAAAAACTATTCGTTTAGAGTGGTTCCTACGGTTCTCGCAACTCGGCTTGGTTCTCTCTTGAACCGGATCCTATATATGGGAGGGAGTTGGCTACGAAGTCCATTTTTCCCACAAAGTGCAAAAAGTCATAAAATACCATAATGTCAACCATAAAACACATTCAAAACCCATAAATAACAAAGTGAAGATTACTAGAACGCCATATTTGTGGGTTTTGTGTTGTGTTTGGATGATAAGACTTTGATTATCGAATGACTAACATTAGTGTCTTTTATGTTGATTATCTTGTTGTGTTTTATATTAATAGTTCTACGATGGTGTGTTTGAAGTTTTTAGGGACTGTTAGGTTTTGGATATTGTGTTTTAGTGATCTTCACTCTGTTATTTGTGGGTTTTGAGTGTATTTTATGATTGAAATTGTGGTGTTTTATAACTTGGTACACTTTATAGTAAAAGTGGGCTTTGTAGCGGAAAACCTCACCCATATATATATATATATGTGTGTGTGTGTGTGTGTGCGCGCGCGTGTGTGTGTGGGTGTGTGTATTATTCGATAAAGATTAACTATGATTGATTATGTTGAGCCAAATATGTGATATTGCATTAAACTTTTACAAGAAATTTGTGTTTTTAAAGATAAATATCATTAAATATTGTGCTTTAAAGCATACATTGAAAATGGTATAAATAGTTTTTCATGTTTGGTAAAGAATTAAAATTTTGCTTTATAGCGTTTAAATTAGAATAATAACTTTTAGGCTTGAACAAAAAGGTTAAGGAATTACTACTTAAAATAGATTTTGGGTTAAAAAACACCTTTATAATGTACTTTTCTTTTAAACTTTTTCTTGAAATGTTACTACCAAATTTATAGTTGCCTTATTCTTTTTTCAAGTTGCAACTAAATATTTTTTGGTCGTTAATTTGCAACAATTGCTAAAACCTAGTTTTATATTATTTATTATTAAAGACCATAGTGCTTGTAGCCTAGCGATATAATGATATGTAGTAAAGATGGTCTTCTTCAAGTTGTTGAGGGTTTGAGTCCCATTGTAAACATTAGTATATCTTTTAAGAGTTTTGTTTTGGTCAAAGATTACCTAAGTAATTAAGTGAGGTAGTGTGCTAGAAGTATCCGTGAAAAATATGCTGATCAAGGTGTGTTTTCAGGATATAGCTCAGGAATGAGCAGAAAAGTAAAGGGTATAATCAAACAATGAGCAGAAAAGTAAAGGGTGACGCTAGATGTACGATGAAAGCCATTGATCAATCTAGATCGCTGGCATAAAACCTCGGGAGCTGACAATCGCAGCTGCCTTGTTCTTCTTATTACTTCAAATATCAGGATACAGTGCAGGATATGATGCGGATCAACTAAGTGTTACAATGAGATTCGAATACAAGTGTAAGTGTTCGTGATTGATTGTTATTGTAGCTAGTAGAGAGCAAAAGAATGTGCGTAAAAAAGTTGTTTTTCCTACTGATCTGATCATTCCTATATATAGCAAAGGAAATAACAAACTAGCCTATAAAACCGGGATGTTGCGAATATTCCCTTCTTGAACGTTGTAGACCACTTCTTCCTGCTTCAACGTTCCCTTCTCAACTGATTAATCCGAGTCTTTGGGAGAACCAGTCCACTCGAACGTTATAAGCTTGCCTTATTAATCTGCACGTGAACAATTAGTAAGTACCAGGATACTGCATCAGGATGTTACCAATATCCTGATCCGGTATCATGATCACAATTTAAAGAAATAGAGTCAGAATATAATCCAGGATATATGAGCAGAAAACCACCCATAACAATTGTCCTCAAAATATATTTGTTGGAATCCTGAATTCAAACGGATATATTTTAAATCTTATCTCTTGAATCGAGGCAATTAAGTTGAAGAGACGGTTAATGTGACAAGCTGCAACTTCCAACGCGGTTTATACTCAATGGCTATCTATCTCACCCCTATATCTCCTCACTGCCTCTTTGATATTCAGCCATCTTCCTCAGAATTCTCAGGTATTTCTCTCTTCTTCTTCTTTGTTTTTTCTCCGTAATACTTCATTGTTCCTTATGGCTAGTCGAACAAGATCACACAGTGTTGATTCTATTCCGACTTTCGAAGACCAGAACCTGAAAAAGAAGTCTGTTCGTTTGATAATGCCGATATCGCCGCCCTACGAGCCTCCGGTGCTTTCCCCTGCTGACGCGATCATTCGTCCGTTTGACCGAGAGGTCTGATCAGATGTTTCTTCCGACGAGTGGGTGTGCTTTTTGGCTTACCCTTTTTCCATAGGGCTCTGGTATCCTTTTTCGGCTTTCATTTCCCATTTCTTTGAACTTACCGGCCTCAGTTATGCCCAAACCATGCCCATGGTTTGGCGTGTGCTAGTTACCTTGGACTAAATCAGATCTCGTCACATTCCTGATCTTTGCATCGAGGATCTCCCTGTCACCTATCATCTTCGTTCTCACGGCAACAGCCGTTTTCTCCTTTTTTCAACCTCCAAAAATCCCCTTATCCTCAAGGCCACAAAAAATGAGGATAAGTGGCAACGAAAGTTCTTTTTTGTAAAAAGGGATTCTATTGCTAAGGGTTTTGACCTCCCGGTGAAGTGGTTGACCTCTGGTAGGATTTAGAGTTTTAGGAATATCCCCAAATGTATCCTGAAACCATATCCTGAACTGATATCTTCATTTCTTGTGCAACAAACTTCAAAGAGCTAGCCCCTCCAAGCGCAGAATCAGAGCAGAGGATCAAGGATATTTACCGTCTCCCGGAGAGTGAAAGAACTTTTTCTCTATCATTTGCAAGTTCAAGCCAAAGATCTAGTTCCGATATGTCTGGTAAGTACATTCGTATATATGAAACAAATTTTAATTTATAAATATTCAAAAGTTAAGTATTTCTCCCTTTTATGTAGCACCAGTCAAAGTTCCAGAAGTCTTTGATCTCGATGAGTTGGACAGCTATTCTACTCCTATCTAGGTGAAGAGGGAGCCAAGCCCTAAAGCAACCACGTCATCCAAGCCCACCGGTTCGAAAGCTGCTACCACCCCTAAGCCTCCCCCAGCTGCCAAGACACGTGCTTCCAGTGCCCGGAAGAGGAAGGAAATGGACTCTCCTGCTACCTCTGAGACCTTTCCTTACGAGAACCACGGATTCAATGAAGCCAGCGGGTTCATGACTTCATTCCTCAATCAGGTAAAAGCTTCCATCTGGTATCCTGCACATATATGTTGAACTATTATCCTGAACAGCTTATATATATGTTGATACCTGTATTCCTGATTGCAGGGCCTTGAGCGTCTTATGCACTTATACGAAGAAGCCTGTGGGCTCAACAAAATGCTGGAGGTCAAGCTAAAGAAGGCCGAAGTCACCATCGCTGATCAAGGAATGATTGCCGCCGCCAAATCCCAGCATTACGAAGATAAATTCAAGGCGATGACCCAGGAGCATCAAGCTGCTATCAACAAGGCTAACCAGGATGCTCAAGCCAAGCTAGACGCCGCCCATCTTCAATACCAGCAGGATATGAATTCTTAACGGGATGGCCTCAAAGGATCCGTCATAATTTCCCTTCTTCAAGGATGGCTTATGAGGCCAAAGCCTTGGGCTTTGAATGCCCCTCCTGGAATGTCAACGCTTGGGAGGCGAAATTAAAGGATCTCGGAGGTAGTCCCGTGGAACATCCTGCGAAGCCTACTGGTGAAGAGCCTTCCAAGGCGGCAGAGGAAGCGGCTGATGCTGGTGGTGATGCTGAGAAGAATCCTGAGGGCGATGCTGGTGCGGGTGCTGGAGGAGATGTTGCGGTTGAAGAAGGTGCTGCTCCTTGAAAGCAGCGAAGTGGGCGATGATGGATATTCATGCCTAGGCCGGAGCCCACTTTTTATTTCTGATGGTTGTGGTAGTCGTTGAACAATTTACTTTCCTTGTCTGTTAAACAATTTACTTTCCTGCACTTAGACAATATGATGGCCAAAGGTGGAGGGATCCTGAGTTTCAGGACGAAGCCCTTGGGCATCAATTAGTATGCATTATTTTGAACAGTTTAACAATTGAAGGTAGAGGTATCTTGAGTTTCAAGACGAAGCCTTCAATTGTTAAGTAGATATGGTTAAAGACTAATTGTGCTTTTGGCAGATGGGTCTCGGTTTGAGATGAAACCAAAAGCACAACCTTTTGCAATGTTAATAAACTAACCTCTTTCGACCTTATTCATTGTTGTCCATTTTTCCTTGTCATATGTTGCTTGGTTTAAATGTAGTTCCAATTTTTAATCTAAGTATAATATTTCAAACATTCTGACCAAATATCCTCAGAATATATCCTGGCCACGATACTCATAAATATCCTACGAAGACTTTTGTCAAACATAATTTTAAAAACTAAGACAACTTAGATAAGGCTTTTAAAGAACAAAAAAAGAGAAATCATACCAAAAATAAAAGACATCTCAATCCTTGAACTTCAATCTTCTTGCAACCTTTCCATCGAAAATGTCCCCTGTCTGGGAAACTTAGTGAACTATGTCTAAACTTGATCTTTTAAGCTTTTCACAATGCCTTGAGAGGAATGTCCCCTGTATACGTCATTGTTGAATTCTTAGGAACTTTTGTGCTTCATTCATAACTGATTTTGTGCTTGTACATAACTTCAGCATTACAGGGGATAAACCCTAAATATCCTGGAGATAAATCCTCAATATTCTGGGGAAAAACCCTAAGTATACTGCGGAAAATCCCAAATTTTCGTGCGCTACAGGCGGGAGTGTACAAACTCCAAGACTTAGAAAGGTGAAAACCTTTAAACCTTAGAGAGTATGAAAATACCCTTTCGTGAGAGAGGGTGATCAATCCTCATATACCTTTAGGATCCAGGATATAGCCAACAATAACGAAATTCTCAGCCACTTTTACATGGACTAGTCCCGCTATCTTGAACTATCCCTGGATAACTTGTGCTCCAGGCGGGGTGTTTAAACCCAATTCGAGAGAAATGTGAATACCTTTAAACCTGTGAAGGGATCAGGATCCCTTAAATGTGAGAGAGGGGGGCAGTCCTCCAATCTTTCGATTCATCCTGAGTGTATATCCTGGAGTGACATCCCGAAGCGTATTCTGCAAAACAACCTTAAACTAAGGTGGGTGTTAGCTTGGCTAACACCCCTCCGATGCCTAAGTCAGTATTGGGTTCAATAGGAATAAAATAAAATTATATTTAAAAGAGATAGAATTCATACCATCCTAAGTTAGAAATTAAATTCTAAACTCACTTGAAATAGGTTTTGAGGTGTATAGCATTCCAGGATCTTGGTAGTATATCCCCTTCCATATTCTTAAGCCGGTATGCTCCTTTCCCGGATTCCGATTCAATCTCATAAGGTCCTTCCCACTTTGGAGCTAACTTTCCATCAGCAGGATTAGTAGTGTTCTGAAAAGCCTTCCTTAATACCCAATCTCCAACTTGAAATCTTCTAGTCCTTAGGTTTTTGTTGTATGCTCTGGATATCCTCTGTTGATATGCTGCCATTCTCAATTTTGTCGCATCCCTTATCTCATCGATAGTATCCAATTCTTGGCATAGGGTGTCACACCCCCAAAATCCACCATGCGGGGTATCACCGCTTGGAGGCGTGACATGACCAGGATCGAGCCACCAATCATATTGAACAACGTAATCTTAGTAAGTAAAACCAATCACAATACGATTGGTGACCATAAGACAGTAACCAGTTTTAAGTTAACAGCGGAAGCATAAAACGGAAGTTCAAAACATAAGTTTATAGTGCATAAGTTTAATGTCCAAAACATAGTTTATAAAATTCAATTATTAAGTACGGGACATAACAGTCCGTACACCACAACGACTCCTTCCTCGTGCAAGCTCCAAGTGTTTAGCGACCTGTAAGGCATGTAACAACGAGTCAACAACAAAGTTGTGTGAATTCACAGTTGGTTGTTTAGTTATAGCATTCGTTTCGTAAATCATCTGTTCGTTTTGAGAACCATGTATCGTATAAATTCGTATCGTGGTCTTTCTGACATGTTTGCGAAGATTAGTGGGGGCTTCCCATGTGTTACTAGACCACGCATATTGACTGCTACGAAAATCTAAGAGGTGCCCTAAGTCAATGTCTATCAGTATTGACCCTTTGCCCATAGTCCATTAGTACACGCCCGTCCGACTGGCACGGTGTGAGGTTTGTTAAACCTAATAGCGCTATTAACTAATGACCCGCTCGCCATAGGCCTCGGCGATTAAGTCGATAAATGAGGGACTTTATTTGATAGAGTTGATGGTCTTATGGTCGTGTACGTAGGCTTTACGTACGTGCCCTTCAATCCGAGGACAGTAGTAAGTAGTTTAATAGTAATGATAGTTCGAGTAGCCATTCAATCCCATTCCCAACCCACCGGGAATCCCATGCCTTAGAAAGAGTGTGAACTCACCTCGGTTGCTCGGTTTGACTCTCAAATATAGCTAATAGTCGAGGTCGGTCAATCACGTCCTAGTATGATTACCACTTAGTTTATTAGTGATTTCAAATAGAACACAAAGTTCCTACACGTATCTATCACATAACATGCAACACTTTAACGGTTCATGCCCATATAACCTTCCCATCTATTCCCCACTCATAGACAAACATACAACATTGAACATAACACTTTTATTGGCATATAAAATGTTATATCATTCTCGGATAACCTACTCGACATTTAGACACGCAAATCACTACTTATGTCGTTTCAGCTTTATTAAACAAAACTGGACTGTTTTCGAGCATTTTAATAAAATAGTTAACCTTTTCCAAAAATTCTCAAATTTTTACAGGATGTCATAACTGTTCCAAATTTTATTGTGTAAAAATATCGGGGCCCAGTTCGTTACCAATATTATATAAATATTTATTTACCAGACTGCAATCAGATTTGTTACTTTCTGATTGCAGTTTACGGAAAAATTCACTAAAAATCAATCGTAAGTCCGATCGACGAAATTCCAGTTGGAGGGTCACGGAAACAACAGTGACCACCTACAGTAAAAATCCCATGAGCTGATTCTGCTCAGGTTTCAAGTTTTGACTCTGAATACAACACACTTTTTTAGCAGAAATATTTCAGCTTGAGCTGCTGTCTAAAAACAATTCTTTAAAAATAGTAAACGATCTCGAAAAATTACGATTCCAGTGCCATTTGTTCGGTTGTTCAAAATTACACAATTTAGACTCCAGAAATTCAGTTTTTCGATTTAAAATGACCCTGTTACAGCCTGTTGAAGTTGGCTGGAAATTTCAATCAGCATGTTTATTTCAGGTTTAGTGTTTCTAAAAGCATATTAGCAAGTGTCCTAACCATGACTTATCAATAACTTAATGATTAAACACCATGCATGCATTCACCAAACCCAATCCAACCAGATTTCAACTTCATACAAACTTCTTTATGGATGATTCTATGTACGGTTCCATGTTCATATTTTTAGTGTTTTAGCTCTTGTGATTTATCACTATCATCCTACTACGAATCATAAAAACGAACAAGTTGAGACAATGGTGTGAAGGGACTTACTACTAGCACAAGGCTAGGGTGAAAATCTTAATGCAAGGTTGATGAAGGAATGGTAGTGCTAGAGGCTTGAACAAAGCTTCCTTGAGAGTCCTTCAACTTGTAACTATTATGGATGATCTTCAAGGCTTGGAAAGGACTTGTTAGTGAAGAAGATGAGAGTATGAGAGAGGGTGATGGTGATGGTGAGATCGGTTATGGGGGAGGGGGAGCCGAAAATAAGGGGAGGGGGTGAGGTTGAGTGAAGGTTTTGAAGTGATGATGAGTTTCCTTTGAACTAGAAGCAACCTAATACCTAGTGTCATCATTCATAAGATTCTTGGCCAATAGAAGTTAAGATCACCTTTACTAAAATCTAAACAAAATATATATGTAATCATGGGCAGATTTTCGGTTGGGGGGGGGGGGTAAAATGAAAAAAAATTTGGTAATTAGTGGGTATTTAATTAGAAGGTTAAGGGTATTTTCAAGAATAGTGGGTGTATGCCATGTTTCTATAGTGTATGGGGATTTTTGTGACCATAACTAATTAAAAATGATAACATAATATTCCTGACAATATTTTGGTGTCCCGGGTAATGTCTGGTTGTTCGGTTACATATCGTTCCGTTAAAGCATTTAATTGTTCCGTAAGGCGTCTTATACATATATTTTTGTAACGAAATTTATTCCTAACACACAGGAAAATATACCGGACTATTTAGTAACTTTTCTGTATACTACTAGTATGCTAACACGCACATGTAAGTATAACACAGTAATCAGAGAGCAGTTAAATGATTCAGCACAGTCATCAAGTACTTTTATTATCATTAATAAACTGTATGGTTACATGCAAATTTGAGGGTTGTCACATAGGGCTTCAAGATTCTTCTCAGGATCCCGGATGCTGGATCTTGTTGTAGGTATTACCATCTCTGTTGGGATCACCGCTTCGACTCCAAACACTAAGGAAAATGGAGTTTGCCCAGTTGCACTTTTTACTGTTGTCCTATCGGCCCATAAAACAAAGGGTAACTCTTCTGCCCATCTTCCTTTCTTAGCTCCTAGTCTCTTCTTCAAATTGTTGACAATTATTTTGTTCGAGGATTCTGCTTGTCCATTTGCTTGAGGATGTACCGGTGTGGATGTGATCATTTTGATTCCCCAACTCTTTCAAAAGTCGGTAGTCCTCTTACTGATAAACTGAGAGCCATTGTCACAAATTATCTCGGCTGGTATCCCGAACCTAGTCAGGATATTCCTCTTGATGAAGGACACTACTTCTTGGTCTCTGACTTGAACAAACGCCTCAGCTTCAACCCATTTAGAGAAATAATCCGTCATTGCCAGCATAAAAACTTTTCCTCTTGGAGCTTTTGGCAACTTTCCCACTATGTCCATACCCCACTTCATGAATGGCCAAGGGGAAGCAATAGGATATAGCGGTTCAGCAGGTTGATGCAGTATATTGCTGTGCCTTTGACACGCATCACATCTTCGAGCATATTCTGCAGCATTTTTCCTCATCGTCGGCCAATAGTATCCTGTTCTTAACACCTTTGAGAATAACGATCTGCCCCCAGTATGGTTGCCACAATCCTCTTCGTGTATATCCTGAATTACTTCCTTAGTTTCAGGATCCTCCAAGCACCTCAGGTATGGTCCTGCAAGATATTTCTTATATAGAACATTATTTATAATGGTGAATCGGGATACCTTCATCCTAAAAGCCTTAGGATTCTTATCCTTTGGGATGTGTCCTTCTCTAAGGTATTTCATGATTGGGGCCGTCCAGGACTTAGGATCCTCCTCAGGATACTCATCATTATCAGGATCTTGGATACTTGCTACTTCCTTATCCTGAGATTTGAAAAGATCCACTGCAGGATATAGGATATGTAGTATGGGTATCTGAGTTCCTTTTGGTATTCTGACTGATGATCCTAAGTTTGCCAGGGCATCTGCTTCAGCATTATCCTCTCTTGGTACATGTTCAAGTGTAAAAACATCGAAATATCCTGCTAATTTTTGAGAATTTCAAGATACTCGATTAACCTTTCACCTTTGACTGCATAGGATCCATTAAAATGGTTAGTAATTAACAAGGAATCAACAAATACTTGCAAACTTTTAACATTCATACTCCTGGCCAACTCTAATCCTACAATTAAAGCTTCATATTCAGCTTCATTATTAGTGGCAGGAAATTCACATCTAATAGCCTGGAGTAATATGTCCCCCTGTGGCGATTTTAGTAGTATACACAATCCTACACCTCTTACATTAGATGCACCATTAGTATATAATGTCCAAGATTCTAAGGTTTCTCCTAGTTGTTGTACTTCTAGGTCTACTTCATTTTGAATATCGCTACTGAAATCAGCCACAAAATCTGCTAGAGCCTAAGACTTTATAGCATTTCTAGGTTCGTATACTAGATCATAGGCACTTAATTTTACTGACCACTTAGCCATTCTACCCGACATCTCAGGTTTCCTAAGCACATTTTTAACAGGATAATTAGTTTTAACATGAATCCTATGTGTCTCAAAATAATGTCTAAGCTTTTTCGATGCCATGACTAGGGCCAATATCAATTTTTTCTAAATGAGAATATCTAGTTTCAGCATCTAATAGACTTTTACTAACATAATAGACAGGATACTGCTGACCTTCGTGATCCTTTACCAGAACAACACTTACTGCATTCCCTGATACTGCAAGATACAGGGATAATGGTTCACCATCCTCGGGCTTTATCAATAGAGGTGCAGTTGAAAGATACTGCTTCAATTTCTGCAAGGCTGCTTCATGCTTCTCTTCCCATTCGAATTTCTTATTCTTCTTTAGGATATCGTAGAATTCCTTGCATTTCTCAGAGGATCTTGAAATAAACCTGTTTAATGCTGCTACTAGCCCTGTTAATCTTTGTACATCTTTCATATTGGAAGGTGACTTGATATCCAGGATAGCTTTGATCTGTTTCGGGCTTGCTTCTATCCCCCTTTTAGTCACCATATATCCTAAAAACTTTCCTGCCCCCACTCCAAAATGCCATTTAGCAGGATTTCATTTCATGTTGTACTGGTCCAGGATATCAAATGCTCCTTCAATATCCTGGAGATGATCCTCAACCTTCTTGGATTTTACCACCATATCATCTATGTACACCTCCATGGTGTCCCCCAGTTTGTCTTTAAACATCATGTTCACCAATCTTTGATATGTTGCACCTGCATTCTTCAGACCAAAAGGCATAGCAGTATAACAATAAATACCTGTTGGTGTCATAAAAGCAGTATCCTCCTTGTCCGAAGGTTCCATTTGTATCTGCTGGAATCCTGAGGACGCATCCATGAAGGTTAACATTTCATGACTGGCAGTGGCATCCACCATTGAGTCTATATGAGGCATTGGGAATGGGTCTTTAGGACATGCTTTGTTCAAGTCTGTATAATCTACACAAACTCTCCATTTCCCATTTTTTTTCTTTTGAACCACGACTACATTTGCTAGCCACTTGGGAAATTTGACTTCCCTAATCATCTTTGTTAGGGGAGGATTTTCTAACAATTAGTGATCCTTATTCGTTATCCTAACTAGTGATCCTTACTTCTGTGACAGGTGGTGATCCTCAGAAGAGCTTCAGGATCAGGATCATGGATCACTTTAAGGATCCTCGTACTGACGATTGTTTACTTATGTTTTGTACTATCTCGCAGGTATAACCAGCTTGACCAAGTCTTGGCGACATTCCTGGAGAATATTCCCAAACTATTCTGCACGTGCTTAGCTAAAAATGGACGTTATGGAGAACGTGGGGGCTTGGCACAAAAGTCGGATAGTTAGTTTGGTAGTTAAATTTCTATTTTAAAAGGGGTAACGAGCTAGTAGAAAACACTTAGTCATTTTTACAGCTACACACACTCATATACTCGCACACTTGAAGCTCTCGACGAACATTCATTCGTTTTCACTCACATTTACACATCTCACGATAGTGATCCTTGTACCTAGCTCGTTACCATCCGAAGTTGTAAACATTTATTCATTTATTTGAGCTTGGTGATCGGTAGTTTCCATCACCCGGGGTTTTTTGTGCCGGAGATCAACTCTTGATCAAGGGCTTTTTCCCCGTATAAACCCTTGTGTTGTTTGTGCAATTTTACATTAAAGTGATCCTCATCATTGTTCTACATTTCAAGCATCATACCCCGTAATTGAGAGTTTGGTTGCAATATCCTCATCTGATTTTTTGACCAAAACAGTTTGGCGCCCACCGTGGGGCAATTGGTGCTTCGTCCTTAGAAAAAATACGCATTTCTGTGCTCATTCCGATTCACTACAACCAAGCAAATGGCTTCCTCAGCGAAGAGTGCTTCAAACTTGATACCATCATTCACTTCTTCACAAGGCGTCCCTCCTTTGCCTCCACCACCTTCTGGATCCCAGAAGAATACTGAGAATGCCGCGAAGAAACCAACTCCCATTTTCTCAAAACCACCTACTTCTTCTGTTTCAACTAATCCTACTACTAATGATCTCTATGCCTTGATTTTGCAGATGAGGAATCATGCACAAGAGCAGGATAAGACCAACGAAAGGATCCTCCGGGAGATTGACGAAATTAAGAAACAGAAGAAAACAACAGAGGATCGTTCCCCACTGATGCCCAGATCTTTGAATTTTGATACTCCGGTGATTACTTCTCAGCCATCAGTGGTTCCAGACATTCAATATGTGGGTGGACCAAAAGGAGTGCACTACGGAACAACAACAATGACCCAGGCATCAGGTTCATATTTCCAGCCAGCGGGATCCTATCCTCAGCATATGGGATCCCTCACGAGTTCAGGAGGATATTCAGGAATGCAGCAGTTTCAAGGATCCTGTAGGTCCCTCTCGAGGATGAGATAAAACCTTATCCTTGTTATATCAAACACACTAGCGAGTGCGGAATCCAAGCTAGCATGCAACCGAGACTTAGTACGAGCACAAGCAAACACACAACACACAACATTCAACGATTAACACCACTTGTATTAATGCGTATGAAAGGTTCGGTTACAAGTCCAATGTTCACAGATGTATTCTGCAAACTCTCAAAGTTCTCTCGTGTGTGTGCTCTCCTCTCTCTTGTGTCTCTCTATCTAGCTACTGAAGTGAACACAACACATGGGTATTTATACCCGACACAGCAGGTCTGGTCGAAGGATCCGACAGATTGATCGAAAGATCATCTGTCGACCAGAAATAGCTCGAATGATCCACATGTACCACGAAGGATGATATCCTTCGTGGTCCATCTGTCGAATGTTTATGTTTCGAGCTCATCATCGAAGGATCTAAGTTATCCTTCGATGACCATCCTTCGACCCAGCCATATTACAACATTTTTCTAACTGTTTGGTCAAGTCAAACCAGGAGGATGGTTGACTTGGTCAAACTTACATCAACCTTACATTAAAGACATCGTTTTGTATTATGACGAATTACAGACAAAGTACAGACACAAGTGCACCAACAAACTCCCCCTTAGCTGTAGCTTTGTCTCGATCTTCGTGTCTTCAAGTCTTCAAGGCCGAGTCAAACCGAGCCGAGTCGTGTCCACACAAAGTGCATCAACAAACTCCCCCTTGGACGCTACTCGTGATGGTTCTTCTTCTATGTCTTTCATGTCGGAGGATCTTCAAAGTCTTCACGCGTCGTAAGTAGAAAGTGTATCAACAAACTCCCAATTTAACTTAGGTAGTGTGTCAATAAACTCCCCCTTAGATTGAACTCATCATTGAGTCATGCTCGTGAATCTTTTGACTTGTCAATTCTTCAGATCCTTGTGGTGTTGATGAAGGGACAGCGGCAACTTTCAAAAATAAAATAGAAGAAAAATCTTTTTGGATTTTATAAAGTTTAAATTAAAACACACCTAAAATCTTTTTGAGATTTTCATTTTTCAAAAGTAAAGACGGAAAGCACTAAATAAATATATACAAAGATGCATTAAATAAATATTTACAGACATTCTTTTTGCGAGTTTCGAGGGTAAGAGAATCATATCAGTGTACGGTCATGCCAAAACGCTCTTGTTGTTCAATTAGGTAAAATTAAGATAAGCATCCTATAACGATTATCGGTATTGTTGTCCACTTAAGCTCAACTTATCAGATGTAATCATGGCGAGGGGATACGTTAAGGTATGATTTATACTTATCGACCGGTGTTCATCCACATCACGACATATTCCCGTATCAAGGTATGCACGAGAATTCATCTTACCGGTGAGTATACCGATTATCATCTGTTTGACCGTATATGATGTGAGATTCTCACTTATTTTGATTGAAAACAAGCCCTATGTGATAGAATCACTTATTTATGAGGAACTTGAGTTTCAGATGCATGAGGGCACAGGAGCAAGTCCGTGAACAGGTCAGTACTTTCGTACAGCAGAGAGACGAACTTGACTCCCGGATGAATGTGAAATTTTATCACTTATTTGATTTGGACATGTGATTGTTGATCACTTATTGAGGTCGAATGCAGTATGAGATATGTACACGTATGTATGGTATCATGGAAGATCTAGACTTGCGTCCCCGTTATTTTTCGGTAAAAGATACAACCATGATACCCAGATGATAAGCAGCATAAAGACCGAATATTTCAGAACCTCGGCAATCTCTCAAACGAAATTTCGGTACCAAGACCATATGCCAATGAATGGTTCCCACCCAGTCTTCAGTCGATTTAAGTTTATATCACCCTGCACACTTTAAAATGATTGTGAGCCTACCGATACATCTTATATAGAGCTGCTTATCGCTTTTCATTTAAGATTTAAAGAGGTTTAGACAGACCACTGATGTACTATCATTTTCTCTTTTTCTCGCCAGGAAACTCATTTTTGTTTTTCTATTGTTTTTGTGTTTTTGAAATTTTTCAATGTTTTTGGATTTTCAAATATTGGATTTAGATTTACTCCCCCTAAAATCAATAAACTAAGACAAATTTAAAACACAAAGGTATTTACAAAAATGATTTTCCGATGTTGATTAACTCATGTTTTACCTCAATGCCGTTTACCAAAATTAATTTTGAATCAGAAAGGATTTAGCAAATTTTGGAAAAATCAGTTGGCATGTCGGTAAGCGGTGCGGACCATGACAACATTGTCTGGTCAAAGAGTGCTGAACGAGATAACAATTCACAAAGCAGCTTAAATATCGACAAGTATAGGAGAGATTAGAAATTTTAAACCGTATCCTGCAACTGCATCGTGCATTGCAAGAAATCTGAGTGCTCTCCCAAACTGGATATCCACCCGGTGTGGATTTCAAAGTCGATTTTGTAGCTACTTAGAAATCTCTTCACAGCAACAAGATCATAAACCTTTGGGTCCGGCTGGTCTTCCACATTGCACCAGCGAAGGTCTTTGTCTTTCTCTTTCAGAAGTAGTGTGCGGTTGTTCAATCCATGCCAAGGCATCCGCACACCCGGTTGGTTTGTTCAACAAACACATTTTCTTCAATCACACCGCCAAGAAATGTACACTGCACGTTCATTTTGCTGAGTGTTGAACTTCAGACGTGCTGCAGGTGCGTACATTTTGATTTGAATCTATCCCGGGGACCCGATCAAAGCCTTGAACATTCACATTTTGAAATGATTTTCATTTTGTCGAAGCTTTTCAATCTCTTTCAACAGACATTTCTGTTTCCCTTTACTTTTTCTCTCCATCAAAGGCAGCAATTTCTTCTGTTGCCTATTTTGTGCAAGGATGCTCCACTATCAACAATCTTACGACTATCGAAAGTTCCTCCTGGAATATCCTACACACTCACTCAAAAATTAGTTGGAGAGAGGGACCCAAGCCTTTGTGGACTTGGGTCGTCCTTGATCATCAAGAAAAGTGATTTCAATCACTTGATGATTAGGAAAAAGAACCTGTGGTGCTCCCCCTGACTGAATTACCTGTTTTTGTTTCCAAGCTGTTTGTCCTATACCAGTATTTGTATTAATTGTTTTAGCATTTACTGGTTTTACAGTTTTAGGTTTTGCTTGAACAGGTTTTTCTTCTTTGACCTCTGATTTTAAGGCCTTTTCAATTACCTTTTGATTCTTTTGTTTTAACTTCTTTTCCCTTTCTTTCAAAACACGTGGGTCTTGTTTCGGGGAGAATGATCGTTTTTGGTAATTGGTTTCTTGGGGAGCACTTGTTTTTGCCTTCAACTTTTGCAGGTATGGGCAATATCTTACAATATGCCCAATTGTGCCACACTCAAAACACATTCTCCGCTCTACAAACCTCGGAGAAACATGTTGATGATCAGACGGAGAACCAGACAATGAACTTTGTGATCTAGATGTGCTTGGACCTAAATCACCTCCGTTGGTGTGTTGGGTATAGTTATTCTGATCATTTCGTTTTAAAATTTTAACTTGTTTTACAAAATCAATGTTAGATTTATCCTGAAAAGTTTCAAGTTTATCTGAACCCGTGGATCCAACAAAGTTCACTTTCGGTTCTCTTTTCTTCACAGGAGCTCTTTTGTTTTGCACCCATTGTTGTTGAACCTTAGGTGCTTGAACATTCTTGTTCTGAGCCTTCTTTCCCTGTACCTTACCTTTTCCGGAATTGACTTGTTGTTTTCGCTCAACTTGTGGTTTTTGGTTTCCGTATTGTTTTCTAATTTGTTCACACGGAATTGGATCACATTGAGTGACGGTAACTTTGCCACTTTTGTTCCCCAAAAACTTATCAGTGCATCCTTCAAAAATTCGCTCAATTAAATCTTGATTTACATTTTTAATTGGAAAATCTTTGTTAGAGTAGATTTTGCTATCTCCTTTGAGCGTGTACAACAAGTTATTTTCTTCACTACTAGACACAAGGGACTCCATTGATTTTGACATTTCAGTCTTACTCGGTTTCACTGGTGGATCACACAGAATGTGATTCTCGATTGGAATATCTGTTGTAACCGAGTTAGACTGTTGTTTCGTAATTTCTTCAGATTCATCATCTGAAGAATCAGCATCCTCAACAATAGGAGGACTCTGTTCCTTAACACACGATGAATCTGTCTCATTCTCAGATTCAGATTCTGATTGACCCGAGGATGATGTACCAGTTGTGAACCCGAGGCCTGTTGCAAAGTCATCTAGATCGAGTGGCACAGTGGGTTCAAAACGGGGCATATCCTCGTCATCAGGCAATTTGGAGTAATTGTGGTTCATTGGTGGAGGACATGATTTGAATCCAATACATGGTTTATCCCCCTTTTTCTTTCTCTCTTGAACGTCAATGATGTGATCCAATACAAAGCGGGAATTGGAATAGCTTTCCAGTTTCTGCTTAATTGTTTCACATTCACATCGAGCTGTTGCCAATTCTACCATTTGCTTTTCAATTGTGTCAATAAGATTATTGTTAGCATGTTGTTTTCGCAAAACAGCCTTTTGTAATTCTGAAACATCATGTTTTAATGACGCAATTGTTGCTTTAAATTCCTTTTCATTTCTGGTTAAGAACAAGTTAGCTTCAGTTGCTTTAGAGAGATCTACAATCAATTCTTGATTGTGTTTGTGTGTGACATCATATTTCTCTTGCAAAGCCTCGTGTTTGCTTTGCAATTCACACCACTCATCATTCAATGAAACATGTTTGTCTTGCAAGTCAAACAAACTAGCTTCTAAAGCATCATGTTTGCCTTGCAACTCAGACATGTCTGCTTCTAAATCAGCATTTTTAACACGCAAACTATCACAGTTATCACAACTAGCTACAGTGGGTTCATCGACACATACCTGACCTGATGAACTGTCGACATTAGCCATAAAGGCTGAATGGAGAGAAGACGAAGAGTAAGCAGCTTGATCCACATGATCATTCCCTGAAGTGGAGGATTCTTCATCTGAGCTTCCACTATAACCAGAAGAGTCTTCATCCTCAGAAGAGTCACCACCATTGGCGGAAGATTCTCCACCACTGGCGTGCTTTAAATCCCTTACGACTTCAGCAAAACATGCTGTTCCACCATTTCCTCCTTCTCCAAGCTGAAGCGACCAATCACAACCCTCATCTATTTGAACCACCAGCCCCCGGTTGGCATTTGATGGCCCTGCTTGGCTTTGGTTGTTGACAGGTATCATCGTACGAACATTGTTCCTGTTCTGGTTCTGCTGATTGCCTTGATTTCTGAAAGGATTTTGGTTTCCATGCTGAGCTGGTCTTGTGCATTCCCTTTTGAAATGACCTCGCTCACCACAGTTAAAGCACGTTACAGCTTGCTTGTCGAACCCATACTTGGTGTCTTTCTTGCTTTCCAAGTTGGTTCTTCCCGTCCTTTCCATAAACTCCTTTGCTCTTCGAATTGCACTAGCAAGAGCCCATTTGATATCCATCATTTCAAACTCTTCCTTATCCACTTGCTGATAATCTTCATTGGTTAGATTGATATTCCCAATCTGACCTACGACTAATCCACTATAAGCACTAACCAAGGTATTCAACATCTCCATATGCTCCTTGGCTACTTCGACACTGACTTTGGAAAAGTTGGAAGTGTCTAATCTGACTGTGTTAGGATTGGAAGTGGCTTGAAAGTTTGAAGAGCTTCCATAAAACCCTTGCTGTTGCGGTTGTTGCTGCTGAGCTGTCGGTTGCACATTCGGTCTTGAAAACATCGTGTAAGCTGAAGGATCAAACTGATATGTTGTTGAAGGTCCGGTGTTTGAGATGAAAGCTGTTTGAAGCTTCGCATGTTGAGAGGCTGGTCTTTCTCCACTGATACCTCCTGCAATCCCAAAGTACATTTCTGGATTTTGAGGAGTTAGTGTTCGTTTTGCCTTAAGCTTTTCTTCTACATCCTTGTTCTCCAGTTTTTGAATCAACTCATAAACGTTGATTGTGTCTAGAACACCATTTTCTTTGAGAATTTCAAGATAACTGCTCCACTTTGCTGGTAAGCTATCAGCGAATCTCTTCACCATTTCTTGTGGAATGGCAGTGACTCTAAAACCAAACATTTCGCTCAACAAGTGATGGAACCTTGTAGATAACTCTGCCAAAGTCTCATTCTCCATACACGTGAAACCCTCAAACTCTTTCTTCAGTAATTCTTGCTTGATCTTTCTAGATTGAGCATTTCCTTCACAACGTAACGTGAGCATATCCCACAAGCTTTTAGTAGTCGTGCAGTAAACAAACTGGTGGTAAATGTCTTTGTGAAGAGCTTGTGTGAGAATCATGAATGCCTTCTTTTCTAACTCAAATTTCTTCTTATCATCATCAGACATAGTGCTGTAAGTTTCTGGATTAGATCCTGCAACTTCCAAATCATGGTCAAATGCGGTGAAGAAGCACATCCATAGATCTTGACCTTGCCCCTGAACATAAGTTCTCAGCCTTTCTTTCCACCATCCCCAATCATTGATATGATTTAGCTTTGGCGGTTTCGTGCTTGTACCAGTTTCACTGTCGTTCTGCATCATAGATTGAATGCTGTTGCTTTGATTTGTGACCAATGCCCATTGATTTGCAGTTATCATAGCAGCTTGAGGTGGGGCAATAGCCTGCATCCATGCTTTGTTGAAATCTGACGCAGATTGCGTAGCTGATGATTGCGTAGCTGATGTTTGTGGAGTCATAGATGTTAGAGTCCACGCGGTTGGATCCCACTGACCGTTTGTTCCCATTTTATGAAAATTAATATATTAAGCGAAAATTGATTTAAAATTTGAAAAATAAGTTTTCTCCTTTTAACAATTTAATTTTCACAAACTATGTTAATTTATCGAAAGATAACAAACAGCCGAAAGATCCTTGATCGAAAGACCTGAAACACAAACTTGTTAAACCTAAACAGACAAGAATCGAAAGATCAACACTTGTTCGAAGGATCAACAGTGTTCGAAAGATTACTGTTGAGTTTCGAACAATGGTTTTCGAAAGATTCTCCAACCGAAAGGTCCTTATCTTTCGAAAAAGGACTTTAGACCGAAAGATGAACACGAAAGATGACTTCGAAAGACTCCCCAATCGAAGGATCTTAGTTATCCGAGAAAGAGCAGTAGACCGAAAGATGTATGTTTCGAAAATATTCCTTGGACCGAAAGATAAGTCTCACACTTTGAAGGATGCTCGAAGGATGACTATCTGTCGAACCTCCTTTGGTCGAAAGATGATCTTTCGACTTCGAAGGATATCCTTCGATCTTACTGACACGGTTGACAAATGTGACAGGTAGGTGAAAAGTTGACGGGTTGGTGAGAACTTTCGGCAGAAAGTATGTTCAGACCATATCTTTCAGGTCTGAACATGCAGGTTTTCACCAACCGGGTAATGATCCCAATATTTTAATCAGTTTACTCTTTTCAATGCACAAACACTTTGAAGTTTAAAATTTTTAAGATCAAAAGTGTAAAATATCAAGAACCAACTTGAACAAAGGATGAACTAAATGAAGAACAGCCCAGAAATATATGAATATTCTGATGAACCGAAGGTTTTCTGAAACCCGATTTCAGCCGAAACTTCACTAAAAACCAATGTTTAACATGTGACAATGAAAAATAACAAGGTTTTATGACAAACACAAGTCAAAATAACAAGATTTTCCAGAAAAATATAAACTTCAAACACCCGGAAAACACCCGAAAACACTCGGTTTTAACAAGGAGAAGAGCCAAGGCTCTGATACCACTTGTAGGTCCCTCTCGAGGATGAGATAAAACCTTATCCTTGTTATATCAAACACACTAGCGAGTGCGGAATCCAAGCTAGCATGCAACCGAGACTTAGTACGAGCACAAGCAAACACACAACACACAACATTCAACGATTAACACCACTTGTATTAATGCGTATGAAAGGTTCGGTTACAAGTCCAATGTTCACAGATGTATTCTGCAAACTCTCAAAGTTCTCTCGTGTGTGTGCTCTCCTCTCTCTTGTGTCTCTCTATCTAGCTACTGAAGTGAACACAACACATGGGTATTTATACCCGACACAGCAGGTCTGGTCGAAGGATCCGACAGATTGATCGAAAGATCATCTGTCGACCAGAAATAGCTCGAATGATCCACATGTACCACGAAGGATGATATCCTTCGTGGTCCATCTGTCGAATGTTTATGTTTCGAGCTCATCATCGAAGGATCTAAGTTATCCTTCGATGACCATCCTTCGACCCAGCCATATTACAACATTTTTCTAACTGTTTGGTCAAGTCAAACCAGGAGGATGGTTGACTTGGTCAAACTTACATCAACCTTACATTAAAGACATCGTTTTGTATTATGACGAATTACAGACAAAGTACAGACACAAGTGCACCAACAAACTCCCCCTTAGCTGTAGCTTTGTCTCGATCTTCGTGTCTTCAAGTCTTCAAGGCCGAGTCGAACCGAGCCGAGTCGCGTCCACACAAAGTGCATCAACAGATCCTCCTTCGTTCCAGGATCATCCCAGGTTCAAGGATCCTCCTTCGTTCCAGGATCATCCCAGGTTCAAGGATCCTCCTTCGTTCCAGGATCATCCCAGGTTCAAGGATCCTCCTTTGTTCCAGGATCGTCCCAGTTTCAGGGATCCTTCCAGATGCCAGGATCCTTGAGGAGTTTGCAAACAGGAAGTTCAGATGTCCATCAGGGAGATTTTATTCCAATGCAGACCAATGCCTCTATTGGTCCCTCGATCATTCCAGAGCCTCAACAATATGGATTAACATCCATTCTTCCTAACTTGAATCCAATGGGAGGTAACACTTTTAATAATTCTCATACTACTAACCATGGTCTTATGCAGGATCCAGGTATCAATCATGCCATGGCCAGAGAATTGCAAAAGCTAAAGGATATGATATCAAGTGTTCCAGGAGTGGTCAAACCTATCCCAGAGATTGCAGATGGGAGCCACAAGATATCTCGTTTTGCACCACCAATCTGTGATGCTGAGATACCCAAGAGGTTCCATGTGCCTACAATGAAGCTGTATAATGGTTCGACTGATCCTGAAGAACACATAGCACAATATAGGGAGAGGATGGAAATCAATCCGATACCAGAAAGGTTAAAGGAAGCAAGCCTGTGCAAGGGATTCGGGTCTACTCTTACTGGATCAGCTCTCAAATGGCTGCTAAGTCTTCCCCCTTACTCTATTACCTCGTTTGCTAACCTAGTTAATCTATTTAATAATCAGTTTTCTTGTAGTAGAAAATTTGAGCGTTTAACTAGTGATCTGTATAGGATAACCCAGGGTCATAATGAATCATTAAGGGATTACATTACCAAATTCAGTAAAGAATCCTTAGACATTCCTAACTTAGATATAGCCACGGCTGTTGAGGCCTTCAAAATGGGATTGCTTAGGGATTCGTTATTTTATGATGATCTTGTTATGACACCATGCAGGAACCTAGATGAGGTAAGAACCCGGGCCCTTAGGTACATCCGGCTAGAGGATGACAAGAGGATCCAGGAGAGGTTAGCAGGATCCTCAAAGCAGGATAAGCAAGGATCCTCATTCAGGAACAACAAGTTCAGATCCTACAACAGATCTGATAACCAGAACGTGCATTCTATTGATCAAGAAGAGGATGATGAGGATTATCCTCCAATTTCTGAATATTGTTTTAGTGTTGATAACAATGAACTAATCCTTGCGATGCAGAGTCTAGGTGATAAAGCTAGATGGCCCAGAAAGAATGATAGGCCAGCTGCAACTAAGGATAAATCAAAGTGGTGTGCATACCATGAAGATTTTGGGCACCTCACAGAAGAATGCATTGCACTAAGAAAGGAAATTGGATACTTGTTGAGCAAGGGGCATCTAAAAGAATTGTTGGGAAGAAAAAAGTCAAGGA
Source organism: Helianthus tuberosus (assembly GCA_030545235.1). Lineage (NCBI taxonomy): Eukaryota > Viridiplantae > Streptophyta > Magnoliopsida > Asterales > Asteraceae > Helianthus > Helianthus tuberosus. The sequence continues at coordinate 88,843,166 of CM060405.1, forward strand.
CTCAGGATCCTGAAAGGATCCCTGAGAAGGCTCCAGCCCCTCCAGCGGATGCACAAGTGATAAACTTCATTTCTGGAGGATCAGACATTTGCGGCACATCCTTCTCAGCAGCTAAAAGGCATGCAAAGGAAACTAAAATGGATAACGGAGAAAGACCTGTTCGAACATCAAGTGTCTCGGAAGGGAAAGTCATAACCTTTGATGAAGAGGATCGTGTTGATATCCAGGATCCTCATCACGATGGTTTAGGTATTACTCTTTTCATATCTAACCATTTTGTCCGCAGGATCCTTATAGACGGAGGAAGTTCAGTGAACATTATCCAGCTTGATGTCCTAAAGAAGATGGGTATTCCTGAATCAGAGATCATACCAAGATCCTCTGTGCTCGTGGGATTTAGTGGTGAAACTAAGAATACCCTGGGGGACATTAAACTCCCAATATACATTGAAGGCCTACACTCTTATCAAAAATTTTGTGTTATTGACTGTTTATCTTGTTGTAATGTTATCCTTGGCAGGCCCTGGATACACGATATGAAAGCAGTCCCATCCACTTACCATCAATGTGTGAAGCTCCCTAGTCCTTGGGGAATAGTGAAGATTGATAGTGATTAGCAGGAGGCTAAGAATTGCTATACTTCATCGATGAAACCAGCTTCGAAATCCAGGGAGCAATAGCAATCAAAGTATCCTCCAAGGGATGTCTTGGAGGCGAGTGAACAGGATGTGGTAGAAATCCTTATGGATCCGGATGATCCTGAATCTATAGTTTATATCGGATCAGGGATCCTTGGCGAAATGAAAGAAGACCTCGTATCCTTCCTAAAAAGGAGAAAGACTACCTTTGCATGGAAACACGAAGACATGACTGGTATATCCAAAGATGTAATCACTCACAAACTCGGCATTGACAGATCCTTCAAACCAATCCATCAAAGGAGAAGAAAGTTTGCACCGGAAAGGAATGCCATTATCCAGGAAGAGGTAGAGAAATTGCTCCGGGCAGGTATGATTAGAGAGGTCAAGTATCCAAGATGGCTGGCCAATGTGGTTGTTGTTCAAAAGAAAAACGAAAAGTGGAGGGTATGTGTCGATTTTACCGATTTAAATAAGGCATGTCCCAAGGATCCTTTCCCTTTACCCCACATTGACTCCATGGTGGATGCAACCCCGGGTCATGAACTGTTAACTTTTATGGATGCTTCATCTGGATTTCAACAAATCCAAATGGAACCATCCGACCAAGAGGATACAGCCTTCATGACTCCAACTGGTATATACTGCTATATTGCTATGCCGTTCGGATTAAGAAATGCAGGTGCAACATATCAAAGGCTGGTGAATATGATGTTCAAGGATCAGATTGGACAAACTATGGAGGTTTATATAGATGATATGGTGGTAAAATCCTTAAAAGCTGAGGATCACCTAAGAGACTTGGAGGAAGCATTCGATATCCTTGACAAATATAACATGAAACTTAATCCTTCAAAATGTCACTTTGGTGTTAAAGCAGGTAAATTCTTAGGATATATGGTGACAAAGAGAGGCATTGAAGCTAGCCCGGAACAAATCAAAGCAATAGTGAACATCAAATCTCCGGCCAATGCTAAGGATGTTCAAAGGCTAACAGGCAGGATAGCAGCCTTGAACAGATTTATATCCAAATCCTCCGAGAAGTGTAAAGAATTCTATGATATCCTAAGGAAGAACAAGAAATTTGAATGGATGGAGAAGCATGAAAATGCTTTGAGAGCCCTCAAAGATTACCTATCCTCGGCCCCGGCTTTGATGAAACCAGAAAAAGGCGATGTGCTATCCTTGTATCTTGCAGTATCCTCAAAAGCAGTAAGTGCGGTCCTTGTTAAGGATCATCAAGGTACACAACATCCTGTCTATTATGTAAGTAAAAGTTTACTTGATGCCGAATCCAGGTATTCACACCTTGAAAAACTTATTCTCGCATTAATTATGGCATCTACTAAGTTAAGACATTATTTTGAAACTCATGTTATCATTGTTAAAACTAATTTTCCAATTAAGAATGTCCTCAGGAAACCAGAGATGTCAGGAAGGATGGCTAAGTGGGCAGTGAAGCTGAGTGCATATGATATAAGATATGAGCCTAGGACAGCCATCAAATCCCAAGCATTAGCTGACTTTGTGGCTGATTTCAGTAGTGATTTACAAGAAGAAGCTGAGTTAGAAGTCCAGCAGCTAGAGGAGACCAAGGATCCTTGGATACTCTATACTGATGGATCCTCAAATGTCAAAGGCACAGGGCTTGGAATACTACTAAAATCGTCACAGGGGGACATAATACCCCACTCTATAGCTTGTGAGTTCCAAACCACTAACAATGAGGCTGAATACGAAGCCTTAATTGCTGGTTTGCAAATTGCTAAGCATATAGGGATCAGGTATCTTGAGGTACACGTAGATTCTTTGCTAATTACAAACCACTTTAATGGATCCTATGCTGTTAAAGGTGAAAAGTTAACCAAATATTTGGAGATAGTCAAAAGTTTGGCACTCTCTTTTGTTTCCTTTAGTTTGTCACAGGTACCAAGGGAAGAAAATACAGAAGCTGATGCATTGGCTAATTTAGGATCATCCTTGAAGATCCCGGAGGATATCAAGATTCCTATTATCCATATCCTGACCCCGGCTATTGAGGATCATGTGGCTATGGAAATAGGGAATGATTCTGGAATAATCCCTAGTGAGGATACTCGATCCCATTCAGGATCAGGATCATGGATCTCACCAATTATGAGATACTTACAACATGGAGAGATTCCTACAGGAGAAAACCCTAGGGCTTTCAAATCTAAGGTATCTCAATTCTTAATTATAAATAGTATGTTGTATAGACGATCTCTTGCAGGACCATACTTGAGATGCATTGAGGATCCTGAAGTCCAAGAAGTTTTAAAAGACTTCCATGAAGGAGATTGTGGAAACCACACTGGGGGCAGGGCATTATTCTCAAGGATCCTGAGGACAGGATACTACTGGCCAACCATGAAGAGAGATACTGTGGAGTATGCTAAGAGATGTGATCCTTGTCAGAGGCACATCAATATCCTTCATCAACCAGCTGAATTATTGCATCCTATATCCTCCTCTTGGCCATTTATGAGATGGGGTATGGATATAGTTGGTAAGCTCCCTAAGGCACCTGGTGGAAAAGTATTCATGCTTGCTATGACTGATTACTTCTCCAAGTGGATAGAGGCTGAAGCTTTTGCCCAAGTCAGAGAAAAGGAAGTTATATCCTTCATTAAAAGAAATATTATAACTAGATTTGGAATTACTTCTGAGATTATATGTGATAATGGTTCCCAATTTATTGGGGGCAGAACCACTAACTTTTGTGACAGATGGGGGATTAGGATGATAACATCAACACCAGTCCACCCACAAGCTAATGGTCAGGCAGAATCATCCAACAAGATCATCATCAACAATTTGAAGAAGAAGCTTGGATCCAAGAAAGGGAAATGGGCAGAAGAACTACCCTATGTGCTCTGGGCTGATAGGACAACCCCTAAGAATGCTACTGGTCAAACGCCATTCTCTTTGGTATTTGGGGCAGAATCAGTGATCCCAACAGAAATGGTGGTTCCAACTGCTAGAACAAGTACCCGTGATCCTGAGGAGAATGATGAGAACTTGGCTCAAGACCTGGATACTATTGAAGAAATCAGGGATATGGCTAGGATAAGGATGGCCAGTTATCAGCAAAGAATGGCTGGTGCTTACAACAAAAATGTCAGGATCAGGAGGTTTCAAGTTGGAGATATGGTATTAAGGAAAGCATTCCAAAATACCACCAATCCTGCTGATGGGAAGTTGGCTCCAAAATGGGAAGGCCCTTATCTGATTGAAGCTGAAGCAGGAAAAGGGGCATATTGTAACAACTCTCATCAAAAGTCATAATTATTAAATTAATTTGACCAATAGGAAACCCTAATTGAGACACCCAAGTGATTCTGCGCAAACCCTAAAATTTTCATAATTTTCAGAATCAGGATTAGGGCCCCCTAAAACTCAGGGGGGGTTAAACCCTATTGACGATTATCCACTTAAAACGTAGGCAGAAAGGAATTTTCAGAAACCGTCGACTCAGCTGAGCTAGTCCCACACGTGGCAACCCTATACATAAAAATAGTTCTTACGCGGGCCGCCTCAAGTTAGCTTAATTCTCACGCGGGCCGCCTAAGGGACAAAATTCACCTATAAATACAGGAGTTTGGGACTTGATTCTGGGAGTTGAAACAACGAAGAAATTCCAATTCTACACGGAGTTATGCTCTGTATACTCCAATTAACACACACGATTCACTAATCGACGCCGCAATCAGGGTATTAGCACAATCGCTGCTACGATTCATTTTCCGACGATCAATATATCCAATGAATGTTTAAGTGCCGCCCACATTAGGGTTATACTTTATCGTTCGTTATTAATTTGACGGATCATCGTTAATTCGATGGATGAAGTATTGTACTTTATCGTTCGTCATTAATTTGACGGATCATCGTTAAATCGATGGATGAAGTATTGCACTTTGTCGTTCGTTGTGAGAATTTGATCTCGTGAGTTATCGTAATTGCTGGATTGATTACTAACCCAGTTTTGTGTGCCTGTTATTAAATTTAGGAAAAGGCTAAATCAGTAGGCCAAACTCTGCCCGTATAAATCTGCAATGTGAGTCATTCTCTTTTTATCAAATATTTTACAATACCTCAAATTATTTTCAAGGTTATAATTACAGGGACTAAGTCGTGGATATCTTGAATTACTGGTTAGTGGGGTATTGTGCACATTACTAATTGTCTCCCAGTTAGGTTCATTGACCTACTCGGGATAATCACTGTTAGGTTCATTGACCTACAGGGATAATCGTCACTATTTAGGTTCATTGATCTAAATAGTGGTATGACCATCGTCACCATTGTGACATGTCACCATTGTGACAGAATGCCAGATAAAAATAAGATAGAAGCCATTGTAATCGCTCTTATGCTGTAATTGATAACTATGCATCATTATGCAAAATTAGAATGATTCACTCAGTATTTCCCGCTGACAAAACCTTTTTCAAACATGTTTCAGGTAACCTGTTATGAATCAGGAAAAGTGCCATATAGCACTACAAGCTCAAGGAAGTGGCTCAGTATAAAATAAAGAAACATGTTTTGTAAAATAAAAGATTTCTTCATGAAATCAAATGATTGTAAATTACCGGGTTTTATCCCGCGTTGTGAAATAAAATAATCGGGAAATATTTACTTTTTAAAAGATCCTGATGAAAAACTTCCGCTGTCAAACTCAATTAATTAAATACCGCAGGATTTCTGTCCCGCGGCTCCTGAAACGGGTCAAACAGGGTCGGGGGCCGTGACAGAAAAAGGTGGTATCAGAGCCACTTATCGAGCCACTGATTTAAGCCAATTAAGTATTTAGAAAAATACTTAATTTTTATTAATTGCTATTTTGTGATTATATGTTTTATTATCTGATTAATTTTGAACAGTATGGGCAGATTTTTATATGTTAGCTACTGTAATAGTAAATATAAATCTTTAAACATTATGATTCAAAGTTTAGCACTTTTATTATCTACAATCTATAAACCTTATTCCGTAAATAAATTTACAAATAAAACCTAGTATGTTTTCATATTCAGTTGTTTCATAGTTACCCAATATGAAATAATATTTAAAAGTTTTCTATGAAATTTGATATAGTTTTTAAACTTAGTAATTGTGTGTATCTTGCATAAACAGCATGAGTGATCTGTCGGAAGCCCTTCAGAATTTAAATCTCTATCCAGTAAGAATCAAAGTTTCCAGAGATTTCAATAGGTATATTCCAGACATAGAAGAACCTATAGAATTCAACGTTTCACCTCTCGAGAAACCTAAGCCTAAGAAAATGGAAATTGGGGAAACTTCTAGAAAAATTGAGGGGTTACCATCTCAAGAAGAACTAGAGTTTATAATGGCAACCGATGATACTATTGAGCCTGTTAATGAAAATGATTTTATTCATTCTCTTAAAACACAACTACCAATGAATTCAGAACCAGCTATTCCAAACCTTTCCATCCACTCGCAAATAGACGAATGGGTGACTAATGAAATACTGTTACAAAACCATCCCTATAGGCTTTTTCCTAAGTTCAAACTAGAACCTTTATCAAATTCACCAATAAGTAACGAGAATATGGCTAAACTCCATCATTGTGACAAAATGGATGCTGGGAATAGGATCCAAGAAATTTTGGGACAGATCTCTTGGAAATACGATGAGAAGGAACGCCGTTACTAGAATACCACCTGACAAAGGATAGGAGATTCTGAAACTGTGGTTGTGTAATAGTAATAGTAAAATCAGTATGTGTAAAATAAATAATAAAACGGTTGTATATAAAAGCATGATATAAGGAAATTTTAGAAAGCTACAATTTTGTTTGTATATTCGTTTACGTGATTATGTGCAATTAATTGTAACATTGGATTATTTCCTTTATACTAATTATTTATCTATAAATTAGATATCAGATGGAAAACGCTAATAATGAACCAGTTAATGAGGATAATCAATCTGAGCAACAACCGGGGGACCAATATGTGACTAGGCAAGATATAGAAAATATCGTTGCTCAAGGGATAGCCAACACTATTCCAGGAATAGTTGCTCAAGGGATAGCCAATGCTATTCCAGCAATCATTGCTGTTGTTAAAAATCCAATCGAACCGCAACAAGTTGTTCCTAGTAAACGCATTTCTGAAGATAATTTCAGTAATAGCGTAAATGGAGGCGGTAATCATGTTAATCATAATAATGAACCACAGCAAGCTCCGCTCCCTAAGAAAAGGAAAACTGCAACGCCTGGTTGCACTTATAAAGAATTTCTTGCTTGTAAACCCACTGAGTTTGCAGGCAATGAAGGAGCGACTGCGGCACTGCGTTGGTTAGAGAAAACCGAGGCAGTAATTGCCATAAGTAAATGTGCTCAGGATGATCAGGTCATGTATGCGTCAAACCTTTTCAAAGAAGTGGCGCTAGAATGGTGGAATACGGTGTTACAAGCTAAAGGAAGAAATAGGGCTTATGCCATGAAATGGGAAGAATTTAAGAGTCTTGTAGAAAGAAAATTATGTCCTGAATATGAAAAAGATCAAATGGCAAATAAGTTTCTAACCCATCGGATGGTGGATGTAGATTGTCGAGGATATACTACGACATTCTTCGAATATGCTAGAGTGGTACCAACCCTGGCTTCGCCAGAGCCGGTACTTATTTCTCGTTATATCTGGGGATTGATTTCCGAAATCCGTAATATCGTCAAGGCTGCGAAACCTCATACGATTGATGATGCAGTAGAATTAGCCAATACTCTAACTGACGAGCTAGTACAAACAAGAGAAGAAAATAGAAGGAAGGAAGTAGCCCAAAAGATTACCCAAGAATTCCGTTCGGGTAACCATAACAATTTCAAGAAAGAAGGGAATGGGCAATCTTCTACTAGTCCATTTTGCAATTTTTGCAAAAGGAAGCATTTTGGAAGATGCAAAGGATATTGCAATTTTTGCAAAATTCCAGGGCATCAAGAAGAAGACTGTAGGAGGAAGAAATTTTCAGTTTGTTACAACTGTGGAGAAACTGGACATCTTAGGCCAAATTGTCCAAAACTGAATAAACCATTTGACAATCAAGCCAAACCGGCAGAAGGAGCAAAAAGGAATGCGAGAGCCTTTCAGCTGACTACTCAAGAAGCCGAGATGATTCCAGATGTGATAGCCGGTATGTTCTTAGCTTACAACGTTTACACAATATTATTATTTGACTCTGGTGCAAACCAAAGTTTTATAAATACTTTACTCTGCCAAACTCTTAACTTACCGTTAACAAGCATTAGATAAATTTCTACAGTAGAATCGGCAGATGGGAATTTAGTTAAAGTTAATAAGGTTCTGCAAAACGTAGAAATAGTACTTTTAAGTCATAAATTTTCTGCAACCCTATTATCTATGAAATTAGTTGAAATCAAGGTTGTGCTAAGAATGGATTGAATAGTAAAACAAGTATGCTCGAATTATCTGTGATAAAGATTCTATAAAAGTTTGAGCAATCACTAGAAAAGTAATAATGATTAAAGGAGATAAATCATGTAAAACCATAAAATTCATAATCAATAATGGAAGTTGCTAATTATGAACGAAAGCAAGGAATAGTATATATGATTTCAATAATCATCAATACTAAAGATAAAGAAATTAAGGAAATTTCTGTAATTCCAGAATACTCAGATGTATTTCCAGAAGATTTACCTGGATTACCACCAGATAGGGATATAGAATTTAGGATTTATCTAAATTCCAGGAATTTTACCGATAAGCCAGGGAACCTTATCGGTTAGCACAATATTGGTTGTTAAGAAAAAAAATGGTTTCTATGAGAATGTGTATTGATTATAGGAAATTGAATAAGGTTATAATTAAGAATCAATACTCATTACTTAGAATTAATGATCTATTCGATCAATTCCAGGAAGATAGATAGTTTTCTAAGATCAACTTATGTTCCGGATATTATCAATTAAAAGTATAAGAGGAAGACATACCTAAAACTGCTTACAGAACTAGGTATGATCATTACGAAATTACAGTCATGCCCTTTGGGTTAACAAATGCACCTGCAGTATTCATGGACATGATAAATAGGATCTGTACACCATATTTGGATAAATTGGTAATAATCTTCATCGACGATATACTTATGTATTCCAAAAATCAGAAAGAATATTATCAGCACTTACATGTACTCTTAACTTTGTTAAGAAAAGAAAAAACTGTACGCCAAATTTTCGAAGAATGAATTTTGGCTACTAGAAGTGCAATTTTAGGTCATATGGTGAATCCCGAAGGTATTCACGTAACTCCTGATAAGATATTATCAAAATGAAAGGTTCCCTAATCCGCAATGGAAATTAGAAGTTTAGTCGGATAATACAGACGATTTATTAAGGATTTTTCTAAGATAGTTATATCATTAACTAAGTTAACCTGTAAAATAGCTAAGTTTGAATGAGGATCTTAAAGCAGAAATTAACCAAATACTCAGATATTAACCTTATGAACTAAAGATTTTGAAGTATAAGGTAATGCTTCAAATTTAGGATTTGAATGCATGTTAATGCAACGCAAAAAGGTAATTGTGTATGCATCAAGGTAATTGACAAAGAACAAAGGAACTATACCACTCATGAGTTAGAATTAGGAACCATAATTTTTGCCTTAAGATTTGGAGACATTATCTGTATGGAAGTAAGTTTACTGTCTATACGGATCATAAGAATTTAAGATATATATTTGAGCAAAAAGGATCAAACATGAGGCAAAGGATATGGATAAAAATCCTAAGTGACTATAACTGTGATATTCAGTATCACAAAGGAAAGGATGAAGACGACAAGAGATCGTCAGAAAAGTTATATAGATAATAGATGAAAGTTGTTGGAGTTCAAGTTGGAGACAAAATGTAATTGAAAGTATCTCCATAGAAAGGAGTAAGAAAGGAAAGCTAAGTCAAAGGTACGTAGTACCAGTTACTTATTGTTTACAAATACCAGGAAAGTTAGCTAGAATACATGATGTATTTCATGTATCCAAGAAATGTTTATCAAAACAAATCACTGGTAGTACCTCTGCAAGATATAGAGATAAACGCAAAGCTGAAATTTGTTGAGAAACCACTTCAAATTGAGGATCGAAAGATCAAGTTTCTCAAATATAAACAACTAGGAAATTAGATGGGATTCAAAGAAAGGAGCTGAATACACTTGGGAGCTGGAGTCAGAAAGAAAGTGAAAATACCCTCAATAAATTCCGGTAAAATCTCGAGGACGAGATTTTTCTTAAGGTGGGGAGAATGTAACAACTCTCATCAAAAGTCATAATTATTAAATTAATTTGACCAATAGGAAACCCTAATTGAGACACCCAAGTGATTCTGCGCAAACCCTAAAATTTTCATAATTTTCAGAATCAGGATTAGGGCCCCTAAAACTCAGGGGGGGTTAAACCCTATTGACGATTATCCACTTAAAACGTAGGCAGAAAGGAATTTTCAGAAACCGTCGACTCAGCTGAGCTAGTCCCACACGTGGCAACCCTATACATAAAAATAGTTCTTACGCGGGCCGCCTCAAGTTAGCTTAATTCTCACGCGGGCCGCCTAAGGGACAAAATTCACCTATAAATACAGGAGTTTGGGACTTGATTCTGGGAGTTGAAACGACGAAGAAATTCCAATTCTACACGGAGTTATGCTCTGTATACTCCAATTAACACACACGATTCACTAATCGACGCCGCAATCAGGGTATTAGCACAATCGCTGCTACGATTCATTTTCCGACGATCAATATATCCAATGAATGTTTAAGTGCCGCCCACATTAGGGTTATACTTTATCGTTCGTCATTAATTTGACGGATCATCGTTAATTCGATGGATGAAGTATTGTACTTTATCGTTCGTCATTAATTTGACGGATCATCGTTAAATCGATGGATGAAGTATTGCACTTTGTCGTTCGTTGTGAGAATTTGATCTCGTGAGTTATCGTAATTGCTGGATTGATTACTAACCCAGTTTTGTGTGCCTGTTATTAAATTTAGGAAAAGGCTAAATCAGTAGGCCAAACTCTGCCCGTATAAATCTGCAATGTGAGTCATTCTCTTTTTATCAAATATTTTACAATACCTCAAATTATTTTCAAGGTTATAATTACAGGGACTAAGTCGTGGATATCTTGAATTACTGGTTAGTGGGGTATTGTGCACATTACTAATTGTCTCCCAGTTAGGTTCATTGACCTACTCGGGATAATCACTGTTAGGTTCATTGACCTACAGGGATAATCGTCACTATTTAGGTTCATTGATCTAAATAGTGGTATGACCATCGTCACCATTGTGACATGTCACCATTGTGACAGAATGCCAGATAAAAATAAGATAGAAGCCATTGTAATCGCTCTTATGCTGTAATTGATAACTATGCATCATTATGCAAAATTAGAATGATTCACTCAGTATTTCCCGCTGACAAAACCTTTTTCAAACATGTTTCAGGTAACCTGTTATGAATCAGGAAAAGTGCCATATAGCACTACAAGCTCAAGGAAGTGGCTCAGTATAAAATAAAGAAACATGTTTTGTAAAATAAAAGATTTCTTCATGAAATCAAATGATTGTAAATTACCGGGTTTTATCCCGCGTTGTGAAATAAAATAATCGGGAAATATTTACTTTTTAAAAGATCCTGATGAAAAACTTCCGCTGTCAAACTCAATTAATTAAATACCGCAGGATTTCTGTCCCGCGGCTCCTGAAACGGGTCAAACAGGGTCGGGGGCCGTGACACATATAGATTGCTAACCATGGAAGGTGATTTGTTACCAAGAGCCTGGAATGCTGTCCATTTGAAGAAATATTTAATGTGAGCAGGATCCTAGTGGCACAGATGATCCTCACAATAGGGATATCCTTAAAGGATCCTCAAAGCATCGGTGATCCTTACTTAGGTAATATCCTAAACTTGAACTAATTCATTTCTTTATTTTCTCATATAAGGATAAGGATCATGTATCCTTTATCCATCTCTCACGTGAATTTGAGTTTTGAAAGTTCAGGTATCCTTAGCATAACATTGGTTATCCACTGAAGCAATCCGTCCTTCGGGTTTAACCCCAGTTATTCGGGCTTGACCCCAGTTCCGCCTGTAGCGCACGATGATCCTGGTATAGTTCAAGGCATTGGGACCAGTACTCGTTTTAGGGGCTGATAATTCCATTGTACTGGCTATGCTTAGGATCCTACGTATAATGGTAGACGTACCATACATCCGTTCCTAAGGTTTCTAACGTTTTCACGTTAGCTAAGGTTTCTAACGTCTTCACGTTAGCTAAGGTTTTGGCATTTTCATGCCACTAAGTTTGGATAGTCGCCAGTTAGAGCCATACTCCAGTTTACATACGATCCTTGGGCTTGTCCCCAGTTATCCTTGGGCTTGTCCCCAGTTATCCTTGGGCTTGTCCCCAGTTGCTAATTCTTATCTTATGTTGGCTTAGTCCCAAGTAATGCTCTATTTCAGGTTCTTGAAGGTAGGCAACTAGGGATCCTTGATCCTTACTTTATTCTAAGGTTTATCTTATAGTTATCCTTATTAAGGTTAGGATCCTAACTTGGTTCCTCAGGTATGATCCTTAACTATTTTTAATTCTATTCATTATTTATTTGAATAACCCTTATACTTGACAACTGAACTTGTGATTCTTAAACCCTATCACTCTTTAGAACTTATCAGTTATGGGATATGTGATCCTTGATTATATCCTCAACTTTCTGGATATCTTTTCTAATTTTTCAAGGCTTGATAAGTATAAATAGATTGAACCTTACAACAGTTGGAAAATAAGATATTAAAAAGTATAACAGCACGAGATAAGCGACAAAAGGTTAAGTTTTTATTTATAAACAAAAGACTAACCCTTAAAAGGTTGTCAAAATTACCTACCCGAGCATCTACCAGCAAAACGTGGCCCGTCCGCTGGGGTAGGTAAAGGGTGTCCATGATAATAAGTTCAAGAGTAGTGCAGGAATATAAAGGCGGCAGGATCACAATGGCTTCATCCCCCAAACAGAGGATCCCTCCACCATATGCAATCCTGCCTATTGTTCAAAGGATCATACATGATCCTTAATCCTAAAACCTATTGTTTAAGTACAAACCTTGAAATTGTTTTAAACATCATAACCACAAAAAACAAACTACCACCAGATTTAAAAATTGGGCTCCGGCTATGTCTAGAAATGTCCTTCATCGCCCAATCATGCAGCCTAAGCCTTCGCTGCATTGTCACCTCCAGCTCCACTTGTTTCACCGCCTTCACCTTTGCCTCCAGCTTCGATTGACAGGATCTCTTCAACCTCCTCAGCCTCTTCATCGTCCAGTTCAGCAAGCCTTGCCCTCCAACCTTCAATATCCCAGGTGCTCTTGTCAAAAGCAGGATCCTGAGCTTCCAAGGCCATTTGAAGCTTGGTCTTGTACATTGTAATGGCGGCAGAGATTTTGGCATCTTCGGTGATCTCGCTCTTCTCATAGTCAACATTAACCAGCACCTTGGCCATCTGCTGTTTGGTATCCCGGACTTCCTTCTGAAGATCAGCAATTGTGAGATCCTTCAACACCGCAACCTGCTGGAGATCAGCAATCTTCCTATCTTGATCCTCAACGTGGCCCACATAGTCCTCAATCTCAGTGAATTTCTGTAAAAAGGATAAGGTCAGGATCAAGTAATAAGCAGGATATACCAGCAGGATATACCAGCAGGATATACCAGCAGGATATGTCAACAGGATATACGAGTAAAGACAGTGATCCTCACCTCGTTAAAGTACTCAAGAAATTGATGACGGATTAGAGGCAGACCCTGCAGATCCCCAGCTTCAGAGGCTTTTCTCTTCTTGATTGCCTTCCCTTTGAGGGGTGCCTTGGGGACCGAAGCTGTCGGACTGGTAGGAGCTTTCCTCTTGGAAGATCTGACAGTGGTGAGATCAGCAACGTTGAACTTGGAAGCAGACTTGGTGGATTTTCCAGCACCTACACAACCAAAACAAGATAAGTATCTTTTCTTAATTCATATTTCACTATTTATTTAAATTTTAAACAAGGATACTTACTTGACATTGTGACAGAGCCTGAGGATACCTCCTGTGAATCTTGGGTTGTTGTCTTGAAAGTTCTTGTCTCAGGATCAAGTTTCTTGAAAGCAAGGAGCCTCTCCTTAGCAGCAGGGGACAGTTTAAGGTGTGAGACGGTGATAGCTGCATAAAAAGAAAGCAAAAATATAAGTTATCCTTACATCAAAAGAAAGTTCCTGGTGATCCTTCTCAGGATCCTCCATCCTACCATGGGTAGCCCATTTTTTCGGAAGATCCTTTCCATCCTGGATGGAATCTCTCTTGATAAAAAAGAAGCGCCGTTTCCAATTAGCATCGTTCTTGGTGGCTTTGAAGATCGGGTGTTCCTCACCGGGTTTACGTTTGAATAAATAACGGTGAGAGCCAAAGGTGGTAAGATCATACAGTTCTCCCAGCTCTGCCATTCCTAGATCTATTCCCTCCTAATCGATGATCCTTTCAAGGGTGTACAAAACCCTCCAAATCATCGGCATGGATTGGATATAAGAGATGCCGGTTAGGGAAAAGAAAGATTGGGTGAAGGCTGGAAAAGGATATGTATAGCCTATGGTGAAAGGAGTGACGGGGAAAGCAACCCAGTTATCGGAGATATGATCGCTCAAGGCATTGGGGTCAAAAGGCCTAAATTCGGTGTTCGCCGGGAAGCAGTGGCGGATCCTATCTATCTGAGCATCATTGAAGAGACAGCGCTCTTTAATGGAGTCTTCAATAATCCCCTGGCTTTTCGGAGGACTGTTCTTTGGGTGATCCTTGGCTGGTGAACTTCGGAGCAACATTTTCGAAGTGACGGAGATAAAGAAAGAAAGAAAAACAGAGTAAGAGAGGAAGAAAGAGGAGAAAGAAATACCTGGTTGATCGTCGACTGAGAATTTAAAGGGAGTTTCTTTCGAATTTGAATGCATAATGATCCTATCTATATCTCTATTTATAATTATGATTCTGCAGGATTGTCACTTCCGTGACGTCATGATCGCAACGGCTAGTTCTATTTTAACGGCTATATATCCGTTAGTTTGTTGCGGATAAGATCAGTAAAATATAACTCACATATTTACAATCTAACTCCTTATATTTTGGGGGCAATTGTTAGGGGAGGATTTTCTAACAATTAGTGATCCTTATTCGTTATCCTAACTAGTGATCCTTACTTCTGTGACAGGTGGTGATCCTCAGAAGAGCTTCAGGATCAGGATCATGGATCACTTTAAGGATCCTCGTACTGACGATTGTTTACTTATGTTTTGTACTGTCTCGCAGGTATAACCAGCTTGACCAAGTCTTGGCGACATTCCTGGAGAATATTCCCAAACTATTCTGCACGTGCTTAGCTAAAAATGGACGTTATGGAGAACGTGGGGGCTTGGCACAAAAGTCGGATAGTTAGTTTGGTAGTTAAATTTCTATTTTAAAAGGGGTAACGAGCTAGTAGAAAACACTTAGTCATTTTTACAGCTACACACACTCATATACTCGCACACTTGAAGCTCTCGACGAACATTCATTCGTTTTCACTCACATTTACACATCTCACGATAGTGATCCTTGTACCTAGCTCGTTACCATCCAGAGTTGTAAACATTTATTCATTTATTTGAGCTTGGTGATCGGTAGTTTCCATCACCCGGGGTTTTTTGTGCCGGAGATCAACTCTTGATCAAGGGCTTTTTCCCCGTATAAACCCTTGTGTTGTTTGTGCAATTTTACATTAAAGTGATCCTCATCATTGTTCTACATTTCAAGCATCATACCCCGTAATTGAGAGTTTGGTTGCAATATCCTCATCTGATTTTTTGACCAAAACAATCTTGCTCTTTAATAATCTTTCCACCTCTTCCTGAATAATTGCGTTTCGCTCAGGAGCAAACTTCCTTCGTTTTTGCTGGATCAGCCTGAAAGGCCTGTCAATTCCAAGCTTGTGAGTTATAATATCTTTGGAAATACCTGTCATATCCTCATGATTCCATGCGAATGTTAACATCCTGCATTTCAAAAAGTTAGTCAATTGATTTTCAATATCCTGAGGGATATTGGTTCCTACGAGCACCGAGATATCTGGATTATCCTGATCCAGGATAATTTTCTTAACATCCTGCTCTGAAGCCTCCGCGATATCCTGGGCTCGCATCTTTAATTGCTATCCTGCTTTGGGCTTTGTTGAGGATTTCATCGAAGAAGAATAACACTCCTTCGCTTCTTGTTGATCACTTTCCACCTTGACAACCCCCAAGGGGTAGGGATCTTGATACACTGATGATAGGTTGATGGTACAGCTTTCATATCATGGATCCATGGCCTACCCAATATAATATTGTAGCAGGATAAGGAGTCCATGACACAGAAGCGTTGCATTGAGTTGACTCCTTCAACATATACCGGCAGCTTTATCTCTCCCACAGTATTCTTGGCCTCTCCACTGAATCCGACAAGTATAGTGGATTTTGAAGTGATGTCCATCGGGGAAACATTCATCCTTTTCAGCGTTTCAAGCTAAATAATGTTGACAGAGCTGCCATTATCCACCAGTATCTTGCGTTCAAAGTGATTAGTAACATATAAAGTTATTACTAAACCATCGTGATGGGGATCCTGGACAGTATCCCTGTCATCACTGTCAAACGTTATCACTTTATCGGTTGTGAGAGTTTTCATCCTGGTTGGCTTATCCCCTCTTTCTGCCTTAGCCTCCTTTGCATGCCTTTTTGCTGCAGAATAAGAGGTTCCACAAATGTCGGATCCTCCTGAAATAAAGTTAATTATCTTGGCATCCGCAGGAGGTGATGCTGCTTGTTCAGGATCCTTCTCAGTATCCTGACCCTTATTCTTCTTTCTTCCCAGAAGATCCTTCAGATATCCTTTGCTTAGCAGATAGCTTATTTCCTTCCTCAGGGCTAGGCAATCTTCCGTAACATGTCCAAAATCCTCATGGAAGGCACACCACTTGGATTTATCCTTCCAATCGGCTTTTTGTTGGTTCTTCCTGGGCCACCTCGCTTTGTCTCCTAAACCCTGCATAGTATACATTAGTTCAGGTATATTAACAGAAAAACAATATTCTGACAATTCAGGATACTCCTCAGGATACTCGTCTTCAACAGAATTCACTTTCTTGCTGTCATTCCTGCCATATGGCTTAGAGCGATATGGTTTGTATGAGGATTCTGATTTCCTGTTAGTTGATTCATAAGTTGAGGATGAATTCATCCTCTCTTGCATCTTTTTATCATCCTCCAATCGAATGTATCTCAAGGCTCTGTTTTGAGCTTCATCTAGGTTCCTGCAAGGATTCATTACAAGATCCTGATAAAATTGGGAATCTTTTTGTAACCCCATTTTGAATGCCTGCACAGCTGTTGCAACATCAAGATGCGGGATATCCAGAGATTCCCTGCTAAACTTGTTCACGTAATCCCTCAAGGATTCCTGAGGCCCTTGAGTTATCTTGTAGAGATCACTGGTTAGTTTCTCAAAACTTCGACTACAAGAAAATTAACTGTTAAACAAATTAACTAAATGTGCAAATGATGTAATTGAATGAGGTGGAACATTTAGAAGCCATTTCAAGGCCGATCCTGTTAAAGTAGAGCCGAAGCCCTTGCAGAGGCATGCTTCCTTGAGATCCGGAGGGATAGGGTTAATTTCCATCTTTTCCCTATACTGAGCAATATGCTCTTCAGGATTCGTGGTTCCGTCATAGAGCTTCATGTTGGGGGTTTGAAATCTTTTCGGGATTTCGGCATCACAAATAGGATATGCAAACCGGGATATCCTGTGGCTATCCTGGGACACATCTGGAATTGGCTGGACCACCCCAGGTACACTGAATATCACATCCTTCAACTTCTGAAGCTCCTAAGAGAATGCTGACGTCATACCTGCATCCTGCAAAGATCCAATACCATTAGTAGTAAGAGTATTATTATTATTAGACACATTACCAGCCTGAGGATTCTGGCCATATCCTGGAGCATATCCTGAACTTTTCACAGTTGACACCCTAACCGAAGAGGGTATCTCAGGAGTATGACTCTGGGAATGACTAGGCACAATATTGCCCCTATTGTCCTCAGTATATATTGCCGAACTGAAGTTCAAAGCTCTGGGCTGTAAGGGAGTGACAGTATCCTCAGCAGGCCTGCTTGAGCTAGATTTCAAGAGTTGTATCTCTCTTATCAGCATTTGGTTGGTCTCCTGCTGTTGCTTTATCTGATCCTGTATACTACCAAACAAAGTTAGAATTTCATCATTAGAAGCCAAAATAGGACTTCCCCCTGAAACAACAGATCATTGAACATTCTGAGTGGGGATAATATCCCAAGCCACATGAGTTTCAGTCCTTCTTGGAAGATCCTGAGGCTGTGAAGAGGGCTGCATTCTTGGAGGTTGTGGAAGCACCGAACCGATTGTTGCAGAGGTTGTAGCAGACACGGTAGAAGAGCTCATGTTTGATTTTGAGGCCATTAAAAATAGTGTAGCAAAAAGTTTTGAAAACAGAAAACCAAGTAATGATTTACGAAAGCTTTTAGTAGAAATAACACCACTTGCCCCACGGTGGGCGCCAAATTGTTTTGGTCAAAGATTACCTAAGTAATTAAGTGATCAAATTAGTTAAGTGAGGTAGTGTGCTAGAAGTATCCGTGAAAAATATGCTGATCACGATGTTGACAAAAATAGTTTTCAGGATATAGCTCTGGATATTGAGCTATATCTATAATCAAACAATGAGCAGAAAAGTAAAGGGTGACACGAGATGTACGAGGAAAGCCCTTGATCAATCTAGATCGCCGGCATAAAACCTCGGGAGCTGACAATCGCAGCTGCCTTGTTCTTCTTATTACTTCAAATATTAGGATACAGTGCAGGATATGATGCGGATCAACTAAGTGTTACAATGAGATTCGAATACAATTGTAGGTGTTCGTGATTGATTGTGATTGTAGCTAGTAGAGAGCAAAAGAGTGTGCGTAAAAAAGTTGTTTTTTCCTACTGATCCGATCATTCCTATATATAGCAAAGGAAATAACAAACTAGCCTATAAAACCGGGATGCTGCGAATATTCCCTTCTTGAACGTTGTAGACCACTTCTTCCGGCTTCAATGTTCCCTTCTCAACTGATTAATCTGAGTCTTTAGGAGAACCAGTCCACTCGAACGTTATAAGCTTGCCTTGTTAATATGCACGTGAACAATTAGTAAGTACCAGGATACTGCATCCTGATCCGGTATCCTGATCACAATTTAAAGAAATAGAGTCAGAATATAATCAAGGATATATGAGCAGAAAACCACCCATAACAAGTATGTTTATAGGATGTATTATTACCCGCTCTAAAAAAATATAATTTTTAATTACAAACATAAGTTTACAAATATTTAATCTTTTTGTAATGATACAAACAGGGTGGAAAAGCTTAAATGCTCCTGCAAAAAAATATATTAGAGAATTTTATTCTTCATATTACAAAAATCTAGTTACACTGTTTGCATATAAATAATAAATTGGCTTTGTTTTTCATTTTTCATCCCCATTCATTTGAAACATGGCATTCAAACTTATAATTGTTTTTCTATTGATCTTAACAGCCATCGTCACATCAAATTGTTCAGGTGTTTTTTCTATACTTTATCTGCAAATTTGTTGTTGTTTTTGAATTCATATGCAAAAATAATTACAATTGTGAGATGTTGCCCCAAATGATCACATGAGTAAGAATATCATGTATTACACAAGTTGAATAAATGTAATGTTATATACTTATTAATAAAAAAAAAACTTATGTCTTTAAAAAAACTCGTGTATTGCATCGGGTTGAATAAACCGTTGTATTAAACAAGTTGGATAAAAAATAATGTAATTTGTTAACAAATACAGTCGTCAACATATGTCCTTAAAAATGAACTTTGACATGATAGTTATAAATTATGTTAACTTCATTTTTAAAACATTTTTTTTTTCAACTGGGTGTTATTTCTTTTATGTAATTGATAAATGATAATTCAATTAAAGTGTACTTAGTCCTTTAAATATCCATTTAACATATTTAAGTTGACTTAAATTACAGTTATAAATATATAAATATATATTAAAATTTAAGATGTTAAACTTGATTTTTTTCTTACAACCTATTTTTCATTATGTGTCGTATAATAACTATCTCTTATACAAATTTAATTTTTGAAATTGATTAGTAAAGTCAGAATTATAACTATTCATTACTAAATTCATATCAAATTCACTTTATTAATGATACTAGTATTCAGTCTCTGCGTTGCAGCGGTTGTCATAAAACTGTGTTAAGTAGTAGCAATACTATACCATTGTTAGCGACCACCAACACCGGAAAAGCTCGTAAAAACAAAATAAATAAAAACGGGAAAAAAATATCGCCGAGCGAAAAGCAGGCGTAAAATCTTTAATCACGCACGCCCGTTGCTGAGAAATTAAACCGAAACGTAAAACATAAAAAAATAACTAAGACAATCCAGGATCCGCGTGTTGGACGAACTTGTCAAACGCAGAAAAATAGACGTGACGCGACGGGCCAGTCAATCGGGAAAAAATATACTAAAAAATGTTGAACCCCACACGCACGTTGCGGTGCGTTAACTCACAAAATTTAAAACGAAACGAAAAACTTGGGAAAGATAAAAAGTATGGTGGACTAAAATTGAAAATAAAAAAGAGTTGGGATTAAATTGTAAAAGATGAAAAACTTTGGGTTAAAAGTAAAAAAACAAAGGGTCTAAATTGCAAAATTGAAGTTATTTATTAATTTTAGATAAAGATAAGGATAAAAATAAGTGATATCTATATATTGGCTATTAATTAATATTAATATTAAAAAGATTTATTAAGCAAATATAAATAAAATTTATGAGGTTGAAGGAGAGAACGTCATGTGGCATTATTTGTAGTCTTTTATTATAAGTTAGATTAGATTAGATATTTTATTTTATTTTTGTTTATGAGGTTGAAGAAGAGAACGTCATATGACATTATTTGTAGTCTTTTATTATAAGTTAGATTAGATAATAACTATACATAATCAAATTTAAATTAATTGTCTAAAGATATTTTTTTTAGTATCATTATTTAATAGAGACGAGAAAACATAACTTGATGAAGCCTATATTTATGCCATGTATCCTTTAGGATTTTTATTTAATAGTTATAATAATAACAAAATTATGTATATACACACATGTGTTGACAAACGTTCCAAAGTTAAAACATATATGAATAAATGAGTTTAATGGTTTTTATACGTATATGTATGCAGGATACACAAAATGTAAAAAAAAAAAACTTTTAATAAAAGAAAGATTTTAAATTTGTTCATTTAGTTCTCACAAATGGTTAGTGTCATCTAACTATTCTCACCCTATATGAAAATTTGTCATATACGTGTGAAATATCGATACAAGATCTCCTATAATAGGACATTTCTAGAGGCCACGTCATAGAGGCATCCGATGGAAAAGCAAACCATGGATGCCGTATTGTGTGGCTCCATCATTGGCCGTCTATTGAGAATAGGGCTTTTTAAAAACTCACAGCTTTTGGATCGTTCGAAGTTCGCTCGAAAAAAGTTCGAAAAAAGCTCGGTTTTAAATGAGCCGGCTCGGCTCGGCTTAGTTTGTAAACGAGCCGAGCCCAAGCCAAGGTAGGTTCGGTTCGTGGCTCGCTCGTTAGGTGGCTCGTTGGCTTGCTCGTTGGGCTCGTTATAATTAAGGGCTTATTATATATGTGTGTATATATATTTCAGGTTATCTTTGTAGTAAAAAATCAAACTTGCATATCCATAGATGTCCCACCAATAAATATGCAGGTTTTGTGAAGGAATTTATCCTATATAATTTATCAAAATTTCTCATAGACACAAAAAACTGTTCAATTTTGTGTCTTTTTATTGGTTTAGCCCATACTTTTTTGTCTCATCTACTGTCTTTCTCTCACTCTTTTTTCTTCACCACTACCCTGTTAATTCTTTCCCCTTCTTTCCCTCTCAAGTATTTCCTCCTCCAAGAGCATCACACCAACATGCACCATCGATACCTCCTCAGGTGTTTCCCGTTCCACAAGACGAACCGGTGGCGGCATGGCATAGCATAGTCAAGATCTACGTTGGTAAAGATGGATGGATTTTGGATTCGCAGGAGCATGGGCGTAGCTTTGTGGGGGCGGGAGGGGGCGGCCGACCCCCCGAACTTTTCGCTCGTTAGTGGAGAGTATGTAGTTTTCGTATAGAAATTTTTGGGTATATACGTTTTTGACCCCCCGATTTTACAGAAATTTTTGGTATATACGTTTTCGACCCCCGGTCGGAAATCTCAAGCTTCGCCACTGTGCAGGAGACGCGAGTTGGGTCGGTTATGAAATGTAGAAATTCTTCGGTCGGAGGTCACCTCTCAGCTCCACGGCCCGCCGACAGCTAGGTAGTGGTGCTCACTATTGTGGTGGTGGTGCCATGGGGGTTTGGTGCTGATGGAGTTGGAAGCTGGCTGGTGGTGGTTGCGGAGGGTGGTGGTTGTGTTAGGTGGTAATGACGATGATGGTGTCTCTCTGTGACTAATGGTGCTATGGTGGTGGTTTGTGTATATAATTGTTATTTAAGGGTTTGTATGGACAAATCAACTAAATATTTGTTTGTTGTAGATATGATGAGATGGTGCTCACAGTTGGTTTCCGAGCAGAATTGTTAGAAGGGGATTGGTGCTATGGTTGTGTTATTAGTTTAATTAAGAAAATGTTTGATGTCGACTTTGGAAAAAACAAAGGACCTAGAACTCTACTAGTGTATACACTCATAGACACATAAAAGAAACAAAATGGTATAAAATGCTTAAAGTGTACAATTTTAACTTTTTCTCAACTTATTTTTACAATAACTATAAAGAATTTAAGTTAATATAATATTCATAATAAATGGGATTGGAATTAATTTACTAAAACTATTCAAGATTAAATGAGATTAAGAACAGTTTAGGTTGTTCTTTTAAGTTACAATTAACACATAAATTCAAATCCAATACTATTACAGTCATCATTATTATTACTAGATTTTTAACTGTAGTCATTAAAGATTTTTCTTTGACGTGAATTTTGTTATCGTTCTTACATAGCTGTTATTTTCTATGATGATGTTTAAGTAAACACTTCGTAACGCACGTATATAATTAAATGTTTCAACGTCTATGTTTTTGTTTGGTTTAACGGTCACGCGGCATAGCGCGGGTCCCAAAATCTCGTTGTTTAAAAAAAGAAGTCTCACATCAGACTTGAACTTTTTTTTTTTTTTGAAAGATCAACAAAAATTTTATTCCATTTTTTCACCTGGGCAACCAAACGTTAGCCAGATGATTCACCAAGTACAATCACCAAACAAATACATCACCTTTATACACCAATACTAATTAAATCAAAATTACACCATTCGCCCCATGAAATATTAGCATTTTTAAGTCTACTTTTTAGCCACATATATCCTAACATCCTGATCTCCTCCTTCATCCTGTTTACGTGAGGTTGTTTTCCTTCGAATACCGCCTCGTTTCGACTCCTCCAGATCACCCATATAGCCGCTTGAGTCACCAAATTTACCACTCTTTTCCACCTTTGTGAACCTCTATTCCTCTTGTGGATATTCGCCAAGTCTTTTAACTCTAACGCAAATACGTGTTGTATTCTACACCATCGAGCTACAAACTCCCAAATCTGGTCCGCGATCCGACACGATGCGAACAAGTGTATAGCCGATTCAACCTCTTCTCCACACATTTTGCAACAATTGTCTTGAACAAAAACATTGCGTCTAGCCAAAGCTGTATATGTTGGAAGCTTATCTTGAACTAATCTCCAAATTAGAAAATTTACCTTTTTGGGAGACCAATTATTCCACTCAAACATCAGCTGCAAATCTGAAAAAATCAACTTTTGCATCTTATCTTTAATACTACTCACCGAGAAGGAACCAGAAATATCTAAAAGCCATCTCCATTTATCATCACCCAATCCAAAATCATAACTTGCCAAGGCCTCCGTAAGATCATGAAGTTCTGAAAGTTCCGTAGTGGTAGACGGTTGTCCTAACCACATGAAATCCAGCTCCAATCCTTCGGAACCTATCCCCAAGCGATCCTTTACAGCTGCATTTTTCTGTCTTTCCAGCTGAAACAAGGATGGATATTTTTCGCATAGTGGATCCTCGAATAACCACCTTTCTTTCCAAAAAGAAATTTCACTTTCACTACCGGGAACCCCCCGAAACATCGACTCCAAACATAAACCCATTGCGTTGAGCTCACCTTTTATTTTATATATTTGCTTCCACGGGCTTGCTACGGATAGTTTTGCTGGAATAAAGCTCCATGTCCTTGTATTTTTATGTATCTCCCAAACCACTTTTTTTCCATAAGCTCTCCCTTTCCACTTTGAACCTCCACCACCACTTAGATAACAATGCCAAATTCACTACCCGAAGTGAACCAAATCCCATTCCTCCAAAATCTTTAGGTGTCATCATGTTTCTCCACGCGACCCACTTCATTTTTTCTTTTTCAGGATTCGAACCCCATAAAAACTCTCTTCTCAACTTCTTTAGCTTCTTTATCACTCCTAACGGCGCCTTATACAATGAGAAATAATATGTAGGTAAAGCATTTAGAACGGAACTTACCAATGTGATACGGCCACCAAAAGAAATTGTATTTGCTTTCCAAAGGGACAATCTTTTCTTGAATGTTTCCACCACCGGATCCCAATTTTTGGTCAAATTCATGTTGGCTCCCACTTGTAGTCCCAAATATTTAAAAGGAAACGAGCCTCTAGTGCACCCCAACATATTCGCCATCAATTGAACTTGATTATCGTCTAATCCAACCCCATAAAGACTACTTTTTTCAGATTTACTTTCAAACCCGAACTTAAGTAAAAACATCTAAGTAGCCGCTTTAGGTTTACCATGTTGTCAAATGACCATTCACCCACAAAAACCACATCGTCTGCATAGAGAAAATGTGAGATTGGTACCCCATTCGTCGATAATCCTAGTCCTTTAAATACCCCTATGTCACATGCCTTTTTCATTACACCTGTGAGAGCCTCCATTGCGAGTACAAACAGGAATGGAGATAGTGGATCTCCCTGTCTCAAACCTCTCGAACAGGGGAATTCTTGTGTAGGTGAGCCATTTACTAGAACCGATGCTCGGGCCGAAGATACAATAGACATAACCCAACTTCGCCACCTATCGGGAAAGTTCATTTGACATAGCATAGAATTAAGAAATTCCCAACTCAGCGAATCATATGCTTTCTCGATGTCTACTTTCCAAATCATCCCCTCCCGTTTATTTTTCTTTAACCATGGAATTAACTCGTTTAAAATGATGACCCCATCCAGAATGCTTCTTCCTGATAAGAACCCCGTCTGCTCCTCCGAAACCAGCTTATGAATAACTTTTTTCAACCTGTTAACAAGCACCTTTGACACCACTTTGTTTATGCAGCCAATCAAGCTAATCGGCCGATATTCATGGAGACCGCCTGGGTCGGACCTTTTTGGAATTAGAGCTAAAAAGGACGACATGCATCCGTTATTTAGCTGTTTTGTCGCGAAAAAGTGCTGAAATAGTCTCGTAAAATCCCCTTCCAACTCATTCCAAAATATTTTAATGAATTTTAGATTTATACTGTCTGGACCAGGGGCCCGATCACCGTCACACTCCCAAACCGCACTTTTTATCTCAGCTAATGTGAAGGGACAAACCAAGGCATTCGCTTCTTCGTTCGATAATTGTGACACAAACGGGCATTGTAGAACCGGCCTGGAATTCAGCGGCTCCACGAATTTTTCTGCAAAATAGGAAAAAACATGATCCTTCACCAGTGGCGGATTCGCAACCCATATGCCTTCTATATGTAAACCATGAATCCTATTATTGCTTGTGTTGGCGTTTATAACCCCATGAAAATAACTAGTGTTTTCATCACCTTCCTTTGTCCATCGGACCCTAGATTTTTGTTGTAGATCCATTGATTTTAGTCTATCCGTCTCCGTAATGAACGACTTACAACCTGCTCTCTCCTCCAATTCACCCTGATCCAGGTTTCTTTGCTCCGCCATTGTTTCAAGTTCTTCTAACCTCTTCAACTTTGTATTATATGAGCTATCCATCTCCGATTTTTTGACAAAAACCCACTCTTTTAAACGCCTCTTGACCCACTTTAGCTTCACATCCAAAGCTAAATCAGGCAAGCCTTCAAACTGAAAACTCCCCATTAACTGAACTACTTTTTCGACTGCCCCCGGGATTTCAAGCCAAGAGTTAAACAATCTCGATGGTATCTTACCATAATCTGTCTGAACCGTCGACAATAGAATAGGACAATGGTCCGAAACCAAATTCGATAAAGCCATACACGATGCCAAAGGCCATTTATCCATAAAATCTCGGCTCACAAGAAATCTGTCTAACTTACTCATCTTAACCCCATTGTCCGATTTATATGTATATTGCCTTCCCCCCATTTGATATTCTACTAAATCGGCCTCCATTATAAAATGATTAAAAAACTGTGCATTTGTGGCAACAAACTCAGAATTCAAGCGTTCTTCCGGGCTTCGTACATCATTAAAATCCCCCAAAAATACCCACATCCCATTATTTGATCTTCTTAACTGAATCAATTCAGCCCAAAGACCGCGTCTCTCACCCGGATCGTTTTGAGCATAAACATTTACTACCACTATTACTTCGCCAGTCATTGCAATATTACCAGTCACCGCTAGATAATTTCTGTTTTTTACAACTCCAGATCTAATAAACATCGAGGGATCCCATATTGTCAACAATCCTCCCGACCTACCCACAGACTCAACCGCATCAAACTCAAAAACCGACCTACCCCAAAACCGATTAACCAAGAAACTAATATTACCTGGAGCCTTTGTTTCCTGTACTGCTACAAAATGTGCTCCGTGAGTTGTCTTCAAGCCCCTCACCCAATCCGCCTTTCTGGAGTCTCGAACTCCCCTGAGATTGACTGATAAATAATTCATGGCAAAACGTTTTGTCCGCTTTCTTCCGTAATCACCTTTTCTAACTGCCCTTTGGCTCCTTTCAAGTCAAAACCCAAATTTTTACCTAATTCCATGGTTTCCATAATCTCTTTTTCAAGACCAGAACCTTCCATCTCTTCTTGATTTGTTGCTTCTACCGACCCGGAAGACCCCTGCTGATTGGTCACGGCTGGTTGAGACACCTCTGTCGAAACCTCCTGTTCACCATCTCCTATGTCTGCGTTCTCAACCCCTATGTTCTGCTCCTTGTTTAAAATATTATTCAAATCATTTGACTCTGTCCTAGCTGGGTTGTTTAAATCCAGCCCATTTGGTAATTTATATTTTTGAGCCCATATATCATTCTCCCCCTTGTCTAAATTCGTTGGGCTTCTGTGACATCTTCTCCTCTTTCTTGAATTGGGCTCATGTCTCTGGCCCATATTTTTGTTACACCCCATATGGAAAGGGTCACCAACATTTTGATCTCCCAAAATTCTGGTCCCACTTTCATTTATGTTTGTCGCCACCCTAGGAGAGAGAAAATCAGATTCCATGACGTTTGAGTCCCCATGCAACCCTTTCGTATTCCCATGAACACTCACCAACTTTTCGGCTGCCCCCTTCTCCGGCTGAGTTTCCGGTGGGTCTGGTTCAACGGATCTAATTTCCCCTTCTTCCATAACATCGTTATCTCCGGCCACCGATTCATCCGAGGATTCCGACCCAGAATATTCCGATATTACCTCCGATGTCAAATCATCCAAAACTTGGTTAATAGAAAACTCAGGCACCTCAGAAACCCATATACGATAGGTTCGGTTCTCCCAATCCACTTCAACTGATTCCTCCAGACGCTCCCCGGTTTCCACCACAATTGCACACACCGCCTCATGAGTCTTTGTTGTATCCCAGGAGAATTCTGATCTAACAGCAACTTTCCCAAATAGTTCCGCAATCATATTGTAAAATTTTCCGTCCCTAAGTTGTAATGGGGCTCCTGTAATTCTAATCCATATCAATCTATCGCTTCCGACTTCCTGCCCCTCCCATAATACAGCAGACGAGAACATTTGATTCCCCCAATTTTCTTTCTCCCTTATAAACTGCAACGCCTCTCTTTTTTCCTTGAAGATAATTAAAAACTTTAGACGGCCTATGTAGCTTATCGCATTTTCTTTATATCCTCCTTCGTCCAGGACACTCCTCATCCTCTTTATTACATCTAAATTTATGACTTCAACTAAAACTGACCTCATCATGCAATGACTAGGGTATAATGCTGCTTTACCCTTGTATTCCATTCTTTTGCCAGCTTCACCCCTTACCTGTTCCTCCCCTGTCTTTGTCGACGGAACCGCTATGAAAAGGTTGGATTAGTTATAAAATAAAAGGGACATGTAGCAGCGCATTTACAACCCTAGTCGAGAAGTAATTAATGGGTCGGAAACGGACATGTAGCAGCGCATTTATATTTTTAATAATTTTTTTTTGTTTTCCATTCTCCTTGTGTTTTTCAAAAAATCTAGATGTGTTTATTTTTTAATAACTTTTATAATTACTAGTGGGAATGCCCGCGCGTTGCGGCGGGTGTCCGACTGATATCTGATTAAATTATGATGTGTATTACGAATCATAGCCCATTCCAAGTTTCTAACATTTTCATTCCATAACCCGCGTGATGTGAGGCGGCACATTTTAAAACACAATGGAGTTGCCACGACCGGAATGTAAATTTCAAATCTTTTTCGTGCTTACTTTCTGAAAATGACCAACTTGATTTGTGCTATCAACAAGATGAGCAGCTTTCCCAAAGAGCATGTAGACGTCAGTACCGATAACAACCGCCTCAAACCTTTTGCAAGTCGAACCAGAATACACACCATCCCCGGAACGTTTTGTGACCAGAATGGACTCACCAGTTAGAGCCGACTACAAAAGTAGGTTCACCGGTTCAGTAAAAAAATACTAAAACATGATTAAAAAACAATTTTACGTAATCGCAAACGTTTGACCACTAACCTAGACAATCTTTAAGGGTTCTCCATCGAGCAAAAGAGCATTAGCTGGAATAATATCTTCCACATTCCATTTAACATCTCGCAAAAGTCTTAAAAGTCTTTTTATATAATCTATATATATTCTAAAGTTTAGTTATATGTTCTATTTTAAAACCAAAATTTATGGTTGTTTTAAATGCACAAGCCTCTAAAAATCCTATTAATTGCCTTTAATTTACATTAAATAAATAAGAGATAAGATAAAAAAATAAAATAAAATAATTATATATCAATAATCATTAAAATTAATATCAATCAATAACACATTATACTAAATAATATATTATAGATAAAGGTAGATTAGTTTAAAGTTAACTTTGATCCTAATTTTTTTTAATAATTGGTTTAAAGATAATTATTCCAAACTTATGATTATTCTATAAAATGATCTTTGACAAGGTAACCATAAATTTAAATTTTGAAGTAACTAATATATTAAAAGTAGCTCAAATATAATTCGTAATAAAAACACAACAATATATTTTCAAAGAAAACATATAATAAAAAAATAGGTAAAGGGATCCAAATGATATCAAATATTAAGAACTTATCCATGATATTAGTATCAGAATTTAATAGATTAAGATAAAATTTAAACCGAAAGATCATAAGTATCATAAAAATATCATTACATTAAAGTTAAAAAGTAAAGAAAAGAATTATTATTATAATATTAAAGTAATAAAAATATTTAAAAAACTATATATATTATTAAAATATTAAAATTACTATTTGTACCGATACCAAACAAGACCGTACCGGTATTTTCGATACCAGTAACGGTTGACACCAAGCTTATCCCACCCCGTGATACTAAAAAATCATTAAATTAAAGTTAAAAAGTAAAAAAAAAAGGAATTATTATTATAATATTAAAATAACTATATATATATTCTAATATATTATTAACAAGATTTTGGCTAAATTAATTAGATTATTATAAATAATAATAATAATTTACAAATAAAACAACACAATTTGCAACAAAGCAATGCATGAAACACCATATTAACATATAGTACAGTACATTAATGCAAGAACCTAATGCAAATTAATAGTTACATTACTTTAATCATTTGTGTCAAAAATAATTCCACAAACCCTAGATCATCTGATAATAACAATAAGAAGAAAGCTCCGGCCGCACACAAATCTCTGGTATTCGACTGCGATTGCTTCGATTGTTACACGAACTACTGGTTCCGGTGGGACACGTCTGTTAACCGAGAGCTAATTCATCAAGTAATTGAAGCATTTGAAGAAAACCTTACCAGTAGTGAACAGGTTAACTGCCGCGGCCGTAAACCTAACCAGAAGAAAGAGAAGGCGAGTCATCGGAGGTTCGCCGGAAAAGCTTTAAATCCTCCGCCAGAGGTTTTGGTTTCGCCTCCGTACGACGTCTCATTAGTTGAAGAATGTGCAAAGGAAGAACATGAGGTAGTGGAGGAGTCGCCGGAGACGGATGCAACGGCGAGAAGAGGACTTTCGGAAGTGAAAGGGTTGTTTAACTGGCGTTTGTGGGGACTTTGGAGTCCGTGATATTCATCCTTCGCATCTCAATATATGCTCTCCAATCCATAATTAACTTCTCCCCAATTGAAGATCTTCATCGATTAGGCACACAACTCTCAGACATATATCTTCGATTGATCTCCTGCACAGGCTCGCCATCAGGCTTTCCATCAGTCGGCAACTCAATTGGAATCGTAATTAACTTCTCCCCAATTGAAGATCTTCATCGATTTGGCACACAATTCTCAGACATATATCTTCGATTGATCTCCTGCACAGGCTCTCCATCAGTCGGCAACTTCAGTTGGAATCAAAATGGGTCATTTACTTGCTCCTTTAATTACACATCATCCTCCGACTCTCCAGCAACCTTTAAGTGCAATATCTATATCTCTAAGATGAAGATAATGTATGTTAATGAAGATTTGGAGCAGCAAGAGGTAAAAAAAAGCCCGAATTTTTCCTTTTATAAATTCGATTCGTGAGTGTTAGTGTGTGTTTTATATTGATTAGGGTTTCATCAAATGCAATGTGAGGGTTTCCAATCGGTGTTTATACAAATAATATTGAACCCAATTTTTATGTATGTGTATGTAGTGTGTAGTATGGGGTCTTGCTTACCTCATTCAAGGAATAACAATGAAAGACAGGGGTCATTGATTTCGAAAAACTCTGCCCCTTTGTTCGCCTTCTTCCTGATTTTAAGTTATGGTGAGTCAATTTCCTTTTTTCTGATTCTAATCAATTAAGAACTATACGTGATTAACCAACGAATTGTGGTAGATTTTTTGTTTCTATTACAGTATTTGGATTGAATTGACTGCTGCAATTTAATAATCGTCAGTTATAGTCCGTTTTTTGAATATAGAGAAACACTGACTTATTTAAGGTGCTTGATTTGGGTGAATAGTAGCAATATAAACTGCTATTGTAATTTGGTGTGATATTCAATTCAGTATCAGCAACCTAATCAAATTGTGCCCTAAACATAGAGTAAATGTGTTCACCAGCAAGGTAATAATATGTACTAATTTTCAATTATCAGTGACTTCTAATAAGGAAATATAGCTATTAGGTTATGTCAAGGTAAGCATAGTTTATAAAGAATATGTTGCAAAATAAAGTTAATACAACATTTTAGTAATAAATAATAAACTGTTTTCTTATCTATAAAAGGGAACAAAACTTGCAATTTGACTTTTAGATGTCAAAACTGAATTTATATGTATATGTGTATGTAGTATAATATATATATTTAACATCTATTTTACACCATCTAAAACAATGAAAAAGAAAAAATAAAAATAAAAAATTTGAAAACTGTGACGTCTTTTGAAGAGGGTTGAGAAACCACACGTCCATAGATTTGAAGTTTTGTGAGACCACATGTGGTGGGGCGCAAACCTCTCTCAAAGCGTCTTAAAAACGCGGGGGAACACTGTACCCTCGGGCGTTTTGGGCCTTTTTTTACTGGTAGTGCTACCACAAAGCGCCGAACGAGGAGTGGACTTTGGTCAAAATAACCATGGTCAAACGGCTAACTTTAAAAAAACCGGTTTTTGTTTTAAAAATCTATACTATATTCGCACTTTCGTACCGTGTCACACACTATCTATATCAGTCGTCGTTCCAGGAAAAAACAATAACTATTATGCATGTCGTGCATCGCACGGGTGTTCCCCTAGTCACTTTGAAATTATAGTTGTTATAGTCGAATTTAATATATTAATTATTAAAGATTAAAGATAATTAAAAAAACGAACAAAGTATAGGCCAACCAGCTGGTATGGATTCATTATGACCTATTAGTCCGTTACCCAATCTGCCCATTTGCCACCACTAAAAAAAAAAATAAAAGCCTTAAATGAAATCTCACAATTTGTTGACGGATTTTAAAAGACTGAAGATAATTAAAAAAGGGTCTACATATGTACACACCTTATTGCCTATTTGGACACCCTTCAAGACGCCTCGTATAGACCTATACGAGGCGCGTATAGCCTTTTTCAATTTCCAAGAGAATCTCTGATTATGTCATATTTTGTCTTATTTGCCTCGTATACGCCTCGTATAGGCCTATACTGGGCGTCTAGGGGAAAAAGACCATTTAGCCCCTGATTTAGGCCTATACTGGGGTAAATTGGTCTTTTTTGCCTCTCTTATATGCCTATTATAGGCCTATACTAGGCGTATATAAGGTTTTTTTTTTTTTTTTTTTTTTTTTTTAACAAACATTTTAACAATATTAATCGTTTTAGCAAAACTTTTATACAAAAACAAGTTTTTTTATTTTAAATAATTAATATTAGGACCCCTCGTTGGTTTTTTTTTAGTTGAAAAATGGATGTTTTGGTAGGGTAATTTGATTGTTTTTGGAGGGTGATGTTTTTTGAGTAAAAAAATGGTGTATAGTATAAGTCTAGTATAGGTCCCATATAGGTCTTGTATAAGCCTATAGGCCTAAACGGGACCTATAGTCCTATACGAGTGTTGTATCTTATCCAATAGTCTAATATCGTATTGTATTGTATCGTATCATATCGTATCGTATAGTATAGTATAGTATAGTATAGTATAGTATAGTATAGTATAGTATAGTATAGTATAGTATAGTATAGTATAGTATAGTATAGTATAGTATAGTATAGTATAGTATAGTATAGTGTAGTATAAGTCTCGTATAGGTCTTGTATAAGCCTATCGTGTTGTATCGTATCGTATAGTATAGTATAAGTCTCGTATAGCTCTCGTATAGACCTATATGGGACCTATACGAGACTTATACTATACACTATACGATACAATACGATACCATACTATACGATACAATACGATACTATCGTATCATATAGTGTAGTATAGGTCCCTTATATGTCTTGTATACGGGCATATAGTGTAGTGGGGTAATTTGAGTTGTTTTTTTAAAAAAAGTTTTATTGTTTTTGTATAAAAGTTTGCTAAAACGATTAATATTGTATAAAATGTTTGTTAAAAAAAAAACAAAACAAAAAAAAAACCCTTCAAGACGCCCAGTATAGGGCTATACTGGGGCTATACGAAGGGTCCAAAAGACCATTAAACCCTTGAATTGCCCCCAGTATAGGCCTAATTCAGGGCTATAATGGTCTTTTGGACCCCTCATATACGCCCAGTATAGCCCTATACTGGGCGTCTATTATTATTTTTTTTTGTTTTCTTTTTTTAATATTTAAAAAGAAAAAACAAAAAAAAAATAAAAATAGACGCCCAGTATAGGGCTATACTGGGGCTATACGAAGGGTCCAAAAGACCATTAAACCCCTGAATTGCCCCCAGTATAGGCCTAATTCAGGGGTATAATGGTCTTTTGGTCCACATAGACGCCCAGTATAGCCCTATACTGGGCGTCTTGAAGGGTTTTTTTTTGTTTTCTCTTTTTAAATATCAATAACACTAATATTAACTATAAAAAACTCATATTAATTATAATAACACTAATATTAATTATAAAAAAACTCATATTAATTATAAAAAACTCATATTAATTATAATAACACTCATATTAATTATAATAACACTAATATTAATTATAAAAAACTCATATTAATTATAATAACACTAATATTAATTATAAAAAAACTCATATTAATATCAATAACACTAATATTAATTATAAAAAAACTCATATTAATTATAATAACACTAATATTAATTATACGATGCCTATACGAGACTTATACTATACTATACGATACGATACAACACGATAGGCTTATACAAGACCTATACGAGACTTATACTACACTATACTATACGATACGATACGATACGATATGATACGATACAATACAATACGATATTAGACTATTGGATAAGATACAACACTCGTATAGGACTATAGGTGTGGTTTAGGTCCCGTTTAGGCCTATAGGCTTATACAAGACCTATATGGGACCTATACTAGACTTATACTATACACCATTTTTTTACTCAAAAAACATCACCCTCAAAAAACAATCAAATTACCCTACCAAAACATCTATTTTTCAACTAAAAAAAACCAACGAGGGGTCCTAATATTAATTATTTAAAATAAAAAAACTTGTTTTTGTATAAAAGTTTGCTAAAACGATTAATATTGTATAAAATGTTTGTTAAAAAAAAACAAAAAAACCCCTTCAAGACGCCCAGTATAGGCCTATACGAGGCATATAAGGGGCAAAGGGTCACATATGAGGCCTATACGAAGGGTCCTATACGCCCAGTATAGGCCTATACGAGGCGTCTTGAAGGGGTCAAACCAGAAGTGACATGAGTCAGACACTGATTTTGATGTAACCCTATACGCCTCGTATAGGCCTATACGAGGCCTATACGAGGCAAAGGGTGTCTAAATAGGCAGATAAGGTGTCCAAATAGATTGACCCTTAAAAAAAAGGACAAAGCATAGGCCAAACCAACTGGTATTGATTCATTCTGACCCGTTAGCCCGTTACGTAATCTGCCATTTGCCACCACTAAATAAAGCACAAAAAAAGCCTTAGATGAAATGTCACAATTTCTTGACGGATTTTTGTTGCTTGGTTGAATAGCAGCATTCTTTACATTGGTCAACATTGAAATGAGAGATCTTACCTGCAAATGCATAAACCTTTAATCTAAAACTTTAACGCAACATAATTACCAAAAGTAAAATGACTCTTTTTGGAGCTGTTAACTGATGGCAAAAGAAAATATATGTCAAAAATTTAAGAAATCTCAACATTCTCTATTCAAATGTATACGCGTGTTTGCTCACCGAGTCATGATACTGCAACTTGATGTAATAGTTAATGTAAATTTAAAAACATCACTTGAAGTCAGCAAAGCCAATATACAGCATACCATGGGGTTGACGACCTCTTTGATTGTCTAATTTATTAATCTTTTAAATCTGAAGATGTGATAAGAATTGTTTCTGTTGGAAGTTTAGTATGAATGAAAGTCTCAAGTTGGTAATTCACCTTGTCCCACATCGGTGTGGGAGTGAAAAGTTAGGCCATTTATAAGGTGAAACCTTAATGAAGCCTTTGAAGTCTTATGACATGTTTTACCACAAGTCCTACCCGCGCGCGCGCAGGGGGGGTGCAAAAAATGGAACCGGATTCAGTTGAACTCGTGTACGCCCGCACGTCCTGCGGACACGAATGCAGTTCCAAAAACCCGGGTCCGCGTGGAGCGGTTTTTGCACTCTTCTTTCAGTTTTTTGAAACTGGAATGAATGAGAACATTATTGACTTTCAGTTTTTTTGAAACTGAAGTGAATGAATGTGATCATTATTTCATTTTCAAATCATAACAGATGCAGTCATGATTATCAGTCAGTTTCGTAATCGATATACACTAATGACCATTATATGGTCTTTATTTATAAGATTTCGGTTATGGGTTCTGGCCTATAAATCAAAGATTAGGCTGATCAGTTTAGACATACGAAATAACTTCTCTTATCTCGATCATCTCAGTTTCTGCAACAACACAGCTTCTTGTTCGTTTCAGGCAAGTGCTCAAGTCCGGCAGTGCGCGGTGCTGCTTCAAACCGGCGTACCCTAGGAACAGACGACGAATCTGTTTAAGGGAATTGTGTTAAACACAAGCCCGGTTTTACTGCAGTTTCTTTATTTCTGCTTCTGATTAATGTGTTTGCTGTTCTGATTAGTGGCATTTTATTAACGACTTTCTGATTAGTGCCTATTATTCTAACAGTTTCTTCTTCTTAGAGGTGGCCGTTTCATACTTTCAACCCATTCCAAATGGGTCGATTTAGATTATGTTTATCTTTAACCCAAAATTAAAAAAAAAATACTGAACAAAAAAGGTTTAAAGTCATCCTAAGTGTAATAGACTGGTCGAAATACACTGGATTTGGCCTTTAAAACGTGACTTTTGTTCATGTTACAAACCTAAAAGTCAACAAAAGGAGTGTACCTTTGCTTGCCCTTAGAGGTTTCCGAACACCGGTTTCCAACACTGAGTTCTATGAGCTCAAGAAACTTAGGTGTAATGAAAAACGGTTTATTACGCATCAAAAGCCCACAACAAAACCCAATTCCAACGGATAAACTAAGGGTGTGGGGGCACCCTCGGTGACCCCATGCGGGGAGGGTAAATGCCGTGCGGGAAGGGTGCCGTCATCCAAGAGGGGAGGCAAATCGGGGAGGGTGTGAGGGGAGTATTCACCAAAGAAGGAGAGAGGAGATGGTGGGGCCACCCTAATTTTCAACCAATCAAATTTTTTTTTTTGAATAAAAAAACAAGTCACCTAAGAGGGGAGTGCCGCCATCAAATTAGGGTGTGAGGGGAGTTTAAGAGGGGAGTTGACGTGACATAACCTGATTGGGTGTGCGTAAGAGAGGGGACTCCCCTAAGAGGGGAGTGCCCCTCTCACCCTTAGAATAATGGCAATATGTTAGGGTGTGGGGGGCACCCTCGGTGACCCCATGCGGGGAGGGTAAATGCCATGCGGGAAGGGTGCCGCCATCCAAGAGGGGAGGCAAATCGGGGAGGGTGTGAGGGGAGTATTCACCGAAGAAGGAGAGAGGAGATGGTGGGGCCATCCTAATTTTCAACCAATCAATTATTATTATTATTTTTTTTTTGAATAAAAAAACAAGTCACCTAAGAGGGGAGTGCCGCCATCAAATTGGGGTGTGAGGGGAGTTTAAGAGGGGAGTTGACGTGGCATAACCTGATTGGGTGTGCGTAAGAGAGGGGACTCCCCTAAGAGGGGAGTGCCCCTCTCACCCTAACAAATTGTGCATGCAAATGGGACCCATGTAATGGTGTAAACATCTAAAAATGTACACTTACCTTCTTCATCTTTGAAAGTCTTTCTTTGTTGTTCATAGAAAATAAAGACCTGTTTGTTTCCAGCCAACATGTGTATGAGAGCTTCAAATGGGCATTCTTCTTCAGCATCACTTTTTGCAAGAAAAAAAAGTGGATATTAAGAGTAATCATATCAAAATCACCCCAAATAAATAAATAAAAAATAAAAAAAAATTAAAAACATAAAATAAAAATAAAAAAAATTAAAAAATCAAAAAAATAAAAAAAAATCAAAAAAATTAAAAAAATTAAAAATAAAAAAACTTTAAAAAATCAAAAAATTAATAAAAAATTAAAAATATTTAAAAAAATCAAAAATTCTTTGGCGTTACATTCACAGAGAAGCGAAGCTACCTTTTCATGGAGGTTTTTCACAGTCCTCTGTAAAGTTGCTTCTTTATCGTACTGAAGCCTCTGTTGCATAAATAAAAACATGTTTTGTTTAGTATATTAATTAGTAGTTAACACATTTTGATCACTGTACATCAATTGTAAATACAATACACACACAAACAAACAAACAAACAAACGTACCCAGTAAAATCTCACTCATAGCAGAGCTATTAGTAGAGTCTGGGTAGGGTGGCCCTGGCCATACACACACGCGCACTCACGCACACATTATTTGTTCCAAGATAGGTTGGTTCAGATAATATTATGGCAAGTATGATGGTTGTTTTTGCATTTACATTTTCATAAATAATCTAGAACCACTCATACTTGCAAACTACAATATGTTTTATTTTTCTTTTTTTTGCAATACGTTATTTTTGTTAAGATTTAATAATTTACAAAATATTTTTAATCAAATGTACAGAATAAGTTACAAACAACAATAAAAAAGGGTTGGTATACATTTACTTTAAACTGCAAAATAGGTATAATATTTCCTTCCCAAAAGAGGGACACACTTACTCATCATCTTCCAGGCCCCATGCCTCTATCTGCCCCACCCAACCACCAATTTTGACGATTTTCGGTAGTACCGAGTTCATCGCTACCTTATTCCCAACACAAGAACATTTCAGCAACACTTAATCAACATCTTTAGTAGCAACCCAAATGCCAAAACTTTCAAAATATACACGATCAAGAGCCCCACTTAGAGAAGCTTTCTGAACGATTTGCATAACTTTCTAAACTATATTCGCCCACTCGATTGGTTCTTCAAACGAAAGGAAAATATGAATGTTGTAAGCAAGATCCAAGGTTTTAAAAACCGGTTTATAAAACAGGTACATTACTTGTCTCGGTGTCGTTGAATACGCATTTAAAGCACTGGAGTAACTCCATGGCACACCAGGTGCCAGTTTCCCTTCAGCTTGAAGGCGAACTTTCACTAAATCGGTAGGATTCGCTACAGATATAGCAACAGCACCTGTGGGGAATAATAATAATAATAATAATAATAATAATAATAATACTAATTAATCATCAATACACGATATATGAGGTATAAGATTGATGATAACATACCTGAATTCCAAATACTCGTTTTAAGGGCCATTTACCGTGATATTTTACGGGCTCATAACCAGATGCTGCTCTATCTTTCTCCCTATTGACCATACAATGATACTTGCAATCACTATGGCAATCCCATTGTTTCCACCGTAAATACAGCGGTTCTTGCATGTACCAAGGACCATCAACCGATGCACCGTTAGATGCAAAGTTGAAGTGTGGAAAGCATATCTTACCCACACATCAAGTTATCTCACAAAAACAAAACAAAATCGCGATTCAATCATATGAAACTTTTATGCTATTTACAAAGAATGAATCATAACAATCAAACATCAGTATCAACCCAAATGAAAGAGTGAAAAGAACCATTTACCAAATATACAAAAGCAAAACTGGGGGTCATGTACGATCCATAAAAATCTGTAATGCAGCAGAGCGGTGAGATTCAGATATCGGGTCAAATATCGCCACAGATTCATAGATCGACGCTATTGCTAGTAGTACAACAATAATACCTAATTTTCTCGCCATTGCCTCCTATTATAAACTGAAAATAATCACACACATTTAGCAACTTTGACATTCAAAATGCATAAAGTACAATAGAGGTCGTTTACAACCCTGGTATATACTATGTTAAAACAAACCAATTAAACAGAGACGGATTTCAACTTTTTTCAAATACACAAATGAAGAAAAAAAACCCAATGAGTGATTTTAGTTTGATAACAAGGAAAACTCACTTACCGAAAAATTGCAGAGATAGTGGCGAAATGGAGAGCGAGTGAGAGCGGAGCACCGATGTGTAGGTTTATGTCCTTTCTTCTCTGCATAGGTGATTGATAAATGAAGACTGAGAAATAAACTTACTATTTATCCGAGACTATTCATACTGCCACTGACAATTAAAATCAAAACTACAAGAAATTCTACAACAGAAAATCTCTTCTATATTACCTGATTATTTATGGGAACTTGAAAGGTCGCTCAGAATACTTTGCCGTCACGACAGGAGCAAGGCTAGCATGAACACCTAAAATATGGCAAAACCCTAACTGCCGCTCGATGCAGTCATCTGAACCATATGACCTAATCATATGAAGAATACACCAGCAATCTCATCACTAGAACCCCCATCGTTGCCTAGGGTTTCAAACTATTGTTCCCACCTTCGTTCTCCGACCAAGTAACACGATCACTGTCATCGTCATCGCCGGTTTAAAGTGGCCGGCTGGAGGCCATGCCTCGTCTCACCTTCTCCATTGCCTCTCTCTGTCCATCCTTCTCGTTCTCTCTCCCCTCGCTCTTTCAGTCTCTAACCCCTGCTCTTCTCTAAATATGCGAAACTGACGATTCAAGTATCAGGTATAAATGTACCAGTTTCCATTGGTGAATACCCTAATTTACCCCTCAGGTGTCTTAAAATTTTGGAGAACTTGCAACTTAAATGGCTTTAAGCACATTGTACATGTTGCTTTAAAATTGATACGCGTGGCAAAATTACCATCTTGTACATCACTTCTCCTTTTTATAGTATTATAGATTGTACAATGTAAGAATCGTTTAAAGAGTTTTAATAAAAAACAAAATTTAAATAAGATTTTAGAATTTTGTTTATAGAGTTTTAATAAAAATAGAGAATCTAAATAAGACTTTAGAATTTAAAAGTATCGAAATATCACCGTAGTTTCATAATTTCAAATTTCAGCACATATTTAAAACTATTAACTAGGGGTGTGCAATAACCAAACCGTTAATTAAAACTGAACCGAAAACTGATGAAACCGAACATAAATTAATCGAAACCACTTATTGGTTATTTTTTGTGCCATCGGTTAACCGAACATAACCATTTATATTTCATATATTTCTAGCTTTTATACCTACATTTCATGCATTTCATGTTTTATACTTTCATCTCATGTATTTATACCTACATTTCATGCATTTAGATCTCCATTTTATGTATTTATACCTTTATTTCATATATTTATACGTTCATTTCATTTAATTATACATCCATTTGATGTATTTATACATCTATTTTATGTATTTTACCTCAATTAAATGTATTCCTAAGCAAAAATTTAATCCCTTTTTTATTTGGTTATTAACCGAAACCGAATTGAAAACCGACAAATTAACCGAACCGATTAACCGATGGCTTCGGTTATAGTTGATGCTGATAACCGAATCGAACCGAACCAAACCGTGCACACGCCTACTATTAACCCCCACCCTCTCTTTGTTTTAAATTTACAAATTACTACAAATTCAACCATTTTATTTGAACTTTTTACACATTCAACTTTCAACTCTTCTATCATTTCCTTCAATCTTCACAAAAGCACCCAAAACTCACCAACGAACCAAACCCCATTTTGAGGCTTCAAATATCCCAGAATCCCAAAGTGAGACATGTTCAGGATATGCTAGCCCACAATATTCATCATTCTTGTCTTTCCATGGCCAACCATATCTGGGCTTTCCAATAAAACAAATCTAGAATACACTACAAAAATTTGTCTAAAAAGTTAGATAACAAAATTTCCTAAGACGTGTGGTTTGAATTGATATGCCTCAAAAGGTTTATTTCATATATAAATTTTCATAGATATTTGAATGAAAGTACATATGTTGTTCTATGCAATCTGATGCTATGTTTATAGAACATTGACGACTGATATTATTCATTCATATAAATACATATGTATTTCAGATGAAGTCTAGTCATCTTGATCAAATGAAGTATACATCTAAGACACTGCAAAACTCTAGTTCTTCCAAGGAACTGATGTGCGTAGTGCATGATAGGTTTTTAGTTATATTTTAAGCCCTTTTTAACACTTTAGTCAAGTTTAAATTATTAAAACACGATATTTTACTAACACGAAACACACATATGGGCAAGTGCACCCATCGTGAGCGTAGTATAGCGTTGGTAAGATACCGAGGTCGTCCAAGGGCACAAGAGCTTTTAACACCGGTTTATCCTCAACGTGCAAGATCGTCTTCGGACCCGAATGAGTCGATCAGAGGAGTTTTTCTCAATACGGAAGGCGAAAACAGACGTATTGAGTTCAATTTAGCAAGATATACTCATTAACTGTCGATATTATTGATTTAACAACGATTTACAGCGAGATGACACTTCGGCAGCACTTCGTTGCTTCAACCGGAATCCTTACAACTGATTTCGTTTGGAGGCTATTTATAGATGAGCTGATTCCGTTTGAATGTGACAGTGACACTTTCAAGCGGAATTAGCTTAAACACCACCCAAAACCTCCTATTTTCTCGTACAACGTGCCCTGATCTAACAATTCTAGTACTACACTCGATACAAGACGAAGTCGACAGACGCATGCACCAACAGACTCCACCTCGAATGTTGACGAGTCTTAAGTGTCGAGTCTTCGCATCTTCAGCCTTTATCAGTCTTCAGGCTCCTCTTTTGAAGTATCTGACACTGTAAAGTATCCTCAACTCTCTCTCTCTTCTCTTTATCTTAGCACCAACCAAAAATCTATTGATTCCTTAAGTTCATCAGCATCAACAATCTCAGTATCAGAACCTGGCTCTTCAACATTCAGACTCCCCCTCTCAATGAGCTGGAATTGAAGTCTGACTTCTACAGGTTCAAGATAGTGACCTGGCTCACATCCTGGATCGAAACCTAGCTTTTTATCTGTTTATCCTAAGATCTGTAGCTGTCTCTACTTTTCCTGCACAAATCTCTATCCAGAAATAAATTTCACAAATTTTAAAATTTGACAAATTTACACTCTGCTAACCACTTGTAAATATAATTCTCAAAATGATTTAACATTTATAAACTCTGATGAACCACTTGCGGAAATTATTCAATCAATGAATGATTTTACAATTTTTTAAACACTGATGAATCTCTTGAAAAAAATATCATTTTTCTTTCCAAAATACACTCTCCCAACCCAATTGTCGTCATGTTTAGCACTTGGAATTTTGAAAATCAGCTCTCCAGCATCAGTTGTCGAAAATCTTTTTGAATTTTTCAAAATTTATACTAAAACATACTGAAAATCTTTTTGGATTTTTGAAATTAAGAAATACAGTAAAGAAATATTTACAGACAATATTTTTGTGAGTTTGTGTAAGAGGATCATATCAGTTTTTGACAAGTCACAAGTACCGTTGAGCTTAGTTACACATTAAGAATTAAACAATTCACTTAGATTGCCGATATACTGATCCACTAAAATTCTCACACAAATTTCAACTAATTCAGGATATGTATTAGGTGAATTAAGAACTTAAACTCAATCATGTGTCCCACCTCTTGAATATACTCCCGTATCCAGATCCCAATATTCAGTCTTACAGGTGAATATACCACAGATGATATCTGTAAGAGGTTAAATGCGAGGGCCGTGAGAGCTCAGGTCAGAACTTCCGTTCAGCAGAGAGATGACGGCTTCGACTTTTGGTGGGTCCCCTTTAGAGGATCTTTTATACAACAGCACATGAGTATCATTTTTCAATGTTTCATCATTTTTATGCTGAGGGTAGGCTTTTATTTCAAGCAAGCTTAAAGTATTCTCCGGGGACTAGGCCATTGCTTCCGCAAAATCAGAAGTCCCGGGATAATACCCTAGATATCACTGAGTATAAAGACCTAGTATCTCAGAAAGAGGGATCCTTCAAACGAAATTTCAGGGGTTACCTATATATCCAAACAGTGTTCCCCACGAAATAAGCAAGTTTGAATTTAGGTTTATATCCCGAAAAAGCTTACTAAATGTGTAAAAACCTATCGGCATATCATTAGTGAGATCGTTTAACGCTATTTAAACATTACATTTCTTTAGCATACTGTGATCGTCCACTAATGTACTATCATTTCCTCTTTTTGACAACAAAACTCATTTGTACTTTTATCATGTTTTTGCCTTTTTCAAATTTTCAAATGTTTTTGGATTTTCCGAAATTCTTACTCCCCCTAAAATTCAAACACATTTAAAGGAAATTTTAAAACAAACTATACAAATAAAATGACAACTGATATCGAATCACTTCAATTCGCCATCCACTTGGCATAAACAATCAAAACTCCCCCTCACAACAAACTATTTTCCCATTATGATTTCAAAACACTTAAGTTTGTTTTAATCAAATTGTTTTTCCGGAAAATAAGTTTTGTTGATTTTAGTAAACCTCTTGTAGGTTAGGGGATCAATTCATCACCTTGTTCATTTTACCACTTGAAATATTTAACAATTTTATATTCAATCAACAAACATCACTTGTAGAAAATCAAGTACAACTTAATGTCCCTGATTTACCACTTGTAATTCGAAATCACTTTCGTGAATTTCTCAAGAAATATGCCGATGCCTGATCCACTCTTACCAACCTGGGAGCTCCGGCAAGTCCAGATTTTTACTGATCATAATAGGTTCCATCCCAGTCACAAACCTGAGATGAAACACCCTTACCTGGTTTCTTCAATTTTTTTCTCATAAAATTCTTTTACTCCTTTGACCTTCCTGTCAACCATTTTTCCAAAAATATGTTGCACTTTGGCACTAAAAACTTTTTCAACATCAAATTCTTTCTTTTCAGAATAGAATTGATTTGAAATCTCTACCTTACCAACTTTTTGTTTAAAGTTTTCAGCCTTCAATGGTGGAAAATTTGCATCATCCATTGGAGGAACTGAATTCTCATTTTTAACCCCAATTTGTGGCTCATCTGACTTTGTGGAATCAGATTCATCACCAAAAGATAGCTCCTCTGATTTTGACAAATCAGACTCATTACTAGAACTATCATCATACTTCT
This sequence comes from Helianthus tuberosus, assembly GCA_030545235.1. Classification (NCBI taxonomy): domain Eukaryota; kingdom Viridiplantae; phylum Streptophyta; class Magnoliopsida; order Asterales; family Asteraceae; genus Helianthus; species Helianthus tuberosus. The sequence continues at coordinate 88,887,714 of CM060405.1, forward strand.
TAACAACCCATTTTTGAGTGTCAAGATTTGCCCTTCTCTTGTAAAACCTGTTCGAACATTCACCAATTTCAAATTTTGAATTTTTGAAAAGTTTAGTTCTCTCAATTGGTGGTTCAAATTCAACCATTTTTTCTTTCAGTTTAGAAACTCCCTGTTTGGTTTGATTTGCCTGTGAACATTTCATAGCAATATGACCACTTTTTCCACATTTGAAACAGGTTCTAGTTTCCTTCTTCTGATCAACAGTCTGCATTTCTTCTTGCTTCTTCGCAAGGAAATCTCTGTTCGACTGTTTTCTGAATAATTTTTCTTTTTCTTCTTCAGAAGATGTACCTGAAACAAATATCATTTTTGATTTAAAATCTCGAACATATTTTTCATTTTTATGATTTTCTGGTGGAGTAAAACCTAATCCTTTCTTTTTGTAATTACCGTTATGATTTGGTTTCTTTTGAAAACCATAACCAGAACTGTAACCCTTTTTCTTGTTTAAACGTTGTTGAACTCTTGAGGTGTAAGATCTTGGTTTTTCAGAAAGATTTATATCTTTTATTTCAGAAATATTAATTTCTGTTAGTTTGAAAACCTTTTTAATCATTTCCGTTTTAACACCTCTTATTGGAAATTCCTCATCAGAATATAATTTGTCAGAATCATTCAAAGTATATGCAACTTTGAATGTTTCATCATTCAAATTAGATTTTGATAACAAGAATTCATTATTGTAAACTCTTTTTCCCTGTTTCATTTTCAAACTTGTCATGTCAGACTTAGGCTTTGACTCTGATTTTGACTCTGACTTTGACTCCTCAGTTTCATTGTTAACCAACACCTGATCGACCATTTTCTTTATTAATACAGACTCGTGATCAGTGTCAGATGATGTAAAAGTAACATCAATGTTGTCTGGCAAATTTTCTGTAGACTCAGACTCCCACTGTAAGTTTGTTGCCTTTTTGACTCTTTCTGAATTTGGATTTCGTGGATAATATCCATTTTCAAGCGGGGGTGGACACTTGTTGTAACTGGCACTTTGTTTCTTACCAGATGTCTTTACTTTAGTATCCTTCTTCATTTCTTTCTTCTTTTCAGGATTTTCTTCTTCAGATACCATTTGTTTTTCAGTTACTTCATCATCTTCAAAAGCCTTCATGTCTTCCACAGTTGGATAAATCCTGTCAATGACAAAAGAAGTACATGAGTAACTTTTTAACAAACGATTAACTCTCTCAGTTTCAATCCTTTGAGTCTCCAGTTTCTGTTCCAGAACAACACATTTCTCGATATAATTGTTCACAATTTTCTGTTTTATCATGAACGCTCCTTGAAGTGTCTTCATTGTTGTTGCCTGTTCTTCACTTGTTTCATTGTACATATTCATGGCTTTGTTCAGAACATCATATGATTCTTTCAACCTGTTCATGTTGTTAATCAATTCGCTGTTTTTCTTCTTTATGATCTTACAGGTTTCACAATTCACTGGAATCTCTTTTGCATCAGCTTCTTCATCAATCTTGAAAGCTGGAATTTCTTTTACTTTTCTCTTCACCACTGGTACTTCTTCATCATCACTGCTGACTGGTGTTTTGACCTTTTTCTTTTTCTTTTTAGCTTTTTCATCTTCACTGTCACTTTCTGCCATCATTTTTAAATGAGCTGCCATTCTTTTTGCATAATAATCATTATCATCATCACTATCTTCTTCAACTCGAGCAACAAACGCTTTGTGATTTGAAGTTTTATTTGGATCATAATCATCCCAATTAAAATTTGCCCAGCTAAAACCTTCTGGCAACTTTTCATCATCTTGATTGATTAGGAATGCTTTATTATCGGCTGAAATATATTTATCCCAACTGAAATTTTCTTGATTCCCCAAACATGCTCTCTTAGATGATTCTTCAATCTCCTTCCTGCCATGAGTAGTTTGCATCTGTTGTTGATGTGGCTGTTGAGCAACTTGATGATAAATCGATTTCCGATAGTAATCATTGTTGTTGAACGGATTTTGAGCTCCACTTGCTTCGTGATTAGTGCACTCCCTCTTGAAGTGTCCTTTTTCCCTGCAACGAAAACAAGTGACTTTAGATTTATCAAAACCTAAATTAGAAACACATGCATCACGGAAGTCATCTCTTCCTGTGACCTGTTTGAATTTCTCAGCTCGTCTCAACACACTAGCCAAACACCATTTTATATCCATCAATTCTATCTCTTCAGCATCAATCTGATCGTAATCCTCTTTGGTCAACATTGGATTCCCGATCCTTCCTGCCACTAAACTTCCATAGGACTCCAACACAGTCCCCAACAAAGACATATGACTTTTCGCAATTTCTTCAGAATAATCCTGATCATTTTCAAGATTCAATACAATATTGCATTGTAGCTTCTTGCCATTCTTAGTTGCTGAAATGTTCGGATCAAAAGATGGATATGATGAAAAACTTGTGTTGCTGTTTGATCCTTTGGTGACATGTTGGTAGTTTTGTCATTCAACCCTGCTTTGTAATAAAGCCCAATGTCTTGTTCACCATCGAAGTCTTTCATTCTTGAAATCTTTCTCTGTTCCATCTCCTGAGCTTCAATTTTTTCAATGAACTTGCTCAGTGTCAGACTGCTAAACCCTTTCTTGTTCCTTAGCATCATGAGATATGTGCCCCAAGTCTCGTGTGGCAATGCATCAGCTAGCTTTTCAATCAATTCCTCATTATCTTTATTGATGCTCAACCTCTTCATGTTTGCTAATAGATTGCAATATCTTTCTATGATCTGCTTTGTGTTTTCATTCTTTAAACCACGAAATAAGTCGAATTCTTTTTTCAAAAGCGATTTTTTGTTCTTGACCATCTCTTGGCTTCCAACAAACTTCGATCTTAAAGCTTTCCAGATTGAATAAGCACTTCCATTATGTTGCAATAAAACCAAAATATCTTCTTTCACAGCTTGTTGTAGAAGACTAACATCATTTTTTTCATTTTTGTATTTCCTTTTATCATCAGCACTCATATCTTTAATTGCAACCTCCTCTTCATCATCATTCGTCGGTCTAACATATTTCGTTTCGACACATTCCCAAGCATCCAAATAATTTGCTTGAACCCAGTTTTCAAAACGTCCTTCCCAACCTTTATACTCCTCGATGTTCATGAGCTTAGGCGGTTTTTGCATAGTGCCCGTTTCATTTTCCAACATTGTCTGCTGAGTAACAGTAATCGGGGTAGCAAAGGCGTTATAAAATTCCTCTTCCATGTTTTGGTTTTTCAAAGTTCACAAAACAGTCCTATTCAAACGAAATTACTTCTTCAAACGGAATTCCTTTCAAACGAGATTACACAGTCCAAACGAAATTAACTTTTGAACGAAATTACCCTAATTTCGTTTGAGATTGCACACTTTCAAACGAAATTACTAATCTCGTATGAAATTTCAAACGGAATCAACACTTTGAAGTGGAATAGAGATTTCAAACGGAATCACTCAAACGGAATACCAGTTTCAAACGAAATCAACCAACTTTTCAAACAGAATACCGTTTTCAAGCGGAATTAACCGTCTAATCCCGTATGAAATGCTGCTGACATCATCAACTCGAGCTTTTTTTGAAACGGAATTACCAATTTTACCAATTTTAGATCGAATTTAAGTCTGAAACTTTCAAGGCTTTGTTAAAACACTGATGCGCACAAAATGTGTGAAAATTAGCCGATTTTAACCGTGAAAAGTTGTTAATTTTGAAAAAGAAGGTGTAGAAATCAGAAATTGCAGCTGAATTGGTAAGAACTTTTCCTCCTGAGCTCTGATACCACTTGCAAGATCGTTTTCGGACCCGAATGAGTCGATCAGAAGAGTTTTTCTCAATACGAAAGGCGGAAACAGACGTATTGAGTTCAATTCAGCAAGATATACTCATTAACTGTCGATATTATTGATTTGACAACGATTTACAGCGAGATGACACTTCGGCAGCACTTCGTTGCTTCAACCGGAATCCTTACAACTGATTTCGTTTGGAGGCTATTTATAGATAAGCTGATTCCATTTGAATGTGACAGTGACACTTTCAAACGGAATTAACAATGTTAATTTCGTTTGAAAGTGCACTTGACACTTTCAAGCGGAATTAGCTTAAACACCACCCAAAACCTCCTATTTTCTCGTACAACGTGCCCTGATCTAACAATTCTAGTACTAGACTCGATACAAGATGAAGTCGACAGACGCATGCACCAACACAACGTCTAATCAAATTAAAAGTTTAGAAAAGGTTTAAAACATAAAAATTAAAAACTAAAAATGCTGAAAAAATAAAATAAAAATAAAAACATATAGACAAGATGAATCACTTGGATCCGACTCGCCTTTAGTGTAACCTTTGATGATTTCCGCACTTTTGCACTTTTTAAGAGATTATCTTAGTTATAGTAGTAGGCCCCTCTTTTGAAGGTGACGTTACCCCCAACCCAGTAGTTTGAGTCAGCAAGGATACAATCCTAAAGGGTCGGAATATTGAAAGATAATTAATTAAGTTATTAATGCGTAATGTGGTAGGCCCCTCTTTTGAAGATGACGTTACCCTCGGCTAAGTGGTTTGAGTTAGCAGGGATACAATCCCAAGTAGCCGGGTTAATGTATTAATAGTAGTTTACATATGAGAGGATCAAGCCATTCGCACCCCCTCCATCCAATACCAGTGGGTATTGAAGGAGGTCCTAGTAAGCTTGACCTAGATCCTTGCAAGATCTATACACTAAACAAAGCAAGAACCTTACCAAATCATTCCCTTAACCCCCGACCAGGTAGCCAACATATCTCTATATAGACCGTAGAGATATGAATGGTGTAAATCTTTTATTTTATATAGATAGTAAAATAACGCCAAGACACCACGGACAAATGATAAGGAAGTTTCACCTTCAACATAAGAAACTAGTTATTAAAGTCATTAATACAAAACCAAATAAAAAGTGCGAAAAGATTAAAAATCAAATACAAAACCAAATAAAAAGTGCGAAAAGATTAAAAATCAAAAGTATTACACTAAATGCTTGTCTTCACCAAGTGATGTAAGAGACTTAGGCAAACATGGCCTTTGATTATCAAGAACTCTTACTATCAATCTTGGATCCCGAGACTACTACACACACTCTAAGATGGATGATGGACGATGGTGGTGGATGTGGGTTGTAGTGTTGGTGGAGTGTGGGTGAAGTGGGAGAGAGGTGTTTTGCCAAGGGATGCCTTTGAAGTGAACCAAGAACCTCTATTTATAGCCTGCACAGAAGCCCGGACACGGTCCCGTGTCCATTGGGCACGGCCCCGTGTCCATCCACTCTCTCTTTCTTCATTAATTGCAATTTATCTGCATTAGCTCCACACGCCCCCGTGTCCGCTGGGCACGGCCCCGTGTGCAGAAGCGTATCTGTACTATCAAGATTTGCTTAGATTCTGCGAATCTTAGCGTTAACCACGGCCGTGTTGAGCTGGGCACGCCCCCGTGTCGGGAATAGAAGCTTCTATAGCTTTGTCCTTTCTGCAGACAACTGGCCACGCCCCCGTGTCCACTGGGCACGGGGCCGTGGTCAGCCTTCTATTCTCTTGTTTTTGCTTGGGAAGATGCTGTCGAGGGGTCGAGCATGCCACGTTTATTCCTTTTCTTGTAATTATGTTAGATTTTGCTGCATATTTGCTCCTTTTGTTCATTTACGCTCATTTAATCCTGAAAATACAAAAGGAAGACAAAAGCACACTTTTTCCAACATTAGTACTAAAAAGGGTTAGTTTTATGCCTTATTTGATGTAATTTATATGTTGCATTTTACACACATCAGGCACCATCACAACCATGGCTGCAGTATGGAAGGTGTCTGAACGGAACAATCCCAATTCGTAGATCCTCAAACAATCATCAAACTAATATCTATCCCAGGAAGTTCGTTCATACTAAATATCACTCGGTATCCCACTGCTTCCGATCACCAATCTCATACATGTAAATATATATATATATGTCTGTTTTCTTTTTTTTTTCTAACTTAAATCTATAGTTTGCAGTGGCTTTCACGACAGGATACGATTAATCAGGAGCTAGAGCCAACATTAAAGTATGGAACACCTACATTGAAGGGCTTGACGATACTGAAATTAGGTATAATCCAGATTATAGTAGTTCTCAAGTTATGCTTAGGGCATGTCCTGTAGAAAACTACGACATCGTGGAAGAGACTGTGGAAGCTGGATGGATGGCAAGTTTTACTTTCGTTACTTCTATGTACAAAACCTTTTTCAAAGTGGTGTTATTTGGGTATGTTATTTCACATCCGGTGTCAATTTTTATTCTGTTTCACATCTCGGAGATACCAAATGTGAAACAACTGTATATACCAAATATGAAAGAACATATACAAATGACTCCAGTTTTGAAAAAAAAATCCACATTTTAATACTTGATATCATTATGTTTCATACACACTATATTTGATGTTTTCAGGTCAACCCCTTGGTTTACAAGGATTTTAAAACCCACTTATTTGTTTAATGGATGCTAAGTTATTAAATGCATAATGTAATATGACTCATGTATATGATAATGCCATTAGATCTCACAGTTTCTAAAATCTTATGCAAGCTTTATGTATGTATATCCTTTTATAAAAGTGCATAGTCCATGAAAAAATAAACATATTTGTTGTATAACAGAACAACTTCATCAAGTTTAACAACTCCACACGTTACAGGTTGATAATGGCATAGGCTGCTTCGATCTCATTTGTCCCGGGTTCGTTCAGACATCCAGCGAGGTCCTTCTTGGTGGTGATATTGGCACGTATAACTTTGGATCTGAAATTGAATTTCAAATCTCAAAGGTTAGTATAAATTGACTCGTTCTAACGCAACTTGAAGTTTGTTACTTAAAAAAACTATCTGAATAATTGCAACGAAGGGGAACCATCAATGTATACAAGTAGGAAACCCTAAAGAAACTTACAGTAACAGTAACTATCCAAGATTTTTAATGTGGTTTTGCATGTAGGATCCAGATACAAATAACTGGTGGTTTTTATACAACGCGGAGGAAGTTGGGTACTGGCCAAGCGACATTTTTCAGTCAATGAAGTATGAAGCGAACATGGTCCAGTGGGGAGGTGAAGTCTTTAGCCCATATGTGGGAACCCATCCGCACACAGAAACCGCCATGGGCAATGGAAAGTTTGCCGATCGCTTATATAGACAATCGAGAACGATGACAGGGCTGTTAGTAGAAAAAAATTCATCTCCACTAAAGCGACCATTATTGTTTACAATTAGTGCCAATGAGTGGAACTGCTACGACGCATATCTACTAGATGAACAAGTCCCTGAACCCGTCTTCCTTTATGGAGGTCCGAGGGGCACTTTAATCCAAACTGCTAACTAATGGCGGTTATAAGTTGAATATGCACTTATCAAATTGCTACAATCATGATTATATTTGCCTTTTACCAAAGACTGGTGTGCTAGTGTGTATGAGCTTTAGCTAATATAATTTAATAAACACATGAACAAGACTCCCCTTGTGCCTGTTTTATTTGCACATATGAAGTTTATACAAATCTAATGTTGCCCAAAATGATCTTTGATGTAGGATCGCTTTACTGACCAAAATGAGTCATTCAGAGGCGTTCTACTCAATATGAAAGGCGGAAACAGACATATCGAGTTCAATTCAGCTAGATATTCACTTTAAATGTCTTTCTGATTGATTTGACAAAGTTTTACAGCGAAACGACACTTCGGCAGCACTTCGGCTCCGGAATCACACATACACCGACCTATCAAACGAAATTACAAGACCCCTATTTATAGGCAACATAATTTCGCATGAACCAGACTCAAGCGAACTTACTTCACACGAAATTATAATTTCGTGTGAAATTACATATGGTGATTTCATGCGAAATTACCTATTTTGACATGATTTCTCGAACTACGTGCCCTGATTTATCTATAAACCTACAAGACTCGATTCAAGACGAAGTCGACAGACGTATGCACCAACAGACTCCCCCTCGGATGTTGATGAGTCTTCAGTGTCGAGTCTTCAACATCTTCAGCCTTAATAAGTCTGTTTGCACTCTCTGAATAACTTGACAATGTAAAACATCATCAGTCTTCTTTCTTCTCTTCTTCTTCAGGATCTTGAACTGACTCTTATCTCACTCTAATTCTCTTGATCAGATCTCTTGATTTCTTAAGTTTAGAATCAGAAACCTGGCTCTCTTCATGCTTCATTCCTGCACAAACTCTACCTAAAAATAAATTTCACAAATTTTCAATTTGACAAATTTATTCTCTGCTTACCACATGTAAACACAAACATCAATTTCAAGTTTTGTACAAAATGATTTAACATCGTTAAACTCTGATGAACCACTTGTAAGAATACCAATTTTCACATTCAACCAGACTTCCCCTTTTACTTGATATCCGTCATGTTTAGCACTATGAATTTTGAAAATCAGCTCTTCAACATCAGTTGTCGAAAATCTTTTTGCATTTTAAAAAAAAAAATATGCTAAAACACACTTAAAATCTTTTTGGAATTTTTTATCTTGAAAGAAAAAACAGTAAAGAAATATTTACAAACAATATTTTTGTGAGTTTGTGTAAGAGGATCATATCAGTTTTTTTTAGACAAATCGCCAACACCGTTAAGCTTTAAACATTTTAAGTTCTAAACGATTCACTTAGATTGTCAGTATACTGCTCCACTTAAATTTTCACACAAAGTTCAACTGTTTCGAGATACGAGATTAGTATTTTAAGCACTTGAACTTATTCGCATGTCCCACCTTAGAATATACTCCCGTATCCAGATCCCAATATTCAGTCTTACAGGTGAGTATACCTAGATGATTTCTGTAGAAGGTTAAAATGCGAGGGCCGTGAGAGCTCAGGCTATTGCTTCCGCAAAATTAGAGAGATGACGACTTCGACTTTTGGTGTGTTCCCTTTAGAGAATCTTTTCTTCAACAGCACATGATTAACATTTTGCAATGTTTCATCAGTTTTTGTACTGAGGGCGATGCTATATTTCAAGCAAGCAGAAAGTATTATACGGGGACTAGGCCATTGCTTCCGCAAAATCAGAAGTCCCGGGATAATACCCCAGATATCACTGAGTATAAAGACCTAGTATCTCAGAAAGAGGGACCTTTCAAACAAGATTTCGAGGGTTACCCATATATCCGAGAGATGTTCCCCACGATATAAGTAAGTTTGAAATTTCGGTTTATATCTCGTTACAATCTATTAAATGTGCAAAAACCTACTGGCACATCATCAGTGAGACCGTTTAACAATTTTTAACTTTCCAATTCTTTAGCATACTGTGATCGTCTACTGATGTACTATCATTTCCTCTTTTTCACAACAAAACTCATTTTTGATTTTATCATGTTTTTGAATTTTTCAAATTTTTAAATGTTTTTGGATTTTCTGAAAAAAATCTTACTCCCACTAAAATACAAAACCATTTAAAGGAAATTTTAAAACAAACTGTACAAGTAAAGTGACAACTGATATCAAACTGCTTCAATTCGCCATCCACTAGGCATAAACAATCAGAACTCCCCCTTACAACAAACCATTTTCCCATTAAGATTTCAAAACACTTAAGTTTGTTTTAATCAAAATGGTTTTTCCGGAAAATAAGTTTGGCTGATTTTACCACATGTAGGTTAAGGGTTCATCACATTGTTCTATTTTCAACTATTTGATGAAAGTTAAATCAAGTTCAACTTAATGACCTTGATTAACCACTAGTATGTTCAACTTTACCATATGTAAAATGAAATATGACAGTTTTAAGAACAACTATCACTTCCAAACTGAAATACTACTTGTAAGAAAAATGCCTATACCTACTCCACACTTACCAACCTGGGAGTTCCGGCAATTCCACTACCTGTAGAATTTAACAATTTTAAATGCTTCACAAAAATAATTTTTCAAGAATGATGCCGATTCATGCTTCGCGATTACCAACTTGGGAGCTCCGGCAAGTCAGATTTATCAAGTGAAAAATACAGACACCCAAGCCTGACCTGCTTTGGGTGTAATCAAATCATTTTTAGTCGGGTAATAAGTTGCCTTTTTTGTTGCATAAAAATCTTTTACCCCTTTGACCTTTCCATTAACCATTTTCCCAAAAATCTTTTTAACATTTCCATTAAATGCTTTCTCAACATCAAATTCTTTCTTTTCAGAATAGAATTGATTTGAAATCTCAACTTTACCAATCTTTTGTTTGAAATTTTCAGTCCTCAAAGGTGGAAAATTGACATCATCCATTGGAGGAACTGATTTCTCATCTTTTACCTCAACCTGTGGCTCCTCTGATTTTGTGGAATCAGATTCATCGCCAGATTTCACCTTAGATTTCTTAACAACCCACATTTGATTGTCAAGATTAACTCTTCTTTTGTAAAATCTTTTCTTTGAACATTCACCAACTTCATATGTTGAGTTTTTAAACACTTTGAATTTTTCAGTTGGTGGTTCATTTTTCTCAACAATCTTTTCTTTAAGTTTAGAAACAACTTCCTGTTTGATGTTGGTTGCTTTAGGATAGTTCCAAGCAATATGACCAACTTCTTGACACCTGTAACAAGTTCTTGTTTCCTTTCTTTGATATGCTCCATTCTTCATTTCTTCTTGCCTCTTTGCAAGGAATTTTTTGTTTGATTGCTTCCAGAATGAGCTCTTTTCTTCTTCCTCTGAACTTGTTTCTGAAACAAATACAGTTTTTGGTTTATAAGTTTTCTCATTTTTATAATTTTTCGGTGGAATAAAACCCAATCCCTTCTTTTTGTAATTACCGTTATGGTTTGGTTTCTTTTGATAACCTGAACCAGAACTGTAACCCTTTTTCTTATTTAACCTTTGTTGAATTCTTGAGGTGTAAGGTCTAGGTTTTACAGAAAGATTTTCATCTTTTATTTCAGAAATATTAATTTCTGTTAGTTTGAAAACCTTTTTTATCATTTCTGGTTTAACACCTCTTATTGGAAATTCATCATCAGAATATAATTTGTCTGAATCAATCAAAGTATATGCCATTTTGATTGATTCATCATTCAAATTAGATTTTGATAACATAAATTCTTTATTGTAAACTCTTTTAACCGACGAACTGTTGACCGACGAACTCGAACTTTTGACAGACGAACTTGAACTTCCAGACTCGGATTTTGACTCAGACTCCTCATCTTTATCCAACACCTGATCGACCACCTTTTTTATTAACTCGGACTCATGATCAGTGTCAGACGATGTAAAAGTGACGTCAATGTTTTCAGGTAAATCATCGATTATTTCAGACTTTAGCTTTATATTGACTGCCTTTTTGACTTGCTCCTCATTTAGTTTTCTGGGAGAATAACCTTCCCAGATCGGAGGCGGACACTTTTTATAATTTGCACTTTGTTTCTTACCAGTATCATTTTCTTCATTCTTTTTGTCTTGAAATGCTTCCATACATGCAACAGTTGGATAAATTCGATCAATCAAATAATCAGAACTAGAATAACTTTGCAGTAAACGTCTGATTCTCTCATTTTCAATCTTTTCGGTTTCCAACTCTTGTTTCCATTTTGCACTTTCTTCAATATAAAAATTTATGGCTTTCTGCTTTGTCATCATCACTGCATTCATCATTGTCAATGCATCTTCTTTTTCAGAATTTGTCTTTTGTAGACTAGTTACCATTCTATTCAACACATCATAAGATTCTTTCACATAATTGAGATCAAACAGTAACTTTTCCTTCATCTTATCTTGCTCACACAACTTCTCATCCTTTTCTTCACACTACTTGCAAGATTCCAAACACTTTAAACATGGTTTAACCACCTCCACAATCTTTTCAATTTCTACTATCTTTTCAACTTCAACAACTTTTTCTGATTCAACTATCTTCTTAGTGATTTCAACTTCTTCACTTTGTTCTGATTTCTCTTTTTGAGCAACTCTTTCACATTTCATCTTACTCTGTTCTTTAGCTGCCCGTCTCTCCTTCAGCTTTTCCAATCTATCTGCAAAATAAAATTGAAAACTTTCAGAAGATAAATGAATTTTTGCAATATTAATTTGTGTCTCTTCTTCATCATCACTGTCATCAGATGATGATTGATCAAACACTGGCTCATGAATGATTTGTGCAGTGAGAGCTACCACTTTGGAATCAGGTGGAATGTATTTGTTCCAACTGAAACCTTCTGCCACTTTTTCATCATCTTGATCGATTATGCCAAAGTAAGCTTTCTTATTTGCTTCTTCGATCATTTTGGCATGAGCAGTTTGTGGTTCTTTTTGTTTGTACGGTTGATCAGCAACTTGTTGGTATATAGCTTTCCGATAGTAATCATCTTTTCCAAACGGATTCTGTGCTTCACTTGCTTCTCGATTTTTACATTACCTCTTGAAATGTCATTTTTCCCTGCATCGAAAACAAGTAACTTTAGATTTATCAAAACCCAAAGTTGAAACATTTGCATCCAAAAAATCATCTCTTCCTGTAATCATCTTGAATTTTTCTGCTCTCCTCAGAATATTTGCTAAACACCATTTAATGTCCATAAGTTCCATTTCTTCAGCATCTATCTGATCATAATCCTCTTTAGTCAACATAGGATTTCCGATTTTTCCTGCAACCAACCCTTCATATGATTCCAATACTGTAGCAAGTAACGTCATATGACTTTTAGCAACCTCTTCAGAGAAATTTTGACCATTCTGAAGATGCAACGCGATGTTGCAGTGTAAAATTTGACCATTACTGCTGTTTGAGCTTTGAAACTGATGATTTGAAGTTGATTCTTTTGGATTAACACTTGGGTATGAAGAAAATCCACTGCTGCTGTTAGAACTTTGATTGACTGATTCAGATGAATTTCCTGCACTAAAAGCAGTTTGGATTTTTGGACTTGATTCTACATTCTGAACACTCCCTTTGAAGTACATCTTAACATCTTGTTGTGTACTTGGATTGTTCATCCTAGCAATCTTTTGCTGCTGAAGATCTTGTCCTTCAATCTTTTCAAAGAACTGGGAAATTGTCAAACCATCATATTCTCCAGTTTTCTTTAATATCATCAAAAATGTACCCCATTCTTTCTGAGGTAAAGCATCAGCTAGTTTGTCTACCCATTCTTCACGTTCTTTGTTGATATCTAACAATGACATTGAACGTACTAAGTAACAATATCTTTCAATCAGTTTCTTTGTATCTTCTCCTGGCAAACTTGTAAACAAGTCAAATTCTTTCTTTAGCAAAGCTTTTTTACTCTTGATCATCTTCTCACTTCCCTCAAATTTAATTCGAAGTGCTTCCCAAATTGAACGTGAAGTCTTATCATGTTGAAGCAATATGAATATATCTTCTTTAATAGCTTGCTGGAGTAAGCTGATCATCATCTTTTCTGCTTTGTACATGACTCGTTCTTTATCCGTAAATTCAAAAATCTTTTTCTCAACTCCCAAATCAGTACGTGGTAGCACATACTTTTTCTCAACACACTCCCAAGATCTCAAATGATTAGCTTGAACCCAATTTTCAAACCGATCTTTCCAACCATAATACTCCTCAAAGCCCATGAGTTTCAGGGGTTTTTGCATTGTTCCAGTTTCATTTTCCATGTTCATACTTTGAGCAATGGTAGCCGGAGTAGTTGGAGATGTAGCAAACGCGTTGTAGAATTCCTCTTCCATGATTCAGTAACAATTTTCAAAATCAGACACTTTCAAACGAAATTAACTCTTCAAGCGAAATAACCTCTCAAGCGAAATAACCTGCAAACTTTCAAACGAAATAACACTAAAACGAAATCAGAATTTTCAAACGAAATAGTAATTTCGTTCGAACTGTCCAAACGAAATTTAATTTCGTACGAAATCACAACTTTGAAACGAAATTGTAATTTCGTATGGAATATCTCAAGTGAAATACTAATTTTGTGCGAAATTAGCAGCAATTTCAAACGAAATTAATCTCAAAATGTAATTCCGTGCGAAATTATGATGCTATTCCATGCGAAATTATGCTGACATCATCATTTCGGTCAAACTTTTGTCAAATTGATCAGGTTTTAGCTCGATTTTAGGTCCAATTTTTTCAAGGCTTTGTTAAAACACACTTTCGCATATAATGTGTGAAATTCAAACCATTTTAACCGAAAAATTTTGTTCAATTTTGAAAAGAAGGTGTAGAAGTTAGAAAATCTGATGAAATCAAGCTGAATACGGTAGAACTCCTCCTCCTGAGCTCTGATACCACATGTAGGATCGTTTTACTGACCAAAATGAGTCATTCAGAGGCGTTCTACTCAATATGAAAGGCGGAAACAGACATATCGAGTTCAATTCAGCTAGATATTCACTTTAAATATCTTTCTGATTGATTTGACAAAGTTTTACAGCGAAACGGCACTTCGGCAGCACTTCGGCTCCGGAATCACACATACACCGACCTATCAAACGAAATTACAATACCCCTATTTATAGGCAACATAATTTCGCATGAACCAGACTCAAGCGAAATTACTTCACACGAAATTATAATTTCGTGCGAAATTACATATGGTGATTTCATGCGAAATTACCTATTTTGACATGATTTCTCGAACTACGTGCCCTGATTTATCTATAAACCTACAAGACTCGATTCAAGACGAAGTCAACAGACGTATGCACCAACATTTGATCTCTAGAACGTGATTGGTAAACTAAACTTTCATATAACTTGAATTTGAATACAATGGAATGTCTTTACAAATGAAATCTAAAGCCTATTTATACTAAACTAAAAGTTGTGATTCAATAGACGCGTCTCTTCACGATCGGGTGTGTCCTTCATCTTGTGGATGTGATTAAACATGAAGAGGCATGTCCCTTTCTTTTCTTTTGAAGTTGTCGATCGAATAGGTGCGACCCAAGGGACACATCGATTCCCTTAGGGGTGTCGGTTACAATCTTCTGATTTGACTCCTTTGAACCCCGAACTTCATAAATACCTTTTAAACAACTTTATACTAATACATAATCAACCCTTGTAGTATGGATGTGAATGATTAGCGATTTCATTCACCCCTAATCACGAACATCCTTGAGTTGTTGTAAATCTTGAACTCCAAGCAGTTCTCGCATTGTAGCAAACTTGGACCTTGCTAGTGCCTTCGTTAGTATGTCTGACCATTGTAGTTCTCCACTGATGTGTTCCACATTGATGTGTGATGTGATTAAAATACAACATATAAATTATGTCAAATACGGCGTAAAAGCAACCTTTTTTTAGTACTAATGTTGGAAAAAGCTCGTGTTTTCGTTCCTTTTAGATTTTCCGGGATAAAAAAGCTTAAATTTGCAAAAGGAGCAAAAGGACAGCAAAATCCAACATAAATGTAAAGAAGAAGGAATTACCGCAGCTCGCCAAGCCCCGATTCACATCCAAACCTCAAAATACCAAAGAATAGAAGGCTGAGACAGGGCCGTGTCCACCAGACACAGGCCGTGTCCAAGGGTGGATACTGGGCAGAAGAAAAAGACAACTGCAAAAGACAAAAAATGGCAGCCAACACGGGGCCGTGCGAAGCCAACACGGGGCGTGGTCAACTCAAAGATTTTCAGAATCTACGATAGTACAGTAAGTACTTTGGCCATGGGCCGTGCCGTTGACACACGGGGCCATGTTAGTACAACATCTGACAAGCAGTTAACGAGGAAGAGAGAGAAAGAGAGAGAGAGAAATGGGCAAGGGGCCGTGCCAGCCGGGCACTGGCCGTGCCGAAGCTTCTGAAGACAGCGGTAAATATGAGTGCTTGGTTCCACTTCAACTCATCCCTTGGCAAACCACTTCTCTCTCACTTGCCACCACTCCACCACCACTACAACACCATCATCCATCACCATTACCCACTTTTCCATCTTTAAAGTGTGTGTGTAGTCTCGGGATCCAAGATTGATCGTATGAATCTTTGTCAAACAAAGGCCATGCTTGGCTAAATTCTTACATCACTTGGTGAAGACTTATCTTTTATGTATTTCTTTTATGATTTCCAATCTATGGCCACTTTTTAATTAGGTATGTATTAACGACTTTAATAATTAGTTTTTTTTATATTGAAGGTGAATTTATGCAAATACTCTTCATATGTTTGTTTACTCAACATGTTCATGTCTTTACGTTTTATATAAAGTATGTTAATTAACCCGAAATGGAGATTAGAAGGGTGGTTTGGTTAATTCTATGTCTTGTTCAGTGTATAGATCCTGCGAGAACCTGGTTCAAGCCTAGTAACACATCACGAGTCAGAGCGGGCATTACCCACCACGGGAGAGTTACAAAAAGCTTGAATCCCTTATTCTTAAACTACTATTAAAACTTTAAACCAACCCCGCGAGGACTGTATCCTTGCTGACTCAGACCAATGGGTTGAGGGTGATCGCCGCCTCGTAAGGGGGGTCCACCACATTTTGCGTTAATAACTTACTTAATTATCTTTCAATATTCCGATCTAGTGGGATTGTATCCTTGCTTACTCAAACCACTAGGTTGAGGGTAACGTTACCTCCAAAAGAGGGGCCTACTACTATAACAAGATAATCTCTTAAAATGCCCAAAGTGCGAAAATCATCAAAATGGTACATGAAAGATAAGTTGGATCTAAGTGATTCTTTCTTGTCTATCATTTTTATTTTATGTTTTTATCTTTTTATTAGCTTAAAAATCTTTTCTCAAAAATTGGTTTGATTAGACGTTGACGATAAGCCGGTACTAAAAACTCTTGTGTCCTTGGACGACCTCGGTATCTTGCCATCACTATATTACGTCTGCGATTGGTGCACTTGCCCTAGCGTGTGTGTTGAGTGATAGTAGAATATCGTGTTTTATAAATTTAAAACTTGAAATCGGCGAGTAAAAAGAGCTAAAAATATATACTCACCCACTCACGTCAAGTTTTTGGCGCCGTTGCCGGGGACACATGGATCTTAGGAAAGCTTAAAATTAACGGCCTAATCATTTTCTTCCTTTTCTGTTTAGGTTTTTCTTCGTTTTCTTTTATTTTTCCTCTTTCTGTAGAATTGACACGGGGCCGTGCTGCTCCAACACGTGGCCGTGTCAACTCTCCAGAATCTTAAAACTATTTTCTCCCAGATACAGAGTGCAGCACGGGGCCGTATTGTTCCAACACGAGGCTGTGCCAAACTCTCTGTTCGTAAGAAAATAGTGGCTTCCTGATCCCGACGGTCTAAAAAATATTTTTTTTAAATGGATTTCTATGATTATTTTCTATCCCCGCCACTCTTACGGGTTATGGTGCGATTTTTGTGGGGAAGATCATGAAGAAGCGGAATGTGGCGTTCTCTTTCCTAGACGACCTAGAACCCACAGGTAAAATAGAAAAGTGGATCATCCACAGGTAAATTCATCAAAGATTCCATCCAATGGAGGAAAAAATAGGCATTCAAGACAACACCGAGGTCAACCAAACCTCTACCATAGACGAGCGCGAAAACGAAAGCGATAGTCGTCCCTGTATCGATTCAGCCGTGACGGTCCCCTTACCGAGTGTGAATCTCACACCAACAACATGGACATGAGCGAATCAACTCATACCTTCTTTAACAAGAGCCCAGAAAAGGTAAATAAGGGAAGACCCCATTTTTAAAGAACTCTTCTACCTTTCCGACAACCTCTTGCGTTTTTCGTATCCCTCGCCTAAGTCTGCGGTATATCTGACAGTATGCTGTTGTTCCAACCAGTAAGGAACCACCCGACATCGGATAAGTCCTTGAAAATTTAGATAAAAATTAAATAAAAGCTCTGACACGGGGTCGTGTTCCTTGAACACGGGGCCGTGCCCACTCTCTTCCAGTAACATGGGGCGTGTCGATCTAACACAGGGCCGTGCCACTCGTATTTTTTCGACCCGGGGCCGTGTCGACAATGACGTAGGCCGTGTTCAGCTAACGGGCAACATTCTCTGACACATGAATCCGGCACGGGGCCGTGCTGCCCAGGCACGGGGCCGTGCCCCCGTGCTGTCACTATCTATAAAGTCAGCTTTTGGGAGAATCTTTGGAACTATTCTCAAAAGGCAAGATCTCTGAGATTCTTCACACATACCAGAAGATGCATGTTCTTAAAAAGTTCTCAATTGGGCTTCTTGTATTTTCCTCTTTTATGCATTTCCTCTTCTTCATCCTTCATGAACCCCATTGAAGTTTGAAGCTTCAAGCTTCAAAGGCATCAATAGGAGGCTCATACTCTTGATTTTTAGCTCAAGGTTTTGCAAATTCACATTAGTAAAACATTATTTTAAGTTATTTACATTCAGAAAATCAAAAATTGGTCAAAACTAACTTAACAAAAAATTTGTAGAGCTAAATATCTGGAGCAGATGGAGGAGCACGGGGCCGTGCTGAATGGTCTTATCTTTCATTTCTTTTTAACGGTTAGTCATTTTCTCTCAAGATGGCGAGCCAACAGAGTGGAACATCGTCGACGAGCTCTAGAAGTCAAAGGAGAGGAGGAAGGCTCTCAATCGAAGCCACCCTCGTAAGATACGTGAGTGCCTTAAGAAAGAGCCTTGATGAGATGACATTGGTGGAGGAGGTTCTCATAGACCGAGTGAACTACCTTGCCATGGGGCTGGAGGATTGTTTCAGAAAAATCAATCTTTAGCATCAAAGGTTGAATATCTTGGCTTTACCTCCCATGGAGCCAATCTTCCCACAAGAAGATTGGAACCTAGCCAACGAGATCATACAACCTACGGGTTGGGATGTTGAGATTCTGGAACCTCCTCCTATTGACGCCACTTTTGAGGTCCCAATCAATCCCGCACCCGCTCAAGACGAGGCGGAAGAAGAGCCCTTTATCTTCCTACCAAAGGAGATTGAAGAAATGCTCAACGACCTCTAGCTTGAGTATTTCCGATAAAAGTTATTAGTCCTCAATCTTGCAACGTTCATAAATTTAGGAATGTAGCTTTTAGGTTGTTAAAAATTGATCTCGGAAAGGTATTTCCAAGATTTTATCTATCTAGCTTAAGTTTAAGTAGGTTTGTAATTTTTCATTTCCTTGTAATATTTCTATTTTAATGAAAAAAATGGATGTTTGGATGGTGGTATTTCAAATAATTGTGTTAGAGAAAACGAAAACATAAAATGGATGATGAAATGGAACCCATGCACGTAAAACATAAGCCTCTTGACTCATTTTCTGTAAAACAGTGGCTGCAGCACGGGGCCGTGCTCACTCAGCACGCCCCCATGCCCGTCTTACTGTTGTCAACATTCCCTGTCCAGAAGGTGGCACGGGCCGTGCTCACCCAGCACGACCCTGTGGCCACCCACTATAAGTATTCTGTTTTTATTTGTTACTGGCACTTTGGACACGGGGCCGTGTCCCCATAGCACGGGGTTGTGCTGCAAGTGATAGTAATAAATTTTTTTTTTGTTATTTTCATACTTTTTTACGCATTTTTCCAAAATAAATTCTTTTTGGGACACATTTGGGACAATGTGTACTTTAAGTGTGGGGGGAGGATAATAAAAACCTTGAATTGTTTGTCCTAAATCAAGCTTTACACAAAACTCACCTTGGAACCGCTAAACACCCCAAACCTTTTCAAAAAAAAAAAAAAAATCTTCTCATTTTTTTTACTTATCTTAAGTTTAGTTGGGTAAACAAGTTCTAAAAAATTATGTTCTTACAAATTTACAACCGATAGCATCGTGATAAAAAGAATCAATTTAGAAAAATTACGAAAACTGGCATGATAAATCTTTGTAAAATTTGATTATATATACATTTTTTACACTATGACCCTTTATTCCCACAAAAGTGAGTTTTGAGCCATTACCGAGCATAAAAGCATACATCTTTACTAATTGCTCAATTTTCGTTTCTTGTGTGAATAGCCGTTTGGTTCTCATGAATCTAGAACTTGACAACCCGATATGTTCCAAGTCCTTACCGACAAAAATCCAAGTAAGTAAATGATAGAGGGATTAGGACAAACCCAATTTTTCAAACAAAACCTTTATTTTCTTTGCTTTATCCAAAAACATCCCCTTAGTTAAACCCTTTGAACCTTAAAAACCTTTTTCATTTCAAAACCACAAAAAAATACCCTTTCCATTTTTCATCTTTCATTTTTGTAAACTTATCGATTATGAAATTACGATTACGGCTCAGTTTCATCTCTGGCAACCAAAAAGAAAAATTGGAAAAATATGCCAAGGTATTTTTTGCTAAGCCAAAAAGCAATAGAAAAACCGATAGTTTACGTTTTTACCCCTTTTCCGAATAAACCTTACCAAACCCTAACCACCACCTACCCATCAAAGTCCTCTTGATACTTATAAGGATTTAACGTCAAAAGGAGGAGGTTTGATCGATTGTCAAGCCTATGGTAGGAGTAAGTTCCAAATCGGGCACGAGCGTTTCACTTGATATTGGCCGAGTGTTGAGTTAATACTTGTGAGGTGTGTAAATTTGTATATAACTAAATAGAATTTTATAAAGGCATATTATGCCCAAAGTAACTAATTTTTTCGTAAATTAAGTTCTAAATAAATCATGACGAATAGGATTGTAAATAAAAAAAAATAGATTTAGAATTTGGATACCCAACACTCTAAAGATAGGACCCAAAAACCTTCTCTTCTACCTATTCCGTTTAGGTATGTAAGCCACGTAATAGAGTTTTGTTTGAGGACAAGCAAAGATTCAAGTGTGAGGGTATTTGATGTGATTAAAATACAACATATAAATTATGTCAATTACGGTGTAAAAGCAACCTTTTTAGTACTAATGTTGGAAAAAGCTCGTGTTTTCATTCCTTATTGATTTTCAGGGATAAAAGAGCTTAAATTTGCAAAAAGAGCAAAAAGACAGCAAAATCTAACATAAATGTAAAGAAGAAGGAATTGTCGCAGCTCGCCAAGCCCCGATTCACATCCAAACCTCAAAATAACAAAGAACAGAAGGCTGACACTGGGCCGTGTCCACCAGACACGGGCCATGTCCAAGGGTGGATACTGGGCAGAAGAAAAAGACAACTGCAAAAGACAAAAATGGCAGCCAACACAGGGCCGTGCTAAGCCAACACAGGGCGTGGTCAACTCAAAGATTTTCAGAATCTATGATAGTACAGCAAGTACTTTGGCCACGGGTCGTGTCGTTGACACACGGGGCCGTGTTAGTACAACATCTGACAAGCAGTTAATGAAGAAGATATAGAGATATGGGCACGGGGTCGTGTCAGCTAGGCACTGGCCGTGCTGAAGCTTCTGTAGACAGCTATAAATAGGAGTGCTAGGTTCCACTTCAACTCATCCCTAGGCAAACCACTTCTCTCTCATTTGCCACCACTCCACCACCACTACAACACTATTATCCACCACCATCATCCACTTTTCCATCTTTAGAGTGTGTGTAGTCTCGGGATCGAAGATTGATCGTATGAATCTTTGTCAAACAAAGGCCATGCTTGGCTAAATTCTTATATCACTTGGTGAAGACTTATATTTTATGTATTTCTTTTATGATTTCCAATCTTTGGCTACTTTTAAATTGGGTATGTATTAACGACTTTAATAATTAGTTTTTTTTATATTGAAGACGAATTTATTCAAATACTCTTCATATGTTTCTTTACTCAACATGTTCATGTCTTTACGTTCTATATAAAGTATGTTAATTAACCCGAAATGGAGATTAGAAGGGTGGTTTCGGTAGTTCTATGTCTCGTTTAGTGTATAGATCCTGCGAGAACCTGGTTCAAGCCTAGTAACACCTCACGAGTCAGAGCGGGCATTACCCACCACGAGAGAGGTGCAAAAAGCTTGAATCCCTTATTCTTAAACTACTATAAAAACTTTAAACCAACCCCGCGAGGACTATATCCTTGCTGACTCAGACCAACGGGTTGAGGGTGATCGCCGCCTAGTAAGGGGGTCCACCACATTTTGCATTAATAACTTACTTAATTATCTTTCAATATTCCAATCTAGTGGGATTGTATCCTTGCTGAGTCAAACCACTAGGTTGAGGGTAACGTCGCCTCCAAAAGAGGGGCCCACTACTATAACTAAGATAATCTCTTAAAATGCCCAAAGTGCGGAAATCATCAAAAGGGTACATAAAAGATAAGTTGGATCCAAGTGATTCTTTTTTGTCTATCATTTTTATTTTAATTTTTTTTTCTGTTTTTATCTTTTTATTAGCTTAAAAATCTTTTCTCAAAAATTGGTTCGATTAGACGTTGACGATAAGGCGGTACTAAAAGCTCTTGTGTCCTTGGACAACCTCGATATCTTGCCATCACTATACTACATCCGCGATGGGTGCACTTGCCCTTGCGTGTGTGTAGAGTGATAGTAGAATATCGTGTTTTATAAATTTAAAACTTGAAATCGGCAAGTAAAAAGAGCTAAAAATATAACTAAAAATATATTCTCACCCACGCACGTCAATGTGTTCATTCTCCACGCATTCCCTTATGAATGATAATGTGTATCAATGTGTTTGCTTCTTCCATGAAAGACTGGATTCTTCATGAGTGCTATTGCAGAAACATTATCTATCCTTAGTGTTATCTTCTCTTCCATCCACCCTCTAACTTCACTTAACAATCTTTTAAGCCATAGTGCTTGGCATGCTGCTGCAGTGGCTGCCATGAATTTTGATTCACATGATGATAACACGACTGTCTGTTGCTTCTGTGTGCACCAGGTTATTGGTGGTTTTCCAAAGTAGAGTACTAACCAGTTGTACCTTTTTCCTTGGTCTGTGTTATCTCCATAACTGCTATCACTATAACCTGTGATCTTACATCCTCCTTGCTTCTTGTATATGATTCCATGTTCTTTTGTTCCTTTGATATAATGTAGTACTTGCTTCACTGCTTTCAAGTGATGCTCCTTTAGTTCTTGCATGAATCTACTAAGGACATTGACTGGGTAACATAGATCTGGCCTTGTATGCAATAAGTACCTAAGAGAACCTATCAGGCTTCTGTAATGCGTTGCATCTACTAGATCTCCTTCTTTAGTCTTAGTTAACTGTGTTCCTGGATTCATAGGAATCTTTGTGTCGTTGCAGGTTAACATATCAGCGTCTTTGAGTATTTTGTTAATATAGCCTATCTGCTTGATGGCTATCTCACCCCCTGCTTGAATAACTTATATTCCGAGATAGTATGCTAGCAATCCTAGATAGCTCATTTCAAACTTGTTCTCCATCTGAGACTTAAAAATATCTATCTTCTTTCTTGACGTTCCAGTAACTATCAAATCATCAACGTAGACTCCGACTACCAGTGTAGAAGTCTTACTTGTCCTTGTATAGATTGCTTGTTCTAAAGTGCACTTCTTGAAGTTAAGTGACTTTAGGGTTTGATCAATTTCGTATTCCAAGCACGTGGTGCTTGTCTCAATCCATACATTGCCTTTGATAGTTTGTAGACTTTTCCTTCATCTCCTAGCTTTACAAATCCTTCCGGTTGTGAGACATAGACCTCCTCCTTGAGATCTCCGTGTAAGAATGCGGACTTAACATCTAAGTGATGTACCTCCAAACCTTGATATGCTGTTAAAGCCAACATTAGTCGAACTATCTCTATATTTGCTACTGGTGCAAAGACTTCATCAAAATCTATCCCGTGTTGCTGAATGACGTGATGTCGAAGTATCTCTCAAAAATAAACCAAATACACTAACTAGATAGTGGTAAATGGGTATCGAACACAGGGAGTTTGTGGAAAATTTGTTCACTAAGTAGCTCCTAAATTACAATTAATAAAAATAAAATTGCAGAAAATTAATCTTCAAGTTTAGTTTGATTTTTTTTTAAAACTAATTTAAACTAATTATCACTTAACAAGATTGATTCAGATATGAGAAGGAATGTTTCCCTCGGTTTCAGGTTTTCTATAAATGTCAAACAAACTTTAATCTGGGATGAACTACAAGACATAGTTCGTGAATATATGTTTGAATGTGATAAAAGGGGACCAAGTACTTGGATTACAAGAACATTTGGCGCATGGTGTCGAATGTAAAAGTTTATAATGTCAGAAATCCGGAATTTACATGTGGTGTATAATGTCAAAAAACATTTGGCGCATGGTGTCGAATGTAAAAGTTTATTTTCAAATGTAGAATGTAAACCCACACGTAATTTTTTTTACGTGCAGTGTAAAAACATTCACAAGTGTAAAAAGCCAAAAATTTTTTGGAAGGATCTAAAAAGCATTCACATGTGTAAAAATCCGGAATTCTACGTTTAATAAAACCGACAAAAAATGAAATCTATTAATTTTTAATCACAGTTTATTGAATATATGAAACTGCATAAACTGTAATAGGTATATGCAAATGTGTGTGAATGTATGCATGATTGTAAAAAGAGAGGGTCGATACCCTTTTTATACAATATAACTACCTTGCTTTTAGAAGCAAAAGTATTGTGAAAACTTCCAAACTATTGTAACCACGATCAACAAAATCCCCCTGCAAGAAGCACAAGAAACATCTAGAATGAATATAAAGCTGAACAATTTAAACTAGAGCATAAACAATAAATGTGCAGAATTGTTTATAGGAATAGATTAAAAATTACCATAAAAACGTAATTTGTCTCTGCTACATGACCTCCAGTCTGAAAAGGCTTCATTAGATCATGAAACTGACCATGAATATCACCACAAACAGTAACTGGGCTATTGACTGGCTGAACATTTGACTCCTCGATCAAGATATCTTTTACCTAGAAGCAAAATAATTAATGTTAAACTTTTAAAAAATTATAATCTCAGTTTTTTTTATGGGTTTCTTCGATTTACTTTTGCTATTTATGGCGTATAATTAATGTCTACATGTAATATTAAGCAGCCTATGATAATTACAAGCAAGAATCCTCCAACCATCAAAAAAGTAAACGATCGCAAAGCTTGAATTAAATGGTAGGTTTTATGTAATGCAAAATAAAAATGAATTATTAGTTATGAAGCATTAAGCAAAATCCCATGTACCAAACAGTTTCTAGCATTGAAATGCATATGAACACTAACATCGGGCTCACAAAAATTAGGGTTCTGATAAAATAAAACACACACAAAACAAACAAAGTAGTAAAGAACAAGAATTTACATGGTTCGGTAGGTGTGACCTACGTCCACAGGGGCAGCTAGGGTTTTATTTATTGAGTGATAACGTAGCCTACACCCCAACCGAACAGGCTATTATTTACCTGAAGTCATACAGAAGCTTTACACATAGTTGTCAATAGCGGCTATAGCACGCTACGTATAGGTCATATGTGGCTATATAGTATATAGCGATAAATTGGAAAAAAAATTCTCATCTCCACTGCTCGATACCTCAGGTTTGGTCTTATAACATGTGAATTTCTGTATTTTCTTCATCTCCACTGCTCGATAAAAGGTACTTTTTTGTTTATTTTATCGCTATCGCCAAACATGAAATAGCGAAGCACTATTTTATTGCTATTGGCTATTGAAAACTATGGCACTACATCAAAGCATACCATAACCAATGTTATCATGTTACTTTACCATATAATACTCACCAACCTATAAGTGTTCCAACTGAACATCATTCAAGTAACAAAAACTAAAAATGAAAGTAAATAGTCATTCCTGTTACAAATCTTGAACTCAATAACAACATTTACACAAAATCAACATAGATCTTAATAAAGCATCTTGTCACAAACAGCAAACAAATTAGGGTTTCCATTTCAATCAACTCATACAAAAAATCTCAAACCAAAACACCAAACAAATACAATAAAAAATCAGTGAAATCACAACCCTAAACTGAGCCCTAATAAATCCAAACACAATACAGAAGCAAATTGACATAGAGAAGGTGAAAAAAGACGTACATATTCGCATAAGAGTTGCATTTTTTCTTCGGACATGTGTTAGCCCTCTTTGGCCTTAGATATCCACAGATCCAAATCCATTGGTCGAATTGGGAATGTTTGTGTGTAAGATTACACGTTGGGTGTGTGTAATTTGGGGTTTGTAAACCACCAATCGGTGAGTCTAACGACGGAGAAACAGAGACGGCCGACGGAAGTAGTTTTTTTGTTGGGTAGGTGCAGTTTCCCCATTATGTCTCTCGAATCCACAAGCCTGAAAATAAAAATAAAATTTCACCCAAACGAAAATTGAACAGATGATTTACATATTGTCAAGATATTGGAAAAAAGTGAACAAAATGAATCGACTTACTGAACAAGCTCTGCCATTTGATTCATAAGCGCAGTGATTGATGCGGCATCAGGGACTTAATTTAAAGATTGATATGAAAAGTGGATTGAAGATGGATATGAAGAGAGAGAAAGATATGTGAAGAGTGGATTGAAGATGGATATGAAGAGAAAGAGATGATTTAAAGAGAAATAACAGGATGTTTTTTTATTGATTGACAGTGGAGAGAGAATTCAATATAAAACAACAACTTTAAATAACGATCCGTTGCTTCAACTAAAACCCTAACACTTCAAATTTCAACAACCTGTTCGAATAACAACTTCAAACAACGATCGAATCAATAAATATGCTTCAAACTTCAACAATCAGTTCGATTAACAGCTTCTCCGACGAATGTAGCGATTAATTTCAACATTTCTTCTTCCAGATCTGTGTATTCAAATCCTCCTTCTTCTCCAGATCAAAGATCTCGAATCATCATCATCTTCATCAATCCATCTCGAATCATCATTATCGTTAGTTTACATCTTGAATCATCATCATCATCGATACAGCAGATTCATCATTCCTTCATCATCATCATCATCATCATCATCATCGATACTGCAGTGTCTTTAATAGTGTTATATACTTATTGAATGGTGTTACATAATTATTGAATGGTGTTATATACTTATTGAATGGTGTTATATATGTGCTGAATGGTGGTTTGCAGTGTTATTAGTAGTGTTTTTTATAGAGATCTTTAATATAGTGTTATATAGTTATTGAATGGTGTTATATAATTATTGAATGGTGTTATATATATGCTGAATGGTGGTTGCAGTGTTATATATATATATATAGGGGACCGCTAAACTGAAAACCACATCCAGTTGTAAGAACCGCGGGAACCACTTTCTAGCCATTAGATTTCCAATATGGATGGATGAGATTAAAAGTAGTTAAAAGTAATATTAAATTCTTTTTGTCTTATTATGTCTTTAATATTTTAATCTAAAAGGGTATTTAAGTAATTTTGTTTTTTTGTCTTATTAATTTTATTGTTTTTTATTACATTTTTGTCCTATTGCATTAATTGTTTTTTCTAAATTATATTTTTTTATCAAACAACATTTTGAAATCAGATTTTTTGATAAAAAAAATTTACGCGCGCTTTTTTACGACCCGTTTTTTACGCGCGTTTTTTTACGACCCGTTTTACGCTCCGTTTTTTCACGCCGTTTTTGCGACCGGGTTTTTAAGTGCCGTTTTTTATGCCCGGTTTTACGCACCGTTTTTTGCCGCACTGTTTTTACGTCACGTTTTTACAAGCCGTTTTTACGCCCCATTTTTTACGTCCCGTTTTTACGCGCCGTTTATACGGCCCGTTTTACGCGCCGTTTTTTTACGCCCTGTTTTTTTCACTCCGTTTTTGCGACCGGGTTTTTACGTGCGGTTTTTTATACCCGGTTTTACGCACCGTTTTTAGCGTGTCGTTTTTACGACCCCGTTTTTTACTTGCGTTTTTTTACGACCCGTTTTACACGCCGTTTTTTTACGCCCCCGTTTTTTACCTGTGTTTTTTTACGACCCGTTTTACGCCTCGTTTTCTTCACGCCGTTTTTGCGACCGTGTTTTTACGCGCTGTTTTTATGCCCGGTTTTACGCGCCGTTTTATACCGCGCTGTTTTTTACGTCCCGTTTTTACGTGCTGTTTTTACGCCCCGTGTTCACGCCCCTTATTTACACGCTGTTTTTTCACCCGGTTTTTAAGAGCCATTTTTTTGCACCCCGTTGTCACGCGTCGTTTTTTTGCGCGTTTTACGTTTTACAATTTACATAACACAATATTTTACGTTTTACATAACACAATATTTTACGTTTTACAATTTACATAACACAATTTTTTTTACGAAAACTTGTTTGACGTTTTACGTTTTACAATTTACATAACACATTATTTTACGTTTTACATAATAAGGTTTTACGTTTCAGAATTTACATAAAAAAGTTTACGTTTTACAATTGACATAAAAAAGTTTTACGTTTTACATAGAAGTTTACGTTTTACGTTTAAAGTTTACGTTTTACGTTGTACGTTTTACAGGTTACATAAAAAAAATTTACGTTTTACGTTAAAAAGTTTTTACATAAAAGTTTTCGTTTTACGTTTTACGTTAAAAAGTTTACGTTTTACGTCTTAAGTTTACGTTTTACGTTAAAAAGTTTTTACATAAAAGTTTTTAGACAGCCACCACCTCCAACACCACCGCCGCGAACACCGTCGGGCCACCCCCAAAACCGATGTTGGAAGTATAAATGTTTCGTATAACGGATTTTTCGAAAATCGGGCAGAGTTTCCTCTGTTTTTGGACAATACCGACAACTAAGTGTCGATTTATTTTTTTAAAATACAACAATAAACCAATCACAATTATCAATAAATATTGTTTTCGTCGAAATGTCAAAACATAACAAATTTCTAATCCAGACGGTTCGAGCTCGGGTCGCGTATAACTAAAAATCTATAACTATATAAACAAGATTTTCGCATTGTTTAAATTGTTACCGGGTCTGGTTTTGACCGTGGTTGACTGCTGTTGACCGGCGGTGAAGTGAGACCAGCTTTGACCGAGACCCAAAATCACACCCGAACCACGGCTGACCAGCTTTGACCGAGACCCGAAAACTTTTTACGTTTTATGTAAAAAATTTACGTTTTACGTAAAACTTTTTACGTTTTACGTTTTGCGTAAAACTTTTTACTTTTTACGTTTTACGTAAAACTTTTTACGCTTTACGTTTTACGTTAAAAAGTTTACGGTTTAACTTTTTTTTACAAAAACTTTTTTACGCAAAAACGAACGCAACCAGAAATCGCAAACTCGGGAAGTGTCTCAGATATATTGTTATCATCATCGACTATGGGGGAAAAATAAAAAACTAACAACATCAAAACATAGTGTATCTCGAAAAAAAAATATCAAACATAGTGTATCTCGAAAAAAAATATCAAACTAATTCGTTCATCTCGAAAAAAAAAATACTAACAACATCAAAACAAATGTAGCATTTTTGTTTTTGGTAAAGTCCAGATCCATAGTAACCTTCTTTTGTCACTATTAACTAAATGATGTACTAAATTGAAGATTGCAATTATGTTGATTGAAATATCAGGAATAAAAAAGAGTACAGTAAAAACCTCAAATGATCCAACGAAAAAACCGAAGACCCACAGCTACATTCACAGATCCAAATTCCCACACAGTGGATTCCAAGTTTATCCAAGAATGAACACCTAGTCTCCACCTTTTCACACACCTGCAACAATTCAATCACTTAAACCAATTAAAATCATCCAAAACCTTGAAGCTCCTTTGATCCATAGAACATTTGACTTTTAATGTCAACCCTTTTGACTTCTATAAGCTAATGATGAAAGACGGTTGTTCTGTACTTCACTGTAGATTATGAAAGACGACGGTGATCGAGACGGCTGTTCTGTACTTCACTATAGATGATGAACGACGGCGGTGACCGAGGAGACCACCCGACGGCGGCGGTGGCGCCGGAGCCTCGTTCAGGTTCAGATCTGGGGTTCGGGTATTCAGATTCAGTCGCGGGTCATGGTTCAAGCTCAGATCTGGGTGCGCCACCGTCACAGGTGATAGAGGTGTGGGTGTGGGTGACCGGCCGGAGGTAATAGGTCTATGGGTGTGGTTTCAATTCTTGGTTTTTTAAGAGAGAGGTGAGAGATGATGGGAGTCCGGCTGTTCGTCTTCAACAGAGAGGGGGAAGGGGAGGGCTCGAGTGGATGAAGATGGTGGTGAGTATGGTTTGGGTTGAACAAAATCTCTGGTTTTTTAAAATTGAGGAGAGAGACATGAGAAATGAAAAGAGACAAAATAGGAGAGAGGGTCTGATCGATTTAAATGAAGAGAGAGAGAGTGGGATTTGACATATGGGATAAATGGCTAAAACACCATTTAGGTTGGCATAATCTTACTGGCTGAAAGTGGTTCTCATGGTTCTTACAACTGGGGGTGGTTTTCATTTTAGCGGCTCCCTATATATATATATATATATAGAAAAAATATATCGTACATTACGGCTTAACGTACTTCATGTACAACAATGTGCGAGATTTGTTCTATAACATACGTGATTAATGTTTTCAATATGCGTGATTATTGTGTTTCAACATGCGTGATTTTGGATTTTTGAGTTATAACGAGCGTAATTTTAAAATGAACGTGCGTAATTACCTGTCGTACATGATGTACGTTAAGCCGTAATATACGTTAACCTTCCTCTATATACACATATATATATATATATATAGTGGACGGTTCAAATGAGAAGAATTTTTTTTGTAAAAAGAAAAAAGAAGAAGTTTCAACCAATAAGAATACTTCATTTTACTTCATTTAATATTTGCATTTAATTTTAATATAAGAGTATATTGGTAAACTTTCATAAATCATTAATTTGTATTTTTCCCTTTTAATAACTAACTAAATTAAAGTTGTAACTCCTTTTCAAGATATATATACTTTTTCCAAATTAAAAAAAAAAACTTAATTTAAAGTGTAGAATAAATTACTAGTTGTGTAGGATAAATTACGAGTTGTGTAGGATATATTTCGAGGTATGTAGGATAAATTTCGACTACGTAGGATAAAATTCTATAATGTGTAGAGTATGTGTAGGAAAATTTTGATATGTGTAGGTTTTGTAGATTATATGTAGGATAATTAATGATTTGTTGACTAATTAATTTAAGAGAGAAAAATTAATTATATGAGTTATAAATGAAATAGTAGTTTACTAATATGCCCTTTCTTCTTTTTCTTCTCACATTAAATTTCTTTTCAAATGAACATTCCCCTATATATATATATATATATATATATATATAAACGGGATCAGGAGAAAACGCTCAAAAGTATGAGAACAGTGAGAACGCTTCCTGGCCTTACACATGTCACGCCGCTTAGAGAAGGGCGGAGGGGCTTTTTTGTCCTTTCATATTTCTTTTTTTTTAACGCGTGTCACTTCATCTTTCCATTTTTTGGCGTTTAATAAATACGCGACGTTTTTATTGTTTTTAGATCAGAATCAAAGTAAATATTTTGGCGTTTTTATTGTTTTTTAGATCAGGATGCAGGCCTTTAATGTAAAAAACATCAGTAATTTTCTTGATTTTATTATATCAAGTGTTTTGTCATGTAGGATACAGGCCTATTATGTGACAGGCAATTATGGCGTTTTGAAAAGATAAATAAATTTCAATTTTCCATGTAGTGGCATTAATATAACTATAATGTTTGGCAATAATGATACCGTCTCTTTATTTTACTGTTTCTTTCAATTTTCATCTGTCAATTAGCGTTGATTTTTCCAGTAATACTTTGTTTGCGTTTTTTGGCGTTTTATATAGCAACACCGTGCTTTGCTAGCATTCGTTCTGACAGTTTTTCACACTATCAGACGTTTTGGTGTTTGTCGTTTTTGGCGTTTTATACTCATTTTTTTTTAAATAGCAGAGAATTAGATGATAAACAACAGAGAATTAGATAACAAACAATAGAAAATGAAAACAAATTAAAAATTATAATCTAATTTCTCATCCAAATCTTCACTGTCATCAGCCTCTTCTACTTTAACCTTTTTGGCGTTTTGAACATGTTTTTAAATACCTTATGTAGATCCTTATTTTCCTACATAACGGCCGTCTTTAGAAGATGCTTATTTTTTGTGGCATCCTTTATGGTGGGTGGATATATACTTGTTTGATGACATGTTGAAGACCAACGCCTGCTCTAATGTATTGATCCCTTCATACCATTAATATATCCATCAAGAACAAAGTGACATGATGTCATATCAGTGTCATCAGTCTCTTTATCTTGAATATTTGTCCATCTCATTCAGCAAAAGATTATAGAGATACCCAACTCAGAGAAGAATCCATTAAGTGAAACTTCATTCAGGTCAATACTCAATATAGCAGAATTGAGGTTCTGCATCTGTGGCTTTTTTAACTATTATTTTTGGCGTTTTTAAAGTGAATGGTTTCTAGGAAATATGGCGTTTTGTTTCTTGTTTTGTGATTAGTTGATTGTGCAGAGACGTCTCTCTTATAAGATGTTTTTGGCGCGTAGTTTAGGCGGGATTTTATTTATAATAAATGATATTAATAAAGTAGCCATCTTTTCAGTTACTGTGTATTTTTACTGTTTTTTTTGTTCAGCTTTTTATGAGTTTTTAGGGTCATAGACTTTCCATCTCCCAAGTTTGGCGTTTTTGAATGGGTTTAAGTAGTTTTTGGCCTTTTTTTTCATTTTTAGCTTTTATTAATTAATACTTCTGCAAACTACTTTCATTATAGTTTGGGAGTTTTTGCCGTTTTTACTCCATTTATGGCATTTCATATGCATTATGACTGTTTGGCGTTTTATTAATATAATGTATTTTTTTATTCTAACTTGAAAAATACATAACAAACAACAGAAAAAGAAAATTAAAAAAATAAAAATAAAAACAATTCATCTTCCGAATCTTCACTATCATCAGTCTCTTTCTTCTTTGAATCATGTTCGCTGGTGGTTTGGCTTAGCCATGCTTGTGTTTTTGTGGCCGTTTGGAAAGACAAAATGACATAAGTTTTTTGTTTGAATATGTATCTTCAAACAACTCATCAGTTTCATTCGTCTTTTCATGCCATTATAATATTCATCAAGAACAAAACACAGAAAATGACATAAGTCTGACCCCAGCATGTTTTTGTTTATGATTTGTCCATCTCATGCAGCAAAATGTTATTTGAGTCACAACACCTCAGGGAAGAATGCATTATCCGAAACTTTGGCGTAGAACAATATTTGAATATACAAGAAACGATATTTGGCATTTTTGGCGTTTTACTGAGGAAATAGTGTATCTGAAAGAACCGTCGATTTTTTTGGAATCTTTGATGTTTGAGTGTTTTGGCGTTTTCTAAGATGAATGGTATATAGTAGAAAATATGGCGTTTTTTGAGTAGTTGTGTTTGATGTTTTGGGGATTTTGGCGTTTGTAAGATGATTGGTATATAGTAGAAAATATGGCATTCCAGGTTCTGGGGGGTGTGTTTTTATGTCTGGGATGTTTTTGTTTATATAGCGAAGTGTTTTGGTTCGTAATGGCGTTTTATTCATAAGTATGGCGTTTTGGTATAGAGGTGTAAAGACCTTTTTACCCTTAATGAGGCGCGTCCACGTAATAAAATTAATGTTATTTACGAAAATGCCACCGCACCAATCTAGTCCATAGATTGTTTTAATCGGACGATCCATAAGCGTTCTCACAGTTCTCACACATTCTACCGTTTTCTCTAAATCCCGACCCTATATATATATATATATATATATATATATATATATATATATAGTGTGTGAGGTTCATTGGGGAACACTAAAAAAGTGGGGAACAGTGGGGAACCGACTCAAACGAACTCCGATTGGACTGATTCCAGCGGCGTTGGAACCGGCTCGTCGAACCCTAACTAGAATCTGTTAAACCTAAATCCTAAATCATAACCCCTAAACCCTAAATATATTAGGGTTTGACTTTTAGGGTTTAGGTTTAGGGTTTAGCTATAGGGTTTAGCTTTAGGGTTTAGGGTTTAGCTTTAGAGTTTAGTATTAGGGTTTAGCTTTAGTTTTAGCCTTTAGGGTTTAGCTTTTAGGGTTTATAGTTTAGATTTTACGGTTTAGCTTAGGTTTTAACCTTATTTTTTAGCTTTAGGGTTTAGAGTTTAGGAGTTAGGATTTAGGGTTTAGGGTTAAAAGATCTTAGTTAGGGTTCGACGAGCCCATTCCAACGCCGCTGGAATGAGTCCAATCGGAGTTCGTTTGAGTCGGTTCCCCGATGTTCCCCACTTTTTTAGTGTTCCCCAATGAACCTTCCCCTATATATATATATATATATATATATATATATATATATATATATATATGTAGGGTTAGGGTGGTGTTTTAACATCTGAAAGAACTGTAATAAGATTCAAGCGGGGTGTTTTAAACAGTAGGAAACATTGTATTTGTGATTCAAGCCATGGTGTTTTAACATGTTATGAATGTGTTCTGATGTTTGTGAATGATGGAAAACACCATACGCGATTAAAACACCATACCAAGAGCAGCTTCTGGAACGCATGTTGTAAAAACACCATGAATTGAACTATGAATTTATTTAAAACACCATGTCATGAACATGCTCTGATTTTGTGAATGATGTTATGGACGGTTATCAAGTCCTTAAATCAAGGATTTTCTCTCTCCAAATTCATAACTGGAGATTCATTACCATATTTGAATTGTTGATGCATTAACAATTATACCCTTAAGTCTTAACTTTAATTAGTGCTACATGTCCTCACCATATTCCTTCTTACACTTCTCACAAAAACCACATTTTTTACAATAACCTCACCCTATATATGTGTGTGTGTGTGTGTGTGTGTGTGTGCTTGTTGTATGGTCATTTATATGTATTGCTTAATTAGTCAGGTATGTTTCATAACTTATGCGTAATTATTTAACTTTGCGCGCAATTATTATACGGGTGCATATACCCCCTGCCAGAAGCCACGTGTCGCTTGTTGATGCATTCGTACATTCACAAGCTAATAAGCCTTTGTATAATAACTAGCGGTAAGACCCGTGTGCAAACACGGGTCGTTTCTTAGAAAATAATGCATAACACATATTGATAGAACATATAGATACATGTATAGATATTGTACGAAAATGTTTTATCTATTATAGCTAAAAGACAACTATAAGTAAATATAAAAGATATTTAACAAACTTAATAAAAGATGTCTAACAAACTTAATAAAATTCATCAGTTACATATGATTATTTCCATTCTATTGTTCAAAAAAGAGAGTATCCACCCATTGACAATGTAAATTGTTATAAACATAAGTACATATAAAAGATGTCTAACAAACTTAATAAAATTCGAATACAACTTAACTTTAACAAACATTAACTAAGAACATACGATCACCTGCCTAAACAACATACATCAAACGTCACTCAAGAATTTGTTACGCATCAACATGTCCTTTGCTACATGTTGTGATCTGGTTAAATATGCTACTGCAACCAATGTAACAGCTGCTAATCCAACAATCTCCCTATACAACAGAGGATACGAAAACCCTTCTTTATTACTGATTTTTATTTCTCATCAACATCTCCCTGATTTTTCCTTTGAATTGTAGTTCAAAGTCCAGGGAGAACATGTCTTCTTCATCATCCCTCTCAAGTTGAAGGTCCAACAAATCTTGGAGATCGTATGCGTTCAGATTATATGCACTATCCATTTTAATCTCTTCAACACTACCATCTGATCTGATCAAAGTCAATACTTGGGGTTTTTGAGTATGACTTCCACTTTACTATTTTTGGATCTGTTGGCTTTCTTGGGCAAAGAATTATTGAAGATGAGTTTGGTGATTGTGGTCTGCTAACTAAATTTGCAATTGATTCAGACAAATCAGATGATGAGAGAAGGTTTTTCGGAGTACCGATTTTTAGAGATAGAGCAGTAGTTGTAGGATAGACTGGGTTTTGAAGAACATTTGAATGTTCAGCTCTAACTACTTCTAGCTTTTTGTAGGTCTCAACTATCTTCAGTTTAGACCATCTGGCAATGGATCTAACTGGACCATAACCAGCAGCCACAAGCTCTGCTCTCATTCTTTTAAACTTCAATACCTCATCTGAATCCACTGTTTTGACTTTCTTCCAATTAGGTGGAGTTGGCTTTACCAGAGGATCATTGTTCATTTTTGTGATTCTATCGATATGAGTTTTTCTCTTACGTGTGGAGATGATCTCTGGTGAAGGAGAATGTTTTGGTAGTGAAGATGAATGTATGGGAAATCTTTGTGACGTTGGAGATGGTTGGATTGTGGTTGGTGTAGTGAAAATGATTATGGCAGATGTTTGATAAACTTCTGCTGAAACAACGGGTGTCTCAGCAGCTGTTTGGTAAACATCTGCTGATACTTTTGTGTTCCCAGTATCTATTGACAAAATGAGTGATGATGGTGTGGAAGGTATTTTCTCCTTCTTTTGTGGTGGTTTTTTTGGAGAAAGTTGGGATTTAGGTTGAGTAGGAGATACAATTTCTATAGGATTAGCTTTTGAATCTGGTGGCAACTTTCTCAGTGAATCTTTCTCCCCCTTTTTGGCATCATTATCATCATCATCATCATCTTTCTCAAAGATTGATGTAGAGGTGGAGCCAGTAAGTTTCAACAGATGTTCCTTAATGTTCATAATGTCTGCTTGTGTGTCTTTATACCTGGCATCAACCAAATTTCTGATAAATTCCAAACTGAAATTGCGGTTACTTTCAGCCAAATTCCTCTGAGCTTGAAGGATGGGTTGCATAGAATTCCAAAGCTCATTGGCAATTTCCTGTCTGGTAGGTTGACTTTTAAAAAACTCTATTATCTGCTTAATCAATTCTTTCATTTCAGCAACATTTGTTTCAATGGTAGACACTCTAACCGTCAAATCCTTATAAGTTAATTCATCACCTACTTTAATAGGATCATCTAAACTCCCACCTGTAGTGGTTGTATTTGTTTCGATAATAGGAGAAGTCTCCATATCATCAGAAACAGATGCCCCTTTTTCTTCGTTCTGGGGACTTCCCACTGAAGTAGAGATTACAGTTGTAACCTCATCAGTGGTTACCTTCAAGAGAGTCTTAATGATGTAACCACTGTCCAACTGATCACCAATGGGTTCAACAGTTGTAGTGGCTGCTCCACTTGAACTACCACGAAGAGTTTCGTAATACTCAACGGGGATAACCTCCTCAACTGTTTGTAGGATAGGATATTGAATTGGTTCAGACACAGTCATTTGTTGCGATCTACTCTCAGTAATGTGTGCATTAGAGGAACTGTTTTCTTTCTGAAATTCAATTGCTTCAAACAGAGGTAATATTGTTGATGGAACTTGAGTCGAGGGTTGTGGTGTAGAAAGCGTGATTGCCCTGGGAGAGGGACTTTTAAACATACTTTCATATGAAAGGTCTACTTCATGTTGTGGTGTCCCTGTGCTTACAACATGATCCTTTTGTAAGGATATATGAGGAGTTTGGATGGGTTGAGATCTTTCCAACAACTGTGAGGAAGTAGCAGCAATGGTTTCAAGTGACATTTGTGTTATCACTGCATTAACCTCTGGGATCTCATCTTCCAGAGGAACCTTTTTATTTTGTTTGGTTTTGGTGGGCTTTTTGGATGTGACAGCTTTCTTTTTGCGTTTTCCTGGTGTGTGTTTCACAACACCGGTTGTGGTGTCATGATCACCAGGAGCAATTCGCTCAACAACAGAAGTTTGAGCAACTGATGCGGACGCATCTAAAACAGGCTCATCCCCCTTTGTTTCAGTTGTTGAAACTTTTGACTCTTTATCCATAAGTTTAGTAAAACTTTTACTTGTAAGACTATTTATTTGAAAAGCTACACCTTGTTCCAAATCTGTTTGTGACACTTGTTTTCGTAGGTAGTAGCTTAGAAGTCTTGGATACAACAGAAAAGCAATACTACGAACACCTTTTTTCATTTTTTCACATTTTTCACATTATTCAACAAATCAGAAAACAGTGCTTGTGATAAATTGTAATCAGATTTTGTTAAAATAGCATAACCCAAATGTTGAATGTTCAAAGGTATCTCATTAAATGCGGTTGAAGAAACACGTAACTAATTATGGGACTAATCAGTTTGGTTTATGTTCCTACCATAGTGGTTAATCTTCTCATGACTTTCTGAGCTTCGTAATGATTGTCTAAGTCCTGCAAAACAGAACACCGTTACTCGTTAAGAGGGGAATATGGGGGTTTCCCTCTTAACCGGGCTCCGGCGTGAGAATAAGCGACTGCTTTGGAGAGATAATTGAGTATTAAGAGTGAGAGTAGAGGGAATGGAATGTTTAACCTGTGAGGTGAAGTTTCTATTTATAGCCGAAGAGGTGTAAGAGGATATGGGCTGATGGGCCTTGGGCCTGAAGGCGACAACATAGAGGATATGCTCCTTGTCTCACTGGTGTCGACCGTTAGTGGCTTCTCAGAGCTTTCTGGAGTTGGCGCAATGTGATTGGAGCCACGTGTCACCGTTGTCGGCCTGGCCGCCCTTCTGCCATCAGCAGGTGAGTGGAGATCGTGGGGCAGTTGTCTCTGCCCTGTGATTGGTGCCATGTAGGCGTCCTTAAGTACTTTTTTGTCTCCTGCATGTCAGACGATCGTGGAGCACGATTGAGCAGGGCCAGAAGGACGCTGATTGGCTCTTTACTTGTACCTTGTGTACTATCTGAAACAGCCTGGCGTTGCTGCCCTGCGCGATTCTTGCTGGGCACGTAACTATCTCGCGCAGGGTATGGATGACTGGGTGCTCTTTCAGAATGCTAAGTGTTGTGATTGGAGCTTAATATTGTCCGGCCTCGCGCAGGTTAAAATAGAAGGTGCTGTGGCCCGTGCGAGGTTGCCAATAAGAAATTTGTTGAAATAAGGAGTATGGTCTCACGCGCGACCCTGCTGGAGGTTTGCGCGGCTTTTTTGGGACCATACCCCTTCAAGTCCCCCCAGTCCAGTGCTGCACCATGCGCGTGGCAAGTGGTTGGAGCTCTGGACTTAGAAAAATAAAGTTGTAGAAAATGCTTCCTTGTATTGGGTAGATGGCGCGCGTGTAAGCTCTTGTTGGTTACTATGGCGCGGCTGCCAGGCTTGGCTCCAGGTGATTCATTGCCTTTGGGTGTAAGCGCGCAGGGTTATTGAGGCATTGTTAATGTTGCGCGATCCTAGTAGCTTCTACATGAAGTTTGTAGTAATTTTGGGCGGGAAAACCCTTGAAATTTGAACTCTGACAAGTTGGTGGGAAACGACATTGATGGTGACGTTTGAGTTGACCACTTACACGGCTGTCATCAAGTTGTCTCTGACGGTTGGTCATCTCGTCAGGAGAGTGAGCTCCACGCGCGCGTGGTAACCGTCACTCCGGGATTCTCGCCTTACGTGTCGTCTTCTGATTGGTCACGTGTGCGGCGATCCCGGCACGTTTACCTATCGCATTAAATGCGATGGGTATATATATCCGATGAGATGGAGAGAAAAAATCACTTTTCGTTTTCTGTTGTATTCTCTTTCCTATTTGCTCTCGAATTCCTTTGAATCTTCAAACTTTTGAAGAACATAGTAGCAGATCTTCAAGTTTCTTGAAGAAATATTCAAACTTTCGTCTTTGTTATCTATGGCTGAAGAACATCAAGAGGATAATCCCGGAGAAGAAGGCCCTGTTCCCGTTCTCAGGTGGGACTTAGGTCTCTTTGAGCAGATAGTGCGTGGTTTCCGGTTTCCACCGGAATGGGATGCCAGGTACCCTGGTCAGAACCAGACAGCCGCCGACGCACAATCGGGGTATATCACGTTGTATGAGGATTTCTTCCATCAGGGCAACTTCCAGTTGCCAGCGACGAATTTCATGGCACATATTTTGCAGTTCTATGGATTTCACATCTCCTAGTTGAGTCCTCCTGGGATGGTTAGGGTTCGACACTTCGAATTTCTCTGTCGATCCCATGACATAGAGCCAACTGTGGAAAGATTTAGGGTCTTTTATCAGTTGATCCGAAACATGGGGTTCTACTCGTTTGCCAACCGAGGAGCTGCAAAGAAGATACTTCTTAACCCTCCCAAGAGTTTCCATGACTGGAAACCAAAATTCTTTTATATTCGCGAGGAGGTGATCCCGATCGCCATAACATTTCGCGCCTGGTCTGAGTCGATTGTGAAGGAAGATCTGGCGATCCCCAAGACTGAGGCTTGGTATCGGACGCATACTGCCACCCCAAACCGAGTGTTTGGTGAGAACGTCTTGGTGGCGGCATAGATGAGTGATCAATGGCTGCCTGACAGCAAGGAAGTTCCCATTCTGATGATCGACGATAGTAGTTAGTAATTCTCTTAGTTTTGTTGATTTCCTGTTTCGTAACTTGTGTTTATTTATATAATTTGACGTGTAGAGGTGCATCTGTATCAAGCTGCCTTCCCCACCTTTGGTGGTTCCATGGGCGTGCGCCCGCTCCAGGCTGGAGAAGAATACTGGTATGACCAGATTAGGGGTAATTTCATGTACCCAGTTGCTGATGCATTCGCCGCTCCGCCTACTGCAACTGAAGGTGCGCGTATACCTAACCCTCGTCCTTTGCGCTCTGTGACTTCTGCTGGGAAAGAGATTGTCTATCTTTCCAGCGAGGAGTCTGTAGGATCATCAAATGGAGAGCTAAGTTTGTGGTCTAACATCTTTGCAGGTGTGTTGCGCGACTTGGGGATTGACCCTGAAGATAAGAAGAAAAAACCTGTGAGAAAGAAGAAGGTTATCACCCTGGATCCTGAGGTGACCAGCAAGGGAGCTGGGAGTAGTCGCGCAACCGCTAGCGCTGCTGACAAAGGTACTCTCCGCCTTCGCAAAGTATCTTGGAGGATTACGTTATTATCAGTGATTCATTTGAAGGTTTGTCGCGTATAGGCGAGAAGAAGTCTGGAGGACCTAGTGGCTCAAAGAGTTCAGGTAGCACGGGTTCTCGCAACCCAGATGCTGGCGCGACTCCGTCCTATGTTGCGCACGTTGAAGAAGAAGAGGAAGAAGAAGACGAGGAGGAGGAGCCTGCTGTAAGTTTGATTGTCAGGAAAAGGAGTAGGAGCGAGACCACAGCAGGTGGGTCAACTGCCCCCAAAGCTGGTGAGGTTCCCTTGGTTGGGAAACGGAGCAACTTGCACTCCCTTTACAAATTTTCTCCTGGTTAGTTCTCTTTAGTTTCTTTGTTCTTTGTTACTTCCACTCTTTCTAACACTCAGTTTCTGCAGAGGCCAAAAAGAAGACCCCTGAGAAGGGTGTGGTGTTTACAGATTCCACAGAGCCGACGCATAAGCGGCCTAGGGTTACCGTTAAACCTTTTAAAACTGTGGTGGAGTCTGATAAGGCAAAACATGCTGTTGAGGTCGAGAAGGAGAAAGCTGCTGTGACAGAGAAGAGTAAGTCTGAGGAAGACAGGAAGAAAGCTGATGAGGAGCGTAGGAAGAAAGCTGATGAAGACCAACGGAAGAAGGCTGAGGGGGAGAAGAAAAAAGCTGATGAGGAGAAGAGGAGGCGAGCAGAGCAGGAGAAGGAGAAAAAGGCTGCTGAAAGAGAGAAGGAAACAGAGAAAACTAAGGAGAAGGAGAGGGAAAAAACCGCTGCCGATAAGTCTGTTGGAATTTCTACTGCAGGAGGCGCGGGTGTGGGAAAACACGGCGCGTCGCCGCACTCTCCAATAGCCCCCCGGGATACTTTGGGGGATATTTATTACAAGTCGTATTCGGAAGAGAGCCGTGGTGACGCTCCGCACCAACCGCCATGGGGTTTAAAGCAAAAAGATACTTTTCTCGAGTTCGCGCCTTGCCGCGACTGGCTTCTGAATTCCATTCCTCCTGGTGAGGTTGACCGTCAAAGGGCGCGAACCCACAGCGGGTTGTATCATGCCTATGTTGTTGGTGAGGCCAACACCCGTGCTGCTAACCAAGAAATTGTTCGGGAGTGGCGAACTATGGTTAGGGAGAGGGACGATTGGGAAAAATACCGCGAGCGGATATTAAGGCGTGCTAGTGACTTTGAAAGGTCGAAAGCTGCTTTTGATGAGGAGAAGGCAAAGTTCGAAGCTGACCGGAAATCGGAGGAGTGGGGGCGCGAGGGCCTGAGGGGCAAGCTCCGAGCTGCCGAGGATCTGCTGGCGAAGGAGAAGGCAGAATGGAAGAAAATCTGTGAGAAGGACAACCAGCGCGCGTTCGCAGCTCGCAATAAGATTACTGAGCTTGAAGGCAAAGTTGTTGATCTGTCAGCGAAGGTTGAGGATGCGCAAGCTACGCAAGCTGCTAAAGAGCGGGCCGAGGTTCGAGAAACTTCTCTTTCAGTTTATGCCTTTGTTGGCAGAATTAACTGATCCCTTTATCCTTTGTAGGTTGAGCTGGCTGAAGTGAAGGTGCAGCTGTCAAGTAGGGACAAGGATTTGATTGCTAAGGACACCGAGATTGCGGAGTTAAAGCGTCGCTTACAAGAGCAGGTGGACAAAAGCGAGTCCTTGGAAATCGACCTTGAGGCTGAGAAGGTGAAGGCTGCCACTGCTGAAGAGGCCAAACAAAAAGCTGAGGTGGCGCGAGACATTAGCACAACTGCTCTCAATGTGGCGCAAAACAATTATTCTGAAGCTCAAGGTATTGTTGATACTTTGGTCTCCGAGGCTGAGTGGCTGCGTGGCAGAGGATTAGTTCTGGTATGATTTTTTTTTAACTTTGGCTTTATCCTTCAAACCCTGGTTATTTATGTGTTACGTTTGCTGTAGATGGCCAACTCCATCTTAAATGCTGGTGAACTGGATAAGGCTGTTGCGGCCGTTATAGATGCTTCCCGTGCGGTTGGTCATCGTGGAGGCTATCTTGAATGTGCCCAACATGCTACAGAGATGCTTGGACAGGAGTTTGACATTAGTCACTGCTCAGTGACTGATCAAGCTGAGGCTGAGCTAGCTCGCGCTGAACATGGCTATGACCATCTATCAATACCTGTGATGGATTTGGTTACTGAAGCGCTGAAGCATGATGATTGGTGTCACCGGCTAAAGACTATCCTTGACCCACCGGAGACCGTTGAATTATCTGATGAAGAGGAAGCTGCGGGTGATGATGGCGATGGTAAAGGCGATGGTGATGGCGACAAGCACGACAATGATGATGATGGTGATGGATTCGAATAGATAGTGTTTCCAGGCTTTGTGCCTTGTAATTTTTAGGTTTTTTTATAACATTTGCGCGGTCGCGCTTGTTTTGGATCAGATGAATGATCGTTGGTTCCTATGTAATCGTTGCACGCTTGCGTTTATTAAATATGATGTTCATGTTTATTCTGTCATGTTACAATTATTGCACTGTTGTTAGAAACTTTGGTTAAGTTAGCGCGAATAAATGTAAGTGTGGCTCTTGAGCA
Organism: Helianthus tuberosus; assembly: GCA_030545235.1. Taxonomy (NCBI): domain Eukaryota; kingdom Viridiplantae; phylum Streptophyta; class Magnoliopsida; order Asterales; family Asteraceae; genus Helianthus; species Helianthus tuberosus. The sequence goes on from CM060405.1 coordinate 88,931,073, forward strand.
AGTATAGTTGCTCGGTCTCGCGCTATGTTCGCGGAGGACCTTGAAGGTATAACTCAAGAGCTTGTAATTCACTGAATTGTTTTCGTGCTAATCAAAAGTTTGACATGCATTTGTAACTCAAGAAGCACTATGATAAAGGAAAACATGTCGTATGCTTTCATTAACTGAGAAACAGGCGCTTAGGCCAATCATACATCGCAAATAAGTAACGTAAGGGCGTTTAGCCAGCATAGGAAATTTAAATGGCGCGTGGCCAGCATGAACTAAATGGCGCATGGCCTAGAGTAGTTACATATAGCACTTGCGCAGTTGTTGCGCATTCCATGTGCGCGGGATGATGTGTCCATCGACGGTGCGCAATTTGTATGCCCCTTTTACTAGCACTTCGTGGACCAAGTATGGGCCTTCCCATTTGGGTGCTAGCTTCCCGGGGCGTTCAGCGTTTGAAGCTTCGTTGTCTCGGAAAACGTATTCTCCTGGAGTGAAGGTACAAATGCGGACTCTCGCATTGTAGTACCTTTCCAGTTGTGTCTTGTATTTCGCTTCTTTAATACGCGCAATCTCGCGTCTTTCTTCCAGTAGATCCAAATCAAGACGGCGCTCTGCTTCATTATCAACCGTGTTGATTGCTGTCAAGCGCGGCGAGGGGAGTCCAACTTCCGCTGGGATAACTGCTTCCGAGCCGTATACTAGGCTGAAAGGAGTTTCGCCGGTACTTGTCTTCGGCATGGTTCGATGAGCCCACAGGATGCTTGGGAGCTCATCCACCCAGCCTCTTCTCTTTGTGCCCAGTCGGGCTTTTATCCCTTCGACGATACTTTTGTTAAAACTTTCCACTTGACCGTTGCCTTGAGGGTGCGCAACGGAGGAGACGGTATGCTCGATCTTCATTTCCTTCATCCAATTTTGAAGGTCCTCAGAAGCAAAATTGGTACCATTGTCTGTGACGATTTTGAGTGGGAGACCAAACCTGCAAATGATGTGCTCCCAAATAAACTTGCGCACCATCATTGCAGTGGTTGAGGCGAGAGCTTTGGCCTCCACCCACTTAGTAAAATAATCAACGGCCACGATTATGAACTTGACGGCGCCAGGGGCGTCCGGGAAGGGTCCCACCATATCAATTCCCCACTGTTGGAAAGGCCAGGCAGTGGATACAGGGATAAGATCGTTCTTTGGGCGCAGGGTTTTTGGAGAATGTCGCTGACAAGAGTCACATTTGCGCAGCTCCTTCAGGGCATCGACGTGCATCCCTGGCCAATAATATCCAGCGTTCATAATCTTCGCGACAACCATGCGTGGTCCAGCATGCATGCCACAGATCCCTTCGTGGATCTCCCTGATCAAGTAATTCGCATCTTGAGGGTCCACGCAACGCAGTAGTGGCCCCAAGAAGGACTTGCGGTATAAGATACCACCATTTATCTCATAATGCAGATCTTTGTTTTGAATCTTTCTTGCCTCTGCCTTGCTCTCAGGGAGTATTCCTTCTTGTAAATACTGAATTATAGGGGTCATCTAAGATGGCTGCCCTATTTCGATCACATTTACCTGGCGCAACAATACTGAAGGATTTTTGAGTACTTCAATCCTTACATCTTTTGCGAAATGCTGAAAGGAGGTTGAAGCAAGCTTGCTCAAAGCGTCAGCTGGTTTGTTTTCGGAATGATTGATGTGTATTACCTTGTATGACTTGAATTTCTGAAGCAGTTCTTTCGTCTGATCCAAATATAAGGCCATAACTTCACCCTTTGCATCATAGATTCCGTTGATTTGACTGGCGATCAAAAGTAAATCAACGTGCGCTTGAAGATTCTTAGCTCCCATTTTTATGGCGAGGCGTAAGCCTACCAGAAATGCCTCGTACTCCGCCTCGTTGTTGGTGTTCTTAAAATCCAACTTGATGGCGTACGTAAATTCATGTTTTTCAGGGCTCACAAGGCGTAATCCTGCTCCTGCGCCGTCCTCGTTTGAGGCCCCATCGGTGTACAGCAACCACAACTCATCAGATGTATCTTTCAAGGGATTTTCAACAATCTCGCAATCCTTGATTTTTTCTGCTGGGACTTCTGTGATAAAATCCGCAAGGACCTGACCCTTGATGGCTGGGCGCGGCCTGTACAAAATGTTGTGCCCCCCCAGCTCGATCGCCCACTTTGCTAGTCGCCCAGATGTTTATGGCTTTTGCAATATCGTGCCAATGTGAAAATTGGTAAGTACGGTGATCACATGCCCTGTAAAGTATCTGCGCAGCCTCCGAGAGGCGTGTAGTAGTGCAAGCACCAATTTTTCCATTGTGGAGTATCTCGTTTCTGGATCGGTAAGCACTCTACTGACGTAATAAATTGGAGTCTGTACTCCGTTTCTTTCCACAAGTAATACCGACCCTACTGCCTTATCCGAAGAAGATAAGTACAGTACGAGTGGCTCTTTTTCGAACGGCGCGGTCAGGGTAGGGAGCTCGATCAAACACTCCTTCATTTGTTGAAAGGCGGCCTCTACTTCAGGCGTCCATCTGAATTCTTGCTTCTTCACACAATTGCGCAAAGTGCCGATAAAAGGATATGACTTTGCGGCGTGGTTTGACAGAAAACGGTTAAGCGCGGCTAGGCGGCCGGCCAACCTTTGCATCTCTTTGATTGTTCGTGGTGATGTCATTCGTTCTATTGCCTGGACTTTTTCTGGATTCACCTTAAAGCTGCCATTTGTGACTATGAAGCCTAAGAACTTCCCTTCTTCCATACCAAAAGAACACTTGGCTGGATTCAATTTCATGTTCACGCTGCGCAATGAGTTGAATGTTTTTTCGATGTCTTTCAACATTTGGTCCTCTTCAGGACTTTTGATCACCAAATCATCGATGTAAACCTCAATATGCTTCCCGATATCTCCAGCGAAGGTCTTATCCATCAGGCGTTGATATGTGGCGCCAGCGTTTTTGAGGCCGAATGGCATCTTTGTATAACAAAAGATCCCAAGATCGGTTTGAAAAGTTGTCTTGTCTTCGTCTTCAAGCTTCATTTAGACCTGATGGTATCCCTTGTAGTAATCCAAGAAGCATTTCCGTCTGTATGGTGCGAGAGAGTCTATCTTTTTGTCGATCTTAGGCAAAGAGTAGCAATCTTTAGGGCATGCCTTGTTGAGATCAATATAATCAACGCACATTCGCCATCCTCCGCTAGACTTCTCTACCATCACGGGGTTCGCAACCCAACTTTGATAGCGCACCTCCCTTAAGATTCCTGCTTTCAGTAGCTCACATACTTGCTCGTTCATTGCTTTGGTTTTATTTGCCCCTAAGCTGCGCCTTCTTTGGACCTTCGGCTCAACAGAGGGGTAGGTGTTTAAACAGTGCTCGGTAATGTCGCGCGGGACACCGGTCATGTCGGCCGGAGTCCAGGCGAAGATATCCATATTCCTGAACAGGAGTTGTTTGAGATGCGTTCTGATGTTTGGTGAGATTGCGTGGCCTATCGTCACCGTTTGCTCCGGGTACTTGTGGTTTAACACCCATTTCTCTGGCTCGGTTGTTGAAACCTTCGCCGCTTTTGTTGGGCGCATCTCTTCTGACGACATTACTTCCTTCTTGGCATAGATAATCGCCACCCCTGTCTTGGTTGGAAACCCTATCACTGAGTGGGGCGTGGAAGTTACCATGTTCAGTTCGCCTTGGGTTTCTCTTCCAATCAACACATCATGCCTCGACTTGACAGGCATCACCATGAAGTTTACATTTGTTGTTCTTGAATGCTTCCCGTCAGAGAGCGTGACGGGGAAGCTGATTTGGCCTAATGGGAAGACCATTTCGTTGCAAAATCCAGACAGTGGATAATCAACTGGTTTAAGTCTCGCTTTATCATCCTCATCAAATTGATTAAAACATTGCTCATAGATGATATCAGCCGTATTTCCTGGGTTAATGAAGACATATTCCGTTTCATAATGGCCGATAATACCGGTAATGACGATGGGTCGAGTGGCGCGAGGACCGTCGCGCACTACCGGGAAAATGACCTGTTGCTCTTGCCATGAGGGTTCATAAGGGCGCTTGCCTTTCTCCTTTGCGCTGTATCTTGGTCCGTTGACCATATGGGTTTCTAGGCATCGGACTTTCTTGTGATTCCCCTCCTCATGGCGTTGGATCTGTCGAGTTTCTTTACGCACGTTTTTCACCAGGTGGCTTAGCTTCCCGCTTTTTAGCGCTCTTTCAATCTCTTGACGTAAACTGTAACAGTCATCCGTCAGGTGCCCTGTATCTTTGTGGAAGTCGCAGTACAGGTTGGGGTCTTGCCCCTTCTTGTTTGTCATAGGCCTTGGAGCCTTGAAATCATGATTCTCCGTCATCAGCACCTCTTTCGGTGTTTTTATGAGCGGAGTCCAGTGCTTTTCTCGGTTGTCATCCCTGACTGCTTTCCGATAACCAATGCGATCAATAGTGTCTCGCGCGTCTTCTTTGTAGCGAGACCGCTCTTGATAACGAGATCGTTCGCCATAACCGCTGGAGTGGTTGGCTTTCCACCCAGGGTTTTTGCCTTTGTTTCGTCTATTGTTGTCGCGCGAATGGCCCCCCTTAGAAAATCGATCTTCAGCATAATAATTCTTGTTTGCGGCGAGCGACTCTTCAGTTTGCGCGACTATTTTTGCGGCTTCCATGAGCTTATCCCATTCTTTGGGCATTCCATCTTTCCCAGTGATAGTTCTGATGAGACTATCACAGCGAATGGCTTTCTTGAAGTGGCAGTGCATGAGTTGTTCACTTACGCCACCGATTTCCAAGCACTCTTTGTTGAAGCGAGTGATGAAATCTTCCAAACCCTCGTTATCTCTGCGCCAGATGTCCTCTACCTCGGCTGTGTCGCGCTGGTAACGTCTCTGTTGACTAAAGTGACTCAGAAACTGTGTCCTGAAATACACCCATGACTTGATCTTTCCCGGAGGAAGGCTGTCGAACCAGGCGCGAGCAGCCCCTGTAAGTGTTTGAATAAACAGATGGCACCACATGGGCATATTCCATCCTCCCATGCAACCCACGCTTGTGAAAACTCTGACGTGATCATCGGGATTAGTCAATCCGTTAAACTTTCCAACTGTCGGAGGTAACTTCTCTCTTTTAAGCGGCGCCAGCGCGATCTTTGGAATGAACTTTGAATGTTCTACAGCTTCAGCTGGTCGATAGGCGAGGCGAAAGTCTTGCTCTGCCTCTTCGGTGTACCCAACGTGTTGACGTGGTTTGTAGTATTCATGGTTCCTCTGCAAGCGATTGAAGACTGACGAACCCTCATCATCTTGCCAAGTTGGATCATTCGGGTCAGTGTCTTCCCATTCATTGTTCATGTTGCGCGGCGTGAGCCGGCTATGAACTGGGCCTCTTTGGACGTGAGACGGATAGTCATAATAGCTTTTTGTTTCTCCCCGTGTATCGCGTGTGTCATGCATGCTTAGTCTTCTGGTAGGGGGAGGTCTATTAGCTCCGCCTTGGATGTTTTGCTGTGGGGGTATCTGGCGCGCCCCCTGACTCTGTCCCTGGGGAGTTACCAAGGACGGTTCGGCTGTTAAGACTGCTTGTTGTGCGATCAGAGATTGATACGCCGCGTTAATGGTGGCAATATTCTTGGCGTACCATGAGGCTGGAGTTTCGCCCTCTGGTAGCCCTAATAGTGCCGAAACATTCTGAGGTGGAGCTGGGTTTGAAGGTCCAACGCCATTGCTTCCTGGGGTTACCGCCTGAGTGATGCGGGTTATGCTCCCGCGCGGTCCCCCAGTGTTGGTTACTTCGATTTCGCCAATTTCTTCAATGTGTTGAGGTCGGGCGTTTTGATTACCCTCCCCCAACGCTGCGTTAGAGTTCGCTCCGAAACAAACAAACTCAGGAATGATTCCTTGACCAGCCATGATCGAAGGAAAAAACAACGAAAGCTCAGAAAAAAGAAGATGAAAGTGATTTGTAGAAAACCGGTAGGCGCCAATGAAGAAACACGTAACTAATTATGGGACTAATCAGTTTGGTTTATGTTCCTACCATAGTGGTTAATCTTCTCATGACTTTCTGAGCTTCGTAATGATCGTCTAAGTCCTGCAAAACAGAACACCGTTACTCGTTAAGAGGGGAATATGGGGGTTTCCCTCTTACCCGGGCTCCGGCGTGAGAATAAGCGACTGCTTTGGAGAGATAATTGAGTATTAAGAGTGAGAGTAGAGGGAATGGAATGTTTAACCTGTGAGGTGAGGTTTCTATTTATAGCCGGAGAGGTGTAAGAGGATATGGGCTGATGGGCCTTGGGCCTGAAGGCGACAACATAGAGGATATGCTCCTTGTCTCACTGGTGTCGACCGTTAGTGGCATCTCAGAGCTTTCTGGAGTTGGCGCAATGTGATTGGAGCCACATGTCACCGTTGTTGGCCTGGCCGCCCTTCTGCCATCAGCAGGTGAGTGGAGATCGTGGGGCAGTTGTCTCTGCCCTGTGATTGGTGCCATGTAGGCGTCCTTAAGTACTTTTTGTCTCCTGCATGTCAGACGATCGTGGAGCACGATTGAGCAGGGCCAGAAGGACGTTGATTGGCTCTTTACTTGTACCTTGTGTACTATCTGAAACAGCCTGGCGTTGCTGCCCTGCGCGATTCTTGCTGGGCACGTAACTATCTCGCGCAGGGTATGGATGACTGGGTGCTCTTTCAGAATGCTAAGTGTTGTGATTGGAGCTTTATATTGTCCGGCCTCGCGCAGGTTAAAATAGAAGGTGCTGTAGCCCGCGCGAGGTTGCCAATAAGAAATTTGTTGAAATAAGGAGTATGGTCTCGCGCGCGACCCTGCTGGAGGTTTGCGCGGCTTTTTTGGGACCATACCCCTTCAGCGGTGGTCTTGGCTGAGAGACAAGTTAAAAGAGTATGAAACTAAAATTTCATTGGCGGAGGGAAGTTTGGTTTGTAGATAGTAACTTCCTTTAATTGTGCATCATACCCTCTTTCAATGAACTCTGTATGAAGTTCAAGTTTTTCAAAGTTGGTCTTACCTCCCAAGTCGTCCAATGCAAATGTAGTGGAAATTGTAAAGGGAGAAATTCATACCACACTTTCCCCAACCTTAGATGTGATGGCAACTGGATTATTATCTTCAGACTCTATTTCAGCATTAAACCAAAATTGTCGGAGTGTTTCTGTATGAACCGGAGCGTCAGCAGTAAGAATTGATTTGTATTTTGATGACGTTAAAAGGTCAATTATTGAGTGATAGCTGGTATTTTTGCTGGTTTTCTTGAAGATGGGGAGGTAGTTGTGAGGGTTTTTGATGTTCAGAGACATGATCAGAGAAGGAGGTGATTTGGGGATCAAACAGGGTTTAAGTTGGAGGGTTTTTAATATGTTGGAAACTGTTTTTGAGAATTTTGAATTTGAGACGGCAGTGTTAGAACATCGATTTAGGGATGAAACAGCTTTTATATAGAGAGAAGAAGTGAATGTTGACGTGGCAGTAGTTACAAATATTTGATGGCTAAGATCTGTCCACGTCAAAACCTCTCTTGCGACAACCGATGACAGTTGTTTGGAAACCTCTGTTGGTCGTTGGGAACAGTGTGAGTTAAACAGTCGTTAGATAAACAGAAGTTATGAGAACAGATGATAACTTTCAGCAGTTGTTTTATTTTTAGCTAACATCTGTCCACGTCAGAAGCTCTGTTGTCATAATGGATGACAGTCAGCAGTATAGTAAATCAACCGTCATTAGGATAAACAGAAATTATGACAACAGACGGTACCCTTTAGCAGTGGATGTGTTTTTAGGCAAGCAGAACTTTCAAAAACAGTTGTTTCAATCGGTGTAACTCAACTGTCATAAGTCTAACATCTGCTATTAGCCCAACCACTGTTAGTATCAAATCCTCTGTTAAACATTTTAAGATTGAATATCATCTGTTGTTCGTTAACATCTGTTGACCCATAGCAGACCTTTGCATCTTCAGACATTTATTCATCAGCAGATGCTCTCTTTTGTCAGACTTTAGCTACAACACACCTTTTATAACAGAAAAATATACCGTAAATTCTTCCAAAAAACTGTTATTGATAAACAAAATTATATAATAATACTTATAGCAGACGTTATATAATAATACTTATTCATCATTAGCCCAACCACTCTTAGTATCAAATCATCTGTTAAGCATTTTAAGATTGAATATCATCTGTTGTTCATTAACATCTGTTGACCCATACCAGACCTTTGCATCTTCAGACATTTATTCATCAGCAGATGCTCTCTTTTGTCAGACTTTAGCTACAACACACCTTTTATAACAGCAAAATATATCGTAAATTCTTCCAAAAAACTGTTATTGATAAACAAAATTATATAATAATACTTATAGCAGACGTTATATAATAATACTTATTCATAATTAGCCCAACCACTGTTAGTATCAAATCCTCTGTTAAGCATTTTAAGATTGAATATCATCTGTTGTTCGTCAACATCTGTTGACCCATAGCAGACCTTTGCATCTTCAGACATTTATTCATTAGCAGATGCTCTCTTTCGTCAGACTTTAGCTACAACACACCTTTTATAACACCAAAATATATGGTAAATTCTTCCAAAAGTATGATATCCAAAAGTATGTTATTGATAAACAAAATTATATAATAATACTTAGGAATGACTGAAATAATTAAAATGAAGATGCGACAACAAAGATTAATACTATTAAAATTTATTCATTTAGTCAACAGTCGTTAGCATACACAGTTGTTTCATTTAGAGCAGATGTTCTCTTTTACCAAACTTTAACTACAACAGACCTTTTACAACTCCAAATATTGACTCTCTGTAATTTGCAGGAGCACAGATTCTTCAAAAAACTGCTATCAATGATCAAATTCTGAACATTTGTTTTATCTTTGCACTCATCTGTTCACCATCAAACCAACCCTTGATACTATTAAACCTCTGTTGACTTACCAAACAGATGTTCAGACACAATTCAACATCAACATAATCTGTTCACCATCAAACCAACCCTTGATACTATTAAACTTCTGTTGACTTACCAAACAGATGTTCAGACACAATTCAACATCAACATAATCTAAATCAAACTCAAACACTAAATAAGTAAAACTAAAACGCAACATAGATTCATAAGATTAAAATTTATTCATTTATTCATCACATTAAAAGTCCAATAATTAGATAACATACTGAACAACATTAAAGTTCAAATCTAACAATAACAGCAAGAATTAAGAAACTTTAGCTTCAACTCCATCGATTGCTGAACCTCTAGATGTATGTCCTTCAGCATCGCCATGAACTCCACGTCTCTATCACCGCACTCTATATTACTGACAACACAAAGCTCACGAACGGAAGTTGAAGGCATCCGCATAAGATTTCTGGAAACCTGCTCTCTCGTGAACAGGCCAACTTGCAATCCATCAAAACATCTCTTTAGCTCTTGAAGAGTAGCCCTATCTTCATACACCTGTTCCTCGATTTGCCTGACAAAACGCTGCTTTAAATCATCTGATTTTACAGAAGTGAATGACGCCATTTGAATAAACTATATTACTCGACTTTCCTGAAAGTATGATATCTTCGTAGGAAAACGTGATGAAAAACGAGTGAAGTGACTATGAGTTTATATACTGAAATATCTAACAGTGAACACGTGTAGATTTAATATAAACATATTAATGTATAAATCAAAGCAGCAGTCTTTTAATGCAACAACCTTTTCAAACCCCAACTTTTATGGGAAAACTGTAAAATTAAATACTAAGAAATCCAAGGGACAAAATTTCGAAGTTCAAAGAACAAAAGCAGATTATCACAATTACAATTCACCTCTTCATTTAACATGTAGACGCGTTTTTAAACTCTATAAAAGACCAATGATTACTTTTGATTCAAAACATCAACAAATTGTCCTACAAATCACTTTCTGTTAAAAATTGTTCCAAATCAGAAAAACCAACAAAAAATCTACATGGCAAACTTCAGCTTCTACCACTGGTCAGACACCAGCGATGTTAAAACACAATTCTCGATTTGGTCACTCAAAGAACAAAGAACAAAGAACAGACGAAGAACTAAACAGGAAAGTCGACATAATCAATAACACTAATTACAACAAAACCTGGAACAGCATAGCATTGCTCGATGAAGTCCTCCACTCTCCTCCATCAGAGTTCCAGAAGAATGCAGAAGAGTTTCTGACACAACTTCTAAAACAGGATCAGAAAATCTGCAACATGCTAACTGACCTGATATTCAAAAGAGAGCATGAAATCACATGGAGAAAGGCCAGAGTCTACGAAATCCTAGCAAGTGTTAACTCTAGCGTGTAATACTTTATAAATATTTCATTAAATTTCTATTTTTCTATGTAGTAGTTCATTTTAATAATATCAACATGCATCTTAATATATTCTAAAATGTCAGTGTCAATAAAAACTCTCAACATCATCAACAGTTAACCCAAGAAACGCAAGGGACAAAATTTTGAAGTTTAAAGAACAAAAAGCAGATTCTAAAATGTCAGTGTCAATAAAAACTCTCAACATCATTAACAGTTAATCAAAATAAGAAACAAACCTAAAATGCAAAGGTCTCCTCTCAACTGTTGTAGCACATCTGACTTTTCACGATACTGCACGAATCTATACTTTATATAAAAGGAGAAAATCTTACTGACGCAAGAAAACCTGACTTTCGATTTAAAGAAAATCGAACAATGCAACTCTCCCATAAAAGAAGGTAGCACATCCAACTTTTCACGATGTTGCAACAATGATACTGCAACATCGATATTGAAAGGTTGATGTGTGATGGGAAGCTTCATTGAAACAACGATGTTGGAACAATGATACTGGAATGATAACATGAAAACAGAATCATCAAACATTCGAACAAAGAAGTGTAATCAGCGACTGAATCACGAGAAAGATGCATTTGAGAGTGAGAGATACGCTCACAGATATGAGCGAGAGAGATTTGAATATGGAGCCAGATAATTATATCTTATTTATAGGATTAGAATATATGGTTTGAATTTTGAATGTGGAGCTAGAATTTTGAATCTTGACAGATGTTTATTGGGAACAGATGTTTGATTATAAACTGTTGAGGGCAGATGTTTAGACAAAATTTTAAATGATATTTTATATTAGGCTTTATGATGTTTATTGTGTTGTTTTGGTCGAGATTGGGCATTAGTTTTCCAGATTGAGACATTTTTAGTGGTGATATGAGATCGATCAGACTCCTGTTGTTCGAAACCCTAAACCTTGAAGATGAGACATTTTTAGTGGTGATATGAGGTGAGAGAAAATTGAAGCTCTGAGTTTTAGAAAGAGAGAGTTGAGAGTTGATAAGCTCATAGAAATCAAAAAGAACGTCTTATATGTAGGTTTGAATTTTGAATCTGGAGCCAAAATTTTGAATTTTGAATGTGAGTAGAGGTTTTTTGAATTTTGAATGAACATCAGTGCTTTAAATTATGAATGAGGGCTGAGGTTTGCCCATTTGTATGTGGGCAGACCTTTGAAAATGTGAATGTGGGCCACCTTTGAATTTTAAAGTCTTTTAATATTAAGGTTTATGATGTAAAAATGACATAAGAAAAGCCTTGTTGGACAGCCTCTCAAGTTGACACATCAGCTTTTCTTATGTCATTGAAGTTTCTTATTTTATAGAAAGTATAGATATGCATGAATGTGTGTGGAGAGAGAGCGAGAACGGCTAACTCACACAATCTCTAAGTCTAAACCAATGTGTTTATTTATAAATTATAATTTTAAAAATTTTTCTTCATGGTTTCATCGAATCGTTCATTTAGTTTGCCATTTAATAAATCGTTCATTTATTGTGTTTATTATTATTTTTTTTAATTTTCTTCTTTTTTTAAACTTCTTAGACTAATGGGTATGGGGGCCGGCTAGGCCCGGCTAGGACCGGCGCCGGTCCCCCACACCACCCCTCTCCGGCCAAAACGTCTCCCCACAGCCGGCGGCGCCGGGCCCCTTTCTTCTCTCTCTCTCATCTTGGTCTCTCCTCTCTCTCTAAAGTTTTATATTTTTTTATTGTTGTGGGGTCTCATCCTCCACCCCCTTCCACCCCCTTAGGTTCATCCCCTCCAAGCCAGTCCTACGTGGCGCCTACGTGGCGGCTCATCCCCTCCAAGCCCATCTTCTCCATACCCTTTAGTCTTAAAGGGTATGGAGAGGATGGGCTTGGAGGGGATGAGCCGCCACGTCACCGGCTCGTGTGGGATGGGCCTCTTTCATATTTGAGGGGGATGGAGGATGAGGCTACCCCACCTTATTATTTTATAATTTTCTAACTTTTAATTTATTAACTTAATAAAAAATTTATAAAAGTTAAAAAATACAACATAAAACAACATAAATAAAGTCACTTCATAACATAAAAAAAATTACATTTCCTAAAAAAAAAAAAAAACCATTACCGAAAAAAAAAACATTACCGAAAAAAAAATTACATTTCCTAAAAATAAAAAAACAACATACGACGTCCATTTTTTCTTCACCTCTTCTTTCATCCTCCGATAAACCTCGCGCTCATCCTCCGGAACCGAGTCGAGATCCAACCTCATAATCCTAAAATCCTCCGCTCGAGAATAGTCGGTCGACACGGTTTTCTTGTGAGTGTATTTTTCGGCCGCGAACTCTTTGAACGAACGGAATTCGTTTATCAACTCGTCCATTTTCGCCGATGCCTTCGGGCCGCCCCCTCCACCCGAGCCGCCCCCTCCACTCGAGCCGGCCGCTTTGCGCCGCCTCTTTTTTTGCTTTATCCCTCCCGGTGGGACGTTCCGCCTCGTGAATGGCAACACGTCCTCGTCATCTTCTGGGTCGTCGTTTATGTCGATTTGACAACGACCGGTGGAGCCTCCCGCACTATAACTTCCGGACTCGGAAGTTTTAGTCCGTTTGGCGGTTGCTACCTCATTTGGAATCGGCGTCCATTTTTGTTGTTTCCTTACTACGTTCCATGCTCGGAAGTGCGGGAAAGGCTTTGCATTTTGAGAGTCCCACTTAGCGATAGCAAGGTTAAGAATGTCCGTCTCGTTACTCCCGCTAGGAGGATTCATGTAAATTTGGTTATAAATTGCGTTAAAGTTATTGATGATCTTGCTCATTTTACGCCACTTGCCCGAGACGGCTTCTACATCACGATCCGAGCTATGCTCCATAATCTCATGAAATTTAGCCGTTGCCTTCTTCCAAAAACTATCACCCGTTTGATTGTTTCCTAAATTTTAAAAAATAATGCATTAGTAAAAATAAAAAATTTAAAACTTTTAAAATTTAAATTAAAAATTTAAACTTTGGTTCATACCGACTATCGGGTTAGTAGAGGACTTAGTAAACGCCATTGCTAGCGTCTCCTCCTCTACTTTCGTCCAAGGTCTCCCCGGTTTTCTCGAACCGCTTTTTGGCGCGGTTTCGGGTACGTTTTCAACCTTCTTCCCCTTCCCCTTGTTTTTTTTTCGGATGAGCTCTTGCGGTGGCGATTCGGGGACGACTTCATCATCATCATCATCGTCAAGGTGAACCGGTTGGGAAGTTGGCGGTTGCGATTGGAGTTGTTCAAACGAGTTGCGTTGCATGATTTGTTGTAGCGCTTGGTATTGTTGGAGTTGTTGAACTTGAGACATTTGTGAGAATGCGTTGGGTGTTTGTTGGAAACCCGAAAAAGGAAATTGCGGAGCCCCCCACGATTGATCCATACTCGGAGTGTAAGCGGGGGTCGAAAAAAAGTTAGGTTGGTTCGGGTTGTGATTATTCGGGTTGGGGTTGTTTGGGTTGGGGTTGTTTGGGTTGAAAGGATGCATGATTAGAGAAAATGGTATAAAAAATATGGAGTGTTTTTTTATAAAAAAGGAAGAGAATTGGAGAAGAATGGGATAGAATTGTATAAAAATGGATGAGATATAGGGTATTTAAATTGAAAAATGAATTTTTTTTTAAAAAAAAAGAGCCGTTTGCAACGGCTAGAAAAATGAAGTGAGGCCCCGTCTTATTCGGCGCTGGGGAGTCGATTGGGCCGAGCCGACCCTCAGGGGGCGGTGTGGGGGACCGGCGCCGGTCCTAGCCGGCCCCCATACCCTTTAGTCTTAGGGCTTCAGAGTTTAGAGTTTTAAAATAATAAAATCCTAACTCTATTCAAATACATATCAGAGCGAATCATGTGTGTATGATACAATTTAATTCTACAAATTACAAATGTACATGTGAAACTTAATTCGGCATTTATGAATATCGTCTTTCTTTAAAAAAGGAAAATTCTAACAAATGTTATAAAGAACACCAATTAAAAAAAACTAAAGTTAAAGAATAACAATTAAAAAAACTAAAGTCAAAAAGGTGGTTGAAAAGATTAATTGCTCGAAGATTGCATTACGGTATCTAATTCATATTACTAAAATCTACTTACATTGTTTGCATATAAATTAGTATCACCATTTTTTATGTTCGTTCACATTATTCCATTGAAGCATGGCATCCAACCTTATAATCGTGTTTCTTTTGATCTTAATATCCATCGTCACGGCAAAGAAAACAAGCATCCCCCATAGGCATACGATAAAAACTATTCGGGTCTGGTTCCTGTACCCTTTCTTTTGCCATATCCTATATATATATATGCTTCAAAGTTACTGGTGCATATGCTCGTTTGTTTTTGTATGTTATTGTCGGGTTATAGTTATATGCACTCACACGCCGCTAGTTGTTTTCTCTAACCATTACCTCAGGTATATATGGTCGTTCTTAGTGGCGGATCTAGGGGGTTCCTGGGTTCCCTAGGAACCCTCTGGAAAAAAAATGGAAAAATTTAGTGTAAACCTTTTATGATTTGGAAAAATAGTAAGAATTACTGAGAATCTAGCAAAAAGAAATCCCTAAAAAAATTCTGGATCCGCCACTCGTAGTTATTTCATGATATTTTATTAACTTGTCAAAAGTGTGCATGTAGGTTATGCATGGTGATATAGTTGACTGCGTTGACATTTACAAGCAACCTGCTTTCCAGCATCCGGCCCTGAAAAATCATACAATTCAGGTGTTGTTTTATTCTATATTTTATCTACCAAATAATTGATTCTTATTTATTTTATTTGTAAAAAAAGTATACTTGTAAGATATTTAACCAAATGTTAACAAGAATAGGATTTTCTAGAGAAGCATTTCTTATTTGATAACATTTACTTCCATTACACTATTCCTTTAATTAATTAGTAGTTAATCATTATATTTTAAGTTTTAACGACCCACATTAAACTTTTCACATCAAGGAAAGAATTAGGACACATTGTAGTTGACTGTTATTTTTTTAACTGCAATCTAATATACTTTTAGTTCTACTGTATTGTAGTTGACAATTATTTAAGTAATAACATAGTCTTTAATGATAACATAATATTTTATAACAATATGATACACTCTTTTGTAATTTTATCCCAAAGATACGTGTTAAAACATATTTAATATACTTGTCCTTCTATTAAACAATAAACAATTAAACTAATACAGATTAATTAATTATTTTTTTACATTTTTTAAAATTAATTATATTTTTATATTTTAAAAAATCAAAGGGATTGTAGTTTAGCGGCGGAGTCAATGTGTGTGGTATAGGTATTTTCCTGCACAAATGGCTAAGGGTTCTAATCTCATTGATGAAAATTAATGTTGATTTCGAAGTCGGTTTAAAGGGTGTGTGAGTTAGTCATTCTAAAAAAACTGTGTTAAATACCAGTTGTAGCATATGTATTTTTAAATAAGACTTAGTGTTTGTTAACATGTATTTACAAACTAAACGTGTTCATTAGGATTAAAAAAACATGTAAAGTTTTTTTTTTTTATTAATTATTATAAGCCAAACTACAATTTACCGTATTGAAACAACTTCAATATAGCAGTCGAAACAAATGATACACGTACATTTATATTTATTTATTTTTTTTTCACTCTTTATTATCACATTTAGGTTTCTAAAAACGCATCATGTTTTAAATGCCATATTGACCAGATACTAAAACGTGTGGTTTGCAAAGATAGATACTAAAACATGTTGACACCTGATAATCTTCGTAGAAATAAATATGTGTCTTTAATGAAAGATTGAATTTAAAGCAAGGATTGACAACTTATGTTTTTTTTCTTTTTTTTTTTTTTTTTTTTTTTAACGGAAATTTTTTTATTCTCTGCTATTTGTGGGACTTGAACCCAAGACCTCCCCCTCCCAAGGTTGACAACTTATGTATGTTTCAGATGAAATCTAGTCATCTTCATCCAACGGAGGATACAACGAATTCGAAGACATTGCTAGCATCACAAGTATGGCTTGAGTATGGAAGGTGCCCAAATGGGACAATCCCAATTCGTAGAGCCTCAAACAAGCCTAAAAGAAATGTCCATCCCAGGAAGTTCATAGTGACCAAAGATCACTCGGTACGTATTGATCCCCCCATCAATGGCTTGAGTAACCTCATACATGTGTCTTTATAATTTATATCGTTTTTTCTAACTTACATCTATATAGTATGCAGTGGCTCTAACGACAGGATACAGTTACTCAGGAGCTAAAGCCAACATCAAAGTGTTTAATCCCTATGTTGAATCGGTTGGTGACTACAGTAGCTCTCAAGTTATGCTTAGAACTGGCCCTTTACAAAGCTTCGAGACTGCGGAAGCTGGATGGGCAGTAAGTGTGACTCTCGCTACTACGACAAACAACACAATTTAATACTCCTTGAGGTAAAATGGATTTTTGATGTTTCAGGTGAACCCGATTGTGTACAACGATGACAAAACCCGGTTATTTGCATACTGGACGGTAGGTTCTAATGTTCTATAATACGGATCGTACTCTGGCTAATGTATTCACTACACTATCATAAATCATATAATTTTACACAATTTTCATTTTTATTTATTTGTTTAAAAATTTGATGAATTGTGAAATGCACCTGCCTAAACTCTACAATTAAAACATGGCCTAAATCTCCATATTTTTTAGTGGGTACAAATTTGTTGGATCTTATAGTTTCCAATAATTCCCTTCAAAAATATATTATTTTCTACACATTTATAGTTCTATTTTGTGGTGCTTTTATTATTGTGCAACACTTGCATACTTGAAATACATGTTTAACAAATCAATCCAAAAAAATAAAATTTACGTTTTGTTCTCTTTTTTACCTCCTTTTCTTTGTTGTTTGTTGTTTTATTATTTAATACTTACACATTCATACGTACATTAATTAGAAAAGGATAAACTAAAATAAAAACGTTTTCGTAAAAAAGTTGTATGCGCAAAAAAAACTATAGAAAAGTACGAAATAGTTATTAAATAAAGTTTTTACGGGAAATCTACTACCCTGCAGGGGCGGATATACCATGTAACAAGGGGTATCCCCGTTGACTCTTCGGTGGTATTATAACTTTTTTTTGATGTTTTTTATTGATTTCGCTGACCTTATAGGAAAAAAGATTGAAACGTTACCCCTATAAATATTTTCTAGATCCGCCATCGCTACCCCGTGTTACCGTGCATGAATCTACTACGTTAAGAGATGAAAAATGTTGCGTTAGTGGACATGAATCCAACACTAATTGAGTGCTAATTAATGTTTGTTATTATTTTATCAATTTGACCGTGGCTATATTAATTGTGATTTTCCCACATGTCTAAACGGGGTCCGTCAATATTATTTTGTTGACATACTTGCACAATCCATTAAAATTCAACATATTTGTTATAATGACTGATTCTATCCCATGTTTATAACTTGCACACATTACAGGTTGATGGTATGCAAAATACAGGTTGCTTCGATCTCACTTGTCCAGGATTCGTTCAAACATCTAAAGACGTCCTTCTCGGTGGAGATATCGGTGCGTTTTACGCATCTGAAATCACCATTCAAATCTCCAAAGTGAGTACAAATTTTGCTTTTTAACGTAGTCAAGAAGTTTGTTTTCATCCAAGAATGTTATGATCATGTCTGTAGGATCCAAGCACACACAACTGGTGGTTTAAATTCAACAATCACGAAGTTGGGTACTGGCCCGGTGACATTTTTCTGTCAATGCGACATCAAGCAAACTTGGTCCAGTGGGGAGGTGAAGTCTACAGCCCGAAGGTGGGAACCCATCCGCACACCCAAACCGCCATGGGCAGTGGACAGTTTTCAGATCCCATAACGGGGACCTCAGGAAGGATGACGGGGATATTAATAGAAGAAAATTCAAATCCGCTAAAGCGACCAGAAACGCTTTACCCTAAATCCGAGGAGTGGGAATGCTACGACGCGTATATAGTGAAAGAATACGTCCCAGAACCTGTGTTCTATTATGGAGGTCCTGGGAGTCGGAATAATCCAAGGTGCTAAAGAATGGAGGTTGATTGTCATGTGGGAATTGAATGAAATTTGTGAACGAACAAATGTTATAAAAAGTTATCTTGAAAGCTAAAAATATTATGTTTTGTAGTAGATGGTGGCATAGTTTTTTTTGTTTTCATTTTACCAATGATTGGTGTCAGTACTGTCAAACTAAAATCAAACATTTTATTATATGACATTAGCATCCTATAGCAATAGATAATATGTGTCGAGTTGAAATTAGAAAAAATTTTATCTAAGAAGAAAAAAAAGAAATTTTAACCAATAAGGATGTTTTATTTTCATTCATTTATTATAAGTATTTAATGTTAATATAAGGGTACATTGGTAAATCTAAATAGGTTATTAATTTGTAGTTTTCCTCTTTAATAGCTAAGTACATTAATTTTTTTTTTTAACTTATCTTCAAAATATATTTTTTTTTTCAAAAAATTAAAAATAAAATAATTTAATTTTAAAGTATACGTATGATAAATTACGAGTTGTGTAGGATAATTTCAACGTGTATGATGAATTTCGAAATATGTAGGATAACTTTTAATGTGTGTAAGCAAAAAAAAAGTTAGTGTGGAGGATAATAGTCTTTATGACTAATTAATTAGTTAAAATGATAATAGATGAGATAAGTGAAAAAAACTATTTAATGTTTTACAAAATTACCCTTTTTTCTTTTTTTTTCAATTTTCTTCTCAAATAAACATTCCCCAAGATTATATATATATTATATATATGTATGAGCTTGTTTAGACCATGTGATGTGTTTCCATGGTCGTGTCATGGATTAAAAAGGGCCTACACGTAAATAATACTTAATTTCACTCATGCTTTATGTGAACAATTTATCTTAAGAGCTTTTCGTAAGGAATTGATCAAACATAGCCATACTTAGACTGCGGGGTATGGTGGAGCGGGGGTTGGGGCATTTGTTGACACGTGGCTTGGGGTGGCAGACATGGGGCGACCCACATTAAACAGGGTATGGTGGGGCGGGGGTTGGGGGCGTGAGTTTGGTGGGCTTCGCTGGGCTGGCCCGGCTGAGCTCTTTGTATTTGTTTTTAATTAAAGAAAATTACATAAAAATTACATAAAAAAAATTACATAAAAAAATTTCCTAACGTTTATATTTGTTTTTTTATCTCTTCTCTCATCTCCAAGACTATTTCCAACTCGTCACCCTTTAGGTGATCAATCGGCTGGGATAGAATTTTCAAATCCTCCCGTCTTTGTCTCTGGGCTTCTCTAGCGGCATCTCTAGCTTCTTTGCTCTTCCGAATTTCGGCCCTTTGTTGTTGGAAGACGTTGAATGTATCCATCTTGGATGAAATGTCATCCAACTGGTCGCTGTATATTCCTCTATGCAAGAGCGAACTCCCAGCTGAAGGTGATGCCGTAGCAGATCTTGATTTTTGAGCACGCCTTTTTGTGGCATCTCTTCCATACTCAGGCCGGTTTGGGCTTGGTGAATCATCAAAAAGGTCCTCAATCTCTTGATCTTGTGCATCAGATTGGGTTTGGGACGAGACTCTCGACCTTTTGGAAGACGTGTTGCTTTCGCTACCACTAGGGATATTCGCCCACTTTGGATGAAACTTACAAATCTCCCAACAATGCATGAAACGGAAGTCGGTCCCCACATTTGTCTTGAATTGAACCAATGCATTCGTCACAATGTCGGCTTCGGTTTCACCACTTTTTGGGTTTTGTTTTGCTTTATTTAAAAAACCACTATATTTTGTAAGTTGGCCGCTTATCTCGGTCCACTTCGAGGATAAGCTATCGTTTTCACGATAAACCTCTTTTCCCAATTCTTGATGGAATATTCTACTAACCCCTTGCCACAAATAGGTTCGATGTTGAGAATTTCCTGTTTTTATAAAAACAAAATTTAATATATTACAAAGTTATATAAAAAAAAACATTAATAAAAACAAAGTTTAAGAATACCTAAAGTTGAATGTTGAGATTGTTGAAACCAACCCCTCGCCAATGCAAGTTCTTCAGGAACGGTCCATTTTAGTTGTTTTCGCTTGATGGTTTCAAGTGCTTTATCCGCCTCGGTTTTTTTCTTATGGCTTCTCTTTTTTATGGGTTGGGGGGGTGCGGAAGGACCATCGTTGGGTGGTTGAGTTTCGGGGACGGTTTCGTTTTGTGAAAGGTCGATGGAGGTTGGTGAAAGGTTGATGGACGTTTGTGTAAACGGTGTAGGTATCGCATCATCGGAGTGTGGGAAGTTAGTAAACAAACAATTCCCAAGATACGATGCATAACTCGCTTCTTGGGGCATAGAAGAGTGTATCATAAATGGACGAGGCATTGGACGAATGGGTGGTGGGCTAGGATTATTTTCTTGGAGTGCATACGGGTGGGTCGGGTCAAAAACGACGGTTATGAGGATGCATTTTTTCGTTTTGTAGATGGAGAATTGAAGATGAATGTGGTAAAAAAAAATGGAAGAAATTGTGAGGTTTTATAGTGGAAAATTAAATTTTTTTTTTTTTTAAGATAGCCGTTGGCCAACGGCTTCTTTGGTTTGTCCAATTAGAGCCCGCCATGTCAGCTTGGCCAGACCGCCCCACGCCCGGCTTGAAACCCATGCCCCAAGGGCCACGCCGAAACCCATGCCCACCCGGGGTGGTGGCTTGGGCATTTTTCCCCTACCCACGCCCAAACTCCCGCCCCATACCCCGCAGTCTTAATAAGCATGGTCTTAAGTGGTCAAACATAGTCAATCAAACGTCACATTAAAGCCCCCATGTCCTATGAAGAAGCCATGTGGTCAATCATTTCGTTCTTCACCATTGAGGAGCCTTTTGTTTTGGCTCACTCGTCCATTGGACGCCAAAAATGAATGGGTGTGCACGGGTGAGCCCGGGTGGGTTGGATTAATTAAAAAAAATTATTTATCTCTCTCTATATTGTTATAAAAAACCAATTTTATTTATAGATTCATAAACTTTTAATGTTATAAAATCAAAGATTTATTTATTTTAAGTTTTAGTTAATAAACTATAATTTTTACTATAAAGTATAAACTATAACTTTTAAATTTAAAAATTTAAAGTTTGAAAATGCCAATTTTCAACGTCTTAAATTTTAAATTTTGAAAAAAAATATGAATTTATTTTCAAAATTCATATTTTCACCTGAATATATTTTCAAAATTTATATTAAAACCATAAGTTTTTATAACTTTTTAGGACCTGTGCGTTACGACGGGACTATTAAACCAATCAAAAAATGTTAAATCATGCACGTACGTCGCGGCGTGTTAAGTCGCCAAGTTTAGACCAAAACATAAAATATTATCATATAAAAAAACCGAAATGTTACGTAAACCAATATGAAGCGGCGTGAGCGTTGATATTATCCTAAAGTTTATATATAAAAAAGCAAAATTTTATTAAAGTTTAGGGTTGGTGTGATAACTTTATTAAAAAAACTACGGTGATTAAAGTGCTGGAGGTACAAATGGAAACTTCTTAATGTTTTGTGGCTAAAACCAACCTAAGTAAACAATTTTTTTTTTCTTCAAAAAAGTCACTCAACTTTCGTCGTTTAAATCTTAATTAATTCAAGTGAAACGTATATGAATTTTAGTTACTAACTGATTATTTTTTTCTAGTTTGAGGAAACTTTGTTATTATTATTATTTTTTTATTTTTTTTGAAAAGTGAACTTCATTAACGACCAGCCGATCCAAACCGGGCCGACCAAAAACTACAAAAAAATTACATATTTACAAATGAACACCACTCTTTCCAATCTACCCCTTTCTGTTTGGATCTACTCGAAAACCAAAGAAAACCTAACGCCTTTATTTCACTAAGGATCCTATCTATCCTTACCGGATTATTAAAAAAAATCAGTTTATTCCTCGCTCGCCATAAACTCCAACACACTATGATAATAATACCGTGAACCGCCTCCTTCTTTTTCACCAAAACCTGGAGATCCTTATGAATGCCGAGCAGGTCTTTAATCGAGAATGCAAAAATAAACGGAATCTTGCAACACACACTTATCCCATTCCAAACGTTCGAAGCCACGGAACATGCAGTGAACAAATGTTCGGCAGTTTCCTCAACAGACAAACAAAACGGGCAAGTCGGCTCACCGTGAAGAACATTCCTTTTAAATAAAGCTTCCTTCGTCGGGATTTTCTCCATTTCCGCTCTCCACATATGAATGTTGCATTTATCAGGGACCCAATTGCACCAGTCCATGACGAAACTGATACTAACGTCCCTGTCCAGGTAAAACAGCCTCTTAACGGATTTAACTGAAAAGATACCATCGCTTTGCGGAGACCACACCCATTTATCGATCCTGTCTTCAATCTGAACCGAGTCCTGGAGGGTACGAAGCTGCTGCAGGTTCGCGACCAATCCTGACTCAATCAAAGGAGATTTCCAATTCCAAATAACCTCCGTCTCCGTGCCGTTTCTTTTGACCCGATCAGCAACAGTACATTTCTTCTCAGCCTCCAATCTGAATAGATCAGGATATTTCAGCTTGAGCGGCTCATCAGTGATCCAGGGATCAAGCCAAATGTTGTTTCCATTACCGACAACTCCCTTCATGTAATTCCGAAGATGAAGACCTCCAACCTTACTGTTAATCACAACCTTAGCAATATTGTTCCAAGCTCCATTAAACGATTTTTTTTAAACGGAAAGCCCTCCCATTCGAACCGACTTAAATGAAACGCATTGATAATTCTTCTCCATAAACTGTTGATTTCCGTTTTGTATCTCCAGCCCCACTTAGTTAGAAGCGAAAAATTAATATCCTTGAGATTATTTAAACCCAATCCACCATCTTT
Organism: Helianthus tuberosus; assembly: GCA_030545235.1. Taxonomy (NCBI): domain Eukaryota; kingdom Viridiplantae; phylum Streptophyta; class Magnoliopsida; order Asterales; family Asteraceae; genus Helianthus; species Helianthus tuberosus. The sequence goes on from CM060405.1 coordinate 88,954,320, forward strand.
TTTATGACACGACACTCGGTCCCAAGCTATCCAATGCATCTTCCTTTCTTCGCTAGAGCCGCCCCATAAAAAAAATTTGATCATGGATTCCAGGTCGGAAATCATCTTCTAAGGGGCTTTGTATAAAGAGAAATAATAGCAAGGTAAACTTTCTATCACTGATTTAATTATAACTACCTTACCGCCAATAGATAGCAAGTGAGATTTCCATTTAGCCAACCGATTGCGAAAAATGTCATACACTGGCTGCAAGTTGATGATCCGGTTTATGTTTGCCCCCACTTTAAGGCCAGTAAAAGAATTTTGTCACTATTACCTCGGTACCTCCTTTTCAAGTTCATTTAAAAAATCATTAAATAACATCCAAAATTCATATGTGTTTTATTTGGGTCACGTGATTTCAATTATTGACATTATCATATTATAAATTATTGACATTATCATATTATAAATTATGAAATTGTTTGTGCTTTGTGGCTTGTACTTCAAGTATGGGAGCCTTTCAAAAAAAAAATTTGATTTTTTATTTCTAACCCAAAGGTTTTATTTTTTTGCATTTGAACCTTTTTTGTTTTTTTTTTTACTTTTAATCCAAAACTTTTCATCTTTTGCAATTTAACCCTAACGCATTTTTATTTTCAACTTTGATCCATGTATTTCTCATCTTTTTCAAATTTTTCGTTTTACGTTTTGTTCTATTTTTGCGAGTAAACACACAATAACGTACGTGTGTGTTTCAAAGTTTTTTCGATTATTTTTCTCGTTTGACAGGTTCATCGCAACGTGCGTGGTATCAGATCGACTTAGTTATTTTTTTTTTCTATTTTTACATTTCAGTCTTATTTCTTCGTATTAACATATCGCAACTGACATACGTGATTCAACGATTTTACGTATGTTTTTCGTTCGGTGTTATTTTTCCCTTTTTATTTATTTTATTGTTACGAGTTTTTCCGGTGTTGTTCGTCGCTGGTAATTTTATAGCATTAGTGCTACTTGGCATGGTCCATCCCCCCCCCCCCCCGGCAACGCGGGGGGCCCTTAATACTAGTTTAAAATAAAAATTAAACAAAATTATAATATCTGAGAAAGTTGAGTGAGTGTAAGAAACAAGAAAAGGCTTTGAAAACTTTTGTGTAACACTTAGAAATTTGGTTGTTAGGCCATGTGTAGTCATAACGCCCCTTTGTGGGCGTTATGCGACACGTGGCGCGCCACGTCAGCGTGGGGCGTTATGGGGCCTTATGCATTTTAAGCCCGTAGTCATAAAGCCCCTGTCTAATCATTACTCAATTATTACTTTCTAATTTTTTATAATTATTTTCTAACTTTATAAAATTAAAATTCATTTCATTAAATTAAAAAACATTACACTAAAATAAAAATAAAAACATTACACTAAAAAAAAAAAAAAAAAAAAAAAAACGGTTCCACTAAAAAAAAAAGTTTGACTAAAAAAATAAAAAAACAACACTTCAAAGATTATATTTTTTTTCGATCCTTTCCTTTTGGGCCAACGCCATCTTCAAAGCTTTTCCGGTAAGGTGGTCGTGCGGTTTCGAGTAGAACTCAAAGTCCCGTTCCCATTGTCTATCCCGCATAATCTCCGTAACTTCGCGGTTCTCCTCCAAACGTTTATTACCGAGGTCGTGTAAATCATGAAGTCGCGTGTTTATCTCCGAAAATGCGTTACTCATATCCGTTCCCATAGACATCGACGACGACTCGGGTTTTTTCGCCCGGCTTTTTCTTCCGGGCGGTCTTGGTAACTCCTCCGCCGGCTCGTCATCCGGAATATCCTCGTTCAAGTCGGTGTTTCGAGCGTCGGAGGTTGGCGTTTCGGGTTCACCCGACTCGTTTGTTTTGGACCTCTTTGACGGCCGTTTATTTCCCGAACGACCACTCGGAGTAGATATGGTGGCCCATTTGGGGCTATGGCGAAGGATTTGCCAACACCTCATGTACGGGAAATGGCCATTAGCATTCGTATACTCGACCAACGCCGCTTGCGTGATGTCCTCGTCCTTGCTTCCACTTTTCCATCCGGCAAAATTGCGTTGGTACACGGTTTGAAAGTTCGTGCATTTTTTGTTTATATCGGTCCACTTGCCCGATATAGAGTCCGGTGGGCGGTATTCCTCATCTTTACCAATTAGCTCGAAAAAAAGTGCTCGTATTCGGCTCCAAAAAACTGATTTATCTTGATAGTTTGCTACAAAAAAAAGATATAATTTATTAGAAAAATAAAAACAGAAAATAAATAAAAAACTTCAAAAAACAGAAAAATAAAAACATAAAATAAATAAAAAAACTGCAAAAAAAACAGAAAAATAAAAACAGAAAATAAAAAACAGAAAAATAAAAACAGAAAAATAAAAACAGAAAATAAAAAACAGAAAAATAAAAAACAGAAAAATAAAAAAAGAAAAAATAAACAGAAAATACTTAAAAAAAACTGCAAAAAACAGAAAAAAAAAATAGAAAAAAGAAACGGAAAAACAGAAAAAATTTAAAAAATATACCTATAACCGGGTCCTCCGACACATCGATGAAAGCGCGGGTTAACGCATACTCCTCATCGGGCTCCCACCGGATCACATTTTTTTTCGCTCGGGTGCTGGTTTCCGCTTTTTTTTTATGTTGCCGTTTTGCTTTTCCTTTTCCTTTTTGTGTCTCCGCTACTTCGGGTTGTGTTTCCGGAACAACATCGGGTTCGTGTTGTGGGGAGCCGAAAGCTTGAGCCGACCCGAACGCTTGAGACGACCCCATTCCGTCGGTGTTTTGATTCGGGTTCCACCCATAGAGATTCGGGTCCCATGATAGCGGTTGGTTCAAAAGATTTATGAACGAAGGATTTTTGTTGATTGTAGTCGACAAAACCGGAGCCGAAAGGGTTGGGTCGAGTGGGAACCGGCGACACGGGGCGAGTAGGATTACCACTTTGGTTTGGGTCCGCACTTGATCGGGGAGGAATGAAGCCACGATTGAATGGATGCATTGTATAAAATATAAGGTTTTCTAAAAAAAAGTGGAAGAGATAAAGGGTTGGGTTGAGTGTGTATGGTAAAAAATTAGGAAAGGAGGTATTTATTTAAGAAAGTTTTGGAAAAAAGTTGAATTTTTTTTTTTTTTTTAAAGGAATTGACCGTTTACAACGGTCAAAAATACAAAATTCAATTTGATAGCGCCGTTATACACATCGCGCGGGTTCGAAAATTTGCAAAAATGGCGCCGCTTGTTTTGGTGTTCATAGCGCTATACCGGCGCTATGAGGGCATACCGCCCACCCATGCCGCCCACTACGCAAAGCCTTAGTGAGGGAAGGTTTCCTTAAACAATAAATATAAAAAATAAATATAAAAGATAGTGATAATGTGACAATATTTTGAGTTTTGTTATTGTTTGGTTTTTCGTGTTCGGAATAATAGATGGGAGATAATGCATCTTTCTCATCCTTCCCATCTCTAAGCTCCCCTTTTTCCACGTCTTCTCATCCTTCCCATCCTTAAGCTCCTCCTTTTCCACGTCAATGATACGTCAAAACCTATTGTATCCATTTTCTTATCATTTCCATTCAAGTACAAGTCAAGAAGAGAGTATAATGTACACATCAAAAGAGAACAAAATCAGTGGGATGGTTTCAGGAAGTAGTCATCGCTTGGTATGAGTTTTGGGCGGTACTTCGGCACTTGGGGTGGTGTTTCCGCCGACACCTGTTACGATCCCACAACATATTGTAACCATTTCTTGTGACCTTGTTATGCATAATCTGACATCTTTTGAAACTCTTTAGTAACAAGTTTTCCTTAGTCCTCAAACACAATTCCATATGTTCCCCTAATATTTTCGATTTTCCTCCCATGCCTAATTATATAGCCTAGCTAGTTCTATACCCGTCTCATAGATGGACATATTAATGGTGTAATGACATAAATATTTTGTTATTTGCATTTTAAACAAAACATTATATGTTTAGAAGTTAGAACCAAAAAAAATGTGACATTATATGTTCTCTCACTCCTTTCGCTTCATCAGTATCGAAATTACTCAAATGACCAGAATCAATTGGCACTTGTTTCACCAAATTCAAGTTAGTGCTTGAATTCGGGAGAATTGAGTTCTGCCTTCTGGGAAGCAACAGTTGGATTTAAATATAAGCAATGTACATGGAACGCATTGAACGTAGTTGATGATGGTGCGGTCACCGCCCCCTTTAATTGACGGAATATTGATGATGATCTGTTTGAAGCTCCAATTGACCTTAGCCTCTTGATTACATCTTAAATTCTCATATAAGTGTGATAGATTCTATGGATGGGTAGACCACGATAAGATGAATTGATGATTTGTTTTTCTTTTGGAACGCAAGATGAATTGCTGATGGGAAGGGTTCTATTAAGGGGGGCTCTGGTGGTTGAAGAATGTGGGGTGGAATTAGAATTGAGGAGAAACATAAACCGTGGGCAACTGCATCCTATAACCTCTCTCAACTGCTCCTTCTAGAAGAAAGATATGAATTTAAATGGTCAAGATTAAAAGTTAGGGAGTTTGAATGGTCAAGATTAACGCAAAAAAAAAAAAAAAAAAAAAAAAAACAGTTGTGAAGGGGTATGGTCCCAAAAACCTTGCGCAGAAGCATAAGACCATACCATAGCCCTATTTTAAGAACATCTTTAACAAGACTGTGTGCGGCCGCACAGTGGTTCTAAAAAGATGTGGAAGAAACAGTTTTCTATAACCCTACGCCGGAGGAAAAGAGAAACATTCAACTAACACCCTTGCACGGACCCGCGCAAGGGTACGGTTATGTTTGAAGGCAACAACTCCTGAACATCTCCGCGCGTCTGAAATCAAGACTTGAACAAATGAATCTTTTCTGTTACAACAAGATGGACACGTGGCAAGGGCATAACGGTTTACAGCTGTAGACCTTCTAGAAAGCCTTAAAATGCTGATCGTACATGGCCATTCGGTTATAATCGAAGATGACGTGGCATAATCCTAGACACTCATCTAAATCAAGATGATGGCACTAACTTGGAGAGGGATCTACCCAAACCACTTTCCACGTGGCAGCTCCCCAACCGTTGATCAGAGTTTACGATCCGTGTGTGAATATTAACAGAAGGAAAAATAACTAACAAACGGAGAAGCACTTTCCGTTACTATCTCCGTCACACCAGTTTCCCACCAAAAACAGGCTATAAATAAGATACTGCAGGTATGATCTCACAAGTTACTTTCACTTCACTCTCATTTTTACTACTTCTCCTTCCTTGAGATCACTGTACTTATTCTCACGCCGGAGGGTGGTCACGGAGAGAACTCCCATTCTCTCCGTGGCGAGTCTAACGGCTTTCTGTTTTGCAGCGATCACCGGAGAAGGAAATCAGCCAAACCCGCGAATCGATGAGAGGATTAACCCCTTTCATGCAGATACTAAACCCCTGATCTGGTTAATCCTGGTCAATTCTGATCACTGTTTCTTCATTGGCGTCCACCGATTCTTCAATTTTCATTTTCATCTTCTCGTTTGATTCATCTCTTCTCTTCTGTTTTCTATGGCAGAAACTCCGTCGAATCATCCACCAGGCCCTCGACCGGAGAATAGGGGCAATTTTACTCATGCTTCCTGTGTCAAGGGGATTGTGGAAGAAGCATCTGATGATAATGATGTCCAGAACAACATTAATCAAGAGAATGATCCTGTTACACCAGGAGTACAACCTGAAATCCCTATCAGCTCAATTTTACCTCCTGGTGAAATTCTAATTTCGTGGTACGTGAAATCCCAAGGTGCGATAAACGCAGTCTACGCACAGCTCTGTGCACAAGCTGCTCAACCTGCACCACAAACACGTAGATCTGCAGCTTAGGTGCGAGCTCCATCTGCACCTCGATTATTGCACTACGATGCACCATCACACATGTCAGTAGATGATACGGAAGTCTATTCCAAATCTACCACCAAGTATAAATCTACTCACTCTGAGTCCAGGAGACGAGACCACCGTGATGAACAGTACTCTCACAAACTGTAACGACTCTCATCAAAAGTTATAATTATTAAATTAATTTGACCAATAGGAAACCTTAATTGAGACACCCAAGTGATTCTGTGCAAACCCTAGAATTTTCAAAATTTTCAGAATCAGGATTAGGGCCCCTAAAACTCAGGGGGGGGGCATTCCCTAGTTGATGATTATCTAATTTTGCGTGCTCAGGAAGTTGAAATTTATGATATCGTCGACTCAGCAATGCTAGAAACACACGCGGCAATCATATAGCCTATTTTCAACCCATACGATGCGCAGGGGTTTTAAGCCTACGGTGCGTATGGGTACCATACGATGCGTATGGCATCCTTAGCCTACGATGCGCAGGGCAGACCAAATTTCACCTATAAATAGAGGACATTGGCATTCACTTTCTGGTGTTCAAACGATGAAAGAATTCGTCCAATTCTTCGATATATCGTCTGTTTACTTCAATTAACACACACGAATCTTCAATTAAGTATAGCGGGGTGCTGCAGAACAGGGTATTAACTTAATCGCTATTACGATTCATTGTCCGATCGATCCATATATCCAATGGATGTTTAAGTGCCGCCCACATTAGGGTTATACTTTATCGTTCGTCATTAATTTGACGGATCATCGTTAATTCGATGGGTAAAGTATTATACTTTGTCGTTCTTTGTTAATTCAACGGATCATCGTTAATTCGATGGATGAAGTATTGCACTTTGTCATTTGTTGTGAGAATATGATCTCGTGAGTTATCGTAAAATGCTATATTAAGTTACTTACCTAGTTCGTGTGCATTAGGTTAAAAAGGTTAATCAATAGGCTAAGCTCTGCTCAAATTAAATCTGCAATATATCAAGGATTATCTGTAGACTAAGCTTTGCCCGTAGAAATCTGCAATGTGAGTTCATTTCTCTTTTTTCACAGTTTGTGAGTCCATTATATTTTCTCACAGTTTTATCACATTTTTGTGAAACAATTATATTTACAAAGATTTTACAGAATCTTAAATAAGTACCAGTTATACTTACAGTAAATTAAGTTTTTATATTAACTGCTGGTATGAAAGATTTATATATTATTTGATTCTCATTATTATTTGCCAGAAAGTTAGTTAATATTATCATGATTACAATAACAGTGGAAAATTATGCATTTTACTAAGATTATATTTTAGTCTTAGTCACGTTAAAATATTAAATAATGATATTACAATTATTTAATTAACATATTTGATAAGTATAGTAATTTGATATAAATTGATATATGTCATTTTCTGGATTAAATGGTTTTATGCCAAAAGTAATATATTTGACAAAGAAATGTCACGGGACATCATTATGTCCGAAGACACTGGTTGAGAGAATGATCAACAGTGTTATGAATAAGAAATTACTAGTTGAAAGAATGATCAACAGTAATATAATCTGAGTCACTAGTTGAAAGAATGATCAACAGTGTTATAGAATCACTAGTTGAAAGAATGATCAACAGTGATATGACCAGAATCATTAATTGAAAGAATAATCAATATTGATATGATTATAGTCATAGGAATCGCCTAGTGACAGATAAATTGAATAATGGTCAAATACATTTATTTGATGAATTCACTATCGGACTAAAGTGAAGTCAATAAATTGATATGATTACTATCACATTGGAACTGTCATTATTTGACAAATACTGAGTGAATTGGGTAAATATAAAAACCTTAATACTGTAAGGTATAACAATATATTTATAAAAATGGAATGAATTCACTCAGTGTTATCGCTGACAAAACCTTTTTAAAACATTTTTCAGGTAAGTGGAATAAGAGCTGGATACGACACTGAAAAGGCTTCAAGAAGTGGCTTATTTTATTTAAATCAAATTAAGAAATATTGTAAACAAAATTCACTTTATAAAATATGGGTTTATCCCATCTCTTTAAATAAAATCCGGTGTTTTCTAAACTCTGATATTTTTCCTAACTCACGGTCCTGATGAAATTTCCGCTGCAACGTTTTTAAAATAATCACCGGTACCGCTGGACTGTTCACGGCACCCGATTCCGTCCAGGGTGGGTCGGGGGTCGTGACAGAATGTGGTATCAGAGCCAAACTCAAAGAGCCACTTGTTTAAGCTGATTAGGTGTTCTTTTTAATACCTAAACTTAAACAATAAAGTTAGGAAACTGATACAAATTAACATATGTGTTCTATATGAATATATATATATATATATGTTAATATACACAGATAATATCCTGGAAGTATTGTTTGTTTTCTGTGATGTTAATATGTGAAAATGTTTACAATTCAGATGTCGACTGAAGTACCACATAATCCAGAAGTTCATGTTAATAATGAAAATCCTTTGGATAAAAATGCTATAGAAAATCTAATAGCCCAAGGAATAGCTAATGCTTTACCTTCAATAATTAAAGCTGTTAAAAATACCGTAGAACCTACCAAAGTTGTGAGTAGCAAGCATACTCGTGACGATGGTTTTAGCCATAGTGTCAATGGAGGTAATGATGATATTATCAAAACCCCATTTCTTAAGAAAAAGAAGGCGATGACTCTCGGGTGTACCTACAAAGAATTTTTAGCCTGTAAACCAACTGAGTTCGCCGGCAGTGAAGGAGCTACAGCTGCTCTGCGATGGTTGGAAAAGACGGAAGCTGTTCTTACAATCAGCAAATGTGCCGAAGAAGATAAGGTGATGTATGCATCTAATCTCTTCAAGGAAGAAGCCTTAGAATGGTGGAATACAATTCTTCAGGCAAAAGGAAGTGGCATGGCTTATGCCATGAACTGGGAAAAATTCAAGGAAATGACAGAAAGGAAATTCTGTCCTCCTTATGAAAAGGAACGAATAGCTAACAAGTTCCTAAATCATAAAATGATAGATGTGAATTGTCGTGAATATACGACAACGTTCTTCGAATATGCAAGAATGGTACCAACTCTGGCTTCGCCAGAACCTGTACTTATTTCTCGTTATATTTAGGGATTAGTTAGCGAAATCCGAGACATAGTTAAGGCCACTAGACCACAGACTATCGAAGAAGCAGTCGAACTAGCTAACATGCTGACAGATGGACTAATCCGCACAAGAGAAGAAAACAAGAAGAAAGAGTTAGCCCAGAAAATTTCCCAAGAATTCTACAAGAAGACAGGAACTGAACCATCACTGGAGCAACCTATCTGCAAAAGCTGTAACAAAAAGCACTCAGGAAAATGCCGTTTTAGGAAAACATCCTACTGTGACTTCTGCAAGATGACCGGACATATAGAGGAAGAGTGTAGAAGGAAAACTAATGTTTGTTTCAATTGCGGAGAAACAGGACACATTAAACCATATTGCCCAAAATTAACCAAAACATTTGACAACAAGGCCAGAACTGCAGACGGAGCTAAGAAGAACGCGCGAGCATTCGTACTTACTACGCAAGAAGCGGAAATAATTCCAGACGTAGTCGCTGATATGTAGTATCTAAGTTAAGTTATTATTTGACCCTAGTACAAATAAAAGTTTATAAATAAATACATTCTGTCAAGAATTTCATCTATTCAAAACCATAACAGAATTGTTTGGTTTTCACTTTCACTAAATCATTTATTTGGTCACGATCACCTTGTGGTGACGTTTTCACAAAATTTGAAGCTTGTGCTAATCTCCTTGCATACGGGTTTAATTATTCATTTCTATTGAATCCGTTTTGTTGGTTTATTCTATAAAATCAATCTTAACACAATTATGTGCTAAGATTATGATACACAATTTCATTTCATATTTCAGTGTATCTCTTAAAGATTTTTATATCAACAATCGAGCGTTTCGTAATCCTTATTGTTTTATCATCTTTGATCGAAAAACATTATTCAAGTATTTCGATTTCAATCCTACTAGATTTATTTGAAACATTCGGATTTACTTCACTTGATTTAAAGCATGGTGAAATTTGTTTCATTCACCACTACTATTTTCAATTCCCATGACACCTTGTGGTGGCATTTTCTTTAATTTGAATCTTGAGATAATCTCATTTTCACTCCTGATGAACGAATTTTAATTTCTGTTGGTTCATCATCTTAAACAGTCTTAATACAATTATGTGTTAAGATAAGTGTACACAAATTCATATCATATCCCGGTGTACCTCTTAACGTTTCTTTCATCCTTTATCGAAAATTCTAAAAATTTCATCTGGTCTTATCATTTGAAAATCCTATTCGAACTGAATATCCAAAATTACTTCATTAAAGCTTTCAGTTGATTATACGGTGAAATTGTTCAGTCACCGTAATTATTGAATTATTTCAATCCTTACGACACCTTGCGGCGTCGTTATAAACTTGTAGCTTGAGCTAATCATAAGCATACGAATCTTTCAAAATCACGTATGTATTTCGTTTGACTCATCATTGAAAAATAGTCTTGATGCAATTATGTATTAAGACAATGATACACTAAACTCTATTGTATTCCAGTGTATCCTTGCAAATTCAATAATGTCAACACACTGATTTTTCTCTTGTTATGATTCGATAGTTGACAAAATATTTTCGTGTTTCTATTTCATTTTGAACTTGTTGATTCTGAGTCTTCTTCAGTTGCCAATCAAAGTAAGTTTTCTTTTGACAAAAGAATTTTTATTTGATTCTAAAAGTTCTTCATATTCATTTTAAATATCTATTTGATCATATATCTTTTGGCTTGAAAATAGTCACATTTGAAATTATATCATTTCATCTCATTCGTTTGACATTGATTTCTTGAACTAATTCAGTTGAATCTTTGAATCCTACCTATTGTACAACTTATATTCACAAAATTCGATTCTATGTCATCTACCTTAATATTGTTTTTATTGACTAGAATATGACATAAGTCTAAAAGAAATATCATAACCCAAATACACTTGGAAGCTGGAACCTGAGATGAAGAAAAGTATTCCTACTTATTCCAGCAAATCTCGAGGACGAGATTTTTATTAAGGTGGGAAGAATGTAACGACTCTCATCAAAAGTTATAATTATTAAATTAATTTGACCAATAGGAAACCTTAATTGAGACACCCAAGTGATTCTGTGCAAACCCTAGAATTTTCATAATTTTCAGAATCAGGATTAGGGCCCCTAAAACTCAGGGGGGGCATTCCCTAGTTGATGATTATCTAATTTTGCGTGCTCAGGAAGTTGAAATTTATGATATCGTCGACTCAGCAATGCTAGAAACACACGCGGCAATCATATAGCCTATTTTCAACCCATACGATGCGCAGGGGTTTTAAGCCTACGGTGCGTATGGGTACCATACGATGCGTATGGCATCCTTAGCCTACGATGCGCAGGGCAGACCAAATTTTACCTATAAATAGAGGACATTGGCATTCACTTTCTGGTGTTCAAACGACGAAAGAATTCGTCCAATTCTTCGATATATCGTCTGTTTACTTCAATTAACACACACGAATCTTCAATTAAGTATAGCGGGGTGCTGCAGAACAGGGTATTAACTTAATCGCTATTACGATTCATTGTCCGATCGATCCATATATCCAATGGATGTTTAAGTGCCGCCCACATTAGGGTTATACTTTATCGTTCGTCATTAATTTGACGGATCATCGTTAATTCGATGGGTAAAGTATTATACTTTGTCGTTCTTTGTTAATTCAACGGATCATCGTTAATTCGATGGATGAAGTATTGCACTTTGTCATTTGTTGTGAGAATATGATCTCGTGAGTTATCGTAAAATGCTATATTAAGTTACTTACCTAGTTCGTGTGCATTAGGTTAAAAAGGTTAATCAATAGGCTAAGCTCTGCTCAAATTAAATCTGCAATATATCAAGGATTATCTGTAGACTAAGCTTTGCCCGTAGAAATCTGCAATGTGAGTTCATTTCTCTTTTTTCACAGTTTGTGAGTCCATTATATTTTCTCACAGTTTTATCACATTTTTGTGAAACAATTATATTTACAAAGATTTTACAGAATCTTAAATAAGTACCAGTTATACTTACAGTAAATTAAGTTTTTATATTAACTGCTGGTATGAAAGATTTATATATTATTTGATTCTCATTATTATTTGCCAGAAAGTTAGTTAATATTATCATGATTACAATAACAGTGGAAAATTATGCATTTTACTAAGATTATATTTTAGTCTTAGTCATGTTAAAATATTAAATAATGATATTACAATTATTTAATTAACATATTTGATAAGTATAGTAATTTGATATAAATTGATATATGTCATTTTCTGGATTAAATGGTTTTATGCCAAAAGTAATATATTTGACAAAGAAATGTCACGGGACATCATTATGTCCGAAGACACTGGTTGAGAGAATGATCAACAGTGTTATGAATAAGAAATTACTAGTTGAAAGAATGATCAACAGTAATATAATTTGAGTCACTAGTTGAAAGAATGATCAACAGTGTTATAGAATCACTAGTTGAAAGAATGATCAACAGTGATATGACCAGAATCATTAATTGAAAGAATAATCAATATTGATATGATTATAGTCATAGGAATCGCCTAGTGACAGATAAATTGAATAATAGTCAAATACATTTATTTGATGAATTCACTATCGGACTAAAGTGAAGTCAATAAATTGATATGATTACTATCACATTGGAACTGTCATTATTTGACAAATACTGAGTGAATTGGGTAAATATAAAAACCTTAATACTGTAAGGTATAACAATATATTTATAAAAATGGAATGAATTCACTCAGTGTTATCGCTGACAAAACCTTTTTAAAACATTTTTCAGGTAAGTGGAATAAGAGCTGGATACGACACTGAAAAGGCTTCAAGAAGTGGCTTATTTTATTTAAATCAAATTAAGAAATATTGTAAACAAAATTCACTTTATAAAATATGGGTTTATCCCATCTCTTTAAATAAAATCCGGTGTTTTCTAAACTCTGATATTTTTCCTAACTCACGGTCCTGATGAAATTTCCGCTGCAACGTTTTTAAAATAATCACCGGTACCGCTGGACTGTTCACGGCACCCGATTCCGTCCAGGGTGGGTCGGGGGTCGTGACACAAACGTCAATCGATCCATTCACGTTTGGGCCCGCGTTTCTCACAGAATCGGGATACCCAAACCGATGAATATGACAGGATGTATAATGAAGACGACAACACCAGCATTTTCAATCGACTACAGAGAGATCATGCATGTTACAAACTAAAAACCCGAGCGGTTTACAACCCAGAAGCGGAGTACGACTACAATCTGATTTATCGACCAGCGGAAGCCGCTGAGAATTCCAAGTTTGTCAAGGAGATTGCACTAGCTCCCCTTGTGCGGGCAAAATTACCCTCAAATGTTGGAAAGTTCAATGGATTATCAGATCCTGATGATCAACTACGCGTTTTCACTAGCGTAGGGTTAGTCGGTGGATGGACACTACCTATGTGGTGCCATTTGTTTGTCCAGACCCTTACAGGCGCCGCGCGCCTCTGGTTTGACAATCTACCAATAGATAAGTTAACATCCTGGGTCGATCTGGAGGAAAAATTTCTGGTCCATTTTAGTCAGCAGCGCAGATCCATTCGAGACTCCGCGGATGTTATGAATATCTGGCGGAGGGACGATGAAAGTTTGTAAGATTTCATCACAAGGTACAATAAGGAGGTATTGGAAATCGGTGATGTGCACGACCACTTAATCCGCACGCAGTTCAAATACGCGGTGAGGTGCGATGATATGATCAAAGTATTGTCAGGGACTGAAGGTTTGCCAAAAAGCTGGGAGAAGTTGATGACATCTGACAAAGTCTACGCTCAAACAGAGCGCAATTTAAGTTCCAACAGACCACCACTACCCCAGAATCTCCCTCAAGACATGAGCGGAAGCAGTGGTAGGAAATTCAAGAAAAACTGGAAAGACTCAACTTCAGGCGCATACTCTTCGGATGACGCCATCGTGACAATCAACAAGATCACAGCGCAAAAAGAAGCCAAGCAAGAAGACCGTGAAAGGCAGTGGACGCCCCTTACCAAGACACCAGCGGAAGTGCTTAGCACTGAAGATTACCATTTCAAAACACCACCACCAATGAAAAACAAAAGAGGACAAGATCCAAACCTCTACCACGATCACCACAAAGACAATGGCCACACCACGAACAACTGAATCAGTCTCCGCATGGAAATAGAAAAAGCACTCAAGAGTGGAGAGGTTACTCATCTAGTTCAGAACGTGCGCAAAGAAATCAAGCAGATAACGCGTGGAGACGAGGGGCCAAGTAATACAAAAGCTAAACAAGCTTAAGGGTCCAGAACAGTTCGATGCGCATGTAATCATAGTTTCCTTCATATTTGATAGGTTCTTCAACACGTCAACTTATGGCACAAGGACTATTTACATGTGCAGTAACTTAAATTTCATTATTTATCCTAACAACAACTTTGTAACACATGGCCTCTGCGCCCTATCCGAATCAATACAAAGTTCGTTACATTACCTTTATGTTTTATTACAAATGCATGCAATTCCTTTTGGTAAGCACAAAAACACTATGGTAGCCTAACACAAGTCTCATGAACGGTCTGCGGTCACATGTACCGCGCAAGGTCCAGCCCTACGTTCACACATGAGCTTTATACCATCTTCATTTGTCTTACCTAAACAAAGTAATTGTCCCATACACATATTGTAACTAAAAACATACCATTTATAAAAAGTTACTTGTGAAGCAGTGCATTAACAGAAAATATATGCGCGGCAGTGCATCAACAAAAGTTACTTGCGCAATAACAACATTACAAACGGGATCTACATCCCAAACCTATTCAACTAAAAATGTTCAAAAACCATAAACAAATAAGAAGACCTACTCTAAGTCTTCATCATCATCCACTTCATCTGGAAACACCTCCATTAGTTGCGCCACAAACTCATCAGATTGAAGTGCAGGAGTGACCAAGTCCATCACTGAAAGGCGCAAATTGTTATACTCTGTCTTTGCAGCAGCATGGGCAGCCTCTGTACCAACTCCACACGTGGCAGATCTACTGTTGTCCCAGTCAACCTTCAGCGCATCATTAACGTGTTGGGTACATTCTGCATAACCCTGATTATACCCGTCGCTACGCGCCATGACCATCAGATTGGCAACAGTCTGATCTAAGTCAATGGAGTTGAGAATCGAATTTGCAACCTACGCAGATAAAGAATCAAAATAAGAAGTTGTGCAAACTTATCAGAAATCTTACAAGGGAGTTGACTTACATTAATAATCCCATGATGCCTCATCCAGAGCATATCATCCTTCAGAGGTTCAACCAGACTCTCCGCCGTCACCCGAACAGTTTCGGAATTTTCTAACTTCTCTTCAGTTTCGGCCAGACGGCGGGAGGTTTCAGCCTTTTCAACCCTTTCAAGCTGCAAATCTTTTTTGGCAGATTCAAGCTCCGCCTTGATTTGTTCCTGGTCAGATAATAAAGAAGTGAGTTCTTCTATCTCCTTATTTCTAAGAGCAAGAGTAGCGCAGGTTTGTACATCTCTCTGCTCGCTCCTCTCTAGATGAGAACGCGCTTCATCATGAGCCCCCTCAGCCTCCGATTTCTCTTTCTTCAATTTATCAATCTCCGCCTTGAGATTGTTGATAATATTCCGAAGACCCATATTCTCGCGATTGTCTTTTTCAAAAATCTCTCTCCAACGTTTACGCTCTTCTGAAAGAAGAGCAGCTTCAGACTCAGCTTTTCTTTTCCATCCCGCAGCAGACCACTCCTCAGTCTTCTGCTCGCTCTCAAACTTGGCTTGGTCAGCTTCCAACCTAGCCCTCAGCAGGGCAACCTTTGCCTTCTAGTCAGAAACTTCCTTTTTTGAAGCTTCAAAAGTAGCCCACTCCTTGTGCATACTGCGCCATTCGCGCACTATATGGTGGGTGGTGGAAGTTGAGCTAGCAGTTTCTTCAAGATAAGCATGATAAGTTTGATCATTGGAGCTCTCCTCTTGAAATTTAACCTCAGTGGGAGGAAAAACACTTTGCAACGAATCTCGGCAAATCTGTCAGTCAGAAAAAGTATCACCTTTCTTGAGCTTCCACACAGGCGCATGAATCTCAGAAGCTCTCTTCTCCGAATAAGATCAATAATAGTAATCCCCCAGAGTTTCCTCCGGGCGGATAGGAGAATCTTCCTCATCATGATAAATAAAGCCCTGATCCACACCAGTTGGGCTTTGCTCAACATCATCCCTGGGAGGAGCAGAAGTAGTTGCAGAAAAAGGAATGGATATCACAAGATCCTCTTGGATAGATTTCTCTTTATCTGACTCGTGCGCCACAACTTCAGTAGACTTGGACTTGGTAACATCAACGTCAACAGTCTCTGCTTCCACAACCTTCTCCGCCTCAACTTCAACAGGCTTATCCACTTCAACAGCCTTCTCTGTCTCCGTCCCTGCAGCCTTGGTATCTTCCAACTGTTCTTTAATAGATGCACGGGGAGGTGACGGTGGGAGATCATCATTAAAACAGATGATGACTCCACGTGAACAGAAGGAACAGGTTTTTCAGCAAAATAAAAGTTCATATTAACTTAAAATATGAGAACAACAGCTAAAGAAGACACTCACCTGGAGAAAACTTTGCAACGAAAGCATCCAGATTGCCTTTCTTGCCAATTTTCCTTCTTGGCATCTTCTTTGCAGGCTGCGCCGTTTTCTCTTCACAGCTTTCGTCCTCACCAGCGGCTCAGGACTTGAATCCAAATTTATGGGTTCATCTGGGTTGGAAGAAGGAATATCCGTAGTATCTTGGGGCTCTGGTTTGGGGTTTTTAGTAACTACAGGCGCAAGATCCTCTAAAGTGTCAGACACCACTACGTAATCGCACCAGGGTTTAGGGAAAAGGTGCATACCTTTCTTCTCTTCCTTAACTTTCGCCTTCGGCGCAACAGCCTTCTTCGACGCAACAGTAATGACAGGGGCTCGCTTCTTCTTCTTCTCAGGGCCTATGCCCAGATTAGTCAACTAGCCTATTCGAAAAGAAATATTGCAATATTACCCAACGCGCAAAGACAGCAAAGAGTAATATTGCAACATTGATCAAAAATCTAAAATAAGTTTACCAGCACCAGTAGGAGGTTCCGCCGATAAGTCTTCATCTCTCCGAAGTGCAAAGTTCCTCACTATTTGGAGATACTAGAGTTCTTCATTGGCACTCTTTGGAATGGTTGTCATTCTCCCTTTCTCTCTCTTGTAGGCAACAACATACAAAGAAACAACTACAAAGAAAACAGGGGCAGTGTCACATTATTTAAAAAAAAAAGAAGGTAGGAAGATCTCAAAGACTTACTCAGGTCATCCTCCATGTACACGGATTTATCCTCGCGATCCATCTTCCAGTGAAGACTCATCCCTGCAGCAACAAAAGCTCGTTCCGGTAATTCAATAAAAGGAACATCCTTCATATCTTTATACCATACCTCTGATTCTGGGGTCTTAAGGGTTTCCGTCACAATATCTTCTGCACCCCGGAACAACATCTTCATCGGAATCACCCCGGCTTTGATAAAGAAAAACTTGGGTTTCCATTCGTGAAAAGATTTTGGAAGTATAAGCATAATTTTCTTGGCAGTTGGACGCTGGGCAAACGAGTAAAAACCTTGAGCACAATGCAATTGGTAGAAAACTCTAAATCGATCAACAGTAGGTTCAATGTGCATCGATCGGCAGAGAAACTCGAAATGACAGATCCGCACCATCTCCATGGGGTTCAACTGCGAAATATGGAATTTATAATAGTTTAGAATATCAAGAAAGAACTTTTTCACCGGCAATCGGAAGTTGCCCTCAGAAAAATAATCCCAGAACAATGTGATATAACCGGCTGGAGCTTGAGCTGTCGTGTAATGCCCTGCGTCCCTAAACTTTTATTATTTTGGCAAGATTAGTCCTTGCGGTTTCTAGTGATACTTTTTGAGTCTTAACTATGTAGAACTTGACAATATGAATCTTGATACTTTGAATCTTGACTCTTGTGATATGTGAAACAATGTGAATGAGAAACTTGAGACTTGAAACTTGATACTAGATACTTGACTCTTGATACTTATTGAATGAGACTCTTGATACTTATGGAACTAGAAACTTTGATTCTTTATTGAACAAGATACTTTGATGCTTGGTACGTTGATACTTGATACTTAATGAACGAGATACCAGCTTAGACACAAACTTGAAACATGGAAACTTTTGTGATAATTGTATAATAATATCCTTGTAATGGTTGCCCACAATCATACGCAATGCAATGCTTAATCTAGCTCGCAAATCGAATCGAAATAAGAAAACTAGCAAACGGGTCTCGACTGTCCGAATGGACATCCGATCGGACGACCATTCGACCGAACAGCCGTCCGACCCAGTGCACGTTTGCACCGCCTCACTTGTCTCTGTCACCTATAAATACCCGCGGTCACATCACTATTCACTGATGTGACAGCCTCGTCCGACCCAGAGCCTTCCAAGTCACTCTCAAGCATTTTTCCTTCGATTTCACGCGATTCTTGTAAGATCTCCCCATGAATCTTATACTTCTATCATCATTGCACAATTCCTCATCTTTTCTCCATCAAAATCATACCTTTTCACCATGAAATCACCCGATTTGGGCACCTTGAAGATGACGTCATCAAGGCTGTTTGTACAATCAGCTGTGTGATGTCATCTCGTCAAGATTTAGCCAAGATCTAAAGGATTTCTACATGTTTTAACACGAATCTTTACAAAATCTAAACATTTTGAACTAATAACATGTTTTCTTCAACTTTCTTAACTTTTCTGCTCAACTCGGTGGAATCCGGACCAAAACAGGCCTTGGACTTGTTCCTTAGTCTGGAGTCGGCTCGATAACGAATTCCCACCGGAGAGATGACCGATCTACGGGTCAGACATGAAACTCCGTCATGAACAGTTACCCTGATCGAACGGGGTGATTCACATCCGATCGGACAAGCTGAACCTTGGTGGGTTTTCCGTTGCCTTGATACGTTATCATGCCAACTCTGTTAATGTGGCACCCACGGAAAATACACAGTCATCCTCACTTGACGTCGTGCAGTTGTGGATTGCTTATCAAATTTCGGGATGAAATTTCTTTCAAGTTGGGGATGATGTGACAACCCGAGATTTCAAGTTCTTTCATTTACGTATCTCTTGTGTGACAATTCTATTTTGATAAATTGTTTATGTTATGTGAAGTGTTATTGTTTGAAAGATTAGAGTTGTGAGGACTGATGAATATGATTAATGAACTGTTATGTTGTTTGTAAATGAAAGCTTAAGACTTACAAGTGTTTCGCCACTTAGTGTTCACGACGAAAGACTGGACTTTCGTCATAATCGGCCAACCAACGAAAATGGTGTTTCGTCGGGATGGTTATTCGCCGAAATGGGCTTCGGCCCAAATGGAACCCAGACACGCTGCCCTAACTTTTTAAACATAAACCTACTTAACCCTAGACCTTTCTTCTCAATTGTAACCGTCGGCAGCACTCTTCATCTTGCTCAAATTCTTTTGCACTGTTGGAAACATCTTCCCATTCGGTTAGCATTCTGTCAACACTTAACAGATTGTTTGATGATTGTTGTGGTGCTTTTGTGAATATAGGATCTTGTTAGAAACCGGACTGACATATTGTGTTGATTAGGGTTTCGAATGTTTCATAAACTTTATATATTGCTATCGGTTGTTCATGATTAACGAATGCTTTCATAGGATCTGATCTGAATGTTTAGATCATAGTTATATGATGATTCTTGATAGTAATAAACCAATAGATCTATGTGATCATCAATTACAATTATGTTATGATATGTTAAGTTAGGGTTATGTGGATTATATGAAAGCTTGGTAAACTGTGATAATAACAATGGTGGTGTTTGCATGATAAATCTAGAAACCGATTGGGTTGTGATTGGCGATAGGATAACTGTGAACATTAGGGTTTAGGAAAATGATGAAACTGTCAAGGTCAGTCGATGAAACATAGGTCGACGAAACATGGGTTGTTCGTCGACAAGCACCTCGACGAAACATGGGTTGTTCGTCGACAAACATTCCACGAAACATATGGGTTTTCGTAACACCTCACCTCGACGAAAGATGATCTTTCATCACAAGGGGTGTTTCGCCTTGTAAGTCACTGGATTGAACAGTAGGTACCTGTGATGTTAATGATGATAAATACTTGTGTCTGTACACGATCCTTGCTACATGTCAATGATAATAAGAGACTTGGTTCGATTAGTTGGTATAACAAACCCACATGTTATGTTATGTGTTACTTGTGACAAACACATGAGATATGAACTTGTATTGGAAAGGTGTATTGGTTACCTGATATATTGTGATCTTGTGCGAGGTGCAATCTGTGTGAAAATAATGACTTGTTTAATTGTGAAATTGATATTCATTGGTAACCACGGTAGGGTTGGTTGATTAACTTAGAAACGGGTAACTTAACGAACCGAGCAAACCAAGGTGAGTTCACTGCTCTTTTTCCAAGCATGCGTCCCGGGGAGGGACATCTGGTAATCATTCCGGGGAGGAACGTCGGGTTATTGGGATGTTGGTTATTACACTCATTTCTATCATTAAGTCCCATCATATACCGATTGGTTGTCGGGGAGGCAACGAGTTTATTAGTTGATAGCGATATTAGGTTTGGCACCCTCACACCGTACCGGGGAGGACGGTCGTGAACTAATTACCTTGACCACTTGACCAATGTATGATAGAGCATTGGGGTTTGGGCAAATAATCTAGAGCCATCTGCAGTAATCGAGTTAATAACAACATCAAATCATTGAAATGTTTTATACTTATATCTGGTAACTAAAACATGTTAACAAACGTTGAACTCACCAGCATCGTCTGACACACTTGTCTGCATGCTTGCAAGTCGTTAGATTCTTGGTTATGGACTTGCTATCTGGGAGTGCTGGAGTGTCATGGGTCGAGACTCTTGGATACTTGTTTCGTTGGTTTTGAACACTTGATTTGAAACAGTTGATTAACAATTTACATTATGCTTCCGCTGGACGTTTACTTTGGTTTTAACCTGTGACTTGGAATTATATTATGAAATGAAACGAATGTTTTATTTCAAATATTTATTGTTAGTTCAATGTGATTGGTGGCTTGGATCATGGTACGTCACACGTCCCGCGGTGTTCCTGCATGTGGTATTTTGGAGGTGTGACAGTTTGGTATCAGAGCCACTGGTTATAGTGAACTAGGTTTTAAAACGTTTTCATAAAACCAGACTATAACCGAACAGCTTCGAAATCGACCATGACACTCAGCTCCAGATTGCAAGGTTCGTATCTCGTTTACTTATTGCATAGCATATCTAGAGTATACTATTGTATGATGTTGCATGTGATTGCACACTTAGCACTACAGACTGAACTCATACGTACTTGCCTAGGTTATGTGATTGATAGAGTCACAGTGTGATATCCCGTTAGATTTTTGTAACTCATGTGTTGTGATGTCTTCTGTTTTGCTACTTGAATTTGAGGAACCTTTTAGCATAAGTTGGGAGGAGCTGAGATAAACATGCAAATCACATTGCTATTATGGGTGCACACATAATAATAATGTGGGGTGCATGTGAGTCCCAGCAAGGCTTATCGAGTGTGTAAGGGGTTCCGTTCTGTTGTTTGATGTAAGTAAAGTTATTTGTAGAAGTCGTTGTGAGGTTTTACTCCTACCTTATCTCGATCCTTAACCTTTACCCTTCTCTTATATAGAATCATGAGCGGACGAGGCCATGGGCGTGGTCACATTGCGATGACACAGGCTAAGTTGACAAATTTGATTAACACCCGTGTAGCTGAGGCTTTGTCAGCCTACCAAGCTGGTACGAAATGTGCCAATTACTCCTTATTCTTGTGTCGAGTATCCAACTCTTACCCTTGTGTTGAATTTTCTTTCGTCCATTAGGTCAGCAAGTGAATCAGAATCAAAACCATCCACCTGCTTGCACTTTCAAGACGTTTATGGATTGTAAGCCACAGACATTCAGTGGGACTGAAGGGGCTGTGGGGTTACTACGTTGGTTTGAGAAGGTTGAGTCGGTGTTCGCCATGTGTAACTGTCCCAAGGGGGGCTGTGTGAAGTATGCTACAGGCACTTTGGAGGATGGTGCCTTAACCTGGTGGAATGCCCAGGTACAAATGTTGGGCATCGAGATGGCCAACGCCACTACTTGGGATGATTTCAAGGAGCTAATGCGGAAGGAGTACTGTCCTCGAGATGAGATTCAGAAAGTTGAGAACGAGTATTACAATCTGAAGATGGAGGGGTCTGAGATTGAAGTATTCACTAAGAGGTCACATGAGCTAGCAAACATGTGCCCTAACTTGTCTCGACCCCCACCTCGAAGAATTGAGTTGTACATCAAGGGCTTGGCACCATCGGTAAAGAATTTGGTTACTGCTGCAAATCTCAACAACCTGCCTCAGATCATCCATTTAGCACACAAGATTACTGACCAAGAGGTCGAGCGTGGTGCGTTACCGCCACGTGTTTCTGCTACTACCCCTGCTACTATAGCCACCACACCTGCTAGTGATAACAAGCGTAAGTGGAACAATGCTGACAATGCAACCAGTGCAAACCAATCGCAGAAAAGGCCTGACAACAGCAATAACTGTAGTTTCAGTCAGTCGTCCTCAGTTAACCAAGGCTAGGGCAGCAATCAGAGTCAAGGCACCTACATTGGTAAGAAGCCAAAATTCAACAAGTGTGGGTATCATCATCATGGACCGTGTGTCCGGGCTTGCCGTAGGTGCGAAAAGGTGGGCCATGAGGCAAAAGACTATAGAGCTCCGTACCCAAAGCAGCAGCAGCAGCAGAATCAGCAACATCAGCAACAACAAAGGCATCAGCCCCATCAGAACCAGAGCTTTAAGAAGGGGTGTTTCCAGTGTAGGGATGAGGGTCACATTAAACGGGATTGCCCTCAGCTAAATCAGAACGCCAATGATAATAACAACTGTCAGAACAACAACAACAATGATGGGAACAACAATAATGGCAACAATGGGGGTAATGGTGCACGTGGAAGGGTATTTACAATTGGTGTTGGTGATGCTAGGAACGACGGCAATGTCGTGACTGGTACGTTTTCTGTGAAAAACCTCTTTGCTTCTGTATTATTTGATTCCGGTGCCGATTGGAGTTATGTGTCCCTAGAGTTCAGTCAGCGATTAGGGTTAGCTCCAACGCCTCTAGAAGCTAAGCATGTAGTAAATTAGCCGATGGTAAAACAATTGAAGCCTCACATGTTCTTTTGGGATGTAAATTAGATCTTGTGGGTCAAGTGTTTGATATTGACCTCCATCCTGTCACCCTCGGTAGTTTTGATGTAGTGGTTGGTATGGATTGGTTGTCTAAGCACCAAGCTGAAATTCTCTGTAAAGAGAAGATCGTACGTATTCCTCTCCCTAGTGGAGAATTTCTATCAGTTCAAGGGCATCGCAGTGGTTCGATGGTTGGTATCATCTCAGCTATGCAAGCGCAGAAATGTCTACGAAAGGGGTATCCTGCTATTCTATCACTTGTTACTGATCCTCCGTCGGAAGAAAGAAAGATCAAAGACCTGCTAGTTGTTTGTGAATTTCCTGATGTATTTCCTGAGGAACTAACTGGTTTACCTCCACACCGTCAAGTGGAATTTCAGATTGATCTTGCACCAGGAGCAGCTCTGATTGCTCGTGTTCCATATCGTCTTGCACCTGGGGAGTTGCAAGAGCTATCAAACCAACTTCAAGAACTGTTGGACAGAGGTTTTATCCGACCCAGTTCTTCGCCTTGGGGAGCCCCAGTTCTGTTTGTGAAGAAGAAAGATGGGTCCTTTCGTATGTGCATAGATTATCGGGAACTCAACAAGGTGACTGTCAAGAACCGCTATCCTTTGCCACTCATCGACGACTTGTTTGACCAGTTGCAGGGATCAAGTTTTTATTCGAAGATCGATTTAAGATCGGGCTATCATCAGATGAGAGTTCGAGAGGAGGATGTTCCTAAAACGGCTTTTCGGACGCGGTATGGGCACTATGAGTTTTTAGTTATGTCGTTTGGGTTGACAAACGCACCAGCGGTCTTCATGGATCTCATGAACCGTGTATGCAAACCGCACCTCGACGACTTCATTATCGTGTTTATCGACGACATTATGATCTATTCAAAGAGCAAGGAAGATCACGAGCGGCACTTACGACTTATTTTGGAGCTCCTGAGGAAGGAGCAACTCTACGCAAAATTTTCTAAGTGTGACTTCTGGATACGAGAGGTGCACTTCCTTGGCCACATTGTGAATGAATCGGGAATACACATGGATCCTGCAAAGGTTGACGCCATTAGAAATTGGGCGGCACCGAAGACTCCATCAGAGGTGCGACAATTTCTTGGTCTCGCTGGATACTATCGCAGATTTATTAAATACTTTTCGAAGATCGCACAACCTCTTACCTCGCTAACCCAGAAAGGTGCTGTATACTCGTGGGGAACGAAACCAGAAGATGCTTTCCAATTGCTGAAACAAAAGCTCTGCAGCGCACCGATCTTATCTTTACCTGAAGGCACAGAAGATTTTGTGGTATATTGTGATGCTTCTATTCAGGGTCTCGGTTGCATGTTGATGCAACACGAGAAGGTGATAGCTTACACCTCTCGACAGTTAAAGGTTCACGAGAGGAATTATACGACGCACGACTTAGAGTTGGGAGCCGTGGTGTTTGCTCTTAAAATCTGGAGGCATTACCTGAACAGTACTAAATGCACTATTTATACTGACAGCAGGAGCCTTCGGCAGATCTTTGACCAGAAAGAATTGAAATGCGACAGCGTCGCTGGGTGGAACTCTTGAATGACTACCATTGCGCAATCAAGTATCATCTGGGTAAGGCTAATGTTGTAGCTGATTCCCTCAGTCGAAAGGAATAGAAACCCAAACGTGTTCGCGCTTTGCAGCTCACCATCCATTCTAATTTGCCTGACCAGATCCGTTCTGCACAAACTGAAGCATTGAAAGAGGGAAACATTGAAGCGGAGTACTTAAGGGGCATGGAAAAACGACTTGTAGAGAGATCGGATGGTATTCTCTATTGCATGGAACGAATATGGATTCCTTTGTTTGGAAATCTTAGAGAACTTGTGATGGATGAAGCGCACAAGTCTCGATACTCTGTTCACCCGGGTTCGGATAAGATGTATCAGGATCTCAAAGTCATATATTGGTGGCCGAAGATGAAAGCTCACATCGCGACGTATGTTAGTAAATGCTTGACGTGTTCAAGGGTCAAGGTGGAATACCAGAAACCGTCTGGATTACTTCAGCAACCAGAAATACCCATGTGGAAATGGGAGCAGATAGCAATGGATTTTGTCATGGGCTTGCCGAGAACTCAAAACGGAAACGATACCATCTGGGTGATCGTTGATCGTCTCACGAAGTCAGCCCATTTTCTAGCAATCAAGGAAACGGATAAGTTCTCACAACTTGTTGCTGTTTATCTTAAAGAGGTGGTTTCTAGGCACGGGGTGCCGACCTCTATTATCTCTGATCGTGACCCGCGTTTCATTTCGGATTTGTGGCAGTCGATGCACAAATCGTTCAGTTCGCGTCTCGATATGAGCACTGCATATCATCCACAGACGGATGGTCAAAGTGAACGAATCATCCAGACACTTGAAGACATGCTGAGAGTGTGCGTGATTGATTGGCTAGGGTTGGGAGAAACACTTACCTTTGATAGAGTTTTCTTATAACAATAGCTACCATACCAGTATTCAGGCAGCTCCTTTCGAAGCATTCTACGGACGAAAATGTCGTTCACCTCTTTGTTGGGCTGAGGTGGGTGACAGCCAGACCACAGGTCCGGAGCTTGTATTTGAAACTTCAGAAAAGATTGTTCAGATCAGGAACCGTATGGCAGCAGCACGCGACCGTCAGAAAAGCTACGGTGACAAGCGTAGGAAGCCTTTGGAGTTCGCAGTTGGTGATCGTGTTATGTTGAAGGTCTCACCCTGGAAGGGTGTGGTGCATTTTGGAAACGCGGCAAGCTTAACCCTCGTTATGTTTGGCCATTTAAAATTTTGGAGCGAATTGGTAAATTGGCCTACAAGTTGGAGTTACCTGCTGAGTTGGGTAATGTCCATGATGTCTTCCATGTCTCCTAGCTAAAGAAGTTTTTGTCCGATGAAACACTTGTGGTACCGTTTCAAGAGCTGAAAATCGACGACAAGTTGCAGTTTGTCGAAGAACCAATAGAAATTATGGATCAGGAGGTCAAGGTCCGTAAGCATAGTCAAATTCCGATCGTGAGGGTTCGTTGGAACTCAAGACGGGGACCGGAGTTCACATGGGAATGCGAGGATCAGATGAAGCTCAAGTACCCACATTTATTCCCAGCTGACAAATCCAAGTCTGGCACAACGAGTGAATTTTGGGAAGAAATTCCCATTCAAGTTGGGGATGATGTGGCACCCACGGAAAATACACAGTCATTCTGACTTGACGCCGTGCATTTATAGATTGCTTATCAAATTTTTCAAGTTGGGGATGATGTGACAACTTGAGATTTCAAGTTCTTTCATTTACGTATCTCTTGTGTGACAATTCTGTTTTGATAAATTGTTTATGTTATGTGAAGTGTTATTGTTTGAAAGATTAGAGTTGTGAGGATTGATGAATATGATTAATGAACTGTTATGTTGTTTGTAAATGAAAGCTTAGTGTTCACGACGAAAGACTGGAGTTTCGTCATCATTGGCCAACCGACGAAAATGGTGTTTTGTCGGGATGGTTATTCGCCGAAATGGGCTTCGGCCCAAATGGAACCCAGACATGCTGCCTTCACTATTTAAACATAAACCTGCTTAACCCTAGACCTTTCTTCTCAATTGTAACCGTCAGCAGCACTCTTCATCTTGCTCAAATTCTTTT
The DNA here is from genome assembly GCA_030545235.1 of Helianthus tuberosus. Classification (NCBI taxonomy): domain Eukaryota; kingdom Viridiplantae; phylum Streptophyta; class Magnoliopsida; order Asterales; family Asteraceae; genus Helianthus; species Helianthus tuberosus. Next base: position 88,981,356 of record CM060405.1, read on the forward strand.
GCACTGTTGGAAACATCTTCCCATTCGGTTAGCATTCTGTCAACACTTAACAGATTGTTTGATGATTGTTGTGGTGCTTTTGTGAATATAGGATCTTGTTAGAAACCGGACTGAGATATTGTGTTGATTAGGGTTTCGAATGTTTCATAAACTTTATATATTGCTATCGGTTGTTCATGATTAACGAATGCTTTCATAGGATCTGATCTGAATGTTTAGATCATAGTTATATGATGATTCTTGATAGTAATAAACCAATAGATCTATGTGATCATCAATTACAATTATGTTATGATATGTTAAGTTAGGGTTATGTGGATTATATGAAAGCTTGGTAAACTGTGATAATAACAATGGTGGTGTTTGCATGATAAATCTAGAAACCGATTGGGTTGTGATTCGCGATAGGATAACTGTGAACATTAGGGTTAAGGAAAATGATGAAATTGTCAAGGGCAGTCGACGAAACATAGGTCGACGAAACATGGGTTGTTCGTCTACAAGCACCTCGACGAAACATGGGTTGTTCGTCGACAAACATTCCAACAAAACATATGGGTTTCGTCATACCTCACCTCGACGAAAGATGATCTTTTGTCACAAGGAGTGTTTCGCCGTGTAAGTCACTGAATTGAACAGTAGGTGCCTGTGATGTTAATGATGATAGATACTTGTGTCTGTACACGACCCATGCTACATGTCAATGATAATAAGAGACTTGGTTCGATTAGTTGGTATAACAAACCCACCTGTTATGTTATGTGTAACTTGTGACAAACACATGAGATGTGAACTTGTATTAGAAAGGTGTATTGGTTACCTGATATATTGTGATCTTGTGCGAGGTGCAATCTGTGTGAAAATTATGACTTGTTTAATTATGAAACTGATATTCATTGGTAACCACGGTAGGGTTGGTTGATTAACTTGGAAACGGGTAACTTAACAAACCGAGCAAACCAAGGTGAGTTCACTGCTCTTTTTCCAAGCATGCGTCCCGGGGAGGGACATCTGGTAATCATTCCGGGGAGGAACGTCGGGTTATTGGGATGTTGGTTATTACACTCATTTCTATCATTAAGTCCCATCATATACCGATTGGTTGTCGGGGAAGCAACGGGGTTATTAGTTGATAGCGATATTAGGTTTGGCACCCTCACACCGTACCGGGGAGGACGGTCATGAACTAATTACCTTGACCACTTGACCAATGTATGATAGAGCATTGGGGTTTGGGCAAATAATCTGGAGCCATCTGTGGTAATCGAGTTAATAACAACATCAAATAATCAAAATGTTTTATACTTATATCTGGTAACTAAAATGTGTTAACAAACTTTGAACTCACCAGCGTCGTCTGACACACTTGTCTGCATGCTTGCAGGTCGTTAGATTCTTGGTTATGGACTTGCTATCTGGGAGTGCTGGAGTGGTCATGGGTCGAGACTCTTGGATACTTGTTTCGTTGGTTTTGAACACTTGATTAGCAATTTACATTATGCTTCCGCTGAACGTTTACTTTGGTTTTAACTTGTGACTTGGAATTATATTATGAAATGAATCGAATGTTTTATTTCAAATATTTATTGTTAGTTCAATGTGATTCGTGGCTTGGATCCTGGTACGTCACACATCCCGCAGTGTTCCCGCATGTGATATTTTGGAGGTGTGACATTTAAACTCGAACTCAGATATTTTACAAAAGGTTCAAAGGAACAAGATCACAAAAGTCGAATGATCATCCGATCGAATGACCGTCCGATCTAACGACCATCCGACCAAGCGACCTGTTTCCCTGTAGCCTTCAACACTTAAACTTTTTGAATCAAGACTTCAAACTATCAAACTTTCACTCGATGTTGTCAAGTTAGAGGTGAAACTCACATCTTGATAACTAAGTCCCACTCTTTGATTTTTCAGTCTCGCCAAAGTCTTGAAATTCCCAATCAATTAGGAACGTGTAATGACCGAAAGGACAAATATCGTAGGCCTAACATCGATGGCGTATTTGTCTAAGTAAGCCAAGGCACGTTGCCTCAATTCGAGAGGGGTTCGATTTACTTTGGTTAGTCAGCGTTCCTCTTGTAACGTCTGCGTCCTGGAACTTTTAGCTATTGTCAATTTTAGTCCCTATACTATGTGAGACTTGACTCTTCGATACTTAAATTTTGAAACTTGGTTGATACTTGAAACTTTATGAATCTTGATGCTATGAAACTTGAATCATGGTGAAACTTGATTCTTGATACTTAATGCTATGAGACTTGATACTTAATCCTAGATACTTGATTCTTGATCCTTGATACTTGATACTTGATACTTGGCGGTTGACTCTTGAGACTCGTGAAACTTGAGACTTGGTTGAACGAGAGACTGGAGACTTGACGCTTATATAAACTTGGGAAACTTGGAAACTTTTATGTTAATAATATACTCTTGTTATGTTATTATTATACACAATAATATGCAACGCAACGCTTAAACAAACTTGCGAAACGAACCAAAGACGGAAAGTGCTAAATGGATTGGACAGTCCGAATGGACATCCGATCGGATGACCATCCGATCAGAGGGCCATTCGACCGAACAGCCATCCGATCCAACTGCTACACCGCCTTACTTTCTCTCTGACACTATAAATAGGACCTGTCACATCATTTCTCACTGATGTGACAGAGCCCTTTGAACCAGACGCACACACTCTCATACTTGAGCACTTTTCTTCGATTCTAGGCCGATTCTTGTAAGTTTTCTCTTAGATTCTTGTACAACTTCAATCTATACACTATTCTGTACAAGCTTCTTCCTCGAAATCACACTATTCACCATGAAATCTCTGAGATTCAAGGTCTTGAGGATGACGTCATCATGGCGGTTTGTACAAACGGCTGTGTGATGTCATTCCCGTCAAGCTTTAGCTCAGATCTAAGGAATTTCATGTGCTTTTGCACCGAATCTTTACTAAATCAAGGTTTTTCAGTAGATTTCATGATTATCTTCAAACTTTCTTAAACTTTTTACTTAAAATGGTGGAATCCGGACCCAAACGGGCTGTAGACTTGATGATTAGTCTGGAATCAGCTTGGAAATGGATTAACGCCGGAGAAGATGGCCGGAATACACATTCAGACATGAACACCATCAAGAACAGACACTTGATCGGACGGGATGATTCCCATCCGATCAGACAGGCTGAGCCTTGATGTGTTTTCCGTTGTCTTAATACGTACCATTTCGTCACCGTTAAACTCAAAACTTAGAAACTTTATAAGGTTTCCGAGAAGGGACAAGCTCTTTTCAGTCGAATGGCTACCCGATCGGACTGCCATCCAATCGAACGGCCATCCGATCGAGTGACATATGCCTTACAACCTTCAACACTTGAATTATTTTGAATCAGGAACTTTGAACTTTGAAACTTACACTTGAAGGGTCATTCAACCGAACGGTCATCCGATAGGATGACCATCCAATCGAATGACTTGGTATCTTGCTACAATGAAAACTTCAAAAGATAAACACTTTTGAAAACACTATATTTGGATCGAATGACCATTCGATCGAATGGCCATCCGTCCGAATGACCATCCGATCGGATGGTGATCCGTCCCATCTATATGTCATCCGATCGGATGACCATCCGTCCGGATGGCCATCCGATCAGAAGACTGATTCGGCACTTTGCACGATTCTCGTTATTCTGCTCGATGCTTATCTGTTAAACTATAATCAGGCTAGTTCAGAGCTCCCTTTGATCCAAGATCCCTTTTCGTTTTAAACTTTTGGGATGCAACATGTGTTCTATGAAACTTGAAACTATTTGAATTTAACTCTATCCTCTGTAAGTGGGAAACTTGATACTTTTGGATTCTTGATTCTTTATGCTTTGTGAACATTTGATCCTTGTGTGTAGTTCCGCCTTAACAATAGTAGCGCGTAGGAAGATGCACCTCCCCGTTATTCTTGAGGGTATTGTTAGGAGGATTCTATTTGCTTTCTTTGATTCTTGGGAAAGTGGTAAATGCATCGGGACACTTGGGCTATCACTTGGACAGCGAACACTAGCATGGCTGAAACTATTTTATCGTTTACATGATGGATATGAGTCTTTTTAAACTATTATGCTATATACTCAAACTTGTATACTCGCTAGTACATTATTGTATTGGCATTATTTTAATACATGTTAGATGCTGGACTCAAGAAAACAAGCTAGGTTGCTGCTAGAAACACACGCCTAGTTAATCTAGAAAACTTGAAACTATATTTTGATGATTTGTATTTGATACTTGTGTTTGGTTTGTGGATGTTGTTAGACAATGTTTGAATCTTTTTAATCTATATTGAAAGATCTAGTGTTATGGAAACTCATGAGCAATCTGAATGCTTAGTGTCGCACCCCGATGTTTCCGCCATCGGTTGGGGTGTGACAGATTGGTATCAGAGCCATAACTATAGGGAATTAGGAAAAGTAGGAATGCTTTGCCTAGTCTATAGTTTTAGGAATCTTGACTCTTATCTGTTGTTTAAGACTTATGCATTCTACCGTATCTGCTTCCTAGCAGCACATTTTCCTGTTACATGCCTTTCCTAAGGCTGACACAATATACACTTGGAAACTTTGAAAACACTGCTAATTAGTGTTTGTAATTTTGCACGAGATTTTCCCTCAAGTCAGGAGTGACATCCGAACCTTGATGGGAAATTTCCACATTATATTCTAGTAAGTCTTATCTGTTGATAAGTGCCAACGCTATTAGGGTACGATGCTGTCAAGATAGAGGTGAAACTCATACCTTGATAACTAGTCCCACTCCTTGATTTTTATGTCTCGCCAAAGTCTCGAAATTTCCAATCAATTAGGAACGTGACATGACCAAAAGGACAAATATTGTAGGCCTAACGTCGATGACGTATTTGTCTAAGTAAGTCAGGGCACGTTGCCTCAATTCGAAAGGGGTTCGAATCACTTTGGTTAGTCACCATTCCTCTACCCGGAACAATCCCATGTTTTATGAGCCTATCTTTTATGTTACCTCCATTTTGATATGTGGTTTTAAACTTGATTCTTCGTTTATTTTGAGACTTTTACACAAATCGCACGTATGTCTGCAATCTAAAACACTAATCATAATCTCTCAGGATCAAACTAAATTTACGAAGCTTTATTCATTATGTTAATCTATGTGAGAATCTTGATCGACTATGATACTATGTGAATCTATCTGATGAATCTATGTGTTATTGTGGTAACAAAACGCTAAACGTAACATGGCACAGAAAGACGAGACAGAAGTAACATGGATGAAACATGGTGGATATGCCGCTGGCACTTCCTATATACAAGTGTTTCCGACATGTTACCAACTTTCGTACCTCGTGCCATGCGAAATTTGGTGTTTTGCAGGCCGGTGATGAGAATGTTGAACTCTAAGCTATGAGACACTACTTGTGTAATCTATGTGTACTCTAAGTGCGTATGTGTTGTTTTAAGTGACAAAATACGAAACGTAGCCTAGCGCCAAAGACGAGGCGGACGTGGCATGTCCGAAACGTGGTGGATACGCTGCTGGTACTTCCTATATTTAAGTGTTTCTGGCATGTTACCGAAATTTCGTACCACGTGCTAAGTGAAGTTCATAGTTTTGCAGACTCGTGGTGAAGTTGTTGAATCTATTTGGTTAATCTATGTGAAAGTCTTGTCAGTGTGATGGAGTTAATGTTAAGGTTGGCGAAGCATGACACCGATGACGAGACGGACGTGGCATGATCGAAGCATGGTGGATACGCTGCTGGTACTTCCAATATATAAGTGCTTCCATCATGTTGCCGAACTTTCGTAGCACGTGCCATGTGGGATTCGTTGTTTTGTGGACTGTGGTGAGAATGTTGAATGCTAATCTATGTGAGACTATTTGGTTAATCTACGTGTGTATGATGATGATGATAAGTGTGTTGTTATGGTTGGCAAATGCGACACATAACATGACACCGAATACGAGGCGAAAGTGATGTGCCCGAAACGTGGTGGATACGCTGCTGGTACTTCCTATATATAAGCGTTTCTGACATGTTGCCGAACCTTCATACAACGTGCCATGCGAAGGTTGTGGGTTTGCGGATGTTGAATCTATTGGAATCTATGTGAAACTTGTTGGAAACTCGAATCTTTAAACTACGTGAAACTTGTTGAAACTTGAGTCTTTAATCTATCATGTGTGAATTTATATACCGTGTGACTTTGTGATCTAGACTTATACGATCCTCTTATTGGATCTTTAGATGTCTTCCCGTAAGCTATCCGACACTCTCAAGAGATCCAGGGAAAAGTCTCAGAAAAAGATGATGTCCTTCATGGCCGACCAGATCGTTCGCGTCGTGCCAAAGATCGTCTCTGAGATTCAAGGATCGAACACTCCTCCATCCTCTATGGAATCTAAGGGGAAGAAGCTAAAGCCTAGTAAGTTCAGCTACAAACATTTCGTCTCCTGCAATCCTAAGCCTTTCATGGGCAGTGATGGGGTGACTGCTATGCTAGAATGGTTTGACAGCATCGAGGTTACCTTCATTAACAGCGAATGCCCAGAGCATTTAAAGACAAGGAGTGCAACGGGAATGTTTTAAGGCAGAGTTCTGGAGTGGTGGTCAAATGAGAGAAACATTCATTCTAATGAAGAAGCCTATGCTCTTCCATGGGCTGAGGTGCGAGAATTAATGATGCTTGAATTCTGCCCTCCCCATGAACAACTGAAGCTTGAAGAGGAGTTCTGGCATCTCAAGAAGATTGGTGATGACAATCTGCCTTATACTACCCGTTTTAAGCAGCTCAGCATTATCATGCCTCACTTGGTTTCTACTCCGAAGTGCATGATAACCAAGTATATCAACGGGTTACCACCTGCAATGCGTGATTCAATCGAAGCAGCTCAACTGGAGACTATTGAAGAAGTTTATCGTCTAGCAGCAAGCTTAAACAACAACTGCATCCGTGACAAACAGTTTGCTACTCCTGCTCCCTCTAAGTCAGTAAACCAAGTTACTCAGCAGCCAAGTGGCAGCAAGAACAAGAGGAGAAAGTCTCAGGGTTCAGGGTGCAATGCAATTGTCCCTGCTGCTACTGTTCCAAACCCTCCTGCTCCTGAAAATAAAAAGCAGTACACTGGGCCTCACCCTAAGTGTATGACTTGCAATTTTCATCATCCTGTCGCTTCTGCATGTTGCTTGTGTACCAACTGCAATCGACATGGTCACACGACTCCTTATTGTTGTCAAGTTAACCCGGCCCAACAAGCTCAGCAAACCCCAGTTCAGGCAACTTTACCAGCACTACCAGCTCCGCAGCAGAATCCAAGGCCAGTCAATGTTGTTCGTGCATGCTACAAGTGTGGAGATACTACTCATCTTCATAACCAGTGTCCTCAGCTAAATCAGGAGCAACAGCCAGCCGCTCATGGACGAGTGTTCAATCTTAATGCTAATCAGGCGTGTAACAACAATGACGTCATTAATGGTACGTTTCTTGTCAATAACCTTTACGCTTCAATACTATTTGATACTGGTGCTAACAGACGCTTTGTGTCCGTAGGATTTGATTTTTTGTTAAACTGTGCACGCTCCAAACTACCTAAGTCGTTTTCGGTTGAGATTGCCGATGGTAAATCGATTCTAGTTGATTATATTCTCAGTGGTTGTTCCTTGACTCTTAATGACCACGTATTAACTATTGATCTAATACCCATGCAATTGGGTAGTTTGATGTCATAATCGGCATGGATTGGTTGCGTAAGAATCATGCCAAGATCGCTTGTCATGAGAAGTTTGTCCGTCTACCTCTTCCGTCCGGTGATATTTTACACGTCTATGAATACCGACCCTCTAGAGGACTGAAATTGATGTCATGCACTGAATCGAACAGGTGCTTACGTAAACAGAATCTTTCCTTCTTGGCCCACATGGTGGAACAAAAGGGCAAGGGGAAGAACATAAGCGACGTTCCAGTAGTGTGTGATTTCCCTGGTGTCTTCCCTGAAGATCTTCCTGGTCTTCCTCCTCCTCGATCTGTTGATTTTCGTATTGATCTCATACCTGGTGCGACTCCTGTCGCCAAGGCTCCTTATTGACTTTCCCCTTCCGAGATGCAAGAGCTATCTAGTCAACTGCAAAAACTGCTCGACAAGGGATTCATTCGTCCAAGTACCTCTCCGTGGGGTGCTCCCATGCTATTCGTTAAGAAGAAAGATGGTTCGTTTCGTATGTGTATCGACTACCATGAACTTAATAAGCTTACCGTTAAGAATCGTTATCCTCTTCCTCGTATTGATGATCTATTTGACCAACTACAAGGCGCGTCCTATTTCTCGAAAATCGACCTTCGATCTGGTTATCATCAGCTACGTGTTCTCGGAGATGATGTACCCAAAACCGCATTTCGCACTCGATATGGACACTACGAGTTCGTGGTCATGCCTTTTGGCTTGACCAATGCACCCGCTGTGTTCATGGATCTCATGAATCGTGTTTGTAAACCCTATCTGGATCATTTTGTTATAGTCTTTATAGATGATATTCTTATTTATTCTATAACTAAAGCTGATCATGCTCGTCATTTACGCTTGATGCTTGAACTACTACGTGGTGAACGCATATATGCTAAATTTTCTAAGTGTGAGTTTTGGATTGATGAAGTGCAATTTCTTGGTCACGTGGTTAGTAAGCAAGGTATTCATGTTGACCCTTCTAAAATCGAAGCTGTGAAGAATTGGAGTGCGCCTAAATCTGCATCTGAGATTCGTTCTTTCCTAGGATTGGCGGGTTATTACCGTCGATTCATCTCGGACTTCTCTAAGATCGTCGTTCCTCTCACTTCGTTGACTCAAAAAGAGAAACCTTTTGCTTGGGGTCTCGAGCAAGAGGAATCTTTCTAGACTCTTAAGACCCTTTTGTGTAACGCTCCTGTTCTTACTCTCCCTGATGGGAATGACGATTTCGTGGTATATTGCGCTGCCTCAAACCGTGGCTTGGGCTGTGTGCTCATGCAGCCGGACAAGGTTATTGCCTATGCCTCTCGTCAACTCAAGGTACATGAGAAAAACTATACTACTCACGATCTGGAGCATGGTGCGCTTGTGTTTGCGTTAAATATCTGGAAACATTACCTCTATGGAACTAAGTGTGTGGTTTTCACTGACCATAAGAGCCTTCAACATATCTTTGACCAAAAAGAACTGAACATGCGACAGAGACATTGGGTGGAATTGCTTAATGACTATGACTACGACTGCGAAATTCACTATCATCCTGGAAAGGTGAATGTCGTGGCCAATGCTCTTATTCGTAAGACTCACGTCAATACTATTCGTTGTTATCATATTTCTATTGATCTTCATACGTGTATCCGTGAAGCTTAGTATTTGTCAGCTAATTAAGGTAGTCTATTTATTCTAATACGAGGTGCTACTGTGGATCAACTCGAAACTAAATCTAATGGACTTCAATACTATCTCAATCGCATCTGGGTGCCAGATCGCGATAACCTCCGTGAGCTCATTATGAATGAGGCTCACAAGTCCCGATACTCTATTCATCCAGACGTCGTTAAGATGTACCATGACTTGCGTATGATCTATTGGTGGCCTGGTATGAAGAAGGACATTGTTGTATACGTCTCTAAGTGCCTTACTTGCACAAAGGTAAAGGCTGAACATCAACGTCCTTCAGGACTCTTGGAACAACCCGAAATTCCTGTTTGGAAATAGGATAGCATCGCTATGGACTTCATAACTAAACTACCCCGTACACCCGCTGGTCACGATAGTATTTGGGTAATCGTTGACCATTTGACCAAATCCGCCCACTTTCTTCCTATTCGCGAAGATTATAAAGTGGAGAAACTTGCTCGAATCTATACCGATGAGATTATATGTCGTCATGGCATACCTTTTGACATAATCTCTGACCGTGATGGTCGTTTTACTTCACGTCTTTGGCAAACCTTTCAGTCTGCCATGGGTTCGCACTTGAATCTTAGTATGGCCTTTCATCCTCAGACAGATGGACAGACTGAACGTACTATTCAGACCCTAGAGGATATGCTCCGTTCTTGTGTCATCAACTTTGGTGGTAACTGGGATGTACATTTACCATTGATTGAGTTCTCGTACAACAATAGCTATCATTCCAGCATTCAAATGGCTCCTTTCGAAGCTTTATATGGTCGCAAGTGTTGATCTCCTCTCAGTTGGGTTGAGATTGGTGATAAGCAACTTACTGGCCCTGAAATCATTCAAGAGACAACGGATAAGATTCTTCAGATCCGTGATAACTTGATCAAGGCTAGGAGCAGACAAAAGAGCTACGCTGATAAAAGGCGCAAGCCTCTGGAATTTGATGTTGGAGATTGGGTCCTTCTCAAGGTATCTCCCAAGAAGGGAGTAGTTCGTTTTGGTAAGAAGGGAAAGCTCGCTCCTCGCTATATAGGTCCTTTCACGATACTCGAGAGGATTGGCAAGGTGGCGTACAGACTCGACCTGCCACAAGAACTAAATAATGTACATCCACTGTTCCACGTATCTAACCTACGTAAATGCCTAGCCGACGAGGAACTGCAGGTTCCCCTCGAAGACTTGCAAATAAATGAAGTTTTACACTTCATGGAGAAACCGGTCGAAATCATGGATCGAGATGTCAAGCGATTAAGGCGCAGCAAGATTTCTATCGTCAAGTTTCATGGGAAAGAAAGCGTGGTGCTGAATTCACTTAGGAGCTCGAAAGTGAGATGAAGGCCAAGTATCCGCAGCTCTTTGAGCAGTTTTCTTCCTAGATTTCGGGGACGAAATCTCCTAAAGGAGGGGAGACTGTAACGCTTGCGTCCCTGAACTTTTAGCTATTGTCAATTTTAGTCCCTATACTATGTGAGACTTGACTCTTCGATACTTGAATTTTGAAACGTGTTTGATACTTGAAACTTTATGAATCTTGATGCTATGAAACTTGAATCTTGGTGAAACTTGATTCTTGATACTGAATGCTATGAGACTTGATACTTAATCTTAGGTACTTGATTCTTGATTCTTGATACTTGATACTTGGTGCTTGACTCTTGAGACTCGTGAAACTTGAGACTTGGTTGAACGAGAGACTGGAGACTTGACGCTTATATAAACTTGGGAAACTTGGAAACTTTTCTGTTAATAATATACTCTTGTTATGTTATTATTCTACACAATAATACGCAACGCAACGCTTAAACAAACTCGTGAAACGAACCAAAGACGGAAAGTGCTAAATGGATTGGACTGTCCGAATGGACATTCGATCGGATGACCATTCAATCGGATGACCATCCGATCGGAGGGCCTTTCGACCGAACAGCCATCCGATCCAACTGCTACACCGCCTTACATCCTCTCTGACACTATAAATAGGACCTGTCACATCATTTCTCACTGATGTGACAAAGCCCTCCGATCCAGACGCACGCACTCTCATTCTTGAGCACTTTTCTTCGATTGTAGGCCGATTCTTGTAAGTTTTCTCTTAGATTCTAGTACAACTTCAATCTATACACTATTCTCTACAAGCTTCTTCCTCGAAATCACACTATTCACCGTGAAATCTTTGAGATTCGAGGTCTTGAGGATGATGTCATCATGGCGGTTTGTACAAACGGTTGTGTGATGTCATTCCCGTCAATCTTTAGTTCAGATCTAAGGAATTTCATGTGCTTTTGCACCGAATCTTTACTAAATCAAGGTTTTTCAGTCGATTTCATGATTATCTTCAAACTCTCTTAAACTTTTTACTTAACATGGTGGAATCCGGACCCAAACGGGTTGTAGACTTGATAATTAGTCTGGAGTCAGCTTGGAAATGGATTAACGCCGGAGAAGATGGCCGGATTACGCATTCAGACATGAACACCATCAAGAACAGACACCTGATCGGACGGGGTGATTCCCATCCCATCAGACAGGCTAAGCCTTGATGTGTTTTCCGTTGTCTCAATACGTACCATGTCATCACCGTTAAACTCAAAACTTAGAATCTTTACGAGGTTGCCGAGAAGGGACAAGCTCTTTTCAGTCGAATGGCTACTCGATCGGACTGCCATCTGATCGAACGGCCATCCGATCGAGTGACATGTGCCTTACAACCTTCAACACTTGAATTATTTTGAATCAGAAACTTTGAACTTTGATACTTACACTCGAAGGGTCATTCTACCGAACGGTCATCCGATCGGATGACCATCCGATCGAATGACTTGGTATCTTGCTACAATGAAAACTTCAAAAGATAAACATTCTGAAAACACTCTATTTGGATCGAATGACCATTCGATCGAATGGCCATTCGTCCGGATGACCATCCGATCGGATGGTGATCCGTCCCATCTATATGTCATCCGACCGGATGACCATCCATCCGGATGGCCATTCGATCAGAAGACTGATTCGGCACTTTGCACGATTCTCGTTATTCTGCTCGATGCTTATCTGTTAAACTATAATCAGGCTAGTTCAGAGCTCCCTTTGATCCAATTTATAGGTGCCGATACTTAGCACCCACTATGAGTATACTCGATCCCTTTTCATTTTAAACTTTTGGGATGCAACATGTATTCTATGAAACTTGAAACTTGAAACTATTTGAATCTAACTCTATCCTCTGTAAGTGGGAAACTTGATACTTTTGGATTCTTGATTCTTTATGCTATGTGAACGTTTGATCCTTGTGTGTAGTTCCGCCTTAACAATAGTAGCACTATAGGAAGATGCACCTCCCCGTTATTCTTGGGGGTATTGTTAGGAGAATTCTATTTGCTTTCCTTGATTCTTGGGAAAGTGGTAAATGCATCGGGACACTTGGGCTATCACTTGGACCGCGAACACTAGCATGGCTGAAACTATTTTATCGTTTACATGGTGGATATGAGTCTTTTTAAACTATTATGCTATATACTCAAACTTGTATACTCGCCAGTACATTATTGTATTGACATTATTTTAATACATGTTGCAGGCTGATAAGATGCTGGACTCAAGAAAACAAGATAGGTTGCTACTAGACACGCCTAGTTAATCTAGAAAACTTGAAACTATATTTTGATGATTTGTATTTGATACTTGTGTTTGGTTTGTGGATGTTGTTAGACAATGTTTGAATCTATTTAATCTATATTGAAAGATCTAGTGTTATGGAAACTCATGAGCAATCTGAACGCTTAGTGCCGCACCCCGATGTTTCCGCCATCGGTTGGGGTGTGACACCTCTACCCGGAACAATCCTATATTTTATGAGCCTATCTTTTATGTTATTTCGATTTTACATGTGGTTTTAAACTTGATGCTTTGTTCGTTTGAGACTTTTACACAAATCGCATGTATCCCCGCAATCTAAAACATTAATAATCATAATCTCTCAGGATCGAACTAAATTTATGAAGCTTTATTCATTTTGTCAAACTACACGGGAGTCTTGATTAAACTATGGGAAACTTGATTAAACGATATGCTATGTGAAACTACTTGCTTAATCTATGTCTACCCTAATGCATACGTAACCGGTTGAAGCGCATGAAAATGATGGAGTGTACTGTTGAGGGTGGCAAAACACGATACGTAACATGGCACCGAATGATGAGACGGACGTGACATGGTCGAAACATGGTGAATACGCCGCTGGTACTTCCTATATATAAGTGTTTCCAACATGTTACCAAACTTTCGTACCACGTGCCATGCGAAAATCGTTGTTTTGCGGACTTGTGGTGAGAATGTTGAACGTATTATGCTATGTGAAACTTGTTGAACGTTTTGTGATGTGTGAAACTTGAGTCTTTATGCGATCATGTGTGAAACTATAAACTACGTTACGTATTCGTGAAACTATACTACTGAACGAGACTTTATGATCTAGACTTATACGATCCTTTTTCTTGGATCTTTAGATGTCTTCCCGTAAACTATCCGATTCTCTCAAGAGATCCAGGGCCAACTCTCAGAAGAAAATGATGTCTTTCATGGCCGATCAGATTGCTCGCATCTTGCCTAAGATCGTCTCTGAGATCCAGGGATCAAACACTCATCCCTCCTCTGTGGATTCTAAAGCGGAGAAACCAAAGCCTGTGAGCTTCAACTACAAACACGTTGTCTCTTGCAACCCTAAGCCTTCCACGAGCAGTGATGGGGTGACTGCAATGCCGGAGTGGTTCGACAGCATCGAGGTTACTTTCATCAACAGTGAGTGCCCAGAACACTTAAAGACTAGGAGTGCAACTGGCATGTTTCAAGGCAGAGCTCTAGAGTGGTGGTCCAACGAGAGAAACATCTGCTCTAGCGAAGAAGCTTACGCTCTTCCATGGCCTGAGGTGCGAGAATTGATGATGCTCGAATTCTGCCCTCCCCATGAACAGCTAAAGCTTGAGGAAGAGTTCTGGCACCTCAAGCATGTTGGACATGACAATTTGGCCTACACTACCCGTTTTAAGCAACTCAGCATAATCGTGCCTCATTTGGTTTCTACTCCGAAACACAAGATAACCAAGTACATTAATGGGTTACCTCCTGCTATGTGTGACTCGATTGAAGCAGCTCAACTCGACACTATTGAAGAAGTTTAATGTCTTGCAGCAAGTTTGAATAACAACCGTGTTCGTGATAAACAGTTTGGAAACTCTGCTCCATCGAAACCTGCTAACCAAATCACTCAGCAGCCAAGTGGCAACAAGAACAGGAAACGAAAGTCTCAAGGTTCTGTTTGCAATGCAATTGTCCCTGCTGCGAATGCAAACCCTATGGGCAATGCTATTGTACCTGCTGCTACTGCTACTGCTCACCCTCCTGCTCCGAAAAACAAGAAGTCATACACTGGGATTCACCCCAAGTGTGCCACTTGCAACTTCCATCACCCGGCTAACTCTGCTTGTCGTCTGTGTGCCAACTGCAATCGCTATGGTCACACAACTCCCTACTGTCGTCAAGCCAACTAGATCCAGCAAGCTCAGCCAGCTCTACCAGCTCCTTAGAACCCCAGACCAGTCAACAATGTTCACGAATGCTACAAGTGTGGAGACACTACCCATCTCCGTAACCAATGTCCCCAGCTGAACCAGGAGCAACAGCCAGCCGCTCGAGGGCGAGCGTTCAACATCAATGCAAACCAGGCTCGTAACGACAATGACGTCGTGAATGGTACGTTTCTCGTCAATAATCTTTACGCTTCGATACTAATTGATACTAGTGCCGACAGAAGCTTTGTGTCCGTAGAATTTGAATCTTTGTTAAACTATGCACGCTCTAAACTACCTAAGTCGTTTTCTATTGAGATTGTCGATGGTAAGTCTATTGTAGTTGATTCTATTCTCAGTGGTTGTTCCTTGACTCTTAACGACCACGTTTTTACTATTGATCTTATACCCATGCAATTGGGTAGCTTTGATGTCATAATCGGTATGGATTGGTTGCGTAAGAATCATGCCTAGATTGCTTGTCATGAAAAGTACGTTCGTTTACCTCTTCCGTCTGGTGATACTTTGCACGTCTATGGAGACCGACCTTCTAGAGGACTGAAGTTGATGTCATGCACTCAAGCGAACAGATGTTTACGTAAACAGTACTTTGCCTTCTTGTCCCACATAGTGGAATAAAAGGGCAAGGGAAAGAGCATAAACGATGTTCCAGTAGTGTGTGATTTCCCTGACGTCTTTCCTGAAGATCTTCCTGGTCTTCCTCCTCCTCGGTCTGTTGATTTTTGCATTGATCTCATACCTGTTTCGACTCCCGTCGCCAAGGCTCCGTACCGACTTGCACCCTGTGAGATGCAAGAACTATCCAGCCAATTACAAGAACTGCTCGACAAAGGTTTTATACGTCCCAGTACCTCTCCGTGGGGTGCTCCTGTACTTTTCCTCAAGAAGAAAGATCATTCGTTTTGTATGTGTATCGACTACCGCGAGCTTAATAAACTCACTGTTAAGAATCGTTATCCTCTCCCTCATATCGATGACCTGTTTGACCAACTACAAGGCGCGTCCTATTTCTCGAAAATCGACCTCCGATCTGGTTATCATCAGCTCCGTGTTCTCGAAGAAGATATCCCCAAAACCACTTTTCGCACTTGATATGGACATTAGGAGTTCGTGGTTATGCCTTTTGGCTTGACCAATGCACCCGCCATGTTCATGGATCTTATGAATCGTGTTTGTAAACCTTACTTGGATCGTTTTGTGATAGTCTTTATTGATGATATTCTTATTTATTCGAAAACTCGAGCTGATCATGAAGGCCATCTACGTCTTATGTTAGAACTTTTACGTGGTGAACGCTTATACACGAAGTTTTCTAAATGTGAGTTTTGGATTGATGAAGTACAATTTCTCGGGCACGTTGTTAGTAAACAAGGAATTCATGTTGAACCCTCTAAAATCGAAGCTGTGAAGAATTGGAGTACACCTAAATTTGCATCTGAGATTCGTTCCTTTTTGGATTGGCGGGTTATTACCGTCGATTCATCTATGACTTTTCCAAGATCGTTGTTCCTCTCACTTCGTTGACTTAGAAAGAGAAACCTTTTGCTTGGGGTCCCGAGCAAGAGGAATATTTTCAAACTCTGAAGAATCTTCTTTGTAATGTTCCTGTTCTCGTTCTCCCTGACGGGAATGACGATTTTGTGGTATATTGTGATGCCTCGAACCATGGCTTGGGTTGTGTGCTCATGCAGCGGGACAATGTCATCGCTTATGCCTCCCGAATGCTTAAAATACATGAGAAAAACTATACCACCCATGATTTAGAGCTAGGTGCGGTTGTTTTTGCGTTAAAGATCTGGCGACACTACCTATATGGTACTAAGTGTGTGGTTTTCACTGACCATAAGAGCCTGCAGCACATCTTTAACCAAAAGGAACTGAATATGCATCAGCGACGATGGCTGGAATTGTATAACGACTATGACTGCAAAATTCACAACCATCCAGGCAAGGCGAATGTCGTGGCCGATGCGCTTAGTTGAAAGACTCACGTTAGTAGCATTCTCTGTTCTCAGATCTCTAGCGATTTGCATGCTTGTATCCGTGAAGCTCAGTATTCGTCAGCTAATGAAGGTAGTCTAATCGTTGAAGTATGAGGTACTTCTGTTCACTAACTTGAAACAAAGTGTTATGGACTTCAATACTATCTTAATCGCATCTGGGTGCCATGTCGCGACAACCTTCGTGAGCTCATTATGAATGAGGCTCACAAATGTCGGTACTCTATTCACCCTAGCGCTGATAAGATGTACCATAATTTGCGTATGACTTATTGGTGGCATGGTATGAAGAAGGACATTGTTGTGTACATCTCCAAATGCCTTACTTGCACGAAGGTAAAAGTTGAACATCAACGTCCATCAGGTCTTCTTGAACAACCTGAAATCCCTATTTGGAAATGGGATAGTATCGCTATGGACTTTATAACTAAACTACCCCGTACACCTACCGGTCATGATAGTATATGGGTAATCATTGACCGTTTGACTAAATCAGCCCACTTTCTTCCTATTCGAGAAGATTTCAAAGTGGAGAAACTTGCTCGAATCTATACTGATGAAATCATATGCCGTCATGGTATACCAATTGACATAATCTCTGACCGTGATGGTCGTTTCACTTAACGTCTATGGCAAACTTTCGAATCCGCTATGGGTTCTCATTTGAATCTTAGCACAGCCTTTCATCCTCAAACGGATGGACAGACTGAACGCACTATTCAAACCCTAGAGGATATGCTCCGTTCTTATGGCATCGACTTTGGTGGTAATTGGGATGTACATTTACCATTGATCGAGTTCTAGTACAACAACAGCTATCATTCCAGTATTCAGATGGCTCCTTTCGAAGCTGTGTATGGTCGCAAGTGCCGATCTCCTCTCACTTGGCAAGAGATTGGTGACAAGCAACATACTGGCCCTGAGATCATTCAAGAGACGACGGATAAGATTCTTCAGATCCATGATAACTTGGTCAAAGCTAGGAGCAGACAAAAGAGCTATGCTAATAAAAGGCGTAAGCCTCAGGAATTTAATGTTGGAGACCGAGTTCTTCTCAAGGTATCTCCCTGGAAGGGAGTAGTTCGCTTTGGTAAGAAGGGAAAGCTCGCCCCTCGCTACGTGGGTCCTTTCTCGATACTCGAAAGGATTGGCAAGGTAGCGTACCGACTCGACCTGCCACAGGAACTTAACAACGTACACCCAACGTTCCACTTATCCAATCTCAGGAAATGCTTAACCGACGAGGAACTTCAGGTTCCCCTCGAAGACTTGCAAATAAACGAAACTTTATATTTTGTGGAGAAACCGGTTGAAATCATGGACCGAGGAACCAAGCGGCTAAGGCGCAGCAAAATTTCCATAGTCAAGGTTCGATGGGAAGGAAAGCGTGGCGCCGAATTCACTTGGGAACTCGAGAGTGAGATGAAGACCAAGTATCCATAGCTCTTTGAGCGGTCTTCCTCTTAGATTTCGGGAACGAAATCTCCTAAAGGAGGGGAGACTGTAACGCCCTGCGTCCCTAAACTTTTTATCATTTTTGCAAGATTATTCCTTGCAGTTTCTAGTCATACTTTTTGAGTCTTAACTATGTAGAACTTGACAATATGAATTTTGATACTTTGAATCTTGACTCTTGTGATATGTGAAACAATGTGAATGAGAAACTTGAGAACTGAAACTTGATACTCGATACTTGATACTAGATACTTGACTCTTGATACTCATTGAACGAGACTCTTGATACTTATGGAACTAGAAACTTTGGTTCTTTATTAAACGAGATACTTTGATGCTTGGTACGTTGATACTTGATACTTAGTGAACGGGATACCAGCTTAGACACAAACTTGAAACATGGAAACTTTTGTGATAATTGTATAATAATATCCTTGTAATGGTTACCCACAATCATACGCAACGCAACGCTTAATCTAGCTCGCAAATCGAATCGAAATCAGAAAACTAGCAAACGGGTCTCGGCTGTCTGAATGGACATTCGATCAGATGACCGTCCGATCGGATGACCGTCCCATCAGATGACCATCCGATCGGATGGCCGTCCGATCGGATGATCGTCCGATCGGAAGGCCGTCCGATCGGATAACCGTCCGACCCAGTGCACGCTTGCCCCGCCTCACTTGTCTCTGTCACCTATAAATACCCGCGGTCACATCACTATTCACTGATGTGACAGCCTCGTCCGACCTAGATCCTTCCAAGTCATTCTCAAGCATTTTTCCTTCGATTTCATGCGATTCTTGTAAGATCTCCCCATGAATCTTATACTTCTATCATCATTGCACAATTCCTCATCTTTTCTCCATTAAAATCATACCTCTTCACCTTGAAATCACCCGATTTGGGCACCTTGAAAATGACGTCATCATGGATGTTTGTACAATCGGCTGTGTGATGTCATCTCCTCAAGATTTAGCCCAGATCTAAAGGATTTCTACATGTTTTAACACGAATCTTTACAAAATCTAAACATTTTCAACTAATAACATGTTTTCTTCAACTTTCTTAACTTTTCTGCTCAACTCGGTGGAATCTGGACCCAAACAGGCCTAGGACTTGTTCCTTAGTTTGGAGCTAGTTCGATAACGAATTCCCACCGGAGAGATGACCGATCTTCGGGTCAGACATGAAACTCCATCAAGAACAGTTACCCTGATCGAATGGGGTGATTCCTATCCGATCAGACAAGCTAAACCTTGGTGGGTTTTCCGTTGCCTTGATACGTTATCATGTCATCTCCGTTAAACTCGAACTCAGAAATTTTATAAAAGGTTCAAAGGAACAAGATCATAACCGTCGAATGATCGTCCGATCGGATGATCATCCGATCGAACGACCATCTGACCAAGCGACTTGTTTCCCTGTAGCCTTCAACACTTAAACTTTTTGAATCAGGACTTCAAGCTATCAAAGTTTCACTCGAACAGTCATCCGACCAAACGATAATCCGACCGGAGAGTTATCCGACCTGATGACCATCCGATCGAATGACTTGAACTTATACTACAACGAAAACTTCAAAAGTTTAAAACATTTTGCAAAACACACTACTGATCGAACGACCGTCCAATCGAATGGGTCCCATCTAGGTCGAATGGTCATCCGACCGGATGACCACCCGATCAGGAAACCTGTCAGACACTTTTACGCGATGTCCGAATGATTCGACATTCTGTTCAACACTCATACTGTTATACTATAATCAGGCTAACTCCAGCGCTCCCTTCTATCCAAATAGTCGATGTTGATACTTAGCACCCACTGTGAGTATACTCGATCCCTTTTTGTTTTAAACACTTTTGGGATGCAACATGTATTCTATAAACATGACACTTGACACATGAAACTTATTTGGAAACTTACTCTATCCGTAGTAAACATGGAAACAGGATACTTGCGAACCTTGAGACTTATATTTTATGTGACGTTTAATCCTTGTATGTGACATGTCTTAACAATTATGGTAATATGCATATGCTATAGGTTGTAATGCCCCGTCTGCTATTCTCTTGGGTATTGTTAAGATCAAACTTCCCGTTAGACTTTGGGAAAGGCAATGAACATTTATAGCTCCCGCTAGACTCTTGGGATTGCTATGTTAACTGCGTTGGAAATGCGTGTTACATAGGGACTGCGCTAGCTAAGCATGGTGAAACTTGTTATATGTTTTCATGGCGGATACGAGTTTTGGAACGTTTTAAACTATTATGCTATTATGTACTCAAACTTGTATACTCGCCAACATTTTGTTGATAGTATTTTAATACATATTGCAGGTTGATAAGTTTGGACGCGGAAGAAACAAGCTAGGATGATGCTTCGAAACTCACCTAGTTAAATCAGGGATTTTGAATGATATTTGAATTTTGATGTAATTTGATATTTTATGCGGTGGTTGATCGTGATTGACTTTTAGACAATGTTTTGAATTTAAATAATCTATATTGAAACTATTAGTGTTATAGAAACTCTTGAGCAATCTGAACGCTTAGTGTCGCGCCCCGATGTTTCCGCCATCGGTTGGGGTGTGACACGCCGTCTGTCCATCTTCTGGATATACTGCACCCCAACTATCGGGACACTTGAAATTCTGAACAAGACCTTCAAAAATGTCTTTTGACCATTTCAATGGTGGCAGTGAGGCAGACATATCTTCTGCAGAATCTCCGAGATGGTCTCCGGTAGACATAAAGGGTAAAGAGACACAAAGTTGCAGGTTTCTATTCAAAGAAAAGTGAAGAAGGTGAAAGAATTCAAGAACAACTGATGAAAAAAGGAGCCACTCAAAGGGTTTATATACCCATCGCCATTAATGCTCTCGAAAACCGCAAAACCCCTTTTTTCAGGAAAACGCGGTTACCAAGGCAATAAGGGCGAGTGAGAAACAAGTGACAACCCCAAGCGCGCGTGTGAACCACGTTTGACGATGCCCAATTAATGTTTGACGTCTGACAAGTGACAGCTTGTCATCTAACCGTCACATGTCAACAATCACCACAGTACCCTTTACCTGCTACCTTCCATGAGTCAAAATTTTCAAAATTTGGAATCATGGAAACTTCAACTTGAAGAAACAAAGAAAATATATTCCACAAGAAGATTCTTCATACTTCGCGCAAAACAAGCCTGCTACTTCTCAAAGCAAAAAGCGCACACTTCATTTTATATAGTCCAGTGCTCCACCTACTTGCGTAGAAGCAACACTGGACAGGGGGACTTGAATGGGTATGGTCCCAAAAACCTTGCGCAGACGCATAAGACCATACCATAGCCCTATTTCATGAACATCTTTAACAAGACTGTGCGCGACCGCACAGTGGTTCTAAACAAGATATGGAAGAAAACAGTCTTCGATAACCCTACGCCGGAGGAGAAGAGAAACATTCAACTAACACCCTTGCACGGGCCCGCGCAAGGGTACGATTAGGTTTAAAGACAAACTCCTGAACATCTCCGCGCGCCTGAAATCAAGACTTGAACAAAGGAATCTTTTCTGTTACAACAAGATGGACACATGGCAAGGGCATAACGGTTTACATCTGTAGACCTTCTAGAAAGCCTTAAATGCTCATCGTGCATGGCCATTCGGTTATAACCGAAGATGACGTGGCATAATCCTAGACACTCATCTAAATCACGATGATGGCACTAACTTGGAGAAGGATCTACGCAAAACCACTTTCCAAGTGGCAACTCCCCAACCGTTGATCAGAGTTTATGATCCGTGTGCGAAGATTAATGGAAGGAAAAATAACTAACAACCGGAGAAGCACTTTCCGTTACTATCTCCGTCACACCAGTTTCCCGCCAAAAACAGGCTATAAATAAGATACTGCAGGTATGATCTCATAAGTTATTTTCACTTCACTCTCACTTTTACTACTTCTCCTTCCTTGAGATCACTGTACTTATTCTCACGCCGGAGGGTGGTCACGGAGAGAACCCCCATTCTCCCCGTGGCGAGTCTAACGGCTTTCTGTTTTGCAGCGATCACCGGAAAAGGAAATAAGCCAAACCCGCGAATCGATGAGAGGATTAACCCCTTTCATGCAGAGACTAAACCCCTGATCTGGTTGATCCCGGTCAATTCCGATCGTTCTCTCTAAAAAAACAGTTGAAATTAATGAGAACATAAGAATATATAATTGTGTACTTCACTCACAAACACTTCTCTCTGCCACTCATGTTCTCTCTCAAAATAGGTTGTGTCATAACATGCTCCGCATAGTTCTCGGTCACAACCATTACTCATTTTTTTGTCACCTTCTGGAACAAAAGCTATGCTCGTTATATCCCATAATATTAACCTCCTCTTCTTTCCAGTTAGAAGGTTAATCTTATGCTCTTTCCAGTTGAACAAAGGCCAGAGGAATTACAATTCAAGATTAAGGGGTGAATAAAGGTTAATCTTTAATATAAGTAAAGTTAAAAGGGTTTATTTGATATGTTTTATTAAAGTTAAAAGGGTTTATTTTAGGTAATTGATATTGTAATAGGTTTAGGAAAGATTAATGTATTGGAAAGGAATTTTGGTATAGTTATAAATAGGGGTCTAGGTTAATGTTTTATTTGTCTCTTTTACTTGTAAGTTCATTTGATTGAATAGAAAGAGACGTGGTTTTGTCTCTCCAAATATCTCATTTTCGTGTTCGATCTAATTGTTTCAACCGTCTAGGCCAACATGGCTTACTATCAAGCATTTCTATCCTTTTAAGGCTTTCCAAAGTTAGGAAGGCTTGACATTTAAAGCTTTAAACTTAAGGGAGAATCTCAAGCTTTTTTAGTGGATTTCATGCATAACCATGATCTATTATTGTAAAATTGATAAAATGAAGTTCTTGAATTGATTTTCCCCAAATGATACAAACCTTAATTATATACAGACAAAAACTAACTAACCAACTGATTAACTAACTAACTATTAACAGAATAAATATAACAGGGTAATATAGTAATTTGACTTTATCAAGTCAACATCCCCCCTCAAGTTGGTGGTATAACAACACCCAACTTGGACAAAATATCTCGATGTTGTGGAACAGCTAAGCTCTTCGTAAAGATGTCAGCAAGTTGGTCGGTTGTACGAGTATGCGACAAAGAAATAAGATCGTCTTGAAGTTTCTCATGAACAAAATGACAGTCAAGCTCTATATGCTCCGTTCGTTTGTGGAACACGGGATTCTTAGCAATATAGATCGCACCTTGATTATCACATTTTAAGGGAATAGGAGTGAAGTGGTAAACAAAGAAGTGTTGAAACAATTAAAAGGAGTGCTTGCTTTGAGAATGTAGAGCCCATCTTGGAGATCACCAAGAACCATTGGCCTCTTCATTGATGGGACCTGCAACAAGCAATTTTTATTAGAAAAGTAAACAATGCCCTGATTATCATGACACAGTTTAGAAACAGAAAGCGAATTATGCTTGAATTCAGGAACAAAAAGAACATTATGAAGAATCATATTAGAGTCAAGTATAACAGTTCCAACTTGATGAACTGATATAACATGACCATTGGGAAGACCAATAAAAAAGGAGATGAAATGTAGTGAAGATTAGAAAACAAGTTTGGATCATTGCACATGTGATCACTGGCTCCAGTGTCAATGATCCACTTTGTATGAACATTAGTGGAATTACAGGCCATAATACCTGCAAAATTAGCAACATGGATTGAAGAAGTAGGCTGTGATTGAGTATCTTTTGCTAAATTGTGTTGCTGCAACAGTTTCATCAACTCATTGTATTGTGTGACTGAGATAGAGGATGAACCATTTGAAGATTCATGAGAAGTGTTATTAGCAAAAGGATTTGTTTAATGTTGAAAAGGCAAGTCAGATTCAAGTTCCACATTGTTAGCAGTTCCACGCTTTGACTTTGTGAATTTGAAATCTTTGGGAAAGCCAATGATTCTGTAACATTTACTGACATGATGTCCAGATTTCTTGCAATGAGAACAGACTTGCACCTTCTTATTATCATTATTCCCAAAAGAAGGATGAGTATTAACATTCATAGATGCAGATTCAGAAGGAAAAAGAGACAAAGAATGAATCTCCCTTTGTTTCTCATCTTAAACAACAAGAGCATAAGCTTGATTAATAGTAGGTAACGGTTTCATCATAAGAATGTTACCTCTAACCGTATCATAACAGGGGTTTAGACCCATCAAGAATTGCATAAGACGTTGATCTTCATCTCTCTTAGCCAGAAGATGAGCAGTACCACAGGTGCATATTGGAATGGTGTTAATTGACATTAATTCATCCCAAACAGTCTTGAGTCTTGTAAAATAAGAAGCAATGTCAGAATTACCTTGAACAAGATCAGTTAGGCTCTTTTGTAATTGATAATACTTGGCACCATTGTCTTGACCATATCGATCGCACTAGAAGACGGAATCGATTCAGGCATGATGAATAACAGAGCAAATTGAACGAAGAAATCACGAATTGGATTGATGAATTGAACGAAAAACTGAAGAAACGAACCCGGAAACGAAGATCAGAATTGAATCAGGATGATACCATGTAAAATTGATAAAACGAAGTTCTTGAATTGATTTTCCCAAATGATACAAACCCTAATTATATACAGACAAAAACTAACTAACCAACTGATTAACTAACTAACTAACTATTAACAGAATAAAGATAAAAGGGTAAAATAGTAATTTCACTTTATCAAGTCAACAATTATGTCTATATAACATGTTCCATTTTAACGTATACAAAATTTTGGTAAGATATAAGCTAAAGTGTGTGACATCAAAGATCTGTCACTCTTTATTGAACTTATCATATGAAGAAAAATCCCAAA
The DNA here is from genome assembly GCA_030545235.1 of Helianthus tuberosus. Classification (NCBI taxonomy): domain Eukaryota; kingdom Viridiplantae; phylum Streptophyta; class Magnoliopsida; order Asterales; family Asteraceae; genus Helianthus; species Helianthus tuberosus. The sequence goes on from CM060405.1 coordinate 89,006,721, forward strand.
AATTGGCATGACCTTTAAGATGGAGGTTTTCTTTTCAATAGTCCGATTTCATATTATGGTTATGTGGCCTTGAGTCTCTTGAGTCTCCTTAGTCTGTCTAATTTATTTAAAATTTGGTGCTTGGTCAAATAATAAGATAATTGAGAAATACAATGTATAATTTGTATATATATACTTTCTGTAATTATGAATAATTCTGCTTTTACCCTAGAAAGCAAAGTATCTCCTTTGAAGGATTACAAAGAAAAATTACCCTAGAAAGCAAAGTATCTCCTTTGAAGGATTACAAAGAAAAAGGAGGCTGGTTGTATACATAATGTTGGCAAAGGATAATGGCATGGGAATCCTTTAAGCAAAAGTTACCCACCTCACCACATAAAATATTCACATGTATTCCTTGATTTATTAATTTTTTCTGATTACCCCTTATGCATAACATAAATATGTAAGAGTGAATTAAAAGTTTTTTCCTTTATTTATATATCAAATTTCAAACGTGTCCTTTATCTTTAAAATTAATAAGTTTTGTACTTAATATTTCCAATTGATACATGTTGTGTCCTTCAGAAAGATCAAGTTATTAAGGGAGGAGGTGTTGAGAAAAATAATTTGCGAAGGATGTAAATCATGTAACTTCTAACTGTTTTTTTTTTAAAGTACGTGTTCGTTTATGCTTGATAATTAGAAGATACATCGATAAATTATACAATAGATGTAAATATTATAAATTTAAATGCAATTCTTAATAACAAAATGATGAATTAATGCATATTTTGGTTCTACGTTTTGGGAAAACAAATAGATAATATGTTCATTTATCTTTTTGCAAAATGTTATAGTTTGTGTTACATTTTTTTCAGTTGTTTTTTCGCTTCATTTTAATGCTAGTTTTCGTTGTATGTTATTGATAAAAACATAAATACCCAGTTAACTAAGGTCATGTTTCACATTATTTAATATTAAAGGATTTTCACTACATTAGTAAACATAAACTTGATACGTATTATATGGCTTCGGATGCGCGATAATAAAGTGGATAATGGCATAGTTCATATAGACGTATAAAATGACCATAGTTCATATTCATGATTTTTCTCTTGTTATAATCATTTTATTATTGTCAACTATTCAACACCCAAGTAATCATTAATTGCCAATACGGGGCTAGTTCACTTGCTATAGTTCACTTGCTATAGTCTCGTGTCTTTTAGTTGGAGATCTTTGGTTTAATCCAAAGCAAAGAGTATATGTGAATTAGGATTTATTTGATGTAATTTAGAAGTATCTAAGCATTGTTGTTCAAAGAAAGTAATTATTAATTAATTAACCATTAAACTTGCAAGAATTTTAGTCTAACTAGTGTTCTTTATTAAACTTTTACAAGAATTTTAGTCTAACTAGTGTTCTTTATTAAACTTGCAATTAATGGTTTTCAATTTTATTAAAAATACGTTTCGTTTATTAGACGTTTACTAATTACTCAGGCTATAGGGTATGGGGGACGTCCCCCACCCCGTCGAGGTCCGGCGACGCCGGCACACCGTGCCGCCCCCTCCCGTCCCGTCCTATCCGTCGAGTATAAGACGTTGGCGACGAAGCGAATATTGTGGGCCCCCCATTCAAATGTTACCGTTAGATTAAAAAAATATAAATTCTAATTTAATTCAAATGTTAACGGTAATATTTTAAAAAAATAACCACTTCACTCCCACTTTTATAAATACTCACCTCTTTTACACCATTTTTCACAACTTTTCACCCACTACAATCTCATATCTCTCTCACATTTTATAACCCCTCTTCCCTTTTTATAAAAACTCATCAATTTTTATACCATTTTTTACCCATTACCATCCCATCTCTCTCTTAAAAATTACCATGGCTTCATATTCTTCCATTTCTTCTATTTCTTCCATTTCTTCATCTTCTTCATCTACGTGGTATTAATCATCTTCGGAAGAGGATGCAATTATGCACAACATGATTATGAACGCGGCTCAGGTCTTCATGGCGGGTGATGAAGCGTCGTCCCAACGGCTAACTAGACGAGCAAAATTAAAGCGAGACCAAGAAGGTACTTTACTATGTTTTCCATATGTTTTATATAGATTTGAAAATGTATTTTATAATTAATTTCATTTATGTTTCGTTTTAAATTTATAGCCGCCCATGATAAACTAGTAGCTGATTATTTTGCCGACGAACCCGTGTACCCATCCGAGATTTTTCGACGTCGGTTCCGCATGAGTCGTGCACTTTTTTTACGTATCGCAGGCGACATGGCCCAGTCTGATCCGTTTTTTACACTGCGAAACGACGCTAGGGGGCAAAGGGGTTTCAATAATTTACAAAAATGTACGTCGGTCATTCGCCAACTGGCATACGGTTACGCACCCGATGCATTAGACGAGTATATAAGGATGTCTGAAAGAATCGCACGTCTATGTTTGCACAAGTTTTGCGAATGGGTTGTCAAATTGTATAGCAAGAGATACCTGCGGAGACCGAACGCAAACGACATTCAAAAATTATATCAAGCACACGAACAGAGACATGGTTTCCCAGGAATGCTCGGGAGCATTGATTGCATGCACTCGCCGTGGCAGAACTGCCCAGTTGCCTGGCAAGGTCAGTATACTAGGGGAGATCATGGACATCCGACTATTATTCTAGAAGCTGTTGCGTCACAGGATATCTGGATCTGGCATGCTTTTTTTGGTCTACCTGGTTCGCTCAATGACCTTAACATCATATACCAGTCACAGATATTTGACGATGTAGTGGCGGGTACAGGTCCAGACACAAGTTTTACGGTTTCGGGGGTGGAATACGGGCGAGGTTACTACCTAGCCGATGGAATATACCCAACGTACTCGACAATCGTTAAAACTATTCCGCACCCAACAGACGAAAAAAGAAAAAAAAATTCGAAGTTTCAAGAGGGTGCTAGAAAAGATATTGAACGGGCTTTTGGTGTTCTACAAAAAAATAGCAAATCATTGAACATCCAGCACGTTCGGCTACAACAAAGAGGTTACGACACATTATGTACGCTTGTATCATCCTTCATAACATGATCATTGAAGACGAAGGTAGAGCGATATGCGAGTACGACGAAAACGCGTCTATTGGAAATTCTGTTCCAGTTAGTGGGGAACAACAAGATTTGAACATGTTCGCTCTACGTAACGAGTACACACATCATAACCTACAAGCGGACTTGGTGGAGTACATTTGGAACAACGCTCAAAACGAACCCGCCGACGACATGGAGGACGAAGACTAGTAGCTTATCCTAATATATTAGGATTTTTTTAAGTTTATTTTTTTTTTAAGTTTATGTTTTTTATTTTTTTTTTGAGTTTATGTAATGTGTTTTTAATATTAATGAAAATATTTTGTTAGTTTACTTGTTAAATGTTAAAAAAAAGTAGAAGTTTAAAAAAATAAAAAAACATAAAAGTGGTGGGGTAGGATCATCTAGGACCATCCTCGATACCCTCTAGTTTTGTGGGATGGACCATCCTTGGGATGACTATGACGTGGCGCTACGTGGCGGATCATCCTCCCTTGGAGGACCATCACCATACCCTCTAGCCTCATTGAAAGGAAATTATCGTTAATGATAACTTAATCACATTAAATGCATAAATAACCGTAAAGAAAACACTTATTAAACACATAAAAAGAGAAACAAGTGATTAAAATCACTAATGGTGGCTACGGGTATTTAAGTTCCACCTATGGTGGGTCCGGGTGAGTTTTCCCCTTCAGGTCTCAAGTTTGAGTCTGTGTGATAGGGGTTTCTCATTGAGGGTTTAAGTTGGAGATCTATTGTGCGAGGGGGCTTTTTAGCACGAACCCGATTAAGTTTAGAACGTTAAAAACTTAAAATCTAAACTCCAAAAAAAGAAGAAAAATATACAAGTATCAAGTTTGGCAATCTATGATTAATTAAATAAAATAAAATAAAATAAAATATATTATTTTATTAAGAAAAACACTATAAAATATCAGGAATAAAGGAATTTTTTTTTTGAAAAGAAGGAATAAAGGAATAAAACAGCAAAAAAAGGAATAAAACAGCAAATCCAGCAACGGCACATTACATTACATTATTTCCACTGTCCAAACTGTCTTCAGTCTTCACTTTACTTTACTTTACTTTACTTTACTTTACTACCCCCACCCACCCACCGTCTTCCACCTGCTGTTTCATATCTCAACACAAACCCCAACTCTGAACAACAACTCAACTCAAACCATGGGTATGTACGGTAGGGATCCATGGGGCGGCCCATTAGAAATGAACACAGCAGACTCCGCCACCGACGACGACCGGAGCCGCAACCTGAACGACTTCGACCGCGCCTCATTGTCACGGCGGTTGGATGAGACTCAGCAAAGTTGGTTGTTGGGTCCTGGAGAACAGAAGAAAAAGAAGTATGTGGATCTTGGGTGTGTTGTTGTCAGCCGTAAGATCTTTGTTTGGACGGTTGGATTGTTGCTTGCTGCCGGGTTTGTTGCTGGATTTGTTGTGTTGCTTGTTAAGACTGTTCCTAGGCATCATAAGCATCCGCCTCCTAAGGATAATTATACGCTTGCCTTGCAGAAGGCTCTTATGTTTTTTAATGCCCAAAAGTGTGAGTTTGGTTTGTTAGTTAGATGTTTGTTTCTATCAATGCTTATGATATATATGTATAGATTTAGTCATTTAACGTTTCATATTACCATAAGTACAGCTAGTGTGATGGGGCAAAAATGGTCATATGGGTCTTATGAAGATCAAATCATACGGCTTGTAATATGTTTGACTGACAATGATTTGATTGATGTGACTATTAATAAAGTTGTACATCTCGTGTGAGTTGTGACAATTTTTGCCCAATTATACGATGTATAATGTGACAGGCTTTGGTGTGCAGACTTGATTTGACATCATAAAGCCCGTAGTATGTGATGGGCATGATGGGTTCTGGTGGGGCAGGCTTGATTTGATATTATTAGGCCCGTATGATGTGACGAATGCGTTGGTGTACACTATTGAGGGTGGTGTTTTTATAGCATGACACTTTTGAGATTTGCATAGATGTTTATAAAATGATTAGTTTTTTTGGATGAAACAAATCACTTTCTTGTGGAAATCTGCAAAAATGATCAGTTTTCTTGCACATGTGTTACCTTAATTTACCCAAAATCGTTTGTTCTTTCAAATCATTTGTTGTTTTTCTTTTTAATTTGGCAAGAACAGCAGATCCCAACTGCTGTTTGATTAAAGTTTGAAGCGGATAACAATGAATAGTTGGATTTGTGCAGCTGGAAAACTCCCGAGGCATAATAATGTTTCATGGAGGGGCAACTCCTGTATGAATGATGGCAAGTCGGACAAATCAGGAGCCGTGTTGAAAGATCTAGTGGGCGGGTATTATGATGCCGGAGACACAATAAAGTTTCACTTTCCTAAGGCTTTTGCCATGACCATGTTGAGTTGGAGCGTGATCGAATACCGTGCTAAATATGAAGCTGCGGGTGAGCTCAATCATGTTAAAGAAATTATCAAATGGGGCACTGATTACTTTCTCAAGACCTTCAATTCTACTGCCGATTCAATTAGCCAACTCGTAGCTCAGGTAGATTATTAAATTTGGTCAAGTCTTCTATGAATATTGAAGCACTGAAAATTACGATTCTAACCCTCTGGATTTTGGTTTTGATTCGCAGGTTGGAAAAGGTGACACGTCAGGTGGGACGAGTGATCCCAATGATCATACTTGTTGGATGAGACCCGAGGATATCGACTACCCTCGCCCCGTGACGGAATGCTCAAGTTGTTCTGATCTTGCTGCAGAAATGGCTGCTGCGTTAGCTTCTGCGTCGATTGTTTTCAAGGACAATAAGGCGTACTCAAAGAAACTTGTGCACGGTGCCGCAACCCTTTGGAAGTTCGCTAGGGATCAACGCGGTAGTTATAGTGCTGGTGGTTCAGATGCTGCTACATTTTACAATTCTAGTATGTATTGGGATGAGTTTGTTTGGGGTGGAGCTTGGATGTACTATGCGACAGGTAATCAGTCTTATCTTTACCTTGCTAGTCACCCGAAACTTGCTAAGCATGCTGGTGCTTTCTGGGGTGGACCGGATTATGGTGTTCTTAGCTGGGATAATAAGCTTACTGGAGCTCAAGTAAGTATGTCGGTTTTTCGGTTACATCATACCGCGTGTGTCATTGTTAATCTTGTTATTTGCCTTTTTAGGTACTACTTACTAGATTGAGATTGTTTTTGAGCCCTGGTTATCCGTATGAAGAAACATTGAAGACATTTCACAATCAAACAAGCATAATCATGTGTTCATACCTTCCATACTTCAATAGTTTTAACCGAACAAGAGGTAAACGAGCTCTTGAATTTACAAAAACATATAAAAATGAAACTTGTTTTCGGGTGATAATATGAATCGTCTTCCATTGCAGGAGGGTTGATCCAGTTAAATCACGGTAGACCCCAGCCTCTTCAGTATGTGGTAAATGCAGCCTTCTTGGCTACACTGTATAGCGACTATCTTGATGCTGCCGATACTCCGGGGTGGTATTGTGGGCCCAATTTCTACTCAACCAACGAGCTGCGTAAATTTGCAGAGAGCCAGGTATGACCATACGATAGGTGGAAATTTCGGCCCGTTTACTTTAAACGGGTCTAATTGGTTGGTGTTATGTCTCAAACAGGTCAATAAGAAATTCGATATTGAGGTTGAAAGTCATTCAAAATCTATTTTTACTGCATTTTCTTCAAATATTTAAACTTATGAACTTGTAAAATATTATTAAAAAAAAAAAGTGTTAAAATTTGTTTGTGGGTCAACCCACCCCAGCCCGTTACCTAACCCGCCCTTATTACATGGTTTTAATGTTTGTTTAACATGCAGATGGACTACATTCTTGGCAAGAACCCAAGAAAAATGAGTTACGTCGTGGGTTACGGGAACCACTACCCGAAGCACGTGCACCATAGAGGCGCATCTATCCCCAAAAACAAAGTCAAATACAACTGTAAAGGAGGGTATAAATGGAGAGACTCCAAAAAACCAAACCCACACACCATCATCGGCGCAATGGTTGCAGGGCCAGACAAACACGACGGTTTCCATGACGTGCGTACAAACTACAACTACACCGAGCCAACTCTTGCTGGAAATGCCGGTCTAGTTGCAGCCCTGGTCGCCCTGTCAGGTGACAGAACAACCAAGATTGATAAAAACACTATTTTTTCAGCGGTGCCGCCAATGTTTCCGACTCCGCCACCACCACCAGCACCCTGGAAACCTTGAGATGCTGAATGGGTTTGTTTATTTATTTAAAGGGTAAAAAGGTACAGATAGACAAATATTGACAATGAAGAATCTGGACCACAAAGTTGTAGTAGTGGAGGCAGTTGGAATGGAAGCAGTTGAGTATACATTTTATGAGTGAATTCTTTTGTTTTTTTTGTTAATTTTAATTGGATTATGGATTATTATATCACCTCACAAACCAAACGAGCCAATCCAACTACTACTCAAGGAATCCTCACCACAGTTGGGATTTAGACTATCCGCATGAGTGTAAGGCTATCCTTTCTACAAACAGCCTAATCAGCATGCCACATCAGCTTTTCACTTATTCTTCCCACAAACACTTTTTACCCACAACAATAACATATATATCCTTCCCACAAACAACCTTATTATAATTATTTTATTAAATTTAAACTAAATAAAAAAAAGAAAGAACCCACAATTCCCCCATTCTTCACCATTCCTCCCCAAGAATCCTTAAGAATGAACACCCTCCATGTCATCCTCTACAACACCCACTAATTCATCCCTCTCACAGATGCCCTCCACATAGGCCAAGAATCACCTACAAACATCATCTTGATGTGGATAGTCTTGGTAAAAGTTGAAATTTGAGACCTATGAGTGCATTGGGATTGGGGAAGTCGAAATTTGGAATATATCTCGGAGTCTTTTTGGATTTCTTACATCTATTTTTTGTTAACTAAACATGTGTAAACATTCGCTTTTGTTGTGTTTTTTGTTATCTACACATGTGCATGTCACTCAAAAATGTGTTGCCCAAAAGTGAATATGCGTGGGTTGCAATAAATATGTTCACGTTATTGATAATGCATATATGCAGGGCGCACCCCGCCGATTTATCAGTTAACAGTGTTAATTTTCTGATTTTTCGTTCTAAATTTTATAAGTATAGAGGTCGGCCCCCATCAATTATTTTGCCCAAAAATTCATAGCCTCTACCAATTTCTTTGTCAAAAAATTTTATACTAATTGTTGTATTGAGTTTAAAAAAACATGAAGAACGGGGCTATTAGTAAAACTTTATACTTATTTTTTAAACTTGAAGTGAGTTTTTAATAAAATTTGAAACTATATATTTGAAGTTATTATTGTTTGACCCGACCCAAACATATAACCTAAAACATAGGTACTAAAAAGTAACCTATCTAGGTACATAGCAACTTTTGGTCAAGCTCCGTCACTGCACATATCTAGGTATGTAAAAACTCTAAACTGCACTAATTACTATTAAACAATATGCTCACATATGTATAGGTACCCTAAAACACACTAATATGTGTAGGTTGAAAAAATATTTTGTCATTAATGATGCACAGTAAGTCAGTAACCAACATATGTGCATGAGGCCGGTAAATGTATCGATAAAATCTTATAGAGTAAATTACTTTTTAGTCCTTGTGTTTTAGTGGTTTTGACCACTTGAGTCCAAAATAAAAAAGTTTAATGCTCTAGAGTATTTAACCGCTCATTTTATAACGTTTTGAGCCCCGGTGTTTTACTGGTTTCAACCACTTGAGTCCAAAATCAAAATTACAAGTGTCAAAAATTGGACTCAAAATGTTATAAAATGAGCGGTTAGGAACTCAAGGCGTTAAGCTTTCTGATTTTAGATTCAAGTGGTTAAAACCACTATAACAGTAATTTACTAGAAATGGAAGATGAGGGAGGAAAGAAAACTAATTTATTAATCTACTTAGTTGAAGTATTTATTAATTAATCTACTTAGTTGAAGGTATTTTTAACTTCTAATTTCATACAGATTTCAAGTCAAATATCACATGTTAATCAACTTACAATCAATATATAGCATATAGTTCCATGACAAATTACAAGAAATAGCAATCCACATAATAAGTTATAACTGACTTCAACAGAACATGACCTTATAAATACTGCCAAAATATTTGGAAAACAAGTGATGCTGCTACCTAAAGCTATCTAAAGACCTTACCTTCACTTTCCCTGTCACATCCAACGCGTATGCCAATTGTCATTTCTTTTAAAAAAATACCCAAGTCCAGCACACAGCAGCTGAGGGCTTAAACGGACCTATGAACGTGTGGGCTCTAAACAAGAACGAGGGGCAAACTAGTAATCTTGCTTCTTGGGACATTCCGATGCCCTGTGCCCAGACCGTCCACAGTGGAAGCATGCACCATCAAAGTTCCTATCATTTGACATAATTATTCAATATGTCATATTTAACATATTAATTAGTTATTCAGTAAATTTTAAAAATGGACAAAAAAAAATTAGTACCGGTCCCTTGTCCGAGACGAAGAGCCCGATCCCCTGGTCCCAAAAGATGGAGTGCGTGAAGACCGTCTTTCACCAATTAACCAATCACTTCCACCACCACCACCACCACTTCTAGAGCCGCCTCTGGACCAACTACTGCCGCCACTCCTACCACCTCGCCTGAAACTATCCCCTTCATCATCTGACGAGAACCGACTGCCGCCACCCCAACCACCACGTGCACCACCTCTTCTTGAGCCTGCTCCCCGTGAACTTCTCTCCCTGTTTGAAAACCTACCGTAAAAGTCACTTGCTGGACCATCGTCTTGCAATGCAGGCAACTGCAAATACCATCGAATCATAATCAATAATCCAATAAATTACAACACATGACCATCGTATCTAATGAAAGAACCGAGATTACCTTTGTAATTTTGGTAATAGTATTGCCAGGTGGCAAGTCCTTGTTTAATAGGTTTTTAGCTATCTCTTCTGGAAGATCAAAAACCGCCCCTTGAACCTGATAAAACAGATAAATGTCACAAAATATGGCAACAATAAAGAAGATACGTTAATTAGCTCACATGAATGAATAGTGAATACACACCCTTTCATCTGCAATAATATGTATTTTTCCCAGTTCATCGGCAGCAGTTGCATAAACATCAGCCAAGAATCCCGTAACGGTTCTAGCTGACATGAATCCTCTTGATAAAGTAGGATCTCTAGTCAATTGCAATGTGGTCCATCCCTGCAACGCAATCATAAGGAAATAATTAAAATCTAAATACAGATAAAGATTACAGATAAGGGTGTGAATTTCTGACATCACCCAAAAACACGACACAAACCTAACATGAAATTTGTAGGTTTGGGTTTAGTCTAAATGGATTCAGGTCAATTTCAGGTTGAACCCGCGAACCCGTTTAGCTAAATGGGTCGGATTCGTGTCAACCCGGTCGGGTTGGCGGGTTGACCCGCTTAACCCATTTATATTGTATTTGATTTTTTTACAATATGTAATATGTCATGAATTAAAATAGGTTGGGTATTTTATGCCTTAATTATAACTTAAAAAGAGAAATTGACATAAAATTTTATAATTAAAATGTAATTGTATTATGTACATTTGTGTTATTTTAGTAACATTTTAATTTCAATATATTACTTTGCAAAAAAAAAAAAATTGGGGTGAACAGGTCGTGTTCGGGTCAACCCGTGAGGCCGTGAATATTCGGGTCGTGTTCAGGTTCATATGTATGACATGATTTTCGGGTTCGGGTCGTGTTCAGGTCCGGGTTCGGGTCGTGTTCAGCTCAACCCACGAATATTCGGGTCGTGTTCAGGTTCATATGTATGACACGATTTTCGGATTCGGGTCGTGTTTGGGTTCGTCTAAAATTTTCGGGTTTGGGTTGGGTTAAACCCCAGAACACGACCCATTTAGCACCCCTAATTACATGCATCAAACAAACACGAGCAAAATTATTAAAATAAACCACCTGCTCGTGTGTGATAAGAGAACGCGATGATGGGGGCTTTGAGAAACCGCTCAACTGTGCAAGAGCAGCAGCAAGAGCGCCTGCACCCTGTTCTTCAATTAGTTTTTGTGCGGTTGGAGTGAAGAACTCGATAGATTCCTGATGAACACCGGCAAGTGTAGCGACAACTTGCTGAGCGGAAGATTCCAGTACATCTTCGACAGCTGGAGGACTTATGAAGTCAAATTTGCATCCAACGTCACGCTCAAGTGATCGAATTGTTCTCCTTTGACTATTTGTAAACATCAAAATGGCTGTGCCTTCCTTCCCTGCACGCCCCGTTCTACCCGATCGGTGTACAAACGTTTCTGGATCGTTCGGAAGTTCATAGTGGATAACCTAAAAAAAGAAAGCAATTCAAGTCACAAAACAATCACGTCCCAAAAGTTCACTAAGGGTTGTTAATGATGATGTTTGAATGTGCTTTTGTTGGTCAAACACTACAAGAAACATTGGTCAAACTTACTAAGTCAACATTGGGTATATCAAGGCCACGAGAAGCAACATCAGTAGCAACAAGCACGGTGAACTTTCCTTGTCGAAATCCGTTCAGTGTTCTTTCTCTTTGATGTTGAGATATGTCACCGTGTAATGCTTCCGAGGTAATACTATTAGTCAATGCTATTGACACCTCATCGGCATCCCTTTTTGTCTGAGTAAAAACAATCGTCTTCCCACCCTTTGCATATACCTATACATATATAATCATCACAACAGTATAAGTTTACATCTGTAAGTGCCCCGTTCACTAAATATACAAGATTTAACCTTTATATTATAAAGATCGAATAAATAAGATCCATACCGTGACAAGATCACCAAGTATCGTCCGCTTTGAAGTTGAGGTTGTTGGTATAGCATATAGCTTGATACCCTCTGCTAGCTTTTCATCTTGATCACCAACCTTTTTAGGTTCAACAAAACAATTTTTTTTGTTAGTTTAGAAAAGAAATAATAAAATTCCAATATCATAATAAACTTACCAAATCAATTGTCAACGGATTATTCAAATACTTCCTTGATAATTTCTTGACCCAACCAGGCATAGTTGCAGAGAAAAGCATGCTCTGCCTCTCTGACGGAAGCTGTTCCAAAATATGTTCAACGTCTTCCTCAAACCCGACAGCAAGCATTTGATCAGCTTCATCGAGAACCAAGAACTGAACCTCTCCTAACTTTAAGCTATTACTTCCGATAAGATCAATAAGTCTTCCAGGTGTGCCAACCACTACATCGACCCCACGAGACAAAGCATTTTGTTGTGAAGAGTATGAAACGCCGCCATACACACAAACCGTGCTCAAATACGGGGCGGACTCTTTGATCTCTGTTTCTACTTGCCTTGCTAATTCTCTAGTGGGTGCAAGTACCAAAACTCTCGGAAGTCGTTGACCACGCCTTTATGGTACAAAATATATACAAGAAAGCCATTAGATCCAACATATCATTTGAGTTATCATTATCATGTATCAAATGTTATAAAATAAAGTTGAAAGAAAAAACTTATTTTATGGGTACCTTGGAGAAATTCTTTCTTCATCGTCTTCGGTGAGTCTTTTGATTATAGGAATCCCGAAAGCTAGTGTCTTTCCTGTTCCGGTTTTGGCACGCGCAATAATATCTCTACCTTCTAGTGCAGGGACCAAGACGGCTCTCTACATGGTTAAAAGGAAAGCAAGTCAACACATAATTGACTTGAAAATAATTAAGGTAAAAACTTAATATGCAGTAAACAACTTTTGGTTAAAACGTTTATAATGAGTTAAAAAAGGCGATAAGAATATTATGTCTATGCAGCATTATTCATACTCGATATGCCACCCTGTGACTTCAGATTTTCAATTGTTTATCATTTTGACACTTGTTAAAGTTCATCAAAAAGCTTAAAAACAAACTATAATTCCTACTTTTTTTCCTTTGAACAACAAGAGGAACTAACATTGCCTACCTCCTTCATCAAGATTTCTGACTGAAAATACTTTAAGGATGGTTTAGATTTCAGAACATAAAGCATGCTTACAATTACACATATGATTGCATAAGGAAATTAAACTTGTTTGAAGTTTACTATGTTCACACATACTATATCAAAATTCAAGTTAAAACATTAATATTAGCAATTTAGCATCTCGATTTTAAAAAGGCGCCTGAGTCACCCTCAGGTACAGGGTCTCGAGGCGCACTGTGTACAAAAAGCACACTTGAGGCGCAAAAAGCGCACGCAAAAAAGAGGCACAAAGCGCCATCTTGAGGCTCGGCCCGCCTCTTGTACGGGTAGTTGATGTTGTACATATAGTTTTTCATGTTGTACATATATGTTATTATATATCAAATCATATATAACCTATACAGCTAAGCTGTGTCTAGCGTACGAAAAGTTGTGAGCTTTGACGCCTCACGGCCCTATCGCCTGGGTAAGCCTATCCCCTTTTTAAACCAATTTTAGCATTCACAGATAAGGTTACATATCCAAAGTAACATCCAGTTCAAATTCAAGATAAAAAGCACTAACAACATTCATAATATTCATAACAACAAGTTATAAACACATATACAAACAGAGCAAAATCAAGAAGAAATTACTTGAATTGGGAACAGCCTGGTAATCTCTCTTTTCTCAAGAGACTGAACAAGCCTTTGAGGCAAACCCAATTTACTAATCAACAATTCATCACCATCACCACCACCATCAACTAAAAATTCAATTTCAGACTCATCAGCATCACTACCATCAACCGAAGAATCATCTTCATCAAACACACCCAGCCCCTTGAAAGCCTTCTCACTCAATATAGAATTGGGTGTGGCAGTGGCCGATGTCACAAAGCCGGAACCACCGGCGGCAGTTTGGTTGGGTCTAGACGAAGCTGCTGCTTTTATGGATGTGAAATGGGTTTTATGGTGAAGAGGGGTGGCGGGTGTACCGAGCTTTCTGGAGAGGTGTTCGAGTGATGGGTTTTTGTGGAATATGGAGGAGATGTTGATGATTGTGGAAGAAGAAGATGACGCCATGGTTATGGTTTGGGGAGAAGAAGAAGAAGATTGGGGGATAAGGAGGTGAGAGGTTTATGGAGATGTGTTGTATGGTGCTTGAGAACACCTTGTTGGCTATAACTAAAACCTCAACTATTACATATATTTAGGTCTATTTAGGTATACCTCAAGTTTTTTATTCTTATTATTTTTTGAGAAAATTTTTAGAAGCAAGTAGGATCAAATATAAACCATATTTCGCATACAAGCTATAAGAACCATTTAAAAAGTGTCACGTAACATCTAATCAATTATAGAGAAATGATAAAATAATATCCTAAATAATATCAATTATTTTGAAGGCCCTATAAATATGCTAACAAGCAATTAATTTTTTATTTGGATCTTTCTTTTGTTTTCAATGTGCTGATTAAGAAAAGTGCTGATATCATTCAAATAGGTGCTAAAATCAATTATTTTGATTAATTTTCATGTGCTAATATAATTCAAATGTGCTACTTTTATGTATGTATTGTTTTGGTATGTGCTAATTTAACATTTTTAAGTGCTAGGATCTGTTCTTACGGTTTGTATGATAAATATGGTTTGTACCGAAACCAACCCCTAATAGTATATTGTAATATATATCAAAGGGTATGCATATTTACACACATTGATGTTTATATGCACACGTGGTGTGCTAAAAGTAGTTTAACAATTAATAACTAAAGTGACCCTAAACTAGACACTAAGTTAAACTCTAGACTCTCTAAAACTAAACTACTAACCAGCAAGTGTACCGATTGACTTTAGAATAGCTAAGTAAGTCCGGATATCGAATCCACGAGACTCTATTAATTACATTAACTAGACTCAATTGACTTATCTACACGATTGATTTAATTGTTTTTATGTTTTTTTTTTTGGGGGGGGGGGGGAGTTCCAATAACCTAATTGCAATTAATTAAGATTAATTAAAACTGAACTAAGACGCAAACAAGGATTTTGGATTGATTCATATGATGATAAAGACACTACCTATGTCAGAATCCTACATGTATCCGGTTGGCTTTCTATCGGTGATGAAACTATTGTGGAACCGTGATCTTAAAATACTAAACTTATCGGTTAACCTAAAGGACCCTCGACCCTTCTCGAGAAGAAACCTTTGGAACCCTAATAAGCTGTTAAATTACCGGTTTTAGTGGATCCGCTCACGGGCTTTCCAACTATACTAATGAAGTACCCTTATTGACAATCTACCTCATAACGTGAAAGTCAAGGGTAGCTATGGAAACCTGATTTGACTCGATAAGCAAGTATTGGAAGCGAAACTAAGGCGGTATTCTCACAAAGTTATCTAACCCTAGCAATCTAACAACACAGACAGACTGATAATCTCGCACCTCACGGATATTAAGATTAGTTGAACACCTAGACCTGTTTGATTAACGGTTATAACTTCTATTAATCTTGTTTGAATCTTTATCATATGTTTCGCTTGTGTTCTTGTGGATGTATTCTATGTATGAATGCTAGTTAAGTCGTGGATTGTGTGTTAGCGGCTAGTTTACGATTAATAGTATATGATTTCCCGTAGGAACTGTGATTAGGATTTGACTAGGATTAAGTGTTCTACCAATATTCAATAGCCGTGAGGTGAGAGGTTGTTAGTTAGTCTCGAGTGATTAGGTTTCTAGGTTAGATTCTTTGTGAGAAGATCCCCTAGTTCACGATCTTTGTCTGTTAGCTGAGTTAGATCATAAACCCTAGTTTACCTAGACTTTCACGTTGTGAGGTAGAGTGTCAAAGGGTGCTTTATTAGAACACTGGGATAGCTTGTGAGGGAGTCCTACAAACCGTTAATAGAACAGCTTAATAGGTAACCATATGTGTCTTCTCAAGAAGGGTCGAGGGTCTTGTTCGGTCATCCTTTGAATTTAGCATCTTAAGATCCTGGTTCCACATTAGTTCCAAAACCTTTAGAACGTGTCATGCAAGTGTAGGATTCAAACCTAGGTTGTGTGTTTTTCCCATCATCTGATCACATCTTCAGTTTAGTTTGTGTTTTCGTAGCCTTAGTTTATTTAGTTAATTTAGTAGTTATTTGGAAAACCCACGAAACAACAAAACAAATTAAGTTTTGGCGGTCTAGTAATTAGTAGTCAAGTCTAGTAAACGTAATTAGAGAATCTCATGGGTTCGATATTCAAACTTACTTTAGCTATACTACATTGATCGGTACATTTGCCGGTTGCGTGGTTCAGGTTTAAGAGAGTCTTAGTTTTATAAATTTAAAACATAGCGTGTCTAGTTTAGGTTAAAATTAGTTAGTTTAATTAGAACACTTTGAGCACATCAAAGGTTATCATCAAATTCAGATGGCAGAACAAGATGAGAAGAAAACCACTTTCCATACAGATATATGTGTATTTTGTTACACCAAAAAGCCATTTGGGTTATGAAACGCCGGTGCAACATACCAGCAGTTGATGGACAAAGCCTTTGTAAACCAGATAGGGAATAACTTGGAGGCTTACGTGGATGACTTAGTCATTAAAAGAATGGAGGAGAAAATGCTACAAAATATTGAAGAAACATTCTGCAAGTTAAGAGAATACAACATTAAACTGAACCCCAAGAAGTGTTCTTTCAGGGACGAGGTGTGCAAATTCTTAGGAGTGGTGGTCACTAGAGACGGCTTCAAAGCTAATCCAGAAAAAGTTATGGCGATAACGAAAATGTCATCGCCAGGAACACTTAAAGAAGCCCAGACACTAAACGGCAGGTTAGTCGCCATCAACAGGTTCCTGGCAAAGCATGCAGAAAGGTCACTACCCTTCATAAAAACGCTGATGGATTGTTTGAACAAGAATAATTTTAAATGGATGACCGAGGCAGAAGAGGCTCTCCAAGAAATGAAGTTTTTTTAGCAAACCTACCAACTTTAACCCCCCCCCCCCGCCCTGAAGAAGTGTTAAAAATGTACATATCAGCTGCATACCACGTTGTCAGCGCTGTGTTGATGGTGGAGTGTAGTGGTGTTTAAACACCTATTTATTACATCAACAGGGTGTGCTGTCAGATACTTAAACCAGGTATCCTACTGTTAAGATCTTAGTTTGATACTTGCAAACAAATATTGATAAACACAATATAATTCACAAGTAGAGATATATTATCAGAAACTGTTGTTCAATTGATTCAAATGATTCAAAGTTTTATAGAAATGATTCTACAATCCCCCCCTTAGCCGATAACTCACTAGAACTATTCACACAAAAGAAAAAGTGTGAAATGATGAAATAGATCTTTAATATGTGAGATCTATTTATACTAAGTACTAAAGCTCTGTTCGTGATATGTTGACATCACCCTGATAGTGACATCTAACATTCCTAACAAAAAAGATTCCATAGATGTTGTAAACATCTATGCAAATCCTATCATCTATTCTAATTAGTCTGAACATTGATACTAGATAAATATTGTTACATTGGGAAAACACTGTCTAAGCTATCCTCTGTTGTAGTTATCCAAACATCTGTTTGGCCATACAGATGTTTGGTCTTCTCCATCAGACCATTAACTTCATCAGTGCTTTGGTCTTCAATAGTCTTTAGCTTTCAATAGATGTTGTTTCTTCTTGAACAACGGTTCCAAGTCTTGATCAGATGTTTGCTTTGTTCAATGGGACCCCTACTTGTTTTGTTTTGAGGGGAAACACATGCTACTTGCATCATGAAAGGTTTTTCATACTTGTACATGCATATCTAGTTACATGAGACAGTAATGTCACTATAAGTCATCTACATGAGTCTAACCATCAACTAGTAAGCTATGGATATTGTGAATAGTACTATTTGGGTTGGTAACCCCTTTCTGGTTGGTCCTGCTAACCTGTCTTACAAGTCAAATGAATGCATATTATCCATAACGATCAATGTTTGTGACATGACATTGGTTTGGGGGCAAATAACATCGGGTTTGGTTATACAACTCATGATAACTAGAAACATATATGTATGCAACTCAGACGTGTTTACTTGCATTTATAAACCTGCGAGCTCACCAACCCTTTTGGTTGAAACTTTTAAGCATGTTTTTCATGAAAGAAAACGTACAAGGAAATTGGCATCAAGTAGGATGCACTTTTGGAAAAGTCTATTACATGTCTTTGTTTTGTTAAACTAGATCAGAAACAAATTGGTGTAATAGTAAACTAGACAAGTACTCATTGTGATGACTTAATTTTAATGGTTGATTTTAAGTTTCTCATTAACAATTGCAGTGACACCGTATCCGGTGCACCTCGTACTTCCGCTTTGTGAGTGCATATGTCTATCACTTCCGTCAATCACGTATCGTAGCTGATTAGATGAATCAAGACAAGGTGCTAAAGTGTTAAGCATAATGTTCAAGTGTGAAGAGTTGATCTGCACGGATCAACTAGTTTTGATCCGCACGAACCTACAACATGCATGAGATTAGGGTTTCTATTAAAAGTTGATCTGTGCGCATCTAAGAGGTCCATCCGCAGTTAAATGTAGGTCCGCACCAAATGAGCCCATGCGCAATTACTTGTTTGACAGTTGGCACAAAACCGGTAATTTCCGTACTATTTTAAAAATTATTTATATCCTGCAATTAAGTGTTTAAACGTCAACATTATATGCTTGCTTGCTTTACATATGAATTCATGCATGTTTTATACTTCAATTATCGCATTGTACATTACATTAAGCGTTGCGTCAAAACAACTCGTAAACTCACCGGTAAGACAAGTTGTGACAGCACAGCCTCAACATGCAGTAAACAATAGATTCAGGGCCTAGATGTAGGTCCAGTATCAAAAATACATTAAAACCCAAGTGTAGGAACAAGGGTTAACATAAACACTTTCCGGAAGCTAAAATAAGCACTAAAAACTGCCCGAAATGCACTTTAAATGCAGATTTCTACAGAAAACAGCAAAATTCAGCAATAAAACAGCAAATTAACATGCAGAATTGATGTTTTAGTGTCCAGAATAACTTGTAAAGTGTTAGGAATGAAAACTGTCACAAAAGGTACTTCATACCTTGTAAAACTGCACTATTTAGCACTTTAACGAACCGATAACCGAACGAATAACCGGACACTATCCAAAACATCAAAAATATACTAGAAGCATTGTTTTTATGATATAAAGCTAGTTATGGTGATAAAACACCTTAAAAATCATAAAAATACTTAATATTACATATAACCTTCCAAGTTACATCTTTCACCTTTAACTTCCAAAATTTACAATTTACCCCCCCCCCTAACTCCAACCGGCCCCATAGTGGCTGTGGCACCCGCGGAAAATTCACAGTCATCCTAATCTATCACTTCACTTATCTGAGATTGCTTATCAAATTTCGGGACATAATTTCTTTCAAGTTGGGGATGATGTGACAACCCGAACTTTCAAGGCTAGTATCTTTCAGTCTTGTGATTCCGATTCCTCATTATTTTCTCTGTCACATTCTTTGCTTTGGTGAATCTGTTAAGCGCTAGTGACTTTGATAAACTGGTTAAACGTAAATGTTATTGTGTGCGATTGAATGTGTATTTGGGTTTTATTGTGTCTAGTATTTATTGGGCCGCATTCACCATATAAACCACATTAGGCCGGTCGCCAATGTTATTGGGCCGCCACCATCATTAAGCACACTCGGCCCATCTCCTCTTTCCCTTCATATTACGTAAATACTAGTGTTATAATATACAACTCATTATAAACCCTATACCCCTAAACGAAGGACGGCAGTAAACCTTTCTCCCCCATCGAGACATCATCTCATCCAGTCGAGCCCCTTGGTTAGTAAATTCGTATTTATGTTAATTCGTAATGGTTTGATCTTGTTTATGTGTGGGTGTTAAACTAATGATGTAAACTGAATGTATATGATCGGTCATGTGATGAATTGGTTGGAATATTATGTAACTTGAATGCTTGTTAATTATGATGATAAGGGGGTCTAGATTCACACACAAAAACCCAATTCTTGAACAGTATGCATGATATAATCATAGGACACAAACGGCTAGATGATGATGACGATTAGGGTTGCATGATAATAAGTGAAACCATTATACTGATGACTTGATTAGAATGTTAGGGTTGATGTCTGACTGGATTAATTGTTGTTGATGAATATGTTTGCTTATAACTGTTACCAAAGTGCGGATAGATCTGATAACCATAATCTGTAAATGATAAGGGAGTTTCGTCGGAACTTGTGACAACGAAACATGGGAGTTTCGTCGGAGTTTCGTCGGAGCTTGTGATGATGAAACATGGGAGTTTCGTCGGAGCCGTTAATGACGAAACATGGGAGTTTTGTCGTATATTATCTGAGTTATAGCATACTGTTTGGGCTTCGATGGGTCACACACACACACACCATTGAGGCACTAGGTATAAACAGATTATGTATGATCATACGCTATCAACCTTGGCATGTTGCACTCTTGCATTGGGCCGCACAGATCTTAGATTGGCATGTACTTGGGCTTGGTAGTAGGTTGGATTACACAAGGGGTCCAGTAGCACGAGAGTTCTGATCATATGCGTGGATCAGTCACACACATAACTGGGCCTTACACGTAAACCGGGCTGCTTGATTTAATTAGATGTAGATAATAATCAACTGGGTCGTGCAATGTTTTAAGTGAGTACACATTTTATACTTGGGCCACACACACCTGTATCAAGTTAATTATGTTGGGCCGCACACCCCCACGATGCACACTATAATCTGTTAAGTGTAATTAGAACTTGGGCTTGTGAAGTAAGTTTGTATGTGGTACGAAAATCTATTGCGTGGATAAACGGTGATAACTTGGATAATGTATGACATAGTTAACTGTTATAACACGTATAATAATGTGCTAAATCCATGAATGCAACTTGTGTAATATGTGGCAAAATTACGTAATTCAATGCGAATACGAAACTGATTGTTATTAATAAACCATGTTAGGACGTGCTTGATCAATTGATAACAAAGTAACTAATCTTACCGAGCAAACCAAGGTGAGTTCACCGCTTTTTCTCCAAGCATGCATCCCGGGGAGGGACATCTGGTAATCGTTCCGGGGAGGAACGTCGGGTTATTGGGATGTTGGTTATTACACTCATTTCATTAAGTCCCCTTACATCTACCGATTAGTTGCCGTGGAGGCAACGGGGTTATTAGTTGATAGCGCTATTAGGTTTGGCACCCTCACACCGTACCGGGGAGGACGGTCATGAACTAATTACCTTAACCACTTGACCAATGTGTGATAGAGCATTGGGGTTCGGGCAAATAAATCTAGAGCCATCTGCGGTAATCGAGTTAATAACAACATCGAATCATTGAAACGTTTTAAACTAGAAACTGGTAACTAAACGCGTTAACAAAACTTTGAACTCACCAGCGTCGTCTGACACACTTATCTGCATGCTTGCAGGTCTGTAGGTTTATATCATGGAACTTGTTGTCTGGAAGGCTGGAGTGGTCATGGGTCGAGATACATGGAATCGCAACACAAGTTTAATGGTTTTTGAACACGTGGTTTATGAAACGCTTAACAAGTGATTTATGCTTCCACTGTATACAATGAATTACGTTTAACGTTTTGTAATACTTTATGTTATTGAATGAAAATTTTATTTAAATTGTTGTTATGAGTTCAATGTGATTGGTGGCTAGATCCTGGTACGTCACACGTCCCATGGGGTTTCCGCACGTGGTATTTTGGGGGTGTGACAGTTTGGTTTCAGAGCTACTGGTTATAGTGAACTTGGTTTTAAAAACGTTTTCATAAAACCAGACTATAACCGAACAGTTCTGAAAACGGGAATACGACCATGACACTCAGCTCCAGATTGCAAGGTTCATCTTTTCATCTGTGGTATACATTACATGAGTAGTGTACATTTTTTTATGATGTAGCGTACAAACACACACTCGTCATTATAACATGATTACATGAGTTACTTGCTTACAATATGATGCATTGATAGCATGTCATAGTCCTTAGATTCTTGTGATCTTATCGTTTTGATAACCTCTGTTTAGCAATCGAGTTTGAGGAACCATTTGACATGAGTTAGGAGGAACTGAGATGAGCATGCAAATCGCAATATTATTATGGGTACACACATAATAATAATGTGGGGTGCATGTGAGTCCCAGTGAGGCTTAACAAGTGAAAAAGGGGTTCTGCTCTGTTATTTGATCAATGTGAAACGTAACAAGTCTATAGGAGTCATAGCAGTGATTGTCTCCTACTCGAACGCTATATTTTCACTCCCCCTCTGAACCCTTTCGAATCTCGATGCTATCGAGTATTACCTGAACACCCATCCGAACGCCTAGCGAACTGTGTAGAATGTTAGGTGCTTGTACGAACATCCCTGAGTTGGATGTTGCAATGTCAATGATTGGTCGCTACCTTTCTCACTTCTCTTCGTTTGCTGGAACCCAATATATTGACTTCTTAGATCCCGAAGTGCGATCACTTCTGCAACACTCTCGTAACATACCATGTATTACTCAATTAACTTGCTAGGTCGATGGACAAGAGGATGAACGTAGTACTTTATCGACCTCAGTAATTGGACGACCCTGATTACCGGCAATGAACACCAGCGAATTGGCTTCAATCGAATCATTAACCCTAGCTAGCGACTTATGGGAGTCAACTCTTATGAATTGATCGGGACATAAACGATGACAATTGACCATGGTGCGGAAATGTGTAACGGCCAGCACAATGAGTAGCGCCTTAGGACGTGGCACGGAAATGTGACAAGACGGACTTTGTCGGTGAAAGATCGCAGGACTCCGTTTCAGGCAATGACGCTAGAGGTAACAGTCACGGCAACATCAAGATACTTGTAATTGTAACCAACAATATGGAAATGGAGGTACCAACAACATGGATTGGCCATGGTTAAATCAAGACGACAACAACCAAGGAAACGACGTCAGTACTGGAAATCCTCGTAACGATAACAACAACACTGGAAATGATACTCATGGAAGGGAAATTAGGATTGGCGTGGGCGACGCCAGGATTTTAGCAACATGGTATCTAGCATGAGTAGCTAAACGCTTCGTCCCTGTCCTGCTTAAACCTGATGCTTCTTGAAACCAAATCTGTTGTGGAATTGGCTGATGGCAAGTCAATTGGAACCTCATATGCTTGTTGGACAAGTGTTCGACATCGACCTTCTTTTTGCTACCCTTGATAGTTTTGATACGGTAGTCAGTATGGATTGGTTATCCAGATATCGCGCAGAAATACCCTGTGAGGAGGAAGTTTTCGTCTATCATAAAGTATCTGAGTGGTGCAGAGGTTAGCATCAATTTAGCAATGAAGGACAGAAGTGTCCACGGAAGGATTACCCCACTATGTTAGCACTCGTTACTGATGTTAAGGCTAAGGAAAAGAGGATCGAGGATCCACCCATTGTTCGTGATTTCTCCCTATGTGCTACCAGAAGAATTATCAGGTTTACCTTCACATCGTCAGGTGGAATATCACTTCACTTCTCTGAGATTGCTTATCAAATTTCGGGACGAAATTTCTTTCAAGTTGGGGATGATGTGACAACCCGAACTTTCAAGGCTAGTGTCTTTCAGTCTTGTGATTCCGATTCCTCATTATTTTCTCTGTCACATTCTTTGCTTTGGTGAATCTGTTAAACGTTAGTGACTTTGATAAACTAGTTAAACGTAAATGTTATTGTGTGCTATTGAATGTGTATTTGGGTTTTTATTATGTCTAGTAGTTATTGGGCCGCATTCACCATATAAACCACCTTGGGCCGGTCGCCAATGTTATTGGGCCGCCACCATCATTAAGCACACTCGACCCATCTCCTCTTTCCCTTCATATTATGTAAATACTAGTGTTATAATATACAACTCATTGCAAACCCTATACCCCTAAACGAAGGACGGCAGTAAACCTTTCTCCCCCATCGAGACATCGTCTCATCCAGTCGAGCCCCTTGGTTAGTAAATTCGTATTTATGTTAATTCATAATGGTTTGATCTTGTTTATGTGTGGGTGTTAAACTAATGGTGTGACCTGAATGTATATGATCGGTCATGTGATGAATTGGTTGGAATATTATGTAACTTGAATGCTTGTTAATTATGATGATAAGGGGGTCTAGATTCACACACAAAAACCCAATTCTTGAACAGTATGCATGATATAATCATAGGACACAAAACGGCTAGATGATGATGACGATTAGGGTTGCATGATAATAAGTGAAACCATTATACTAATGACTTGATTAGAATGTTAGGGTTGATGTCTGACTGGATTAATTGTTGTTGATGAATATGTTTGCTTATAACTGTTACCAAAGTGCGGATAGATCTGATAACCATAATCTGTAAATGATAAGGGAGTTTCGTCGGAGTTTCATCGGAGCTTGTGATGACGAAACATGGGAGTTTCGTCGGAGCCGGTAATGACGAAACATGGGAGTTTTGTCGTATATTATCTGAGTTATAGCATACTGTTTGGGCTTCGATGGGTCACACACACACACACACACCATTGACGCACTAGGTATAAACAGATTATGTAGGATCATACGCTATCAACCTTGGCATGTTGCACTCTTGCATTGGGCCGCACAGATCTTAGATTGGCATGTACTTGGGCCGGGTAGTAGGCTGGATTACACAAGGGGTCCAGTAGCACGAGAGTTCTGATCGTATGCGTGGATCAGTCACACACATAACTGGGCCTTACACGTAAACCAGGCTGCATGATTTAATTAGATGTAGATAATAATCAACTGGGCCGTGCAATGTTTTAAGTGATTACACATTTTATACTTGGGCCACACACACCTGTATCAAGTTAATTATGTTGGGCCGCACACCCCCACGATGCACACTATAACCTGTTAAGTGTAATTAGAACTTGGGCTTGTGAAGTAAGTTTGTATGTGGTACGAAAATCTATTGCGTGGATAAACGGTGATAACTTGGATAATGTATGACATAGTTAACTGTTATAACGCGTATAATAATGTGCTAAATCCAAGAGTGCAACTTGTGTAATATGTGGCAAAATTGCGTAATTCAATGCGAATACGAAACTGATTGTTATTGATAAACCATGTTAGGACGTGCTTGATCAATTGATAACAAAGTAACTAATCTTACCGAGCAAACCAAGGTGAGTTCACTGCTTTTTCTCCAAGCATGCATCCCGGGGAGGGACATCTGGTAATCGTTCCGGGGAGGAACGTCAGGTTATTGGGATGTTGGTTATTACACTCATTTCTATCATTAAGCCCCCTTACATCTACCGATTAGTTGTCGGGGAGGCAACGGGGTTATTAGTTAATAGCGCTATTAGGTTTGGCACCCTCACACCGTACCGGGGAGGACGGTCATGAACTAATTACCTTAACCACTTGACCAATGTGTGATAGAGCATTGGGGTTCGGGCAAATAAATCTAGAGCCATCTGCGGTAATCAAGTTAATAACAACATCGAATCATTGAAACGTTTTAAACTGGAAACTGGTAACTAAACGCGTTAACAAAACTTTGAACTCACCAGCGTCGTCTGACACACTTGTCTGCATGCTTGCAGGTCTGTAGGTTTATATCATGGAACTTACTGTCTGGAAGACTGGAGTGGTCATGGGTCGAGATACATGGAATCGCAACACAAGTTTAATGGTTTTTGAACACGTGGTTTATGAAACGCTTAATAAGTGATTTATGCTTCCGCTGTATACAATGAATTACGTTTAACGTTTTGTAATACTTTATGTTATTGAATGAAAGTTTTATTTAAATTGTTGTTATGAATTCAATGTGATTGGTGGCTAGATCCTGGTACGTCACACGTCCCGCGGGGTTTCCGCACGTGGTATTTTGGGGGTGTGACAGTGGCCCCACACCCATTTTCCATTATATTGTTTCATATGTTTTCTAGATATGGAACATTTAGTCTATTGGACAAAGTTGTGTTGGAAGTTTATAATAAGGAACCACAAGACCATATCACTTATCATTTCCATTTCAAAACTTCACCATCTCCTTCCTCCCTCCACTCCTTGCTCTCGGCCATACCTCCACACACACACACCTTCATTTTCACTCATAAACCAAGCAATCTAAGGTGATACAAAGGTGAAGGAAGGTGATCTAAGGAAGCTACAAGTGGTAGAAGTTGAAGGACCTTCTTATGGAGCTTTTAACCTCTCATCTTCATCAATCTTCATCTTCTTCTTGTTTGTGCCACTTCTCTAGCCACTAGAGCTAGTAGTAAGCCTTCTAAACACTATTTTACTTCATGTTATAAGTATGTACAAGTCCCACCATCAAAGAACCTAAACTTTAAAAGATGGTAACATGAAGATCTAACATAAGCTAAGTGAAAACAAGTTGTTTTGAAGTTGTTTGTTGTATGTGATGAAGTTGTGAATGTTGAATCTTGTGTTTTTAGTTAGATCCATCATGTGAAAGCTTGTTAGAAGCTTAGATCTAACAAGTTTAAGCATGGATCTTGAAAGATCCATGGTTAAACTTGAAGATGAACTTGAAAAGTCTTTATGTAAATATGAAAAATGGTTTTTAAAGTATGATTCTTATGATCTTGAAGTAATAAAGTTTATGGATGATCAATTTATGAAGCTAAGTCTCATGAAAGGTTCATAAAAAGTTTATGAAAAAGTCTTCAAGAAGCTTATTTTTAAAAGAACCAAGTATGTTAAGTGTAAAACTCAAAGACTACATGTTTTTACAAATAATCAAGTTCATCTTAGGGTTTTGCGTGATAAAATTAGTGTATGTAACTTGTGATATTGTTGGAAATTGATTTTTGGTGATGAAAAGAAAATAAACACATGTTTTGAAAATATGGAAAACCTCCATTTTTAGGGGAAACTATGTCAAAAATTTTATAAAATTTTGACACTTAGAAAAATATAAGTTTTGGTGAAACTTATTCCCCAAAAATTCACCTAAAAATATTCTCCAAGGTTTCCTAATTTTTGTACAAAATTTCAAGTTAAGAAATAAGGATTTCCTCAAGATTAAAATCAATATTAAGTATGTATATTTTTAGGGAAAATATATATATTTAGTGATCACCAAATTTTGTGCTAAGTGTATATTGTGTGTATTATATGTAGTAGTGTATTAGGAACTTGAAAATACACTAAATACTCCTAAGGAGTATAAACACCAAATTACACACAAAAATATACAAGGAAGTATTTATAAATATATATACAAGAATTACCCATAAAAAGGGGGTATTTGGACAATGAACAAAACATATATATTAACATTAATAAATTCCTCAAAATATATGGACTTGGACATTTTTGGACATAAATATATATTTGGACAAATATATATATAATTACCACCAAGTAATGAGAATTCTACAAAAAATTGGAAAATGACAAAAATGAAATATATATATATATATATATATATATATATATATATTAACAAGCATAACAAAATATATATGTTTCACACAAACCTTAAAAATATATTATTATTTTTAAGAAATATAATTCCGGAAAGTATTAAAAATCAAAGAATTGATTTTTGACAAATAATGTGAAATACATAAGTATTTACATAAAAATACAAGTATGCTTCCCTAAGTATACTTACACAAAAATAATATTGAAAATATTATTGAACAAAATACTTGTATTTATTTTTTTGGGAAAATCAATAAGTATCATATTTTGGATAAGTTAAAAATATAGATTATTTTTAACACATACCGTTTTCCAAATCCTTAATACATAAATATATATTTTTGGTAGTAAAATATATATTGCAAGGGAACAATACAAATTTAAATTTACAATAACGTGACTAACGGGCGATACCCGACAAACAAGGGCACGACCTTCACAAGTGATGAACTTACAAAAAACAAATACTTAACTTAAGATGGTGACTTGTACTTTGTGTGTTACAAGTCTAGTGATTAACGTACATAAAACACATATAGGTTATGACGCCTATAAGACAAGCCCGGTGAAGTTTACGACGCAGGATACGCAAAACCGTGAGTTCATGTCCCCACTTTTAAACTTTTACTTGTTTTCTAAACTTGGGGAAAATACATGTACTATGGTATTTAGAAACAAAAACTAAGGAATAACATATAGATCATCTGACGAATAGGGTGAAACTTAAGCACCATTAATCAACGTATACATTTAGACCGGGGAGCGGAAGGTTAGATCTAATGGGTTACAGGCAACCTCACTATTGGCCTACTTCTACCAAAGAGTACTTTTGTGTCTCAGTCGATCTCAACAAAAATTCCTAGGTTTGGATGCTTCCTATGTCGTGACATATGTTAGTGGCCTTGCAAACCATTAGCGATCTCGTATTCCTTAAAACACAGTAACAAATACATTTTACAAATTACATACCATGTTTTACATACAAGTATATCCAAACATTCTATATAAAAACTGCATGAATTCACACCAAATTTTGTTGACGATTTTCAAAACTTACATGTATTTCAAGAAACTAAGTGGATGTACGCGCGGTCTCTTTGCTCAAGGATGTCGTTTATGTTTCAAGTTTTCATGTGTTCATGCTCCGTTGCCACTTTTGTAGGATTTGTTTGTAACATTTCCAAAAATTTTATTTATAAAATTTAAAATAAAGTATATAAACACTTATGTTATTAAACGGATAGATCATGGGTAAGTTGACAGATAGAAATATGAGGTATTTTGGCAAACGTAGGAACCGTTTAATAATAAAAATACGTTATAATTAACCTTACTCCGTTTTTAATGAAACTTAGGCCAAAATGTAGATAAAAATATTCTCGTTCTAATGATATATTCATCATTTTATAAAACGTCATATTTTAGAAGTTATAAGCGCCAAATGAGTGAAGCAGTTAAATTAATTATAATATAAAATCATAAAATAATATATTAACTAAAAGAATGAAATGAAATGTTAAGGATACGTGTTTAGTGTATGATGAGTTCAAAGAACCTTGGAGTAAACTCCAAGTTTTCATATACTATAAATAGGAAGGCAGAATTCATCAATCTGCTCAAACATCTGTTCTTTCGTCTCCCTCTCTGTCCCTTCAATCTATTATTTTGCTTTAGTAATTCACCCCTAAATACTACGAAGCTCTGCCCCGTTTTAAGTGTTTTAACCCCTGATCACTGAGTCGATACCCTGTCCGATTGATTTAGGACCCACCAACGCATGTCAAGGCTTTGCCCGACTAAGTATGTTGGGGTTCTGTCTCCGATGTATTGATAAAGTTGAATTGGGTTATTATACTTAAAACGAGTGCATTATATATATTATTAAATAGTATAACAACCCTCGAAAACAACCCTAAACGCTCCTAGATACATCCCGTATATGAGAAACGGACCCAAATAACACTTATAATTATGAAAAACAAATAAAAAATAAATACTTGAGCCGCTCGTGGGCCGCGACGGGCGAAGTGGGGCTCCTTCGCGGGGCGGGAGGCCCCATTGTTTGCTGGTCACCTGAGCCGCCACGTGTCAGGACACGCGTCAAGACTACCCGGTGACTCACCAACCCTCAAACCGCCCTACGGTTCCTCGCGGGTCGCGAGGGAATTAAAGATGGCCGTCGCGGGGCGCGACCCACCCACATTTCAGCTATAAAAGGGGCCAAGATCAGCATTTCAACTTGTTCAGAATCCAAATTTCTCTCTCAAACTTCTATAAGCCAAAGATATATCCAAATAACCCCTAAAAACGAAGCTCTGCCTAGTTGTAAGTACTATAACCCCCGGTTACGTATTAGTTACTCTGCCCGATTGATCTAGAGCTCCGTAACGCATGTCAAGGCTCTGGCTGACTCAGTCGTTGGAGTTCCGTCTCGGGGGTATAGCTAATGTAAATTGGGTTATCCTACTAACACATGTTCATTGTTTAAATTTAATAGATTATAATCAGGAAGTCACCAGAAAGCAGTAGTATTATCTAAAATAGCAATGTGAGTAATTCCTCTTTTCACAAAGTGTTTTTACAAAACCTCAATTGTTTTTAATTATAAATTAACAGTGATTGAGTATTTGTGATTCTACAATTATCGTCGGTATGTTGGGGTTTTGTATACATAACTTGTTACTACACTGTGAGTAGTAACATTTCCACAAGTCAGGATTGATAGTACCGTGGGTGGTAATTAAAGTAGATATAAACAAATGTAATTGTTGGATTGCCCTCAATGCTGTAAAATGATAAAACTTGTTTTGATTAAACTGGGATGCACTCACTATTATTTCTTGCTGACAAAACTTTTTAAAACGCGTTTCAGGTAACTTAGTGTGAAGTTAATAGAAGCCAGCTGGAGAGCACCGAAGGCTTAGAAAAGTGGCTATAAAAGTTACCTAAATAAAAAGGAGACTTTGTTTTCAATAATTGAGGTTTATCCCTATAATTTGTATTGTAAATAAAACATGGGTTTTATCCCATTTGTTTATTATAAAAACATGGTGTTTTAAACTCTGATAAATATTTCCTAACTACGGTCCTGATGAAAGTTTTCCGCTGCATATTTAATAAACACCGGTACCACTTGACTGGCTCGCGGCTCCCGCTCTCAGGGTAGGGGTCGAGCGTTGTGACAGAAGGTGGTATCCGAGCCACTGGTTTAAGCCATTTAGGTGTTCTTTTAATGCCTAAAACTTAAACATTGTGTTAGGAAAATAATATAACAATTTATCTGTTATTCTGTGTAGAAAAATCTTAATATTCATATTATGATTTTTATGTTTTGAGTTCACAATATTAGTAACCAATATGATTAAATATACTCATAGGCTACCTAGGCAGATGTATTATATTTCTAATAAAATATAACACGTGTGTTATATTTTAACTAGGCACACACTTCTCTATTTAGAATTACACTTTATGGTCTATAGTTTTATAGCATAGAGATTTATTTTAACGGCTTTTAGTTTTTACGTTAGAGCTTTATTGATATATCTTACAAATAAAAGAAGTGAACCTAAATGGGTTAAGTAGAAGTTTTAAGAAATAAATGGTATGTGGGAGTGAATATAAAATTGTTTATATTACCGCCCTTCTGTTGAACATTTTCTAATAATCCTCTCATTGAAGATAAGATTTAATTTAGTTCATATGTTATTATTTCTGTTATTATACAAACAAATTCAAAAACTTCAATAAAAAGTATGAAAATTAGTTTTAAATCTTTATCAAACTATTTATGGAAGCTGAATAATGTTCTTCAAATAAATAAATAAATGAAAGCAACGGTCAATACATCACGTATTGAATTTAATTTGTTTGTTTTTTTAGAATAACCTCTACTAATTAGTTTTTGTTTAAAGCATAACTATAACATTGTCTTAAAAAAATGTACTTTTAATAGTTTGGTTTGGTTTTCCCATCTTCATTAACACCATAGATATTTCATAGAGATTTCATTAAAATGTGGACATGGACGTGTTGAATTCGGTTTGTTTTGCATCGTGTACACACATGGTATTCCCGCTGTATCGCGCGGGTGGGCAAATGCTAGTTCTTATAACAATATCTTGTGTTACAGGAATATATATATATAGGCTAATTATAATAAGAAAACCCACCCCAGTTCAGAAAACTAAGAAAACTCTTTATATGGACAAGGTTAAGCCACATGTCCATTGTTACATATGCACAGAAGGGTATTATGAGAACAAATTTTTTGTGTACAGAAATGGCTGACACTTTGTTAAATGCCTGACACTTTTTTGTTTGAACATCACTTTTACATTAAATAAGTGAGAACTCATCCACTCCTTTTTTCCATGTGCAAGAGACGTGTTCTCTTTATTCATTTCCCTTTTCTCTCTCTCTCTCTTATTCCTAAACCAAAACTCATGCTTTTTTCACCTCAATTTCTTCTTTAGATCTAATAGCATTTTATCAAATACCAAGATTGTATCAACAAAATCTCAACAAAACGGTATCGAGGTGGTCAGTGGTTTCGGTTCAAATGGCGGAGTTCAAGCCGGTTCGAGTGGTGGAGGTGACGGTGGTTGCGGTTGACACTTGGATCACATGGTGGCTTTGGTTCCATGGCTACATATGAACATCAAAAGATCATCATCCAGATGCTCCGAACCAAAAAGATGCTCCGAATCAAAAGATGATCCAGATCCAAAAGATGATCCTTCAGATGACGGTTGAAGATGCTCCGAAAAGATGCTACCAGATCTAAGTATGTTTGTTTTCAGTTTTTTTTTCAGATTTGCAATTTTTTTGTGTTTTGTAGATCTTAGTTTTTTGTGTTTTGTAGATCTACAAATTTTTTTTTATTTCAAGAAGGTGAATGTTTTTAATTTCTTATTTTCTGGATATGTTGTTTTTTATTACCGATTTTATCAATTTATTGTGTAAAATTTGTTTTCAGATCTGAAAAATGGAAACAATTTGATTTCAAGTTCTTATATATTGGATTAAAATGTAAGTTACCTTTCTTTGTTTGTTGTTATGATGATTGAATCTAAAAAATCTGTTGTTATTGGGTTCTTGTTAATGAAGTTGTATTTTTTATATACATTTTGTAACATTGCTAGTTACATTACCTATGTTGGATTATTGTTAATGAAGTTTATTTTTGATGTAACAATTCTGATAACAATTCTTTTGTGTCTTAGTTACGAAATGTAACAATCAAAGAAAAAATGCATGTTACATTTATTCGTGTTACATAAATTATGCATGTTACTGAAAAATAAAGTGTATTGTTACACTTTTTTAGATTGTTGTAAAAATAAAGCGTGTTGTTACATTTTTTCCAGATTATTGTAAAATAAAGTGACTGTTACAGAAACAAAGTGTGTTGTTACATTTTTTTGTGTTAGAAATGTAACAATCAATCAAAGCAAAATGCCTGTTACATTTTTTTTTGTGTTACAGAAATAATGACCATTATAGAAAATAAAGTGCATTCCAGATTATTGTAAAAATAAAGTGTTAGTTACAGAAACAAAGTGCTACATTTTTTTGTGTTACAAAAAAGTGTTACATGTGACGTAAAATTGATCATGTAAAAATTGTAGTGTACGTACCAACATGTAACATCTTTTAGTAGGAAGACGACTTTTGTAACAATGTGATGTAATATAACACTTTGTGTCAGAGGAGAAAGAAAAGAAAACGCGTTACACTTTTATGTATGTGGATATCCTTTAAATGGTAAAAAAGCAAGCATTTTTCTTGTTTACTGGGTGTTTACATTTTTTGAAATTATACATAAAATGCACGAGAAAGGGAGGATTTGTCATGATGACACATTTGAAATTCATCAAAGGAAGTCAGATGAAGAAGTTGACACTTTTTTCTTTTCTTTTTTTAATATATATTTTGAATTATGTGTTACATCAAAGGAAGTCAGAGATGCAGTTGCATTCTCCCAAGAATATATTGTAACACTCTATCCCCATTTTACCCTTACATGTACTATTTAATGATTAATATAATAAAAAGTAAGAGAGATAATACCCAAACACATCACAACCATCCATCTCTTCTAATCAATGGTAGATGTTGAGTTTCTTGGGTTTTTTCAACTCAAGTGGGTTTTCGATTTATCCTTGCCCTATATATATATATATATATATATATATAGGGTCAGGATTTAGAGAAAATGGTGAAAAGTGTGAGAACGCTTATGGAACGTCCGATCAAAACAATCCATGGACTAGATTGCGCGGTGGCATTTTCGTAAATAACATCAATTTTATTTTGTGGGACGCGCTTCATTAAGGGTAAAAGGGTATTTTACCGCTCATATTCAAAACGCCATCAAATGATAAAACGCCATACAAAAAAATAAAACGCCATTAAAAACAAAACGCCAAAAATTAGTAATAAAACGCGTTGAATATTACAGGAAGATGAAACAACACAAATAACTGAATTTTAGTTATTAACATTTATTTGAAGAAATTCCCTCCTAAATTATGCGCCAAAACATCATTATATAAACAAAAGTAAAACAAAGCTTCCATAATCACTTTAATCTATCCATTTTCTGCAAAAAAAAAATCGTTAACCAAAAACGCCAATTTAATCAAAACGCCAAAAATGGCAACAATCGTTTCGTGGAGATACACTCTGGGAATCAGGCGATACGTCCTCCATTTTGACAACAGAAGGAGGGTGTATGTTAAGACGGTCAGTGTAACACCCCGAAAATATAAATACTGATATCAGGAAATTAAGGATTTCATAAACAAGAATTGACCATCTAGAAATTTTAACCTAGTTAAAATTACAAGGCTAGAAATAATTAACACTAGGTTAAAAACACTAGTAATTAAAGCTAGATGATAAGTGAGGGACTAAACTTGCCTAAGAATGAAAGATAAATGCTGGATTTTAATAAAATTCACCAAACACACCATTTTTGGTGTGTCTGGTCGAACCAGAGAAAGGGGGGGCGACCAGGGTGTTCTCCAAACCCAAATTTCATACTAAAATCTGCAAAATTGAAGCCTCAAATCCGTCCCAAATCAAATTCTAAACACAAATCAGTAATCCCCTCGTTGTAAGGATCAAAAGGTATGTAAAATCTTGGTACTTTGATCCATTATGAATTCTAGGTTAATTTTGAAAAGCTGAAATTGAGCCTAGATATGCCATGCATGATTGAATGTTGAAATAATATGATGTTTAGAATCAAACCCTAGGTGATTCCTTGTGAAAACTTTGCTTCATAGTTGTAAAGTTTGGGGTTTACATGTTAGGAGGCTATGAGCTTGAAGAATACTAGAATTATGATTATTGTTATAGTGAAATCTGAATTTGTTAAAGTAAATTCAGAAATATAGATGTCAAGTTGTATGTAAAATTTATAAATTTGGCAAAAATAGATGTTAATTACAAATCATGAACTTGGTGATAAATATAGAAGAATCTGACCCGTTAGGTGTTTGTTGAAATGCCTAAGAGAGGATTTAAATGATAAAAATATGATGAGAACGCAGATTTGATCATGTTTCACAATGATATGAATATGGTCATGAAAAGAGTTCTAAACAAGTTGTAAAACTAAATTTCTAGGCAAAGAGTCCGGATCATCAAGCGGACAAGCCGGAGGAGATTCACGAGGGAAAGGCGTGCTTTAGAGGTACGGAAATTATCGTTTCGTTACATTATAAATAAATTGTGGTTTTATGTTGTAGTTATGAAAACATGGCAACAAGATAGTTCAATTCGGCATGAAAGTAACTTTTGCATCTTAAGCAAATGAAACAGGTCAAAATTTTGATAGAAATTGGATTTTGTAATAACTTATTGGATGTCCAAGTTTTGGGCATCCAAACGGGTCGAACAAGCAAGTAAGACATAATTAATACTTCAGGATATGATAGATTGTTCTTTGATACTTGTTATTATATAACATGTTAGAAACATGAGATTTTGTTGTAGTGGGTTGATTTAAGGTAATTTACAAGATTTGGTTTGAATGAGGTGAACTAAACAAACAAGACATTGATTCCCAGGACCTACCGTAAATTACGGTAATACCGTAATTTACGGTAAGGGTCAAACATGTTACGGTGAATGTCTCCTGGTTTACGGTGACCAGAAACCTTCAGGGCTCACCGTAAATTACGGTGAAACCGTAATTTACGGTGGAATCAGAATAGTTGTTTTGTCTTTATCATTTCAAATGTGATGTTCAACCTCGGAATTATATTATACAATAACATTAAAACTAATGTTTTTAATGGTTTTAAATCTTAGGTAAATTGGCAAATCTTACGGGTGGCGATCAAGTGATTAATGAAGAACCGAACACTACATATCTAAGCTTCCGCTATGTTTGAATCTTTAAAACGTTTGTGTATGGGATGTAAACATGTTTTGAACATCTATTTAAATGTTTCAACTTAGTTATTAGTTGACTAATTTTGATGTAAGTTATGAACTTTGATAATGAAAGTCAGGTTTTGTAAACAATATTTTACTAGAAATGATACAAACTATTATAAATATCAAGGGTATAATTTAGGGTGTTACAGTCAGGGCAATTCTAAAGATGGAAGAAGAGATACAGAGGCAAATCTTATCCATTGGCATCGCTCTAGACAACGAATGCCATGAAACGCATATGCTTATGAAAGTATTAACCAGCAAATTTGGACCAATCAAAGGAGATGTGAAGCCAGACCCTGTCATGACATCATGGCGTTTTGATGATGAAACAGACATGGTGACGGTTACATACGACAGCGGAGAGCAGGAAGTCTACTGGCTAGAGAACATCATGACAAAGCAGCGACTGGGTTTCATGGAAGAATTGCATAACACCACTTGTACCAACACAGAAATAGACTCAAAATTGGAGTTAATGCAAGACATGTTCAGGTGGAGGCTTCAGAATCTTCAGGAACAAGAAGCTGATGAAGGTGAATGTGATGACATGGATGAAGATCCAGATGAAGACTCCGAGGAGGAAGAAGATGACACAAGTGATGGATACTATTCGG
This sequence comes from Helianthus tuberosus, assembly GCA_030545235.1. Classification (NCBI taxonomy): domain Eukaryota; kingdom Viridiplantae; phylum Streptophyta; class Magnoliopsida; order Asterales; family Asteraceae; genus Helianthus; species Helianthus tuberosus. Next base: position 89,043,401 of record CM060405.1, read on the forward strand.
ATAAAGTACCTTCTGACGAAGGATTTTAATTTTTTTTTCCTCTTTTTTTTTCTTCCATGTAATCTTTTTTTTTAAAGATAATTAAATGATATATTTCTATCTTTATTAGCAAAACGCCAAAAAAATACTAAAAATTGTTAACCCTAACAAAACGCCAAAAATAACAAAAAATATTTTTTCTGCTTAATATTTTATTTACTCCGTTATTGTATTTTGTCATGTTGGTCTGCATAACGCCATTTAAAAAAACACCAAAATTAGAATATGGGACGTCTATAACCTATAAAACTGACAAAAGCTGATCAACACAATTAATACAAAAACAATAACTGAAAAGACAGTTACTTTATTACTATCATTTATTATAATAAAAAGTCTCGCCCAAACTACGCGCTAAAAAACTCCTATAAGAGAGGGGTCTATACACAATGAAATTAATCACACCCAGAAAACGCAAAAATGTCATATCCTCTAGAAAACACTCGCTTTAAAACGCCACAAATGGCAAAGCTTTCACTGAAATAGATCCTTTTTTCTGAGGGGGTTAACTCAATAATATTTTGCTGAATGAGATGGACAAATATTCAAGAAAAAGAGACTGATGACAGTGATATGCCATCATGTGAGCTTTGTTCTTGATGATTATATGGATGGAATAAAGGGTTCAACACAAGTGTAAAATGCTATTTTGGACTCCATTATTACAAATAGCATCAAGCAAGAGTTGATCTTTAATGACATGCCACCAAACAAGAATATCACACCAAAAAACATGATGCCACTAAGCAACTTCTTCTGAAAAAGCCGGGGTTTATGAAGGAAAGTTGGCTTCTAGCTAAATTATTCAAAAAAGGTTCAAAACGCCAAAAACAAATTCAAGAAGGAAGAGGCTGATGACATTGAAAGATTGGAAAGAAAAATTAGATTACCATTTTTAATTATTTTTGTTTTCATTTTATATTGTATTGATATCAAGTTATATGTTATTTTGTTATCTAATTCTCTATAAATAAAATACATTATTATATAAAACGCCAAAAACTACAAACACCAAAACACTAGTGGAATTGAAAACTGGGAGAACAGCTGCTGGCAAAGCACCTTGTAAAAGGTATTAAAACGCCAAAAAATTCACTTAACGCCAAAAGAAAAATTGGTCTTATTTTAATCTTATGCAAATATTAATTACTCGTAGTGAATTATTATACAAAACGCCACAAACGCCAAAAAAATTAACCAGAAAACGATATAACGCCAAAAAATTATATATGTGACACAAAACAATTAATTCAACGCCAAAAAGTTTAATAAATACAATTAACGCCAAAAAAAACTTAGACGCCAGAAAATATTATACTGCGTTGTGAAAATAAAAGAAGAATGAAAAGACAAAAAAGCCCCATCCGCCCTTCTCTATACCGCTGGACACGTGTTGGGCCAGGATGCGTTCTCACCGTTCTCACACTTTTGAGCGTTTTCTCCTGAACCCGTTTCTATATATATAATAATTTTGAATTAATATATTAGCAATATAATGTTCAAATATACTATTAATTATATCGATCAAAAACTATATAAACGAATATAGTTAATGTTATAACATTTTGTATAAAAAGGACCAATTAAAAAGGTTTTTAATATATCTTAGTGGAACCAAGTTGCAACTTTCCTATATTCCTTCAAGTTGTTAACTTAACATTTAATAATGTTATATTTCGTAAAAAAAAAATTTTAACTCTTATATCAAATTTAAAATATACGTAGTACAGTTTAAAATATAATATCACCTTATATAAATATTTACTATATATGCTTTAATATAAGGATTGTAGTAAAATTTGAAATTTATTTTACAATAGAGTAAGGTATATTTAAATATGTAATTATTTAATATTTAATATATTATATTAGATGTGAGTATTTATCTGTAATACTTAATAACGTATTTAATTATTTATATTCTATCAGCTCCTTTTCACCTACCATTATATATACAATGATGCTTATATTAACAATTAAATATTTATAAAATAGTTTAAATATATTTTATAAACTATTTAAAGTATATATAAGGATGAAACTGCGTAAATATTTAATTATATTACAATTCAATTTATATTTTAAATTTATATAATTTACTTAAGTTTTTAATTATATATAATTCAAATCACATGTCTAATTTATTTACATTTTGTTATAGCCAAAACTGACTAAATTTTCCCTATAGAAATAAAACACCTTATAATTTATAACCAATTTGTTCCATAAGTACCAACTTTAATATAAATAAATGAAAAGGAAAATATAGTTATAATAATCATAATAAAACAGTCATTATTATTATAATATTAAAACCATAAAAGTATTAGGAGAGCTATATACTATTATAATATTATAATTACTATTCATTGGCTTTCATTATTAATATAGGATAATATATATATATATATATATATATTACAATTTTATTTCATTTGAAGTATATATATACATTATAATATATTTTAATAATGTTTATATATTTTATATGTGTATATAATGTAAACAAAAATATATTTTACGTAGGATACATGTAAAAGTTTATTCATTTAAAACTATAACATAATTCAAAAAAAGTGTATGTTCAAAAGATTTTTATATATTATAATAATCATATATATAAATAATCATGTTTTTATTCTCTATCATTTAGAATATTATATTTAATAAAAAGTAATAAACTTTCAATTTTTAAAAGAAGAGAAGAGATGTGTCTGATGGTTTATACAATCGGTACATATAAGGGAGATTAGATAATTAAATTTTAGAAGTAAAGATATTACAAAATGAAAACATCTTTTCTTACCCGACTTAAATCAATAATTTAGTATTTATTTAATTATTTATCTTTACCTGGCACGTTAAATTTTCCTAAACATTATAGTTATTGTTTCATTTTCAAGCTAGAATTAGGCCCTGTTTGTTTACATCTTATTAGCCTCTTAATACCCCATGTCTGACTGAGTCAGATTTCAGATCGTTTGTTTCATCCCTCTTAAAGCTTACCCAACCTCTTATTTATCTCAGACCGAGTCATACATTGTGTGAAGTCTGACTAAAAACTTTCCAAAAAAATACCCTAAAAACTCCACGCCACTTTTTTCCCTAAAAAAGAAACCTGTGTTCAAATTCTTCACACATCGACGCCTCCATCTCCATCTCTACCTCCTTCCTCCACCGGCCTCCTCCACCACGTCGCACCTGCTCCGCCTCGAAGTCGCCTTGTCGCACCTGCTCCGGCTCTCCTTCGCAGCCATCTGGGTTTCATAAAAATGGGTTCTTTTTTGTTTTTGTTGATCTTTAAGTTGTGGGTTTAATTTCTTGATTTGATTTTGGTCCCTTTTTTGCTGAAAAATTGATGTGTTATAAGGGATTGGGTGTTGATAAAATTTTGATCTTTTGTGTTCTTTGTTTGTGTTGTGGTGGTTGAAGATAAGAACCCTTTTTCGAGATTTTGCATTGCTCATCTGTGGGGTCTATATGTGAATTTTAGAAACGGTTTATACAGTTTATACATAGTTTGTTATGTGATTTTAGAAACAGTTTATACACAGTTTATACATAGTAGTTTAGAGGGGTAAAAATGTCATTTTACACTGTCATTCAGAGGTGCAACCAAACAGTACTTTACTGGTTCAGCACTTACTAGTTTAGAGCCTCTTACCCATTCAGACCTCTTATTCATTCAGCACTTATTGGTTCAGATGTTGCCAAACAGCCCCTTAAAATGGATACCCCACATAAAAATAATTGACTCAAATGTGTATTTAATACTTTTGTCCTTTATATAGCTTTCTTTCAAGATCGAATTACAATCTTTATATTATAATATCTTTACACAAATTATTATTATTATTATTATTATTATTATTATTATTATTTGAGTTATATATATATATATATTCTAATACATGTATATTACTTCATTATCTAATATATTTAAAATCAATTTTAGAAATATCAAACTTTGTATTACTTACTATAATACTTCTTTGAATAGATAATATAATATACAATAAATTAAGAATTAAGTTTTAATATTTTAAACCAATATGGTTTGCCCCACTAGTTAAAAATGAAATTGTTCCCATAAGTCAAGAAAGTTCATATTTTGATTAATTTATTTTTTAAAATTTTATTTATCCATCCAAAATATTATATTCAATAAATTTAACAGAAATTTATTTCAATATACTATTACCATTTTTATTATTATAAAAAGGATAAATAAAGTTATGGGAATAAGCTTGATAATTGGCACTATCGGATATATATAGTTGTATTTTTATAAATTACAAAATAATTTAGTGTTATATATATATGTGTGTGTGTATACAAATATACTACGTAAGTTTTAATATTAACTAGAGATTTGAAATTTTATGTTTCTAAAATGTACAGATATATGCATAGAATTTCTTGATGGTATATATAATATAATAATCAAATATCTTCTATAGATAAACATAAGAGAAAATATCACTGGTGATTCATATGAAAACATGAATTCAGTCATTATAAGAATAAATCCTGAAACGTATTAAGTTTTAAAATGCCACCTGTCTCAATAAAATATTCATTGCGATGGAATCTAATAATATATAAACTTGAATAGAGTTAGTTGTAAGCATACTCATCACAATGAACCTAGCCATGGTGTCAATGGAAACAATAATATTTTTATCAGAACTCCATTTTCCAAACAAAAGAAAGTCACAACTATGCTTAAACAAAAGAGTTATGATATAAATATTTACTGGTAATACCCAGGATAGTATTTAGACTTGAACCTAAGAAAAATGCCTTAGTATAAAGCTTTGAGATAAGTTAATTACTTGCGTAGATAAAGTGTGATGGGTGTTGGTATGCCGTGTCACACCCCCAAAATCCACACGCGGAGTATCACCGCTTGGAGGCGTGACATGACCAGGATCGAGCCACCAATCATATTGAACAACGTAATTAAGTAAATAAAACCAACCACAATACAATTGGTGACCAAAAGCTAGTGAACCAAGTTCAAATTAAACAGCGGAAGCATAAGACGTGAAACCAAAACATAAGTAATAAGTTCATAAGTTTAAATGTTTAACATAGGACTCGACAGTCCATGTCCCACAACGACCACGCCTCCCTGTGCAAGCTCCATAGATACCTAACGACCTGCAAGGCATGTAACAAGGAGTCAACAACAAAGTTGAGTGAGTTCACCGTTGGGTGTTCGTTTTAGGTCGTTTCAAAAACATGGTTTTCATTTAGTTGGCTTACTTGCCGTGGGAGTTACCCCGTAGTTGAAAACATGATTAACCAATTCCTTCTTTCCCGAACCATGACCCATGGGGGTTTCCCCATGTTAACCACTAGACCGTTACCATATCGACAACTGACGAACAATAGTTGTACCCGACGTCAATGTTCTATCATCATTAACAGTTTGCCCAGATCCATTAGTACACGCCCGTCCGAACGGCACGGTGTGAGGCTTGTCAACCCTAATAGCGCTATTAACTAATGACCTGCTCGCCATTGGCCCGGCGATTAAGTCGATATAAAAATGAGGGACTTCATGATAGAGTTTTGTCTAGTAAGTTTTGAGGTTGTTGTCCTACCCAAGGAGGACGAACGTACATATTCTACCCAAGGAGAATACGCAGGATTTATATTGGCATCCTACCTATGGAGGATGGCGGTACATATCCTACCCAAGGAGGATATGTAGGTTCGGTTTTAATTCATTAACCCATTCCCAACCACCGGGAATCCCATGCCTTAGAAAGTGTGTGAACTCACCTTTGGTTGCTCGGTTAGACCCTCAAAAATAGCTAACAGTCAAGGTCGGTCAATCACGTCCTAGTATGATTACCACTTAGTTTATTAGTGACTTCAAATAAGCACGAAGTTCCTACACGCATCTATCACATAACATGCATCACTTTAACGGTTCATGCCCATATAAACTTCCCATCTATTCCCGTTCATAAACAAACATACGACATTGCACATAACACTTTCATTGACATATAACATGTTAAATCATTCTTAGATAATCTACCCGACATTTAAGCACGCAAATTACTACTTATGTCGTTTCAGCTTTTACATTCAAAACTGGGCTGTTTTCGGGGATTTTAATAAAATAGTTAACCTGTTCCAAAAATTCCCAACTTTTTACAGAAGGTCTTAAACGATCCAAATATTATTGTGTAAAAATCTAGGGATCCAATTCATCACCAATATTTTATAAAAAATCATTTTCCGGACTGCAATCAGATTCATCACTTTCTGACTGCAGTCCACGGAATAATTCATTTAAAATTCATCGTAAGTCCGATTGATGAAATTCCAGTGGGAGAATTACAATGACATCAGTGGTCATCTAAAGTACAAATTTCATGAGCTAGTTCTACTCAGGTTTCAAGTTATGACAAAAAATACAACACACATTTTCTGCAGTAAAAACGCAGCTTGAGCTGCTGTCCAAAAACAGTCCTTTAAAAATAGTAAACAACCTCGAAAAATTACGATTCCAGTGCCATTGGATCCGTTTTTTGAAAATACATAATTTAGGCTTCAGAAAATCAGTTTTTCGATTTATTATGATCTGTTTACAGCCAGTTGAAGTTGGCTGAAAATGCCAATCAGCATGCTTTTTAGAGTTTAAATGTCACTAAAACGCATCAACAAATGTCCTAACAACGGGTTTATCAAGAAATCAACGATCAAACATCATGCATGCTTTAACCAACCCTAATCCAACAAGTCTTCATCTTTATGTAAACTTATGTTCATGTTCCTTGTTCATTTTCTTTTTATGTTTAAATCTTTTAGTTCATGTTCTTGGTGTTCTTGATATTCATCATACTTCAACTTTTAAATACTCAAAATGGAAGTAAACTAAGGTAGATCAAAGACTTACAACTAGCACAAGGCTAGGGAAGATCTCTAGTGAAAATGGTGGAGAAAATGATGGTGAAAAGCAAGAAACAAAGCTTCTTTGAAGTTCCACAAGTTTCAAGCTCCCTTGAATCACCTTCAAGTCTTGAATGGAGCTCAAAATGGAAGAAGATGATGGTGCTAAGGTGGTGATGGTGGTGGCGGTTATGTGAGCCGAGAGGGAGGGGGTGAGGTGAGGGAGTGATGGTGTGAATCTTGTGAAATGATGTAGGATCTAGTGCCATGCTTTATAAAGATGTTTCCAATATTTTGTTTACACTAGCAAGCAATCAATCCAATATAAAATTAAAAGAAAATCTAGGACAAGATTGTGAAGTATGGTGGGGTGGTCCTTGTGACCGAATTCGGTTAGGGGGGGGGGTTGGATGTAACTTTTGATGTTAGTTGGTAAGTATTAGTTAGTTTCCAAGTATATGTTTACATATGATTTTTACTAGAGAAATAAATGGGTGTTATGGTGAACGGGGATCATAACTAGCTAAGAAATAAATAAACAATGTGTTTGGCAAAATTTGGTGTCCCGGGTAATGTCCGGTTGTTCGGTTGGATACCGTTCCGTTGAAGTGTTTAATTATTCCGTAAAGTGTCTATTATATATATTTTTGTAACACTTTTAATTCCCGGCACTCAGGAAAGCATACAGGACTATTTAGTATATTTTCTGCACAAGACTAGTACTTTAACAAGCACATGTAAGTATGACACAGTAATCAGAAAGCAGTTAAGTAATTCAGCACAGTCATCAAGCACTTTAATTAACATTAATTAATCGTACGGATACATGTAATTATGAGGGTTGTCACATGCCGTGAGGATGATGACTAGAAAAGTGCAAGTATGATAAATAAGCAATAACACCTGGCCACTGTTATTTCTTGTTTATTAGTACTACTCGGTTCTAGAATATGATCCATCATGAGAATACCAATTTCCTTGTTTCTTGATATAAGCCATAATAAATGATGCACTTTTAAAATTATGATTTGAGAGAAATTCTATTTAAGGGAAATACAATGATAATTACCTCCCCGGCAAGACTGGGTATGGTGTAGTAGACTCTCCAGCTTGTCCGGGTAAGATGGGGGTACCTCTCCGGCGAGACCGGGTAAGATGGGTTATATGTTATGTTAATGGAATTCCCTAAATAGTAGCCTGACCTGATGTCTGACCTGTTTCTGGAAATATGAATCTGTTAAATACATTGACATTATGAATGGTGTGTATGTGAAATATATGATTATATAGATATGTATATCTATAAGGAAATCCAAAGACCATAATGATTGACAATTAGGGATAAATCACGAACAGGTGTGTCAATGATAATTTTAGATTTATTTATCAGGAATCTCTCGTATACGTCTATAATTCCGATATCAAACACTATTTCGTTTGATCATCCGTCTCGTGACTCGTGCGACAAGATGAACGAAGGGAACTCTTTAAGTTGGGATGCTATCGAAAGTATATGAATTCCCTTGCGTTATCCTAGATTATTGACGCATTAGAAAACCTGAAACTAAAAGTTGTGCGAAAGCTTACGCTAACAGTAATTTTACCTTCATTAAGAACTCTTGAGAAGATAAGAGTCTCAAAACATAGAGAATAGTTCTGGTCAAAGTAAAGTGGAATTCAAGGCTAGGACCAGAATATACTTAAGAACTAGGATCAGTGACAAACTAAAAGTATTCATCCATATTTCAGCTAATCTCGAGGACGAGATTTAAAACAAGGTGGGGAGGATGTAACATTTCCAAAATTTTTATTTATAAAATTTAAAATAAAGTATATAAAAACTTATGTTATTAAACGGATAGATCATGGGTAAGTTGACCGATAGAAATATGAGGTATTTTGGCGAACGTAGGAACCGTTTACTAATAAAAATACGTTATAATTAACCTTACTCCGTTTTAATGAAACCTAGGCCAAAATGTAGATAAAAATATTCTCATTCTAATGACATATTCATCATTTTATAAAACGTCATATTTTAGAAGTTATAAGCGCCAAATGAGTGAAGCAGTTAAATTAATTATAATATAAAATCATAAAATAATATATTAGCTAAGAGTATGAAATGAAATGTTAAGGATACGTGTTCAGTGTATGACGAGTTCAAAGAACCTTGGAGTAAACTCCAAGTTTTCATATACTATAAATAGGAAGGCAGAATTCATCAATCTGCTCAAACGCCTGTTCTTTCGTCTCCCTTTCTATCCCTTCAATCTATTATTTTCCTTTAGTAATTCACCCCTAAATACTACAAAGCTCTGCCCCGTTTAATTGTTTTAACCCCTGATCACTGAGTCGATACCCTGTCCGATTGATTTAGAACCCACCAACGCATGTCAAGGCTCTGCCCGACTAAGTACGTTGGGGTTCTGTCTCGGATGTATTGATAAAGTTGAATTGGGTTATTATACTTAAAACGAGTGCATTATATATATTATTAAATAGTATAACAACCCTCGAAAACAACCCTAAACGCTCCTAGATACATACCGTATATGAGAAACGGACCCGAATAACACTTATAATTATGAAAAACAAATAAAAAATAAATACTTGAGCCGCTCACGGGCTGCGACGAGCAAAGGGGGGCTCCTTCGCGGGGCGCGAGGCCCCATTGTTTGCTGGTCACCTGAGCCGCCACGTGTTAGGACACGCGTCAAGACTACCCGGTGACTCACCAACCCTCAAACCGCCCTATGGTTCCTCGCGGGCCGTGAGGGAATTAAAGATGGCCGTCGCGGGGCGCGACCCGCCCATGTTTCAGCTATAAAAGGGGCCAAGATCAGCATTTCAACTTGTTCAGAATCCAAATTTCTCTCTCAAACTTCTATAAGCCAAAGATATATCCAAATAACCCCTAATAAACGAAGCTATGTCTAGTTGTAAGTACTATAACCCATGGTTACGTATTAGTTACTCTGCCCGATTGATCTAGAGCTCCGTAACGCATGTCAAGGCTCTGCCTGACTCATTCGTTGGAGTTCCGTCTCGGGGGTATAGCTAATGTAAATTGGGTTATCCTACTAACACATGTTCATTGTTTAAATTTAATAGATTATAATCAGGAAGTCACTAGAAAGCAGTAGTATTATCTAAAATAACAATGTGAGTATTTCCTCTTTTCACAAAGTGTTTTTACAAAACCTCAATTGTTTTTAATTATAAATTAACAGTGATTGAGTATTTGTGATTCTACAATTATCGTCGGTATGTTGGGGTTTTGTATACATAACTTGTTACTACACTGTGAGTAGTAACATTTCCACAAGTCAGGATTGATAGTACCGTGGGTGGTAATTAAAGTAGATATAAACAAATGTAATTGCTAGATTGCCCTCAATGCTGTAAAATGATAAAACTTGTTTTGATTAAACTGGGATGCACTCACTAGTATTTTTTGCTGACAAAACTTTTTAAAACGCGTTTCAGGTAACTTAGTGTGAAGTTAATAGAAGCCAGCTGGAGGCACCGAAGGCTTAGAAAAGTGGCTATAAAAGTTACTTAAATAAAAAGGAGACTTTGTTTTCAATATTGGGGTTTATCCCTATAATTTGTATTGTAAATAAAACATGGGTTTTATCCCATTTGTTTATTATAAAAATATGGTGTTTTAAACTCTGATAAATATTTCCTAACAACGGTCCTGATGAAAGTTTTCCGCTACATATTTAATAAACACCGATACCACTTGACTGGCTCGCGGCTCCCGCTCCTAGGGTAGGGGTCGGGGGTTGTGACATTGTTTGTTATATTCTGCCTCCTAGCTGGGATATAGCGAACAAAACCTTGATATTTGTTTTTGAAATGAAGTTGTAAACTGTTCAAACAATTATCTTATGTTGTGATGTGAACTTTAAACTTAACTTTTGTATGAATGGTTAAACTATGAATAGCTAATCGGAGTTGTTTAATATTCATGTAGTATGTTTACATATCATATGCAATGAGAACCTTTCCGTTTACACCTCGTGCTTCCGCTTTTGAAAGGGGTGTGACAACTTGTTCATCCGCAGATATTTCTGGTCCATGCAAAGCTTCATGCGGATCTACTAGTAGTATAAATAGGGTGCTTGTTGACTTGTTTCATTTAGACCTTTTGTTGACAAAAGTGGGGAAACTCTGTCAGTTTGTTTTCGTGTTTTTGTATTACAAATAAATCAATAGAAAACAACTTATAATTAGCTTGTTCTTGTCTGATCCACTATCGTACTTGGATTCCGCATAAGATACGAGATCTACGCAGTCAACAGTGTATCGGAATCGATCCTACAACGCACGTTCAAGTGGTATCAGAGCGGGAGATTGATTGCAAGGACTGAAGATACAAGATTCGAGCTGATTTCATCACATTCTAATCATTGCTCTACTACTCATTCTTTTTCAAGTTTAAAACTCAGATTCACGTCGATTTCACGGTTAAAAACGGTTGATTTTGCAACATATTGTGCGAAATCAAGTTTTAAACAATCCTTGAAAGTTTCAAATCAAAATTCGAACTAAAACTTAGATAAATCAGTGAAAAACCATGAAAAACTTGACAAGAACACTTGCTGAAAAGCTCGCACGGATCAGAATTTGATATTATGGGTTCTCACGGTTACATATACGCACGAATCAACTTAAAACAAGTTCCTGAAATTTTGATCTTAGTTCGCATGGATCAACCTTAGTCCATTCGCATGAACCAATATATCACATCCGCACGACTTAGGTTCTTTGTATTTGTTTGATTTTCAAGTTTGTTTGATTTGTTGTTGATTGTTTGCAGGTTATTTTCAAGTATTTCAAATCATGGAAGATGAATTTTATAACAAATTCTACAACACTTCACATCTGAAACGACACTCACATAGATAAGCATATCGAATGCTATTTCGGAAAGTTTGAATTATGATAACGTGAACGGAAATCATCAGAAACCACCTAGATTAATGAATATAAAAGATTATAACTGGTGGAAGGACATATTTAAGTGTTGGGTGAAAGCGTATGCTTATGATAGTTGGGTTTTATTAAAATTGGGATATGTAAAACCAAAAAATGAAAATGGAGAATTAATACCAATCAAAGAATATGTGGAAAGGGATAGAAAGGAAGCCTCTAATGAACAGAAAATGATTGCACTGTTACAACAATCTGTTCGAGATGATATTCTGTTTTTGCTACAACATGACAAAACTTCAAAGTCTATGTGGGAAGCACTAGAAGTTAAAGCTACATGTGGGAAGGAAATTAAGAAGAACAAAATATCGTTGCTTAAGAAAGAGTTTGATCTGTTTAGTTGTCTAAAGGGAGAAAATGTCCGACAAATGATCAAAAGATTCTGTCATTTGAAAATTGAACTAGAGAGATTTGGAATAAAAAAGGACAGAGAAGAGTTGATTGACAAACTGATTGAGGCATTACCACATGTAGATGGTTGGCAAATGTTTGTCATGATAATGAAAAATGATGCAAAGTTTGACGAGATAACTTTAGATACACTGATTGAAAATCTTGAAGGCCATGAGCTGGAATTGCAAAAGTACAACAAAATGGCCAGTATACTATCGTGGAAGCATGCTGATGAACAATCAAGCACCGAAGATTGGTACTGCAAAAGTACAACAAAATGGCCAGTTCAAATATCAGCAAAATGTAAATCTATACTATCGTGGAAGCATGCTGATGAACAATCAAGCACCGAAGATTGGTACTGCTTTTAGTGCTGAAAGTTCAAATGATTCACAACAAAGCAGTTCGTCAAAGTATGGTTTTGGTGGTTCGAGTTCAAATATCAAGAATCAATCATCTTCAATTTCAAACCAGTCTAATCCAAACATTGTTCAATGTAATATTGCCATAGATCTGAAAAAAACTCTCAAAGCTTAAATGCGGATGATGCCAAGCAATAGATGATCTTCCTAGCATCTATTCTGGAATCATATGAAATTCTGGTAGCGAGTAAAATTGGAAACCCAAATATGACAAAGGAAGATCGCAACCAGATCAATCCAGAAGAGATGGAGCTTATTGATATAAGATGGTGCATGGCAAGCGTTATCAGGAGAGCTCAAAGGTTTATGGAGATAACCGGTATATCATGTCTTGAATGTCCAAACACAAAACTAGGATTTGACAAATCAAAGGTTACTTGCTTCAAATGCAAGCAGAAAGGACACTTCAAGAGAGAATGTTCAAACCGGGAAGTGAATGAAAACGTCAATCCGTTTCATGACGATTACTATCAGAAAGCAATCTACCATCGCAACAATGAACAACTACCAAAGATGAAGCAGATTAGTGAAGGTTCATTGAAAGAAAGAAAACAAGCTTTGGTGGTAACCCGAGAAGATGAAGGCTTCAATTGGAATAAATATATTCCAAAGGAGAAAAGTGTAATTCAGTAGCACAGCGGAAGGCTTGGTAATTAAATACTATTATAAACCATAGTGTCCGAGTGTCCAAATAAAAGAATATACAGACTGGTTGTAATAGGGATCCACAGGCGGATCATAAAAACAAAATACAAGAAACTGAAATAACAGACTCCAGGCATCTAAGGATTTGCAAGATCCTCTTATTTAACACCTAGTAGCTCCAGCCTAATTCCGAGAGGTACCTGTCACTCAGTCTTTGGAAAATACGTCAGTTTTCACTGGTAAATACAATTAACTGACTCGTTCGAAAACATTTATGAAAATTAATTTAAGTGCACATAGCACAAACCGTTTATAACCTGGGACAATCTTTAATAAAATCTTGTATACAGTTTTATATGTTTGTCATACATATGGGGCCGGTTTGGAAGCCGGTCATGATTAACCGACTCACCACTTATAAAACTATAACAATCCTCCTAAATATTTTTTCGACATCCCAATATATATTAAAATATCCCAATATGTCCTAAAATACACCCTGTATGCTAAAACGGCCCCGAATATCTTTAATATTATTAAAATTAAATAAAAACAAGAAACTTGGGGCTGTCGCGGGGCGGGAAGCCTTTGGCTACCTCCTATGCGGGCCGCGAGCGATCATCAACGAGGCATCACCCCGGGCTGCTACGTGGCAGCCACACGTCAAAGCTAGAACGGTGATCCGGCAAGCCTAGGCCCTACTACCCCTATGTCGCGGGCCGCGTAAACCCCAGCTTAATCCTTCGCTGGTCGCGAGGGAAAGCGAAGGGTCGCCTATAAATGGAGGCTTCTAGCCTCAGTTCCAATTCGCTAAATCTCTCGATCTCTCTCTCTCTTTTCTGAATAGCAATTATAATTCTCGGGCAAAATACCCCCTAAATAACGAAGTTCTGCTCTGTTGTAAGTATCATAACCCCGGTTACGTATTAGATACGCTGCCCGATTGATCCAGGGTTCCGTAACGGCTATCGTGGTTCTGCCCGACATAGTCGTTGGAATGCCGTCTCGGGGAGGGTATCGTTAATATAAATATTGGGTTATTATACATAATCACCTGGAAACCCTTAAAGAAAACCTAAGACAGCAAAGTGAGTAATCTCCTTTTTGTTAACTGTTTTTACAAAACCTCACCTAAATTAAATTATATTAAAAAGTTATTGAGTATTTGTATTCTACAATTATCGTCGGTATGTTGGGGTTTTGTATACAAAAATTGTTACTGCCTTGCGAGGAGTAACATGACCACAAGTCGAGTTGACAGTACCGTGAGTGGTAATTGAATAGATGGAAACAAATGTAATTGCGCGACCACCCTCAATACTGTACAATGGTCTTTATTAAACTTGATTAAACTGGGATTCACTCACCAGTATTTCCCACTGACAAAATATTTTTAAACGCGTTTCAGGTAACAAAATGTGAAAGCCAAATAGAAGCCAGATGGACAGCACTGAAGGCTTGGAAAAGTGGCGATAAAGTTACCTAAAAATAAAGAGATGTTTTTACTAAATAAAATAGGGTTTATCCCTATGAAAATGTGTGTACTTGAAACTTGGGTTTTCCCCATGTGTTTAATATATTAAAAGCGTGGTATTTTACTCTGATAAATTATTTCCTAACTACGGTCCTGATGTAATTTCCGCTGCCAAATGGATAAAATACAGATACCACCCAAACTGGCCGCGGCGGCCCGTTCCCGGATTATTAGGGAACGAGGGTTGCGACAGAAGGTGGTATCAGAGCTAAGCCACTGATTCAGCCACAGAAGTGTTCTGCTGCCACCAAGATATTATTCAAAGTGTTAGGAAATAAATTACGGAACTACGTACATATTTGTATTTTATTGTTGTGTGTTATTTAACTATTTGTTAGTTTACAGTATGAGCGACCAAGGACCTTCCGACGCGTATCGTCAGTTGTCCAGCTCGCCTAGAAGCGAAGGCACCTCTTCACAGCCTGCCCTCTCAGGGTATTCTGCTGATAATGAAGACGGGATATTCGTGTTTAAGGCTCAGTCTGAAGAGCCATTCCCTCCTAAAAAGAGAAGATGGTTCAGTAGGGGAGCGCATGAACGTAGGAAACGAATGAAAAAGTTGCAACAACAGCGAGCCCTAGCAGGCGCTAAAAGGGAAACAGATGCCCACGCCCAGGATATGCTTAATAGGGGTTTAGCAAACTTTCATATTCTAGCAACCGTAGCCACCGAACCTAACCTGGAGCAACTGATAGCACCCCAACCAGTACCATTATTCCCTGCTCAGCCAATGGAAATAGAAAATAACCTAGAAAATCAAGTTGAAATGCATGATTTTAACCCAGAGGAGATACCTAGGGTACCAGCACCCAATCCCTTAGACCCAGATTATGACCCCTGGTGGGATGGCAATAGGGATTATGTGCAACGATACCCAATAGAAGAAGACGAACCCATGCCGAATTTAGCAGCCTACCCAGGTTTGGACCCTCTAGATCCCTACTATGATAATGATGAATACATTAGGGAAATTTTAGAGAATCCTTACCCGTACCAGGAACCCGCACCCCAGTTCCCAAACCCAATCCCAGCACCTGCACCCCCAATGAGTGCAGAAAATGTGCAAGAGCTCCGAACTTTCGGAGAAGAGATTTTAGAAAGTAGCGAGAGAATGTGACAGGTAGGAGAGCGACTCGTCTGGAAGTACGACGAGCGCAATATGGATTTCTGGATGAATCCGTATCAGTGAACGTGATGGTGGAGATGGTAATAATAATAATAATATAATAGTATAATAATAAGTGTGCATGTTTGAAAAAAAAATCTAAAACATAGCTATGGATGCCTACTAGTAGTATAATTTTTATTTCAGTTGTATTGTAATTTTAATTTCCAGTATCGGTTTGTATTAGATGCATATTATATATAAGAAAGAGTAAGTCGAAATGTTCGACGTTTTTTATCAATATGCGTGTTGTGTGAATGGTCGTATCAACTATTATTTTGTGATATTAATACGTGGTAAATGGGTAAATGTTTAAAATTCAGATGGACAACGAAGTGAACCAAGAAAATCAGAATGATAACAACCAGAATGACAATAACCCGAATAATGAGAATCCGAACAACAATAACAATGGAAATCAAGTGGATAATAGTGACATCCAACACATAGTGGCACAGGGAATCATAGATGCAATGCCATTTATTATTCAAACTGTTAGGGAAGCAGATTGTAACACCCCAGGAAAACCAGTAAACCACGCAACTTAACTAGCTTCCTCAGTAACCACGTGCTAAATTTCGGGACGAAATTTTCTTAACAGGGGGAGAATGTGACAACCCTCATAATTTCATGTATCCGTACGATTTATTAATGATAATTAAAGTGCTTGATGACTGTGTTGAATTACTTAACTGCTTTCTGATTACTACGTTATACTTACATGTGCATGTTAACATACTAGTATTGTGCAGAAAATTGACTAAATGGTCCTGAATGTTTTCCTAAGTGTTAGGAATTAAATGTGTTATAAAAAGTTATATAAAAGACACTTTATGGAATGATTAAACACTTTAACGGAACGGGATCCAATTGAATAACCGGACATTACCCGGAACACTAAATTTTTGCCAAACACATTGTTTAATTATTTCTTGGCTAGTCATGATTCCCGTACACCATAACACCCCCTAAATATCAACTAACTAAAATATGAGATCATGCTACTTGAGATCTAACTAACCCTTACCATTTAGTTGCAAATTTTTACCTTTAACCCCCCCAACCGAATTCGGTCCCAAGAGGACCCACAAGATCACCAACAAATATACACACCATACCTCTAGATTATATCCCATTATTTTAGTGGATTGTTGCTTGTTGAGATGACCAAAATATTGAAGAATATCTATATAAGCATGGCACCAAGATCATCACCATCCTTCTGATCATCACACTCTCACTTTCACTCTCTCCCTCCTCCTCTCGGCTCACTTGTGCCGCCCCCATCACCACCACAAGTCCACCATCTTCATCCATTTTTGAGTTCCATTCAGGCTTAAAGGTTGATACAAAGAAGCTTGCAACTTGTGGAGCTTCAAAGGACTTTGCTTCTTGCTTTTTCATCATCATTTTTCATCATCTTCTTCACTAGAATCATCCCTAGCCTTTGTGCTAGTAGTAAGTCCTTGTTACACCCTTGTTCATCTTGTCTTTGTAGTTAAAAGTTGTAGTATGATGGTTATGTTCAAAACACTAAAGAACAAGAACACTAAAAAAAGGGGTTAGACAAGAAACTTGAACATAAAAGTTTACTTGAAGGTGAAATGTTGTTAGTAGGATGTTGTAGTGAATATGTGCTGATTAGGGTTACATGATATGAATGACTTATAACCTGCTGTAAGTGTGTATGAGAGTCGTTGTTGTTCGCTAAACATGTCAACGGAATCAATCGAGCACGCGTTAGAAAGTTAAGAACTGAAAACAGAAAGCTGGTTGGTGTTTACAGCCAACTTCAGTTGGCTGTAACCAGATCATAACTTAACGAAAACTTGTTTTTCTTGATTCTATAACGTGTTATTTCGAAATACGGTTCTAATGGCACTGGAATCATAATTTTTGGACTTCGTTTGCTATTTTTAAAGGGTCGTTTTGTAACAGCAGCTAAAGCTGCGTTTTTACTGCAGAAAATATGTGTTATGATCTTCGTCATAATTTGAGGTCTGTGTAGAATTAGCTCATGAAATTTGTACTGTAGATGACCACTGATGTCCTAGTAATTCTCCCACTGAAATTTCATCAATCGGACTTACGACGAATTTTAAATGAATTATTCCGTGGACTGCAGTCAGAAAGTGATGAATCTGATTGCAGTCCGGAAAATGATTTTTTATAAAATATTGGTGATGATTTGGATCCCTAGATTTTCACACAATAATATTTTGATCGTTTAAAACATTCTATAAAAATTTGGGAATTTTTGGAGTAAGTTAACTATTTTATTAAAATGCCCGAAAACAGCCCAGTTTTGAATGTTAAAGCTGAAATGACATAAGTAGTAATTTGCGTGTCTAAATGTCGGGTATGTTATCTGAGAACGATCTAACATGTTATATGTCAATGAAAGTGTTATGTGCAATATCGTATGCTTGCTCTTGAGTAGCTATAAGTGGAATGTTTATATGGGCGTGAATTATTAAAGTGAGTACATGCTATGTGGTAGATGTGTGTAGGAACTTCGTGCTTATTTGAAGTCACTAATAAACTAAGTGGTAATCATACTAGGACGTGATTGACCGACCTTGACTGTTATCTATTTTTGAGAGTCTAACCGAGCAACCAAAGGTGAGTTCACACACTTTCTAAGGCATGGGATTCCCGGTGGTTGGGAATGGGTTAATGAATTAAAACGGAACCTACATATCCTCCTTGGGTAGGATATGTACCGCCATCCTCCATAGGTAGGGTGCCAATATAAATCCTGCGTATTCTCCTTGGGTAGAATAGGTACGTTCGTCCTCCTTGGGTAGGACAACAACCTCAAAACTTACTAGACAAAACTCTATCATGAAGTCCCTCATTTTTATATCGACTTAATCGCCGGGCCAATGGCGAGCGGGTCATTAGTTAATAGCGCTATTAGGGTTGACAAGCCTCACACCGTGCCGTTCGGACAGGCGTGTACTAATGGATCTGGGCAAACTGTCAATGATGATAGAACATTGACGTAGGGCACAACTATTGTTCGTCAGTTGTCGATATGGTAACGGTCTAGTGGTTCACATGGGGAAACCCCCACGGGTATGGTTTGGGAAAGAAGGAATTGGTTAATCATGTTTTCAACTACGGGGTAACCCCCACGGCAAGTAAGCCAACTAAACGAAAACCATGTTTTTGAAACGACCTAAAACGAACACCCAACGGTGAACTCACTCAACTTTGTTGTTGACTCCTTGTTACATGCCTTGCAGGTCGTTAGGTATTTATGGAGCTTGCACAGGGAGGCGTGGTCGTTGTGGGACATGGACTGTCGAGTCCTATGTTAAACATTTAAACTTATGAACTTATTACTTATGTTTTGGTTTCACGTCTTATGCTTCCGCTGTTTAATTTGAACTTGGTTCACTAGCTTTTGGTCACCAATTGTATTGTGGTTGGTTTTATTTACTTAATTACGTTGTTCAATATGATTGGTGGCTCGATCCTGGTCATGTCACGCCTCCAAGCGATGATACTCCGCGTGTGGATTTTGGGGGTGCGACACAGATATTAAAAGTAAACATAGCAGTAAGCGACCAACTGAATCGGAACACAGCGTAAACAATGGACCCTTACTTCAAGCGCCCATTCCCAAAAGAAGAAGAACCATGCCTTATGGTTGTTCTTATAAGGAATTTTGGTCTTGTAAACCAATTGAATTCTCGGGCAATGAAGGGGCCATTGCAACTCTACGCGACTACGCTGGATAGAAAAGACTGAGGCTGTCTTAAAAATAAGCAAATGTGCGGAAGAGGATAAGATAATGTTTCTTCCAATCTGTTTAAAAACTCAGCCTTAGAATGGTGGAACACAATCCTCCAGTCTAGGGGAAGTGATAGGGTTTACAATATGGAATGGGAGGAATTTAAGAATATGGTAGAAAGGAAATTTTGCCATCCCAATGAAAAAGAACAAATAGCAAATAAGTTCTTAAACCTTAGGATGACTGGAGTGGATAATAAGGGATACACTACGTTATTCTTCGAATATGCTAGAATAGTTCCAACCCTTGCATCACCGGAACCAGTATTAATCTCCCGTTACATCTGGGGATTAATCAGGGAGATTAGGAATGTAGTCAAGGCAGCTAGACCTCAAACCATAGAAGAAGCTGTAGAACTAGCAAATACCTTGACAGATGAATTAGTGCGTACACGAGAAGAAGACCAGAGAAGGAACCTTGCTCAGAGGCTTACCCAAGAATTTCGTTATGGAAATTCCAACCGTAGGAATATAGGTTCTACCTCTGCACCTTACTGCAAGGCTTGCAAGAAAAAGCATTCGGGAAAATGCTCTACTTACTGCAATTTCTGCAAGATATCAGGGCACAAGGAAGAAGATTGCAGGAGGAAACCTAATAATGGAATGTGCTTCAACTGTGGAGAAAAAGGTCACATCAAGCCAAACTGTCCGAAACTAGTTCCAGCCATGGGAAACAAGAATACTAAAAATGCTAGAGCATTTGTTCTGACAGCAGATGAAGCCAACATGATTCCGGACGTGATAGCCGGTACGTTTTTAGTTAATGATGTTTTTGCTAAAGTATTATTTGACTCTGGTGCGAACCAAAGTTTTATTAATACTTCATTTTGCAAAATTCTTAATCAACCATTAACTAAACTCTCACAAGAATGTCTAGTAGAGACAGCAAATGGGGAAACCATTAAGATTTCTGAAATCTTGCAGGTAGCAAGAATAGAATTTTTAAATCAAAAATTTAGTACAAACCTTTATCCAATGAATCTGGCAGGATTTGATGTTGTATTAGGAATGGATTGGTTAATAGCCAACAAAGCCAGTATTTTATATGATCAAAAGTGAATTCAAGTAAGTTCACCAAAAGGTGAAAAGATCACAATTAAAGGAGATAAACCATCTAGATCCACAAAATTCATCTCTGTGATGAAAACAACAATTTATATAAGAAAATGATCTATAGTGTATTTGATTTCTATAATCACTAACACTAAAGGAAAAGAACTGAAAGATATCCCAGTAGTGTCTCAGTTTTCAGATGTATTTCCAGAAGAATTACCCGGATTACCGCCAGACAGGGAAGTTGAATTCAGAATCCATCTGCTACCAGGGACAGCACCAATTGCCAAAGTGCCTTACCGTTTGGCACCCGTAGTAATGAAGGAACTGAAGAAACAGTTAGACGAATTGTTGGAAAAAGGATTCATACAACCGAGTTCATCGCCGTGGGGAGCACCAATTTTATTCGTTAAGAAGAAAGACAGATCTATGCATATGTGCATTGATTACCGTGAATTGAACAAGGTCACGATTAAGAATCGGTATCCATTACCAAGAATCGATGATCTGTTCGATCAATTGCAAGGAGCTCGATTTTTCTCTAAAATCGATTTACGGTCAGGATATCATCAATTAAAGGTACAGGAAGAAGACATCCCTAAAACCGCATTTAGGACAAGGTATGGCCATTATGAATTTACTGTCATGCCATTTGGTTTAACCAATGCCCCAGCTGCATTTATGGACATGATGAACCGAATATGTAAGCCATATTTGGATAAATTCATAATTGTCTTTATAGATGATATTCTCATTTACTCTAAGAGTAAAGAGGAACATGCAAAGCATTTGCACGCACTTCTAAGTTTATTGAGAAAAGAAAAGCTTTATGCTAAGTTTTCAAAGTGTGAGTTTTGGTTAGAACAGGTACAGTTTCTTGGACATTTAGTCAATCATGAAGGAATTCATGTGGATCCCACCAAGATCGAGGCGATTACTAAATGGAAAACCCCTGAGTCACCAACCGAGGTTAGAAGTTTCTTAGGACTGGCTGGTTATTATAGAAGGTTTATTCGAGATTTTTCTAGAATAACCATTCCCTTAACTAAGCTAACCTGCAAATCTGTTAAGTTTGAATGGGGACCAAAACAGGAAGAAACCTTTAGGATTCTTAAGCAAAGATTAACCAATGCATCCATACTAACGTTACCAGAAGGAACTGAAGACTTTGTAGTCTATTGTGACGCTTCTAAGTTAGGTTATAGATGTGTGTTGATGCAACGTCAAAAGGTTATAGCATATGCATCTAGACAACTTAAGAATCATGAAGAGAATTATTCAACCCATGATCTAGAATTAGGAGCCATAATTTTTGCCTTGAAAATTTGGAGACATTACCTTTACGGTAGTAAGTTTACCATTTTCACTGACCATAAAAGTTTAAGATATGTTTTCGGACAAAAGGAATTGAATATGAGACAAAGACGCTGGATGGAGATTCTTAGTGATTATGATTGTAATATTCAGTATCATGCAGGAAAAGCAAATGTAGTCGCTGATGCTTTAAGTCGAAAGTATCATGAAAAACCAAAAAGGGTACGTTCTCTTAAATTAAATCTACAATGTAACACCTCGTAAAAATCACGTCCAATTCAATGATGACACGTGTCATAAACCCTTACTGCAATTAAAGATATCTTGAGGGACTAAAACTGTCAAACAATGCAAAGATATTAATAGAAGGACCAAAAGCATCAACATGCCAAACTTGTGCCTCTGAATGACTCTGTATGATGTCCGTATTCATTACTGAATAAATTGTCAGACACTAAAAGCCGTTTGCGCTTAAATATCAAAAGTTACAAAACAGAGGGGTTAAAAGTGTCAACATGTTAATTTTACCTCTGAGAGGCCTTTTTACGTTCCCAAAAGTTTTGTAATGCATTATTACACCCACAAGAATATCTGATAAAGGTTTCATAAAATTCCGATTCAAAACCTTAACGTAAATTGCAGTTTTCAAGGATAGGGGTTAAAGTGTAAATATCACTATTCTTGTATCGGGTGACTTTTTCTATAAATCCAAGACTTGTAAATGCATGGCCACACTCCCTAGGATACCCCTGACCTGTTTACACTGACCATGCATGCTGAAAATGTCAGATTATCGAGTAATTAAAGTGCAGGGACTGAACATGCAACAAAACAAAACAACTTTATAAGTTGTTGCCTCGCGTGGCGCGATGGAGGCAGTTTTTTAGCAGAACTGGCAGGTGCCTGTGCAGCCTATTCCACCGCCTTAGAAGCCTTGTTTCTCGATTCCAGGGGTTGCTCCAATGGTATTTCATGCATAGGGACACCTGGGATCATCAGGGAACACTTGTAGACTAAGGTGGAATGATCTTGGAAGATTAAAAATCCTATATAAAGAGCTTCATGTTGCAACATTTCACTTGCTCACTTCAACTCACTTCAAGGACTTCTCTAGAGCTTTCTGATCTTCACACAAGTTCCCTTAAGTTCTCAATTCGTGCTTAGGACCATTGTAAGTGTCCTTAACCTCCTAATTTCAGTTTTAATTAGTTTAATGACCAAAAGTCAAACTTATCGTAATTAAGGTTTGACTTAGTGATTAATCACAAATGGTCTAGTCATTTTTCAAATTGAAAGTGTCTATGAGTTGGTAATTATGTGGGTAATAAACCCTTAAAAGGGCACCCTCTGATTTTCACTCTAACTAGGTCAATTGTAGGGTCAAACTTAATTATAAAAAGTCAACAGAAAGCTAATTTTCGAATAAACACAAAATTAACAATGTAGAAGCCATGAAACCTGTTTTAACACTCATATAACTTGGTAATTAATGTAAGAACATGTCTAAGCATGTTCAACCCGACAATTTTGAGTTTAGGCTCGGTTCGGAATCGAAAGTCGCAAAAGTAGACTTTTGCTTTGACTTTCAGTTCTGGCCCGATTTAGCTTAGTTTAGACATGCCTTAAAGTTCCATTAGAACCAGGTTATAGATTAGTATAACCCTCTGTGATTATACAACTTGGTTCCTAATTTATCCTATTCATTTGCATGTTTCCGTTATATGCCTAAATGTTGACCATTATGCCCTTTTGACCTTAAAATGATATTTTTGAAAATGTGAGAGGAAAAAAACCTTTGTTACTGATTTATAAACTTGTCCGAAAAATTTGACATAAGTTTGAGGTCTAGATTAAGAGTTATGCTCAATATCATAATTAGAAAACTTTTTATTAATTAAACGGCATTATTAGCATAAAGTCTATCTAAACCCAAATTTTGACACCAAACTTTTTACCCACTGATGTAATATAATATTTTGGGATTTTTGAAGATTTTTATTTATTTTTAAACTGAGCATAACATAGGGTTCTTGCTTTAATTCGGTAATTGTCGGTTATACCCTTTTCTTGAATAAAATGAGTTTTACATAACATATTGATACCAAACCTTTTGCTACAGATTTTATATAATAAATAAAATACTTTGAACTTTATAAACAGATCAAAAACTCAGATTTCCTATTATAATGTAGGATCGTTGAATCGATCAAATGAGTCGATCAGAAGAGTTCTAGACCAAATCAGAGGCGGAATTCATTGATTTGATCTTCATTGCAGCTTGATATACACTTAGAAGTAGATTAAATTTCGTTTATATTGATTTCACAATGTTACAAGAGCTGGCGACACTTCGGCAGAGCTTCGCTACCGGAATCAGAAGTTACAAATGAAGACCCAAGACCCACTATATATAGGAGAAGCCAGGTCACATGAACATGTCCACACGATCTGGTCCATGTCGCACGACCTGGCCCAGTCTGCATGAACTGGTCACCTCGTGCGAGGTGGCTGGTTCAGCCCTGTTTCCCGTTTTTCTCGTACAACGAGTCATGGTCTATCTATCTAGTTACATGACTCGATACAAGACGAAGTCAACAGACAAATGCACTAACAAACTCCCCCTTGGATGTTGACGAGCCTTCAGTGTGTCGAGTCTTCAGTCTTGATCAGTCTTCACACTCTTTCCAAAGTATATTTCTCTGTAAGTATCCTCATCAATCTCTATCTTCTTCTGTCTTCAGACTCCCCCTTTCGATAAGCTGGGATCGCAGTATGGAATTCACTATCTACAAGCTTTGAATCGGAAACCTGGCTCTAATCTGCATACACTTATGCGGAAAATCCTCAGGAGTCGAAACCTAGCTCTTTCAAAGCTTTCACAGGTTCAGGAACCTCTCCTGGCTCTCCGTAGCAACAGAATCAGGAACCTGATAACCTGCACAAACTCTACCCATAACATAAGATTTTTTATTTATAACAATTTTAATCTCTGCTTAACCACTTGTATTTGTAACACTCAAATTTGGTTTCAAATTAATGAACCATTTAATCATTTCTCATTTCAAACAAACTCTCCCAACCCACTGTCGTTCATCATGTTTAGCACTCGGAATTTTGAAAATAAGTTTTTCAACATCAGTTGTCGAAAATAAGATGAAATAAAATCTTTTTGATTTTTCAAAATTTTATGCTAAAACACATTCTTTTTGGTTTTTTTTAAGATTTTCAGTGTGTTAAAATGCAATAAAGAAATATTTACAGACAATATTTTTGTGAGTTTGTGTAAGAGGATCATATCAGTTTATGACAAATCACTAGCACCGTTGACCTTTTTAGACTTTAAGTTCTAAACGATTCACTTAGATTGTCAGTATACTGATCCACTTAAATTTTTACACAAAGTTCAATTGTTTGGAGATACGAGATTAATGTTTTAATGGACTTAACTTATTCGCGTGTCCCACCTCAGAATATACTCCCGTATCCAGACTCCTATATTCAGTCTTACAGGTGAATGTACACTAATGATATCCGTAAATGGGTAATGCGAGACCATGAGAGCTCAGGCTAGAACTTCCATTCAATTAGAGAGATGATGGCTCGACTTTAGGTGTGTTCCCTTTAGAGAATCTTTTCTTCAACAGCACATGATTAGCATTTTTTCAATGTTTCATCATTTTTTATGCTGAGGGTGGGCTTTATGATTAAAGCAGTGCAAAGTATTATACGAGGACTAGGCTATTGCTCCCGCAAAATCAGAAGTCCTGGTATAATACCCCAGATATCATCACGCACAAAGACCTAGTATGTCAGAAATAGATAGCCCTTCAAACAAGATTTCAGGGGTTACCTATATATCCGAGAGATGTTCCCCACGAGATAAGTAAGTATTTGATATTTAGGTTTATATCTCGAAAACAATCTACTAAGCGTGTAAAAACCTACTGGCATATCATCAGTGAGACCGTTTATCACATTATAACTTTCCAATTCTTTAGCGTACTGTGATTGTCTACTGATGTACTATCATTTCCTCTTTTTCACAACAAAACTCATTTTGATTTTTTAGATTTTATCATGTTTTTGGATTTTTCAAATTTTCAAAATTTCTAAATTTTTTACTCCCCCTAAAATCAAAAATAAGTTTCAATTTTTGATTTTCCGGGAAAATTTGAAAGCAAAAGCAATAAACTGTACAAATAAAATGACAAACTGATGTGAATTGCTTCAATTCTCCATCCACTTGGCTTAAACAATCAGAACTCCCCCTGACAACAAACTATTTTCCTATTATGATTTCAAAACACTTAATATTGTTTTAATCAAAATGGTTTTTCCGGAAAATTAGTTTCGTTAATTTCACACATCATGGGGTTTAATTCATCATTTTGTTCTTTCAACCATTTGTAAAAACTATCACTTATAGATTTTTCAAAACATTTTTCAAGAATGATGCCGATTCATGCTCCACGATTACCAACTTGGGAGCTTCGGCAAGTCAGGATTTTCAATTAAAGAGATTCACCCAAGCCTGACGGTCCTTGGGTGATTCCGAGTCATCATCACTCGGTTTCTTTTCTTTCTTATTCTTTACATAGAATTCCTTTACCCCTTTGACCTTCCCGTCAACCATTTTTCCAAAAATATTTAGAACTTTAGGGTTAAAGGCTTTTTCAACATCAAAATCTTTCTTTTCAGAAAAGAATTGATTTGAAATCTCAACTTTGCCAATTTTTTGCTTTAAGTTTCCATTTGACAATGGTGGAAAATTTGCATCATCCATTGTCGGAACGGAATTATCACTTTTTAGTTCAACTGGTGGCTCCTCTGACTTTGACGAATCAGATTCATCGCCAGAAAGTGGCTCCTTTGCTTCCGAAGAAACAAACTCATCGCCAGATTTAACATCTGATTTCTTAACAACCCACTTTTGATTGTTAAGATTCACATTTCTTTTGTAAAACCTTTTAGAACACTCACCAACTTCATATGTTGAATTTTTAAACATTTTAAATTTTTCAGTTTGTGGTTCAGTTTTATCAACAATTTTTTCTTTGAGTTTAGAAGAAACTTCCTGCTTTGTGTTGGTTGCCTTTGGACAGTTCCAGGTGATGTGACCAACTTTTTTACATTGATAATAGGTTCTCATTTCCTTCTTCTGAGTGACATCATTCTTCATTCTCTCTTGCTTCTTAGCAAGGAATTCTTTGTTCGTCTGCTTTCTGAACAAATTCTCTTTTTCTTCTTCAGAAGATGTTCCTGATACAAAAACAATTTTCGATTTAAAATCTTTAACATATTTTTCATTTTCTTTTGGAATAAAACCTAATCCTTTCTTTTTGAAATTACTGTTATGGTTTGGTTTCTTTCAATAACCAGAACCAGAACTGTAACCTTTTTTCTTGTTTAACCTTTGTTGAACTCTTGAAGTGTATTGTTTAGGTTTTTTAGAAAGATTTTTATCTTTTATTTCAGAAATATTAATTTTTGTTAATTTGAAAACCTTGTTAATCATTTCAGTTTTAACACCTCTTATTGGAAATTCTTCATCAGAATATAATTTGTCGGAGTCATTCAAAGTATATGCTACTTTGAATGTTTCGTCATTCAAATTATTTTTTTATATCAGAAAATCATTATTGTAAACCCTTTTGACTGATGTACTCGAGCTTTTGTCTGATGAACTCGAATTTTCAGATTTAGACTCTGACTTTGACTCTTCATCTTTATCCAACACCTGATCGACCACTTTCTTAATTAACTCGGACTTATGATCTGTGTCAGACGCTATGAAGGTAGAGGTGTACAAACCGTTTTTTTTAGTAACCGAAACCGGTTATTAACCGGACCGGTTTTTTTTGCCCAAAAAAAAAACTGGTTTTTCAATAACCGGTTACGGTTTTTAACCGGTTTTAAGGGTGAAAATGTGTAACCGGTTGAAAAAAAAAAACGGTTTTTTATGTTCAAATTAACCGGTTTATAGAAACCGAAAAAAAAACCGGTAAAAAAACCGGTCCTACAGAATTGTTCACAGAATGTTTGTTTTGCTGTTTTTTGCTGTTTTGCTGTTTCTACCAGTTTTTTTTTTAAATTCAATTTCTTACATAAAAACTTAACAATGAAAGTATAAAAAGTTAAAACATTCATTAAGTCTCGCAACAAACGGTTTTACGTAATAATGAAAATACAAACGATAAACGTAACAAACGATAAACGGTTTTACATAAACTTAAAATATTAATCCGCAAGAAGGTCCACTAATATATATATATATATATATTTAGTGGAACTACAATATTGAGAAGCCTCGTTTAATCTTCTTCGGCTGAACCCGAACCCGAACTATTGCGTAGGAATTCATCTAATTCGGCTTCTTCGTCGGTCATTGGGGTTGTCAATTCGGCTTCGACCTCATCCTCGTAAACTTCTTCTTCGTAATCTAATTCTTCCTCGAGTGAACGTTTGTCTTGAACTCTCTCCGCCGCATCCAAGTAATCTTTTAAGCAAATCGACATCTCAACCGCCTTAGGTGTTAGTCGAGTCCTCCTTATCGAAATCACCCTACCACTAATAGAAAAAGCACTTTCCGAAGCTACCGTGGAAGCTTGGACCGTTAGTAAATCTCAGGCCATTGTGGCTAAGATCGGAAATTGATCTTCCTTACTTTTCCACCAAGCCAACAAATCAAAATTTTTAAAGTCTTGTGAACTCATCATTTGTAGAAAGTTCGACCCACCATACCGACCGAGTTCACTACTACTAGTGTTACCACGATGCATTTGACTTGAATCATCATACAATTGGTTATAAGCATACAAATCTTGATCTTCCATACTTGAACCTTCACCGAAAGCGGCGTTTCTCATTGACTCGTGAATGTGTGATGAGGTTGAACCATATTTTGTTACATAAACATCAAACAATTTTGAAAGTTGATCGTTGAAACGAGATTTTGCGACTTCACCAAAGTTTGGTTCTTGAGTGGTGTTTAAATTCAATTGGTGTGCAATTTTTTCAATCAAAGACCCGGTTCCAAAAATATTAAAACAAGGGTTTAGAGCGGCGGCACAAGTGAAAACCGCCGGTAGTTCTTTAAAATATTTTCTTAATTTTTCCTTCATTGTATCCGCCATGTCACAATATGGTCTACCTCTAACCGACAACTCGTTTACTTTTAAACACATTGTGAAGTACCAATGAACTTGTTGGATAATAAACCCCCGATAAAGTCTTTGTTGATGTTTTGAAAACTTGAAGCACTTGTGTAACTGTTTCAATAGCATCCCAACCCGATGGGTGGTATGGCGAACACTTTCCACGACTAGCCAAAAGGTTATGAAATTCTATTAAACTTTCCTTTTGCAAAATAGCTTTTTCAAACATAATGCAAGTCGAGTTCCACCTATGAGCAACGTCCCAATTGGGTCCTAAGCATATTCGACCCGCTTCCTTACAAGTTTTAATATATTTTGAATGTCTTTGCGTGTTACTAAATATACTTCGTAACATTCTTTTGAAAGCTTCTTTTTGTGTTTCAATAACCCTTAAACCGTCTTGAACGGCCAAATTTATGATGTGTGCAACGCATCGGCTATGGAAAAAAGTACCCTCACAAATCGGATTGTATTTTAATTTTAAACGCATTACCGCGCTCGTGTTGTTTGAGGCGTTATCAAAAGATATTGAAAAAACTTTATTTTCCAATTTGTATGTTGTAATACATTTGTCGATTACTTTATATATAGCTTCTCCGGTGTGAGGGTAATCGAATATTTTAAACAAAATCGTGCGTTTCATCATTTGCCACGTCGCCGGTTCAATCCAATGGGCGGTGACACAAATATACGAATCGGGTGAACCGTGCGGTGCGGACCAAACGTCGCTAGTCAAGTTAACACCGGTTTCTAATTTTTCAAAATAAGAAATTAATTCTAGTTTAGCTTTTTTCCACAATTTTAAACAATCCCTCCTAAGAGTAGCACGACTTACATGGGTGTATCGTGGTTGGAGAGTTCGTTGAACCATCTTTGTATAGCGTTGGTTGTCGAAGTGGTTGAACGGCAAACTTTGTTGGATTACAAACTTCGCCATTTCATCCCTAACCATATTGAAATTGTAGTTGAAAATATTAGCGCCATCACTTGCCATGGAAGCTTGACCACCAACGTGTTGTTGTTTCAACGCCTTGCAAAACGGTTTTTCGATGTGTTGCTTCAACGTGGAGTTTGCGGTTTCGGCGTAAAAACCTTGACAATGATGACAACGCGCTTTTCTTTTACCATTGGCCATCTCGCACAAATCAAAATGTGACCAAACCTCGGGGTTGCGTTTCGTTGGAACAACACGAATCACCGTTTTGGTTGTAGACTAGCCAACATTGACCGAATCATGGGCACTAGACGTTGCCATAGCGTTTTGAGAGTTATCGAACAAGAATGAGGGACTTTTTTTAGAGTTTTTTAAGATTCTCAAGTGTTGTGAATGAAATCTAAACACCCACAACCCTTTTATACTAGTTGGAGATGAGTTTTAGGAAAAAAAACAAAAAAAACGGGCAGATTCTGATCCAAACGGTCATATTACCGTTATTATCGTTGGGCATTTTTAACCGGTTATAACTGGTTTTTTTTTAACGTTAACAGTTAACCAGTTTTTTATATTATTCGATTAATAACCGGTTTTTTAAAAAACCGGTTTTATAACCGGACCGACCAAAAAAATATGTAACCGATGTATAACCGGTCTAACCGGTTTGTAACCAAACCGGTTACAAAAAAAAACGGTTTTTTAATAACCGGTTTTGGTTTTTTTCCGGTTTCGATTGCGTAATCAGTTTTTTTGTACACCTCTATGTGAAGGTAATGTCAATATTATCTGGCAAACTATCTAAAGGTTCAGATTCCCACTTTAAATTGGTTGCCTTTTTGACTCTTTCTGAATTAGGATTTCGTGGAGAATATCCTTTTTCAAGCGGAGGTGGACACTTTGTATAATTGGTACTATGTTTCTTACCAGTATCCTTTACTTCAGATTTCTTCTCTTCAAACGCTTCCATGCCTTCTACTGTAGGGTAAATCCTGTCAATCACGTAAGAAGCACATGAATAACTTTTCAATAACCTATTTACCCTCTCAGTTTCTATCCTCTGAGTTTCCAATTTTTGTTTAAGTTCAGCACATTTCTCAATGTAATTATTGATGATTTTCTGCTTTGTCATGAACGCTCCATTGAGTGTCTTCATAGCTATCTCTTGTTCATTGCTTGACTTGTTATATTGATTCATAGCTTTGTTTAAAACATCATAAGATTCTTTCAGTCTGTTCATGTTATGAATCAATTTGTTGTTGTGCCTTTTCACAGTATCAGAATTTTCACACTTCTCAGGTATCTTTTTAGTATCTGCTTCCTTCTCAACCTTGATAACTGGAATTTCTTTAACCTGCTTCTTTACTACTCGAACATTTTCCTCAGGTTTGACATTTTCTTCAACAATTGCTGCTTTATGATTCTTCTTTTTCGCAGTTTGTCTTTCTTTGATCTCTTCCATTTTACCTGCAAAATACAAATTATACCTATCAGGTGAAAATTCTCTTTTATAATATTCAAGTTTTCGAATTTCTTCACTGTCATCATCACTCTCTTCATCTGATGAGTGATCAAAGATTGGTGCTTTTTCTGAAGCCTCTTATGTTGAAACTGGTTCTTCTTCTTTCTTTTTAGGACTGAATTGCTGAGATTCGTAATAAGCATACACCATTTCATCTTCAGCAGTTGAATATTCAAAAATTTGAGCAACAAATGCTTTAGAATTTGAAGTTCTGTTAGGATCATAATGATCCCAATTAAAACCTTCTGGAATTCTCTCATCTTCTTGATGAACTAGATAAGCTTTCTTTGATGGCTCTTGGATCAGATCCTTCCTAGCATGTGAAGTTTGTGGCGATTGTTGTTGATGCGGCTGTTGAGCAATTTGATGATAAATCGCTTTTCGATGATAATCATTGTTGCCGAATGGATTTTGAGCTCCACTTGCTTCACGATTTGTGCATTCTCGCTTAAAGTGCCCCTTCTCCCTGCAACGAAAACAAGTAACTTTAGATTTATCAAAACCTAAAGGTGAAGTTCCAGCATCATAGAATCATCTCTTCCAGTGATCTGTTTAAACTTCTCAGCTCTTCTCAATACACTAGCCATACACCACTTTATATCCATTAGTTCCATCTCTTCAGCATCAATCTGATCATAATCCTCTTTGGTCAACATTGGATTACCAATCCTTCCGGCTACTAAACTTTCATAAGACTCTAATACGGTCACCAACAAAGACATATGACCTTTAGCAACCTCTTCCGAGAAATTCTGACCATTCTGAAGATGTAATGCAATGTTGCATTTTAGTACTTGGCCATTATTGTTGTATGAGCATTATGGTTTAGAATTGCTTGCTGAAAAATTTGGATCAAATGATGGATATGAAGAGAATCCAGTATTGTTGTTTGATCCTTGAGATGACCCTCCAGAAGAACTGTTTGCGTTAAATGCAGTTTCGATCTTTGGTGCAATGTTGGACTTATCAATCGTACTTCCTTTGTAGTACAAACCAATGTCCTGTTCACCATTAGAATTCTTCATTTTTTCCATCTTCCGTTGTTCCATCTCTTGAACTTCGAGTTTTTCAATAAACTTGCTCAGCAATAGATTCGCAAATTCACCATTATTCTTTAAAATCATAAGATATGTGCCCCAAACATCTTGTGGCAACGCATCGGCCAACTTTTCAACCCATTCTTCTCTATCTTTCTTGATATCCAATCGCTTCATGTTAACCACCAAGTTGCAATATCTTTCTAAAATCATTTTGGTGTTTTCAGTTTTTAATCCACGAAATAGATCAAATTCTTTCTTCAAAAGCGATTTTTTGTTCTTGATCATGTCTAAGCTTCCAACAAACTTCGTTTTTAGTGCTTTCCACATTGAGTGTGCACTTCCGTTGTGTTGCAATAAAATCAAGATGTCCTCCTTAATGGCTTGTTGCAATATATTGATCATTATCTTTTCACTTTTGTATTTCTTTTTCTCTTGGTCATCTAAATCTTTAATAGCAACAATCTCCCCGTCTTCATCAATCGGTCTAACATATCGTTCTTCAACACATTCCCACGCCTCTAAGTGATTCGCTTGAACCCAATTTTCGAATCGTTCCACCCATCCACTATACTCCTCGATATTCATGAGCTTAGGCGGTTTTTTCATGGTGCCCATTTCATTTTCTAAGTTCACGTTCTGAGCCATAGTGATCGGGGTAGCAAATGCGTTGTAAAATTCAGAATCCATGATTCGGTATCGAGAGTTCTCACTAACAGATTGTTTAATGATCTGGTCAAACCACACGACCTGAATGTTGTTTTTCAAACGAGCTGATGATTGATTCACGCGACCGGATGATTGTTCTACACGACCTGATAAATCTTATACGATCTGATGATTGATTCCAAGCGACCTGACACCCTGTACGACCTGATGTGATGTCAATCTGTGCGACCTTACTCAATTCTAAGCGATCTGGACCTCCTCCAAACGACCTGGAGTCACTTCGCACGACCTGGGATTTAAACTCAAACGACCTGGTGAACTTTCAAGCGAACTGAACACCTCGTGCGACTTGGATGATCAGCTCGTGCGACCTGAAGCAACTTCCAAATGACCTGGCTGATTTTCACACGAACTGAAGCTGAAATCACACGATCTGGATGATTTTTACGCGGTTTGGGCAGAAATTCACTTCGTTTGAAACTTCTAAGTCTAAAAGTTCATCATTTTGTCAAATTTGATCAGTTTTTAGGTTGATTTTACGGTCAAATTTGTTTACAGATTGTTCAAAATAGTGTTTTACGTGTTATTTGTCAAAATCAGATCATTTTATCCGTGGAATCTTGGTAAATTTGATGAAAAAGTGTAGACATTGAGTAGAAGTGAGTAGAAATCAGATTTTATCCGTGAAAACAAGCTGAAATGGTAAGAACTCTTCCTCCTGAGCTCTGATACCACTTGTAGGATCGTTGAATCGATCAAATGAGTCGATCAGAAGAGTTCTAGACCAAATCAGAGGCGGAATTCATTGATTTGATCTTCATTGCAGCTTGATATACACTTAGAAGTAGATTAAATGTCGTTTGTATTGATTTCACAATGTTACAAGAGTTGGCGACACTTCGGCAGAGTTTCGCTACCGGAATCAGAAGTTACAAATGAAGACCCAAGACCCATTATATATAGGAGAAGCCAGGTCGCATGAACATGTCCACACGATCTGGTCCAGGTCGCACGATCTGGCCCAGTCCGCACGAACTGGTCACCTCGTGCGAGGTGGCTGGTTCAGCCCTGTTTCCCGTTTTTCTCATACAACGAGTCCTGGTCTATCTATCTAGTTACATGACTCGATACAAGACGAAGTCCACAGACATATGCACTAACATATAACCCGAAAATCGCTTAAAACCGACTTTTACGTGTTTTAAACGCATAGTATGAGTTAAAACTATTTTTAACATATAAAACTTAATACCTACTGATGTTTTAAGTAAATTTTTATACTTTAATAGTAAGCAAAAGTTTTAAACTCAGATTCCCAAATTTGACCTTTAAAGCTTATGTGAAATTACCAAAATGCCCCTACGGTGCATAGTTTGGTTATAAATGATGAATTTCACATATAGGCAATACCCTACTGATATAACATATTAAATTAAATATCAGACCTGAACCTCATATTAATGTTTAATCTCTTTTATAAGTTTTAAAATGACCAAAATACCCCTACGGGGCATAATTTGAGTTTAAATTCGTTTTGGGTATAATGGAAGGTATCCTACTGATATCACAACATATTTAAGGCATATTAACTTAGGAAACCTGTTCATGACTCATTTGTTTACCCGTTATGCATTTTTCGCGTTCGGTACGGTTTATGTGTCTAGTTTGCATAAATTGACCGAAACGGGCCAAACCTTATCATTTTGATCTCAAAATCCAGAATGTGTTTAGTTTACCCATATTATACGAGTCTTCAAACTTGTCGGGTCTAAACCACATTCTAATCTGGTCTTCGCATAATCGTGCGTTTATGAACCGTATATTTTCCTTTAAAACTAACCGGTCTAAGTTTAGGCTTAATTAAGACCCGTTAGGAATCTAATCGGTTATTAAAACCTTCGTTCCAGATTTAGGAGACCAGTAAAAGATACTTGCATTTGCTGATTTGTACGGCTGGGATAAATTTGAATAATTTGCTCAGGTAAATACTTTTAACTTATTTTCCCTTATACGGGCTTGGGATACGGTATATAAAATACCGCTTGGTCGGGTATTGAATTTTTAATCGTATGAAGGTTAAATTATTGAGATAACCCATTTAATCTGTTTAGTTTATTCTAAGCCTTTGGGGGGTTAATGAACATGTCCTGGATATCCTCGGCTCATTCATTGAAATGGCCACGACTTAAGCATGGGGTGTAGGCATACACCTGCCGGTGCGTATGTAAAAATAATATACCTGCTTATTCGAGAATAACTCGCCGTAGGTTATATTATGTGGTGTGTCTATTAATCTTTAACCCGGTATTCAACCCGGGCTACTGAACGTATAATAAGCATGTAATTCTTTAACAAGTTTATTTTAAATAATTATCCCAAGTTATAAAAGATATTTTGTGTGCATTCAAAGCAATTTTCTTAAACATTTTCAAAATGAGTCGGTTAATTGTATTTACCAGTGTAAACTGACGTATTTTCCAAAAGGCTAAGTGCAGGTACTAGGCGGAATAGGCTGGCTACTCCTAGCATCAATAAAGAGTCTTGCAAGCTTAGATGTTTATAAATCTGTTGAACAATGTTCCTTTTAACTTTGATCCGCCTGTGGATCCCCTACAACCGTTTTTGTAATAATTGATATTACTTTCATTTGGTTTGTAATGTTTTTTTTATCTTTCGACTTCCGTGTGTATTAAGCTGTGATAAATTGTCTATGATGAAATCAACTATGTCACGACACTCCCCACCGGGCCCACCGGTAATACGTGGAAATATCGGGGTGTGACAGGTTGGTATCAGAGCCAACATTGAGTGAATTAAACACTAGCCTTTAGTGTTTAATCTCAATGACACCGTTTGCACATTCCTCGATTTCCGAGTCTAGGCAAAGAACTTAGGACAAATCCTAATTTATTTTAATTTTGTCCTTTATTTTTCTTTGTTGTTCTTTTGTTTGTTTTGACAGATTCAACAAAATGCCACCAAGGTTTTGAAGAGGAGGACGAGGCAAAGGGCCACTCAACGCCCCCAACGATCACGAGGCCGGACCTTCCCACCGGCGAACACCGTCTGTTACTATGAGCACCAGTCCTCAAGAGGACTGGAGGACCTATTTGGAGCCCGCGAGGCGATCTGTCTCGCTAAGTTCATCACCCTCTTACCATCATTCCTTTGGGCCGCAATCGGAGAACGAGCCCGAAGATTCACACCACTCCTTCTTGCCGTTACGACGGTCAACCTCACATCGGGCCTTCCAGGACCCGACCCCATACTTCTAGAGCCGATTCAACCCGGCAAATCAGGTTGAAGAACTAATGGGTCATAACCCATTGGGCCCTGAAGACCATTTCCCTGAAGCTCAGGGAATGGATATGGATGATGACCCAGATCCTGCCGAACCACCATCTGGGACACCTACTCACCCCATCGAAATTTCGGATGGGTCGTCTTTTCATGGATCACCTTATCGTGGTCCAGACAGTTATGAGGCAAGGTTTGCCTAATACGACTGGGTGTTTACTCCCAGTTACAACCCGTCTCAGCAGCAGCAGCAGGATCCCTCGGAGGATTCACGTTTTGTAGCGGTCACTCCACCGCCACCACCACCAGTGCAGCAACTGCCTCCGGAGCCACCGAGGCGGAGAAGATCAAACGCACGGATGTCCGTGCGAGGGGGAATCCGTATCAGCACCCCTCAACCTTCCAGTGGCAGTCACTATCCGCCACTTTATGAAGACCCACAGATTGGTGGGCCTTCAAACCCCGTTTCTGAGGTGGACTCTGCGCCAGTCACACCACCACCCATGGGTTATGATAACCCGATTCCTTCATACACAGGTGCATTGGCGTATAACCCTTTTGAGCAGCCAGCCCATACTAACTACAACTACGCCGAAGTTGACCCATACCTCGTAGCGGCGAACTACAATGCTCTCCATCCAGAAGGGCCTTATGGAGCTCCCTGGGGGACTGGATACCCAGCCTATGGGTACCAATACCTGCCACCTCCTCAACCTCCGCAGCATCAGCAGCCGCCACTGATACCGCCACCGCAGCAACAGGAGATTCTTCAACGGTTGAGTCAGGTGGAACGGGAGGTTCAAGAAGAGCGTAGGAACCACCGAGGATTTCTCAAAGGTCTGGCGAATTTAATCAAGGGAAAGAAGAAAAGGGATTTTTGAAGATTCCTTATTTAATTATTTGTATTGTAATTTTCTTATTTTAAATCAAGTCCCTGCGTGGACATCTATTTATGTATTCAGTCCCTGCGAGGACTTGTATTTCCAGTTTAGCCCCTGCGTGGGCAAGTTATTTCTGTTGAAGTCCCGTTTAGGGCAATTATGTACTCTTTTAATTTTAATGGAATGTTGAAATTAAAATTTCATTTTTGTCATTATATGCATAAATATAAAATGTGAAATAAATTAAAAATATCATTCCTTTTGTAAGATCTGCCATATATATTTTAAATAAAATCTTAAAGGCAAAACCTAACCCATGTGTCATTTTAAGACAGGGCTATGATGGTAGTTCCTTATTAAGATTCAGATCCTTGTTAACATCTGAAAACATGTTAACGCTCCTGGTAAATGTGATTCGATAAAATCACACAAGCCATCCTTATATTGGATTCATCCAATTCCTTTTCTCTATTTTATATAATCATCCATTAGTGATGAAGTGCCTGCGGGCCATATTCATTGTCATATAAGACAAAAGACAGTTATAGTCTACGACTCTCTGTCAAGAAAAGGTGATGAACTATGATTCAAGCCTTAATGCCTCGATACTATAAAATCATGGCTTATAAATTAAATTGTCCCTGTGACCTGACCTTATGTGCCATTATAATATGTTAATAAATTACGATTGAGGATAATTATAATCCTGAATGAATATGCTTAATTAAATTAACCAACATGGTTTATGGTTACCATGGTTAATGAATTGCCATAAAAGACAATTTCATAATGGACTTTTAAATAAATCTTGTCAATATTTTATGTAGCAATCAAGCTACATGGCTGGGTCAGACGAAGTCAACAGTCACCCAAGGGAGAATCATGACACTTCCAGAGTTAATGTAGCAGGCGCGGAATTGCAGGCATTAATAGATAATGTCGTTACGCGAGCTCTTGACAGACAGTTTAATGAATCGAGTGGTACCCATGTCAGAACTCAGTCTGTACCACACTCAAAACCATCCTCAAGGACTCATACTCGCAAGAGTGAGTCTCATCATTCATCAAACCAAAGGAGTATCCCGTCTAAGAAGATTGAGCTCAAACAAGAACCACGTGTTAAGTCCTGTTCTTATAAGTATTTCGTCTCCTGCAAGCCTAGAGACTTCACAGGGGAGAAAGGAGCCATCGATTGTATGACTTGGCTCGATGAAATGGACACGGTGGTTGATATTAGTGGTTGTGCAGAGCAAGATATTGTGAAGTTTGTGTCACAATCATTTAAAGGAGAAGCTCTAGCATAGTGGAGATCATTGATTCTGGCTACTGGGAAGATCCCGTTGTATAATCTGTCTTGGGATCAGTTTGTTGCGTTGATAAAAGAGAATTTCTGGCCTCAACATGAAGTTGAGAAGATCGAGACCGACTTCCTAATATTGGTTATGAAGAACTTAGACTGCCAAGCGTACCTCACAAGTTTTAACACTATGTCACGATTGGTTCCATACTTGGTGACACCAGAACCAAAACGGATAGCCCGTTTCATTGGGGGTTTAGCCCCGGAGATCAAAGCTAGTGTAAAAGCATCTCAACCGACTACCTTTAGGTCTGTAGCTGATCTGTCACTATCTCTTACCCTTGATGCGGTTAGGCAGAGATCGCTTAGGAATTCTGATGAGGGAAAGAGGAAGCGTGAGAATGATAACTCACACCGTTCAGACAATAAGCACTAAGGGAACTCCGACCACAAAAAGAGTTCCGGGTTTAAAAAGGATGATCAACAGTCGGGTGAAAAACCCAAGTGTAAAATTTGCAAGAAACGTCATCTGGGAAAATGCAGGTATGAATCAAAATCCCAATCACAGCCTAGGGCTTGTGGGATTTGTAAATCAAATGAGCACAAGACGTTAGACTGCAAGAAGATAAAAGATGCGACGTGCTATAACTGTAACGCAAAGGGGCACATCAAGTCTAACTGCCCAAGAAACCTGAGGAAGGCAAGAAGACCAATGCTAGAGTCTTTCAAATGAATGCATGAGAAGCAGTTCAGGATGATAACGTGATAACATGTACCTTCCTTATCAATGATGTTTATGCAAGGGTATTATTTGATTCGGGTGTGGATAAGTCATTTGTAGATAATAAGTTTTGTAAGTTGTTAAATCTGCCTGTTAAAACCCTAAGCATAAAATACGGAGTAGAGTTGGCCGACGGTACCTTAGAAACTACCTCAACTGTGTTAGATGG
Source organism: Helianthus tuberosus (assembly GCA_030545235.1). Lineage (NCBI taxonomy): Eukaryota > Viridiplantae > Streptophyta > Magnoliopsida > Asterales > Asteraceae > Helianthus > Helianthus tuberosus. The sequence continues at coordinate 89,083,412 of CM060405.1, forward strand.
ATGTTTTATATCCATTAGGAACCACTTCTTTCCGTTATCTTTGCTTCCTTTGAAACTAGCTGGATTCGACTTAGTAATAGGCATGGATTGGTTATCTCATAACCAAGCTCAGATCGTTTGTGACAAGAAACAAGTGATTGTCAAGACTCCGTATGGTGAGCCGTTGACAATTTAGGGAGACACTCAGCATGGGTTGCCTAAGCAAGTGTCTATGCTTAAGGCATCAAGGTGCATGAAGAAAGGTTGTGTCATCTATATGGCACAAGTGACAATTGATGAACCAAAGCCCAAGATTGAAGACATCCCTATCATTTCTGAATACCCTGATGTATTCCCTGAAGAACTACCTGGTTTACCCCCAGATAGGCAAGTGGAGTTCAAAATCGACATTATACCTGGAGCAGCACCTGTTGCAAGAGAACCTTACCGGTTGGCCCCAACTGAGATGAAAGAGTTGAGAACTTAGTTGGATGATTTGTTGGCAAAAGGATTTATCAGGCCTAGCTCATCTCCTTGGGGAGCATCGATCCTGTTTGTGAAGAAAAAGGGATCAATGCGTTTATGCATTGATTATCGAGAGTTGAACAAAGTTACAATCAAGAATAGATATCCATTACCCAGGATCGACGATCTATTCGATCAGCTTCAAGGAGCCAGTTACTTCTCCAAGATCGACTTGAGATCAGGGTATCATCAGTTGAAGGTTAAAGATGAAGATGTGCACAAGACTGCATTCAGAACTCGCTATGGTCACTACGAGTTCTTAGTGATGCCGTTCGGACTCACTAATGCACCAGCAGCGTTCATGGATCTCATGAATCGCGTTTGCAAACCCTATTTGGACAAGTTTGTCATTATCTTTATTGATGACATTCTTATTTATTCGAAGAATCAGGCTGATCATGAGAAACACCTTCGTTGTATTCTTAAACTACTTCAACAAGAAAAGCTCTACGCCAAGTTTCCAAAATGTGAGTTTTGGCTTCGTGAAGTCCAATTTCTTGGATATGTGGTTAGTGAGCGTGGTATCCAGGTGGATCCCGCTAAGATTGAAGCTATTATGAATTGGAAAGAGCCGAAGACGCCCACTGAGATTCGTAGCTTCTTGGGTCTGGCAGGATATTATAGGCGTTTTATTGAAAATTTCTCAAGAATTGCAGCACCCCTAACTTCACTAACTCGCAAGCATATCAAGTTTGACTGGGGTCCTAAGCAACAAGAATCCTTCGATATTCTTAGGCAGAAGTTAAGTAATGCACCTGTGTTAACATTGCCTGAAGGGATTGAAGAATTTGTGGTTTACTGCGACGTATCGCACATTGGTATGGGATGTGTGCTTATGAAAAAAGGCAAAGTTATTGCCTATGCTTCTCGACAATTAAAAGTGCACGAAAATAATTACACCACCCACGATTTGGAATTGGGTGCCGTTGTGTTTGCACTAAAACTTTGGAGGCATTATTTATATGGTACCAAGTGTGTGATCTATTCTGATCATAAAAGCCTTCAACATTTGTTCGACCAGAAGGATCTGAACATGAGACAGCGTCGATGGATGGAGACACTGAATGACTATGATTGTGAAATCCGATATCATCCAGGCAAGGCGAATGTGGTCGCCGATGCATTGAGCAGGAAGGAAAGAGTTAAGCCCATTAGAATCAATGCCAAGAGCATTGAATTGAAGAACATCTTAAATGAAAGATTGTTAGCCGCTCAGAAGGTAGCTGTCTTAGAAGCTAACTATCCTAACGAAAAGTTGGGTGTAACTGCTGAACAGTTATCATATGGCAAGGATGGAATCCTAAGATTGAATGGACGAATATGGGTTCCAATTTATGGAGGAGTTAGGGAAGTGATTCTTCAAGAAGCCCATAACTCCAAATATTCTGTTCATCCTGGCTGTGATAAGATGTACCAAGATTTAAAGGCAAATTACTGGGGGATAGGCTTGAAGAAATCTATAGCCACTTATGTGGCCAAATGTCTGACGTGTGCTCAAGTTAAGGCAGAGCACCAAAAGCCGTCAGGTTTGCTACAACAGCCTGAACTTCCCACCTGGAAGTGGGAAATGGTAACTATGGATTTTATCACTAAGTTACCGAAGACAAAACTAGGAAATGATACTATTTGGGTCATAGTTGACAGGTTAACTAAGTCAGCCCACTTCTTACCTATTAAGGAAACACACAGCTCAGATAAGTTAGCTCAGTTATACGTAGATGAGATTGTATCTCTTCACGGAGTACCAATGTCTATTATCTCTGATAGGGATACAAGATACACATCGCACTTTTGGAAAAGCTTTCAGCAATCATTAGGTACCCGATTAAACTTCAGCACTGCATATCATCCTCAGACGGATGGTCAAAGTGAACGTACAATTCAAACACTCGAGGATATGCTACGAGCTTGTGTTATTGACTTAGGAGGAAATTGGGATGATCATCTTCCATTGATAGAGTTTTCATACAATAATAGCTAACATTCGAGTATTCAAGCTGCACCTTTTGAAGCATTGTATGGAAGAAAGTGCAGGACGCCCGTTTGTTGGGCAGAAGTTGGAGATGTCCAACTAACAGGACCCGATATAGTCCTGGAGGCGACAGATAAGATTGTACAGATACGAGATCGTCTCAAAGCTTCCAGGGATAGGCAGAAAAGCTACACAGATAAAAGGCGTAAACCTCTAAAGTTCGAGGTTGGTGACAAGGAGTTACTGAAGGTATCACCCTGGAAGGGAGTGATGCGATTTGGCAAGAAAGGAAAGTTAAGCCCAAGATACATAGGACCATTCGAGATCATTGAATGTGTCAGAACAGTTGCTTACAAGTTAAATCTGCATGAAGAGCTCAGTGGAATCCATAATGTATTTCACACCTGCAATCTAAAGAAGTGTCTAGCTGATGAATCGCTAGCCATGTCACATAAAGATGTGCATATTTATGAGAGCTTAAAGTTTGTAGAAAAACCTTTATCGATCAAGGATCGACAGGTTAAGAAGCTTCGAAAGAAGCACGTGCCAATTGTAAAAGTTAAATGGGATGCCCGTAGAGGTCCCGAGTACACGTGGGAGGTAGAGTCCACAATGAAAGAGAAATACCCTCATTTGTTCCAGTAAATCTCGAGGTCGAGATTTCTTTTAAGGGGGTGAGGATGTAACACCTCGTAAAAATCACGTCCAATTCAATGATGACACGTGTCATAAACCCTTACTGCAATTAAAGATATCTTGAGGGACTAAAACTGTCAAACAATGCAAAGATATTAATAGAAGGACCAAAAGCGTCAACATGCCAAACTTGTGGCTCTGAATGACTCTGTATGATGTCCGTATTCATTACTGAATAAATTGTTAGACACTAAAAGCCGTTTGCGCTTAAATATCAAAAGTTACAAAACACAGGGGTTAAAAGTGTCAACATGTTAATTTTACCTCTGAGAGGCCTTTTTACGTTCCCAAAAGTTTTGTAATGCATTATTACACCCACAAGAATATCTGATAAAGGTTTCATAAAATTCTGATTCAAAACCTTAACGTAAATTGCAGTTTTCAAGGATAGGGGTTAAAGTGTAAATATCACTATTCTTGTATCGGGAGACTTTTTCTATAGATCCAAGACTTGTAAATGCATGGCCACACTCCCTAGGACACCCCTGACCTGTCTACACTGACCATGCATGCTGAAAATGTCAGATTATCGAGTAATTAAAGTGCAGGGACTGAACATGCAACAAAACAAAACAACTTTAAAAGTTGTTGCCTCACGTGGCGCGCCGGGATCTCCTTCCCCTGGCGCGTGGCGCGACGGAGGCAGTTTTTCAGCAGAACTGGCAGGTGCCTGTGCAGCCTGTTCCACCGCCTTAGAAGCCTTGTTTCTCGATTCCAGGGGCTGCTCCAATAGTATTTCATGCATAGGGACACCTGGGATCATCAGGGAACACTTGTAGACTAAGGTGGAATGATCTTGGAAGATTAAAAATCCTATATAAAGAGCTTCATGTTGCAACATTTCACTTGCTCACTTCAACTCACTTCAAGGACTTCTCTGGAGCTTTCTGATCTTCACACAAGTTCCCTTAAGTTCTAAATTCGTGCTTAGGACCATTGTAAGTGTCCTTAACCTCCTAATTTCAGTTTTAATTAGTTTAGTGACCAAAAGTCAAACTTATCGTAATTAAGGTTTAACTTAGTGATTAATCACAAATGGTTCAGTCATTTTTCGAATTGAAAGTGGCTATGAGTTGGTAATTATGTGGGTAATAAACCTTTAAAATGGCACCCTTTGATTTCCACTCTAACTAGGTCAATTGTCGGGTCAAACTTAATTATAAAAAGTCAACAGAAAGCTAATTTTCGAATAAACACAAAATTAACAATGTAGAAGCCATGAAACCTGTTTTAACACTCATATAACTTGGTAATTAATGTAAGAACATGTCTAAGCATGTTCAACCCGACAATTTTGAGTTTAGGCTCGGTTCGGAACCGAAAGTCGCAAAAGTAGACTTTTGCTTTGACTTTCAGTTCTGACCCGATTTAGCTTAGTTTAGACATGCCTTAAAGTTCCATTAGAACCAGGTTACAGGTTAGTATAACCCTCTGTGATTATACAACTTGGTTCCTAATTTATCCTATTCATTTGCATGTTTTCGTTATATGCCTAAATGTTGACCATTATGCCCTTTTGACCTTAAAACAATATTTTTGAAAATGTGAGAGGAAAAAATCCTTTGTTACTGATTTATAAATTTGTACTAAAAATTTGACATCAGTTTGAGGTCTAGATTAAGAGTTATGCTCAATATCGTAATTAGAAAGCTTTTTATTAATTAAACGGCATTATTACAATAAAGCCTATCTAAACCCAAATTTTGATACCAAACTTTTTACCCACTGATGTAATATAATATTTTGGGATTTTTGAATATTTTTATTTATTTTTAAACTGAGCATAACATAGGGTTCTTGCTTTAATTCGGTAATTGTCGGTTATACCCTTTTCTTGAATAAAATGAGTTTTACATAACATATTGATACCAAACCTTTTGCTACAGATTTTATATAATAAATAAAGAAATTTGAACTTTATAAACAGATCAAAAACTCAGATTTCCTATTATAATCCGAAAATCGCTTAAAACCGACTTTTACGCGTTTTAAACGCATAGTATGAGTTAAAACTATTTTTAACATATAAAACTTAATACCTACTGATGTTTTAAGTAAATATTTATACTTTAACAGTAAGCAAAAGTTTTAAACTCAGATTCCCAAATTTGACCTTTAAAGCTTATGTGAAATTACCAAAATGCCCCTACGATGCATAGTTTGGTTATAAATGATGAATTTCACATATTGGCAATACCCTACTGATATAACATATTAAATTAAGTATTTTTACTGATCATATCAGACCTGAACCTCAGATTAATATTTAATCTCTTTTATAAGTTTTAAAATGACCAAAATACCCCTACGGGGCATAATTTGAGTTTAAATTTGTTTTGGGCATAATGGAAGGTATCCTACTAATATCACAACATATTTAAGGCATATTAACTTAGGAAACCTGTTCATGACTCATTTGTTTACCCGTTATGCATTTTTCGCGTTCGGTACGGTTTATGTGACTAGTTTGCATAAATTGACCGAAACGGGTCAAACCTTATCATTTTGATCTCCAAATCCAGAATGTGTTAAGTTTACCCATATTATACAAGTCTTCAAACTTGTCGGGTCTAAACCACATTCTAATCCGGTCTTTGCTTAATCGTGCGTTTTTTAACCGTATATTTTCCTTTAAAACTAACCGGTCTAAGTTTAGGCTTAATTAAGACCCGTTAGGAATCTAATAGGTTATTAAAACCTTCGTTCCAGATTTAGGAGACCAGTAAAAGATACTTGTATTTGCTGATTTGTAAGGCTGGGATAAATTTGAATAATTTGCTCAGGTAAATACTTTTAACTTATTTTCCCTTATACGGGCTTGGGATACGGTATATAAAATACTGCTTGGTCGGGTATTGAAATTTTTATCATATGAAGGTTAAACTATTGAGATAACCCGTTTAATCTGTTTTGTTTATTCTAAGCCTTTGGGGGGTTAATGACCATGTCCTGGATATCCTCGGTTCATTCATTGAAATGGCCACGACTTAAGCACAGGGTGTAGGCATACACCTGCCGGTGCGTATGTAAAAATAATATACCTGCTTGTTCGAGAATAACTCGCCGTAGGTTATATTATGTGGTGTGTCTATTAATCTTTAACCCGGTATTCAACCCGGGCTACTAAACGTATAATAAGCATGTAATTCTTTAACAAGTTTATTTTTAAATAATTATCCCAAGTTATAAAAGATATTTTGTGCCTTGTGCATTGAAAGCAATTTTCTTAAACATTTTCAAAATGAGTCGGTTAATTGTATTTACCAGTGTAAACTGGCGTATTTTCCAAAAGGCTAAGTGAAGGTACTAGGCGGAATAGTTGAACAATGTTCCTTTTAACTTTGATCCGCCTGTGGATCCCCTACAACCGTTTTTGTAATAATTGATATTACTTTCATTCGGTTTGTAATGTTTTTTTATCTTTCGACTTCCGCTGTATATTAAACTGTGATAAATTGTCTATGATGATATCAACTACGTCACGACACTCCCCACCGGGCCCACCGGTAATACGTGGAAATATCGGGGTGTGACATACAAGTAGATTTAAATGAACAAATTAGAAAAGCTCAAGCATCAGTAATCAAGGATGATACTGAAAAGTTAAAAGGAATGATCAAAGAGCTAGAACAAGGAACAGATGGAATTTGGAGATTCCATAAGAAAAGAATGTGGATACCAAAATTAGGAAACCTCCGTCACCGTATATTAGAAGAAGCCCATAAGTCTAAGTATACGATGCATCCTGGAAGTGATAAGATGTATAAGGATTTAAGGAAGAATTTCTGGTGGATAGGAATGAAAAAGGATATAGCAGCTTATGTTTCCAAATGTTTAACCTGTTCACAAGTTAAAGCTGAACATCAGAAACCTTCAGGCCTACTACAACAATTAGAAATGCCAGGATGGAAATGGGAATTGATAACAATGGATTTTGTTACCAAATTACCCAAAACAAGGAAAGGTAATGATACAATCTGGGTGATTGTAGACAGGCTAACTAAGTCAGCTCATTTCCTACCAATGAAGGAAACTTTCACTATGGAACAATTAGCTAAATTGTATGTGAATGAAATACTTTCATTGCATGGAATTCCTTTATCAATTGTTTCTGACAGAGATAGTCGTTTTACCTCTCATTTTTGGACAAGTTTCCAAAAAGCAATGAGAACCAAGTTGAATTTAAGCACCACTTATCATCCTCAAATGGACGGACAAAGTGAAAGAACAATCCAGACAATGGAGGACATGCTTAGAGCTTGTGTAATTGATTTCGGAGGTAATTGGGACGATCACTTACCATTAATAGAATTTTCTTATAATAACAGTTATCACACAAGTATCAATGCTGCACCATTCGAAGCACTTTATGGACGAAAGTGCCGAACCCCAGTCTGTTGGGCAGAAATTGGAGAAAAGCAACTATCTAGACCAGAAATAGTGCAAGAGACAACCGACAAGATCATTCAAGTCAAGGAACGACTAAAAGCAGCACGTGATCGACAGAAGGGTTATGCTGATAACAGACGCAAACCACTGGAATTTCAAGTAGGAGATAAAGTGTTATTGAAAGTCTCTCATTGGAAAGGAGTGGTAAGATTCATCAAAAGGGGAAAGCTAAGCCCCAGGTATGTTGGACCTTTTGAGATTATTAAAAGAATAGGACATGTAGCCTATCAGTTACAACTGCCAGAGGAAATGGCAGGAATAGATGATGTATTTCACATATCTAATCTCAAGAAATGCTTAGCGGATGAATCACTGGTAGTACCTCTTAAGGATATAGAGGTAAATGAACAACTTAAATTTGTAGAAAGACCTCTACAGATTGAAGACAGGAAAATCAAGAACCTCAAACACAAGAGATTAGTTCTAGTCAAAGTGAAATGGGACTCCAAAAGAGGACCAGAGTACACATGGGAGCTTGAATCAGAAATGCAAAGGAAATACCCGCATCTATTCCAGTAGATCTCGAGGAAGAGCTCTATAACAAGGTGGGGAGGATATAATAATCCTCCTAAATATTTTTTTCGACATCCCAATATATATTAAAATATCCCAATACGTCCTAAAATACACCCTGTATGCGAAAACGGGCCCCGAATATCTTTAATATTATTAAAATTAAATAAAAACAAGAAAATTGGGGCTGTCGCGGGGCGCGTAGCCTTTGGCTACCTCCTACGCGGGCCGCGAGCGATCATCAACGAGGCATCACCTCGGGCTGCCACGTGGCAGCCACACGCCGAAGCTAGAACGGTGATCCGGCAACCCTAGGCCCTACTACCCCTATGTCGCAGGCCGCGTAAACCCCATCCTAATCCTTCGCGGGCCGCGAGGGAAGGCGAAGGGTCGCCTATAAATGGAGGCTTCCAGCCTCAGTTCCAATTCGCTAAATCTCTCGATCTCTCTCTCTTTTCTGAATAGCAATTATAATTCTCGGGAAAAATACCCCCTAAATAACAAAGTTCTGCTCCGTTGTAAGTATCATAACCCCTGTTACGTATTAGATACGCTGCCCGATTGATCCAGGGTTCTGTAACGGCTGTCGTGGTTCTGCCCAACGTAGTCGTTGGAATGCCGTCTCGGGAAGGGTATCGTTAATATAAATATTGGGTTATTATACATAATCACCAGGAAACCCTTAAAGAAAACCTAAGACAGCAAAGTGAGTAATCTCCTTTTTGTTAACTGTTTTTACAAAACCTCACCTAAATTAAATTATATTAAACAGTTATTGAGTATTTGTATTCTACAATTATCGTCGGTATGTTGGGGTTTTGTATACAAAATTTGTTACTGCCTTGCGAGGAGTAACATGACCACAAGTCGGGTTGACAGTACCGTGAGTGTTAATTGAATAGATGGAAACAAATGTAATTGCACGACCGCCCTCAATACTGTACAATGGTCTTTATTAAACTTGATTAAACTGGGATTCACTCACCAGTATTTCCCACTGACAAAATATTTTTAAACGCATTTCAGGTAACAAAATGTGAAAGCCAAATAGAATCCAGCTGGACAGCACTGAAGGCTTGGAAAAGTGGCGATAAAGTTATCTAAAAATAAAGAGATGTTTTTATTAAATAAAATAGGGTTTATCCCTATGAAAATGTGTGTACTTGAAACTTGGGTTTCCCCATGTGTTTAATGTATTAAAAGCGTGGTATTTTACTTTGATAAATTATTTCCTAACTACGATCCTGATGTAATTTCCACTGCCAAATGGATAAAATACAAATACCACCCAAACTGGCCGTGGCCGCCCGTTCCCGTTTTATTAAGGAACGAGGGTTGCGACAAAAACCCACAAAGGAGTTATCCCCAACATGTGGGTTATTTAGCATTTGCATCTGTCAGGTGTATGCCTACACCCCGTGCATAGGTCGTGGCCATTTTCAAATGAAATGAGCCGAGGATATCCAGGACACGGTCGTATTAACCCCCAATGCTTATGTTATCAAAAAAGACAGATTAAAACGGGTTATGTAAATTTATTAATCACAATCCGATTAAATGATTTCATACCCGACCAAGCGGTATTATTATAATACCGTATCCCAAGCCCGTATAACGGAAAATAAGTTAAAAGTATTTACCTGAGCTAGATGTGTAAGGATGTAACTCAGCCGTATATTTCCTAAAGCCTTATGAAAATACCTTCTACCAAAGCTACTCAATCTGTATAGAAGGTTTATTAACCTATTATGATACTAACGGGTCTTTATTTAAGTCAAAGACTTAGACCGGTTAGTTTGAAAGATACTATACGGTTCGAAACGCTAGATTAAGCGGAGACCTGAATGGAATGTGATTTAGACCCGACAAGTTTGGATACTTGTATAATATGGGTAAACTAAACACATTCTGAATTTTGAAGATTTAATGATATGGTTAAACCCATTTCGGCTAATTTATGTAAACTAGCTACATAAACCGAACCGAACGCATAAATGCATAACGGGTAACCAAATGAATTATATACAGGTCTCATATGTCATTATGCTTATAATATGTTAGTACATCAGTAGGATGTTAACATATATGCCCAAAAAGAATTTAAAACCAATTTAAGTCCCGTAGGGGCATTTTGGTCATTTTAATATTTATAAAAGAGGTTTTATAGTAAACTGATATTCTGGTCTTAAGTAATCAGTAAAAATATTTATTATATGTTGTTATAACAGTAAGATATCATACATATGTGTGATTTACCATTTATGGCCAAACTATGCCCCGAAAGGGTATTTTGGTCATTTCACATACGCTTTTAAGGACATTTTTGGAAGTCTGAGTTCATGACTTATACCTACTGTAATAATATTAGAATTTATTTAAAAATTCAGTAGGTAACAAGTTTTAAGTGCTAATTATTGTTTTAAACCATACTATGCACATAATTAGCGTAAAAATCGATATTTGACGATAATGAAGATGTTTATGAAAATCTGAGATTTTGATCAGTCTTAAATGTTCAAAATATTTTATTTAATATATAATATCAGTAGGAAAAGTTTTGGTGTGTAAATCATATGCTAATCTCATTTTATGAACGAAAAGGGTATTATCGTCATTTACCGAATTATACTAGAATTCAATGATTTGGTCAGTTTATAATCAGACCAAAAATTCCAAAAATCCTTAAAAATAATATCTCAACAGTAGGTAATGTGTTTTGGGTCAAAATCTATGTTTAAACATGTATTATGCATAATAGCGTAATTTAATTAACAAAAAGTTCTAATTTACGATATCATGCATAACATTGTTTTGAGACCAGAGAATCATGTCAAATTTATTGAACATACTTATATATCAGTAATGAAGATTTTTGTCCTCTCACATTTTCAAAACTCCTATTTTTAGATCAAAAGGGCAAAATGGGCATTTATAAGCATAATAACGGAGATTAGCATATAATTCAGAATACTAATGACCAGGTAATATAACTTCAGAGGGTTATACTACAACATAATGTGGTCCTAATGGAAGCTTAAAACATGGAAGAATTAGGCTTAATCGGGTCAGAACTGAAAGTCAAAGCAAAAGTCAAGCTTTTGCGACCTTCGGTTGCGAACCGACCCTAAACTCAGAATTGTCGGGTTGAACATGCTTAAACATGTTCTAATAATAATTACCAAGTTATTAGAATGATAAAATATAATTTGTAACCTCTGCATTGCTAGTTTTGTTTATTATTTCAAATTCTTGACCAGTTTTACTATTTGGTTAAATAGTTTGACCCGACATTTAACTAATTAAACGAGATAATTAAGAGGTGCCCTTTTAAGGGATTAACACCTACCAAATTATGGTCACATAGCCATATTCGTCTCGAACAATGGCTGGACCATTTGTGTTTAAACCGAGAGTCAAAGCTAATTTACGTAACTTTGACTTTTAAGTTTTTAAATAAGAAAACTGAACTAAAGAGGGGACTAAGACACTTACAAAGGGTCCTAGCAATCTTTTCTATTAAACTGAGCTTCTCTTTTTGATCAGGAACCTCCGGAATGCTCAAGAACTCAATCTAGAGAGATGAGAGTGAATTGTTTGAATGATGCAAGTGAAATGGCTGCACCATGAGCCTATTTATAGTGAATGAAGGTTTCCTAAGATGATCACAAGTGTTTAGGGGTGGATTTAGATGTCTCCAGGTGTCTTGGTGGTATGTTAAAACCATCAACAAGGCCATTGTTTCGATTATAACTTGTTTGGAGCTCAAGAAAGGAAATAACTAGCACCTGGCATCACTATTCTGTTGAAACAGGGTCGTCGCGTCGCGCGACGGCTTATGGTCCTCATGGTCGCGCAACGCGACCTCCTAGTTTACCAGCCAAACAAGTTTCAATCTTGACAAGTTCAGTCCCTGCACCTTTATAAGCTCAATATATTTTGTTTTAGGCACTTCTAGCCCTTGTAGTTAGTTTGTAGATGATCTAGGGAATATAACCAAACACCGTTAGGCCCGGTTTCGTTAAACGATCACCGAAAATATAAGTTTTGCCTCGTTGACGATTTAAACCCTAATTCTTGGGAATTTGCATAAATATCACATAACGATATCGAAACCTCGTGAAATTGATATCACTTATTCTTGAGAGTATATTTGAACATTACGAAGCCCCGGGTTCGTTAAAAGGTCACTCAGAGGTAAGAATTAACATGTTGACACGTTTAACCCCTATAGTTAATAATCTTTCAATTATTTTCACAAATGGCTTCTTATATCCGAATAATTACTCATTTAAGAATATATATTCTTCATATATGGTCATTCAGAGGCACAAGTTTGGCATGTTGATACTTTTAGTCCCTTCGCATACATAATTTCATCATTTTACAACTTTAGTCCTTCAAACTCAATCTTTCACATGATTAGGGTTTAGGACACGTGTCTTCACATAAATGGACACGTTTTTACGAGGTGTCACATCCTCAAAAGAAATCTCGACCCCGAGATTTACTGAAACAAGTGAGGGTACTTTTGTCGCATTGTGGACTCAACCTCCCACGTATATTCTAGGCCTCTACGGGCATCCCATTTAACCTTCACTATAGGCACATGCTTCCTTCGGAGCTTTTTAACTTGTCGATCCTCGATCGATATAGGTCTTTCAACAAACCTCAGGCTTTCATCAATCTGTACGACTTTATGAGACATTACTAGCGATTCATCAGCTAGACATTTCTTTAGGTTACAGATGTGGAACACATTGTGAATTCCACTAAGCTCCTCAGGCAAGTTTAGCTTATAAGCTACACTGCCGACACATTCGATAATCTCGAATGGTCCAATATACCTTGGGCTTAACTTGCCCTTCTTACCAAAACGCATCACACCTTTCCAGGGTGATACTTTCAGTAAGACTTTGTCGCCTACTTCAAACTTTAGAGGTTTTCTCCTCTTATCAGCATAACTTTTCTGCCTATCCCTGGCAGCTTTTAGGCGATCACGAATTTGGACAATCTTGTCCGTTTTTTTAAGGACTATATCAGGTCCTGATAATTGAGCTTCTCCTACTTCCGCCCAGCAAATAGGCGTTCTGCATTTCCTTCCATACAATGCCTCAAAAGGCGCAGCCTGAATACTAGTATGGTAGCTATTATTATAGGAGAACACAATCAACGGTAGGTGGTCATCCCAGCTACCACTCAAATCAATAACACATGCACGAAGCATGTCTTCCAAAGTTTGAATTGTACGCTCACTTTGTCCATCCGTTTGAGGATGGTAAGCAGTACTAAAATTTAAGTGAGTGCCTAATGATTGTTGGAAACTTTTCCAAAAGTGAGAGGTGTATCTAGTATCTCTATCGGATATAATAGATACTAGCACTCCGTGGAGAGATACAATCTTATCCACGTACAACTGAGCTAACTTGTCGGAGCTATGAGTCTCCTTGATGGGTAAGAAATGTGTTAACTTAGTCAGTCTATCAACTATGACCCATATAGTATCATTTCCATGCCTTGTTTTAGGTAACTTGGTTATAAAATCCATGGTTACCATCTCCCACTTCCATGTGGGAAGCTCTGGCTATTGTAGCAAACCTGACGGCTTTTGATGTTCAGCTTTTATTTGAGCGCATGTCAGACATTTAGCTACATGTGTGGCTATAGATTTCTTCAAACCTATCCACCAATAATTGGCTTTCAAATCTTGATACATTTTGTCACCTCTAGGGTGAACTGAGTATTTGGAATTGTGAGCTTCCTGGAGGATTATATCTCTAAGTCCTCCATGGATTGGAACCCAGATTCTTCCATTTAATCTAAGGATTCCATCCTTACTAGGTAACAACTGATCAGCTGTTACACCTAGCTTTTCATTTGGAAGGTTAGCTTCCAAAACAGCTTCCTTCTGAGCAGCTAACAACCTTTCATTCAAGTTGTTCTTAAGTTCAATGCTCTTGGCATTAAACCTTATAGGTTTGATCCTTTATTTTCTGCTCAATGCATCTGCGACTACATTCGCTTTACCAGGATGGTAGCGAATTTCACAATCGTAGTCATTTAGAGTCTCCATCCAACGACGTTGCCTCATATTAAGATCCTTTTGATTGAATAAGTGTTGGAGACTTTTGTGATCCAAATATATCACACATTTAGTTCCATATAAATAATATCTCCACAACTTAAGTGCAAAGACAACGGCACCCAACTCCAAATCATGGGTGGTGTAATTCTTTTCATGCACTTTTAACTGTCGTGATGCATAGGCAATCACCTTGCCTCTCTGCATGAGTACACAACCCATACCGGTGTGTGAAGCATCACAGTACACGACAAACTCTTCTATTCCTTCGGGCAATGTCAACACAGGAGCATTGCTCAATTTCTGTTTCAGAATTTCAAAAGACTCTTGTTGTTTTGGACCCCAATCAAACTTCACATTCTTGCAGGTCAGAGTAGTCAATGGTGCAGCTATTCTCGAGAAGTTCTCAATGAATCTTCTATAATAACCAGCTAATCCCAGAAAGCTGCGAATCTCTGTAGGTGTTTTAGGCGCTTCCCAGTTCACGATTGCCTCTATTTTAGCGGGATCTACTTGGATACCACGCTCACTCACAACATGTCCAATGAATTGGACTTCGCGAAGCCAGAACTCGCATTTTGAGAATTTAGCATACAGCTTCTCCTGTCATAGCAATCCTAAGATACACCGAAGGTGCTTCTCGTGATCAACTTGACTACGAGAATAGATAAGTATGTCGTCTATAAAGACAATGACAAACTTGTCTAAGTATGGCTTGTAGACTCGATTCATTAGATCCATGAATGCTGCAGGTGCATTAGTGAGCCCGAAAGGCATCACTAAGAACTCATAATGGCCATATCTCGTTCTAAACGCTATTTTAGGTACATCTTCAGTTCTAACCTTGAGTTGATGATACCCTGATCTCAAATCGATCTTCGAGAAGAAGCTTGCCCCTTGGAGTTGGTCAAACAAGTCGTCGATCCTGGGCAATGGATAACGATTCTTGATCGTTACTTTATTTAACTCTCGATAATCAATGCATAGACGCATTGATCCATCCTTCTTCTTCACAAACAGTATAGGAGCTCCCCAAGGCGAAGAGCTGGGTTGTATGAAACCCTTTTCCAGTAAGTCGTCCAATTGAGTTCTTAGCTCTTTCATTTCTGTAGGCGCTAGACGGTAAAGAGCTCGTGCAATTGGTGCAGATCCTGGCAGAATGTCTATCCTGAATTTAACTTGCCTTTCAGGAGGTAATCCAGGTAACTCATCAGGAAAGACATCAGGGTATTCCAAAATGATTGGAATATCTTCAATCTTGGGTTTTGGTTCATCAACTGTCACTTGTGCCATGTAGATGACACATCCGTTCTTCAGAAACTTCGATGCTTTGAGTATAGACGCATTGTTGGACAAACCATATTGTGTATCTCCTTGAATAGTGACGGATTCACCAGAAGGGGTTTTGATGTTAACTAGCTTCTTATCGCAGGTAATTTGGGCTTGGTTATGCGATAACCAATCCATGCCTAAAACTACATCAAACCCAGCCAATTTCATTGGCAAGAGGGATAGCGGGATAGAATGATTCTTAATGGATATAAAGCATCCATCAAGAAGAGTCGAAGCTGTTTCTAAGGTACCGTCTGCGAGTTCTACCTTATACTTTATGTCTAGAGTTTTAATAGGCAGATTCAGTAACTTACTAAACTTATGGTCTAAAAACGACTTATTAGCACATGAATCAAATAAAACTCTAGCATAAATATCATTAATGAGGAAGGTACCTGCTATAACGTTCTCGTCATTCACCGCCTCCCTGACGTTCATTTGAAAGACCTTTGCATTGGTTTTCTTTGCCTCATCAGGCTTCTTAGCATTTTTAGGGCAATTAGTCTTAATGTGCCCCTTTTCATTGCAACCATAGCAGGTTGCATCCTTGATATTTCGGCACTCCACAGTCTTGTGCCCTTTCTTCTTGCAAATCCCACAAGGCTTAGCTTGTGGATCCTGATTGCACTTTCCAAAGTGTCTCTTGTTACAAGTTTTACACCTGGGCTTGTCACCTGACTCCTCTTTCTTGGAACCAGAGTCCCCTTTCTTCTTTTTGTTCGATTGATGGGACTGGTCATCATCCCTCTTCCTCTTCCCTTCTTCGGTGGTTTTCTTTGACCTACTCCTTACAATATCGAGAGTAAGTGACAAAGATAGATCTACAGCCAATCTATATGTAGTAGGCTTAGAAGCCTTGGCATTTCCTTTAACCTCAGGGGCTAAACCACCTACAAAACGTGCAATGCGTTTGGGTTCAGGGGTGACCAAATATGGGACGAGTCAAGACATCGAGTTAAAACTGGTCACATAAGACCTGCAATCCAAATCTTTCATCACCAGAGTGAGGAAGTCAGTCTCCACCCTTTCTACTTCATGCTACGGACAATAAGTGTCCTTCACAAGATCAACAAATTTATTCCAAGAAAGGTTATACAAAGGAACATTTCCAGTGGATTGCACCAAGGATTTCCACCATGTTAGGGCGTCGCCCTTGCAGGACTGAGACACAAACTTAACGACGTCCTCCTTAGCACACCCACTGATATCAATCACCGTTTCCATTTCATCCAACCACTTCATACAGTCGATAGCTCCCCTTTCTCCCGTGAAATCTCTTGGTTTACAAGAGACGAAATATTTATAGGTACAACCTTTGTTGTACCTGGGAGTCTGATTGAGGACTATTTGCCTCTGTGGTTCACTTTTCTGATTGGATGAGTGTCGAGACTCATCCTTTTTCAATGTATGCGAATGTGATAGGGACTTTGTATGAGTTTTGGACCGAACATTACTCGGCTCCTTAAACATATTATCCACAGCTTGAGCAACTGCTGTGTTTATCACCGCTTGTAATTCAGCACTAGTAACATTTATCCTGGTATTATTGTTTCCTTCCATAGGATGACTATTTGCTTCGTTAGAGCCAGCCATGATTTGAGTACTAAAATTAAACAATAATGATGTATTTAGATTTTATAATGAATCACCGTATTGATGATTAGATAGTCATGGTATTAATAAACCATATAGACCATTTTAGATATCAAGTCAAAATCTATTTGATCATGATTTGCCTAGGCTACAAATGAACCATTATTGGCAATCAAGTAGGATATAATCCTTTATATTTATTAGATAGGGGACAAAAACTCACAACTGTCAATGTCATCAAGACATTTTCAGATAGCACAAAAGGCTCATCTCGAAGGACATTTAAATGGCACAAAAGGCCTTGTCACAAGGACAATTAAAACATAATCAACGATCTCTTGAATCAGTGATTTTTAAGGGTCGAACATAGTTCATCGCCCTTTTGACAAGAAGTTTATAGAATAAACTATCATTGTCATGAATACACCTTTGCCCGTAGGCTTACACCTCAAATGGATGTTTTGATGTATACATCATATTTGATGTTTAATAGCCATGATTCATATTGATCATATAGGCTATGTGGGTGGCTTGGAACGATCCAAGTACTTTTGGAAGCTAGTGTGGTCTCTCAAGTCACACAGCCAGGAATGTTAACATGTTTTCAGATGTTAACAAGGAATTATTATCTTAAAAAGGTTATACCATCATAGCCATTAATATTTTGGCTAGGTTATACCTTTAAGAACTTCTTTTGAAATTTCTATGGCAGATCAATTTAAAAATTGAAATGATATTTGCATGGTGGTGTAATAAAATACACATATAAAAATCACAAAAGAAATTCCATTAAAATACTAGACTATTACAAGGAATGCCCTAAACGAGTCTTGAAATAAACAAACTGTCCACGCAGGGACTACTGAAAAGAAAACAAGTCCACGCAGGGACTAAGTACAGAAATGAAATGTCCACGCATGGACTTGATTGAAATTACAATAAAATAAAATAAAACAAACTTCTACTTCTTTTTGCCCTTTATGAAGTTTGCGAGGCCTTTAAGAAATTTGTTATGCTTCTTATCGCGTTCCACCGCTTTTTGTTCAACATGATCCAACCTCTGTAGGATTTGTTGCGTTTGCAGTTGCTGAGGAGGCGGGGGTTGTTGTTGATAAGGTGGTTATTGATACCCTTGTACTGGATACCCAGTTGGGTATACTGGAGGGAATGGTGAAGGATAAAGTGCATTAAATTGTGCTGCCTCAAGATATGGATCTTGGGCAGGGGCTTGATATCCATAATTCATAGGAGTTGGATATTCGAACGGGTTATACCCAGATGAAGCTGGGTAAGTTGGTATTGGGTTTTCATAACCCACTGGCGGTGGCGGTTGTGCAAAAGTAACTGGCGGGGGATCATCTTCCGGCACCGCATGAGAAGGTCCACCCATTTGTGGATCTTCAGGGATAGGAGGGTAAGTAATTGAAGCTTGTGGGGAACTAAACCTTGGTCCCCCTCGCACGGACATCCGTGCATTTCTACGTCGCCTTGGTGGCTCAGGAGGTTGTTGTGGTGGTTGTTGAGGTGGCTCCTCAACGGGAAATGGCGGTGGAGTAACCGCCTAAAGATACCAAAGGAGGTTGTGGAGGAGAGTTATGAAGAGATGGGGTAAATTCCCATTGGTACTTGTTCCACCTTTCAGCCCATGAATCGGGGCCTTGATACGGTGATCCTTCATAAGGAGAACCGCTGGAGATGCTGATGGGATGCGTTGGTGTTCCAGTTGGTAGCATCTCTGGGTCGGGGTCATCATCTATTTCCATATCTTGGGAGAAATGGTCCTCGGGTCCAAGAGGGTTGTAACCTTGTGGTTCATTAATATAGTCGTTGGGGTTAAATTGACCTGGTGAGTAAGGATCGAGAGAACAAGAATGATGAAAAGAATGAGAATGTAGAGAGTGATGAGAATGATGTGAGTGGTGAGAATGGTGAGAATGTTGGGGCTCGTCTTGAATAGGCGGCCCAAAAGAAGGGTGATATGAGGGTGATGTACTTAGCGAGACGGATCGCCTTGCGGGTTGTAAAGATTGTCTCCAATCATCATTCGAATCAGAGGTACTAAATAACGTCGATGGTGTGCGTCGGTGTGAGGGTCCAACTTGTCCCGATGGTCCTCCCCTCATAGGACCTTTTCCTTTTCCTCCACGGCCTCTAAGTCTCGGCGGCATTTTAAATTAATAAACCTGTCAAAACAAGTAAAACAAAATATAAACGACAAAAGGAAAATTAAGAATAATCCTAGGTCATTTGTCTAGACTCGGAAGTCTAAGGAATGTGCATATTGTGTCATTGAGATTAAACACAAAAGGATAGTGTTTAATTCCCTCAATGTTGGCTCTGATACCAACCTGTCACACCCCGATATGTCCACATATTACCGGTGGGCCCGGTGGGGAGTATCGTGACGTAGTTGATATCATCAGAGTCAATATACACAATATAATAGCACAGCGGAAAGCTTGGTAATTAAATACTATTACAAACCTTAGTGTCCGAGTGTCCAAATAAAAGAATATACAGACTGGTTGTAATAGGGATCCACAGGCGGATCATAAAAAAAAAATACAAGAAACTGAAATAACAGACTCCAGGCATCTAAGGATTTGCAAGATCATCTTATTTGACACCTAGTAGCTCCAGCCTAATTCCGAGAGGTACCTGTCACTCGGTCTTTGGAAAATACGTCAGTTTTCACAAGTAAATACAATTAACTGACTCGTTTGAAAACATTTATGAAAATTGATTTAAGTGCACATAGCACAAACCGTTTATAACTTGGGACAATCTTTAATAAAATCTTGTATACAGTTTTACATGTTTGTCATACATATGGGGCCGGTTTGGAAGCCGGTCATGATTAACCGACTCACCACTTATAAAACCCACAAAGGAGTTATCCCCAACATGTGGGTTATTTAGCATTTGCATCTGTCAGGTGTATGCCTACACCCCGTGCATAGGGCGTGGTCATTTTCAAATGAAATGAGCCGAGGATATCCAGGACACGGTCGTATTAACTCCCAATGCTTATGTTATCAAACAAGACAGATTAAAACGGGTTATGTAAATTTATTAATCACAATCTGATTAAATGATTTCATACCCGACCAAGCGGTATTATTATAATACCGTATCCCAAGCCAGTATAACGGAAAATAAGTTAAAAGTATTTACCTGAGCTAGATGTGTAAGGATGTAACTCAGCCGTATATTTCCTAAAGCCTTATGAAAATACCTTCTAACGAAGCTACTCAATCTGTATAGAAGGTTTATTAACCTATTAGGATACTAACGGGTCTTTATTTAAGTCAAAGACTTAGACCGGTTAGTTTGAAAGATACTATACGGTTCGAAACGCTAGATTAAGCGGAGACCGGAATGGAATGTGATTTAGACCCGACAAGTTTGGATACTTGTATAATATGGGTAAACTAAACACATTCTGAATTTTGAAGATTTAATGATATGGTTAAACCCATTTCGGCTAATTTATGTAAACTAGCTACATAAACCGAACCGAACGCATAAATGCATAACGGGTAACCAAATGAATTATATACAGGTGTCATATGTCATTATGCTTATAATATGTTAGTACATCAGTAGGATGTTAACATATATGCCCAAAAAGTATTTAAAACCAATTTAAGTCTCGTAGGGGCATTTTGGTCATTTTAATATTTATAAAAGAGGTTTTATAGTAAATTGATATTCTGGTCTTAAGTAATCAGTAAAAATATTTATTTTATGTTGTTATAACAGTAAGATATCATACATATGTGTGATTTACCATTTATGGCCAAACTATGCCCCGAAAGGGTATTTTGGTCATTTCACATACGCTTTTAAGGACATTTTTGGAAGTCTGAGTTCATGACTTATACCTACTGTAATAATATTAGAATTTATTTAAAAATTCAGTTGGTAACAAGTCTTAAGTGCTAATTATGGTTTTAAACCATACTATGCACTTAAATAGCGTAAAAATCGATATTTGACGATAATGAAGATGTTTATGAAAATCTGAGATTTTGATCAGTCTTAAATGTTCAAAATATTTTATTTAATATATAATATCAGTAGGAAAAGGTTTGGTGTGCAAATCATATGTTAATCTCATTTTATGAATGAAAAGGGTATTATCGTCATTTACCGAATTATATTAGAATTCAATGATATGGTCAGTTTATAATCAGAACAAAAATTCTAAAAATCCTTAAAAATAATATCTCAACAGTAGGTAATGGGTTTTGGGTCAAAATCTATGTTTAAACATGTATTATGCCTAATAGCGTAATTTAATTAACAAAAAGTTCTAATTTACGATATCATGCATAACATTGTTTTGAGACCAGAGAATCATGTCAAATTTATTGAACATACTTATATATCAGTAATGAAGATTTTTGTCCTCTCACATTTTTAAAAATCCTGTTTTTAGATCAAAAGGGCAAAATGGGCATTTATAAGCATAATAACAGAGATTACCATATAATTCAGAATACTAATGACCAGGTAATATAACTTCAGAGGGTTATACTACAACATAATGTGGTCCTAATGGAGGCTTAAAACATGGAAGAATTAAGCTTAATCGGATTAGAACTGAAAGTCAAAGCAAAAGTCAAGCTTTTGCGACCTTCGGTTGGGAACCGACCCTAAACTCAGAATTGTCGGGTTGAACATGTTTAAACATGTTCTAATAATAATTACCAAGTTATTAGAATGATAAAATATAATTTATAACCTCTGCATTGTTAGTTTTTTTATTATTTCAAATTCTTGACCAGTTTGAATTTTTGGTTAAATAGTTTGACCCGATAATTAACTAAGCAAACGAGATAATTAGGAGGTGCCCTTTTAAGTGATTAACACCTACCTAATTATGGTCACATAGCCATATTCGTCTTGAACAATGGCTAGACCATTTGTGTTTAAACCGAGAGTCAAAGCTAATTTACGTAACTTTGACTTTTCGGTTTTTAAATAAGAAAACTGAATTAAAGAGGGGACTAAGACACTTACAAAGGGTCCTAACAATCTTTTCTACTAAAGTGAGCTTCCCTTTTTGATCAGGAACCTCCAGAATGCTCAAGAACTCAAGCTAGAGAGATGAGAGTGAATTGTTTGAATGATGCAAGTGAAATTGCTGCACCATGAGCCTATTTATAGTGAATGAAGGTTGCCTAAGATGATCACAGGTGTTTAGGGGTGGATTTAGATGTCTCCAGGTGTCTTGGTGGTATGTTAAAACCATCAACAAGGCCATTGTTTCGATTATAACTTGTTTGGAGCTCAAGAAAGGAAATAACCAGCACCTGGCATCACTATTCTGTCGAAACAGGGCCGTCGCGTCGCACGACGGCTTATGGTCCTCATGGTCACACAGCGCGACCTCCTAGTTTACCAGCCAAACAAGTTTCAATCTTGACAAGTTCAGTCCCTGCACCTTTATAAGCTCAATATCTTTCGTTTTAGGCACTTCTAGCCCTTGTAGTTAGTTTGTAGATGATCTAGGGAATATAACCAAACACTGTTAGGCCCGGTTTAGTTAAACGATCACCGAAAATATAAGTTTCGCCTCGTTGACGCTTTAAACACTAATTCTTGGGAATTTGCGTAAATATCACATAACGATATCGAAAGCTCGTGAAATTGATATCACTTATTCTTGAGAGTATATTTGAACATTACGAAGCCCCGGGTTCGTTAAAAGGTCACTCAGAGGTAAGAATTAACATGTTGACATGTTTAACCCCTGAAGTTAATAATCTTTCGATTATTTTCACAAACGGCTTCTTATATCCGAATAATTACTCTTTTAAGAATATATTCTTTGTATATGGTCATTCAGAGGCATAAGTTTGGCATGTTGACACTTTTAGTCCCTTCGCATACATAATTTCATCGTTTTACAACTTTAGTCTTCAAACTCAATCTTTCACATGATTAGGGTTTAGGACACGTGTCTTCACATAATTGGACACGTTTTTACGAGGTGTCACAGTAATGATGATGAATTTGGTAGACAATCTAATAATGAAATTGAAAAGCAGTGCAGGAAATGTATGGAACATGCAATGTTTGTACTGAGAAGGATGAAAACTTAAAATCCAGAAATATCGAGTTTACTAAAATTGAAACTGTTTTCAAAGAAGAATGTAAAGAAAGATTTGAAAATGAAGAGGTTTTGAAACAAAAAGTAGAAAAGCTAACACTGGAATGTCAAGATTTTGAAAAAGAAAATGAGATTTTAAAACAGAAGTGTTCAACAAACTGCAACCAATGTTCACAAAAAGATAATATCATTTAAGAGTTGCAAAAAGAATATGATGGGATGAATTTTTCATGTCATAATGTAAAAGAAGCATATGAAACTTTGAAAGATCAAACTCAACGTCTTCAAGATAGGCTTTCAAAATTGATTGAAACGACAAAACTTATTGAAGCCAAGTATGAAGGTAAACAACGGATTTTAAATAAATATATTGATGAAGTTGCTGAACTTAAAAGAGATTTGGCTGAAAAAGAAAAGAAAATTAATAAACTTCAAAGTTATCATGTTTCTTCATACATTCTCGAACGCATTTTCAACATCACACCAGATGATAATGGTTCTGAAAAGAACAAAAAGGGAATTAGTTCAGAATATCATCAGGTACCACCACCGTTGGAGGATAATTATACATTCTATGATGACGAAAAGGTGGCAAAAGCAATGAACATGGTTGACCAATTACCTGATAACATTGATGTGACTTACTCCAAATCTGATGATGTTGGTGATTCAGAGGTGGTAAGTAAGGTAGTTGAAAGCATTTTGAAAGAAGATTCTACCAAAAATGAGAATTCCGAATCACAGGTTGAAGATGAGGAAAGTTTTCATAAGAATTATTTAAAGAATTCAAAATCTGAGACAAATTCGAATGATGATATGATAATCTCGGCATATTATATGGTTGGATCGGATAAATTGTTCTCAGTTATTGAAGTTTCGATTCAAAATGTGATTGCGGATAAGATTGACAAAGTTTTTAAACTGGTATAAATCGAAAAATCTAAAAAGTGATAAATTTGCTGGTAAAGCGAGCAAGAAATTATTTTATAACAAACCTGTCTATAAAAAGAAAAACACAAAGGCTGGGTTGGGGTATAAAAAGAAACAAAACCAAAAGAAACGTGCTGAAAAGACAAATTTTCAGAAGAAAATGAACTTTGTCTACGGAACAAGTTTAGAAGAAGAGAAAGAACTCCGATTTAGCCGACAGACTAATGAAGAGTTTTATGCTCGAAAGAAACAACAACAACAGGCCAAAGATGTTTCAAAGAAAACTTGCTTTAAATGTCAAAAAGTTGGACATGTAGGTCGTAAATGTCCCCAAAATCTGAAGTCTGTTGATTTTGAAAAGAATAAACAGAAATCTGAAGCGGTGCATCAGAAGTCAACCAAGTTTGAATCAGAACAAACTTGGAAACCAAAAACACCCAAGTTTGAGCCAAAACAGATTTGGAAAACAAAGACTGATTTATCAAAGCAAAAACAAATCTGGAAATCAAAAATTGATTTGTCAAAACAAAACATTCAAAATGATTCAAGATTTTATAAAAGTAAAATTTCAAACAGAAAAATTTGGGTGTCAAGAAACAAACTGCTTCTGTTAACGAGAAACGGAAAATCGATTCAACCAAGAAGGTTGTAAATAAGAATGAAAAAGTTTTTGTTAAGAATGACAAAGATTTTCCGAAGTTGAACGAATCGTATTGTGTCACAATACCCAAGGTCAAACAGGCATGAGTTGCATTATTCAAATAATTGAATTCAACGCATGTGCAGGTGTTCCAGAAGCTAACAGAAAGTCAACATGAGTAGTGGAGCAGCCTGGCACGGGAGGAGGAAGATTCCTGTGATTTAGAACGGAAGTTTGTTTTGTTAATAATAATAATAATAAATAAAACAAAATAAAAAAATAAAAAAATAAAAAAACAAAAAATGTTGTTTTTAAATTGTTAAAATAAAAAATTTTGAAAAAATATGTTGAAGGAATACGCCAAAACCCTCACGACTGAACAAACAAAACTTGGTATAACAAGTTCTTTCAAGTGGTTAAACAATTCTTCTTTACATTGTCAAAATCTTTGTTTTGTTAATCATGGGGGTGTTTATATACTAAACAAAGCATGTGTAGCAGAAAATGGATGGCGAGATAAAGCTGTCTACATCGGTTTGTCAAATTTTTCATTAAATGTTTTGGATTTTAGGGGAGTAAAAATTTTGAAAATACAAAAACATTTGAAAATTTGAAAATGACAAAAACATGAAAAAATTCAAAAGAATTTTGTGGAAAAAGAAATAATGATAGTACATCAGTAGACAGTCATAACATACTAAAGAAATGGAATGTCAAAATGTGATAAACGGTCTCACTGATGATATGCCAGTAGGTTTTTACACACTCAGTAAATTGATTTCGAGATATAAACCTAAAATAAATAACTTTCTTATCTCGTGGGGGAACATCTCTCGGATATATGGACTTAGTACTCCAAAATTTCGTTTGAGAGGTTGCCTGATTCTGAGATATTAGGTCTGTATACTTATTGATATCTGCGGTATTATACTTGGTTTTCTGATTTGGCGTCAGTAATGACCTAGACCTCGTATAATGCGTTTGCGCTTAAAACTTTCCCTCTGCATAAAAATTGAGAAAATATTGGAAGATATATATCAAGTCCAGTTGTAAAGAAGATTCCTAAGTGGAACACACCTTAAGTTGAGCCTTCATGTCACACCCCGATTTCCGGTGGGCCCGGATGGGTACACACGTGACGGCTGGATAACAGTTATCACAATATAATAATATGCAGCAGAAGTATTGGATTGAAATTATTAAAATAAAGCTTGAATGTATAAAAGTATTACAAGCGTTCGATACAAGCCCACAGGCAGGATCCAAATAAACAGAGCTTTAGACATCATAGGCCTTAAGCATCAGGAGTGCAAATTCCTTAGCCTTCATTCTAGCCGACCCGTAATCCCAGCCTATAATAAGGTTCGGTACCTGCTGTTCAATCTTTTTGAAAATACGTCAGCCAAAGCTGGTAAATACAATTAACTGACTCTTTGGA
This sequence comes from Helianthus tuberosus, assembly GCA_030545235.1. Classification (NCBI taxonomy): domain Eukaryota; kingdom Viridiplantae; phylum Streptophyta; class Magnoliopsida; order Asterales; family Asteraceae; genus Helianthus; species Helianthus tuberosus. The sequence goes on from CM060405.1 coordinate 89,109,676, forward strand.
AAAATAGTTTTTCAAAAAGAGTTTTATACATATAGATAACCAGTAGGTGATCTTATAAATACATCTTGGGATTATTCTTGTTACGAAATTATATACTTGATTATCCCATTGGGTTGTCCGGACATGGTCTCAATAACCCCCAATAACAGTAATTATCAAGTAAACGGAATAAAACCATATTCATACACTTTCGCGCAATCATAGGCAACTTACTTGTGTAATAACCGTCCCAAGAGGCAAAATTGCCATCCCAGGTTTACACTAAAATAAGTCAAGAGTATTTACCTTTTTGCTAGCTTCGAATCAATAAGACAATATTTGGCAAAAGCCGCAAGTCTAGGTATTATTGACCCAAGTCCGATTATCTGGGGGTACTATAGTCTGGAATGAACAGATTTATCATCTGTTAGAATGTATACGAGCCAAAGGTAGTCCCTTTAGATATGACCCGATACCTAAGGATAGGTTCGCTAGATTAAGCGTATACCGAATAGAATGTGGTTTAAACCCAACAAGTACTAGGACTTGTATCATATGAGTAAACATTGTACATTATGGATTTTGAGATCAAAACGATAAGGTTAAACCCTTTTTGGTAAACTTATGTAAACTAGTTACGTAAGTCTAACCGGACGCGCATGAGCGATATCGGGTAACCGGATGAGTCATGAACAAGTTCCATATGCCAATATACTTTAAACAAGTTATAATATCAGTAGGATACCAACTTGTAAGCCCGTTAAGGTTTTAAAATCAAACTATGCCTCATAAAGGCATTTTGGTAATTTTACAATTTATAAAAGGAGCTTGCAAGTAAACTGATGTCATGGTCATAAACATTCTGTAAAAATGGTTAATTTATGATATCATATCAGTAGGATATCAAATATATGTGTGGTTTATGCTTTATGACCAAACTATGCACCGTATGGGCATTTTGGTCATTTCACACATAGTTTTGAGACTTTATTTGGGATTCTGAGTTCATGAGTTATACCTACTATAAAAATATTTAAAATGGTTTATAAAATCAGTAGGTAACAAGTCTTGGTTCATAAATATGGTTTAAAACCATACTACGCGCCTAAACGGCGTTAATATCGTTAAATGACGATTTATGCGACGGTTTATGAAAACTGATGTTATGACTAGCTTTGAATAGTTAAATATTTTATTTGTCATAACATATCAGTAAGAAAAAGGTTTGGTTTGAATATTATACTTAAAACGCATTTTAGGTGTCGTAAGGGCATTATCGTCATTTATCGGCATTATATTCGAACTTGAGGTTAAACTCAGTTCATAACCTGACCTAAAATCCCAATAATTCCTAAACATGATATCACATCAGTACAAAATGATTTTTGCCAATAATTTATGTTTAAAACTCATTTTAAATGAAAAAAAGGCATTTTTGTCCTTTTAAAAGCATAGTTTACGATCACACGCGTAAACTCAGTTTATGACCAGGTTTTAATCATCAAAATATCCTAAACATGTTTACTTATCAGTACATAACTCATTTGCATGCTCATTTATATTTAAAACCTTATTTTTAAACAAAAGGGCAATTTAGTCAAAGTACGGCATAATAACGGAACATGTGCATAAACTCAGATTCCTAGTCCGATCGTATAATATAACCTTATGGGGCTATACTACATTAAATTACGATCATAACGAAACCTAAAATCAGTAGCATACTAGTCTAATTTGGTTTATAACCAAAAGTCAACGTAGAAGTCAAACTACGCGACTTTCGGTTGCGAACCGACCCTAAAATGGGAATTGACGAGACGAACATGTTTACACATGTTCTAATAATTATTACCAAGTTGTTTAAGTGATAAAACATATTTTAGAACACTCTTAAACTTAGATTGCAATTATTTTAAAATCTGACCCGTTGACTTTTTAAATTAATATAACTTTGACTCGTCAATCGACCTAGCAAACGTGATTCTTAGAAGGTGCCCTTTTGAGGGATTAACACCTACCTAATTACGATCACGTAGCCATGTTCGTTGCGAACAATGGCTTGACCGTTTAAGGTCTAGCTAAAAGTCTAAGCGTTATTATAATAACGCTTGACTTTTGGCTTAAAAGCCTATAAAACATAAACTAGTGGCTAGGAACACTTACAAAGGGTCCTAGCAATCTTTTCAACTAGAATAGGCTTCCTTATGATCAGGAGTCCCCATAAGAGAAGGATAGAAAGAAAAGGTGCAAGTGAAAATGAAAGACTCATGGCCTATTTATACTAATTTGAGAAGAACAAGATCTTGACAAGTGTAATGTGTGTTCACCAAGTAATTATTGGATCACTACATGTGTAAAACCATGTTTTAAAAACAATTAACACCCATAGAATTGATTTTATGTGAGTATGGGTGGTATGTGTGGAGAACAAGCAAAGGAAAAAAAATAAAAATAATTATGTTGCAGATCAAGGCCTCGCGGCCCGCATAGAAATTCAGGGGGGAGGTCGCGGCCCACGACACTCACCCGGATCAGCAAAACAATTTTAAATGTTGACACATTTAGCCCCTTAACCTTTTAACTTGATATAACTTTCATATTTAGCACTTTTGGCCCTTCAAGTTAGGTTGTAGGTATTCTTGGAAGTATAACCGAACATCGTTACGCTCCGGGTTCGTCAAAAGGTCACTCAGAGGTATAATTTAAACATGTTGACACTTTAAACCCTTTTAACGCGCAAACTTGTGCGTATTACCGTTTAACGACATAAAAGCTCTAGACGGCCAATATAAGTATTCCCAAGAGTGTGATCAAACATCATAACGTTCTGGATTCATTAAAAGGTCACTCAGAGGTAAGAATTAACATGTTGACGCATTTAACCCTTCGATGCACAACTTTTGAATTATATTGCAAACGGTTTCGTTTGTCCAACAAGTGGCGTATTAAAAGAACACGAATACCGTATAAGGTCACTTAGAGGCTTAGTTTAAGCATGTTGACACCTTTAGTCCTTGCATATTCAAAGTTTTCATTGTTTGGCAATAATAGTCCCTCCTAGTCAATGATTGACATAGCTAGGATTAGGGACACGTGTCAACACATTATTAGACATGTTTTTACAAGGTGTTACACTTCATCTCTTTGACTGAACGGAAGTTCTAACCTGAGCTCTCACGGCCTCGCACTAACCCAGAGATAGATATCAATTAGGTATATTCACCTGTAAGACTGAATCTAGGGAATCTTGATACGGGAGTATATTCTGAAGCGGGACACGCGAATAAGATAAGTTTTTAAGACACTAATATCGTATCTTGAATCTATTGAAGTTTTTGTGGAAATTTAAGTGGATCAGTATACTGACAATCTAAGTGAATTGTTTAAAGCTTAAAGTTTATAAAGATCAACGGTGCTAGTGATTTGTCATAAACTGATATGATTCTCTGATACAAACTCAATACAAATATGTCTGTAAATATTTCTTTATTGCATTTCATTTAAGACAAAATCACAAAAAGATTTTGAGTATGTTTTAGCATAAACTTTGTTAAAAAAACAATAATATACAAAAAGATTTTGTTTCACTTTATGTTTCGACAACAGATGTTGGAAAGATGAGTTTCAAAATCTAAGTATGCTGAACATGTCTCAGAAAAATAAACAAGTTCATTAATTTGAAACTTGAGGTTTTGAAATGAAAATTCAAAAACAGTTTGTGAAATCTCCAAGGTCATTAATTTGGACTTGGAAGGTTATCAGATGAATCAAGGTTATTAGATTGAACTTGATTATCTGAGAGGGTTTATGGTAAGTGGATGCTTTGAATGTCAAATATATAGAGTTATTTGATAGGGGGAGTTAAGTCAGGTGTTTAATCCTGAATTAAGAGCCAACCTATGATTTTGAGTGACCTAAAAAGCTTTAACTGTCAAAATATCTATGTTTAGAGTTAGGTTACCAATCCCGAAGATCTCAAAAGTTTTAATTGTCAAATTAATCTTGTTGAGATGCAGGTTCTTGATCCTAAAGTGATTAGAAATTCTCTCAAGTGGTTTGAATTGTTATATATTCAGATATTCAAAGAGCCAGGTTCAGATCCTGAAAGGTTAAAGCAAGGGGACCTTGGAGAGAAAGTCTATCGAAAGGGAAAGCTGAGGATTCAGAGTGTAAAGAAAAATCGGTGGTGCTGAATCTGTCAAAGCTTCTAGAAGACTCAGAGAAGATAAAGACAAGCTACGAGATTGACTGCAGGAATATCCAAGGGGGAGTCTGTGAGTGCATATGTCTATCGCTTCCGTTAATCACGTATCGTAGCTGATTAGATGAATCAAGACAAGGTGCTAAAGTGTTAAGCATAATGTTCAAGTGTGAAAAGTTGATCCGCACGGACCTACAACATGCGTAAGATTAGGGTTTCCATTAAAAGTTGATCCGTGCGCATCTAAGAGGTAAATCCGCAATTAAATGTAGGTCCGCACCAAATGAACCCATGCGCGATTACTTGTGCATCCGCAGATATTGCTGGTCCGTGCAAAGCTTCATGCAGATCTACTAGTAGTATAAATAGGGTGCTTGTTGACTTGCTTCATTTAGACCTTTTGTTGACAAGAGTGGAGAAAATCTGTCAGTTTGTTTTTGTGGTTTTGTATTACAAATCAATCAATAGAAAACAACTTATAATTAGCTTGTTCTTGTCTGATCCACTCTCTTACTTGGATTCCGCACAAGATACGAGATTTACGCAGTCAACGGTGTATCGGAATCGATCCTACAACGCACGTTCACGCTTTATCGGGGTATGACACGAGGGTTCAGATTATTTACATCACAATCATCATAAAAAATAATAAAGATACCATCTTTTTGTCAAACTAAAGTTTTGACAAATAAAACATAGATCCTTTTAAACACATATATTTAACCGAATGTAAAAATGGCTCTGATATCAGTATTGGGAAACGATGTACCGTTAAAATAAAAACACGATTATTTTATTAATTAATATGTCTTATTAATTGAGCAGAATCATGTACAAATTTTAATTACAAAATATTCCCAAGATGAGCCCAATGACATTCATGCTAAATACATACACAACAATAGGGTGTTCAGAATTCAAACCTTGATGAAAACCGAAAAAACACACGATGGATCTGATAAACCTCATGCTAGTTGACGTGTTCATGATCCCGAAAAACTCCCGAATCAACTCTTGAATTGAGCACGGTGACGTGTAGGCGAAACGGGGTAGTGGCGATTGAGAAAATGAAGTTGAAATAAAGGAAACGAGAGAAGAATGCATGAGTCAACTTACTTGATTTACAACTATGAATTGGTCAAATCTTTAAACATATATATGAACTAGGGCAAGGGCAAATAGTCACTTAAATAAGATTACAAGAGATATCTTTAAATCAACACCTTGGTGCTTGTGAATAGTTTTTTGATGTGTGACTGACTTTTTGATGTGGAAAATTGTTAAGTGATGGTGGAAAATTAGGTAGGAAGAGTTGGGGTGATGTATCCGTTTTAGTTGAGGGTGTTTATGAAAATGGAAGTGAAGTGAGATTGAAGGTTGTAGATGAAGTGAGGTTGAAGATGGGGGCATTTTAGTCATTTCACCCATATTGTAACCTTGAAGTAACAGATTCTATTAACTGGGACTCTATTAATGAAATTGTGCAACGTTGCGGACTCAGTTGTTGAAATAAAAAAGATGCTTATATTTTATTAATGTAATGAGCAAGGACGTCTTAGTTATACATGTGGTGTGTGTGTGTGGGGGGGGGGGGGGGTTGCACGCACCAAGTAACTTAGGTGCGGATGTTGAGGTAAGTAAGAGGCTGTTGTACTTATAGTAATTACTGAGGAAGTTCATACATAACAAGAAAGTCTCCTTACCCAAGTTAAGTCAGACCATAAAGGCGATATGCACATCTTTGGACCCGATGCCTACCAAAGTCCAAACGAGTTCCTTCCCAACGTGGTAGCCCTTTCCTGAGTTGCTTCTCTAAATCAGGTGCTCCCAACCAACTCTTTTCATCCATCTCTCATCTTCTACCATTTCCATTTACTTACATGCTTCTATAACATTAATATGCTTATCTCAATATAGATTACAAACTTAAGCGTTAGAGTGTATTCTTAAGGTTTCGAGCAAATAACCTTAGAGCGAATTATTTATGTGTTGGTGTATTTCAGGTCGGATTTAAGCTCGGGAATGCTATATGCAACTCATTCTGACCGCAAAGCCAAACCCAAATTCGATTGTAGCATCATTATGCACCAAACATTTCACATTTTTTCATTAACACATCGAATGCCAATATTCTTTTTCAAACAATATTAGGAGCTGTTTGTTTAGCTCTTAATGGGACTCTTAATGGTTTAGACCTCTTATTGGTTTAGCAATTAATGGTTTAAACTGTTTGTTTCACGAGCAGATGTTTGAATGGTTCAGACATTTGCATCTGAATGGTTAAGACCTCTAACCTGAATTGGTCAGACATTTGCCTCTGAACGGGTAAGCATTGTAACGACTCTTAATGGTTGAGACCTCTTACTGGTTCAACACTTAATGGTTCAGATCTCTTACTGGTTTAGTATTTAACAGTTCAAAAGTTGCTAAACAGTGCCTTAGTTTTCACATTTCAACACTTGTTTGATCATTGTAAATAATAATAATAATTGAAGTAATAATTTACATTTTTCCTATGGTTTTAGGATAAACAAGAAATAACAATTTTTTATTTTTAAAGTAACCAATTAGAATAGTAACAAAGTTTAAAAAATGTTCTAATTATGCCACTCAAGTTTCATAAGTGCTCCAATTAGATCACTCAACATTCATTTTCATTAAAATAAATTGTTTTTCATCCATTTCATACGTAACCGTAGTGATGTGGATTTTTATTTCCTTTTTCCCTTTTATTTGATGCTAACGTCGAGTGACGACGTGGATTGTAACTTGTTTTTTTTTTTAATTTTTTTATATAATTAAAGTGTTTTTAAAATATTAAAATATTCTGACCCAACATTTTATACTCTATTTTTTTTTCTTACATGAAAAAAACAACATAACTCATCTAAAACGATACCACTAATAATAATAAGTTGATTAAACAACAAGATTATAGCTGGAAAATTAGCCGACAATTATTAGAAACCTCCAAAGCCATTACCTGCAAGCAAATCGATTATCATAAGTGATATTATCGTTCCATCACTCGCCTTCGAAAGCAACTGCTTACATTATACATACATACATAGATCCCCCATTCAGATCCATCATCTTCACCTTCATCAACCCCAATCCCCCTCATCAATTCTCATCAAGGTCCGTCTTTTCATCCCTTAATTTGTATCCATAATTCATTATCATTTTACGGTTAGGGTTAGGGTTTTGTTTACAACAACTGATGATTCCAATATATATAGTCACTTGCAAAACAAGTTATTGTATAGTTTGTTGATTTCAGGGGGAAAAGGTTGTGACGGTGAAATGGGGCCGGTTTATTATATATTAGTGGCGCTTCCTTTGTGTATGCATTCTTTTGGTAGTTAACAACGCTAATTAGAAAAAAATCTGAAAAAATTAATCATATCGATTGCAATAACAGGATGGATGTGACACACATAGATAGATAAAATGTCACAGTTGTCAAGACTGTTTGTCGGGTTTCCAATGCTCACACAGGGTGATAAACAACGCTGATACACGTAACATCTAGTTATATTCAGATTTAAACAATGCCCGCCTCAATCTTCAATACTTCAGTAAAATACCACTAGTAGAAGAACCCGACACGTCTTCATGTAACAGAGAATGTTTTAGAAATTGAAGGAAAATGAAAAGATTTGTTGAAATCGAATTTGACAACTATGACAGCTTATTAAAAGTATCGTGTGTTGTAGTTTGGAAAGATGACCGAACAGAGATCTGAATAACAAACTGTGGAGAACTTGTTTGTGTCAGGTTATTCTGCTACTTACTCGGAATCGATAAATAACCAACACGAAGATCTCTGCGATCGCTAAGGTTTTCATCAACGGACTGATCGGTAACGTTACTCTACCTGTGCTCCGATTTAAGCGGCATGTTCCGATCAACGTTTATCGACATTGTTAAAGGTGACGAAGAGTTTAGAAACCCTAGAATGATTGTGTTTTTACGGGAATAGGTGATGAAGAGTTTAGAAACCCTAGAATGATTGTGTTTTTACGGGAATAAAACGTGATACTTGAAAAACGCCAATATATACGGCCCGTATATAGTTATACGGCCCGTATACATGTGCTAACATCAAAAACCCACAAAAATAAATCAATTGAGCCGTATACGTTTTACAAATCGTATACACATGTATACGACTCGTATAACTGTATACGGGCCGTATATAATAAAACAAAAAAAAAAACATTCTCTGCGCATTTTCCTATTCAAAAACATTCTATACGAGCCGTATAATTGTATACGGCCCGTATACAATAGAGGATGTGAAAATAAGATATAGGCATGTGGGAATAAGTGACCCCTTTTTTTTTCTTACATGAAAAAAACAACATAACTCATCTAAAAACGATACCACTAATAATATAAGTTGATTAAACAACAAGATTATAGCTGGAAAATTAGCTGACAATTATTAGAAACCTCCAAAGCCATTACCTGCAAGCAAATCGATTATCATAAGCGATATTATCGTTCCATCACTCGCCTTCGAAAGCAACTGCTTACATTATACATACATAGATCCCCCATTCAGATCCATCATCTTCACCTTCATCAACCCCAATCCCCCTCATCAATTCTCATCAAGGTCCGTCTTTTCATCCCTTAATTTGTATCCATAATTCATTATCATTTTACGGTTAGGGTTAGGGTTTTGTTTACAACAACTGATGATTCCAATATATATAGTCACTTGCAAAACAAGTTATTGTATAGTTTGTTGATTTCAGGGGGAAAAGGTTGTGACGGTGAAATGGGGCCGGTTTATTATATATTAGTGGCGCTTCCTTGTACTGTTGGGGCGATTGGATTGGCGCTTCTTCACATTTACCGGCATCTCTTGAATTATACTGAGCCTACCTATCAGCGATACATCGTTCGCATCATTTTTATGGTTCCTGTGAGTTTCTTCTGCTTCTTTCTTTTTTGATCATTTGAATTGTATATGTGGTAGGAAGTTGTATGTGACTAATAATATATGAATTCAGTACATATGGTGAAGTTGTTTGTGTTAAAATTTGGATAGGCTGTGACGTTTTCCGGGACAGTTCATAAGGATGCTCTTTAGTGACTTTGATGATTCCTTGATATTGAACTTTATGATTTTGTTGCGTGGCCTCGGGGTTAATGTCATCTTCATTGTTAGGTGTTGTGGAGGCTTAGGCCGCAAGCTAGGGCAGACCATAGTTGTCAATAGCGAGCGTAGCGATCGCTAGTCTAGGCTGGCTATTAGGATTGTAGTGATAGATAGCGATAATAGCGAAAATTTACTTTTTTATTTTTGTTTTTTTAATATAAATAGCAATTAAATATAGCTATAAAATAGCTGGATTTTAGGTTTTTGTTATATACACATGTAAAATAGCATATATACCAGCCTATTTTGATATAATATACATGTAAAATTTTAAAAAATTTCTTTTCTCATGTGTCGCTATTTACAAAATAGGCGCTAGCTATTTATCGCTATTCGCTATGTAGCATATAGATACCTTATCGCTATTTGTTGGTATTCGCCATTAACAACTATGGGGCAGGCGGTTCTAGCCTAAACCAAGTAGGGAGTGTATATGGCATGTTGCCATATTTTAGTTTTCTTGTTTAGGTAGACAGAAAAATAACTAGCAACAACTGGACATGAACACAACATAGCCAATGCTTGTAACATGAGGAGACTTTTAGAATTAGCCATTATTTTAGTCCTAAAGTTTTTACCTACGGATTTATTAAGATATTTTTATAACTTTATGTGAATTGTGTTTCTTATATTCATATAATAATCCTCCTATTGTTGTTATTACTAGTTGCATGAAAATTCGAAGAAAAAAAAAGAGATCGTTTGAGTTCATGCCTAAATAAGATTGTATTCAGGCATTTATCGAACATGGATATTTGCAAGATACCATGTATGTCGGGTATATGCAAACTGTGATAAAAATAATCAATGATATGCATAAAACCTAATATTCATTGTTAAGGCTTGATATAGACAGAAAAGAGGAAGGCACATAATACATTCCTTTGGTTGGAAGTTGGAACTAGTTTATAAATTGATGAAGAACTATGGATGATTTTGCATCTTCTATGTGTAGTTTTAAGCACAAAATACAATCTTATTAAGAGGCTGACTCAGTGAGATTACATGAGATTAGTAACTGATTCACAGAAACGATCGATGGGTATATTCGCTAAATTTCATTCCCTAGAGTTAAAAAGGGGGATCCATGAGGAATGCAAACCATTGTATTTGAAGGAATGATATTCCTGCAAGGATAAGTTAATGATTTCCAGTTTTAACAAACATGTTTTGCTTCTTTGAATGGAATGAAACTTGCCATTCTTTTTTGGCTATTTAGTGATACCAACTAGTGGCCAAGTGTGATTGGTAGACATATGACGTATGAGTTGGTTTTGGCATGTATCAGACTCTACTTTTCATTGTGCCCTTTTACTTGCTATTAGCTCTACTAACTTTGACATTTTTTCATATATTATCTTGAGGCAAAATCTTTTTGTGAAGTTATCTTTAGTTGCATTTTGGAGGCAACCATATATTAATGTAAACTTTTTCAACAACCAGTTAAATCCTGTTTAACGAATGCACGTCTTGATCCTTCAGTTATACTGTTAATTTATTAACTCAAGAGAATATGGTATTTCCCAATGTTCAAGCTTGCAGCAATATAGAACAAAATTTCTAGTGGTGATTTTTCTGTCTGTTTTCTGTTTGTTAACTAGACTATTCTAAAAGGATGATTTTCTTGATGGCTATTGAAAGGGTTATCTCTTTCATCTTTTCCTTGTCTTCCAAAAAATTTCGTTTGTTAATAAATGGTCTCCTGAATTTTATCTCGATTGTTTGGCATGGCATAGTGATAATACCATTGATTCCAGTGTTAATGCTTTAGTTTTGCGCGGTCAATATTCATTAATGTATAATATATTTTTCTTGATTTTGTCATATAGTTCTTTTTGTGGTTTTATGATCTTATTGCATTTTACACTTACTAATGATTCATTCTTATTCACAGGTTTATGCCTTGATGTCTTTTCTGTCGCTTGTATTCAATAAGAGCTCAATCTACTTCAATTCTATCCGAGAAGTGTGAGCATGCTATACTTAATTATACATGATAGAATGTTTGTGGCATTCTTTTTTTTTGTAATATTTTAATTAGTCTGATATTTAAGGATGAAAAGTAAAGGATACGTTACCATTATGCGAGCTTCTTTGTATGGCTTTTAAGTAATTACAAACTTGTCAGTAAACACTTTCGTGTGCTGGCTTTTAAGCAGGTGATATATAATAATCTATTTATATATTGTTACAGGTATGAAGCCTGGGTTATATATAATTTTCTGTCACTGTGCCTCGCATGGGTCGGTGGTCCAGGTGCCGTTGTTTTAAGTCTTACCGGACGCGTTCTCAAGTCAAACTGGTGTCTGATGACATGTTGCTTCCCTCCCATTCCACTAGACGGGTAACGGGTCAAATATGCCCTATTTGACTTTTTGTGTTTATTCTGTTTCAAGTATAAATCTTGGGTTATATACTTATATATATACACCTTTGTTTAGTTACGTTTTAAAAATTTGTTGTGCAGGCGATTTATAAGGAGATGCAAACAAGGGTGTTTGCAGTTTGTGATTCTCAAACCTATATTGGTGGCGGTTACTTTTGTACTTTATGCCAACGGGAAATATCATGATGGCAATTTCAGCGTGGCACAATCATACTTATATCTGACAATTATATACACTATTTCTTACACTATGGCTTTGTACGCTTTGGCATTGTTTTACATGGCGTGCAGGGATATGCTTCAGCCATTTAATCCCGTTCCAAAGTTCATCATCATCAAGAGTGTCGTCTTTCTGACGTATTGGCAGGTAGCACTTCTCACCTGTTTCTAAATTTCATCTTTGAAAAACCGTGAAACGGATTGTTTTCCAACGGATTAGTGTTTAATAGGTTTCATTGGTCTTGTTTTACTTTCAGGGTGTTTTGGTTTTTCTTGCTGCGAAATATGAACTCATAAAAAACGCAGAGGAAGCAGCTGAGTTCCAAAACTTCATCATTTGTGTCGAGATGCTTATCGCTGCAGTAGGCCATCTATATGCATTTCCATACAAAGAGTATGCCGGTGCGAACGTTGGTGCGTCCCATGGTTTTACAGCTAGCCTTGCACATGCTTTGAAGCTGAATGACTTTTATCATGACACTGTTCACCAGGTCTGTTCTTCTTTATCTTTAGATTAATCGTCACTTCGTACCATTTTAGTTGACTTCTCACTTTTAAACATCTAATATACTTGCAAGAAATGTAGAAAGTATTAAGGGTGAGAAAAAAAATCCGACTAACCAAATAAATCCACAAAACCGCACCAAAATAACCAACAATTGGTTTCTGATTTTTTTTTTCTTTTGAACACCAAAAATTACAGTTTGGTTTCGGTTTTCATCATTCCAAAACCGAACCGCACTGAACTTGTTTTAAATGTTCGTTATTGGACGAACTTGTTTTAAATGTTCGTTATTGAATTTGGGCCCAAAAGTTTTAGGCCCAAGTTCACGAATAAGTGGTTAATGAAAATTTTAGGCTAAACGTTTCTAGCCCAAATTTGTTATTTCCGGCCAATTTTATCAGGCCTAAGCATTTCGAGTCTAAATGTAAAACCGAAAGCTGGCCCATAACCGAAATTGAACCGAACTCCTACCTAATGCTAATAAAATCGAAACCAATCGTTTTACTAAAACTGAAAAAATGAAATTTCGGTTTTGGTTCGGTTTGAGCACAAAACTGACCCAAAATCAACCCATGCACACCCCTAGAAAAAGGGAAAATGAAGAACACTTCAACTAAGAATTTTATATTAGAGCTTGGTAATTTTGATCCGTTACTTATAGATGGATCAATTTGGGTCATGGACTCATGGTTTATGGGTTATCTTGAACTGTCAAATTTAGAAAACATAGCCTAAATGGAAGCTGGCCATATTGGTGGACATTGCCTGTTTATTTTTTAATGCATACAACTTCGTAATTATTTGAAGTCTCAGATTCTTATCGTGATACCATAGTTTTTGTAATCAAGTTTAAGGCTATGTTCCCTCTGTTCCAAAATTATTGTTCACTTTTCTATTTTAGTTTGTCTCAAAGTGATTGTCCACTTCTGAAAACATTTAGGTACGATTGATTAGGCTTCCCATATTTTGCCCATATTAAAAAGAACCACGATTAGGTACGATTGATTAGGCTTCCCATATTTTGCCCATATTAAAAAGAACCACAAAACTCAAAGAAAGCATCCAGTAATTGGTAAAAGGTAAAACTGTCATTTTACGAAATAATAGCTTCAATAATAATACTTTTCCTAAGATTCGTGTTATTATCTAGTGAACAGTTATTTTGGGACGCAAGGTGTTTGCAGATCCCAAAGCGAAACAAGAATATGCATTTTTATGCTTGTTACCGAACCTTTGTTTTTGCATTGGCTAGTGTGATATCCAGGGGTTTATAACGTATTAAATGACAGTTATTATGTATCTGCACCATGATGATGGTCATTTGACTCATTTCACATTCCTTGCAGTTTGCACCAACATACCATGATTACGTGCTCTACAACCATAGCAGTGATTCCGGTGAAGAAGGCGGTACAAAGTACAGGGCACGCACCTTTGTTCCAATCGGTTCAGAGATGGACGCTGTTAGAAAAAGCAAAGACTTTGCCGCAAACAAGTTAGACGACATACAACTAACCACCCTGTCATCATCATCATCGTCTTCAGGGGACATCACACCCGAAAATAATAACAAAAATAAAAAGAATAACACTCGCGTGAAAGAAGTTGAGACCATGGATACGTCATTGCTAGCCGATGTCTCGGATTCGCTACCCTTTGATCTTACACTAGTAGATATTGATATGTCCACTTACTCTGATGAAGTACCTGCAGTGAAAGAATCAGAGACTAGATGATCTGGCAAAGATTTAACTTGTTAAACTAGCGCGTATTTAGTGGTTTGTGAATGTTAATTTGTTAAGAGGTAGCATGCGATTGAGGCTTTCGGTTATCTCGGTTTTCATAAGATATAGTTGCCCGTGTTAGGGTTGTACATGTCTCGTAAAGAAACGCTTTTTGTCAAAGATGTTCTTTATAGATGTAGTACGTTGTGTGATTTGTCTGGTGTTTGTTGGTGGCGTTGTACTTTAAGTGACGTAACACGACCGTGCTTGGCCAAATGATTACTATACGTCCTAAATGTTTAATCTCCTTTGGTTTGTTGGTTTCGTTTATTAGTTTGTAGTAAGCTTACATGAAACGATGTTTTGTGACAGGTTCGAAGTTTAACCTGAAGGTAGATGCTTTGCTTTCTTCAATGCAAGCATAGTGGTAGAGAATTAGGGATGTTTACAAAGCGTTAATCGATTAAATCGTCTGAATCAAAGCAAGTCTGCTTGCTTGAGATCTAAACGGTTCTGTTCATGGTTTTGTTTGACGGTTTGAACTTTTGATGGTTCGGTCCAGTCTGAAAATTGTAACTGGCCAAGATGACTAAAGGAGAAGGAAGGCTTCAAATTCTGCAGAGGAACCTCTCGAGATGAAGATGGTCGATTTCCGATGAAGCTTCTGGGTTTTTTCGAACAAAGATGAAGCTCCTGGGTTTTTTTTTAAAGAAAGATGAAGCTTCTGGTGACTAAAGAAACCTACTCCTGGACTAAAAAAATGTCGAAAGATACCCTTTCACTACTGTATCTAAGCAACTGTCCAATTATAATTATAACTATTACTAAAACACAAGTTCCTAACTAGAGTATGCACAAAAACCTTAGTTTTAAACTTCTTTACTAGAATACCATTTGGTCCATTCTTAATTCAAGTTATATATGACTTTTTTTCCTTTTTTTTTTCTGACCTTTTCATGTTTCAGCTTTTATCTTTCTAGCCCCTGTTCTTTACTATATTTACGATACAATCCTTCTACTTTAACTTTCATAATATACATGTTTAGTCCTTCGACTTTAATAAGGTATTTGTCCTCATTAGTTAACTTTGTACATATACATGTTTAGTCCTTATACTTTAACTTGCTAACCGTTTGTCTTTTTAACCCCTGTTCTTTACTATCTTTACCATACGTTCCTTCTACTTTAGCTTTTCATAATATACATGCTTAATCTCTCTACTTCAATAAAATATTTTCCTTCATTAGTTAACTTTGTGTATTCGTGTGTGTGTGTGTGTATATATATATAGGGGAGGGTTTAAATGAGAACGCTAAATATCGCGAAAACCGTGAGAACGAATGAAAAACCACGAGAACTTGGTCAAAAACAATTCAAATTCAAAATTTCTTTTTACACTTATCATTATTATTCGAATACAATGTTAGAAATTAAATTTACACGTGTAAATTTACGTGAATTCGTAAATAACGAAAATTTACACATGTGTAAGTTTGTCATTTACACATGTGTAAATTTGTTATATTTGCACATGTGTAAAAAATGTAGTAAGAGTGATTTTGGAAGGAGAAATGAATTATTTGATGTTGTGAATTCTTTTTTGATGTTGTATTTTAATTAGAACGAGGGTTGTATTAAAAAAATTCGGTTTTGATTGGTTTTCTCATTTGTTCTCACGGTTCTCGCAATATTTAGCGTTCTCAAGATAACCCTCCCCTATATATATATATAGGGGAATGTTAAAATGAAAACCACTAGTTATTGTGAAAACTCGAAAACTAATTAAAAAAGCCAAAAAAACATGCCCAAATTTTTTTTTTTGCATAATAATTTTCGCTACTTTTAGTATATAAAAAAAATTCAATTTTTTTTTGTAGTGCACATGTGTAGTACACATACAAATGCGATTTTTTTTTTTTGAAAAAAAGTTTTTTTTATATACAAAAACCTGCGATTTTTTATAAAAAAATTAAAAAAAAATTTGGTGTGTTTTTTAGGCTTTTTTTAGTTAGTTTTCGAGTTTTCACAATAAAAGTGGTTTTCATTTGAACCATCCCCTATATATATATATATATAGGCGAAGAGTATTGTACAATATTCCTTAACGTACATTACGTACAATATAGTGAATTCGCATGTTATAAAATAAAATCGCATGTGATAATTTTGATGAAATAGCATGCTGTTTTTTTTGTAACAATTTCGCATGTGGTAATTTTGATGAAATCGCATGTTAAAAAACCAACATGCGAAATTGTTACAAAAAAAACAACATGCGAATTCAGTGCGGGAAGATGATCGGACGGCTGAGATTGTAGCGTACGTATTGTACGATAAGGACATTTGTACGTTAACCTACCCCTATATATATATATATATATATACAAAAACCTGCGATTTTTTATAAAAAAAAAAAAAAAAAAATTTGGTGTGTTTTTTAGGCTTTTTTTAGTTAGTTTTCGAGTTTTCACAATAAAAGTGGTTTTCATTTGAACCATCCCCTATATATATATATATATATAACCATCCCCTATATATATATATATATAACCATAGGGGATGGATCATGAGAAAACTAGTTTTAATAAGAAAACTAAAAAACTAAAAAACAACCATTGATCAAACAAGATCAACGGCTGATATAATTCAGTATATAAATCACGGACATTTAGCTTTAATTTATACACAGGAGGGTAGTTTGGGAAATATACAAGTAAAAAATTAGACCGCCTATCCTCACCAACATTCGTTCAGACCTGAGAAAAAAAGGAATTCCCCATCTCTCTCGGCGACATCCTAGGGTTTCATACAAACGGAGATCGCTGCACAATCGATCCACCAAATCGGCAAAAATATCGAAGATCTACCAGGTACGAACTCGTATCACGTTAATTTGCCTAAAAATCATCACACATTTTGATGTATCACTCACACAACACATCGATTATAACTATGTTCGCACCGACCACTGTTAGTATATACAAAATTGATAAAATCGTCACACATTTCATGTTTAAGTCGTTAATTGTGGATGATAATTGACGTTTTTCATCTGTAATATACTGATATTGATTTAGACACATATAATCGCCCAAATATGTGATATATGTGTGAGATTCATGACTACAATGTTGAATGATAGTTAGGATGCATGAAATGTGTCTCACATGTGTGATACTAGTGTATACGGTTCACATGTGTAGTACACTGTTGAATGATATTTAGGATGCGTGTAATGTGTATCACATATGTGATACTCGTGTATACGGTCCACATATGCAATATAATGTTGACTGATAGTTAGGATGCGCGTAACGTGTCACACATGTATGATACTCATGTATATGGTTCACACGTACAAATATAATGTTAAATGATAGTTATGATGCATGTAATGTGTCTCACATGTGTAATACTCGTGTATACGATTCACATGTGTAGTACACCGTTGAATGATATTTAGGATGCATGTAATGCGTATCACATATGTGATACTCGTGTATACAGTTCACATGTGCAATATAATGTTGAATGATAGTTAGGATGCGTGTAACGTGTCACACATGTATGATACTCGTGTATATGGTTCACACGTGCAATATAATGTTAAATGATATTTAGGATGTGTGTAATGTGTCACACATGTGTGGTACTCGTGTATACGGTTCACATGTGTAATACAATATTCAATGATAGTTAGGATGCGTGTAATGTGTCTCACATGTGTGATACTCGTGTATACGGTTCACATGTGCAGTACAATGTTAACTTAATTTTCGGATGTGTGTAATATGTATCACATGTGTGATACTCATTTATACGGTTCACATGTGCAATACAATGTTAAATGATATTTCGGATATGTGTAATGTGTCTTACATGTGTTATACTTGTGTATACGGTTCACGTGTGCAATACAAATCTATTATATATAATAAACAAGAAAAATATGGGACACTTGGCACAATATTAGAGCTTCTCAGGATGCATTTTGGCGGGAAACATATTTTTTACACGGGATCCGACTTGGGAAACCCATACCCGGTTTTGAGACCCGGGTATATAAACAATCTAATTAACCTAATTTTCTCAAACCTTCATTCACAGCTTCTCTTTCACGCTTTATCATTTGACAACCCTAATTCTAGAACCTGCCGCTGCAATTCCTCCTACATTTAACCTCACGCTGTAACGGTGGAACATTAAGAACCTGCAAAAGCTTCGTATCTTTGGATCCCAAAACCATCGATTTGTCTCAACCAAGTTATTTTCATGTTTGGTAGATTTTTTTCAAATCACAGGTAAGATTTGTTATTGATTAGGATTTTCTTAGTTTAGTACTAATCGTTCAATTATTTTGACTGGGCATTTGATGTCTATATGTTTCAGATTCCGTTTGTGAATTCATTGTTCTTTTATAGTGTGGAAAGATTTTCGTTTTGTGCGAACTAGGGTTTAATTTGGTTTTGTGTCGGCATAAAGTGATTATGATTTTCTAATTATCTATGGTTAAAATAATCAGATTTGGTGAAAATTGTAAGGAAACTTTTGTTAGAAAATTGGTTGAAGATGATAAAGAGGATAGGGATGGCGATACTTGGTTTTGTTTCCACACAATACTTCATCGTTCCCACTTTCCTTCAATCTTTCTATGTCTTTATCTCAAAATCAAAGGTAAACCTATTCTTAGCTCTCCAACTTCTTCAGCTTTTACTTTTGTGTTTATTGTCTAAAATTTAGAACTAGATCTTTTATTTTCAACCTATATGTTATAATTTTTTTCTCATTTCCATTGATTTAGTATTTGTAATTTGCAAAGTTATTATCATGTTTTAGTATTTGATTCAATCTTGAATTGTTATAGTTTGTGTTGCCGAGTTAAAATCACGGACTGTTATTACTCGACCCATTCGACAAGGATTGATGTCTGTCGTTTCTTTTGGTAGCTCTGTGATGCAAGTGCAATTTGAGATGTAAAATTACGAGCCATGGAATGTTGGTATTCGAAAACTCTTCAAATATTTTTTCGTCTTGTAGGCAATCAACGAGTTTATTTCAGCAAATGAAAACGTTACCAAGGGCTTACAACATCTCATCGAAGGTGAATGGCAAATGATCTGGAGTTCACAAGTTGGTTTTCACATGCACTTTTGAGTAATGATAAGATTACTTATTTGCTCATGTAATATTCTTCTTTTATATAATTGTTGATAGGTAATTGAGACGTTTGCGAGTTGACACAAAATTCGTAAAATTTTTTTTTCTCGGATGGAAAAAGATAGATGGATAGAGAATGCACCCACTTATGTGCTCTCAGGTGAGATTTGCTCAACAGTTCTCGACTTATATATTTAACATGGTTTTGGACCCATAATATTATCATCAGATACCATATAAAAACAAACTGAAATATCTAATGATGTAACTTCAGATTATATTGAGCCATGGGTGCTGTCGGGATTCTATTCCTCTCCTATGACGTATGCACATAATGCTTTGGTTCTAAATGAATTTCTTGACAAAAGATAGAGTGTTGTACGTTAACTTTTGATGGCATTCTTCAATTTAATAGAGAGTAATGATTTTACTTATAGAAATACATGTAGAACTCCACGATTGACTGCTTGATAAGATTATCATTGCACCTCAATCAACTAAAGTCTCCTTTATGCAACCCAATATCGATCGGCGAATTAATGCAATGCATCAATAGTTGGGAAAGCCCTTCTCAAATCAAGAAGTTCTTTTTTTACAAAGGAGCACGGGTTATCAATATACGGAAAACACGGAATGCTTTGATATTCAGTCAGAATCAACAAAATCCGAATAGTCTGGTGAATGAAATCAAAGCAACGGGGTATCTTTGGTTAAAAAATAGATCAAAGTCATTTGAGTTGTCTGGTTGATGAGTTGTGTTATTTGGTTGGATCTTTCACACTCCTGGGAAAAATAAGAATGTGAACAAGGCCATAATTACTGCAGAATATGTTGGTGTAGGAATCAAAATGGCGGCTGAAAATTTTCAGATGGGTGTTTCAGACAAGACTCCAGAGTTTCTTAAGATGAACCCCATTGGAAAGGTATTGGCTTTTGGTTTTAATCTAACCCTTACACTTCCAATAAAATTACAAAAACTTCATTAAATTTACTAGAGTGTTACAATTTTGCATTGATGTAGATTCCTGTTCTTGTGACTCCTGAGGGTCCTCTATTTGAGAGTAATGCAATTGCTCGCTATGGTAAGCCATAGTTTTATTTTAATTTGTAATGTTGGTTTCATATAGTGGCTTTTATATTTTCATATTGGTTTCTGCAATTGCTCATGGAAGTTCTCTCTTCGGATCTTCCAAAATAGAATATGTTAGTTTTGCTCTCTTTTTATGTTAATTTTTTGTGATACATAGATATTTGTTACATATATATGAAGCACAAGCTCAAATCGAGCAATGGATTGACTTCTCTTCATTTGAGATTGATGTACATATCAGAGGATGGTTATATCCAAGAATGCGATTTGGCACCTATATTAAACGTGTTAGTTGCTTTTTTTTTTCTCTCTCTCTCTCTCCTTTATTCTTTTTGTATTTTTTATATGTCCTTTAAATGATATATTTGAGTCTATGTTTTAAAGGCTGAAGAGAGCTCTATTGCTGGCTTGAAGAGAGGTTTCGATGCTTTGAACAGCTATCTAGCATCACACACTTTCTTGGTCGGTGATGGTGTCACCTTGGTTGAAGAAGAAGAGGCTCCGAAGCCTAATCCGAAGAACCCTCTTGATTTATTACCTCCGAGTAAGATGGTTTTCGATGACCGAAAGAGGCTTTACTCTAACACTAAGTCTAACTTCCGTGAGGTTACAAACAAAGGTATATATTTACAGAAAAAAGGGTGGCAAAATGTATGTAGTTTTTGGGTGGAAGCTTCACTTGTGATGCTTACTATACAACCGCATCCACAAGGTACCAAGCATTACATCTATTGTACACTACTTTATATATAATTGGTCATGCTATAACCATTACATCTATTCAGCAAATGCTTATGATTTGTGTGACTTGCTGCTGTTGTTTAATGACGATTTTTAATTGAAAAAAGGTGAATTCTAGGTTCTCCATTTATCAAAGCCGATATTCTTCTTTTTATAATCCATGAAACAAGTAGTCACTATTTCAATATTGATGATGCTGTATTTAAGCTAGATGGGTCATAATTGTTTTGAGATTTTATGTCTTTCACAATTTGTTTTAAGCTACATGAAAAACTGGGACCGTTATATTTTCGGTACTGAATCAATACCGACTTTGACGTTTTTGGTACGGGTACATGTTTTTCGGTAACGATACCGATACCCATTTTTGGAGATTTTCGGTTGGTACGGAGATCACCCCTATGTCAAATAAAGGACCTTCAATACTTCGAAGGTTTATTTGAGGTCTTTTACTTTATTTATTTATTAGAAAAGGAAAATATATTAGCCTTTATCGGAAATATGTAATGTTTTATTTACCCAAATAAATAATAGTTATACAAATAAAAATCCATTTAATTACATGGTTTCTTTTTCATATGGACTTTTTTTTAGGTTTTTGTATCGAAACTCTATCGTTTATTTTTGGTTTCCATCTTTTGCTTTTTATAGTATTGGTTTCCATCTTTTGCTTTCTATAGTATGTGTTGATATCATTACGAATCAAACACACACTAATGGAATTCCTATCGTGTCCCTGTGGAAACACACTTCTCTCTTTTAGTTGCTATAACAAATGGCAATATTGTAACGTAACGTATTATGTGATTCTTTGCTTCATGTATTAATTAAATTAAATTTGATATAGGTATTTCATATTATTTGCTATATTTGATGTTTTAAGTTTATAAAGAAGCTGGTTTTTTAAAGTTTACACATGTTTTTTATTGTTAGCAATTGTTGTTTTTTTTGGTTAATTATATTTTAAAAGACCATCATCATTCCTTTTGGTTGGTTCTGTTTGTAGATACTCAAGGAAAGGTTTTAAGAACTTGAAGGATATGCATCTTCAAAGAGATTCGATTATCTTTTAATTTTATTTCCACTTTGTCATTAAGCTATGTAACATGGCATTTTGTTTGTATTTTATTTTGTTTAGACACTTGATATTTATCTAATTTATTTTCTCCAGCCCGGGAAGCAATCCCGGGTGATAACCTAGTGAAATATATATATACATATATATATATATATATATATTCGTATGATACGATGGCCATTTGTAATATAAATGATAAATATATTATTGATATACGATGATTATATGAGTTGTAATTATGAATCGTATCCACCACTTGTGTATTATGGTCACACATATAATTGTATTATATTACACATATGTTATATTCATGATATGTTCCATTTAGCAGCTAAGGCGATAAAAGAAAAAAAATGATGGCGAACCTCAACAAGGATGAAAGTACCAACAATATCGAAACCAACCAAGCAAAACCAGGTATTACTAAAAAAAAAAAAAATTAATATTCTATTCTTAACATTACTGCCATTAATATTCATTTATTTATTTGTTCATCTGTTTACTCATTAATTATGGTTACTTTTTTATTTATTTAATTTTTTTTAATATGACAAACAACATCACAGTTCGCAAGAAAGTCAGATTTGTTTTTAAATCGAACAACAAGAAAAAAGATGATGTTCAAAACAGCGAAATTAAGGACATGCACAACAATATCAATGATGAAGGCCATAACAAAGAAAACGAATCTGTAAACAACAACAACAACGATAAAGCTCGGGACACCAAAAGTAACGTTGTGAACGACGAAGAATTTGGTAAGTTATGACACATAACAATAAAAAGAAATACATATGTTCACTTGGAAGCATTACATACCGTTCTAACGCGCACACACATTCATATACACATATACATCGTGTATTTTATTTATTTAGTTATTTTTTTATAAAACAGCCAACAACACGAATAAGTCATTGGCAAATAAAAGGAAAAGGCCGAAAGCATCTGACACAGCCGATACTGTTACAGGTATGTAATTAATACGCAAATACACGTCATTAAGTGTATATGTATTGCACACGTGCACCACGGGTATGATATATGATAATGATATATGTACCAAACTGTTATGTAACTGTATTGTACTGTATTTACGTGTGAGTTAAATGCATTTTTTAGTGAACACATGCACCACAATTATGGTTGTTAAGCGTTAACATGTGATTATGTGTTCTACGTATTGTATTACACGTATGCTATTGAATATGAATGTAATGCACATGTGCATCATAAATGTAATGTGATATGTGCAATGCAAGTGAACACCAATAATATAACATATAACTGTACTGAAATGTATATATGCTTAAATAAACTCATATCTGTTAAACACATTGATATGGTCAAAGGGTTAAAACAATAAAAAAAAACATGGACTTAAATGGATATTTTGTGAAACGCCTGGACTAAAGTTGTAATTGTAGTTAATAGTTAGTCAGTTAGTTGGTCACGAATTACTGCCAAAAACTGTTAACAGTGAATAACAAAATACAGTGGATTCATCCCTAACTTTTGTGTTTCCCTATATATGTGATTATATGTTGTATGTGTTATACTACACATGTGATTGAATGTGCATCCAATGCACACGTGTATTTTATTTATTTAGTTATTTTTTTTATAAAACAGCCAACAACACGAATCAGTCATTGGCAAATAAAAGGAGAAGGCCGAAAGCATCTGACACGGCCGATACTGTTAGAGGTATGTAATTAATACGCAAATATACGTCATTAAGTGTATATGTATTGCACACGTGAACCACGGGTATGATATATGATAATGATATATGTACCAAACTGTTATGTAACTGTATTGTACTGTATTTACGTGTGAGTTAAATGCATTTTTTAGTGAACACATGCACCACAATTATGGTTGTTAAGCGTTAACATGTGATTATGTGTTATACGTATTGTATTACACGTATGCTATTGAATATGAATGTAATGCACATGTGCATCATAAATGTAATGTGATATGTGCAATGCAAGTGAACACCAATAATATAACATATAACTGTACTGAAATGTATATATGCATGAATAAACTCATATCTGTTAAACACATTGATACGGTCAAAGGGTTAAAACAATAAAAAAAAACATGGACTTAAATGGATATTTTGTGAAACGCCTAGACTAAAGTTGTAATTGTAGTTAATAGTTAGTCAGTTAGTTGGTCACGAATTACTGCCAAAAAACTGTTAACAGTGAATAACAAACTACAATGGATTCATCCCTAACTTTTGTGTTTCCATATATATATATATATATATATATATATCTGTTCTATATGTTACCGTGTGATTATATGTTGTATGTGTTATATTACACATGTGATTGAATGTGCATACAATGCACACGTGCACCATTAATGTAACGTCATAACGTCTGATGTTTTGCAGGTGTGCATATTAAAGACAGGAAAACAAGGAAACGCTCAAATGCACTTGATGCTAAAAATGACAACCCAGTAAACGAAGGATCTGTTACCGTGAAACTGAGGTCGAGGAAGTCGATACGCTCGAAAACAATTGACGATGAACAAAAAGACGCAAAAACACACCCAAGGGTAAAAAAATGAAGGTTACAAACGGTAGTAATTGGTGTTCGATATGAACACGTGTATCTCCGAGACAACTGTGTATAGCGATAAAGGGTATGACAGAGAAACAGAAAGAAGCTGTTAGAAGCCTAGGTTTTGGTAAACTTCTATCAATCCAAACCGATGGCATACCTGGGAGGTTGGGCCATTACGTAGTTGACAATCTTGACACGGACAATATGGAGATCAATGCAGGTTGTGTTAAGATTAAGATTGATGAGGATGCAATCCACAACCTTCTGGGGATAAGAAACCATGGTATATATATCTGGAAACATTCCAATACAAGAAAAATTTTGTTGGGATTACAAAGGAATGGAGAAACATGTACAAGGGAAGTTACGTTACACCTTCAGCCATATCAAAAAACATAGAGGAGAACGGCGATGATGATGGAATAATGTTCAAACTGAATTTTTTGACATTATTCATGAGCACATTTGTTGAAAGTCAAGACAAAGGAAAGTGTGATCTTAATTTCCTACACCATATGATGGATGAAATAAACCCAAAACATGTTGATTGGTGCGCCTACATCGTCAATTCGATCAAGAAATGCAAAAAAACATGGAGAAGGTGTGACAACAATTGTTTCTTCATGGGCGCGTTAACAATCCTAATGGTATGTATTACATGTTTTATATACGCGCACGTGTGTGTATGTGTGTAACTGTAATTCACAAATTACGTTTGTTATTACTATAATGATCACATGTGCATTTTAATCAGATTTCACGTGTAATATGACATGTATTACACATGTTATATGTATTGTGTTTATAGTTAACATGTAATATAAAAAAATGTGCTTGTAATTCACTTGTAATGTATGTGCATTTGTAATTCACACGTGTGATTCACATATGTATCAACTGATAAATATGTTCTAACTGTTTTATGTCACACATGTGAACAGCTGTTGTACGTTGATCGAACGAATGTCCCTCCAATAAATGTTGATCGACATATGAGCCCGCTTGAATTCTGGACAATCGAAAAGTTGCGAAAGAGGGAGAGAATCGAATTGAAAAATGGAGGTTTTGGCATGGGCGAGTTAAGAGATCAATACGTTTATCCAAAAAATGACACATCTGAACATGTCACAGAAAACAATTTGAACGAGATAATGCTTTATGATGATACGAGTAATCCAGCTGATTTGACGGTACGTTATTGTATACATTTATCCAAACCTGTATTATATATATATATATATATGTATGTATATACTCCACACGTGTGCTACATACTTATCATGTAATATCAACAGGGACATGTTACAAAACTGGACGCTCTGTTCGATCGCATCACAAGGGACAAAAAAATATTAGAAAAAGCGTTGTGTGATGCATGTTTGGATTTCCCGGACGTACCTGAGATACAAAACTGCATACAAAAATACAAAACAATATACAAATAAGTGATTGATATCAATGAACATGTAACGCAAACTGGATGGACACAGTTTTTTGAAGAAAATATTGGAGAAATCATTGCAAAAATGAACAAAGTTGAACATGTGCAAAAGAAGAAAGAACGTGACAGCTCAATGCCAAACTTTGATCTCGGCATTAGTTCACAAGAGTCTGGAAGCATATCGGGTGAAATAAACTTAAAATCTGCTGAGCATCAACAAAGCGCGTCTATTAATCAGCCGGTAGACATCAATGAAAAACTGAACGACAACGAACAACTGATATGGTCGTATATGTTGGCAATCGCCCATGACAAAAATGATGGAGAAAAACGACAAACAACTCAAGAAAAGAATGCAACGAAAAAGAAAACGAGAGCAATGTCAGAAGAAGATGCAAAAGCAGAACAAAAACAAATGGAAAAGGAACTGAAGGCAGCAAAAATAGAAGCAGAAAAGAAAGAAGTCGAAAGACTGTTCTTGTAAGTTTTATTACATTTATGCATTATGAAGTTTGCAAACTATTATTATGATTCACATGTGTAACTGATGTGAACATATGTATACAGGAAAGATATTTTCGCAACTACATACGGACTAGAAACAAGAGCGTTTCTGTTAGCACACCTTATTCCATGCAAACAGCTGTACACATGTGCTATAGATTGTTGGGTGGGTGTTTTGAATCATCAAGAAGGTTTGAAAAATAAGGATGGACCTAAACGTTTGTTTTGTTACACGTCGACAATTGTAAGTATTATACGATAAACAAATTTTTACCATTACTATTAAATATACTCAAACGTGTTTTGTTTTTTTTTTTTTTGCTTTTTGTTTTTGTTTTTTTTTAATAACAAAACAGAATGGATGGATGCTAAACAGAAAGCATACTGTGGAGGCAAGGACATCAGCATTCAAAAAGAACCTGTTAATAGTGCTTGAACGTAACGCCGACAGACTTGATCTGAAATCATATGATGTAGTTGTGATTCCTGTACAAAGTCACCACTATTACCTAGTATGCTTTGACTTGAGGGATCCTTCAATTGAAGTGATAGACAATATGCATCCAAAATTTGCTTGGGTATCGATGAAAGACGGTAACAGCTTCACGTCAAAGGGCACACCAAACAAGATTGTAAGTTATTAACTGTTAGTGCATGCGTCTGTCGGCTTCGTCTTGTTCATAGAATGATAGACCAGGGTGCAATGTACGAGAAAATATGAGATTTTAGAGTTTGACATAGGTGATTTCGCTTGAAGTTGATGATTTAGCTTGAAAGTGACTTGGATAGTTTCAAGCGAAATCAACTCAAGTGATTTCGCTTGAACTGATACCTTGTCACATTCAAGCGAAATCTAAACCTTATATAAAGGGTTCAAGCGAATTCATTTGTAACAGTTTCCGGTTGAGCCACGAAGTGCTGCCGAAGTGTCGTCTCGTTGTAAAACGTTATCAGATCATTAATACGACAGTTTTAAGTGATAATCTTGCTGAATTGATCTCAGTTTGTCTGTTTCCGCCTTTCAAACTGAGCAAAACTCTCTGATTGACTCGTTCGGGTCTAAAAACGATCCTACAAGTGGTATCAGAGCTCAGGAGGAAGAGTTCATATCAATTCAGTCAAAAATTCTGATTTCTACACCTTCTTTTTCAAAATTCAAAACTTTTTACGGTTAAAATCGGCTAAAATTCTCACAGATTGTGCGCATTAGTATTTTTACAAAGCCTTGAAAGTTTCAGGGATAAAATCGATCTAAATCAGATTAAAATTGAGTTTTCGCTTGAAAACATGTATGAGATGATGACATCAGCAGTTCTTCAAGCGAAATCAGTCTCTTATTTCGCTTGAAAACCGGGATTTCGCTTGAGATTTTGATCTGATTTCGCTTCAAACCTGCCATTTTGCTTCAGTTGGTTATTTCGCTTGAGTGATTCAGCTTGAAACGCTGATTTCGCTTCAAAGACTTCATTCCGCTTGAAAAGAGTGTAGTTCAAGCGAAATAAGATATTTCACTTGAAAGGTTTTCGCTTGAACTGGGTCTCGCTTGAACAGGGACTTTAGCTTAATTTTGTGATTTCGCTTGAACCAACTGTTTGACAAATTTTTTGAAAAATCGAAACATGGACGAGGATTTTTACAACGCATTCGCTACCCTGATTACTCTTGCACAGAACACGTTGTTGGAGAATGAAACTGGAATGATGCAGAAACCTCCAAAACTCTTGAATATCGAGGAGTATAAAAGTTGGGAAGAAAAGTTCGAAAACTGGGTACAAGCCAATTACTTAGATGCTTGGGAGAACGTTGAGACGAAATACGTTAGACCAATGAATGATGATGAAGAGCTTATTGCAATTAAAGATCTAGGTGCCGATGCTAGAAAGAAATACAAAGATGAGAAAATGATGCTGAGTTTATTGCAACAAGCTGTGAAAGAAGATATCTTGGTTTTATTGCAACACAATGGAACTTCTTATTCGATTTGGAAAGAGTTAAAATCAAAGTTTCAAGGAAGTGAAGAAATGGTTAAAAACAAAAAATCACTATTGAAGAAAGAATTTGACTTGTTTCGTGGTTTGAAGAATGAGAGCACAAAGCAAATTATTGAAAGATACTGCAATTTGTTGGCAAACATGAAGAGATTGAAAATCTCTAAAGATAATGAGGAGTTGATTGAAAAACTATCTGATGCTTTACCATATGAAACTTGGGGTACATATCTCATGATGTTGAGGAACAAGAAAGGGTTTAAAAATTTAACTTTGAGCAAATTCATTGAGAAATTAGAAGCCCAGGAGATGGAACAAAGGAAAGTCTCGAGAATGAAAGATTTTGATGGTGAACAAGACGTTGGTCTTTATTACAAAGGTGGTGTCAGTGATAAATCCAGTAACTTGTCACCAAAAATAGAGACTGCATACAATGCCAAGAATTCATCTGGAAGTTCATCAAAAGGATCAAACAGCAACACAAGCTTTTCATCATATCCATCATTTGATCCAAACATTTCTACAACAAAGAATGGCAAGAAGTTACAATGCAACATTGTACTGAATCTAGAGAATGATGAGGATTATTCAGCAGAAATTGCTAAGAGTCACATGTCTTTGTTAGGAACTGTATTGGAATCTTATGGTAGTTTTGTTGCAGGTCAGATCGGGAATCCAATGCTTACAAAAGAGGATTACGATCAGATTGATGCGGAGGAAATGAAATTGATGGATATTAAATGGTGTTTGGCTAGTGTGTTGAGACGAGCTGAGAAATTTAAGCAGATCACAGGAAGAGATGACTTACGTGAAGCTAATATTTCTACTTTAGGATTTGATAAATCTAATTTCACTTGTTTTCGTTGCAGGGAAAAAGGACATTTCAAGAGAGAGTGCAAAAACCGCGAAGCAAGTGGAGCTCAAAATCCGTTCAACAACAACAATGATTACTATCGGAAAGCTATCTATCATCAAGTTGCTCAACAACAACAAGAACCACAAGTGGCACATGGTAGAAAAGTGATTGAAGAATCTTCAAAGAGAGCTTGTATGGTGAATCAGGATGACAAAGAAACAGCAAATGGTTTCAGTTGGGACAAATATATCTCAGCTGAAAACAAAGCATGTCTGATAAATCAAGATGATGAAAAATTGCCTGAAGGTTTTAGCTGGGCAAATTTCAATTGGGATGATTATGATCCAAACAAAAATTCAAATCACAAAGCGTATGTTGCTCGAGTTGAAGAGGATAGTGATGATGATACTGAATATTGGTCAAGGAAATTGGAAGCTGATTTGAAATTGATAGCAGAAAGCGACAGTGATGATGAGAAAGTCAAAAAGAAAAAGATCAAAACACCGGTCAGCAGTGATGATGAAGCTGTTCCAGTGATAAAGAAAAAGGTGAAAAATATTCCAAAGTTCAAAGTTGATGAAGAAGTTGATGCTAAAAAAATTCCTGTGAAGTGTGACACTTGTGAAGCTATAAAGAAGCAGAATAGCACATTGATTTATAACTTGAACAGTTTGAAGGAATCTTATGATGTCCTGAACAAAGCTATGAATCAATACAATCAAACAAGTGAAGAACAGGCAACGGCAATGAAGACACTTCAGGGAGCTTTCATGATAAAGCAGAAAGTTGTGAATAATTACATCGAGAAGTGTGCTGTGCTAGAACAGAAACTTGAAACTCAAAGAATTGAAACTGAAAGAGTAAATCGTTTGTTGAAAAGTTACTCATGTACTTCTTATGTTATTGACAGGATTTATCCAACAGTAGAAGGCATGAAGGCATTTGAGGAAGAAGAAATTTCTGAGGCAAAGAATTCCGAAGAACAGAAGGTTTCTGAAGAAAAGACTCCTGTGAAGAAAGAAAAGAAGAAGGATAACAAAGAAAAGACTTCTGGTAAGAAACAAAGTTTTAGTTACAACAAGTGTCCACCCCCGCTTGAAAATAGATATTCTCCGAGAAATCCAAATTCAGAAAGAGTCGAAAAGGCAACAAATTTACAGTGGGAGTCGGAGTCTTCAGTTAACTTGCCAGAAAATATTGATGTCACGTTTACATCATCTGACACTGATCATGAGTCCGAGTTAATAAAGAAAGTGGTCGATCAGGTGTTGGATAAAGATGAATCCGAGGAGTCAAAGTCGGAGTCAAAATCGGAGTCTAGTTCAGAGTCAAAGTCTGAGTCCAGCATTTCGAGTCAAACCGATAAACAGGGCAAAAGGGTTTATGACAATGAATTCCTGTTATCAAAATCTAATTTGAATGACGAAACATTTAAAGTTGGATATACTTTGAATGATTCTGACAAATTATATTTTGATGAGGAATTTCCAATAAGAGGTGTTAAACCAGAAATGATCAAAAAGGTTTTCAAACTAACAAAAATTAATATTTCTGAAATAAAAGATGTAAATCTTAATGATAAACCTAAAAAATACACCTCAAGAGTTCAACAAAGAGAAAACAAGAAAAAAGGTTACAATTCTGGTTCTGGTTTTCAAAAGAAACCAAACCATAACGGTAATTTCAAAAAGAAAGGATTAGGATTTATTCCTTCAGAAAAACAGAAAAATGAAAAATATGTTCGTGATTTTAAATCAAAGATGATATTTGTTTCAGGTACATCTACTGAAGAAGAGAAAGAAAATCTGTTCAGAAATCAGTCAAACAAAGAATTCCTTGCGAAGAAGCAAGAAGAGATGAAGATTGTTGATCAGATGAAAGAAACGAGAATTTGTTTCAAATGCAACATTGTTGGACATATTGCCAAAGATTGTTCAAAGGCAATACAATCAAAACAGGGAGTTTCTCGTAAACTGAAAGATAAAGAGATTGTGTTTAAACCACCAATTGATAGAACAAAACTATTCAAAAACTCAACTTTTGAAATTGGTGAAAGTTCAAACAGATTTTACAAGAAGAAGGGAAATCTTGATAACCAAAAATGGGTTGTTAAGAAGTCTGATGGTAGTTCTAGCAATGATTCTGATTCTTCAAAATCAGAGGAGATATCTTCTAGCGATTAATCTGATTCCACAAAGTCAGATGAGCCACAGGTTGAGATTAAAAGTGAAAAATCAGTGCCAACTGTGGATGATGAGAATTTTTCACCACTTCGGACTGAAAATTTTAAAAAGAAAGTTGGAAAAGTTGAGATTTCAAATCAATTCTTTTCTGAAAAGAAAGAATTTGATATTGAAAGAGCTTTTAACTCCAAAGTTCATAACATTTTTGGAAAAATGGTTGACAGGAAGGTCAAAGGAGTGAAGGAGTTTTATGAGAAAAAGACGAAGAAAGATAAAGTTGAACCATCCCTGGTTTGTAACTGGGATGGTACATATTACGAACAGTAAGTCTGTGGACTTGCCGGAGCTCCCAAGTTAGTAATTGCGGAGCATGAATCAGCATCTTTCTTATGTTTTGAAAATTGAAAATGGGTCACTAGTATGACTTGCCGGAACTCTCAGGTTGGTAAGTGAGGAGTAGGTATCGGCATCTTGAGAATTCAACTTACATGAGGTATTGGTTGGTAAACCATGTGGTTGAAAAAGGTTTTTATCTGCAAGTGGTAAATCAGGGACATTAAGTTGTATCTGATTTCCTACAAGTGATTGAGAAACAAAATGATGAGTTTATCCCCTAACCTACAAATGGTTAAAATCAATCAACAAGACTTATTTTCTGGAAAAACCATTTGATTAAAACAAACTTGAGTGTTTTGAAATCAATGGGAAAATAGTTTGTTGTGAGGGGGAGTTCTGATTGTTTATGCCAAGTGGATGGCGAATTGAAGTGATTCGATATCAGTTGTCACGTTGTTTGTACAGTTTGTTTTTAATGTTTCTTTAATGTGTTTGTATTTTAGGGGGAGTAAGAAATTTCAGAAAATCCAAAAACATTAGAAAATTAAAAAAAAAAGCCAAAAACATGATAAAATTCAAAAATGAGTTTTTGTGTCAAAGAAGAGGATATGATAGTACATCAGTGGACTATCACAGCATGCTAAAGAATTGGAAAGAAAAATGTGATAAACGGTCTCACTGATGATGTGTAAGTAGGTTTTTGCACATTTAGTAGATTGTGACGAGATATAAACCTAAATTCAAACTTGCTTATATTGTGGGGAAACATCTCTCGGATATATGGGTAACCCCCGAAATCTTGTTTGAAAGGTCCCTCTTTCTGAGATACTAGGTCTTTATACTCTGCGATATCTGGGGTATTATCCTGCGACTTCTGATAATGCGGAAGCAATGGCGTAGTCCCCGGAGAATACTTTACACTTGCTTGAAATATAGCGCTGCCCTCAGCATAAATGATGAGACAATAAAATTGCTAATCAATGCTGTTGTAAAAAAGATCCTCTAAAGGGGACACACCAAAAGTCGAGCCGTCATCTCTCTGCTGAACGGAAGTTCTGACCTGAGCTCTCCCGGTTTTCGCAATTAACCCCTTACAGATATTATCTGTGGTATACTCACTTGTAAGACTGAATATTGGGATCTGGATACAGGAGTATATTCTGAGGTGGGATACGCGATTAAGTTTAAGTGTTTAAGACATTAATCTCGTATCTCGAAGCAATTGGACTTTGTGTGAAAATTTAAGTGGACTAGTATACTGACAATCTAAGTGAATTGTTTAGAACTTAAAATGATTAAAGCTTAACGGTGTTGGTGATTTGTCTCAAAAACTGATATGATCCTCTTACACAAACTCACAAAAATATTGTTTGTAAATATTTCTTTACTGCATTTCTTTACATTTTGAAAATACAAAAAGATTTTAGTGTGTTTTAGCATAAATTTTGATAATTCAAAAAGATTTTCGACAACTGGTGTTGAAGAGCTGATCTTTAAAATTCCAAGTGCTAGACATGATGAACAGATGGTTTGGGAGAGTGTGTTTGTTTTGATAAGAAAAATGATA
Source organism: Helianthus tuberosus (assembly GCA_030545235.1). NCBI lineage: Eukaryota > Viridiplantae > Streptophyta > Magnoliopsida > Asterales > Asteraceae > Helianthus > Helianthus tuberosus. Next base: position 89,143,386 of record CM060405.1, read on the forward strand.
TATCTTCTAGTGGTTCATCAGAGATCTATATTGTAAAATTATTCTTTGATTGTTTTATTCCTGTAAGTGGGTTATTAGATGGTGAGATTGTTTTTACAAGTGATCATCAGAAAATTTATTTTGAGGTAGAGATTTATGCAGGTAATGATAGAGTCAGGAATCGATCTTGAACCTATGGAAAGAGCAAAGAGCCAGGTTACAATCTTGGAAACAAGAATTCCAGACTACAATCTCAGTTTACTGAGAGGGGGAGTCTGAATGTCAAAGAGCCAGGTTCGGATCCTGAGGTTGCGATTCTGGATAGAAAGAAAAGAAAGAGATTTGAAGATACTTATAGCGTCAGATACTTCAGAGAGTTCGAGAGGACTGATAAAGACTGAAGATGCAAAGACTCGACACTTTAAGACTCGTCAACATTCGAGGGGGAGTCTGTTAGTGCATGCGTCTGTCGACTTCGTCTTGTATCGAGTCTTGTTCATAGAATGATAGATCAGGGTGCAATGTACGAGAAAATATGAGATTTTAGAGTTTGACATAGGTGATTTCGCTTGAAGTTGATGATTTAGCTTGAAAGTGACTTGGATAGTTTCAAGCGAAATCAACTCAAGTGATTTCGCTTGAACTGATACCTTGTCACATTCAAGCGAAATCTAAACCTTATATAAAGGGTTCAAGCGAATTCATTTGTAACAGTTTCCGGTTGAGCCACGAAGTGCTGCCGAAGTGTCGTCTCGTTGTAAAACGTTATCAGATCATTAATACGACAGTTTTAAGTGATAATCTTGCTGAATTGATCTCAGTTTGTCTGTTTCCGCCTTTCAAACTGAGCAAAACTCTTCTGATTGGCTCGTTCGGGTCTAAATACGATCCCACATTAACTATAATGACAATGACATTAAATAGCGATACACATATGCACCATTTCAATGTGGATGTTGATATCACCTAACATATAGTTTATTATTGGCAGAAACATATCGTATGTGCTTACATGCGTAGTGTCCAACACCCGAGTGCACAAGCATTATCAAGCGTAACACTATCAAAGAAAGAGAATGGCTGGGCAACAAGAGACAACTTCACTGACTGCGGCATTTTTGCCATGCGGCATATGGAGGTGTACTATGGAAAGAACAAACCGTTTGAATGCGGATTCAACAACAGGGAATCAATGCAACAAAGTCAGATAAACAACCTCAGGATGGAATATTGTGCAAGAATCCTGCTTTCTGATGCAAACGTGTTCAAAGAAAATGTTATAGCGGATGCAAAGAATGAAGCGAACACGGCCAAACAGAATGAATTGGATGGTGCAACAGATAAAGGATAGATGGAAAATCGAACACACATGTGAAACACTATCATTTCGATATTGCTTTTGACTATTATCTCGTATTGATACAATCTTTAGATGTTATGATTGATACAATATTATTAGTATAACATGATTGTGTAAGACATATTATGCTTTATGCACGTTTGAATTCTAGCATCTATATTGGATACGAATGTTTATCGGTGTTGACAGTTGTATGCATTTCACGCGTGTAATGTTTTAGCAAACAGTATCATACAAAAGAAAAACGTATCACAACTTTAATGTAACATATCATAATTTTACGGTAACGTTATACAGCACACGTGAAATACAGCTACATAACTAAAAAAAATAAAAAAATAAAAATAAAAAAACCGAATGTATAATGACTTGGATTATTCTGAATAATTTTATTTGTAATATAATAGCAAGATCATATGAAATATCCATATAAAATGACTGTGAACAAATCCATCAGACGTGTAATATAAGGTCAAAATCGATGTTACCATAAAACAAGTAATGCATACATGTAGTATAATATCATATTGAATATAACGTCAAAATATGTAACACCATGTATGCTTATGTATCATAAACTCAAGTTTAAACATGTAACACAATCCATAAAAACATGTCATCACATACAGGATGCATGTGTAATACTAGAAAAAAAAATCCATAATCCCACGAAATTTTTCGATGCACATGTGTAATATAAGAGTCACATTGCTTATTATGTAAAACAAGTCTCAATATTGTATTAACCAAATCACTCATCAAGCGGGTCGGACGAACGTATGGTGGATCTTCTAGTGGCCCGAGTACAAATGCGAGATGACAGTCCAGCAGATGTATCACCGTTAGACGAATCAACGGCACCAACATGACACGAATCTTCTGGAACAGCAACATTACCAGCTTTAGCAGCTTTTGCAGCAGCAGCCGCGGCTTCTTTGGCAGCCCTAACTTTTTCACAATTACGCGAGTCATGATCATTAACATATTTCTTGCATTTTCCACACAGCCTAGTAGTTTTAGCACTATTAGCAACAACCTTTTCCCCGGGACCAATGAGTCGATGGTTGGTACCACACCCTTTGTTTCAGATGCCTTGTGGCGGATTTATCGAGACTTCCATATCTTCAGGCTGTTTGAGAAGGTCACTGATCACAGCTGATGTCTTGTTACACGCCGGTTCGGTCGGGAATTCACGAAACACACGATTCCTAATTTCTTTAATCTCCCCAGACAACTCAGTAAGTTTACCAATATTTCGCCTTAAACGATCGGTGCACTCAATAACCAACTCAAAAATCTAATTTCGGATTACAGATTCTTCGTCTGTATCAGCAGAATACCTGTTCGCTATGCTAAAAACCCTCCTTGGCAATATGTCTCGTTTCCATCTACCAGGTTGATACTGAACAAGAATTTCATCAACCTGGTTGTATCTATACACGCAAAAAGCATGCCTACACAAATAGCCAAGACGTGTATAACCCATACACGAACATGAAACCGATCTATCACGTGTATCAAAACTAACCTGCATCACATGTGTATATGTTACAAATGTTAAAAAACATAACGTTGATAATTATAATGAACATATGTAGTACAACCATATAATAAGCCAAATTACCTCGAATTCATTAGTATCTTTGTACTTCCTGTTAGTATGCACAATGGTATAAATTTTTACCCCATCAAGTTCTGGTGTTTTTGAAGCAATATAGCAGAATGTCATGCCTCTATATATCTCTTTTTGCACCTCCAAAAACAGCGTATGTGTATATAGCTCCGAGGCATGTCTTTCAATAGGCACGTTCTTCGGCATTGATGGTGCTATTGTGTTACTTTCGAACTCCAGTCTGCGTTGACTGTACCGTTGCCCATCAAGTGCTGTGTCAAAACACATCAAGAATTGCACGAGTGTGTTTGTTCCACTAGAATTGGTTTTAAAAAGGGAATTCGAACTCTCACACCTCGAGGTGGTTTTCATTAGACAACACATGTGCACATCCCTAAAATAGCACGGAACCCATTGATCCCTAATCTCATACATCTCGTTCAGCCAATTATTTTCTTTCAAGTGTAACCCTTCCATAAGCAAATTCCATCGTTCTTCAAATTCTTCAGGTGTAATAAACAAATTCCACACCAGCTTATGTATAGCAGCTCTCAAGTCTATATTTTCCAATACATCACCTGCAATCTGAATATAAAAAAAAATCACAAACATAAATGAATGACATGAAAGTATACAACTATTACACGTATGTGGCTGAATGTGTGTAAAAATAATATCATACCTTTGCAGGAATTTTCCTAACAACATGCCACATACACAGCCTGTGAATAGACTGATTGAATACACCAGAAACTGCTTGTTTCATCGCAGCATCCTGATCGGTCAACACCAACGTTGGTTGCTTATTGTTATGAGCTTTAAGGAATGTGGTAAGCAACCATGTGTAAGAACCAATTGTTTCATCGTATAATAGCCCAGCACCAAAGGTGACACACTTTTTATGGTGATCAACACCGGTAAACGGAACAAATATCATGTTATACCTTCAAAACAACATAAATCACTGAATTTAGTGTAATATGACAAACATAACATCAGTAATACATTCATTAGTAAAATGAAAAATTGTTATTACATAGATGTAATACAACATAACAATGTAACTGATTGTAACCACAGTTTTCGTATCATTTATGTATTAAATTACATGTAATACCCTATTTGACATTTATAATACACGTATGTATATGATACACAAATAATGAATATAATACACAAATATAACACTTGTATATTGAAATACATACACCCGTATTATCATATGACATTTATCCGTATCAATTATTATTCACATGTAATAATATAAGTAATACATTTACACACCACAACTGATTCGGTATTACACTAATGCATTACAACGAAATAAAGAGAAAAAAACTTACTGGTTCATATGATACGTCGCATCAAAACCTAACACATCTCCAAAGGCTTCGTAATTGCATTTGGATACGTCATCTGCCCAGAACAATGATCTTAACTCACCGTCAACCACCACACATTCAAAAAAGAAATTTGGCCGATTTATCACACGGGCTTTTAACGTATCAACCACCATTTGTGCATCCTTCTTGCCGATAAAAGACCGTATATCTCTAGTGAAAATTTTGAATTCTACTACAGTTCCTTGTACGTTATGGTGCCCACCCTTTAACGAAGCTCGAATCTTATGCGCGACATTAGGGCCAATCTTGTTCAAGCTTAGTTTGTGGATGAACCTCTGGTCGTCATAACTAAGGTTCCTCTTTTTTCTGGTAAAGTCTAGATTGTCCTTGTCAACCAATCCATGATTATGAGCTTCAATAAAACCATAAATGAAAAATTTTGTAGTGCTTGGGATAGCTTTAAGCTTTATCCGCGCCCTACAGTCAGTAACTTTGTAGCTGCTACTTCGAGACACTTTAAAAGCACTAGGGTCCATCGATTCAAAGTGTGTTTGCTTAGGTTTACTTGATCTGGTACATTGCATATACCTATGTGTAACAACAGTTCCAGATTTCTTCATGGCACCCAAACGTACAGAAAACCCAGACCTCTCAGCATAATACTTGTACATATTCTCAACGTCGCTCCATATGTCAAAAACCACTCCGATAGTCGGTGTATATTCAGGAGACACCAAAGGTTTCCAGTACTTTGTCCCATCAGTTGTTATGTATACATGGCTGGTTATATCTCCTTCAATATGGACACGAAAATTACAGTCAAAATAAAGAAAAAACATTGCACGTATGCATTATATCAATATATTTAAAAATACGGACATATACATACAGACAACACACACAAAACATGTAAACATACATACATACAATAAAACAACAGGGCATATTATATTAAAAAAAATACACACGTTAACAATTTATGATATATGCAGTTAACATCTTAATACCAAACACGTGTACACATGTGTAATACACATTTTTTTAATAAATAAATAATTTACCTAATTGATCGACGTCATACAAACGTAATGGACAGACATTGTGACTGCCAGAACTTGAATTGTTAACATCAGTTGATTCGATATGTTCGTGTCCGTCGTCATCGTTATCAACTGACCTAGAATCGACTAATGCGTTAGCATTAATGGCACCAGTGTTTGTAGAACTGCTAGATGAAGCCATACCTGAATGATTTAACAACAATATCGATTAAACAACAATCAAACATGTCTGAATTCCGATTATGAACAATGTGTGATAAAATAAACATGAAATCCGATTACCTACGATTGTTAAACACAAATTGGATGCGAAACAGCTTGAATTCGGTATGAAATTCGGTATATGTATGAGTAATTGATACAATTATGGAATCGATTGATATAATATTCGATAATTGTTGAACACGAAACCTCCAGAGAACAGAATCACGAATGTGTGGGTTATGAATTGGGTGAAACGTGAAATTGTGTTTGTTGACAAAAATACCCCTATGTTTACTAATTTTTTGGTTTTCTCATTTATATATAGTTTTCTCATGATCCTATCCCTATATATATATATATATATATATATATATAGGGTCAGGATTTAGAGAAAACGGTGAAAAGTGTGAGAACAGTGAGAACGCTTATGGGTCGTCTGATCAAAACAATCCATGGACTAGATTACGCAGTGGCGTTTTCGTAAATAACATCAATTTTATTATGTGGTACGCGCTTCATTAAGGGTAAAAGGGTCTTTTAACGCTCACATTCAAAAGGCCATCAAATGATAAAACGCCATTCAAAAAAAATAAAACGCCATTAAAAACAAAATGCCAAAAATTAGTGATAAAACGCGTTGGATATTACAGAAAGATGAAACAACACAGTAACTGAATTTCAGTTATTAACATTTATTAGAAGAAATTCTCTCCTAAATTACGCGCCAAAAAGATCATTATATAAAACGAGGTAAAACATAGCTTCCATAATCACTTCAATCTATCAATTTCTGCAAAAAACATCTTTAACCAAAACGCCAAAAATGGCAACAATCATTTCCTAGAGATACACTCTAGCAATCAGGCGATTCACCCTCCGTTTTGACAACAGAAGGAGGGTGTATGTTAAGACGATCAGGGGAATTCTGAAGATGGAAGAAGAGATACAGAGGGGAATCTTATCCCTTGGCATCGCTCTAGACAACGAATGCCATGAAACACATATGCTTATGAAAGCATTAACTAGAAAATTTGGACCAATCAAAGCAGATGTGAAGCCGGACCCTGTCATGACATCATGGCGTTTTGATGATGAAACAGACATGGTGACGGTTACATACGACAGCGGAGAGCAGGAAGTATACTGGCTAGAAAACATCATGACAAAGCAGCGTCTGGGTTTCATGGAAGAATTGCATAACACCACTTGTACCAACACAGATTTAGACTCAAAATTGGAGTTAATGCAAGACATGTTCAAGTGGAGGCTTCAGAATCTTCAGGAACAAGAAGCTGATGAAAGTGAAGGTGATGACATGGATGAAGATCCTGATGAAGACTCTGAGGAGGAAGAAGATGACGCAAGTGATGTATACTTTTCAGATAAAGTACCTTCTGACGAAGGCTTTTAATTTTTTTCCTTTTTTTTTCTTCTATGTAATCTTTTTTTTAAAGATAATTAAATGATACATTTCTATCTTTATTAGCAAAACGCCAAAAAAAATACTAAAAATGGTTAATCCTTAAAAAACGCCAAAAATAACAAAAAATATTTTTCCTGCTTAATATTTTATTTTATTCGTTATTGTATTTTGTCATCTTGGTATGCATAACGCCATTTAAAAAAACGCAAAACTTAGAAGATGGGACGTCTATAACCAATAAAACTGATAAAAGCTGATCAACACAGTAAATACAAAAACAGTAACTGAAAAGACAGTTACTTTATTACTATCATTTATTACAATAAAAAGTCCCGCTTAAACTACGCGCCAAAAAACTCCTATAAGAGAGAGGTCTATACACAATGAAATTAATCACACCCAGAAAACACAAACGCCATATCCTCTAGAAACCACTCACTTTAAAACGCCACAGATGGCAAAGCTTTCACTGAAATGGATTCTTCTTCTGAGGGGGTTATCTCAATAATATTTTGCTGAATGAGATGGACAAATATTCAAGAAAAAGAGACTGATGACAGTGATATGCCATCATGTGAGCTTTGTTCTTGATGAATATAGGCATGAAATAAAGGGATCAACACAAGTGTAAAATGCTATTTTGGACTCCATTATTACAAATAGCATTAAGCAAGAGTTGATCTTTAATGACATGCCACCAAACAAGAATATCACACCAAAAAACAGGTTGCCACTAAGCAGCTTCTTCTGAAAAAGACGGGGTTTATGTAGGAAAGTTGGCATCTAGCTAAAGTATTAAAAAAGGTTCAAAACGCCAAAAACAAATTCAAGAAGAAAAGAGGCTGATGACAGTGAAGATTCGGAAGAAAAATTAGATTACCATTTTTTATTATTTTTGTTTTCATTTTATATTGTTTTGATATCAAGTTATATGTTGTTTTGTTATCTAATTCTCTATAAATAAAATAAATTATTATATAAAATGCCAAAAACTACAAACACCAAAACGCTAGTAGTATGAAAACTGGGAGAACGGGTGCTAGCAAAGAACCTTGTAAAGGGTATTAAACGCCAAAAAATTCACTAAACGCCAAAAAAAATTAGTATTATTGTAATCTTATGCAAATATTAATGACTGGTAGTGAATTATTATACAAAACGCCACAAACGCCAAAAAAATTAACCAGAAAACGCTATAACGCCAAAAAATTATATATGTGACACAAAAACAATTAATTCAACGCCAAAATGTTTAATAAATACAATTAACGCAAAAAAAAACTTAGATGCCAGAAAATATTATACCGCGTTGGGAAAATAAAAGAAGATTGAAAAGACAAAAAAACCCCTCCGCCCTTCTCTATGCCGCGTGACACGTGTTGGGCCAGGATGCGTTCTCACCGTTCTCACACTTTTGAGCGTTTTTGTCACACCCCGATATTTCCACATATTACTGGTGGGCCCGGCGGGGAGTATCGTGACGTAGTTGATATCATCATAGTCAATTATTCACAGTTTATTTGCACAACGGAAGTCTTGGTAGAAAATATTATTACAAACGGAAATGCAAAGTACAAATAAATATTATACAGACGGTTGTTAGAGGATCCACAGGCGGATCTAAAACAAAATACAAAATATTGTTCAACAGACTTTAAGCATTAAGAACTTGCAAGATTCTTTAACTAACGCCCGGAGCTCCCAGCCAATTACGTACAGTACCTGTCACTTAGTCTTTTTGAAAAATACGTCAATTTACACTGGTAAATACAATTAACCGACTCTTTTTGAAAGCATTTATGAAAATTGATTTAAATGCACAAGGCACAAATATTTTTTTTATAACTTGGGACAATTATATTAATAATAATCTTGTATCAGATTTACATGTTTGTCCAACATTTAGGGCCGGTATAAAAGCCGAACAAGATTAACCAACACACCACAAATATAAACTCACGGCGGGTCACCCCAACAAATGAGTATATCTTTTACATACGCAACTGACAGGTGTATGCCTACACCCCGTGCTTAAGTCGTGGCCATTTACGATTTTTAAATGGGCCGAGGATATCCAGGACACGGTCGTTAACCCCCAATGTTATTTGTTATCAAGCAACACTGATTAAAGCGGGATTATGCAATTTAACCATATTCGATTAAAAAGTTTCTACACCCGACCAAGCGGTAATATCTTACCGTATCCCAAGCCCGTATAAGGGAAAATAAGTTAAAAGTATTTACCTGAGCTTAAAATGAAAATTTTGTATACTCAGCCGTATAGTCTACTCAAACAAGTGCAAATAACTTCTACCGGGGCTCTTAATCCGGAACGAATGTTTTATTAACCTATTAGATTCCTAACGGGTCTTATTTAAGTTGTAAACTTAGACCGATTAGTTCAAAGAAAGGTTTACGGTACGAAACGCTAGATTAAGCGGTGACCGGAATGGAATGTGATTTAGACCCGACAAGTATGGAGACTTGTATAAAATGGGTAAACTAAATACATTCTGGATTTTGAAGTAAAAATGATAACGTTTGACCCGTTTCAGCTAATTTATGCAAACTAGTTACATAAACCGCACCGAACGCGTATATGCATAACGGGTAGCCGAATGAGTCATATACAAGTTCCATAAGTTATTATGCTTCAAATATGTTATGATATCAGTAGGATATCGACAATTATGCCCCAAAAGAATTTAAATTCAATTTAAGTCCCGTAAGGGTATTTTGGTCATTTTAAGATTTATAAAAGAGGTTTAAGTATAAACTGATGTTCTGGTCTAAAACATTCTGTAAAAATATTTATTTTACAATGTTAAATCAGTAAGATATCATACATATGTGTGGTTCATCATTTATGGCCAAACTATGCACCGTAGGGGCATTTTGGTCATTTCACATATGTTTTTAAGGAAAAATTTGGAAGTCTGAGTTCATGACTTGTACTTACTGTAAAAGTATAAAATTTATTTATAAACTTAGTAGGTAACAAGTCTTAGGTGTTAAATATGGTTTTAAACGATACTATGCACCTAATTAGCGTAAAAGTCGACAATCGACGATATATGCGATGTTTATGAAATTCTGAGATTTTGATCTGCCTTGAATGTTTAAAATATTTTATTTTTTATACAACATCAGTAGGAAAAGGTTTGACATGTTAATCAAATGTAAATCTCATATTATTAACAAAAAGGGCATCATCATCATTTATCGAATTTATACAAGAACTCAATGATATGGTCAGTTTGTAATCTGAACCAATATTCCAAAAATTCCTAAAAATAATATCATAACAGTAGGTAATGAGTTTGGTGCCAAAATTTGGGTTTAAATATGATTTATGCACAAAAGCATAATTTAATTAATAAAAAGTTCAATTTTAAGATATCTTGCATAACTTTGATTTGAGACCAGAAAATTATGTCAAAATAATTTTTACATGCTTATATATCAGTAACTATATGACCATATATTCAAAAATCTCATTTTTAAGCTATAAGGGCATAATAGTCAAATTTAAGCAAATAACGGAAACATGCAAATGAACTCAGATTACTAAGGGACCATGTAGTATAACCTCAGAAGGTTATACTAACATATAATATGGTCACAAAGGAACCTTAAGGCATATAGATACTAAGCTAATTCGGGTCAGAACTGAAAGTCAAAGCAAAAGTCAACCTTTGCGACTTTCGGTTGCGAACCGAGCCTAAACTCAGAATTGTCAGGTTGAACATGTCTAAACATGTTCTTATAATATTTACCAAGTTATTAAAGTGATAAAACATATTTTATAGCTTCTACATTATCATATATGAATTTTTTAATAAAAACGGACTCGTTTGACTTTTCTGTTAATTACTTTGACCCTACAATTAACTAAGTAAACATGATAATTAGGAGGTGCCCTTTTGAGGGATTAACACCTACATAATTACCAACACATAGCCACACTCGTTTAGAACCATGGCTGGACTATTTATGATTAAACTAAAAGTCAAAGCTCAGTTACGATAACTTTGACTTTCGGTCCTTGTACTCATAAAAACTAAACTACAGTAGCCAAGAACACTTACAAGGATCCTTAGCACGAAGTTTGAACTTAAGAGAGCTTCATTTAAGACTAGGATGCTCCAGAGACAAAGCTTTAGAGAAAACAAGTCTGAATTTTGAAGTGAGCAAGTTCAATTGATGAAATGAGAGCCTTTATATAGGAGAAGAGGATGATATGAGATCAATCTATGTGTCCCAGATGTTTTATGATGCTCACAAGTTTCCAAATGGTTTTTAAAAACCATCAACATGCAGTTGAATTCGAAACAGGTTGCAGAGAATCAATTGCAGATTTCAGGTAATGCATGCTGGTAGCTGCCAGCCTGCTGAAAAATGGTCCCGCCCACGACACGCGCCAGGTGCAGGCAAACCCTGCGCGACACGTGGGGGAGTGCAGTTTCAAAAATTGTTTTGTTATTTACAAGTTTGGTCCCTACACTTATATAATCGTCATTTTTCACATTTTCAGCACAAGGGGCCCATATAATCAGGGTTCACATGATCTTGGGAATAAAACCATGTATTGATAAGTTCCGAATTCGATAAAACGGTCTCTCGGGAGTAAAATTACCATATTGACACTTTCAACCCTTCTTCTTGGAAATTGCAAATTAAATCACATAATTGCACCGAAACTTCATGAAATCATTATCCGATATTCATGAGAGTATAATAAGATATTACAAGGCCTCAGGATTGTTAAAAGGTCACTCAGAGGTAAGAATTAACATGTTGACACTTTTAACCCCTGTGTTTTGTAAATTTTTGATTTTAAGCACAAACGGCTTCTTGCGTCCGACAATTTACTTATCAAAGAATACGAACATCGCGTGAGGTCAATCAGAGGCATAAGTTTGGCATGTTGATGCTTTTAGTCCTTCCACATACATCTTTACACTGTTTGTCAACTTTAGTCCCTCAAAGTTAACTTTTTACATGATCAGGGTTTAAACACGTGTCATCACTATATTGGACATGATTTTTGCGAGGTGTTACATCCTCACCCCCTTAAAGAAATCTCGACCTCGAGATTTACTGAAACAAATGAGGGTATTTCTATTGCATCATGGATTCAACTTCCCACGTATATTCTGGGCCTCTACGAGCATCCCGTTTCACCTTTACAATTGGCACATTCTTTCTTCGAAGCTTTTTAACTTGTCGATCCTCGATCAACAAAGGTTTTTCAACAAACTTCAAGCTTTCGTCAATCTGCACGTCCTTATGAGACATTGCTAGCGACTCATCGGCTAGACATTTCTTTAAATTGCAGATGTGGAACACATTGTGAATTCCACTAAGCTCTTCAGGTAGATTTAGCTTATAGGCCACACTCCCGACACATTCGATGATCTCGAATGGTCCGATATATCTTGGGCACAACTTGCCCTTTTTACCAAATCTCATCACACCTTTCTAGGGTGACACTTTAAGTAATACTTTATCACATACCTCGAATTTTAGAGGTTTGCGCCTCTTATCTGCGTAGCTTTTCTGCCTATCCCTGGCAGCTTTCAGACAATCACGGATCTGCACAATCTTATCCATCATCTCAAGGACTATCTCAGGTCCTGATAGTTGGGTTTCTCCAACTTCCGCCCAACAAACTGGCGTTCTGCACTTCCTTCCATATAAAGCCTCAAAAGGCATGGCTTGGATGCTCGAATGATAACTGTTATTGTATGAAAATTCAATCAAAGGAAGATGGTCATCCCAACTTCCACCCAAATCAATAACACAAGCCCGGAGCATGTCTTTCAGTGTTTGAATCATACGCCCACTTTGCCCATCCGCCCGAGGATGATAAGCAGTACTGAAATTTAAACGAGTGCCTAGAGATTGCTGGAAGCTTTTCCAAAAATGAGATGTGTATCTAGTATCCCTATCAGAGATAATAGATACTGGCACTCCGTGGAGAGATACAATCTCATCCACATATAGCTGGGCTAGTTTATCGGAGCTATGCGTCTCCTTGATGGGTATAAAATGAGCTGACTTTGTCAGTCTGTCAACTATAACCCATATCGTATCATTCCCATGTTTTGTCTTTGGCAACTTGGTAATAAAATCCATGATTACCATTTCCCACTTCCAAGTGGGAAGTTCTGGCTGTTGTAGTAAACCTGACGGCTTTTGATGCTCGGCTTTAACCTGTGCGCACGTCAGACATATAGCCACATATGTAGCTATGGATTTCTTTAAACCCATCCACTAGTAATTTGCCTTTAGATCCTGGTACATTTTATCACTTCCCGGATGTACCGAATATTTAGAATTATGAGCTTCTCGGAGGATTTCATCTCTAAGTCCTCCACGGATTGGAACCTAGATTCGACCATTCAATCTAAGGATTCCATCACTCCCAGGTGACAACTGATCAACAGTTGCACCTAATCTTTCTGCTGGAAAGTTTTCTTCCATTACGTCTTCTTTCTGAGCTGACAACAACTTTTCGTTTAAACTTTTCTTTAGTTCAATGCTTTTGGCATTGATCCTAATAGGTTTGACCCTTTCTTTCCTGCTTAGTGCGTCAGCGACAACATTCGCTTTGCCCGGGTGATAGCAAAGTTCACAGTCATAATCGTTCAATGTTTCCATCCAACAACGTTGCCTCATATTGAGATCTTTCTGGTTAAACAGATGTTGAAGGCTTTTATGGTCTGAATAAATCACACATTTGGTTCCATACAGGTAATGCCTCCATAGCTTGAGTGCAAATACAACGACACCCAATTCTAAATCATGGGTGGTGTAATTCTTTTCGTGCACCTTTAGTTGACGTGGTGCATAGGCAATGACCTTACCTCTTTGCATAAGCACACAGCCCATACAAGTGTGCGATGCGTCACAATAAACAACAAACTCTTCTATCCCTTCTGGCAATGTCAACACAGGATCATTGCTTAATTTCTGTTTAAGAATCTCGAAAGATTCTTGTTGTTTGGGACCCCAATCAAACTTCACTGCAAATTTCAGTGGGCGTCTTGGGTGCTTGCCAATTCATAATTGCTTCAATTTTAGCGGGATCCACCTGGATACCACGCTCACTTACCACATGTCCAAGAAATTGGACTTCTCGAAGCCAGAATTCACATTTAGAGAACTTTGCATAGAGCTTCTCTTGTTGCAGAAGTTTAAGGATGCATCGGAGATGTTTTTCATGATCAGCTTGACTCTTTGAACAAATAACTATGTCATCGATGAAGACAATAACAAACTTGTCTAGATACGGCTTGCAGACATGATTCATGAGATCCATGAATGCTGCAGGTGCATTAGTGAGCCCGAAAGGCATCACTAAGAACTCGTAATGGCCATATCTTGTTCTAAACGCGGTCTTGTGTACATCTTCGGTTCTGACCTTCAACTGATGATACCCCGACCTCAAATCGATCTTTGAAAAGAAACTTTCCCCTTGAAGCTGATCGAACAGATCATCGATCCTAGGCAATGGATAGCGATTCTTGATTGTAACTTTGTTCAGCTCATGATAATCAATGCATAGACGCATTGAACCATCCTTCTTCTTTACAAATAAGATAGGCGCTCCCCAAGGGGACGAGCTCGGTTGAATAAAACCTTTCTCCAATAGATCATCCAACTGCGTTCTTAATTCTTTCATTTCGGTGCCAAACGATAAGGAGCTCGTGCAACTGGTGCTGCTCCTGGTATGATATCAATTCTGAATTCCACTTGTCTGTCGGGAGGTAAAGCAGGTAGTTCTTCAGGAAAAACGTCTGAGTATTCTGAAATAACAGGAATATCGTTAATCTCGGGCTTTGGCACATCCACTGTCACCTGTGCCATGTAAATGACACAACCTTTCTTCAAACACTTAGAGGCCTTAAGCATAGATACTTGATCAGGCAACCCATACTGCGTGTCTCCTTGAATAGTAAGTGATTCACCATAAGGGGTTTTAATAATAACTTGCTTCTTATCACAGGCAATTTGGGCTTGGTTAAGAGATAACCAATCCATGCCTAAAACTATATCGAATCCTGCCAATTTCATCGGTAACAAAGACAACGGAAAAGAGTGATTCCTAATGGATATGAAACATCCATCTAAAATTGTTGAGGCAGTTTCTAAGGTACCATCGGCCAATTCTACCTCATATTTTATATCTAGAGTTTTAACAGGTAGATTTAACAGTTTACAAAATCTATTGTCTACAAAGGACTTATCTGTACCAGAATCAAATAAAACTCTAGCATAAACATCATTTATGAGGAAAGTACCTGTTATAACATTATCGTTCTGCACTGCCTCTTTGGCATTCATTTGGAAAACTCGAGCGTTTGTCTTCTAGGCCTCTTCAGGCTTCTTTGCGAGTTTCGGGCAGTTGGTCTTGATATGCTCTTTCTCATTACAATTGTAACAAGTTGCATTTTTCAGATCCTTGCATTCTAATGTCTTATGCCCCTTCGTTTTGCAAATTCCACAGAGTTTAGCCTGCGGATCAATTATGCATTTTCCTGAATGGTGCTTCCTACAGTTCTTGCACTTGGGTCTTTTATCCGACAGATTTGAGTTGTTCTTAAACTCGGAACCTTTCTTATGCTCGGAAATGCCTTTCTTTTTCTTATCAGAGCGATGTGAGCTCTCATCTTCCCTCTTTCTCTTTCCCTCATCAGAAGTCTTAACAGACTTATTCCTAATTGCATCAAGCATGAGAGATAAGGACAAATCCACCACGGACCTATAAGTGGTAGGTCTGGAAGCTTTAACGTTTCCTTTAATTTCCGAGGCCAGGCCTCCAATGAAGCGCGCTATGCGCTTAGGTTCAGGTGTAACCAAATAGGGAACAAGTCTGGACATAGTGTTGAAACTCGTAACATAAGCTTGGCAATCCAAATTCTTCATGACCAGAGTCAAGAAGTCAGTTTCAATCTTCTCTACCTCATGTTGAGGACATAAGTTTTGTTTTATCAGTGCCACAAATTCCACCCATGACAAGTTATAGAGTGGGATTTTTCCCGTGGCTTGGATTAACGACCTCCACCAAGCTAATGCCTCTCCCTTAAATGACTGCGATACGAATTTCACAATATCCTGCTCTGCACATCCACTGATATCCACAACGGTATCCATTTCATCAAGCCATGTCACACAGTCTATGGCACCTTTTTCACCTGTAAAGTCCCTTGGTTTGCAAGAGACGAAGTATTTATATGAACAAGTCTTGACACGCGGTTCCTGATCAAACACAATTTTCTTAGACGACTGACTTTTCTGGTTTGACGAGTGCTGAGAATCGTCCTTCATTGATGTATGTGTTTTGGAAGGAGGTTTAGTATGAGGTACAGACTGGGTGTTAGTGCGATGAACACTTGGTTCTTTGAATATTCTGCCAACAGCTTTAGTTACAGCATTATCTATTAATGCTTGCAGATCTGCACCCGTTACGTTCATTCTTGTGGTATTATCATTCCTCACATTGGGATGACTATTAACCACTTCTGATTCAGCCATTGCGGAGCTTGATAGCTATAAAACAATTGACAACAACTTGTTTAGTGGTCTATTATGGAATCATCATTTTCGGTGATTCATTAACCATGGTATAAATAGACCATATTTGGTTAATTTGATAATCAGATTTATTCAAATTTTTCATTATAATTATTCCCAGTTATAAAATATTAAGGATATTAAGGTGGCATAAAAGGCCTTGTCACAAGGATAGTTTTAAATTTTTAAGCCATGATCGTATAGGATCAAGGCATTAAGGGTTGAACATAGTTCATTACCTTTCTTGACAGGGAGTCATAGACTACAGCTGTCGTTTGTCTTATAGGACAATAAGTATAGCCCGTAGGCACTTCATCACTAATGGATGTTTATAATGTGATCATCGCATTGATGATACTAACCATGATCTTATATGATCATATAGGTTTTAAGGCTTGGACATAGTCCAAATACCCAGATGGCTAGTGTGGTTCCTCAAGTCACACTGCCAGGAGTGTTAACATGTTCTTGGATGTTAACAAGATTTAACATCTTAAAAAGGATTTACCATCATGGCCATGTCTAAAATGACATATAGGCTAGGTTATACCTTTAAGATTTTCTTTTGAGATTTAATGGCAGATCAATTATAAATTGAAATGATATTTTAATCAATGATACAATGTATATGTATATGTTTAATGCCAAATGTAATTGCAAAAAGGAAACTTCTCATAATAAGTCCCAAGAATTACAATAGTTGCCCTAAACGGGTCTTTAAACAAATAAACTTGTCCACGCAGGGACTAAAATAAGAAAGCAAGTCCACGCAGGGACTAAATACATAAATGAAATGTCCACGCAGGGAGTTAATTGATATAAAAATTACAAAACAATAAATAAGGGTCTCTAATGATCCTTCTTCTTTTCCCCTTAATGAGGTTTGCCAAACCCTTTAGAAAACTATGGTGACTTCTATTTCCTTCTTCCACCCTTTGTTCCACCTCATGCAACCTTTGGAGAATTTCTTGTTGCTACGGTTGCTGGAGTGGAGGTTGCGGTGGCTGCTGCTGCTGAGGTTGTGGAGGTGGCGGGTATTGATACCCATATGCAGGGTACCCAGTTGGGTACGCGGGTGGAAAGGGAGAGGGGTAGAGAGCATTAAAGTTTGCTGCCTCTACATACGGGTCGACGGCAGGTGCATTGTAGTGATAACCCGAGTAAGCTTGTGGCTCAAACAGGTTGTACCCAGCTGCATCTGGGTAAGATGGAATTGGGTTTTCATAACCCATGGGTGATTGTGTAGGTGCGACTGGTGCATAGTCGACTTCAGAAACAACATTTGAAGGCCCACCCATTTGTGGGTCCTCAAAGATAGGAGGATAGTTGCTGGAATGTTGTGGGGTGCTGAAATGAAAACCCCCTTGCACAGACATCCGTGCGCTTCTTCTTCGCCTTGACGGTTCTGGCGGCGGAGGCTGCTCTGGTGCTGGCGGTGGTGGTGGCGTGACCGCCTGAAAATGTGGGTCCTCAGAAGGGGCCCGCTGTGGTGGAGCTGAGCTGCGGTAAGGGGGAGTAAACTCCCACTTATATGTGCTCCACCTTTCGGCCCATATATCGGGGCCTCTATATGGCGAACCCGCAAAAGAAGATCCGCTTGAAATCTCGATGGGATGCGTCGGCGTCCCAGATGGTGGCATGGCAGGATCTGGATCATCGTCCAAATCTATGTCCTGGTACTCAGGAAAGTGGTCTGCTGGCCCCAATGGGTTATGGCCCATTGGTTCATCGTTGTGGTCGATCGGGTTGAAACGACTCTAAAAGTACAGTGAGGGGTTCTGAAAAGAATGATGAGAACCCGAACGCTGCAATGAGTGGTGTGAGTTTTGCGTCTCATCTTCCTGTTGAGGTCCAAAGGAGTTGTGGTAGGAAGGCGATAAACTAAGTGAAACTGAACGTCTCGCTGGCTCTAGGTAGGTCCTCCAATCTGGATGTGGGTCGGAGCTAAAAGTTGCAGAAGGTGTTCGTAGGTGCGACGACCCTGCTTCATGATCGTGTCTTCCCCTCATGGGTGCCTTACTTCTTCCTCCTCGTCCTCGTACGCTGGGTGGCATGCTGAATGTAATCCTGCCAAAACAAGAAAAACAAACAAATAGATATAAACCAGCAAAATTAGGATTATTCCTAGGTCGTTTGCCTAGACTCGGAAGTCAAGGAATGTGCAACTGTGTCATTGAGATTAAACACAAAAGGCTAGTGTTTAATTCACTCAATGTTGGCTCTGATACCAACCTGTCACACCCCGATATTTCCACATATTACCGGTGGGCCCGGCGGGGAGTATCGTGACGTAGTTGATATCATCATAGTCAATTATTCACAGTTTATTTGCACAACGGAAGTCTTGGTAGAAATTATTATTACAAACCGAAATGCAAAGTATAAATAAATATTATACAGACGGTTGTAAGAGGATCCACAGACGGATCTAAAACAAAATACAAAATATTGTTCAATAGACTTTAAGCATTAAGAACTTGCAAGATTCTTTAACTAACGCCCAGAGCTCCCAGCCAATTACGTAGAGTACCTGTCACTTAGTCTTTTTGAAAAATACGTCAGTTTACACTGGTAAATACAATTAACCGACTCTTTTTGAAAGCATTTATGAAAATTGATTTAAATGCACAAGGCACAAATATTTTTTTTTATAACTTGGGACAATTATATTAATAATAATCTTGTATCAGATTTACATGTTTGTCCAACATTTAGGGCCGGTATAAAAGCCGAACAAGATTAACCAACACACCACAAATATAAACTCACGGCGGGTCACTCCAGCAAATGAGTATATCTTTTACATACGCAACTGACAGGTGTATGCCTACACCCCGTGCTTAAGTCATGGCCATTTACGATTTTTAAATGAGCCGAGGATATCCAGGACACGGTCGTTAACCCCCAATGTTATTTGTTATCAAGCAACACTGATTAAAGCGGGGTTATGCAATTTAACCATATTCGATTAAAAAGTTTCTACACCCGACCAAGCGGTAATATCTTACCGTATCCCAAGCCCGTATAAGGGAAAATAAGTTAAAAGTATATACTTGAGCTTAAAATGCAAATTTTGTATATTCAGCCGTATAATCTACTCAAACAAGTGCAAATAACTTCTACCGGGGCTCTTAATCTGGAACAAAGGTTTTATTAACCTATTAGATTCCTAACGGGTCTTATTTAAGTTGTAAACTTAGACCGGTTAGTTTAAAGAAAGGTTTACGGCACGAAACGCTAGATTAAGCGGTGACCGGATTGGAATGTGATTTAGACCCGACAAGTATGGAGACTTGTATTAAAAGGTTAAACTAAATACATTCTGGATTTTGAAGTAAAAATGATAAGGTTTGACCCGTTTCAGCTAATTTATGCAAACTTGTTACATAAACCGTACCGAACGCGTATATGCATAAAGGGTAGCCGGATGAGTCATGTACAAGTTCCATAAGTTATTATGCTTCAAATATGTTATGATATCAATAGGATATCGACAATTATGCCCCAAAAGAATTTAAATTCAATTTAAGTCCCGTAAGGGTATTTTGGTCATTTTAAGATTTATAAAAGAAGTTTAAGTATAAACCGATGTTCTGGTCTAAAACATTCTGTAAAAATATTTATTTTACAATGTTAAATCAGTAAGATATCATACATATGTGTGGTTCATCATTTATGGCCAAACTATGCACCGTAGGGGCATTTTGGTCATTTCACATATGTTTTTAAGGACAAATTTGGAAGTCTGAGTTCATGACTTGTACTTACTGTAAAAGTATAAAATTTATTTATAAACTTAGTAGGTAACAAGTCTTAGGTGTTAAAAATGGTTTTAAACCATACTATGCACCAAATTAGCGTAAAAGTCGACAATTGACGATATATGCAATGTTTATGAAATTCTGAGATTTTGATCAGCCTTGAATGTTTAAAATATTTTATTTTTTATATAACATCAGTAGGAAAAGGTTTGGCATGTTAATCATATGTAAATCTCATTTTATTAACAAAAAGGGCATTATCGTCATTTATCGAATTTATACAAGAACTCAATGATATGGTCAGTTTGTAATCTGACCCAATATTCCAAAAATCCATAAAAATAATATAATAACAGTAGGTAATGAGTTTGGTGCCAAAATTTGGGTTTAAATATGATTTATGCACAAAAGCGTAATTTAATTAATAAAAAGTTCAATTTTACGATATCTTGCATAACTTTGATTTGAGACCAGAAAATTTTGTCAAAATATTTTTTACATGTTCATATATCAGTAACTAAGTTATCTATATGACCATATATACAAAAATCTCATTTTAAGCTATAAGGGCATAATAGTCAAATTTAAGCAAATAACGGAAACATGCAAATGAACTCAGATTACTAAGGGACCATGTTGTATAACCTCAGAGGGTTATACTAACATATAATATGGTCACAAAGGAACCTTAAGGCATATAGATACTAAGCTAATTCGGGTCAGAACTGAAAGTCAAAACAAAAGTCAACTTTTGCGACTTTCGGTTGCGAACCGAGCCTAAACTCAGAATTGTCGGGTTGAACATGTCTAAACAAGTTCTTATAATATTTACCAAGTTATTAAAGTGATAAAACATACTTTATAGCTTCTACATTATCAGATATGAATTTTTTAATAAAAACTGACTCGTTTGACTTTTCTGTTAATTACTTTGACCCGACAATTAACTAAGTAAATGTGATAATTAGGAGGTGCCCTTTTGAGAGATTAACACCTACATAATTACCAACACATAGCCACATTCGTTTAGAACCATGGCTGGACCATTTATGATAAAACTAAAAGTCAAAGCTCAGTTACGATAACTTTGACTTTCGGTCCTTGTACTCATAAAAACTGAACTACAGGAGCCAAGAACACTTACAAGGATCCTTAGCACGAAATTTGAACTTAAGGGAGCTTCCTTTAAGACTAGGATGCTCCATAGACAAAGTTTTAGAGAAAACTAGTCTGAATTTTGAAGTGAGCAAGTTCAATTGATGAAATGAGAGCCTTTATATAGGAGAAGAGGATGATATGAGATCAATCCATGTGTCCCAGATGTTTTATGATGCTCACAAGTTTCCAAATGGTTTTTAAAAACCATCAACATGCTGCTGAATTCGAAACAGGTTGCAGAGAATCAATTGCAGATTTCAGGTAATGCATGCTGGCAGCTGCCAGTCTCTGCTTAAAAATGGTCCCGCCCGCGACACGCGCTAGGTTCAGGCAAACCCTGCGCGACACACGGAGGAGTGCAGTTTCAAAAATTGTTTTGTTATTTACAAGTTTGGTCTCTGCACTTATATAATCGTCATTTTTCACATTTTCAGCACAAGGGGCCCATATAATCAGGTTTCACATGATCTTGGGAATAAAACCAAGTATTGATAAGTTTCGAATTCGATAAAACAGTCTCTCGGGTGTAAAATTATCATATTGACACTTTCAACCCTTCTTCTTGGAAATTGCAAATTAAATCCCATAATTGCACCGAAACTTCATGAAATCATTATCCGATATTCATGAGAGTATAATATGATATTACAAGGCCTTGGGATCGTTAAAAGGTCACTCAGAGGTAAGAATTAACATGTTGACACTTTTAACCCCTATGTTTTGTAAATTTTTGATTTTAAGCACCAACGGCTTCTTGCGTCCAACAATTTACTTATTAAAGAATACGAACATCGCATGAGGTCAATCAGAGGCATAAGTTTGGCATGTTGATGCTTTTAGTCCTTCCACATACATCTTTACACTGTTTGTCAACTTTAGTCCCTCAAAGTTAACTTTTTACATGATCAGGGTTTATGACGCGTGTCATCACTATATTGGACATGATTTTTGCGAGGTGTTACAGTTTTCTCCTGATCCCGTTTCTATATATATATATATATATATATATAGGGTTGAGTTCATTTCAGAACTCTAAATAAATACAGAACTTTCAGAACTCCTAATAAACAATCATTTTATATATAAGTTTTTGTATTTAGGATCTTTCTATCATTTATTATATGTATTTCTTTGATTACATACATGTTAAAAGTAGTTTACATATGTTTAATTGCCAAAATTATATATATGTGTCATAACTAATTACATATATGTAAAAAACTAGTTTACATATGTGTAATTATAAAATTACATATAAAAATGATAAAATTACTCTTAACATGTATGTAATCATAAAAATACACATAATAAATGATAAAATTATCCTAAACATAAAAATATATAAATAAAAAGATTTTTTATTAGGAGTTCTGCGAGTTCTGTAAATATTTATGGTTCTGAAATGATCCTGGCCCTATATATATATATATATAGGGTTGGGATTTAGGAAAAACGGTAGAAAGTGTGAGAACGGTGAGAATGCTTATGGATCGTCAGATCAAAACAATCTACGGACTAGATTGGCGCGGTCACGTTTTCGTAAATAACATCAATTTTATTACGTGGACGCGCTTCATTAAGGGTAAAAGGGTCTTTTGACTTCTCCACACAAAACGTCATCTCATGAAAATAAAACGCCAAACAAAAATCACACACCATTCTAACTAAAAACGCCATTAGATATGAAATGCCAAACTTAATTATAATAAAATCCCGCATAAAAAACTGCCAAAAAATCCTATATATACAACATCTTAGATCTTCAATTAAAAACACACACAAAACCCCAAACGCCATATTTAATATATACCATTCGCCTTAGAAACGCCAAAAAACCCAAACATCAAATATCTTCTAAACCAAAACGTTTTTTCGAAATTCAGTTTGGATGTCTGTAAGCTTTCTCTCAATGTAATGAACAAAATCCTTAAGTGAGGATATTGTCCATTTCATAGAGTAAAATCTTATTGACTTATCCTCAACTTCCATCCAATTTATAACGCCAAAACATACAAACGTTTTTTCGAAATTCAGTTTGGTTGTCTGTAAGCTTTCTCTCAATGTAATGAACAAAATCCTTAAGTGAGGATATTGTCCATTTCATTGAGTAAAATCTTATTGACTTATCCTCAACTTCCATCCAATTTATAACGCCAAAACATACAAAAACATTATTGAGGTTTGTTGTCAAGAAAGTTTAGCTGTATGGGGTGGACAACATTGTCAGTTATCTTTCTTAACCGAGGATTAACAATGTTGTCCATTTCATACAGCAAAACATTATTGATTTTAGCATCATCAAATTTTGAGGTTGAAGGTGCTTTTATTTGGTGGCGTTCTTTTTATCGGTAAAACGCCAAAATTAAAAAATCAAACATCGTTTATTGGAAAATTCAAGATTGTTGGCTGAAGTGTCTAAACTCAATAACATTTTGCTGCATGAGATGGACAAATCTCCAAGAAAAAGATGTCGATGTCAGACTTTGTGCTTCCAAACAGCCACAAAAAAACTAATTGAAAAACAAAAAAACAAAATGAATCATACGAAAGTCGAACCAGTCAGTTAAGATGATTCAAAAAAGAAGAAAGAGACTGGTGACAGTGAAGATTTGGAAGATCAATTATTTATATATTCTTTTTTTTATTTTCTTTTTCAGTTGATTGTTATATAATAAAACGCCATATATAATAAAAACGCCAGACAGCCAAAATGCTTGTTAAAACGCTATCATGCCGTAAAACGCCCAAAAAAACTCCAAAACTATAATAAAATTACTTTGGAAAAGTATTATAAAAAACCCAAAAAATAAAAAAATAAAAAAAATAAAAATCAAACTTCAAAATGTAACTAGAAACAGTAACTACAAAACAGTAAAAATGAAGAGACGGAAAATTTATTATATTAGAATCTAAAAGGCAAACTTGAAAGACGGGACGTGTTACAGACTTCAAAGAAAAAAGCTTATCAAAAACAAAAATTACAAACAGTAACTGAAACGACGAATACTTTATTATAATAATGCACCGCCTAACCTACGCCGCCAAAAGAAATCCTATAAAGTAATAACTCTCAGCAACATCCATTTAATCAAACCAAAAAAACAAACGCCAAATACTACTAAATACCACTCACTGTAAAACGCCAAAAAATTAAAAAAACCAAAGATGGCTAATATGCTATCTTGGATATTCAGTATTGTTCTTCGTGAAGTTTCACTGAATGGATTGTTAGCTGAGAGGACTAAATCAGAAAGATTTTGCTGCATGAGATGGACAAATCTTCAAGAAAAAGATACTGATGACAATCGAATGTCATTTTGTGTTCTTTGTTCTTGAATAAGGCTTGGATGAGGAAAAGAGATCAATGACACTGAAGAGTGGGATGATTATAAAGATGAAGAAAAAGCGAAAAACCCACCCACACGTCATAGATCTATGTACCCAAACATCCAAAAAAGCCACTTCAACAGACGAGCAGGCAAAATAATCAAACCGATGGGTTTGTTAAGTGTTACATAAAAAGCCATATATTTGGTGACAGTTCTTGTACTATTAAAGAAAAGAGAGACTGATGACAGTGAAAATTGTGAAGATATATCCGATTATGATTTTTAATTTATTTTCTTCGCTTCTATTTTTTTCCCTGTAGTTGTAATATAATCTTACAATTGTAAAATGCCAAGATACCACAAACACCAAAATGTATATAAAAAATAATAGAACAATCTGCCATCTTGTTTAAAACGCCTTGAAAAAACGTCATTCAGATAGATTTCCTGACCCCCTGGGGTTCCAATGGCATACGATTTGAAAAACGCCATAAACGCCAAAATGTTAATACAATGAAACCATTAAACGCCATTAATTATTGAATTTGGTTAACGCCAAAAATCTTAAACCCCAAAAAATAAAACAATATTGGGAAAAGCGAAACTGGAAAAGCAGAAGATAAAAGGACAAAAAAACCCCCCCGCCCTTCTCTATGCCGCGTGACACGTGTTGGGCCAGGATGCGTTCTCACCGTTCTCACACTTTTGAGCGTTTTCTCCTGATCCCATTTATATATATATATATATATATAGGGGAAGGTTCAAATGAAAACCACTAGTTATTGTGAAAACTCGAAAACTAATTAAAAAAGCCAAAAAAACATACCAAATTTTTTTTTGCATAATAATTTTCGCAGGTTCTTTTATATAAAAAAATTTTCAAAAAAAAAAAAATTTTTTTTTTGTGTAGTGCACATGTACTACAATTTTTTTTTTTGAAAAAAAGTTTTTTTTCATATATAAAAACCATCGATTTTTATAAAAAAAATTGAAAAAAAAAATTTTGTGTGTTTTTTAGGCTTTTTTTAGTTAGTTTTCGAGTTTTCACAATAAAAGTGGTTTTCATTTGAACCATCCCCTATATATATATATATATAGGGTGGGGTTCGGCTACAAAGTCCATTTTTCCTACAAAGTGTACAAAGTGATAAAACACCACAATTTCAGACATAAAACACACTCAAAACCCACAAATAACAGAGTGAAGATCACTAAAACACAATATGCAAACCCTAACAGTCCATAAAAACTTCAAACATACCATCGTAGAACTATGAATATAAAACATGTAGGATCGTTTTCTGACCCGAATGAGTCGATCAGAAGAGTTTTTGCTCGATACGAGAGGCGGAAACAAACGTATCAAGTTCAATTCAGCTAGATATTCACTTTAAACTGTCTTTTGATTGATTTGACAAAGAATTACAACGAGTAGACACTTCGGCAGCACTTCGGCTCTCAAACCGGAAACTTAATTTCGTACTAAATGACGAAGACAAGGCACCTATTTATAGGCAGACTAATTTCACATGGGCCAGCTCAAACGATAGTTTCACACGAAATCTAATTTCATGCGAAATTACCAAGCGAAATTACAATCTGTAATTTCGTGCGAAATTACCTTCTAACCTATTTTTGACAGTTTTCTCGAACTACCTGCCCTGATCTATCTAATACAATACAAGACTCGATACAAGACGAAGTCGACAGACGTATGCACTAACAGACTCCCCCTCGGATGTCGACGAGTCTTCAATACATGTCTTCAACATCTTCAGTCTTTATCAGTCTTCTCGAACTCTTCCAAAGTATCTAACAATGTAAAGCATCCTCAATCTCTGTCTTCTCTTCTTCTCCAGGATCTCCACCTGGCTCTTATCTCACTCTAATTCTCTTGATCAGATCTCTTGATTTCTTAAGTTCATCAGCATCAGCAGCTTGTATGAACATCAGGATCTGAACTTGGCTCTGCAATCTTCTATCCCAAGATCTGTGGCTGGCTCTTACACTTTCACAGGCTCTATACAACTTCAGACTCCCCCTTAAGTTGTGATTGGGATCGCAGTCTGGCTTCCACAAGTTCAAGATCATGACCTGGTTCACATTCTGCTCAGGATCTAAACCTGGTTAACCTGCACAATCTCTACCTCACAATAAATTTCACAAATTTTAAAATTTGACAAATTTATTCTCTGCTAACCACTTGTAAACACAAATACAACATTATTTGCAAGTATCGTACAACATGATTTAACATTTTTAAACTCTGATGAACCACTTGTAAGAAAATCTTTTCAAACAATTTTTCATCTAAAACAAACTCTCCCAACCCAGATATCGTCATGTTTAGCACTTGGAATTTTGAAAATCAGCTCTTCAACATCAATTGTCGAAAATCTTTTTGTATTTTTCAAAGTTTTATGCTAAAACACACTGAAAATCTTTTTGGAATTTTTAAATTTGTAAGAAAATGCATTAAAGAAATATTTACAGACACTATTTTTGTGAGTTAGTGTAAGAGGATCATATCAGTTTCTGAGACAAATCACCAACACCGTTAAGCTTTAAACATTTTAAGTTCTAAACGATTCACTTAGATTGTCAGTATACTGATACACTTAAATTTTCACACAAAGTTCAACTGTTTCGAGATACGAGATTAGTGTTTTAGAGACTTAAACTTATTCACGTGTCCCACCTCAGAATATACTCCCGTATCCAGATCCCAATATTCAGTCTTACAGGTGAGTATACCTAGATGATATCTGTAAAGGGTTAAATGCGAGGGCCATGAGAGCTCAGGCTATTGCTTCTGCAAAATCAGAGAGATGATGGCTTCGACTTTTGGTGTGTTCCCTTTAGAGAATCTTTTCTTCAACAGCACATGATTAGCATTTTGCAATGTTTCATCATTTTTTATGCTGAGGGGGGGGGGTGCTATATTTCAAGCAAGCGAAAAGTATTATACGGGGACTAGGCCATTGCTTCCGCAAAATCAGAAGTCCCGGGATAATACCCCAGATATCACTGAGTATAAAGACCTAGTATCTCAGAAAGAGGGACCTTTCAAACAAGATTTCGGGGGTTACCCATATATCCGAGAGATGTTCCCCACGATATAAGTAAGTTTGAAATTTAGGTTTATATCTCGACACAATCTACTAAATGTGCAAAAACCTACTGGCACATCATCAGTGAGACCGTTTATCACATTTTACTTTTCAATTCTTTAGCATGCTGTGATAGTCCACTGATGTACTATCATTTCCTCTTTTCTACAACAAAACTCCTTTTTTATATTATCATGTTTTTGCCTTTTTCAAATTTTCAAATGTTTTTGGATTTTCTGAAATTTCTTACTCCCCCTAAAATTCAAAACCATTTAAAAAAAATTGAAAACAAACTGTACAAGTAACATGACAACTGGTGTGAATTGCTTCAAATCGCCATCCACTTGGCATAAACAATCAGAACTCCCCCTTACAACAAACTATTTTCCCATTGTGATTTCAAAACACTTAAGTTTGTTTTAATCAAATGGTTTTTCCGGAAAATAAGTTTTGTAGATTTCATAAAACCACTTGTAGGTTAGGGGATCCATTCATCACCTTGTTCATCTTTAATTATTTGAAAAATTTAACAGTTTAAGATCAAATCACAAATACCACTTGTAAGACAAAATATCACTTGTAGAAAATCAAGTACAACTTAATGTCCCTGATTTACCACTTGTAAGTAACAAGCCAATAACCACTTGTAAGTCTTCACAAACATACAAAATTCAAGAAAGATGCCGATACCTGCTTCACACTTACCAACCTAGAAGCTCCGGCAAGTCAGATTTTTCAATCATGATAGATTCCATCCTAGTCACAAACCTGGGATGACCCAACTTTACCTGGTTTCTTCCTTTTCTTCTCATAAAATTCCTTTACCCCTTTGACCTTCCCATCAACCATTTTTCCAAAAATATTTTGAACTGTGGGGTTAAAGGCTTTTTCAATATCAAATTCTTTCTTTTCAGAGAAAAATTAATTTGAAATCTCAACTTTACCAACTTTTTGTTTAAAATTCATCGCCTGAAAATAGCTCCTCTGATTTTGACGAATCAGAATCATTGCTAGAACTATCAACAGATTTCTTAACAACCCACTTGTGATTGTCAAGATTTGCTTTTCTTTTGTAAAACCTTTTTGAACATTCACCAACCTCAAACTTCGAATTTTTGAAAACTTTGAATTGTTTAGTTGGTGGTTCATTCTCAACTATCTTTTCTATCAGTTTTTCAGAAACTCCCTGTTTTGTTTGGATTGCCTTCGGACAATTCCTGGCAATATGACCAACTGTTTTGCATTGAAAACAGGTTCTCGTTTCCTTTTTCTGATCAGCTTCATTCTTCATTTCCTCTTGCTTCTTAACAAGGAATTCTTTGTTTGTTTGCTTTCTGAATAATTGCTCCTTTTTCTTCTTCAGATGATGTTCCTGAAACAAACACAGTTTTTGTTTTATAAGTTTTCTCATTTTTATAATTTTTCGGTGGAATAAAACCAAGACCTTTTCTTTTGAAATTACCATTATGGTTTCGTGTCTTTTGAAAACCTGAACCAGAACTGTAACCTTTTTTCTTGTTTTCTCTTTGTTGATCTCTTGAGGTGTACTTTTTAGGTTTTACAGAAAGATTTACATCTTTTATTTCAGAAATATTAATTTCTGTTAGTTTGAAAACCTTTTTGATCTTTTCAGTTTTAACACCTCTTATTGGAAATTCTTCATCAGAATATAATTTGTTAGAATCATTCAAAGTATAAGCTACTTTGAATGTTTCGTCATTCAAATTAGACTTTGATAACAGAAATTCTTTATTGTAAACCCGTTTCTCCTTTTTGACTGTTGACTTTGACTTGTCAAACTTTGACTCTGAATTTGACTACGACTTTGACTCCTCGGTTTCATCGATATCCAACACCTGATCGACCACTTTCTTTATTAACTCGGACTCATGATCAGTGTCAGACGATGTGAAAGTGACATTGATGTTGTCTGGCAAATTTTCTGAAGACTCAGACTCCCTGTTGGTGCACTACATCTGTCGACTTCGTCTTGTATCGAGTCTCAGTCTCGTTGCGGATATGAAAGAGGATGATGTCATCATCTTTGATGATGACATCATAATGGTGAAGTCATCATTACATCATCTCACAAGAGACAAAAATGTTTAGAAGTATTACTTTTGATTTCTCTCGTAATGTTTAGATCCTGATTTCGCTTATGTGTCATACACATGATTTCGCTCATATGTCAAAGCCAGGTTTCGCTTATATGGTAACTGTGAGGTTTCGCTTATATGTCATGTACATAAAAGCGAAATCTGTTAGCCTATATAAAGGTTGTTTGAGCGAAATCATACACATAGTTCTAGGTGTTGTCTTCCGGTGAGCCACAAAGTGCTGCCGAAGTGTCGACAGGTTGTAAACGTTATCCAGATTAATAATATCGATAGTTTATAGTGAATACTTGCTGAATTGTACTCAGTTTGTCTGTTTCCGCCGTTCAAACTGAGATAAACTCTTCTAATCGACTCGTTTAGGTCCGAATGCGATCCTACAATTGGTATCAGAGCTAGTGAAGAAGAGTTCTATACATTTCAGCTGCATATTCTGATATTCTTCACCTTCTTTGTCATTTTTGAAAATTTTTCACAGTAAAACCAGTTCAATTTCACACACAGCACTCGTAATCATGCATTAATAAACCCTTGAAAGTTTCAAAGCTAAAATCGACCTAAAACTTAGTATTTTTGAGGTTTCGCTTGTAGTGACTCGTGCAAAAAGTGACGTCATCAGTTTGTTTCGCTCATACAGACACTTTGGTATTTCGTTCTTGTGACACTCAAGGTTTCGCTCCAGTGACAATTGAGGGTTTCGCTCCAAGGATCAAAGCCTGTTTCGCTTTTGTGACAATCTTGAGGTTTCGCTTTTGTGACAATCTTGGGGTTTCGTTTTTGTGACAACTTGATTTCGCTCTTGTGACCATCAAAGTCTAATTCCACTCCAAAGTGTTTAGTTGATTTTATTTGAAAGTCTTTGTCAGTCATCGAACAGGTTAATCACGTGAATTGTTGTCAGTAGTTGGGAAAATTATCTTGTGTCTTGTGTCAGTTTGCACGAGGATGTATTGGTTGATCAGATTTTGCATGTGTTTACATCGTTTCTAGAGTTAAAGTTCACGGTCAAGTATCATCACGAGACTTCGTATGGATGTGTTAAATAATTAAACAGTTGTCGGCTCATGCATTGTTGTCGTCCACTGAGAATTGAGAGGTGATCAGTATCATTTATGGTTTGCATGTGATATAGTGTTGGTTTTATCAAAGATCAGATACATATTGTGAGGTCCAATGATAATTCATTGAGTCTTGTTTTGAATATTACATCAGCCCACTACATGTCATAGGCCCAATCATGAGAAGTTAATATTTGTGGTCCAATCAGAGTGTTTTGTCAAAATGATATTGTCGATATGAAGGTCTAATCAGACACGTTCAATTTGAAGGTTCAATAGATTGATTGTGATAAAATCAATTGTCGGCTATTGTTTGAAGTCAAGTGAATACATGTGTTAAACAAGTTTTCGGCCCAAGTCATAGTTCACGGCCCAATCACAGTTTGGATGTATTAAAGTGTTTCGATACAATTGAAGTTTACATGTTATAAGTCTTCGCAAATCTTCGACACGAGTCTTAGATTGATTTCACAAACACATTTTTACATATTCAGTACGTTTTAAACTGATCATTTGTTTGTTTGTCGACAGGAATTTTTACAAAGTGATAAAGCTCATTTGAAAATCCGAAACATGGACGAAGATTTTTACAACGCATTCGCTACACCGGTTAACTCAATGAGTATTGCACAAAACACGATGATGGAAAACGAAACGGGAACGATGCAAAAACCTCCGAAACTCCTGAACATCGAGGAGTACAAGAGTTGGGAAGAAAAGTTTGAAAACTGGGTACAGGCAAATTATCTAGATGCATGGGAGAATGTCGAGACAAAATACGTTAGACCAATGAATGACGATGAAGAGAAAATTCCAATTAAAGATCTGAGTGCTGAAAACCGGAAGAAATACAAAGATGAAAAGATGATGTTAAGTCTGATTCAACAAGCAGTTAAAGAAGACATCCTGGTTCTATTACAACATAATGGAACATCTTATTCAATATGGAAAGCATTAAAGTCAAAGTTTCAAGGCAGTGAGGAAATGGTCAAGAACAAGAAGTCATTACTGAAAAAAGAGTTTGATTTGTTCCGAAGATTGAAAAATGAGGACACTAAGCAAATCATTGAAAGATATTGCAATCTGCTTGCTAACATGAAAAGGTTGAAGATCAATAAAGACAATGAGGAATTGATTGAAAAATTATCAGATGCGTTACCGTATGAAACATGGGGTACTTATCTCATGATGCTAAGAAACAAGAAAGGTTTTAAAGATTTGACACTGAGCAAGTTTATCGAAAAGATTGAAGCTCAGGAGATGGAGCAGAGAAAGGTTATTCGGATGAAATATTTTGATGGTGAACAGGATATTGGGTTGTATTACAAAGCAGGGGTGAATGAGAAGTCTACAAATTTATCTCCAAAAATAGAAACTGCTTACAACGCCAAGAATGTTTCTGGAAGTTCATCATCAGGATCAAACAGCAAAACAAGTTTCACATCATTTTCGTCTTTTGATCCGAACATTTCAATAACAAAGAATGGCAAGAAACTTCAGTGCAACATTGTACTGAATTTGGAAAATGATGAAGACTATTCAGCAGAAATTGCTAAGAGTCACATGTCTTTATTGGGAACTGTTCTTGAATCTTATGGTAGTTTTGTTGCAGGTCGAATCGGGAATCCAATGCTGACAAAGGAAGATTACGACCAGATCGATGCTGAAGAGATGGAACTGATGGACATAAAATGGTGCTTGGCAAGCGTGTTGAGGAGAGCTAAGAAATTTAAACAAATCACTGGAAGAGATGATCTACGTGAAGCTAATGTTTCTACTTTAGGTTTTGATAAATCTAAAGTCACTTGTTTTCGTTGCAGGGAAAAAGGACACTTCAAGAGGGAGTGCAAAAACCGCGAAGCAAGTGGAGCTCAGAATCCTTTTAACAACAACAATGATTACTACCGAAAAGCCATTTACCATCAAGTTGTTCAACAACCGCCTCAACAACAACAACATCAGGCACAAACTGCACATGGAAGATATGTGATTGAAGATTCTGGAAAGAGAGCTTGTGCGGTTAATCAAGATTCTTCAAAGAAAGCTGATGGTAGTGCCTTGACAATAGATCAAGATGATGAAAACTTACCTGAAGGGTTTAGCTGGGAAAATTTCACATGGGATAATTATGTTCCAGATCAAAATCAAGTCCATAAAGCTTTTGTAGCTAGAGTTGAAGAAGATAGTGATGATGATCGTGAATATTGGGCGAGAAAATTTGATGCTGATATGAAATTGATTGCTGAAAGTGATAGTGAAGATGAAAAGGTTAAAAAGAAGAAGAAAAGGGTAAAAACACCAGTGAACAGTGATGACGAAGAAATTCCAGTAATCAAAAGGAAAGTAAAGGTTGAAGTTCCAAAATTCAAGGTTGATGAAGAAGTCGATGCTAAAAAGATTCCGGTGAAATGTGATAACTGTGAAGCCATAAAAAGGCAGAACAGTACATTGATCTATAACTTGAACAGTTTGAAGGAATCTTATGATGTGTTGAACAAAGCAATGAACCAGTATAATCAAACAAGTGAAGAACAAGCAACTGCAGTGAAGACACTTCAGGGTGCTTTTATGACAAAGCAAAAAGTGGTGAACAACTACATCGAGAAGTGTGCTGCTCTTGAACAGAAACTGGAATTGCAAAGAATCGAAACTGAAAGAGTAAACCGTTTGTTGAAAAGTTACTCATGTACTTCTTATGTAATTGACAGGATTTATCCAACTGTTGAAGGCATGAAGGCATTTGAAGAGGATGAAGTAACTGAAGAAAAGAATGTTGAAAAAGTGGCTGAAGAAAAGACTCCAGAAAAGAAGAAAAAGAAAAAGACTGACAAGAAGGATTCTGGTAAGAAACAAGATGTCGGTTATAACAAGTGTCCACCCCCGCTAGAAAATGGATATTTGCCCAGAAATCCAAATCAGGAAAGAGTCGAAAAAGCAACAAATTTACAATGGGAGTCGGAGTCCTCGGTCAATTTTCCAGAAAATATTGATGTTGTGTTTACATCATCTGACACTGATCATGAGTCCGAGTTAATAAAGAAAGTCGTCGATCAGGTGTTGGATAAAGATGAAACTGAGGAGTCAAAGTTGGAGTCAAACTCAGAGTCAAAGTCAGAGTCAGAGTCAGAGTCAGAGTCAAAGTCTGGTTCTGAAAGTTCGAGTTCGACAGTCAATAGTCGAAAATCTTCAGTTAAAAGGGTTTACAACAAAGAATTCCTGTTATCAAAATCTAATTTGGATGATGGAACGTTTAAAGTTGCATATACTTTGAATGATTCTGACAAATTATATTCTAATGAGGAATTTCCAAAAAGAGGTGTCAAAAATGAACTGATCAAAAAGGTTTTCAAACTAACAGAAATTAATATTTCTGAAATAAAAGATTTAAATCTTAATGGTAAACCTAAACCTTACATCTCAAGAGTTCAACAACGTTTAAACAAGAAAAAGGGTTACAGTTCTGGTTCTGGTTTTCAAAAGAAACCAAACCAAAACCGTAATTTCAAAAAGAAAGGTCTTGGATTTATTCCAACAGAAAAACAGAAAAATGAAAAATATGTTCGTAATTTTAAATCAAAGATGACATTTGTTTCAGGTACATCAGCAGAAGAAGAAGAAAAGAAAGAATTCTGGAGATAATCGAACAAAGAATTCCTTGCGAAGAAGCAAGAAGAGATGAAATTTGCTGATCAGATGAAAGATACGAGAACCTGTTTCCAATGCAACACTGTTGGACATATTGCCAGAGATTGTTATAAGGCAATACCATCAAAACAGGGAGTTTCTCGTAAACTCAAAGAGAAAGTGGTTGAGTTTGAACCACCAATTGACCGAACCAAATTATTCAAAAATTCTACATTTGAAATTGGTGAATGTTCAAACAAGTTTTACAAGAAAAGAGCTAAAAATGACAAACAAAAATGGGTGGTTAAGAAGTCTGGAGGTAGTTCTAGCGATGATTCTGATAGGTCAACATCAGAGGAGCTATCTTCTGGCGATGAATCTGATTCCACAAAATCAGATGAGCCACAGGTTGAGGTAAAAGGAGAAGAATCAGTTCCGACTGTGGATGATGATAATTTTCCACCACTTCGGGCTGGAAATTTTAAAAAGAAAATTGGTAAAGTTGAGATATCAAACCAATTTTATGATGACAAAAAGGTTTTTGATGTTGAAAAGGCTTTTAATCCTACTGTGAAACACATTTTTGGTAAAATGATTGATCAAAAAGTCAAAGGGGTTAAAGAGTTCTATGAGAAGAAGACGAAGAAAGATAAAGTTGAACCATCCCTGGTTTGTGACTGGGATGGATCATACTATGAACATTAAGTCTTTGGACTTGCCGGAGATCCCAAGTTGGTAATTGTGGATCAGGAATCGGCATCATTCTTTGTATTTGATTATGTTTTTCGTACATAGTGATTACTCAAGGTCATTAATTTGAACTTGATCTAATCTTCATACAAGTGGTTTAAAGACAATATGATGAACCATACCCCTATAAGTGGTAAAAACAAACTTATTTTCCGGAAAAATCATTTTGATTAAAACAAACTTAAGTGTTTTGAAATCTAAATGAGAAAATAGTTTGTTGAAAGGGGGAGTTCTGATTGTTTATGCCAAGTGAATGGCGATTTGAAGCAATTTGATATCAGTTGTCACGTTGTTTGTACAGTTTATTTTCAAATTTCCTAAAATGTGTTTGCATTTTAGGGGGAGTAAGAAATTTTAGAAAATCCAAAAACATTTGAAAATTTGAAAAAGCCAAAAACATGATAAAATCAAAAATGAGTTTTGTTGTATAAAAGAGGAAATGATAGTACATCAGTGGACGATCACAACATGCTAAAGAATTGGTAAGATAAAAAGTGATAAACGGTCTTACTGATGATGTGCCAGTAGGTTTTTGCACATTTAGTAGATTGTGACGAGATATAAACCTAAATTTCAAACTTGCTTATATCGTGGGGAAACATCTCTCGGATATATGGGTAACCCCCGAAATCTCGTTTGAAAGATTCCTTTTTCTAATATACTAGGTTTTTATACTCAGTGATGTCTGGGGTATTATTCCAGGACTTCTGCTGAATGGAAGTTCTGACCTAGTCCTCGAATAATACTTTCTGCAATGCTTGAAACATAGCATCACCCTCAGCATTAATGATAAGACAATAAAATTGCTTAGCAATGCTGTTGTAAAAAAGATTCTCTAAAGGGGAGACACCCAAAAGTTGAGTCATGATCTCTCTGCTGAACGGTAGTTCTGACCTGAGCTCTCATGATTCTTCATAAATTATTAACCCCTACAGATATCATTTGTGTCATAATTACCTGTAAGACTGAATATTGGAATCTGGATACGGGAGTATATTCTGAGGTGGGACACATGATTAAGTTTAAGTGCTTAAGACATTAATCTCGTATCTCGAAGCAAGTGAACTTTGTGTGAGAATTTAAGTGGACCAGTATACTGACAATCTAAGTGAATCGTTTAGAACTTAAAATGTTTAAAGCTTAACGGTGTTGGTGATTTGTCTCAACAACTGATATGATCCTCTTACACAAACTCATAAAAAATAGTGTCTGTAAATATTTCTTTACTGCATTTCATTCTATTCAAAAATCCAAAAAGATTTTCAGTGTGTTTTAGTATAAATTTTGAAAAATACAAAAAGATTTTCGACAACTGGTGTTGAAGAGCTGATTTTCAAAATTCCAAGTGCTAAACATGATGAACAGATGGTTTGGGAAAGTGTGTTATTTTGATAAGAAAAACGATATAGTTTTAAGTGGTTCATCAGAAATGAATTGATATATTTGTTTGAGATAGTTTCAAATGGTGTCTATATGCTTAAATGTTTATCATAAAACTTATGTTTGTGGTAGAGTTGTATGCAGGATGAGTCAACATTTGAGGGGGAGTACATGTTGATGATGATGAATTTAAAGATGTCAACATCTAAGAGAAGAAGTTTGTTGGTGATTTAAAGGAAAGAGATGAAGATAGAGAGAGAAGCCCAGAGACTGATCAAGACTGAAGAAGTAAAGACATAGCATTGTCGTGACTCGATAGTCGACTCGTCAACATCTGAGGGGGAGTCTGTTGGTGCACTACATCTGTCGACTTCGTCTTTTATCGAGTCTCAGTCTCGTTGCGGATATGAAAGAGGATGATGTCATCATCTTTGATGATGACATCATAATGGTGAAGTCATCATTACATCATCTCACAAGAGACAAAAATGTTTAGAAGTATTACTTTTGATTTCGCTCGTAATGTTTAGATCCTGATTTCGCTTATGTGTCATACACATGATTTCGCTCATATGTCAAAGCCAGGTTTCACTTATATGGTAACTGTGAGGTTTCGCTTATATGTCATGTACATAAAAGCGAAATCTTTTAGCCTATATAAAGGTTGTTTGAGCGAAATCATACACATAGTTCTAGGTGTTGTCTTCCGGTGAGCCACGAAGTGCTGCCGAAGTGTCGACAGGTTGTAAACGTTATCCAGATTAATAATATCGACAGTTTATAGTGAATACTTGCTGAATTGTACTCAGTTTGTCTGTTTCCGCCGTTCAAACTGAGATAAACTCTTCTAATCGACTCGTTTAGGTCCGAATTCGATCCTACACTCCCATTGTAAATTGGTTGCCTTTTTGACTCTTTCTGAATTTGGATTTCTAGGAGAATATCCATTTTCAAGCGGAGGCGGACACTTTGTATAACTGAAACCTTTTTTCTTACCAGAATCATTCACTTCAGTATCACTGCTGACTTGTTTCTTAACTTTCTTCTTTTTCTTTTGATTTTTTCCATCATCACTATCACTCTCCTCCATCAATCTTAAATGCTCTTCCATTCTCCTTGCATAATAATCATCATCATTATCACTGTCTTCAGCAACTCGAGCAACAAAAGCTTTGTGTTTTGGAGTTTTGGAGTTTTGTTAGGATCATAGTCATCCCAACTAAAATTTTTCCAGCTAAAACCTTCTGGTAGTCTTTTATCATCTTGATCTATCAGACATGCTTTGCTGTTAGCTGAAATATATTTATCCCAACTGGATCCTTTTGTTGAATTTTTATCATCTTGATTCACCATACAAGCTCTCTTTGAAGATTCTTCAATCTCCTTCCTGGCATGAGCAGTTTGTGGTTGTTGTTGATGTGGTTGTTGAGCAACTTGATGATAAATTGCTTTCCAATAATAGTCATTGTTGTTGAACGGATTTTGAGCTCCACTTGCTTCGCGATTTGTGCACTCCCTCTTTAAGTGTCCTTT
The DNA here is from genome assembly GCA_030545235.1 of Helianthus tuberosus. Lineage (NCBI taxonomy): Eukaryota > Viridiplantae > Streptophyta > Magnoliopsida > Asterales > Asteraceae > Helianthus > Helianthus tuberosus. Next base: position 89,181,764 of record CM060405.1, read on the forward strand.
TTCCCTGCAACGAAAACAAGTAACTTTAGATTTATCAAAACCTAAAGTAGAAACATTTGCATCACGGAAATTATCTCTTCCCGTAATTTGTTTAAACTTTTCGGCTCTTCTCAACACACTTGACAAACACCACTTTATATCCATCAATTCTATCTCCTCAGCATCAATCTGATCGTAATCCTCTTTTGTCAGCATTGGATTCCCGATCCTTCCTGCTACTAGACTTCCATATGATTCCAGCACATTCCCCAACAAAGACATGTGACTTTTTGCAACCTCTTCCGAAAAATTTTGATCATTTTCAAGGTTTAAAACAATGTTGCATTGAAGCATCTTGCCATTCTTTGTTGTTGGCAAGTTTGGATCAAATGATGGATATGAAGAAAAACTTGTTTTACTGTTTAATCCTTTAGATGACCCTCCGGATGAACTTTTAGCATTGAAGGCAGTTTCAACCTTTGGTGACAAGTTGGTCTTATCCCTAATACCTCCTTTTTAATAAAGACCGATATCTTGTTCTCTATCGAAATCTTTCATTCTTGAAATCTTTCTTTGTTCCATTTCCTAAGCTTCAAGTTTTTCAATGAATTTTCCTAGTGTCAAATTCCCAAATTCTTTCTTATTTCTCAACATCATAAGATATGTGCCCCAAGTTTCATGTGGCAATGCATCAGCCAACTTTTCTATCAACTCTTCATTATCTTTTGTGATGCTCACTCTCTTCATTTGAACTAACAGATTGCAATATCTTTTGATGATCTGCTTGGTGCTCTCAGTTCTCAAACCACGAAATAGGTCGAATTCTTTCTTCAAAAGTGATTTTTTATTCTTAATCATCTCTTTACTACCGACAAACTTTGATTTTAATGCTTTCCAGATAGAATAAGCAGTTCCATTGTGTTGCAATAAAACCAAGATATCTTCTGATGCAATAAACTCGTCATCATCTTTTCATCTTTGTATTTCTTTTTATCTTCTGCACTTAGATCTTTAATTGCAATAATCTCCTCATCATCAGTCATCGGTCTAACATATTTCGTTTCAACACATTCCCAAGCATCCAAGTAATTTTCTTGTACCCAATTTTCAAATATTCTTCCCATCCTTTATACTCCTCGATGTTCATAAGCTTTGGCGGTTTTTGCATGGTACCCGTTTCATTTTCTAACATTGTATGTTGTGCAATAGTAATCGGAGTAGCAAAGGCGTTATAAAATTCCTCTTCCATGATTCGATTTTACAATTTTCACAAATCAGACACTTTCAAACGAAATAACCTTTGGTGCGAAATAATAATTTCAAGCGAAATCAACTTTCAAACGAAATGCCTTTGGTGCGAAATACCTTGTTCAAACGAAATACCAATCATGTGCGAAATTACTGATTTCGTGCGAAATATCACCCTTTCAAACGAAATAGATGATTTCGTGTGAAATACTCAAATGAAATACCAACTTGATGCGAAATAACTAATTTCGTGTGAACCTTTCAAACGATATTACAATCTGGTGCGAAATAAGGCTTATTTCGTACGAAATACTACTGATGTCATCATCTCGAGCTGTTTTTGCCAAAATTGATTAGGTTTTAAGCCGATTTTAAGTCTGAAACTTTCCAGGGTTTGTTAAAACACTGTTTCGCACATAATGTGTGAAATTCAAATCATTTTGACCGTGAAATCAAATTTAATTTTGAAAAGAAGGTGTAGAAAACAGAATTTTCAGCTGAATTGGTATGAACTCTTCCTCCTGAGCTCTAATACCACTTGTAGGATCGTTTTCTGACCCGAATGAGTCGATCAGAAGAGTTTTTGCTCGATACGAGAGGCGGAAACAAACGTATCAAGTTCAATTCAGCTAGATATTCACTTTAAACTGTCTTTTGATTGATTTGACAAAGAATTACAGCGAGTAGACACATCGGCAGCACTTCGGCTCTCAAACCGGAAACTTAATTTCGTACCAAATGACGAAGACAAGGCACCTATTTATAGGAAGACTAATTTCGCATGGACCAGCTCAAACGAAATTAGTTTCACACGAAATCTAATTTCGTGCGAAATTACCAAGCGAAATTACAATCTGTAATTCCGTGCCAAATTACCTTCTAACCTATTTTTGACAGTTTTCTCGAACTACGTGCCCTGATCTATCTAATACAATACAAGACTCGATACAAGACGAAGTCGACAGACGTATGCACTAACAAAACACAACATGATTATCAACATAAAACACACTGATGTTAGTCATTCAAAAATCAAACCCTCATCATCCAAAACACAACACAAAACCTAGAAATATGGCGTTTTAGTGATATTCACTCTGTTATTTGTGGGTTTTGAGTGTGTTTTATGGGTGAAATTGTGGTGTTTTATGACTTCGTGCACTTTGTAGAAAAAATGGACTTTGTAGCCAACTCCACCCTTATATATGTGTGTTTAGTCCTTCTACTTTTACTTTGCTAATATATATGTTTAGTCACTCTAATTTTATATTGAGTGTTCGGGTCACTCCTCCACGGACGTGCGATAACCCACTAGTTATATATATATATATATATATATATATATAATATTGTGATTTTATACATTTTTACCATCAACTTTTTTTTAATATAAATTAATAGTTTTAGAAAAAAAGTTTTAAAAAAAGGTTTGAACAAAATTAATGGTATTAGAAAAAAAAATTAAGAAAAAGGTTGAATTATAAAAACTAAAAACTGAACCGTCAAAATGATAAAACTGTTTGGTTTGTTGTTACCGGTAACCATCGTGGTTGTGTTCAAATTTTTATACAAAAGGTTGGAACGGGGCCGACCGTTTGCACTTCTAGCAGGGATGAAAAATTGGTGGAGACAAGTTATGAAGTTATAATTGGTAATTTTTTTCATTGTGATTATATGTTTTAAATATTAATTTTTATTGACACTAATAAAACATTTGATTTAGAAAAAGCATTATCTTTTGTCAAATATCTTTAATTCTGTTGAAAAACAAAATGGATAATTTCTGCATACCAAATCCATGTGGTAGTGCTTCATATTCACTTTACTAACCCCTTCTCATGTCACATGTTTCAAATCATAGATGTCACACCTCATTTTCCACTATGCGGAGTATTATCGCGAGGCATGCGACTGACCGAATCATGCCACCAATCATATTGAACATTTAAGTTAAATAAGATAAAACCAATCATTACGAAATACGATTAGTGACATCACATTCAAAAGTCTAAAATTTAATTTAATAATTTAGCGGAAGCATTAAGTAGATAAATCCATTAATAGTCTAAACCATAGGTTTCAAAATAAGAATCCAACAACGGATTCGAGATGACACTACACCCCTCCAAGCAGACTCCAGCGCAGCACCTAAGGATCTGCAAGCATGCAGTAGTATGTCAACATAAAGTTGGCGAGTTCACGATTTTTAAAAGGGTTATTTGTTTTATCCTAAAAGCATTAATTATTAAGTTACCGGTTATAAAACACGCCATGGGGAGCTACCTCATAAGTAAGCTACTAAACTGTGTGGTACCGAAACTGAGACTGTAGTGCTGGTTGCCCCTGATCAATGTCTATCATCACTGATCGGTTATAAGGCCATACTAGTTCACATCCGTCCTCTAAGGCCCGGTGTGAGGTTTGTCAAACCTAATAGCGCTATCAACTAATATCCCGTTCGCCATGCCCGGCGACGAATCGGTATAAGTGTTGGGGACTTCATGATAAAGTTTCGTTTAGTACGCTAAAGACATGAATTATGAGTATTGTTTAATTACTATTCCGTTTCCCCGGAATATCAGGTTCCTAATCCATCGGGAATACATGCTTTAAGTGTTAGTGTGAACTCACCTTTGTTTTGCTCGGTAGATAGAGTATTTGTCCTAAGTTGGTCAACCACGTCCTATTATGGTTACCACTATTAGGACCATATACAAGTAATCACATAATATCTACACGTAACTATCAAGTAGTTTTTAAGTAACAACTATTGTATTATATACCAAACATATACGTTTACACGAACATTATGTATAACAGTAACAGTTAGACATAAGTTAAAGTGGATAGTGGATGTGTACGGTTTAATAAGGATTTGGGCCACTTTATTAGCGTGCGGCCCACTCGTATCATGGCCCAAACGTAACACTGTGCGGCCCACTTGTCAGTGTGCGACCCACACAGAAGTGTGCGGCCTACTGACTAGTGTGCGGTCATGCATGGGGAGTATTGTACATCGTGCATTGGTGTCTTGTACAATCAGAATGTGCGACCATAGGTGTGCGACCCTGCATATACTGTTTGTACGAAGAGCAGCTTGAGTGGTACAATACATGAGTGTGCGACCCCTAGGAGTGTGCGGTGTGCAGTGTGTGTTTGTACATTAAGCTGTTTATGTTGTACATTCTCATAAACAGGATTCAAATACCCAGAGATCAAAATCTTGTACATCAATTCTTCTAGAACCATTTAATCATACATCATCAGATTCTCAATAAACAGAGACTACAACTTTCATAATTGTGATGACCCGTAATCCTTAGGGGTGTCTTTAGTTTCCGAATCACTTTCTATTACGTTTGGGTTGCTTCATAGCTATGTATGCTGGCGCGTTTGCTTGTTTAACTCGGTTAAGTTTAGTGTTAGTCGTTTTAATTAAACGATTGTTATTTTGGGCCGCATCTTCACTTGGGCCGCATCTTCACACATACACCTTGTCCATATACACACACCCAAAGCCTAGGTGGGCTACCTAATTACGTTTGGGCCAGGTCAAGCCCAAGAGGGTCATTTAATTGGGGCCGACCATTATTTCAGCGCATATACGTACCTTAGGTAGCGTAGCATGTTAACATTATTATACCAAAAACCCTAAGCTTCACCTAATCGCACGATCACTGTAACAGACCCCCCCCCCCCTTCGTGATAGCAGCTTGAGCGGATGAATTCTTGGTTAGTGGTTTCATACATGTCTAAATTCTTATTTGATTGATCTTAGTTATGTGTATTCCTGGTTAACATAGTTCCATGGTATGTTTTATAAGTGTTAGGAAGTCATATTATGTTCTTGCATCTTAATGAATATTTAGGGATTACATGTTTGTTATAGTTCTTGATTTCTTGCTACATGTTGAACGAATAACAAGGGGTGACTAAGATTATAATAATAATGGGTAGTATTCGTTGATGTACTGTTGTGTAGATGTGAAATTGTGGGAAACCTGATGTGATGTCACTTATATACTAGATGATGATTAGGGATGCATGTTATTGAGACACTAATAAATTTGCTACACAAGACTATATATATTGATGGTTCAGATATTAAAGGATGTTTGAGTATGTATAATCTTGGTTAAATAATGAACTGTTATATTAATCAGAAAGTTGTTATACTATTTGATTTGAATTGGATATTGAATTGTAATTTGGGGATAGATGTTAGGACTTGATTCCAAACAATGATGATCAAACTGTTGAATAATTATAGGAGTTATGTATATGGGTTGTGTGACACCTGGGTCACTACGACCATCAAACAAATACCAAACCAATGAAATATTGTATTTCATACTTGGGATTTGTAATAAATATGTGTATCATTTGCACATATCAATTTTTGTTCAATTCCAAACTCTAAATCGCTTTCTGGAAGGTTATACGCGCACCGATGCATAAATATAACCAGTTTAATGCAACAAACACTCTGGAATAGTGACATAAGCTTAACATACCTTAAATAACCTTTACATAACTTAGAAATAAGTTTTAAAGGCTTTGGTATGGCAAAAACAAGTTAAATCGCTTACAGGGACTAAAGTTGACAAACTGCGAAAGTATGCCAATTTGAACTGTAACAGACATTCTGGAACATGACCATAAGTTAAACACACCTTAAATATCCTTTATATAGCTTAGAAATAGGCTTTGAGGGGTTAGGTGTGCTAAAATAAACTTTTGGCTCATTCAGGGACTAAAAGTGTCAAAAAGTGCATAAGTTTGCACTTTCGCGCATAACTTACGTTCTGAATACATCCGGACATCCAAAAATTTATGTAAGAACTAAAATATTTTATTTTAGTGTTTGGCTTGAGAAAAATCCATTCGTCACGCCATTTGGATCGTTTTTCGCGCTTATGCGCATTCCGTCGTAATTAAGTGAACATCGCGATCGAACGGCCAAACGAACTGACACCCGAGATAATTTTGAACATATTTTAAGTTCCCTATACTTTAACTTCATTTTAGAGCTTTGAAATGGGGTTAACGGGCCTTGAACGTGTCGAAAATGAGCTTATTACACAGGAGGGACCAAATCTGCCATTCTGCCAAAATAGGTCCTTGCGCACCTCAACACTATGAGTGTTACGGTGCGCAAGCAGTCCCCAGACAGCAGAAACTTGGCAGAAACATTGAATCAGGTCCTATCCTCTCTTGCACATGGTATTTCTCAATACTAGGGGCTCACATGGTATTGTAAAACCACTATCTTGAAGTGTATGGCCAAGATCAAAGCACGGTTTCCAAGAAACGATCCTAACGGTTCGAGAAACACTATAAATACCCAACCCCCCTTCCATTCAAAACCCACCAAATCTGATCTAAATGCTCTAAGTTGAGGCCTTGGCTTCATACCTGAGCTATTCGATCACGATTTGCTTGCGGGGACCCTTTGTAAGTGTTCCTTCGTTCTTTTATTGCTTTTCGAGTCCGAAAGTCAAACTATGTTTGACTTTCGGCGTTGACTAGTCAATGGTCAACGCGAAGTTCGTTTGAACTTCATAACGTGATCGTAATCACGATGGTTATAGTCCCTAGTGGCTATACCTACTGATTACCACGTTATCTAGACTCAGTGACGAGTCGTAGTTGGGTCAAAATACGCCTTTACGCGTATTTTGTAACCAAACTACTCTAGGATATCAAAACCGTTTGTTTTGATATCAAAACCTATTTTCTAAACATGTTCTAGCATGTTTAGCTCGTCGCTTTTTAGTTTAGTGCTTATATAGGGTCGTAAGGTAAGCGATCTATACAATCGCTTATACCTTCGAACCCGACCCATTTTGGTCGATCATTAGGATCCGACCAAATACTTTAGGACCATAGTATATAGGGAATAACCTTCCGAGGTTATACCCTATGGTCACGTCGTTTGAGTAGTTGTATGATAGGTAGTTTATATGCCTTAGGTAAATTACCAGAATACCCTTTTCATGAGTAATTGGTAATTAAGCATATGTAACCTAAACTTTCATCACTTAACTGATTATGTAACATAATTAAACATTTTAGGCATATATTACTTGTCATAGGACTAGTTAGGCGAACGCGTTTCACGCGAACGACGCGTTAAAGTAGCATAAGCTACCTAAACGGGTCGTAATGGGTCGTAAGCACTTAGGTTAGGTTTCATTTAGTATGTAGGCTTTGTTAAACCATACTACATGAGTTCCCATACTCATTTGGTTTACGAGCCCTCATTCTATCCGATCTTCCGATATAGGTCCGGTTTATTAACATAGTTACCTATATTAGGTGCCGTTTGATTCCGAGATCTCTAGCATTGTTTGGTTGTTACTCAAGGACTACTAAGCAATCTCAAGTGAGTACATAGACCCCTCTTTTACTGTTTTCCAAACTGTTTTTGGGTGAAACACATGTGCCTACTTGTTACTTTCATGCTTTCCTGTTTTCACATCATATACTTGCTATGTTCATTACTACATTTATAGTACATGATTTCATTACATTTCATGCTATGTATGCCCATTATGTGCATATTTAGTACAGTTGTTTCACGCCACATGCTATGTATGTCTATTGTTGCATACTTAGTACAGTTCACATGCTATGTATGTCCATTTGTTGCATACTTAGTACAGTTGTTTCACGTCACATGCTATGTATGTCTATTGTTGCATACTTAGTACAGTTGTTTCACGTCACATGCTATGTATGTCTATTGTTGCATACTTAGTACAGTTGTTTCACGTCACATGCTATGTATGTCTATTGTTGCATACTTAGTACAGTTCACATGCTATGTATGTCTATTGTTGCATACTTAGTACAGTTCACATGCTATGTATGTCCATTTGTTGCATACTTAGTACAGTTGTTTCACGTCACATGCTATGTATGTCTATTGTTGCATACTTAGTACAGTTGTTTCACGTCACATGCTATGTATGTCTATTGTTGCATACTTAGTACAGTTGTTTCACGTCACATGCTATGTATGTCTATTGTTGCATACTTAGTACAGTTCACATGCTATGTATGTCCATTCGTTGCATTGTTCATCATACTTAGCACATTCGTTTCACATCACATGCTATGTATGTGCATCATACTTAGTACATTTATTATTCATTCACATGCTTACATTTTGATATGATATTTGGTTTGTTTTGATGGATCAATATACATTCATTAACACCGATCACGCCGTTCGTTAGTAGGTAGTGGTACCATAGGAATTGACAACTCCCGTTCCTGAAATCCTAGGTTTGTTTAGATTGGAAGGAATGACCGAATTCGATACACATAACTTAGATAAACCTTTAATTTGTTTAAGGGTTTATCGCCACAGTCTCAAGGCTTGGATGTATGTATTCTCACAATACCGCATAGATATTTATATCAGTATAGCATGCATTTGTTCCACAAAACATAGCTTTGATTTAAACCACGTTTTACTTCAATACTTTGTTTTTGTGCATATGGTTTAGTTGACATTTTTCACTAGCCATACATATCATTTTGGTTACACATTACATGATTTACATTTGACACATAAACATTATTGACATTGGTTATACATTACATGACTTACATCTTGACATAAACATTTTGACATATTATTCAATACGTTTGGCAATTGGTTTAAACATAGACATCTTACATTGTTGGTTTGGTTTGAGTAAGTGATTTAAGTAACGAGGCGTGTGTAATATGATACAAGCATGGTGGATACGCCGCTGGTACTTCCTATATATAAGTGATTGTATGGTATTACATATCGTAGCGTTATTTGAATCATTTAAATTTGGGCATATAACATTTTATGCAAATAACATACTTTTCACAATACATTGTTTTACAAACAACTTAATTTATACAAACTCATTTCACATGGTTATCCACTTAACCATGTGTTATTCTTTTACACATATATATCATTTGGTTTATTTATCACTTTTCAAATGATTTACAAGACAAAGCAAATTACAAGGTTCATGACTAAACATTTTCTTAAACAATAAGTTATGAATCCTATTTTCATAAACCTATGTATCTCACAGGCATTTTTATGCTGACGTACCTATTTTCTCATGTGTTTCAGGATATGATGCATAGGATTTATCAAGATACACTTAGGCGGACTTGGGCCTTAGCGACAATAAAAGATGCAAGACTAGTTATTTATGTTATGTTTTCTTTGATTGTCAAGGCATTGTAACTACTTAAATCAATAAAACAATATTTCAATTTCCATGTGTTATGAAACAATGATTCTGTTACAACACTCCCCGACGTTTTCCGCCACGTTTTGTTGTTCTACGTGGTCGGGGTGTGATAGGTTGGCATGGGAATGTGGTTGTACAATCACTTGGTAAAACCAAATTGATAATATGCAAGCCTGGTTAGGGGTAATGAGTCAAATGGGTGATGTGCAAAGGTAATTGGGCTTTGAGTAGTTGGGCGGCATATTTGTAATGGGTTCAAGGATGGGGCCGCACATTTAGAATCCATGACATGATTTAGACACACCTCGTTTGGGGCCTAGGATCATAATAGGTTGAATAATACCCAAACAACACATCTTGGTGGGGCCGCATAACAGCAATGGTCAACATCATTGTTGGGCTGTTTTTAGAAAAATGGGCCACACCCCTCGGTCAACCGCACACACACCCACTTAATGTAATTGAGAGCTTGTAACATGCAAAAAGGACTCATCTAGTTCATAAGGGCCAAAGCTGTTTTGGGCAATGGGCAGCCGCACAATCAGAATGGGCTGGGCCCAAGCGGGCCGCACACACACACACCTACATTTTGTTGAGGGCTCATTAGTTTGGGTCGTGCAATTCTTAGACGGACCACTAAATTAATTGTTACATACATTTGGATATCAAAGAATAAAATGCTAATTTTTTTCGTACCTATGAAACCATGAGTTGAATATGCTTATGGACTGAATATATATTAAGAGGATATTTGATGATATCAGGTTGATAAGTTATTATTATGACTCGAACTATAAGTGGGTTACATATACATTAACTTGTGTGGCTTGTGACTAGGGAATTCGTGAATTAATCGTATGTGTAATATGTGGCTTATGTGCATCTGAGACTGATTGTTGTCGGTAACTATGATAGGACGTGTTTGACCATTTGATAAACAAGTAACAAATCTTACCGAGCAAACCAAAGGTGAGCATCTCTCTTGAGCATGCGTCCCGGTGGTTGGGACAGTCAATGGGTATCCCGGGGAGGGATAAGTCTTTTGGGTAAAAATGGGAATGTTGGATAATATACTCATCCTATCACCTTTAAAGTCCCTTCGTGTTGTTTGGTTACCAGAGAGGTAACATGGTATTAGTTAGTAGCGCTTCTTAGGTTTGGCAACCTCACCCCGTACTTGGGAGGACGGGTGTTGAACTAATGACCTAGTCATGACTAATGCTTTGATAGGAGCATTGGAGAAAGGGCAATGTAAATCAGAAGCCGTCTTGTATTCGGGGTATTATCAACATTACTTTCGGAATTAAATTCAATGGATTAACTAAACACTTGGTAACCAACGTTTTCGTAAAACTATGAACTCACCAGCGTTGTCTGATAAACTTGTTGCATGCTCGCAGGTCGTTCGATATCTTGTATTTGAGAACTTGCTGTCTGGAGTAGCTGGAGTGGTCATGGGTCGACTGGAGGGACTCATGTGATTGATTATGGCTATTATACATTGGTTTTGAATAATTTAACTTTGATTTACTATTTGTTACCGCTGAACATGTTGGTTTTCATTTAAACTTTTTGATGACATTTTTCATTAATAATTGGGGATTTTATATATAAACTTGAATGGGTTCAATGTAACTAGTGGCTCGTTGTTGGTACGTCGCACGCCTAACATTGACATTCCCTAGGTGGTATTTTGGGGGTGTGACATTTTGGTATCAGAGCCACTGGTTATAGTGAACTTGGTTTTAAAACGTTTTTATAAAACCAGACTATAACCGAACAGTTCCGAAATCGACCATGACACTCGGCTCCAGATTGCAAGGTTCGTTTCTTATTTACTATTGCATAGCATATCTAGTGTTTTCTTATGAATAACACCACACGTGAATACACACTTGGCACTACAGTTTGAGTTTCTATGTTACCAACCCATTTTATGTGTTTTAAGAGTGCGACTCTTCTTGAATTTTCATGATCTATGTTGTGGTGTCATCTGTCTTATTGCTCGAATTCGGGGAACCTTTTAGCGCGAGTTATGAGGCACTGAGATAAGCATGCAAATTGCCTTATTTTTATGGGTGCACACATAATAATAACGTGAGATGCATGTGAGTCCCAGTGAGGCTTAACGAGTGTGTAAAGGGTTCCGCTCGGTTAATTGGTGTTATGTTAGAACTCAGTAGTCTATGGAGGTCATAGTAATACTTGACTCCTACTTGAACTTGCATTTTAAATCTTTCCCCCTTCTGGTATAGAAACATGAGCGGACAAGGCCATGGACACGGCCACATTGCTATGACTCAGGCCGAATTAACCAACTTGATCAACACTTGTGTAGCCGAAGCCCTAGCGGCTTACTAGGCTGGTACGATATGTGCCAATTTCTTTCTATCCTTGTGTCGTATACTCGAATCTAACTTGTGTATTGTACGTTCTTTCGTCTTAGGTCAACCTGTGAATCAAAACAATCCACCTGCTCCACCTGCTTGTACGCACAAGATGTTCATGAATTGTAAGCCACAGACCTTCAGTGGGACTGAAGGGGCTGTAGGACTCCTGCGATGGTTTGAGAAGGCAGAATCGGTATTTGCAATGTGTAACTGTCCTGCTGGGGAAAGAGTGAAGTATGCTACGGGCACACTCGAGGATGGTGCCCTGACATGGTGGAATGCCCAGGTTCAGATGTTGGGTATTGAGATGGCGAATGCCACTACTTGGGATGATTTCAAGGAGTTGATGCGAGAGGAGTATTGTCCTCGTGATGAGGTTCAGAAACTGGAGAACGAGTACTACAATCTGAAAATGGAGGGATCTGAGATTGAAGCATTCACTAGGAGGTCTAATGATTTAGCAACTTTGTGCCCTAACATGTCTCGACCCCCACATCGGCGAATTGAGTTGTATCTCAAGGGCTTAGCACCAGCTGTTAAGGGGTACGTTACTGCTGCAAACCTAGACAATCTGCCCCGTATCGTCCGTTTGGCACATAAGATTACTGACCAAGAGGTCGAACGTGGCAATTTTCCGCCACGTGTTTCTGCTACTACCTCGACTGCTACCGCTACCACACCTACCAGTGATAACAAGCGCAAATGTAATGATACTGACAAAGCAACCAGTGCCAGCCAATCTTAGAAAAGGGCAGACAGCAACATCCACCGTAGTTTCAGCCAGTCGTCTTCTGTGAACCAGAATCAGAGCAAAAATTCAAACCAGGGTTCTTACGCGGGAAAGCTACCAAAGTGTGAGAAGTGTATGTTCCACCATCGCGGGCCATGCACTCGGGTATGTCATAAGTGCAACAAGGTGGGTCATATGGCTAAAGATTGTAGGGTCTACCTTCCTAAGCACTCGCAGCACCTGCAACCACAACAACAGGAGAGACAGCAGCCTCAACAGAATCAGGGTAATCGAAAGGGGTGCTTTCAGTGTGGTGATGAGGGTCATTTTAAGAGGGATTGCCCTCAGCTTAATCAGAATGCTGGGAACAACAACAATGGGAACAATGGTGGGGACGGGGCACGTGGAAGAGTATTTGCTATTGGTGCTGGTGGAAGCTCGCAATGATGGCAATGTTGAGACCGGTACATCTTCTTTGAATGATCTTTTGCTTCTGTTTTATTTGACTCTGGTGCTGATTGGAGTTATGTGTCTTTAGGGTTCATTCGTCATTTAGGACTGACTCCCACCCCTCTTGTAAATAAGCATGTAGTAGAATTAACTGATAGTAAATAGATAGAAGCTTCTCATGTTCTTTTTGATTGTAAACTTGATCTCATGGGTCAAGTGTTCGACATTGACCTACTTCCCGATACTCTTGTAAGTTTTGACGTGGTTGTTGACATGGATTTGGTTATCTATGCATCAAGCGGAAATTCTCTGTAAAGAGAAAATCGTGCGTATCCCTCTCTCTAGTGGGGAATCCTTATCAGTTCAAGATCATCGTAGTGGTGCCATGGTTGGCATCATCTCAGCCATGAAAGCCCTGAAGTGTCTACGGAAAGGCTACCCTGCTATATTAGCTCTCGTCACCGATTCACAACCTGAAGAAAGGAAGATCGAGTATCTTCCAGTTGTTCATGAATTTTCTGACGTGTTTTCTGAAGAGTTACCTGGTTTACCTCCACATCGTCAGGTGGAATTCCAGATTGACCTTATGCAATTTCAGATTCCTTCTGGGAGATAGCAATCCCTTGGGTTCGCTGGATACTATCACAGATTCATCATGGAATTTTCGAAGATTACGCAACTTCAACCTCCTTAGCACAGCGGGGAGCTGTGAATTCTTGGGAAATAAAACCGGGGAATGTCTTTTCAGCTTTTGAAACCCAACCCTGCAATGCACTACTTAGACCGATCACAAGGGCCTCCCGTGTACCCTGGTTACAAGGGAGTTAAATCAGTTAATGGCAACGCTGGATGGAACTTTTGAATGAATACGACCGTGAAACCTGGACGTGCACGAGCTTCGTAGCTCACTATCAACTTTAACATACCTGAGCAGACTCGCCTTGTTCAAATTGAAGAACTGAAGGAAGAGAGTTCTCAAGATTGACCCATGCGGGGCATGGGGGAGCAACCTTTGGCATGTCGGACAATATTTGCTACTTCATGTACCGAATATGAACCTCACTATACAACAACATTAGGAAACAGGTGCAGGCGAAGCACACGGGTCTTGATATCCTATTTATTGGAGTTTTGATAGGATGTATTAAAACCTGAAGACCATGTGCGGGTAACCGGGCCTCAAGGCCCACATAGCCACGCATGGGAACGAAGTTTGACATGTGTGAAAGTCAAGGTGGGATATTAGCAACCAGAAACACATGTATGGAAGTGAGAACAGACTGCCATGGATTTTTGTCACTAGTCTACTTACAACTCGAAACGGAAACATTATCACCTGGGTGATCATTGATGGAATCAATTTACCAGCACACTTTCTTACAATCAAGAAAACTGACTAGTCTTCACAGTTGTGAATGTTCCTCTGAGAGAGGCGGCTTTTAGGTACGAGGTGCCAACTCCTGTTGCCTCTGAATTTGATCGATGCATGAATTATGTCAGGCAATACACAACACCTTTGGCTCACATCAGGACCAGAGCATTGCCTATCGCTGTTGTGCAAACGAATCAGAGAAAACGAACTCTCCTGGCACTCAAAGACATGCTGCGAGCATGTGTGTGACTGGCGTTGGTGCAAATTAGAAGGACACTTACCTATGGTTGAGTACTACTGTGGTAGTCATCGTCTTGGTAACCAGACAGCTCTGTTGAAGCATTACATAGACAATAATGCCAACCTTCTTGTTAGACTGAGATGGTTGACAACTTAATTACTGCTCAAGGACTGGTACACGAAACTCTTGGGAAGGTTGTTTGGATCAGGAGTCGATTGGCGGCAACGCGTGACCGTCAGGAAAGCTCATAAACTTGGGAAACGCTGGAAGATCACTGTAGGCGATCGTATTGTGTTGAAAGTCTTGCCCTGGGAGGGTGTGGTACGCTTGGGGAGCATGACAGGCTTAATTTACGTTACGTTGGGTTATTCGGAATTCTGGAAAGGATCGGTCACGTCGCCTAAAACTCGAGTTACCCGACGAGTTGGGTAACGCTCATGATGTCATTTATGTCGCGGGTCTAAAGTAGTGTTTGTCCGACGAAATGCTTGTGTTACCTTCTTAGAGTCAGATTCAAACGTCAAGTTGCAGTTGACAAGGTGCTTATTGAAATCATGCCCCAGGAGGTTAAGGTTTGCGAGCACTGTCAAATTCTAATTATGAGAGTTCGTTGGAACTCGAGACTAAGTATCTGCAATCGTACGAATCTGCTGAATCAATTCCGATGCAACTGGTAAATTTCGGGGACGAAATTCCATTTCAAGTTGTGGATGATGTGGCACCTGAGCAAAATCCGCAGAAATCCTGATTTCTCACTTCACTCCTCTATGTTTACTTGTCAAATTTCGGGACGAAATTTCTTCAAGTTGGGGATGATGTGATGACCCGTAATCCTTAGGGGTGTCTTTAGTTTCCGAATCACTTTCTGTTATGTTTGGGTTGCTTCATAGCTATCTATGCTGGCTCGTTTGCTTGTTTAACTCGGTTTAGTTTAGTGTTAGTCGTTTTAATTTAACGATTGTTATTTTGGGCCGCATCTTCACTTGGGCCGCATCTTCACACATACACCTTGTCCATATACACACACCCAAAGCCTAGATGGGCTACCTAATTATGTTTGGGCCAGGTCAAGCACAAGAGGATCATTTAATTGGGGTCGGCCATTATTTCAGCGCATATACGTACCTTAGGTAGCGTAGCATGTTAACATTATTATACCAAAAACCCTAAGCTTCACCTAATCGCACGATCGCTGTAACAGACCCCCCCCCCCTTCGTGATAGCAGCTTGAGCGGACGAATTCATGGTTAGTGGTTTCATACATGTCTAAATTCTTATTTGATTGATCTTAGTTATGTGTATTCCTGGTTAACATAGTTGCATGGTATGTTTTATAAGTGTGAGGAAGTCATATTATGTTCTTGCATCTTAATGAATATTTAGGGATTACATGTTTGTTATAGTTCTTGATTTCTTGCTACTTGTTGAACGAATAACAAGGGGTGACTAAGATTATAATAATAATGGGTAGTATTCGTTGATGTACTGTTGTGTAGATGTGAAATTGTGGGAAACCTGATGTGATGTCACTTATATACTAGATGATGTTTAGGGATGCGTGTTATTGAGACACTAATAAATTTGCTACACAAGAATATATATATTGATGGTTCAGATATTAAAGGATGTTAAAGGATGTTTGAGTAGGTATAATCTTTGTTAAATAATGAACTGTTATATTAATCAGAAAGTTGTTATACTATTTGATTTGAATTGGATATTGAATTGTAATTTGGGGATAGATGTTAGGACTTGATTCCGAACAATGATGATCAAACTGTTGAATAATTATGGGAGTTATGTATATGGGTTGGCATGGTAATGTGGTTGTACAATCACTTGGTAAAACCAAATTGATAATATGCAAGCCTGGTTAGGGGTAATGAGTCAAATGGGTGATGTGCAAAGGTAATTGGGCTTTGAGTAGTTGGGTGGCATATTTGTAATGGGTTCAGGGATGGGGCCGCACATTTAGAATCAATGACATGATTTAGACACACCTGGTTTGGGGCCTAGGATCATAATAGGTTGAATAATACCCAAACAGCACATCTTGGTGGGGCCGCATAACAGCAATGGTCAACATCATTGTTGGGCTGTATTTAGAAAAATGGGCCACACCCCTCGGTCAACCGCACACACACCCAGTTAATGTAATTGAGAGCTTGTAACATGCAAAAAGGACTCATCTAGTTCATAAGGCCCAAAGCTATTTTGGGCAGTGGGCAGCCGCACAATCAGAATGGGCTGGGCCCAAACAGGCCGCACACACACACCTACATTTTGTTGAGGGCTCATTAGTTTGGGTCGTGCAATTCTTAGATGGACCACTAAATTGATTGTTACATACATTCGGATATCAAAGAATAAAATGCTATGTTATTCGTACCTATGAAACCATGAGTTGAATATGCTTATGGACTGAATATATATTAAGAGGTTATTTGATGATATCAGGTTGATAAGTTATTATTATGACTCGAACTATAAGTGGGTTACGTATACATTAACTTGTGTGGCTTGTGACTAGGGAATTCATGAATTAATCGTATGTGTAATATGTGGCTTATGTGCATCTGAGACTGATTGTTGCCGGTAACTATGATAGGACGTGTTTGACCATTTGATAAACAAGTAACAAATCTTACCGAGCAAACCAAAGGTGAACATCTCTCTTGAGCATGCGTCCCGGTGGTTGGGACAGACAATGGGTATCCCGGGGAGGGATAAGTCTTTTGGGTAAAAATGGGAATGTTGGATAATATACTCATCCTATCACCTTTAAAGTCCCTTCGTGTTGTTTGGTTACCAGAGAGGTAACATGGTATTAGTTAGTAGCGCTTCTTAGGTTTGGCAACCTCACCCCGTACTTGGGAGGACGGGTGTTGAACTAATGACCTAGTTATGACTAATGCTTTGATAGGAGCATTGGAGAAAGGGCAATGTAAATCAGAAGCCGTCTTGTATTCTGGGTATTATCAACATTACTCTCGGAATTAAATTCAATGGATTAACTAAACACTTGGTAACCAACGTTTTCGTAAAACTATGAACTCACCAGCGTTGTCTGATACACTTGTTGCATGCTCGCAGGTCGTTCGATATCTTGGATTTGGGAACTTGCTGTCTGGAGTAGCTGGAGTGGTCATGGGTCGACTGGAGGGACTCATGTGATTGATTATGGCTATTATACATTGGTTTTGAATAATTTAACTTTGATTTACTATTTGCTTCCGCTGAACATGTTGGTTTTCATTTAAACTTGTTGATGACATTTTTCATTAATAATTGGGGATTTTATATATAAACTTAAATGGGTTCAATGTAATTAGTGGCTCATTGTTGGTACGTCGCACGCCTAACAGGGACATTCCCTAGGTGGTATTTTGGGGGTGTGACATTTTGGTATCAGAGCCACTGGTTATAGTGAACTTGGTTTTAAAACGTTTTAATAAAACCAGACTATAACCGAACAGTTCCGTAATCGACCATGACACTCGACTCCAGATTGCAAGGTTCGTTTCTTATTTACTATTGCATAGCATATCTAGTGTTTGCTTATGAATAACACCACACGTGAATACACACTTGGCACTACAGTATGAGTTTCTATGTTACCAACCCATGTTACGTGCTTTAAGAGTGCGAATCTTCTTGAATTTTCATGATCTATGTTGTGGTGTCATCTGTCTTATTGCTCGAATTCGGGGAACCTTTTAGCGCGAGTTAAGAGGCACTGAGATAAGCATGCAAATTGCTTTATTATTATGGGTGCACACATAATAATAACGTGAGATGCATGTGAGTCCCAGTGAGGCTTAACGAGTGTGAAAAGGGTTCCGCTCGGTTAATTGGTGTTATGTTAGAACTCAGTAGTCTATGGAGGTCATAGTAACACTTGACTCCTACTTGAACTTGCATTTTAAATCTTTCCCCCTTCTGGTATAGAAACATGAGCGGACGAGGCCATGGACGCGTCCACTTTGCTATGACTCAGGCCGAATTAACCAACTTGATCAACACTCGTGTAGCTGAAGCCCTAGCGGCTTACCAGGCTGGTACGATATGTTCCAATTTCTTTCTATCCTTGTGTCGTATACTCAAATCTTACTTGTGTGTTGTACGTTCATTCATCTTAGGTCAACTTGTGAATCAAAACAATCCCCCTGCTCCACCTGCTTGTACGCACAAGATGTTCATGAATTGTAAGCCACAGACCTTCAGTGGGACTGAAGGGGCTGTAGGACTCCTGCGATGGTTTGAGAAGGCAGAATCGGTATTTGCAATGTGTAACTGTCCTGCTGGGGACATAGTGAAGTATGCTACAGGCACACTCGAGGACGGTGCCCTGACATGGTGGAATGCCCAGGTTCAGATGTTGGGTATTGAGATGGCAAATGCCACTACTTGGGATGATTTCAAGGTGTTGATGCGAGATGAGTATTGTCCTCGTGATGAGGTTCAGAAACTGGAGAACGAGTACTACAATCTGAAAATGGAGGGATCTGAGATTGAAGCATTCACTAGGAGGTCTAATGATTTAGCAACTTTGTGCCCTAACATGTCTCGACCCCCACATCGGCGAATTGAGTTATTTCTCAAGGGCTTAGCACCAGCTGTTAAGGGGTACGTTACTGCTGCAAACCTAGACAATCTGCCCCGTATCGTCCGTTTGGCACATAAGATTACTGACCAAGAGGTCGAACGTGGCAATTTTCCGCCACGTGTTTCTGCTACTACCTCGACTGCTACCGCTACCACACCTGCCAGTGATAAAAAGCGAAAATGGAACGATATTGACAAAGCAACGAGTGCCAGCCAATCTCAGAAAAGGGCAGACAACAGCATCTACCGTAGTTTCAGCCAGTCATCTTCTGTGAACCAGAATCAGAGCAACAATTCAAACTAGGGTTCTTACGCGGGAAAGCTACCAAAGTGTGATAAGTGTATGTTCCACCATCGCGGGCCATGCACCCGGGTATGTCATAGGTGCAACAAGGTGGGTCCTATGGCTAAAGATTGTAGGTTCTGGCTTCCTAAGCAGCCGCAGCACCAGCAACCACAACAACAGGAGAGACAACAGCCTCAACAGAATCAGGGTAATCGAAAGGGGTGCTTTCAGTGTGGTGATGAGGGTCATTTTAAGAGGGATTGCCCTCAGCTTAATCAGAATGCTGGGAACAACAACAATGGGAACAATGGTGGGGACGGGGCACGTGGAAGAGTATTTACTATTGGTGCTGGTGGAAGCTCGCAATGATGGCAATGTTGAGACCGGTACGTCTTCTTTGAATGATCTTTTGCTTCTGTTTTATTTGACTCTGGTGCCGATTGGAGTTATGTGTCTTTAGGGTTCATTCGTCATTTAGGACTGACTCCCACCCCTCTTGTAAATAAGCATGTAGTAGAATTAACTGATAGTAAATAGATAGAAGCTTCTCATGTTCTTTTTAATTGTAAGCTTGATCTCATGGGTCAAGTGTTCGACATTGACCTACTTCCCGATACTCTTGTAAGTTTTGACGTGGTTGTTGACATGGATTTGGTTATCTATGCATCAAGCAGAAATTCTCTGTAAATAGAAAATCGTGCGTATCCCTCTCCCTAGTGGGGAATCCTTATCAGTTCAAGATCATCGTAGTGGTGCCATGGTTGGCATCATCTCAGCCATGAAAGCCCTGAAGTGTCTACGGAAAGGCTACCCTGCTATATTAGCTCTCGTCACCGATTCGCAACCTGAAGAAAGGAAGATCGAGTATCTTCCAGTTGTTCGTGAATTTTCTGACGTGTTTTCTGAAGAGTTACCTGGTTTACCTCCACTTAGTCAGGTGGAATTCCAGATTGACCTTATGTAATTTCAGATTCCTTCTGGGATATAGCAATCCCTTGGGTTCGCTGGATACTATCATAGATTCATCATGGAATTTTTGAAGATTACGCAACTTCAACCTCCTTAGCACAGCGGGGAGCTGTGAATTCTTGGGAAATAAAACCGGGGAACGTCTTTTCAGCTTTTGAAACCCAACCATGCAATGCACTACTTAGACCGATCACAAGGGCCTCTCGTGTACCCTGGTTACAAGGGAGTTAAATCAGTTAATGGCAACGCTGGATGGAACTTTTGAATGAATACGATCGTGAAACTTGGACGTGAACGAGCTTCGTAGCTCGCTATCGACTTTAACATACCAGAGCAGACTCGCCTTGTTCAAATTGAAGAACTGAAGGAAGAGAGTTCTCAAGATTGACCCATGCGGGGCATGGGGGAGCAACCTTTGGCAGGTCGGACGATATTTACTACTTCATGGAACGAATATAAACCTCACTATATAGCAACCTTAGGAAACAGGTGCAGGCGAAGCACATGGGTCTTGATATCCTATTCATTGGAGTTTTGATAGGATGTATTATAACCTGAAGACCATGTGCGGGTAACCGGGCCTCAAGGCCCACATAGCCACGCATGGGAACGAAGTTTGACATGTGTGAAAGTCAAGGTGGGATATTAGCAACCAGAAACACATGTATGGAAGTGAGAACAGACTGCCATGGATTTTTGTCACTAGTCTACTTACAACTCGAAACGGAAACATTATCACCTGGGTGATCATTGATGGACTCAAGTTACCAGAACAGTTTCTTACAATCAAGAAAACTGACGAGTCTTCACAGTTGTGAATGTTCCTCTGAGAGAGGCGGCTTTTAGGTACGAGGTGCCAACTCTTGTTGCCTCTGAATTTGATCGATGCATGAATTATGTCAGGCAATACACAACACCTTTAGCTCACGTCAGGACCAGAGCATTGCTTATCGTTGTTGGGCAAATGAATCAGAGAAAACGAACTCTCCTGGCACTCGAAGACATGTTGTGAGCATGTGTGTGACTGGCGTTGGTGCAAATTAGAAAGACACTTACCTATGGTTGAGTACTACTGCGGTAGTTATCGTCTTGGTAACCAGACAGCTCGGTTGAAGCATTACATAGACAATAATGCCAACTTTCTTGTTAGACTGAGATGGTTGACAACTTAATTACTGGTCCAGGACTGGTACTCGAAACTCTTGGGAAGGTTGTTTGGATCAGGAGTCGATTGGCGGCAACGCGTAACCGTCAGGAAAGCTCATAAACTTAGGAAACGATGGAAGATCGCTGTAGGCGATCGTATTGTGTTGAAAGTCTCACCCTGGGAGGGTGTGGTACGCTTGGGGAGCATGACAGGCTTAATTTACGTTACGTTGGGTTATTCGGAATTCTGGAAAGGATCGGTCACGTCGCCTAAAACTCGAGTTACCCGACGAGTTGGGTAACGTTCATGATGTCATTTATGTCGCGGGTCTAAAGTAGTGTTTGTCCGACGAAACGCTTGTGATACCTTCTTAGAGTCAGAGTCTAACGTCAAGTTGCAGTTGACAAGGTGCTTATTGAAATCATGCCCCAGGAGGTTAAGGTTTGCAAGCACTGTCAAATTCCAATTATGAGAGTTCGTTGGAATTCGAGACTAAGTATCCGTAATCGTACGAATCTGCTGAATCAATTCCGATGCAACTGGTAAATTTCGGGGATGAAATTCCATTTCAAGTTGGGGATGATGTGGCACCTGAGCAAAATCCGCAGAAATATTGATTTCTCCCTTCACTCCTCTGTGTTTACTTGTCAAATTTTGGGACGAAATTTCTTTCAAGTTGGGGATGATATGACGACCCGTAATCCTTAGGGGTGTCTTTAGTTTCCGAATCACTTTCTGTTACGTTTGGGTTGCTTCATAGCTATGTATGCTGGCGCGTTAGCTTGTTTAACTCGGTTAAGTTTAGTGTTAGTCGTTTTAATTAAACGATTGTTATTTTGGGCCGCATCTTCACACATACACCTTGTCCATATACACACACCCAAAGCCTAGGTGGGCTACCTAATTATGTTTGGGCCAGGTCAAGCCCAAGAGGGTCATTTAATTGGGGCCGGCCATTATTTCAGCTCATATACGTACCTTAGGTAGCGTAGCATGTTAACATTATTATACCAAAAACCCTAAGCTTCACCTAATCGCACGATCGCTGTGACAGACCCCCCCCCCCTTCGTGATAGCAGCTTAAGCGGACGAATTCTTGGTTAGTGGTTTCATACATGTCTAAATTCTTATTTGATTGATCTTAGTTATGTGTATTCCTGGTTAACATAGTTGCATGGTATGTTTTATAAGTGTGAGGAAGTCATATTATGTTCTTGCATCTTAATGAATATTTAGGGATTACATGTTTGTTATAGTTCTTGATTTCTTGCTACATGTTGAACGAATAACAAAGGGTGACTAAGATTATAATAATAATGGGTAGTATTCGTTGATATACTGTTGTGTAGATGTGAAATTGTGGGAAACCTGATGTGATGTCACTTATATACTAGATGATGTTTAGGGATGCATGTTATTGAGACACTAATAAATTTGCTACACAAGAATATATATATAGATGGCTCAGATATTAAAGGATGTTAAAGGATGTTTAGTAGGTATAATCTTGGTTAAATAATGAACTGTTATATTAATCAGAAAGTTGTTATACTATTTGATTTGAATTGGATATTGAATTATAATTTGGGGATAGATGTTAGGACTTGATTCCGAGCAATGATGATCAAACTGTTGAATAATTATGGGAGTTATGTATATGTGTCGGCATGGGAATGTGGTTGTACAATCACTGGGTAAAACCAAATTGATAATATGCAAGCCTGGTTAGGGGTAATGAGTCAAATGGGTGATGTGCAAAGGTAATTGGGCTTTGAGTAGTTGGGCGGCATATTTGTAATGGGTTCAGGGATGGGGCCGCAAATTTAGAATCAATGACATGATTTAGACACACCTCGTTTGGGGCCTAGGATCATAATAGGTTGAATAATACCCAAACATCACATCTTGGTGGGGCCGCATAACAGCAATGGTCAACATCATTGTTGGGCTGTTTTTAGAACAATGGGCCACACCCCTCGGTCAACCGCACACACACCCACTTAATGTAATTGAGAGCTTGTAACATGCAAAAAGGACTCATCTAGTTCATAAGGGCCAAAGCTGTTTTGGGCAGTGGGCAGCCGCACAATCAGAATGGGCTGGGCCCAAGCGGGCCGCACACACACCTACATTTTGTTGAGGGCTCATTAGTTTGGGTCGTGCAATTCTTAGACGGACCACTAAATTGATTGTTACATACATTCGGATATCAAAGAATAAAATGCTATGTTATTCGTACCTATGAAACCATGAGTTGAATATGCTTATGGACTGAATATATATTAAGAGGTTATTTGATGATATCAGGTTGATAAGTTATTATTATGACTCGAACTAGAAGTGGGTTACGTATACATTAACTTGTGTAGCTTGTGACTATGGAATTCGTGAATTAATCGTATGTGTAATATGTGGCTTATGTGCATCTGAGATTGATTGTTGTCGGTAACTATGATAGGACGTGTTTGACCATTTGATAAACAAGTAACTAATCTTACCGAGCAAACCAAAGGTGAGTTCATCTCTCTTGAGCATGCGTCCCGGTGGTTGGGACAGTCAATGGGTATCCCGAGTAGAGATAAGTCTTTTGGGTAAAAACGGGAATGTTGGATAATATATTCATCCTATCACCTTTAAAGTCCCTCCGTGTTGTTTGGTTACCAGAGAGGTAACATGGTATTAGTTAGTAGCGCTACTTAGGTTTGGCAACCTCACCCCGTACCTGGGAGGACGGGTGTTGAACTAATGACCTAGTCATGACCAATGCTTTGATAGGAGCATTGGAGAAAGGGCAATGTAAATCAGAAGCCGTCTTGTATTCGGGGTATTATCAACATTACTTTCGGAATTAAATTCAATGGATTAACTAAACACTTGGTAACCAACGTTTTCGTAAAACTATGAACTCACCAGCGTTGTCTGATACACTTGTTGCATGCTCGCAGGTCGTTCGATATCTTGGATTTGGGAACTTGCTGTCTGGAGTAGCTGGAGTGGTCATGGGTCGACTGGAGGGACTCATGTGATTGATTATGGCTATTATACATTGGTTTTGAATAATTTAACTTTGATTTACTATTTGCTTCCGTTGAACATGTTGGTTTTCATTTAAACTTGTTGATGACATTTTTCATTAATAATTGGGGATTTTATATATAAACTTGAATGGGTTCAATGTAATTAGTGGCTCGTTGTTGGTACGTCGCACGCCTAACAGGGACATTCCCTAGGTGGTATTTTGGGGGTGTGACAATAATCATCAAATAACTCAACATTCGCGGACCCAAGGATAAATTCAAATCATCATGAACTTCATACAACTCGTCTTCCTAGATTTATGAACAAGCACAGTCTTTCATACGAAATCCTTTGAGATTTGTAAACATCCCAAAAATCCTAATCTTTTAAACAACACTTATGAATCAACAAAACACCATGAAGACACCCATCGATGAAACATTGACTCACATCCAATCAACCCTATCATTTACCGAACATAATTATTCATTATCAAAACATACATATGATAATTTATGTTAGTGAAAATAGTGAATAGCATGGATCAAACAGTGAACATACAAAATCATTCCACACATTATCTAAACACGATTTCTTTTACGAGATCTTTATCACTTGGAAATATGCAAAAAACCCTAGTTCATCTATCAAAAATCCAAATGTTTCTAATTCATGTTAATCACTGTGTCTCACAAAAACACATTACAAGCATCAAAACATCATACACAAACACCGTTTTCAAATTATATGTTTATACTAACCTGGGAATCAAGAGTAGAGAAGAGAGTGTGCGAGAAAATAAAGAGGTCTTCAAGAAAAGGATGAAGCTTCGATGTTGCTTGAATCTTCAAAAGGGTGAAAGAGAATGGAATGTTGCTGAATAAAAGGTGAATGTTTGGTGATTTTGGGGAATGTTTCTAAAAACAAGACAGCCGCCAAGAATGTTTTGGGAAAGGTGCTAGGGTTTGGCTGATGTGAGTATTTATACCCACACAAGATGCCGCACACTGAGTAATGGCGTACAACTGTCAAAGATGCCGCACACATGTATATTTACGTGTGTGCGATCTGGGCTAAAAAGGAGTGTGTGACCTGATGTGCGGTCCACACTGGAAATAGGTGTGCGGTCCAGTTAGCATCTGGGCTCCGCAGGTCAGAGGCCCACAAAAAGAAGTGTGCGACGAAGAAAAGGATGTGCGACTAGGATTAGTGTGCGGACACATATAATAAAATGCCACAACCTCATAAATTAATAAACTTATTAATATAACATCGATTAATAAAACTATAACCAACATTTTATTACATATTCTTATTTGCAACGTACGATGAAACGTAAAAAGAAAAGGTACGAAGTTATAAGTGCGAATTGTCACATTATCCCCAAGTTGAAAGAAATTTCGTCCCAAAATTTAGCATGCGGTTACTGAATAAGCTAAACGCTTTCGCGGGGTGTCACAATAGATTTCTTTTTCTGTTATATATTCTATTGGAATTGTTTTTGAATATTTTATAACTTAAATTTCTTGTTAATATATTATATGTAACATGTTACGTTTTATTCTTGAAAAGACAGGGGAAATTGTTGTAATATAACCATGCGGTTACTGAATAGGCTAAGCGCTTTCGCGGATATCCGAATTTTCGGATATTTCGGATTCGGATATCAGATATTTAAGATCGGATTTTCGGAGACAGATAGTTTTGAACACCCCTAGTGTTTATATGTTCAATCTCCTAAGTATAGCAATTTTTCAACCTATTTTATTTTTAATATTTGATCCTTTTCTTTTTTAACATAAGAATACTTTGGTCATTTTTAAAAATTAAATCAATAGTTACGTCCATTCACTCTAGATACCACACATGTTATGCTTGTAATTTGAACATATTACATAAAAAAATCTTCATATTATTATATCATTTTCTAATCGTATTTTAACCAATTTACTATTTAAAAATAAATATATAAAAAGGTTATACATAAATCCACAATACTACTTCATTATCATATATATATATATATAGGAAGTTTATTTTGGCTAGGAAGTGTAGGAAGCAATATGATTAGGACATGTGGAAACATTTAAAATAAAGAAAAAGGGTATTTTAGTCAATCCAACCCTTTCTTCTTCCTTTTCAAAACCCAGTAACTTCAAAACCCACCATCTTCAACCATTTCTTCACTTTCTATCTCAATAATCACTACATTATAGTGCGATTTTCATCACCAATCAATGATTTAAACACTCGATCAACGTGTTCTTCAGCTTTTTTGAAGAAAAACCAGTTTAATTTCATACAAAAACTTGTTTTTTCCAGTGATTTTGAAGATAATCACTTGATCCGTTTGATTCGAGCGCTGATAAGTGTTTCAATCATTCAAAATTCGTCAATTGTTGAAGAAATCACTTCGATTCATGTAAGAAATTCTTTAATTTCATTTTTACGAATCTGAGTTTTTGATTTAGTCATTGCATTTTACGATCTTGGCGGGGGTCCGGGGGAAGCGCCCCTGGTAACGGGGTCCTAGGGGCGGCAGCCCCTGGCGGGGTCCAAGGGGCAGACCCCCTGGCTGGGGTTGAGCTGAGAAAAATTGCTTTAATAAAAATGCATGAGAAAAATTAATTTTCTATAAATTTGCCTCTGGCGGGGTCCAAGAGGCAGAGCCCCTGGCTGGGGTTGAGCTGAGAAAAATTGCTTTAATAAAAATGCATGAGAAAAATTAATTTTCTATTAATTTTCACAGCACAGACAAAACTATTGTCATGGTTCAATGCGTTTTAGAGAGAACACTTTCTTTGGTGTTTTTACGCAATTGCGTTTTAGAACTAAAATATTTTTATATGTTTTCTGGCCATTGCGTTTTTAGAAAAACACATTCTTGAAGTGTTTTTGGTGCATTGCGTTTTAGGTAAAACACTTTTTAGGTGTTTTCAGTCCATTGCGTTTTACAGAGAACACTTTCTTTTGTTTTTTAGGCAATTGCGTTTTAGAATGAGTCATTTTTAAGTGTTTTCTGGTCATTGCGTTTTACAAATAAGACATTTCTTTGTGTTTTTGGTGCATTGCGTTTTGAAAAAACATTTTTTATGTGTTTTCAGTCCATTGCGTTTTAGAAAACAGACATTTTAAGTGTTTTCTGGCCATTGCGTTTTACAAATAAGACATTTTTATGTGTTTTTAGTCCATTGCGTTTTAGAAAAATACATTTTCTTTTGAGTTTTTAGGCTATTGCGTTTTAGAAATAAGACATTTCTTTGTGTTTTCTGGCCATTGCGTTTTACAAATAAGACATTTCTTTGTGTTTTTGTGCATTGCGTTTTAGAAAAAATGTCATTTTTTAGGGTTTTTTTTCATTGCGTTTTACGTAAATGGGGGTTTTTCTATTGCGTTTTACGCAACTGGGTTTTTAAATTTTTTTTTGAAAATATAGCAATAGTATACTCGTTTTAAAGATTAAAAAACGCTCGTTTTTTTGGTGCAATTTTTATAAAAAAATAATGTCGTATGAAAGAGTTATTAACGTTTAAAAAATGGGGGGGGGGGGGGGAACTGGAGGAGAGAGAAACTATTGTCTTGCATTGACTAGAATACCCCTAAAGAAACTCTCGCGCCTCTTTTCTTCCCTTCAATTTTCATCATTTAATCTTAGCCCTTGATTAACTAAATGGATGGTCAAGATCACTTTCTACCCTTCTTAGCCAAATAAACTTCCTATTGTAAAAGCTCCAGCTACTCTGCCAAATACCTAAATATCTAATCAGCTTACAGCTTCCAGCTACTAGCTACAGCTACCAGCTTCCAGCTTTCAGCTAACAGCTACCAGTTTCCAGCCACCAGCTTCTAGCTAGTTTTGCCAAACATACCCTAAAATTCTATACTATACAACAGTTATTGAACGAAGATGACTAGTATGACAAAAGCTCACCTTCCGTATATAAAACTGTCTCTCACTTCACTTCCACACTTCCACCCACAAATTTTGACCCAAAATTAAACACACCAACTTTGATACTTTCATCACATCTTTTTCCGGCCACCAGAATGTCGCTGGCATCAATCTCCGGTACCCACATCCTCCTCCTATCTCTAACCATCATCATCATGATCGTCCCCTCATCCTCCCAATCTAACCCACTTCATATCCTCCTCAAATTCAAAACAAATTTATCAAACTCAAACACAAAAATTTTCACATCATGGACTGAACACAACCCGGTTTGTAACTTCATCGAAATCGTCTGCGACTGCGCGAACAACGTCAAATTTAGATCAATCTTTCGGAACAACAACTTGTGAGAACAGTTGATTTTGGTTTAACTTGTTCCCTCGAGTTGCTTCAAAAAGTCTCACTTGGATCAAATCTTTTGCATGGAACTATTAGTTCCAACTTATCATACTACACAAGTTTGCAACATCTTGGTCTCGAAACAACTCTTTCAATGGACAATTCCCATGGAAATCACTTGTTAAACTAACTAATTTAACTCACTTGAGCTTAGGAGCAGTGGCGGATCTAGGATTCCGACCAAGCGGGAACATTTTATAAATAAGCGGTAACGAAATCGAAAAAACGTCAAATTTTTCCAAAATTTACACTAAAAACGTCAAAAATTTTCCGACCAAGCGGTAGCGGGCGCTCCCCCTTGCAATGAAGTAGATCCGCCCCTGCTTAGGAGATAACCCTTTTGATATATCTCCATTTCCTTTGGAGATATTAAACCTCTGGATGCTGCAGACACTTTATCTAACAAACTGCAGCATCCAAGGTACTATCCCCGAGGATATTAAACCTCGGATCGGATAGTGAATCGGATATTCGAAAATCCAACTTTTTATTTAATTTTTATTTTTAAATATTATTTTTTCATATTCAGAACCGGATATTTCGGATGGTTTCGGATATCCGAATATAAGTTTTCGGATATTTTCGGATACTTAAGATATTTTTGGATATTCGGATATCCGAAAAAAAAATTAAATTTTCGGATATTTTGGATATCCGAATTTTCGGATATCGGATATTTCGGATTCGGATATCGGATATTTCGGATCGGATTTTCGGATACGGATAGTTTTGAACACCCCTAAGTCGTAGACAATGAACTTTACATAACCTACATTTTAACTATCATGTTGTGATTTAACTAATAATTAAATAAAATAAAAAAGAAGAAAACTGTGATTGGTTGCTTTGCACATGGCTCCTCGTCTTTCTCCCTCTTGCGACTGTGAATGTGCTCACGCCTCCTTGGGCGTCGCCAACTTTAACGCCCTCAGGGCATTATTGGTTGACTTGGCTTGTGGCCAACCACAACGCCCAACCTAAACACATATGAACAATTTTTTTTGAATAGCAAATGTTACTCTACTCTACTTTACACTAAATAATACAAAATCCTTCTCTTGCCTAGATTTAAACCTAAGACCTCTCTGTTAAGAGACAAGTTTCTTTACGTGGTAGAGAGAAACTTGTAATTGGTAATATTTTCAATATGATTATATCATAAATATTTTGTATTTATTTTAATGAAACATTTGATTTAGAAAAGTAATAACTTTTGTTAAATATCTTTCATGCTATTAAAAAAAAGAAACAAAATGGACAATTCCTGCATACCAAATCCATGTGGTAGTTGCTCCATTTCACTTCACTAACCCCTTCTCATGTCATCAAATCATACTATTATTTTTGTTTTACAGTAGAAACTCTATAAAATAATACACTTGGGACCACCAAAATTTATTAATTAAAAGAGTTATTAATTAATCGATAAATTAATAATTATTAATTTATATATTAATTAATATTTTATTAATTTATAGTAGAATACTTAGTTTACAAACATCTTTCAAGCTTCCACTTAATTATTGTATACAATGCATGTATATCAAATGAACGGCTCAATTTGAAAGAAACCTTCAATCTCCCACCTTATTATGCTTCTTGTGTTCAATGTATCACTTTATGGACATTAAAAATATTTTCTATATAAATACAAGATCAAAATAGGTTAACACAAACAAATCATACACACAACATGGCTTCCCATCTTAAAGGTGTGAAAAAAACAACAATGTCAGACGAGATTCGAAGAGCATTATGCAAGCACAACAAGGATAATCCAAGTCTCACTCAAAAGCAATTGCAAGAATGGGTTCATAGTAACTATGGTTTGCAGGTGAGTCAAGCGACAATATCGAATACAGTTAAGCGGTCTTTAGAGTATCTCTCACTTGCTCCCGAAAGAGGCGATGTTAAGGAAAATTAGAGACGAGATTCAAGGGGAAATTGATTTCAACAAAAAACAAAAGACAATTGAGTCATTTTTCAAGAAACCTTCATAAATCATTCATGTAATATGCTATATATAAGGAATTATTAATTTATATTTTATATGGGGTCTAAAGAAATTATCAAAAATGTATTATCTTATAATTTTAGCGAATTATTAATTTAGCACCCTATCCCCGAGTCGGGACCGGCAAAAAATATTATCTTAGAGAGTTTATTAAATAATCGAGTATTAATTTATTAAGTTTCTACTGTATTAAAAGTCATAGTTTTGTTTTTGTTTTATATCTATTTTCTAGATTCCCTGTTAAAATATCATAAGTAATAATTTACGTTTTTGGTAGAAGAAATATTTGATGTGCCATTTTATGGAATATCTATATATTATCTCTGTTACATCTGAAGTTTGTTATTTTTATATAGGAAAAATACATCTGAACTTTGTTATCTTTTTACAGGAAAAAAAATTATATGCCAAATTGATTAAAATAAACCTTTGTTTTAAAATATAAGTTAATATAATTTTTTTTGGAAGGTGTGAATTATTCGCGAATGTCCGGAGGTCTAGCATACGTTGTTTTAACCGGGTCTGCGCTAGAGAGCCCCCTGTAAGAATATATTTATATATTAAACATATTAAGTGGCCATTATTATCATTTATCTAATAATTGATCATTGACCTAATTACCCCTATATCATTAATTGGTAAATATTTGATGGACGTATTTACCCTTAGTAGATAAACATAGGGTTTCCCCTTTGGTGTATATAAATAGAGAGTACTAGAGAGGGTTAATAGTTAAGACAATTATAATAACATCATAACTATCAATTCGTCTCCCCTTTCTTTCATAACCATGTTCTTCGAGAACACCTAAACCCATAAGAACTGTACACCCTAAGGGGAACTCGACCAATCTGACGAATATGACGTCTACTACATTCTCTGATGTGGTTACTGGCTACTCAGGTACACACGTCTTATTTTATTGTTCATGATTGAATTTACATAATTAGGGTTTATGTTTTACCTATGCTCTACTAATATAATCAACATGTGGTATCAGAGCATATGTTGATTACATCAATTCAATCAAGGAATTCAATGAATTGAATTAAAGGAATTGAAACATAAAGATTGATTTTTATGTTTTTCTATTTATGATCCGCAAATTGATTTGAAAATTAAACCATTCAAAATTATTTTGGTCACTTACGGCGGCAGACATTGGTACAAATTAGTATCTTACTTTTAAAATTTATTAAAATTGGTTTTTACTTTGAAACCAAATCAAAATATTACTTTCTGAATTGTACATAATGAATATTTTATTTAATTTAATCGTATTCAATTAATTGAATTTTTCTTTTGATTTATATTTTAATTAGGTTAATGCCCGCGTGATGCGCGACTTCATCCAAAACCATATTATTTACTTTGAAATATAATATTTTGTACAAACGCATACATTGGAAGAAAAAAAACAGAAAACTATTCAAATGCCGGAAAAAACTTTCTTGTAGACTACATTTGTTGTTTTACTCGTTACATTCCCATCTTTGTTTAGTCTAAGATCCCGCGAGTTTTGCGGGTGGCTTAACACAAACATATAATATCTACTGGCATTGAGATGAACTTTGTAATAAAAGAACTTTTCAATATAAACGTATAAAAGTGATACTGAAATAAAAAATTATAGATAAATGGATACATGAAAATCACAAATCACTAAATACTTCTTTATAAACTACATAGTTTAAGTACGTGTGTGTTACACGGGTTACTCAAAGTAAATTGTATAATATTTAACAGTGTTGACATAAAATTTGAAATGAAAGAAATGTTCCATCACTTATATAGATATTAAATTTCAATGAACCAAAAAAAATGAATATGAAAAAATCACAAGTCCTTAAAGATTTCTTAATACACCACATTTCTTATTTTATATGTAGGTTTGTCGTCTTTGTCTAAACAACATAAACCGAAAAACGCTTACATTTTGCTTTTAAATGTTGAATGAGACTATGTTACGACCCACTGTATTAATATAATAGTTAACCCACCACTTTCTTCTATGTATTCACCTAAAACCAAAGTTACACCAATATATTCTCATTTACCCCTCATAGTAAATATAAAAAAGTTGCTTATGACAACTTGTTTCATCAAATAAACAAAGAAAAACATTGAGATTATTCATAATGATAACGTTGTGATCCTAATTTACTCTAACTTACTCCTTTAGTTGCAATCTTCTTAAAAACTACTTGTACCAAATACTAAAAAATAAAAGGTTCATATGGTAATTAATTCGTTAATTGATATTTATGTAAGTTTGAGTCTTAACTACTCATTTTTTATCAGCCAAGCAAAACTCTTTATAAAGAAACCAAAAGAAGTCCCTTAGCCAGCGGCTAAGGAAACAATTGACCCCAAATGCAGAAAAATCTTTTAACCAAACATTCGCCAAAGATACAGACCACCAACACACTCATATCGTATTTATCAATTTTTATTACGTAAGAACTAATGCGTTACAGTGTAAAATATTTTAAAAAGCCAATACCTATTTCGACACATTTCTCAAACCATAAAACTTCTGGTTGAATGCTAAGTTGTTTCAATAACGCCATATAATCCACATTCCAGTCTGCATTATAGTGTACACAATTTTTTTTCATTTTGTCGACCCACTCGCATGGCAATGATATCCGACCAAATCTTTGCTTTCAAACATATACAGCCCAGTTAGATGGCACCAGCTTGCAACCCGATCCCAAACACCTTGAGGCGAAGTGGCAAGACACGAAGAGATGGTCAACCGGCTCCTCCTACGACCCGCATATCAAACATCAAATTAAGTAGTTCAGCATGTAGTATTGTCATAAAGACATCAAATTAATATTAATATGCATCAGTAACTTTTCACCTTAAAATAATATATATTAACAACTTAACAGAGAAATATAACAATTTTGGGGAAGATTATATTGCTTATTGTATCATGGTAAAGAAAGGTGCACACAACCTTAATCCAGTGGCAAATGACTTGTCACACCCCGATATTTACAGCTCAGCCCGGTGGGGTCGTGACGTAAGATTGGTATCGTCATGGTCAAACATACACAGAATAGCACAGTGGAAGTCTTGGAATATAAAATATTATTACAAACCCAAATGTCTGAAAATATAAAATTATTAAGTACAGACAAGCTTGAAATAATCCACAGGCGGATCATTAAAACAAAAGAAGTTTATCAGACTAATGGCTTATGCGAAGGAGTTGCAAGTTCCTCGTCTAACAGTCCCGAGTAGCTTCCAGCCTATTTACGTATTTGTACCTGTCACTTAGACTTTTGAAAATATGTCAGTTTTCACTGGTAAATACAATCAACCGACACATTTGAAAAATGTTTATGAAAATTGGTTTAGGTGCACAAGGCACAAAATATTTTATACTTGGGACAAACTATATCTCATGTTATCAGTTTTACAAAACTTGCTCTACATACGGGGCCCGGTACTATTTCAGTTCATGATTAGCCGACACACCACTTATTCCCTTATTGGGAAACCCATATTGGGTATAAAATTATTTAATAAACCATATTTCATCTGTCGGGTGTATGCCTACACCCCGTGCTTAGGTCGTGGCCATTTGCAATTAATGAGTCAAGGATATCCAGGACACGGTCGTATTAACCCCCAATGTTTCAGTCAAGCAATACGAATTAAAACAGCTTATTTGAATTTCCTGACTTATTGGTCTTCGAATCCCATACCTGACCATGCGGTAATTATATTACCGTATCCCAAGCCCGTATAAGGGAAAATAGGTTAAGAGTATTTACCTGAGCTAGCTCCTGCCTTAAATTGCAAGATTTATAATAACTCAGCCGTATTCAATTAAGTAAGCATATATACAATTTATCGGAAGGCTCTAGTCTGGAATGATGGTATAAATAACCAATTAGAATGCTAACGGGTTTTATTTAAGTCATAGACTTAAACCGGCTAGCTGGAAATATTAAAAATGGTACGATACGCTAGATTAAGCGATGACCGGAATAAAATGTAATTTAGACCCAACAAGTATGAAGGCTTGTATAATATGGGTAAACTAAATACATTTTGGATTTTGAAGTAAAAATGATAAGGTTTAACTCGTTTTGGTAAACTTACGTAAACTAGTTACGTAAGCTTGTTCGTACGCGTATAAGCGATAACGAGTAACCTGAGGAGTCATGGACAAGTTCCATATGTCAATATACTTTAAACAAGTTAAAATATCAATAGGATATCAACTTGTATGCCCGTTAAAGTTTAAAATTCAAATTATGCCCCATAAGGGCGTTTTGGTCATTTTACGACGTATAAAAGGAACTTGAGTACAATCTGATGTTATGATCATAAACATTCCTTAAAAACACTTTATTTATGATATAATATCAGTATGATATCAAACATATGTGTGTTTTATAGTTTAAAACCAAACTATGCTCTGTAGGGGTATTCTGGTAATTTCACACATAGTTTTGAAGGCTAATTTGGGAACCTGAGTTTATACCATATACCTACTGTAAAAATATTTAAAATGATTTATAAAATTAGTAGGTGATAAGTCTTGATTGGTAGTTATGGTTTAAAATCTTACTATGCGTCGAAAAGGCGTTAAAGCCGTTAAATGACGATATTTGCGATCTTTTAGGAAAACTAATGTTATGATCAGGTTTATATGACCAAAATATGTTAATTAATATAAAATATCAGTAATAAAAAGGTTTTGTATGAAAATTGTGCTTTTAAATCATTTTAGGTGCAAAAAGGGCATTATCGTCATTTAAGGACGTAATTCAAGAACGTATGCGTAAACTCAACTTGTAAACTGAATGAACATCCCAAATTATCCTAATTATAATATTACATCAGTAGACAATGAGTTTGGTATGAAAAATTATGCTTAAAACCGATCTACGCGCATAAAGGGCATTTTGGTCAATTTAAAGCATAATTTACGATATTATATGCAAACTCTGTTTATGATCAGATTTGTAACATAAAAATATGTTAAACATATTAACATATCAGTACCTAAGTTTCTTGAAAGCTTATTGATGTCTAAAACCTTATTTTTGCTAAAAAGGGCATAATAGTCAAAGTACGGCATATTAACGGAACATGTGCAAAAACTCAGATTTCTAATATGATCGTGTAATATAACCTCATAGGGTTATGCTACATTATATTAAGATCATAACAGAACCTATAATCAGTAGCAAACTAATCTAATTCGGTTCATAATCGAAAGTCAAAACAGAAGTCAAACTTCGTGACTTTCGGTTGCGAACCGACCTTAAAACTGGAATTGACGAGCCGAACATGTTTACACATGTTCTAATAATTATTACCAAGTTTTTTAAGTGATAAAACATATTTTAGAACATTTTTAAACTCATATCACAATTATTTCAAAAACTGACCCGTTGACTTTTTAAAACAATATTACGTTAACTCGTCAATTGACCAAGCAAACGTGATTCTTAGAAGGTGCCCTTTTGAGGGTTTAACACCTACCTAATTACAATCACGTAGCCATGTTCGTTGCGAACAATGGCTTGACTGTTTACGGTCTAACTAGAAGTCAAAGCGTTTATCGTAAACGCTTGACTTCTCGGCTTTTTAAGCCAAATAAAAGAACTAGTCATGAAAGGAACACTTACAAGTGGTCCTATGGATTGAAGAAAACTCAAAGGTGGTTCCCAATTGCTTAGGATCCTCCAAGATGAGAAGATACGAAGAAAGAATGAATGGTGCACTTTGAAAATGAAATTTCAAGGCCTATATATAGTTTTTGAGAAAGGATAAGATCATGCCATGTGTTTAGGGAATTCATGAGATGATTACAAGTGTTATACTAGGTTTTAAAACCATTAACAAGTCCATAGATTCATCAAATGGTTTTAGTTATGTGTGGGCTTTAAGTAATGAATAATAATAATAATAATAATAATAATAATAATAATAATAATAATAATAATAATAATAATAATAATAATATATGCCCATTGTGACCAATATTAGGCGCACCCGGGAGTATGACCGAGCATCACGGAGTTCCCGGTTCGTTTAAAAGGTCTCTCAAAAATGTAGATTTACACGTTGACGCTTTTAGTCCTTTTAACGCTCAAACTTGTGCATATTATCGTTTAATGGCATCAAAGCCTTAAACGGCCAATATTAGGCATTCCCGTGAGTATTATCAAACATCACGATGCTTCGGGTTCGTTAAAACGTCACTCAAAGGTAAGAATTAACATGTTGACACTTTTAACCCTTTTAACGCACAAACTAGTGCGTATTATCATTTATCGGCATTAAAGCCCTATATGGCCAATATTATGTATTCCCCATAATACAATCAGATATTATAACACTCCGGGTTTGTTAAAAGGTCACTCAGAGGTATAATTAAACATGTTGACGCTTTTAACCCTTCATCGCGTAAACTTTTAATTAATTACGTAAACGGTTCCTTTCGATCAGCAAGTGGCTCAAATATAATTATGAATACCGTGTGTTGTTATTCAGAGGCTTAGTTTAAGAATG
This sequence comes from Helianthus tuberosus, assembly GCA_030545235.1. NCBI lineage: Eukaryota > Viridiplantae > Streptophyta > Magnoliopsida > Asterales > Asteraceae > Helianthus > Helianthus tuberosus. Next base: position 89,219,359 of record CM060405.1, read on the forward strand.
TTAACACTTTCAGTCCTTCCACATTCAAAGTTTTTAATTTTTCACAAAATTAGTCCCTAATAGTCAACGTTTGACTTCATTAGGATTTAGTACACGTGTCAACACATCGTTGGGCACAATTTTTACGAGGTGTTACATGACTATAGCCAATATCCTTCTTTTTTGTCAGACTCAAGCAACCTTATTCAGATTCCAAAAAGCTAAACCATAGAAAAGTTAAACCAAAATAATGACGCTTCGTGAGGCGAAGAGAGTAATCCGCCTCGGTTCACCTCGAGGCTTACGCCTCGTGAGACGAAGGGAAAACGCCTCAAAACTTGTTTCCGTTCTTTTAAACCTTGCACATAACATACAACAATACACTTCAACATACAAAAAAGTAACCCGTTAGGTTCAACTTTCTCTGTTCTAGATTTCCATTTAGAAATGTCAAATATGATCACAAATACTAATTATTTCACTAATGATCTAATTTTATGAATAAAAAAATTTAGAAAGGTTTATGCCTTCACAACTATGGAACACCTTCTACCCATTTCAAGCTATTTTTTATCCCACCCACACGATGAGTTAACACAGAACCCAAAACTGACACAGATTGTCAGCTCCACAAGCAACCACTGGCCCCGTGACCAAAACGTGCGAAAAAAGAGAGATGTATACCAAATCATATCTAAAACGTATTTAAAAAAATAAATATACAAACTTTTGTTTTTTATAAATAGTAGTACATACATTTATTAGAAATTTAGATGTTTCACTATATATATGTAGCTGCATGGCTTACCTCCATTAACACTCATCAAATCAGATTCACAGTCGAAGTCTAAACAAAGTTGGGAATCGATAAACATCTCCTTTAAAGTGCCTGCAAGATGAATGAGAAACATATGTCAAAAAATCTAATGAAATGTGGTTGAAATAATTAAGTGGTGTTAATTCAAATGCACTTTGTTTAGTATTAGAAAGAATGTCTTGTTTTTATTTTCTTAATTTTTTATTTCCTTTTTAGGTACACATGAGAATACGCTAAAGAAAACTCATAGGCCCATCAACACCTTGCTAACATACCAAATACATACACTTGTATTTCATGTTGCTACCAATATTTGTAAGCATCCCAATGATGAATCTCTTCACTAAAGGTTACACATTATTACTACTTCTTATCATGTATAGATTTGAAGCAATATTTATTAGTTAAAAACGTGTTTAATAACACGAAGGGGACAAACTCTCTTGAAAGCATAATACACAGTCATATTTACGTGTCAAATTGCTGGTATTACAACAATAAGCTTCGAGTGAAATGCGCATTAATTGATATGGGAATATATAAGAGATTCTGTGAAGTAGATTTCTTACCATAACTTATCTGCAACGTAAAATATAGGAAGCTTTCTCAATTCTTCACATCTCCATTTTTTTTATGTGCATCAACTACACTGTCAGCAGAATGTATTAAAATATGTAAAAATAATTCCCGAAAATCTGAATTCGTATTTCTGATTTAGTGGTATTATAATACAGAAAGTGTTCGAGTATTTACCATTGGAAAGAGTACTGCCATTACTCCATAACTCACTAAAGGAGAAAAAAAAGAAAATGGCCAGAACACAAGGAGATCCTGAAAGTATAATTTTCATACTCGCGTGAATAATATTCTCACAACTTAATCACCAAAACATAAGTGGAAAAACCCTGGAAAATACCAAAACCAGCGAAGAACGCCCAGTTTGACTCAAAAAAGTCAAGCCTTTTATCCAAACTCAGGCCAGAGAAGTTCCATTTGTACCTATGAAATTGAAAAGCTACAATGAGATGATATGTGGTAAGGTATAATTAGTACGGTAGAGGTGGCAATTTCAATCTATTTACCTCTGAACGGGTCAATTCATGTTATGTTTTAACCGATTCAAAAGGATTTATAAAAGGCTAGTTTAAAAGAAAACAGGTCAAAGTCAATTATTATTAGAATAAGATAATTTTTGTAATCTTTTTTGTCACACGAACTCTTTATAAAAAAAATTACAACAAATTTGAACATAAACAAATAGTGTTCCGGTCCTTCCAGATCAACCCAACCCACAAACAGTTTGACCCATTACCAGACCCACCATTATGCCACCTCTAAATTTAAACAAACGGTAGCCATGTAATCAACACATACTCAAAGCAGTAATACGCATACATCCACAAAAGAAGTATAAAATTGAGAAACTTTACAGTATAAGGTACAAAACCGGTGAGGTAAACCTGTAACAAATCCATTATTTTCAGTATATATTACCAAAGACTTACCACTTTAAAACAAAAAAATATAACATGATATGTGAATATATATATATATATATATATATATATATAGGGAGAGGATCATGAGAAAACTACATCTAAATGAGAAAACTAGAAAACTAACTAAAAAAACCTAATAAAAAGCCAAAAAACATACCAAATTTTTTTAAAATTTTTTTATAAAAAAATCGCTACTTTTTACATATAAATTTTTTTTTCAAAAAATAAAATTGTGTTGTATTGTACATGTGCATTATATGTGTACTACACATGTGCACTATATCCGTAATAGTGCACATGTGTAATACAACAAAAAAAAATTATTTTTTTTTGAAATTTTTTTCCATTTATAAAAACTAGCGATTTTTTATAAAAAAAATGTAAAAAAAATTTGGTATGTTTTTTAGGCTTTTTTAGTTAGTTTTTTGGTTTTCTCATTTAAACTAGTTTTCTCATGATCCATCCCCTATATATATATACCTCCAAGAAAAATAAGATCAGTAGGAGGACTGAATACCCCTGTTCTGCTACTCCTATCATGACCCTGCAAAAAATATATATATTATATTATAACAGCTAAATGAGCAACACTCACAACCAAATCCTAGTGGTGTCAAGTTCTGTGCCTTAGATGCTACTATTTAAAACAAAAAAAAATAGAGATTTCTTTTAAACAATACCCACAAAACCACATCTAAATGTTGCTTTTAAAATGTGCACATCACATGAATCATCTTCATCTGATAGAGCATCCTGCACAACTTTCTCACACTTGTCTTGAGTCGCCTTACACCGATCAGCGGGCTATAGAGATCTCCCTGATCTCACATCTCTCTCTTTATGCATATGACCTGAACTCATCTCCCAACCTGCCATTTTATCACCTCTGCTTTAGAGACCATATAGTCAAATGGCTTAACCAATGGTGTCACAATATTCTTCTTTATTAACTCTTTAAGATAAGAAGAGCAATTCTAGTATACTTGAAAGGCAGAAAAAGCCCCATTTTATATTTTTATAAATTTACTTTCTGAACCACACTTAAAACTAATCATGAAGAGCATGTAAACAACCAAATCAAACACAAATGATCACAGATGTTACAAATCGATATACATGATCTATAGAATTACGTAATCACTTAAAGATTTGTAAAACGCAATTACCAAAAGGAAAAAAATAAACAAAGCCTAATTAAGATTGGCGGAAACATTAAGCGATAGAAATTATACCTGAAGAATTGGATAAACTTCTCCACCATTTGCATCTTCTTTCAACATCTACTATGTTATACATATTAAAATAATCCAAGAAATAACACTAATTATTAAAATATACATAACCCAAAAATCAAAATCAATAAAACTTATAATCCAGTTCGAATTCAAACCCAATTCAAAAATCGAATCGAAACTGTAAAACCTTAGAAGGCGTAGGGAAAGATTGAGAGGTAGATTCAAGTACCACAAAACCACCGCCGCCACGACTACTCCACCATCAACGTTAGACCACCACTGCCGCCGCTAGACACAACCACCGCCGCTAGACACAACCACTCCATGCTTAGAGGAATCGCCGATTAGGGTTGATGACTATACGAATCGCCGGTTAGGGTTTCGCAGCAATCGTTTGGAGACTTTTGTGAGAATGAGAGAGAGAGAGAGTTGAGAGAAAGCGTAACATAGAAGCCAAGTTGAAATAGGGTTATGAGAGAATAACAGAGAGAGAGTATAGCGTATGAGAGAAGCCAGATTCAATCCTCCCCTATGAGCTATGCCAAGTGTATGATGATGTGGCTGCTTATTTGGCATCAACCATAGGGTGACATGTGTCCCCCAATGGTTTGCTTTATTAGATATATAGATATGTAAATCGATTACTTGGTCAACAATGAATTTAATTGATTTCCATCTAATGGTAATCTTAAATTAATTTTTTTATGTTGAAATTAACTTGCCTTATTGCTATTCATATGAATCTTTGTTATGATATCACCTAATTTAGCGATACATTAGGATTTGATTATGTTTTCTAAAATTATATATCTTCATCTCCAAGTTTCGAATAAAATATTGTCTTTAAATTGATAATCGAATAATTAACTTGGATAGATAGAGATATTTTGAAATTATAATCAAAATCCCTTAAAATTAGCTTATTCAACCTTATCACATTAACTGCCATAATTAAAGGATTTCGAATCTTGGAGACCACGTCTCGGACAAGATCCGAGATCATTTGAACTTACACATCTCGGATAGATCCGAGATTAATTCGAACTTACACATCTCGGACATATCAGAAATCATTCGAACTCATTCATCTCGGAATGATCTGAGATCATTCGAACTCATACGTTTCGGATGAATCTGAGATATAACTTATTAGAAATCATAAATGTTCTTGAAATGTCAAGATTTATCCGAAATCTCATTACTTTATTACGCTATTAATGTGAACTAAATGATTGGTTTGCTATTAAATGATTGGTTTTGTAAACACTTAATTAATCAAAATTAGATAACCTTTTTACAAAACCAAATAGCTTAACTTGAATGAACTTCTGATGTATCACTTCTGGCCAAAGCTGATTTGATGCATTTAATTATTGTTTAAGTATTATAAAAGCAATGTTAAGTATGCATTACAAACGTGAATGTCTTATTTCTGGCCAAAGCTGATTTAATTCATTTATGTCTACCATACTTAACAAGTACACAACTAAAGTGATTGTCTCATTTGATGCAGAGATATCAGATATTATTTTATATTTATTTGAATTTCAATTTCCTAATATTTTGTTATTTAGTTTCCTATTGTATCTTTTTCATAGTTATAAATTAGGGTCCAGGGTTAATTGTTTATTCAGTTTTTGTTGAATTTGATTATAAAGAACTTTGTTCTTGGAACCTTTGGTTCATATTAGAGAGTTTGATTCTCGAATTGTTCTTGAGCCATTTGAATGCTTCCGTAATTGCATCAGGTGGTATCAGAGCTATGGTTTATCAAATGGCTCAACGTGAAGCGAACTACGTTTTTACTCGTCGAATCGCTGACCGAGGCAACAATAAAATCGTGTTTGGTTCGCAAGATCGTAAGATCCAGGAAACTGACTCAAAGGATGTCATCTGGGATGAGATCGTTGGGAAAGAGGAGCATCCTGAAGACTGCGATGGTTACAAGTTTCAGGAAACCGAATCAGAGGCTTTCATCCGGGATGAGAACTGTGAGAAGGAGGAGTATCCTGGAAATTGTAGTGTTATCTATTCGTCACCTCCCGTGTATGATGAATACGAGGATGAGGAATGGTATTCTTGGGTTACCGGTGGTGATCGAAACTTATTGGGAGATGAATCGGGTTTCAAAAGTCGTAAGGTTGGTGTTAGAGCGGTAGAAAACGGTGGTGATGCGGTGAGTATTAGGGGCAAGGGGGCGGCTGGTGGTGGAGAATCCCAAAACGTGGTGGCTACGGGTGAAGAATCGGTGATGATGGAGATTCCAGTAAATAAGCCAATAATCACGAGGAAGTTGCAGACTTTGGGATCTTTTATTAATTTAAAAGTGCATAAGGAAGGTAATATCTTATTTAACAAACAAGGAGATAAACCTTCCGAAACTAATGGAATTAGTATAATACTTTCAAATGTTGGGTCGTTTATAAAAGATAGATATATTGATAATTTAAAGTATGGAGGCATTGGGGCTATACAATATGTGGTGGACTTTACAAAGTTTGGAGGTTGCATGAGTCATAGCCAACCTACACGTGGAATGCATGAAGAGAATAATGTTATGCATGAAAAATCTAATGACAAGTTTAATTCTAATGAGAGACTCCCTATTAACTTGTGCATAGCATCAACAAAAGGGAATAGTGGGCCTGTTCGTTCTCGAGCTTCAACTGGGGGCTACTATTCGTTTCGGGTCCATCCGACTCAAGTTTAGTGAGCCAACTTTTTATTATAAGTCAATGACACGAGTGGACAGGAGACACTCCAACGCTCCATTCGACCCAGGTGGTACAAATTTAAAGTCAAGCGAGATGATTCGTGAGGTTAAATTTTTTATGCGGGTCGTGATAATAAAAAATTGGAATCGGGTTGATGTTCCTTTTGACCCAGGCGGGTTTGGTTCGAAGGCAAAACTCGAGGACGAGTTTTTTCGAAGAGGGGGAGTATGATGCAGGGATATCAATTATTATTTTATATTTATTTGAATTTCAATTTCCTAATATTTTGTTATTTAGTTTCCTATTGTATCTTTTTCATAGTTATAAATTAGGGTCCAGGGTTAATTGTTTATTCAGTTTTTGTTGAATTTGATTATAAAGAACTTTGTTCTTGGAACCTTTGGTTCATATTAGAGAGTTTGATTATCGAATTGTTCTTAAGCCATTTGAATGCTTTCGTAATTGCATCATCATTTCTGGCCAAAGCTGATTTGTTATGATTACTTTGGACACATGTTTAAATGATACACTTCTGGCCAAAGCTGAATTGTCTTCGTTTAAGTGGAATTTTAACTAAGTCTATTATTTTGATGTTAGTAATAGACATATCACAAATTATTCAAATTATGATCCTCATATTAATGATCCTTCATTAATCTTATGATCATTTTGTCTGCCTTATTTTTTTTAAGTACTCATAACTTTACTCACTATAATTTTCTTCTATAAATCTATATCTCATCCACTCTAATTCCTAAACCTAAAATGTTTTGCTTTATTTAAAGTTTCTATAGGATTAGCTCTCTAACAAAATGCTATCAATAAAGTTATTCAAGATTAAGTTTTTCCTAAGACTAATCTATTATCTGTGGAATAATCACATGAACTCCTAAGATGCATTCCTTCATTTAAAAATTCTAAACTATAAGGTTTAGTGGTATTCATGAATACATCATAATGTATAGTACCATGACCCATAAGATTAAGGGCTTACGCATGAAAATAAGTGCATTTTCCAGTACATTACATACTAAAATTTTCACTTGTACAATTTAATACCTTATAAATCAACTATAACACTCAAAAGTACCAAAGTAAAATGAGTGTGCTGATAAGCAACATATGTACAAAGAAATAAATGTTTGAAACTGGAAAATAAGATGTTATTCACTTTACAACCACTGAAACCTTAAAAGAGGATTGTTCTAAGGTCCATAGTCAAAATACAAGTACAAAATTCTAACTCTAAGGTTCTTCAAAGGAGAATCTCACTGCATAATTATGCCATTAGACTAGGCATAAGCAACGAGATTATCCATTATTCAAAAGAACAGTTGGATAAGTTAATTAGGTAGTAACTTACTAATGATATTTAAGTCTGTAAATTTTAATATTCCTGTTAACACATGATTAGTTGACTATAGTTCTATACGTTTCCTTACCAGAATTCAAAAAATAACTAAAATGAGAGTTAGTGACAAAATTAAATGTTAAGGCTATAAGAACCATAATAAGCAGTCTTCTAACAACGTCTTTCGATACCTTACATATTCTGAAGATTAATCAGAATATAGTATCATAATTAAGCTATGTTATGAAGGTTGTGAGGTTTGCATGGTCAACATAAAGTCACACTTACCTTAAACTCTCATATTATTTGTTCTCAATATCTGGATAGAAACATTACTAAGATGAAACTAGATGATACCTTACACTTTCACAACTTTTGTTATCATGCAAATAAGAATTTGACAAAAGGAAAATGAGACCTATAAATTTCATCCATTATAACCAAAATTCATGAGAAATCATGACATGGTTAATGAGGATGATTTTTTTTTATCTAATTTCATTCTAAGTGATTTTGAATCATGACGTTAAATCCCTAAAATATGACTTGGCTTAAGGAATAAGTATGGGTCCATCATAAGTTATTCATTGACATTCGTGGAACTTATTCAAAATGGAATATTCAGACACAAATCATTTATCATTTAAAGACTATCCACTTGTATCTAAATTTGTCTCATATGGCCCACGGTCTTAAAGAAATCTATTCATATATATACTTAATATGATTTCTATTAAATATGTCCCTAAGCTTCTTATGACACGTGGACATTAAGGAAATCAGATAAAGTCTAACATATGTATGAAAGGTTCCCACATCACGTACCTCATTAAGATTTCTTTGAGGATCATCACTGTTCTAGTAGCTTATAATAGTTTGAGCTACATTAGATGAACATTAAAACAATTTTCCCTAAACAACCGATTTACATATTTACATGTTCATTAGATAACAACCTGAAAGTTCTGAACTGAAGGTTAAAAACACTTTATTTGTAAGCTAATAAAATCCATGTATGGGTTAATGCAAACATCATAATGTGATGAAATCTTAACGCAATTATTTTCATCAAGAATCAAGTGGATTAATGTACCTACCTCATAATGAGTGGGAGCAACTAAAATAAACTTGTCTCTACATAGATGACATTCTTTTGACAAGTATATGTTACATAAGTCAGAGCATTATTAACACAAAATTTGACATAATAGATCTCAGAGATATCTCTTACGTGATAGATATCATAACATACCGAGATAGACCCAATGGGACATTAGTTCCGTTCCATAAGTTTAACCTTAAATGGGTCCTTACATATGTAACAAACAATACTGCTCTCCTTTAGAGGATAATAGGATAAATGAGGTTATTTCCTTACGCTTCATTAATTAGAAACCTTATGTAAGTTCAAGTCTATACTCGCTTAGATATTACTCACATTGCAACACACTAGATATGTCTAGATTAATGTGAAGCATCTAATAGAGTATTACAATATCTTTAAAAGAAACGAGAGGCTATAATTTAAAGAAGAAGTGAGAACTCAAACCGGTTGATTACTCTAACTTTGTAATATTCAAAGATGACAAAATGTAATTTCGGGTATATCCTTATTTTAGCAGACAAAACCTATCTCGTGGAAGAGTCATAATAAACTGATAATAACAACCTAAGTTATAATGACATAATATGTTGTTGATCACAAACAATAGTCACTAAATGTTGTTGAAAATTTATCGGTGGACTCATAAGTTTATTAACTCCATATAAATTATATATTGAAGGCTTGTTGTGATAAATTCAGCTACCATGTCCCCTTGAACAGTAACAGTTCGAGAGGTGCTGCATTAAATTTCGATACGAAATTAATTATTCGTTTATGAACGAAATGAGGAAACTAAATCTTTGTATCGAATACATTCATGATATGCTTATGGATCCAATAACAAAAGGTCAATCACCCATAAATATTATGTAAGCGCTTATAATAATGACGGGTTTTATTGATGACCATGTACAACTGCATATCTTACTATGAATGACTGATTATTAATTTTCCTCGTACGTTTAGATTTGTTTGTCTCTAAATATATGTTCATGCTAGCCTAAATGACATATAGACAATTATTATACAAATCAACGTTAAGGGCTTATTCGTCAATTGATCCTAAGTGCTTAGGTTTTAAATTGGGACTATAGTATGATTAATGGGGGTCCTGAGTTGATTACTAACTCGACGGCTGTATTTCTCTGCTATGGTTTTGGTTTAAAGCTAAAATGAGTATTAACTCCTGATCAGGCTTATCTACTACTCATAATAAATGATAACTCGGCCAAGTGGGAGAATGTAAGAATATATTTATATATTAAGTATATTAAGTAGCCAATATTATCATTTATCTAATAATTGATCATTGACCTAATTACCCCTATATCATTAATTGGTAAATATTTGATGGACATATTTACCCTTAGTAGATAAACATAGAGTTTCCCCTTGGGTGTATATAAATAGAGATTACTAGAGAGGGTTAATAGTTAAGACAATTATAATAACATCATCACTATCAATTCGTCTCCCCTCTCTCTCATAACCATGTTCTTCGAGAACACCTAAACCCATCAGAACACACCCTAAAGGGGAACTCGACCAATCTGACGAACATGACGTCTACTTCACTCTCTGATGTGGTTACTGGCTAATCAGGTACACACGTCTTATTTTATTGTTCATGATTGAATTTACATAATTAGGGCTTATGTTTTACCCATGTTCTACCGATATAATCAACACCCCCTCGCACAATAGATCTCAAATTTAAACCCCTTAATGAGAAACCCCTATTACCCAGGCTCGAACTTGAGACCTGTAGGGGAAAATTCACCTCGGCCTACCATAAGTGAAACTTAAATATCCGTGGTTACCATTAAAGCACTAGATGGTTATATGTTATTATAATTATTTTAGAGAAAACAATTATTATATATATCAAACCATATCACATGTTTGCTACAGTAGTATATTAGGGTATTTTTGATACTTTAGTCAACATATACATGTTCTTATGCTGATTGTACAATTGTCTAATGCATTGTCTTTTCTTTTTCCTTTATTGTTTTTTTAAATTTTCAACTCTTAAAATACACTTATTTTTTCAAACAACGTATGTAAACAATTTCTTTTTTCTTTCATTCTATAAAAATAATCCGCCATATTTATACACTATTAATTTGGAATATGTTTGTGTAACACTTGGTTGTACTTATTGCTTAGTTGTTGTTTTATACTTGGGTTGTTTGTATTGTTTGGTTAATTTGTTGTATTTTTTGTTTGACGCTAGGTTAAACAACAACATTACATGCGTCCCACCATCTACACACGTGTCCCCTGTTTACATTCGAGTTCCCCCACATTTACAGCTTGTTGATTATTAATTAATGATATGTCGGTTTAATGGATAGGAAGTATTCCCTTAAAATCATCGAATGCCACATGTGGTGTCATTTCAATGTTGTCGGGAGATAGATAGGTCATATCATAAATTATTAGAATTGTAATCGATTGCCTCCTTCATTCATCTATATCATATATATATACAATTGAACATATCTCCTAAACTCATAAAGAGATTTACAAATATTGACATTCCAAATATATCTATTCTATTACACCCCCGCAGTCGAAACTAGAGGTGGCCGAATGTTGAGACTGGATCGAAAATCTTCAAAGAGAATACGAGGCAAGCCTTTAGTGAAAATGTCGGCAATCTGAAATCTGGAGGGGACATGCAATACGCGCACCTGGCCACGATGAACAAATTCACGAACAAAATGAATGTCCAATTCAATATGTTTGGTACGCTGATGTTGAACCAGATTCCCTGAAAGGTACACAGCACTGATGTTGTCACAAAAAACAATGCTAGCCTTACGCATCGGTCTGTGGAGATCCAATAATAGATTACGAAGCCATGACAATTCAGCAACCACATTTACAACCCCCTATATTCAGCTTCAGCACTAGAATGTGAGACGACAGCCTGACGTTTGGAAGACCAGGATAATAAATTAGATCCAAGATAGACACAGTACCCAGATGTAGATCTACGTGTGTCAGGACACCCAGCCCAGTCCGCATCTGTGTAAGCCCGAAGAGAGAAATCACTAACAGGGCCCAAAGTAATCCCAAAAGATGTAGTGCCCTTTAAGTATCGTATAATCCTTTTAAGAGTATTCCAGTGATCAACACGAGGAGAGTGCATGTACATACATACCTGCTGAACTGCATAACTGATGTCAGGCCTAGTAAAAGTCAAATACTGCAGTGCACCTGCCAAACTACGGTACTGAGTTGGGTTGTCAAATTCTGTACTAGATGTAGCACTTAGTTTTGGGTTGCAATCAACAGGTGTGGCAACGGGATTACAAGAAGTCATACCAGCACGTTCAATAATTTCATTAGTGTATTGTTGCTGAGAGAGAAACATAGAATTTGCATTACGCGTAACTTGAACTCCAAGAAAATGACTGAGAGGGCCGAGATCTTTCATGGCAAATTCATCACCTAAACGATGCATAAGATGATCCCGTAGATGATCCGTAGAAGTGGTAAGAATAATGTCGTCCACATATATAAGTAAATATGCCACATTAGTGCCATGGTGATAAACAAAGAGAGAGTTATCACAACGACTCTGTCGAAACCCAATAGAGATAACAAAATCCGTAAATCGTTGGTACCATGCACGTGGCACCTGTTTCAACCCATACAGAGACTTCTTGAGACGACATACATGATCAGGGAAATGTTGATGACGGAAACCCATAGGCTGATACATATAAACTGTCTCCTGTAAATTACCGTGTAGAAACGCATTTTAACATCCAACTGGTGAATTTTCCATGATTGAGATAAGGCAAATGATAAAACGGTGCGAATAGTAGCCGGTTTAACAACCGGACTAAACGTATCCCCATAATCCACACCAATTTGTTGATTACTCCCGTCACAAACTAAACGTGCTTTGTACCGTTCTAATGTACCATCTGACTTGTATTTATGACGAAACAACCACAAACTTCGAAGCACATTCATATGAGGTTGTCGAGGGACAAGTTCCCATGTCTTATTTTTAATAAGAGCATTAAACTCAAGAGTCATGGCGTTAAACCATTCCGGAATGGACAAGGCATCTTTTGGAGTTTTGGGTAAAGAGACAACTGAAGTGGTGAACAAATTGAGAAATTTACGTGGCTTGGAAATACCATCCATGGCGCGAGTACGCATAGTGCGAGTAGACGAGGTGGGTGGTTGAGTCGATGATTGAGAAGGGTGAGAAACGACCTCGGGTTGGACCGGTTAGGTCGTTGAGACGAGAGGAGTGGGATCGATTTCGGTGTGGACCGGGGGGGGTAAGGGAATTGGGGCATTAAAGGACGAGCCAGGAGATGTGGGCTGTAGTGAGGGAGTGTTTCGAGAAGATGGATTGGGCCGATGTGAAGTAGGTGGGCCGTGAATATGTGAGGAGGAAATAGGAGGTGGGCTATTAATAATATGTGAAGACTGTGGAGATGAAGGTGGGCCGTGGAAGATTAAACTGGGCTGAGGAGAAGAAAAATCAAGTGGGCTGGTAGATGTGGTGGATTGTGGACTGCCAAGATGGGATGGGGAATTAGGTGGGTGTGAGGAGGTGGGAGAGGTAGTCCACAACAGAGGATGTGAGTATGTATGGAGAAAATCATAGGACGCTGGAGTCGGTGACGGATTATTAGCATATGGAAAAGTTGTTTCGTCAAAAATAACGTGACGACTGATAATAATTTTATGAGTAGCCAAGTCAAGACAGTTGTAGCCACGGTGGTTGGGAGGATACCCGATAAAAACACAAGGCATCGATCGATAATCCAATTTATGGATGTTGGTGGAGGGTATGAGAGGAAAGCAAAGACACCCAAAAATTCGAAGGTGATCATAAGAGGGACGAGTGAGATATAGACGTTGGGTGGGGGAGATATAATTGTAAAGTTTACTAGGTAAAATGTTTAGAAGGTATGTTGCAACTTCCAAAGCATGATGCCAATAGGTATTAGGAAGAGACGCTTGAGCTAAGATGGTGCGAATTAGGTTATTAATGGTGCGTATTTTCCGTTCAGCTTTGCCGTTTTGAGAAGAGGTATGAGGACACGAAAAACGAAATTGCATACCATTGTGGTTGCAAAATTGTTGAAACGAAGAGTTTGCATATTCTCGTCCGTTATCGCATTGAAATTGTTTAATTTTGAGATTAAATTGGGTGGTAATAAGTTTAGCAAAGTTAGAAAATGTAGAAAAGACTTGAGATTTATTTGCAAGGGGGTAGGTCCATAAAAAATTACTATAATCATCAAGAAACAAAATGTAGTATCAATGTCCTCCACTACTGAGAATGGGGGAAGTCCAAAGATCACTATGAACAATATCAAAAGGCATAAACGTAGAATTATAAGAATCAACGAAAGGTAGTCTAATTTGTTTCCCAAAAACACACGACTGACAAAATTTAGGTTTCACAGTACTACAACGAATAAAATGAGAATGTTTTAAAGACTGAAGTAAATTTGATCCTGGGTGACCGAGACGTTGATGCCATATGTCTTGAGAGATGGATGCAAAAGTGGATGGTGAGGTGAACTTGGTAATATGTGTAGGATCAAGTGTGTAGAGATCCCCCGGACTATTGCATCGTAGGATAGGGGTTCGGGTCTTGAGGTCCTTCACAATAAAACCAAACGGATCAAATTCAATAGAAACATGATTGTCAGTTGTGAAACAGCGAACAGAAATCAAGTTTTTAATAAGTGAGGGTGCATAGAGAACTTGATTTAATTTAAACGGTGGGAAAGGTGGTTTTAAAATTTGGTTGCCATGTCCAATAACCGGAATAGTTTTGCCATTACCCACAAGAATATTTTCATAAATGCTATCATTAAAAAAAGAAGAGAAATTGTTAGGTAAAGGAGTCATATTCGAAGTCGCACCTGTGTCCATAGTGTAGACGGGCTGATCATATTCAGTGGGAGCATAACTTGCTGCATACGATTGTGCGAGGCGCGGACCTAGAATTCCAGCATTGTTGGATGTGGTACGTGGGGGAATAGTTGGGTATGGGCATGGTGGAACAGTTGACCAGGGAGCCCAAGGATTGGGTGAAGTTGGGCCGGCCCAAGGTGTGTAACCAAAAGGCCACTGTTGATAGCCAATCGGACCCATGGGCTGTTGAAAGGTGCTGCCACGTCCCTGACCGGTTGAACCACCGCGGCCACGGCCACGGCCGCGACCGCGACCCCTACCACGAGAGTTTTGATCACGAGTCGACTCCGAGCGAGTGTCATATCGTCCTGAAGACCGAGATTCATGAATGTCGGAAGAAACAAGAGCACGGGGTTCGGACGATGCCACAAGAGCAGTTCCAGCAGCCTGAGCCGCACTGCGGGCCTGATTTGATTTACGCGTTTCAGCCATGCATAGTCATGACCGGGTCTCGTAGAAATCTGGTAAGGGGCTAGTTTGTTGAATTATGGTGGCCGTACTCTTATATGACTCCGTAAGTCCCATAAGCAATTGCAAAACCAACTGTTCTTCAGTGATCGGAGAACCAACATTAGTTAGTTGATCAAAGATTACTTTGAGCGCCTGACAATAAGCCGTCATGGAGGAAAATTGTTCAAGACGAGTGTTGGCAAATTTGTTGTTGAGGTCGATGGTACGCGTGGCCTTGTTATCTTGAAAAATATTTGCCAGTGCCGTCCAGGCAGCGTATGCATTGGTGTTAGGCTTCAAAATAGTATGCAAAAGATCAGTGGAAATCGTCCCGTAAATCCATTGTAATACAATGGAATCGAGGCGTTCCCACGATGGGGAAGAGGTGGTCGTGTCCTTTGCTTTATCTTTATCAGAGGAAGAAGACGTCTCAGCAGGTTTCTTCGGCTAGAGATGATCATATACGTCGTACGAGATGCAGTGAATTTTGAATAATTCTGACCACGCTGTATAATGGTCATTCTCGATGTCAAGAGTGATAGGAATTAGAGCCTTAACGTTGGTAACAGTGATTGCCGAATGGATCGAAGAAGCCATGATCAGCAGCGATGAAAGAATGAAGGAGGAATAGGACAGAAGTTGCGCAGAGGGGTGGGAGGGCGATCAAAAGGAGGATCGGTTAGGGTTTTAGTGGTTTGATACCATATTAGAATTGTAATCGATTGCCTCCTTCATTCATCTATATCATATATATATATATATATATATATATATATATATATATATACAATTGAACATATCTCCTAAACTCATAAAGAGATTTACACAATATTGACATTCCAAATATATCTATTCTATTATAAATTAGTTGACTGAGGCCATCCGTAGTCATAAAGCCCCTTGTGGGGCGTTATGCGACACGTGTCGTGCCACGTCACACGGGGGCTTTATGGGGCGTTATATCACTAGAGCCCGTAGTCATAAAGCCCCTACCCATCATTACCTATTTAATAATTTTCAGTTTTATTAATTAATTATAAACTCTATTCTATTTTTTGATTGGCCAAATGAAGGAACCAAACATACATAACGCCGCGAAAAATCTCGCGCCCTCCCCCCATTTTTGAAACATGGCGCCTTTGGTTTCGGTGTTCCCGGCGTTTTTGGGGCGCTATGGGGGTTATACCGCCGGGCATACCGCCCACTACGCAAGGACTGATGTCTCAAAACATATGTTTAGTTTGTGGCTTTACCTTTCAAGTTTCAAATATACCGTTCTCAACTTTTTTTACTTATCATTTCTCATGTATTACACTCACTTGTTTATTATGTTTAGAACAATAACGATTTAATTAAATATCTTATTTAAAAATATCATGTATCTAACAAATTAAAATAAAAGTTCTGAAGTAAAAAACTATACGCAACTAGAAATTGTATATATCAACACAACATAAAAACTATAAATTACATGACAGATGGAAGTTCGAATTTGTACTTCTCATTAATACCTTCTCTCAATTTCCTCAGGTGATCAAGATATCGTGAGGATTCTAAATATTCCCACCCAATATCTTCGAACAAGAAAATGATTAACATAAGAAATCACGAGATCAACTTATGTAAGATAACGCTGAGTCTTTTTGCCGGTTGTAAGATATGTACGGAGTTAATATCAATATACAACATGACATTATGACTTTTATTTGTCAAAATTTTAATCTTTGACGTTGGATTTACAAAGTGGTAAGGTACATGAACTTTTGTAGCTGCAGTGGAATTGGGAGTGGGAAAAGGCACCAAGCACAACAGGGGAGTGGGCGTAGCTGGGAGACTTATTGAGTAAATTAAATATGGTGGAATTCAATGCGAACAAAGACGTGTGGTCTTGGAACAATAATGATGGGCAATTGTTTTCTGCCAAACAAATTCGGTTAGACATTTTATTGGCTGGAGCTCAAAACGATAATATCGAGTGGAAGTATAACTGGAACCCTTGGGCTCCGCGTAAGAACAACTACTTAGTGTGGCGTGCGCTGATGGGAAAAGTGGCGTTCAAGGCAGGTATGGTCCGAAGGGGTGTTCCGTTACAGGACACTTTATGCCCTCGTTGCGGCTTAGTTGAAGAAGATGTTGACCATATCTTTGTCAACTGTTTGTGGGCTAGAAGTATTTGGTGGAGCTTGCTAGCGTGGATGATGATAACTTTTCCCCAGAACCTTAACTCTCTCAGAGGTTAGCCCAGGTGGAAAAGTTTGAAAGCCAATTGTGTATACGGTTCTTTTGGCCACTGTTTGGAGAATATGGTTTGCTAGAAACAAAAAGACGTTTGAAGATGATTTTATTCCGGTTCATAAATCTGTGGTTCAGATTAAGGAAGAAGCTTTCATATGGACATCGAACTGGTCGAAGTTAATGACTCCAGCTTGGGAAAAATGGGTAGCATTTGATGTGATAGACGTTCTGTTAGTTTTCTTGTTTTGCTACGTTTGTCTTCTTTTATGTGTTTGTATTTGTTCTCAGTTTCTAGCTCTCTCTTTATATGTATAATATAAATTGTTGTTGCGGTTAAATAAAAAATAAAAAATAAAAAATGGTTAAATTGTAATCATCATCAAATTCCGCTAAAAGTGAAGAATTATTGTAGCTTCACGAGTGCACTTACTCAAAAGTGCCACGAGTCTCCACCACTCCACAAACCTCCTCTTACACTCCATTCCCCTAATAAACAAACCCCCACCTCACATGCCAATCACTGTCACTTTCCCATTTTTCTTCATTAATTATTATTCTACCTTAATTGATTCCGTGAGTACGACCAATATTATTTTCCTCGGTTGTTGATGCACATGTTTTGTTCCAGTTCCGACCACCCATCACCGTCGATGAGAACCCTCAGCGAGGTGTCGGACGATGAGAACTTGCGGCTGAGCTTAGATCTGGTGGCGGCTGCTAGACAAAACATTGGGTTGTTGAGAGATGTTGCAGACTCTCATTGGCTCCACCATACACCTCTTCTTGTTGAAGCTGTTCGTAGGTTGGTAGATAATAAAACACGACATACGGTAACTAAAACTTAACATGTGATCAGATTATTAACAATTTGTTAATTCGTAGGTACGATGAGTTGTGGATGCCGATGATGTCTGATCTTACTGTAGATTCTGGCAAGCCACCGATGATTCTTCCCCCACTTGATGTTGAATGGGTTTGGTTTTGTCACACTCTAAATCCGGTATTTCTTTCTTTAACGATACTTGACTTAAATGCATACCATACTATAATCGTAATTAAATTCTAATTCCTTTTACCGTAACATCCCATACTCATATAGTCCGGAGCATAAGCCCGGATAAGAAAGCCAGGCCGGACCACTAGTAACAAATACAATGAGCGTACTTGGTACTTGTGGTCCGGTCTGGCATATACCAAGTTTTTGGGGCTAAAGTAAAACTAATAGGGACTTATATAACACCTAATCAATTTACAAAGTAATAAGGAAAAAACACGAAATTTAGAATTTATGAAGAAATAGTTTACATAATCAATTTAGCAAATACAAGTTAGATGTAACGCTTTCCAACAAGAGTAAACTCTCAAGCTCAAAAACACCTTAACAAAGCTTTGATTACTATGTTTTAGGTAGCTTACAGGCAATACTGTGGTTCAAGATTCTCAAAACTCATCGGAAAACCGGCCATTTTTAACCAAGAAAACAAGGATTATGCTTTAGAAAGATGTAAAGAAAAATGGATTTCCAGATACCCATCTGAATCTTTCGAAAATGAAGCCAACTCCGATGATCTTCAGACAAACGTTCTTCAAATCGATTATCTTTTGGGAGAAATATCAAAGCAAAGATGTCTACTCACTAAATTCTCCAAACCTTATATGCTAGAACTCGTGTACTTAATCGCTGCCAAAAACCGATACAAGGGATTTCTGTTTATGTTGCAAAGATTCGCCGATAGCTGCTCAGCTTTCGTACCCACATCGGATATTCTACTAATGTGGATTACTCATAAGGTAATTAGAAACTTTAACACACCGATTTTTTTAGAAAAGGGGACAGTAGCCTGACAAATGTTTATTAATAAAAATAAAAACGAATACAAAGTTGTAGCAAGTAGCCCACCCCCGGGACATTAAACTTAATCATGTTTGATGAATCAGAGCTACCCGACAGCGTACGCAATTGATGTAAAGGATATGGAGGGCGATATGTTGAAGATAGTCGAGTCTGGAGAGTCTGTAAAGGAGGAAGATTTGGAGGTGATGATGAAGCTTTGGGAGAGAATGTTTGATCAGCCGTATGAGAAAGCCGGTTGCGCTGCAATTGATAATGTGATACCATCGATTCACTGGGAAGTTACGGATACTGATGTTAACGTCAAGTACCGGCCATTGCTGCCTCGGTTTCTGCTTGAGGTCAGTTATTGTGTTATGAAGTTATGTGACATACTGACATTTGATCTTAACAATGTTTGTTGTTGTTTGTTTGTTTACATAATAGGTTAACATGTTGGTGAAGCAAACTGCGATGTCGAAGACGCTGCAAACGGATGTTTCAAAGGAGTTTTTACGGTTCCAGTTTCTTAGATGTCACCGGGATTTCAAACTAAACAACCCCATATCCACCGTTCCTTCGGATTCATGGCAGAAAGTGGTTGATCTTTACTGCGAATTCGGGACGAAAGGAATGGTAGTGGAATTAAGACGAAAAGGGGGAGTTTGTATCAATGGAAGTAAGCTACTCGAATCCAAAACGTTTATGTGGAACGAGTTGCTTAGAGCACCATCGATCACTTTAGACGGAGTGCTTGGTCAAAGATTCAGGGTGTTTGTCTCGATCACACCGCCTGCACAAGCGCCTTACTTGTTGAAATCCGTGCCAGACCGAGTGACTGATGATTCGGGAGCCATGGTGTCGGAGGTGATCCTGAAAATGAATCAGTATCGGCCTCAAGAAGGACGGTGGTTGTCTCGTACAGTACTCGATCATGCTGGAAGAGAATGTTTTGTTACACGGATGAGGTTACATTTCTTTATTTATTTTTTCTTCTCGCACGATAATACTCCAGTGGTCTGTCAGTGATCCAAATTTGTCGTTAAAAAAAAAGGGACTTCAACCCGGTAAATTTTTAAAATAATAATAATAAAAGAAAAAAAATACAAAACTGTAGGAAATCTATATTTGGGCCTAACAATTGGGCATCAAAGGCTCGGCCCAAACAATCCCAGCGTAGGCCCGGCCCAGGTTTTCCTAAAGCCCAATTAAGTCACATTCGTCCCAATTCGACATACCAAAAAATATAATGTCACAAATTGGACCAATTGATAACACATTCGTCTAGTTATTCGACATGAATAACATCATTTACTCGATTTCGATCGCAGAATAGCAGGAGGGGTATGGAGAAGAGGCAGCAACAAACCCACCGTCGTAAAACGCGAAGACCGACGCATAGAAATACGCGAAGGCTCATGGTCTTACGTTGCTGGCTCTATAGGCAAAGCTCCAGGTACATTTCTCAAAACTCACAAGTCATAATCACTAACATCATTTAATCAATTCACACTCACAATTCTCATATTCAATCTAGTACAGAGAAAGTGATCGCAACCGCAACACCAAACACACCTTCGGGACAATGGCGGGCTTCATGGACCTTCTCAACTGGACACCAACTGTCCATATCATCCGACATGAACTTCGACATCAAAACCAAGACCAACGATCCACCAGTTCAGTTACTAAACGGGCGACAAATGCAGTACCAAACCGAAGAAAACAAGGACCAGGAAGACGGGTTTGTGACCATTGTCCGGTTCTCAGACGAACACCCGAGTGGGAGAGCAACGGGCCTTGTTAACTGGAAGCTGTCGGCGGTGGAATTCGTGCCCGAGGAAGATGCAGCATTTGTGTTGTTGGTCAGTGTGACTATACTGAGGAGTGTGACCGAAATGAGGAAGGAAGATGTGGGGAGTTTGCTGGTTAGAAAGCGGTTGAAAGAAGCGAATCACGGGGATCGTGACTGGGGGTCGGTCTTCGTGGTTGACTCGTCGTCGAAATCGGTTTATGTTAAGCCGTGGTATTGGAATGCTTGGGCCGTGATGGCACGAGAAGAGACGGGGTATGTCACAAAGAGTTATTCTGTTGAGGAGTGTGGTGATGAGTTGTATAAGCAAGCTTTGTTTGGTAATTAAAACGTTTTTTTTTTCTTATTACTTAAAATTTTGATATATTATTTAGAAATATTATTATTTTTCTCTCAAAACTGATACAAGATCTGTATCAATTTTGTGTTAGTGATTCCGTTTTAAGTTATTTATTCATGAGTAGATAGATCATAATATCTGACATACTTACGAAAATAGTCTCTCTATTTAACTAGTAATTAAGCCCGTGCGTTGTGCCGGGTAAGAATTCATCTTCCGTTGTCCGGATAGTCTTGTCGAACGTAAAAAGAATGTGATGCATTGTAACTTTCGTAAGGATTGCTCGGGTTACTAAATTGTACATTCCATTTAGGATTAGGATCAATAGGCGTAATCGGACCTGCTTTTTAGATATCTCTCGTTATTTGGGACCCTATTCACCTCTTTGGGCTTCTATAAATGGTGATTTCGTATCATTTGATGGTGACGAAAAAGTGGGAAAGATTGTTGGACTAGGAGACGTCGTTTTAGATGCCATAACTCTAGAAGATGTGAACTATGTTCCCGAATTATGCTATAATCTTATGAGCGTATCACAAGTCTACGATAAGAGAATATCAGTTTTGTTCAACGATGTAGAATGTGTCTTTCTTAAGCCAGGCTATACAGTTCCTCAAGAAATGATTATGCTCATAGCACCGCATCAAATAACACGTGTCTTGAATATGAAAAATGCCAAGTCAAAAGATCAAATAACTTGTTTAATTTCAAAAAGCATCGGAATCAGTCGGTTTCAGTTACCAAACAATCACCTAAGCTTGCAATCAAAAGGAATCGAACCCATACAACGTTTGTGGTGGCAAACATCACGTTATTACTTGATTTATTAGTTGTGTGGTCTAATAAGTTTCAAACTTAACTAAATGAATTAAACTTGCATATCATTTATGGGTTAATACTAAAAGTGACCGTAGGGAGACACTTTGAGTGAAAACAAAAATAGACAAAAGATCAAATACAAATACGGTTGTCATACAAAACGTATGAATGACATGAAAAACTAAAAAAAGGACAGTGACATTTTCGTAATTATATTCTATAAGTAGAGTAATTGTCAAAAGTTGAGTAATTATGACGTACTTAATTATCAAAAATTGAGTAATTATGATTTACTTGTAGAGTAATTTTGAATTTTATATTGTTTGATGAACTTGTAGAGTAAATATATGTGTTATATTTTTCTTATAAACTAGTAGAGTAATTATGATGAATTTGTAGAGTAATTTTGAATTGTATGTTGTTTAATAAATTTGTAGTCGAGTAATTGTGTCTATTATGTTTTTTTTTTTTTTGAACTAATAGATTAATTGTGATGCCTTTGTAGAGTAGTTTGGAATGACTAGTTGTTTGATACACTTGTAGAGTAATTTTAAATAATATCTTGTAGTAGTATATTAATGACGAACTAGTAGAGTAATTATGATGCACATGTAGAGTAATTTTGAATGATATCTTGTAGTAGTGTATTAATAATGAAACGCTAAAGTAATTATCATGCACTTATAGAGTCATATTGAATTGTATGTTGTTTGATACACTTTTAGAGTAATTGTGTCTGTTATGTTGGTTTAATAAACTAGTATAGTAATTATGATACACTTGTAGTTTTAATAAACTAGTAGAGTAATTATGATACACTTGAAGAGTAATTTTGAATTTTATGTTGTTTGATACACTTGTAGAGTAATTTTGAATTTTATGTTGTTTGATGCACCGGTAGAATAATTTTGATAATTACTATACTAATAGAATAATTACAAAAATGTCACCACCTTTTTTTTACTAGATAACTGAACGTTCGGTTCGTTTACGGCCCTAATTACTCTACTAATAGAATAATTATGAAAATCTCACCGTCTTTTTTACTTGTACGATAACTGAATTTACACATGATCTTTACTCAACAAAAATAATTAATAAAATATTGAAAACACTATTTAACAATCTACGGCTTTTAATATATAAATTGGTTACCAAATAGTTATTTTTCGTGTTTAATCTCATAACATTTTGATCCTTCCTTCAAGTAAAAGCTAAATACATTTAATGTGGCATGCTTAATTTCTTAATAAAAGAAAAAGAAAAAAAAGAGTACACAAGCTTTACAAAATAAAGCTTTTATAAAAATGAGTAAAATTTCCAGGTTAATTCGTACATTCTAATCATACGTGTTTATGTTAATTGTGTACCTTTAGACTTAATTATTGTTAATTGAGTCCATAAAGTCTAGCATAGTCCGGGTAAGTATATAGGTTTGCATTTGGTAACCGTTAGATATTGTCAGATCGCGTAACAGTAAAATTGTACGAAATAGACGTTGATGATTATACTGTAAACTTTTAATAACTCTAATTGTTCTAATATGTCACACCCCCAAAATCCACCATGCGGAGTACCACCGCTTGGAGGCGTGACGTGACCAGGATCGAGCCACCAATCATATTAAACATCGTAATTAAGTAAATAAGACCAACCTCAATACAACTGGTGACCAAAGCTAGTTAACCATGTTTAGTTTAAACAGCGGAAGCATAAAAGTAAATCCAAAAGCATAAGTCCATAGTTTATAAGTTAAGGTTCAAAACACAAGTTTAATAAGTTCATAAGGATTTAAACAATGAGCACGGAACATAACAGTCCGTATACCACAACGACTTCTTCCTCGTGCAAGCTCCAAGCATTTAGCGACCTGTAAGGCATGTAACAACTAGTCAACAACAAAGTTGAGTGAGTTCACGTTTGGTTGTTTGGTCTTAAGTTGCTTCTGAAAAACGTGGTTTGACTTTCGTTGGCTTATTTGCCGTGGGGGTTACCCCGAAGTTGAAAGTATGTTTAACCATTTCCTTTTTCTTTACCCAAACCGTATCCATAATTAGTGGGGGCTTTCCCCGTGTGAACTACTAGACCATACATATCGACAACTGACGAACAATAGTTGTGCCCTACATCAGTGTCTATCATCACTGACAGTTTGCCATAGTCCATTAGTACACGCCCGTCCGAACAGCACGGTGTGAGGTTTGTTAAACCTAATAGCGCTATTAACTAATGACCCGCTCGCCATTGGCCTCGGCGATTAAGTCGATATAAATTGAGGGACTTCATGATAGAGTTTTGTCTAGCTAGTTTTAAGGTTGTTGTCCTGCACCAGGAGGACGAACGTACGTATTCTGCACCAGGAGAATTCGTAGGATTAATAATAGCATCCACTCTATGGAGGATGGCCGTACATATCCTACCCAAGGAGGATATGTAGATTTAGTTTTAATTCTTTAACCCATTCCCAAACCACCGGGAATCCCATGCCTTAGAAAGTGTGTGAACTCACCTCGGTTTGCTCGGTTAGATTCTCAAATATAGCTAACGGTCAAGGTCGGTCAATCACGTCCTAATAAGACTACCAGTTAGTCATTTAGTGACTTTCAAATAGAGCACAAAGTTTCTACACGTATCTATCACATAACATGCATTACTTAACTGTTTATGCCCATATATACTTCCCATCCATTCCCCACTCATAAGCAAACATACAATAATGTATATAACACATATAACATGTTAGATCATTCACGGATAGCATACTCGACATTTAGACACGCAAGTCACAACTTATCTCAATTCAGCATTAATATTCAAAACCGGCTGTTTTCGGACATTTAAATAAAATAGTTAAATTATTCCAAAAATTCCCAAATTTTTACAGAATGTCTTAAACGTTCCAAATTTTATTGTGTAAAAATATCGGGGTCCGGTTCCTTATCAATATTTTATAAAAATTCATTTTCCGGGCTGAACTCAGATTTATATTTTTCTGACCATAGTCCACGGGATAATTTATTTAAAATTCCTCGAGTGTCCGATTTACGAAATTCCAGTGGGGTAATTACAAATGCATCGGTTGTCATTTACTGTACAAATTTCATGGTCCGATACATCACAAAACTCAGGTTATGACTGAAAGTATAACACCCATTTATTGCTGTCAAAATTCAGCTTAAGTTGTTGTTACAAATCGACACTTTAAAAATAGTAAACGAAGTCCAAAAATTACGATTCCGGTGCCATTAGAACCGTATTTCATAATAACATATTTTAGATTCAAAATATTGGTTTTTCGTTGAGTTTATGGCCTGTTTACAGCCAACTGAAGTTGGCTGTAAAACCGGGACAGATTCTGTTTTCACTCTCTAGCTTACTAACTTGTGTTTGATTGATTCCGTTAATCATGTTTAGTGACCACAACAGCATCACACATCAATATTAATCAGAAAAACATTAGATAATCAAGCAATAATCATAATCACACAAGATCTACATGATTTACACTAATATTCATCCATTAACCACCTTGTTTATCACTTTAGTAGACTTTTAGTTGGTGATCTTATATGTTAGTGATTTTCAACCGACGAAACTCTTATTAACCACTTTAGAATAGATCAAAAAGATGTTTAGAGTCACTTACTACTAGCTCGAGGCTAGGGAAGATCAAAGGCGTAAAAGTGGTGGATAAAAGAAAACAAGAGCGGTCCTTGAGCTTCCGAACACACCAAGCTTCGTTGAACGCCTTGTAGCACCTAGAAGTACACTTGGATTGTTTGTTTGAAGGTTGAAAGTGGGTGATGGTGATATAGGAGGTGTGGCCGTGAGCTTCTATGGAGGGAAGGAAGGTGGAGTTGTTGTTGAGTTGAAGATGATATGAATGAATGCCTTGTGCTCAATTTAAATAACTTCCAACAATCTTAAAAACCATTGGTTATAATGTTGTAAAAGGGGGGACATAATCCATTAGAATAACAAAAGAAAATCAACATTTGGGGGTTCATGTAACCGTGTACTAAGTGGGGGGTTTGGTTTAGTTGGATTTCAACTAAATTAGTTAGGTTAACTAGTTAGGTTTTAAGTATTTAGTTAGTGTTGCAAGTGTGTCATGTAATATCTAGTGTGTTAGGGTGGTCGGAGACCCTAACTAGCTTAGAAAAGTGAAAACCATGTTATTGACAATATTTTTATGTTCCGGGTTAAGTTCGGTTGTTCGGTTGGATACTGTTCCGTTAAAGCGCTTAATTAATCCGTAAGCGTCCTATATATATATATATATATATATATATTTGTGACGTTTTTACTTTTCAATACTCAGGAAATCATAACGGACTATTTAGTAACTTTTCTGTATCCTATTAGTATGTTAATAAATACATGTAAGTATAACACAGATATCAGAAAGCAGTTAAGTAATTCCACACAGTCGTCAAGCACATTAATTATTATTAATAAATTGTACGGAATACATGGAATTATGAGGGTTGTCACATAATATACATAGAACCTTAAACCGGTGGCATCAATATGTGCTTTGGTGTGGGAAACTGATAAAAACTATATACGGATATATCAATATCGCATTTTGTGGTTTGATCACATTATTGTTAGTTTGTCACAAATTAAAACCTACTTATTAATTTTCATCAAACTATGTGTTTAAGGCTAATTAACATTGCCTACTAAGTTAAAACCCTGTATCGAGCCTAATTGTATGTAAAAACCCATTCCATTCCAACCAAACTAGAAAACACATACTTGGGAGACAAGTTATGACATCTTTAGTTGCTTTTCACCAACCCACACACACACATCCTTTTTGGCCGAGAGCTAGTCCGAAGGCTAAGGGACCATGTTGTATCGCTTGTTTTAACCATCCTTATGTGCATGCTTCACCAAGTATTTTGTGTGTAACGATTAAGTGTTTGTTTAAATAAGTCGTAAGTCCTTGTTTGAGGCTAATTAACAATGTCTAATAAGTTAAAACCCTAGATGGAGACTATTTGTAAAATCATAATATATATTCTTATATGATTCTAAAACGAAATATTATCACACGTGTCAAACAATTTTGTACGGAAGATTTTTCCAGCTGATGTTCTAACATACTATGACACGTCAGCATAACGATCTTGGGTTTGAACATTTCTTTAATTTTGGATTTTGGGTTATATACATTTAATTCTCCCATGACATGGTCGGTTATGGATTTTAGAATAGCTAATATATGTTATTGACCCGCATGAGCGCTTTTCAATTGACCAACATGCCGATCCAGATGGTTTTACATTAATATTTGAGAGCCCTTGACCAACCCGACTAGTCCAAAGGCGGCAAAGGGTCTTTTATCACCCTTATCACCAAGGTTAGCGACAATACTCTTCATTAGCGACTATAGGCACATAATTCTAAACTTTTGCCACTATAAAATTATTGCCAAAAGCGATCTCTTCAACTTGGTTAAAAATAGACTAATCATGGATCAACACTTAATAGTTCATTAAGCTCTTTATCATGGCAAGCCATCAAGACACCAAGGCTCAGTGGCGGACCCAGGATTTTTTTTCAATGGGGTCCACTTTTTTCAGTGTTCAAATTTTTGACAAACAAAAGTTAAAATTTTCGGGTCGTTGTCGTTTGGGTCGGGTCGGGTCGGGGCCGAGATCAGTGACCCCAATATCATGAAGAAATACGCGACTAAACCTGATCAGGATACACTTGATATGGTTAATTTGGCTGCCACTCAAAAAAAGGCAAGTCTTCATTCTTTCTTTCATATGGGATCAGATGTAAAACTTTATTTGTTGTTGTAGGTTGTTGTTGTTGTCATGAAAGTGTATTGGGGAGATCCCCGAGAGAAACTATGTGAAGCCGTTGACAATATTCCGCTAGACTATCTTGTTATAGGGAACCGAGGTCTTGGCAAGTTGAAGAGGTAATATCTCAATCCATATGCGCGTATTTGAATACAAGTTTTGGAAGTGATTATGTGAGATTTTTAATTGTTTGTCCCATGATCAAAAACTAATAACAGTCCATTTGTCATTTGTAATTGCAGGGCTATTATGGGCAGTGTGAGCAAATATGTTGTCAATCAGAGTTCTTGCCCGGTGACCGTTGTGAAGCATGGAAGCGCGTAAGACAGTATACTGTCATCAAAGTCTAGAAAGTTTGTACCAAATAATCCATTATGTGGAGTTAGTTTTGTCTTGTAATTAAACAATTGAAGCTGCCATAATTGTATTCTTAAGGGTGTATACCTTTTTAACTTCAGTATTTGTCCATAGTCTGTTTTCATTTCCATTCGGGCCACAATGTTTCTTGTGATTTAGATCAAGAAGTAACATAGTATCTCTCATCGTTTCTGATGTGGTCGTGTTAAGGACCCGCGTAACCTTTTCAATGATTCTTGCATAATTTGGCCTATAATTCAAGTTTTAAGATGACAAGCAACTATATAAATAACAAAATTCAAGTTACAGAACTTCTGAGACATGAACTTCTGTAACAGAAGTAAAAAAAAATTCCTAAACCCTAAATTCAAGTTACAGAATTCTGTAGATATATAGAAAGATTCATAGCAAAAAAGTCCTTAAACAACTAGATATATACCAAAATTCTAGATACAGAAGTTAAAAAAATTCTTACCAGTTGAGGCGGATAGGGCGGCGGAGAGGCAAGAGGAACGCGGAGGAGGAGGGAGGCTGGAGGAAGATGGAGGGTTTCTTGAATATTGATAGTGCGCTGGAGGAGAAAGGAGAAAACAGAGCGTCTTTTGATATGCTGTGTGATCTGAGGGTTTCTTGTTTTAAAAGGCTTTAGAATACCCCATAATCAAATTAAAAAAAAAAACACACCAAAAAATGAAGCCAACAGGTATCGAACCAGGACCTTTTATGTGTAAACAAGGGATTTTACCAATGCACCAAACTCACTCTTATTGTTATGAGGTCCAACTAAATTATTTTATGGGGTCCATAGAAAATTTTCTATACCGCTTCTACTACTTTTTAAAAAAAGATTGGGGTCCGGGGACCCCGTTCCGCTTAACGTGGGTCCGCCCCTGCCAAGGCTTATGAATGTTATCGATCACCATGGTCTCGAGATTGGATATTTAATATTACATTTCATAATCTCGAACTTCAACGATATGCAACCATTTTCCGCTTATTATGGAAAGAATATAAATCTTGCAAGCAAGGTTAATATTTCAGTGTTGATGATTGAGTTGCAAATGAAATAATACTAACAAGTACAAATTTCGGGTAAGCGAGGAAGCGACTTAGATTCAGTTATTATTCTTAAAACAATTCTCTTAATAAGATACCATGTAAGACCGCATCTGGAATGTACTTTTGAATCTAAATTGGGTCCCTCGGATGCTGAAGACTTGGTGTATAATTTTTCGATTGGGGAAATTAAATCCGCGGTTTTCGAGTGTGGTGGCGACCGGGCTCTGGACCCGAATGGTTTCAACATCAGATTCATGAAGAGATTTTGGTCTTTTTTTGAAACTGAATTCATGGACATTTTTAATTCTTTTTTCGCCACATGTACAATAAATAGAGGTTGCAGTTCCTCTTTTATTACTTTTGTGCCTAAGATGAAGAACCTAGGTAGTCTAAATGAGTATCAACCTATTAATTATCTGGTGGGAATCATCAATAAAGTTATTTTGAAAGTGCTCGCGAACCATCTCAAGAAAGTTGTCCCCTCTTTAATTTCGAGTTGCCAAACTGCTTTTCTTAGAGATTAATTAATTCTTGATGAGTCACTTATTCTGAATGAATTGATATCATAGGTTAAGGAAAAGGCGAGCAAGGCGTTTATTTTCAAAATTGTTTTTGCCAAGGCTTACAATAATGTTAGCTGGAATTTTGTTATTTCGGTGTTGAGACAGATGTATTCCTAAATTAATGGTGTATTTGGATTTTTGGCATTCTTTCGATGGCTAGATCGTTGGTGCTCGTCAACGGTTCCCTGACGATTGAGTTTCCTTATTTCAAGGGGATGCGTCAATGGGACCTAATATCATCATTCTTGTTTATCATAGTTATGGAGGCTTTTTAGGGTATGGTTAAAAGGGCTAGTAACGTGGGGCTATCAAAGGTCTGTCGTCACCTAATAACGGTCCTTGTATTACACATCTTCTTTACGTGGATGATTGTGTGTTTATGGGAGAGTGGTCGTCGGTTAATGTCAAAAATGTAGCGAGACTTCTTAGGTGTTTATATTTTTGCTCAGGTTTAAAGATTAATATGGGGAAATCGAATCTCTATGGTATTGGGGTGGATAGTAGTGAGGTCCACATGATGGTGTCTATGGTGACTTGTTAGCCCCGTGCTCTTCCCTTTAAACATTTGGGCATTCTGGTCAGGGCAAATATGAATAGAATGGCGAATTGGAACTTTATTTTTGATATATTTGAAGCTATATGATCTCGGTGGAAGGCTTCGATGTTATCGATAGTAGGTAGGGTTACCCTTATTAAAGCGGTCATGGAAAGTCTTTCGACATATCACTTCTCGATCTTTAAAGCCCTGGCTAAAGTCATTTCCGGGTTGGAAGTTTTTATTAAACTATTCTTATAGGGAAGGTTGGGGGGAGGAACAAAATGCATTGGGTTTCGTAGGAGGTCGTGGCTTCGCCAATTAAGGTCGGAGGTCTTGGGTTATTTAAATTACGTGACACAAATATCGTTCTCCTTTCTAAATGGATTTGGAGATACCAGAACAAGCCAAATAACTTATGGAGAAGGGTGGTTAAATCATTACATAGCATAATAAGAGTTGGAAGTCTCTTCCTATCAATAATTCTCGAACTGGAGTATGGAAGTCTCAGGTGAATTTTTTAGAAAAGATTAAGGTCGATGACCTAAGCTTGAATCAAAATTTTATGAGTAAAATAGACTATGGCCATAGTATCCGATTCTGGCTTAACCTATGGCTTGTTAATGAGCCTCTTAAAGACCGGTTTTCTCACCTTTTTAAACTTGAGTTGGAGAAACGGTTTTGTGTTAAGGAAAGATTCAATGAGGTCAAGAACAATTTTATGGGAGTTTGGGTTTGCTCGAGACAACCGAGAACTGTGGCGGAAATTTCTGAGTGGAACGATCTTGTCGAGTTACTGAATTCGGTTATTCTGTCGGAAAGGGAGGACGAATGGATGTGGTTGGACGAGGATCACTCGGAGTTCTTGGTCAAGGCTGTCAAGGAATTTCTGAGTAGTGGCGTTGGTTTCGTCGATAGGTATGTCTTCAAGTGGTCTAGATGGCTTTCGAATGAGTTAAAATATATATTTGGCGAGCTATTCTAGATCGCGTCCCTACCCTTACTGCCCTTCAAGCACGAAATTGCTTCACTAAATATGTTTCGTGTTGCCACTTTAAGGATGGAGATGAAACTGTGACCCACTTGCTGTGTTCGTGTATTGTTGCGGCTCGCGTTTGGCAACAGATAGAGAGATTGTGCACAGTGAACCAATTCTTCGCTTTCATGGTGAAGGACCTCATTGAATTTCCAGAATTGTGTGGGCTCAGATCTAAAGCGAAAGAGGCGCTCAAATGTATCTTAATGGTGGTATGTTAATTGGTGTATTTGGTTAGCTAAGAACAATAAGAGGTTCTCGAATACGAATGCAAAAACCGAGGAGATTATCTCTAATATCAAATCACTGGGGTTCTTGTGGTATAGGAATTGGTCTAAGGATAGGTTGATTAGATCTAACGATTGGTGTAAATTGTAACTTTAATCTTATATGTAAGTTGGTTTTCGTGGTTTGGCCGCCTCTTATTGGGAGCTTGATGTTGTGAATAATCCTAAAAAAATATAGACCCAGAGCTTGATTCACCTCTAATTACACATAAAAAAAAGCCAGGGTGATGATTTTGTATTGGCAAAAGTGGATGTAAAATGATATATTAGTGTGACATTAACATAAAAATTAAAATTTATTTATGTATAAAAGTAAAATGTATATTACATAAATGGTAATCAATGCTACCCTCTTGACCAAAATAAATATTCAAACTTTTTTTTTTTTTTGAATTTGCACAAAATGTCCATGTTCAGATTATCTTTGATCATTAAATTGCATTAATTCAACATTTCTAAAATCATGCCCATTTCAAAGGATATGAATTAAATTCTGTTTATGATATATTACTTTAGTTATTAGTTTTTCAAGTTATGTGTATTTTAACAATTCATAAAATAATGACAATTACTTACTGCACACATCCCAGTAATGTTGGGGCAAATAAAAATTTACTCATATCAGTGTAGAGTACTTCAATTCCAGTACTATTAAATTTTAAGAGTTATCGCCTTCATCAACCACCTCCACCTCCTATATAATTGTATAATATCTTTAAATCTCTACATCCCCATCTTTGTGTTTTCAAGTAAACTAAGAGCGACAGATATATATGAAGAAACAAGAAAGTTTTTCCTTAGAGAAAGGAGAAGACTCTCAAGAGTTTGATGATGATGGACAGACTAGAAGAACAGGTAAAACTGCCTGTTAGTTTTGGTTATTTTTATCAAAAAACATACATACAAAATTGTTATAATGTTACAAAACATTAATGTTCTGAAATTGCATCGCTTGAACTTTATCAGCTTCTAAGTACCAGATCTTCGTAAAGAATAAGCATTCAACGTTTTTCTTGGATAGATTCACTAGCCATATCGGGTCTAGTATCCGAATTCCTCTCCATATCCACATTTCTTTGTTCCTTGGACCAATTACCGCTTCAGCAGCTTTAGGGTCATAGTACCAACCCCTGAACTCTTCATAGAAATCTTGCTCAATCTTTCTCAGTGACATGTTTCTCATTACACGTGATTTATAAACCGTTTATCTCCTTTTTTTATTTTGTCAGTGATGCATATTTTTTAAATTTTGTGGTTACATGTACATGTATTTATTATGTATGTAAAAAACCATTAAACTAAATTGTCTATATACTTTTAATCTACAAAATGACCTACAAATGCAAATGCCATATAAATAAAGGAACAATCAAACTATTTTTTTCACATTTTTTTAATTCCAGGAGAGATCATGAGTAATTAACAACATGCATTATCATTTTTTATTTTTTTTTTCAGACTGAAAATTGAATGAATTATTTTACGATCTCTATGTGTTCTCATAGTGTTTAAAATTTTGTAATATATCTCCCTGTATACACACATGTATATTTATGTTATTTCTGATTCTTCCATTGATGATGGCTTTAAGGTGAAATAAATGCTTTGGCACTAATATTTATACAACGAAAAGAAAAAAAATTCTGTGAAAATCAAATTAAATTCTGTAAACAACTAGCTTAATTTTTCTTATTTGTATACCAATTTTCATGATATCAATTAGGGTTTATTTTGTTTAATAAATTTTGAAGGGACATGGATAAGTGCAAGTGCACACATAATAACAGCAGTGGTAGGATCAGGAGTGTTGTCACTCACATGGTGTTTAGCCCAATTGGGTTGGGTTTTTGGGACATGTTTGCTTGTAGTGTTTGCAGTGATATCTTGGTACACATGCATCTTGCTCACCGACTACTATAGATCTCCTCATCCTGTTACAGGAGCTCGAAACTACAACTACATGCAAGCTGTCAAGACTAATCTTGGTAAACTACTTTAATTATTCCCATTTAATTTTTAATTAACTTTTCTTTAAATATACATTATAGTATAGTGTTTCTTTGTGTTGGGTGTATTATTATTATTGATATGTGAATTAATCAATGTAGACGTAGAGTTGTGGACATGTATATATATATTTAAATATTATGGTTAACTTTTAAATTTTAATCTATATAAGTTTTTCCTTCTCTGGATTTTTGTGCTTTCTTAAAGAATATATACAAAAAAATTAAAAACAGTCAAACAAAAAGGGGTTTCATTATTAATTTACAAAAACTTTTCTTCTCACAAAAATATTATTCATTCTTCTTTTCTTTTCTTTTAATCTAATGGTTTTACTTTTTAGCTTTTACACTTTGAACCCTTTTCATTTTTTACATATCCTCGTAGTTTTCATATTTTACACCTTTAACACTACAGTTTTTCATTTTTTACATATTTATCACAAATATTTTGTATTTTTAACCCCAACACAATTTCACTTTCAACTTTGTTCTCCTATACTTTGCATTTTTTACAAATTTGTCGTTTTACGATTCATTCTAGATTTTGCGAGTTAACACGCCGCGAGACGTGCGTGTGGTTTAACGTCTCTTTTTTTACGGTTTAACGGCTCCTTCGAAACTCGCGGGCCCTAAGCCGACTTAGTTGTTCTTTACAATATTTTACTTTTTCGGTCTAATTTAGTGAGTTAACACGCCGTAACGTACTTATATGATTCATCATTTTTACATTTACTTTTTGTTCGGCTTAACGGTCCCGCTGCAAAACGTGGGTCATAGATACTAATTAATAAAAAGTTATAAGAATGTAATCAATAAAAAGTTAATTATATCCGAAAGAAAAAGAGGAAATTGAATAAACATCATTTTCCTTATACCAAAATTTTAAACATAAATTGAATAAAACTTTAATAATTTATATACCCAATCTCTTAATCATCTGTTTTTCAAAACTTACATCATAAATTGATATTGACACTTTTATTCCTTTTAATTTAAGTATAGTATTATATACATTTACGTATGTGCATTATATTGATGTCATTGTAAATGTTGATTACAACATAAATATTAACTAGTTACAATAATGTCTTAGCTAATTTATAATGACAATTGGTTACACTGGTGCATTTAAATTAATTACAATGACATGTCTAACTTTGTAATAGTGCGTCTAGTTTTTTCATGGAATAACTATATATATTTCATATTCGTATAGTTCACAAACCATACACAAATGAGTGATGCAAGGTATTCTGAATATTTTCTAGGCTTTTATACAACTTATACCAAAACTTAACTAAAATGTAACGTTTAATGATTCTTTAGTTATGTTGTACTTCTAGGTGGGCGCCAATACATATTGTGCGCAATAGCTCAATACGAAACCCTCATCGGTGTAAGCATCGGGTACACCATCACTTCATCAATCAGTATGGGGTAAGAATTCAAAAAACATATAGCATATATCACCTGGCCATGAATTGTCTATGTATCTTAATGACTTTGGTTATTCGTTTGAATAGGGCGATTAAAAGGTCGAATTGTTTCAGAAAATATGGTCATGACAGGGGGTGTCACACATTGAACAGTTATTATCTATTAATCTTTGGGTTTATAGAACTTGTTCTGAGCCAAATACCAAACTTCCACAAGCTATCGTTCCTTTCCATCATTGCGACCATCATGTCTTTTGTCTATTCAACCATTGGCATTGGGCTCTCCATTGCCAAAATTGCAGGTTATTCATCATTCAAACTTATCATAATACAATGCTTGAAATGTTTGCTTTGTGGTTATATTAATTAACAAGTACAACAACCTATTCCTACTCAAGAATTGCATTATTTTGTTTGATCAATCACAATTATACACCCATTAGTTATCACGATACAGTGCGTGGTCAACCGATTCCATAGTTTTTCTTATGTAAAATATATTACACTTATCTAATACGAAGCTCAAGATTTTGATTGTCAACCCCAAAGTTTTTTTTAACTTGCTTAGAAAAGATTAATTTATAAATGTTGTATTTGAAAAACAAAGTGAAAAACAAAAAATGAGTATGAGCTTAACTAAATATTTCACTTATTCTTTCTAAGTGGTTATTGAACGTTACATAACCTTTTTGTAGTAGTCATGATCATCTCAAAAACTTTATGTTTTACCGATTATAAAGATAAATTTTCATGAGCGGGCTTGACTTGGAAATTCGGACGTCGAATTAAGTGATAGTAGAGCAGAAAAAACCGACCGATAGTATTAAGTAAATGATAAAAGAACATTTATTTGTTAAAAAATTAACTTTATTAAACTTTAAGGGTCGTATGATAACTTTATTAAAGTTCGGGGATCGAAACGTAAATTATTTATAGAAAAAGAGTTATTACTACACTTCTGAATGGTAAATCTGTTAAAGTCCAGAGGTATAGACATAAATCATTTTTAGAAAAAGAGTTATTAGCGTTTAGGGTAGTATACTAATTCTATTAAAGTTTTGGGTTAGAAATGTAAGTTCTATATTAAATAAAAGTTAATAATAATGTTATACCCTACGAAATTGACCAGCAGAAAAAAACCGACCCGATAATATTAACTAAATTATAGGTCGAGTTAATAGCCAAAATGGTTCATGAGGTTTGCTCACTTTTGCCACTTTAGTCCAAAATCCAAAATTTTTAAATCTGGGTCCCTGAGGTTTGCATAGCCAAAATGGTTCCTGAGGTTTGCTCACTTTTGCCACTTTAGTCCAAAATCCAAAATTTTTAAATCTGGGTCCCTGAGGTTTGCATTTTGTTGTCATTTTAGTCCAAATTTCAAAAACCCCATTTTTTAACTGTTGCAACCAGCCTATTTTGTTCTTTTACGCATGGGTATTTTGGTCATTTTATGAGTTATTATAACAAACCCAGATACCCCTGTCGATACCCCTGCACAAAAGGACAAAATAGGCTGGTTGCAACAGTAAAAAAATGGGGTTTTTGAAATGTGGACTAAAATGGCAACAAAATGCAAACCTCAGGGACCCAGATTTAAGAATTTTGAATTTTGTACTAAAATGATAAAAGTAAGCAAATCCCAGGGACCATTTTGGCTATTAACTCTTATAGGTCAATGGGTCCACCATTATGTTTATACAAGCTACCTTAGTTTTGATTTACAAGTAGATTCCTTTTAAGGAAAATTACGAAAATGGTCATTGACCAAAATCGCTTTCGAATTTGGCCATCTCACGCGTTCTTGGAGCGGCGCATCTTGCGCGGGATGCGTTCGTATGCAGACTTCTGTAGCATCCAATAAGAAAAGGACACGTGGCGATCCAATGAGCCAAGACGCATTGAGAATAGGGATGTATATGCTACCAATAAGTTGCAGCATCTAATAAGAAATGTGAAGTGTTCACTTTTCACCTTTTCATAGATGTGCACATCCCAAAAAACCATTAGTCTCTCTTTCCTCTTTCTACTCAACATCAAAACCAAAAAAATACATCATTGACATACAGAAGTGCATCATGTAATGTGAAGAAGAGGGTTGAAAGGTGTATCAGTGATCCATCTTATTTCATCACCACCTATGAAGGCCAATACAACCACCCAGTTCCCCTTAATTCTGCACCTTTAATTCCCTCCTGTAATAATTACATCACCAATAATTACTTAAAGCATCACCTGCTTGAGGACGCATGAATCGCCGAACCGTTTACCCATTACTGCAACTCGCCGGAGATGGAGTTTGAGGCGTCTGCAACTCGCCGGAGATGACTGCAACTTTCAGACGCATCTCGTGCACTTCCAAACGCATCCCGGCACTTCTAGACGCATCTCGTGCACTTCCAGACACATCATCAGTAAAGGGATTTCCAAAGACGCATCCCGTGGACTTCCATACACATCCCGTGCACGATGCACCGCTCCAAAAACACGTGAGGTGGCCAAACGCATCCCGTGCACTTCCAAACGCATCCCGGCACTTCTAGACGCATCTCATGCACTTCCAGACACATCATCAGTAAAGGGATTTCCAAAGACGCATCCCGTGGACTTCCATACACATCCAGTGCACGATGCACCGCTCCAAAAACACGTGAGGTGGCTAAATTCGAAAGTGATGTTGGTCAATAGCAATTTTCGTAATTTTCCTTTCCTTTTATCACAATCACATATACCTTCGCAACTGGCTCAAAGCATCAACATCTAAGTTTAATAACATTATATTAGATATTCAGTATCAAATTTATTTTATTTATTCATAAATCAAAATCATACTTATATTTTAATAAGCAAAAACATTATCGTTCTTTGGAATGTAATTTTGGTCAAGACACTTGCTTTTTATAGCTAAAAACTGGACATACAAAGGGAAACGAAGTCAAATACATTCTTCTGAACAAATACATTCGATCGTTCTTTATTATTATTATTATTATTGTTATTGTTATTATTATTATTAGAGTTAACTGTCATTTTCGTTCATGTGATTTGTCCAGTTATGCCAGTGTAGACCAAATTTTAAATTTGTACCATTTCTGTCCCTGGCGTTCCTGAAATATGCCAATTCCGTCCAAAAAAAACTTAGGTTGATTCAAATAATTGGACAAACCATAGGGACGAAAATGACAATTAACTCATGTTTTTTTGGACAGAACTAGCATGTTTCAAGAATGTCAGTGACGAAAATAATACAAATTTGAAGTTTGGCCTGAAATGTCATTATTTGACAAACTACAGGGACGAAAATGACAATTAACTCTTATTGTTATTATTGTTGTTGTTTATTTATTTATTTAATTTTTTGATTGTTTGGATGATAAAGGAGGTGCCCATCCTCAAACAAGTATTGGAATGCCACATAGAGAAGATATGTCAAGCAAGGATAACATGTGGAACATTTTTTGTGCCGTTGGAGACATTGCTTTTGCCTATGGTTTCACTTCAATTCTCTTTGAGATACAGGCATCTCCATTCTCTCTTTCTCTCTCTCTCTCTCTCTCTCTATATATATATATATACACGTGCGAATTTCTTAGGGGGGGGGGGGGGGGGGGGGGGGGGGATATGGAAAAAAATGTGCCTAACATATGTATACATAATTCCTCTTCTACTATATGTAGTTGTGCCGGTGTGCATTTGTGTTTGTGTTTGTGTTTATGTATGTGTGTATGCTATAGTTTGGATGAAATGGAAAATGTTTTTTTTTTTAAATAAGAAATATGAGTCTATGAAAACACATTAATTTACAAAATTCATATCTTTATATCATATTTTTATTCATGGAGATCGTATATATATTATATTGATCTTATATTCAAACTTATAACTATTATCTTTGATTTATAATCAATATATTCAAAATGTAAATTAAGCATAATAATAGATTATATATGCAAGCGCATGTAATATAGGCACATATAATCTAAGTAAAAGGTATGTTTTCAATTGCAGGATACATTAAAATCAAGTCCTCCGGAGAACAAAGTCATGAAAACGGCTACAACTATTGGTATTTCAGCTTCTACGTCATTCTACATGTTGTGTGGACTACTTGGATACGCAGCATTCGGTAACCACGCACCAGGAAATTACTTGACCGGGTTTGGTTTCTACGACCCGTTTTGGCTTGTGGACATTGCGAATTTGTGCATTGTTATACACCTCCTTGGTGCTTACCAGGTACTTAATCGATTTACTACCTCCGCTATTGGTGCTTTTTCTTGTAGTGAGAATCAACCTACTTTCTTTTTTTATGAAAAAATCACTCAATTACCTAAATGTCAAAGAAATACGAAAAAGTCCTCCAACGCAAAATATTGTATATTAAAATCCCCCTACTTGCCTAAAATGCGTATATACAAGTGAAACAAATATTTATAGTGATGACCATTTACCTCTTTGTTAAAATTTGATTAAATGACATTCAAATATTTTTTGCACAAAAAGATTATATAATCCTAATTCAAAGAGGCAACAAGTCATTATTTTATATATCTTTTCATAAGTACATGTATTCAGGACAAGTGTAGGGACTTTAATATAACAAAATTGGGTTGAAGGACTTCTCATGTTTTTTAATTGTTTAGAGACTTTTATATGATAAAATTATATTGAATGACTTTTTCTTAAAATTTAAGAAAGTATGTTGATTTTTTAAGATATTAACCATTTTTCAGATGTTCAAATTTGGTGACATTTTATAGGTAATAGTCCAACCGATTTTCGCGTTTGTGGAGAATTGGAGTCGCAAAAAGTGGCCCGAAAGCAGATTTGTCAACAAAGAATACGCCTTTGGCTACTATAGAATCAATCTTTTCAGGTTAATCTGGAGGTCGACATACGTTATGCTAGTAACGCTAGTAGCGATGATGTTTCCATTCTTTAATGCGTTTCTTGCTTTAATTGGCTCGACAACGTTCTGGCCATTGACAGTATACTTCCCCATAGAAATATACATTGTGCAGGCAAAGATTCCGAAGAGTTCATTTCGGTGGATTTGGTTGAGGGCACTGTGCTTGGTGTGCTTGGTTGTATCCGGTCTTGCGGCTGCTGGATCGATTAGAGGTCTTGTTATGTCCGTCCAAACCTCCAAGCTCTTTCTATCAGTGTCTTAGGTCTTAGTATTTGGTTATTTGCTTTGTATTAAAAACGTTGGTATAAAAACATGGTTGGTTGAACCAACTGGTTTGGAATCATGCAGGTGGGATCTTATATATGCATCTTTTATGCCTTCTAATGCTTTAAAGTTTATGAATCTGATCAAAACACATGATCAAAGGTTATTTGTTTGAATCCAACCTTTTTAACTAGTCTGCCAATATATTTTACAAGTTTTGAAATTAAATATCAACTTTATGGGTGGATATAATATCCAGGTCAATGTATCATATGTAGATTCTAGGGATGTGAGAAGCCGAAAAAACCATGTAAAAATGGAAGATATTTTAGTTTTAAACTAGTTTGCAAAGAAGGCAAAAACAGGTTTTTCTTTTTAAAACTTAAAATGCTAAGTAGGCCTAATGCGAGGTTATATCGCCGATTCATTCAAAAAATTAAACGACCAAGATAGTTAGCTAGGGTAAGTACGGTATGAAAGATAAGAGGGGCATGTGGTTAGCATAACACATATTGCTTGAGAAATATCACCTACCCTTTTCAACACACTTTTTTAGGAAGATGCTAGAGGCAACATATTACAGCCCAAATAGTAACTAGAAATTAAAACCAAAGTAACAAATCCATGTTCGCTCTTTGTGTAGGATCGGATTCCGACCTAAATGAGTCGTTCAGAAGAGTTCTAGTCCGTTTCAGAGGCGGAAACTAAGAAACGGATCTGTAAACAGCTTGTTTCACACTTTAAACCTTTTGTATATTGATATTACAGCGATTACAATCAAAAGAAAAACCGGCAGCACTTCGGTATAATTCTCAGACAACTGTTACAAATGACAACACACTATGCCTATTTATAGATGGAATGATTTCGCTTGAAGGCTTCAAGCGAAATCCTCATAACAACAATTCAAGCGAACCTAACAAAGATCTTGTCTTGAAGCGAAATACTCATGCAAATGACATTCTGATTTCAATTGTATTCTTTTGTCTTTAGTGAGTGATGTCATTGATTAAGTCATGCTCATGATGTCATCAATGAGTAAGATGACATCATGTCTTGTTTAGATCCGCACCGTACCCGAGACTCGATACAAGACGAAGACGACAGATGTGTGCACCAACAGACTCCCCCTCAGATGTTGACGAGTCTTAAGTGTCGAGTCTTCTCAATCTTCAGTCTTTATCAGTCTTTGAGCTTTCTTCAGTATCTCTACCTGGCTCTATTCTATCTCCAACTCTCTCTCTCTCTAACAGACTCCCCCTCAAAACATGCTAGGATCGTAGTCTGGCTTTTACAGAATTTCAGAATCCTCAGGTATCGGAACCTGGCACTCTATTTGCTATCCTGCACATCCTCTACCCAAAAATAAGATTCACAAAAAAATATTTAACAATTTATCAAATTTCATGCATCAACACTAACTCTTCTCCAATCAATATACAATCAAACATTAACAATGATCATTTTCATTTCAAACCTCTTCAAACAAACTTTCCCAAACCTGTTCGTCATGTTTAGCACTTGGAATTTTGAAATTCAGCTCTTCAACATCAGTTGTCTAAAATCTTTTTGAATTTTCCAAAAATTATGCTAAAACACACCGAAAATCTTTTTGGATTTTTTAAAATAACCGAAATGAAATGCATCAAAGAAATATTTACAAACAATATTTTTGTGAGTTCGTGTAAGAGG
Source organism: Helianthus tuberosus (assembly GCA_030545235.1). Taxonomy (NCBI): domain Eukaryota; kingdom Viridiplantae; phylum Streptophyta; class Magnoliopsida; order Asterales; family Asteraceae; genus Helianthus; species Helianthus tuberosus. The sequence continues at coordinate 89,261,471 of CM060405.1, forward strand.
ATCATATCAGTTTTTGAGACAAATCACCAACACCGTTAAGCTTCATTTCATTTTAAGTTCTAAAACGATTCACTTAGATTGTCAGTATACTGATCCACTTAAATTCTCACACAAAGTTCAACTGTTTCGAGATACGATATTAATGTATTAAGCACTTAAACCCAATCGCGTGTCCCACCTCAGAATATACTCCCGTATCCAGATCCCGATAATCAGTCTTACAGGTAATTATGACACAAATGATATCTGTATATAAATTAGGTAATGCGAGGGCCGAGGGATCTCAGGTCGATACTTCCGTATACGCAAAGAGATATCAGCTTCGACTTTACGGTATGTCCCCTTTAGAGGATCTTTTAGCTACAACAGCAGCGACTATCAATTTTATTGTTTCATCAGCATGCTGAGGGTTTATGCTATGTTTCAAGCATTGCGGAAAGTATTATCCAAGGACTAGGTCAGAACCACCGTTCAGCAGAAGTCCTGGAATAATACCCCAGACATCATTGAGTATAAAGACCTAGTATATCAGATTATGAGACCTTTCAAACGAGATTTCGGGGGTTACCCATATATCCGAGAGATGTTCCCCATGATATAAGCAAGTTTGAAATTTAGGTTTATATCTCGTCACAATCTACTAAATGTGCAAAAATCTACTGGCACATCATCAGTGAGATTGTTTATCACATTTTAACATTTCATATCTTTAGCATGTTGTGACAGTCTACTGATGTACTATCATTTCCTCTTTTATACAACAAAACTCATTTTTGATTTTATCATGTTTTTGCCTTTTTTCAAATTTTCAAATGTTTTTGGATTTTCTGAAATTTTCTACTCCCCCTAAAATACAAACACATGAAAGGAAATTTGAAAATAAACTGTACAATAAAGTGACAACTGATATCGAATCGCATCAAATCGCCATTCACTAGGCATAAACAATCAGAACTTTCCCTATCACAAAACTATTTTCTCATTATGATTTCAAAACACTTAAGTTTGTTTTAACCAAAATGATTTGTCCGGAAAATAAGTTTTGTTAATTTTCAAACCACTTGTAGGTTAGGGGAATGGTTCATCATTTTGTCCATTCAATCTCTTGTATCAGGATTACATCAAGTTCAAACTAATGACCTTGAGTAATCACTTTGTCAGAATCAACCTCTTACCACTTGTAAGTATATCCAAAACAATTAATCACATGTAGGAATAAAACATCTACACAAACCATTTTACCAATCAAGATGCCGATTCCTGCTTCACACTTACCAACCTGGAAGCTCCGGCAAGTCATACTTAACCTGTAAAATGCTAACAATTTTAAGAACTTTTCATACAAACTCATAAAACATGAATGATGCCGATTCCTGATCCACGATTACAAACTTGGGATCTCCGGCAAGTCAGGTTTTTCAATGAAAGAAAATATCCACCCAAGCCTGACCAGCCTTGGGTGTTTTCAATTCAGAAGCAGTTGGGGTGTAAGTTGCTTTCTTCTTAGCATAAAACTCTTTTACCCCTTTAACCTTCCCATCGACCATCTTTCCGAAAATTTTCTTTACATTCCCATTAAACACTTTCTCAACATCAAATTCATTCTTATCAGAATAAAATTGATTAGAGATCTCAACTTTCCCGACTTTTGATTTAAAATTTTCAGTACTCAATGGTGGAAAATGAACATCATCCATTAGAGTCACTGAGTTTTCATTTTTTACCTCAACCTGTGGCTCCTCTGACTTTGTGGAATCAGATTCATCGCCAGATTTTATCTCTGATTTCTTAACAACCCAAGCTTGATTGTCAAGATTTCCCCTTTTCTTGTAAAATCTTTTCGAACACTCACCAACTTCATATGTAGAGTTTTTAAACACTTTAAATCGTTCAGTTGGTGGTTCCGTATTATCAACAACTACTTCTTTGAGTTTTTCTGAGACTCCCTGTTTTGTATTGGTTGCTTTGGGACAGTTCCATGCAATATGACCAACTTCATTGCATCTGTAACAGGTTCTTGTCTCTTTCCTTTGATAATCTTCATTCTTCACTTTCTTTGCAAGAAATTCTGTGTTTGATTGCTTCCAGAATGAGCTTTTTGATTCTTCTTCATGGCTAGTTCCTGCAACATATTTTGTATTTGTTTTAGAAATTTTCTCATTTTTATAATTTTCAGGTGAAATAAAACCAAGTCCTTTCTTTTTGTAGCTACGATTGTGGTTTGGTTTCTTTTGAAAACCAGAACCAGAATTGTAACCTTTTTTCTTGTTTAACCGTTGTTGAACTCTTGAAGTGTATTTTTTAGGTTTTCCAGTAGAATATAAATCTTTAATTTCAGAAATATTAATTTCTGTCATTTTGAAAACCTTTTTAATCATGTCAAAACGAACACTTCTAATTGGAAATTCTTTATCAAAATATAATTTGTCAGAATCATTCAAAGTATATGCAACTTCAAATGTTTCGTCATTCAAATTAGATTTTGACAACAAAAATTCTTTACTATAAACCCGTTTTCCCGACGACTTTGAATTCTTTTCGGACGAACTCGAACTCCCGACTGACTGACACGAACTTTCGGACTCGGACTTTGACTCTGACTCCTCATCCTTATCCAACACCTGATCGACCACTCGTTTTATCAGTTCTGACTCATGATCTGTGTCGGACGCTGTGAACGTGACATCAATATTATCCGGTAAAACATCAGTTATCTCGGATTCTAGCTTAATATTGACCGCCTGTTTTAGTTCTTCCTCGTTAGGTTTTCTAGGCGAGTAACCTTCCCAAATCGGAGGCGGACACTTGTTATAACATACACCCTGTTTCTTACCAGTATCCTTTTTCTTCTTTGGCTTTGTTTCTTCATCTTTAAAAGATTCAAATCCTTCAACTGTTGGATAAATTCTATCGATTATGTAATCACAACCTTTGTAACTTTGCAGCAATCTTCTGATTCTTTCATTCTCAGCTGCTTCACTATCCAACTCTTTTTTTCTCTTTGCACATTCTTCTATGTACATGTTGATCTCTTTTTGCTTTGTCATCATGGTAGCATTCAGCATCTTCAAAGCTTTTTCTCTTTCAGAGTTAGTCTTCTCCAGACCATTTACATGGCTGTTCAATACATCATACGACTTTTTCAAATTCTTTACATCAAACAACAATTTTTCTTTCAACTTTTCTAACTCACTAAACCTTTCATCTTTTTCTATACACTGTTTACAAGACTCTAAACATGTAAGACAAGGTTTTGTGATTTCAACGATCTTCTCAACTTCAACTATCTTTTCAACTTCCACAATCTTCTCAACCACTTTGACTTTTTTCAAATCTTTTGCAGCTTTCTCCTCTTTCAGTTTCTTCAATTTTTCTGCAAAATAAAATTCAAAACTATCAGAAGATAAGTGAGTTTTTCCAATATTAATCTGTTCAATTTCTTCATCACTATCACTTGTCTCTGACGAAATGTTTTCAGATGAAACAGATCCTTCATCTTCACTTTTCTCTTCATCAGATAATACTTCCATCCATTCCTTCAGCATTTCCGGTTTTCGAATAATATGAGCAATAAACGCTCCAACATTTGAATCAGCTGGAATGTACTTGTCCCAGCTAAATCTTTCAATCACTTTCTCGTCATCTTGTTGATGAGTAGAACTGTTCATTCTAGCAATCTTCTGCTGCTCCAGATCTTGTGCCTCCAACTTCTCTATAAACTGTGCAATCGATAACCTTTTAAACTGTCCGGAATTCTTCAATATCATCAAATATGTACCCCATTCTTTTTGCGGTAACGTGTCAGCAAGCTTTTCAACCCATTCTGCTAGAGTTTTTGTAATCTTCAACTGTGACATGGTGCGTACAAGATGACAATATCTTTCAATAAGAGTCTTTGTAGATTCACCTGGCATGCTTGAAAACGAGTCAAATTCTTTCTTTAATACATTTATTCTATTAATTGTTTCACTAGTCATACTAAAGAAATTTAAGTCCATGATTCGAAAACACTTAAAATGAAATTAAATCCCCTTTCAAACGAAATGATTCACCTCATGAAACACCTGTAGAACCTGACAAACAAACAAGCAAAACACAATCAGTTTAAAGATTTATCAATTAATCGAAACAAATTGGTACTCGGACTGATGACTATTTTGAGTGAACTGAACGTTGACCAACTGTGCAGACTGAATGACCCGGATTGAATTCAATTGACTTGACTTTTTGAAACCTTCGAACTCCAAAACATACGAAACTTTCAAGCGAGTCAATGACTTTAATACGCGACTTGACAGATAAAAACGACTGATCGAACTGTGCGAACCAACAAAACTCCAAATCTTGTGACCTGACTTTGATACGAATTGACCTTTGTCACAAATGATCAGGTACAAACAGCTTTTGCAAAACACATATATCTATTCAACACATATATCTATTCACACTCACATGCAACACATTAATACATGAATCTGACACACAATCACATGGAATCTCGTGAAGATGCTAGACTTATATACCAAAATCACATGCCATGTCTTGAACAACTCAAATGCTTTACTTACAACACATGCTATAACAGACAACTTCACATGCAACACACAAATCGATATATTTCAATAAACTCCAATATTCATCCACATGAAATATCACAAACACTGACAACTTTCATATGTATATCGAAAAAACAAATCAACTTTTACTTCTATTGGACCGATACTTATGTATATTAAAACAGTAATTACTTCAATGTTATATGATCAGACAAAGCACATGGTTTCTGTCAACAATCCATGCAAACCGACAACATTAACATATCTCGATGTATCTCGGAAATCACCTACAAATGCAATCCTTGAACTACTTAATCAATTGCAAACATATAATTTCATATCTCAATAAACTGTGATCAGACAATCTCAAACAAATTCACTATACTTGATACGTGTTTCAAGCAGATTCACACAAAATATTTCAAGCAAAATCTTGTGGATTGTTTCAGGCGAAGATATTAGTTTCAAATGTTATATGTCAATATCAAGCAGACAAACAGTTTCTCAACGTAGCAGATTGAAGCGAAATCTCAGATCAGTTTGAAGCGGAAACTCAGTTTTCAAGCAAAGTACACATTTTCAAGCGAAATCTAGCAAAAATTTGATCTTTCAAGCGAGATCTAACAAAAATCTCAAGCGAAATCTGATAATATCATATTCAAGCAAGATTATCATCAACTTGAAGCGAAATCAGATACAAAATGTTGCTGATGTCATCATATTAACGAGCAGTAGAAGCGAAATCACAGAAAATTACAAGTTTTAGATTGAATTTTAACTTGAAACTTTCAAGGATTGATTAAACCATGAATGCGCACAATATATGTGAATTTTGTCCGATTTTGACCGTAAAAAGTTTTGTTTTTCGAAAAAGAAAGGTGTAGAGACAGATTTTACGGCTGAATCAACAAGAACTCTTCTTCACTGGCTCTGATACCAATTGTAGGATCGGATTCCGACCTAAATGAGTCGTTCGGAAGAGTTCTAGTCCGTTTCAGAGGCGGAAACTAAGAAACGGATCTGTAAACAGCTTGTTTCACACTTTAAACCTTTTGTATATTGATATTACAGCGATTACAATCAAAAGAAAAACCGGCAGCACTTCGGTATAATTCTCAGACAACTGTTACAAATGACAACACACTATGCCTATTTATAGATGGAATGATTTCGCTTGAAGGCTTCAAGCGAAATCCTCATAACAACAATTCAAGCGAACCTAACAAAGATCTTGTCTTGAAGCGAAATACTCATGCAAATGACATTCTGATTTCAATTGTATTCTTTTGTCTTTAGTGAGTGATGTCATTGATTAAGTCATGCTCATGATGTCATCAATGAGTAAGATGACATCATGTCTTGTTTAGATCCGCACCGTACCCGAGACTCGATACAAGACGAAGACGACAGATGTGTGCACCAACACTTTGTTTTATCCATACATATGATAAACAGTTTGTTTGTATTGTCTCCACTATCTCCTCCGAGGTTTAAATCTGATCATACGGACTATTTCCTTAATGGGATAGATACCCTTTTAGTGAACTATTACCTTAGCTATTTCCTCGGTGGATCCTCTCTTGTTGAAACAAATTTAAAAGAGTAAAATGCACAGATAGCCCCTGTGGCTAGGTAAAGTTTCACCTTTAGTCCTCACATTTTCAAAATTACATGTGTGCTCTATGTGATTTGCTCGGTTGTTACTCAGATAGTCCGTGAAGTGGATGGACGTTAGTTTTCTCAGTTAAGTGGTAGTGAAATGACAAAATTGCCCTTATCATTAAAAAAAACAACATATTAAAAAATAAAACACCTCACCCCACCCCCACCCACCCACCCACACACACACTCCCTCATATGGGCAGTGTTGTTGGTGAGGTGGAGAAAAGGAAGTGCGTGTGTGGATGGATGGGGTGGGGTGGGGTGGGGTGGGGTGTTTTAATTTTTAATATATTTTTTTTTTTATGATAAGGATAATTTTGTCATTTCACCGCCACTTGACTAAGAAAACTAAAGTCCATCCACTTAAGGGACTATCCGAGTAACACTAAGCAAACCACAGGAAGCACACATGTAATTTTGAAAATATGAAGACTAAAGGTAAAACTTTACTAAACCACAGGGACTATCCGTGCATTTTACTCAATTTAAAAATAGTCAAAAAGGTATACCCATATACAAAGGATCATCAATACTTGGTTCAATGACAAGTCTAACATAACTTCAGTGGAAACAAAAATAAGGTAGATTATTGTATTTGTTCATTGTTACAGGTCAACTGTAGATAAATACCTACAATAACCAACACAGTTGTAGCAGTTGGAACAATTTGGGGGAAAACTCTCATATATTCTCTAATTGTAGATATGAATAACTTGAATCCTTTCTCTATCTAGCTTCTTATATTTTTCACTCTTATCACAAAGCTTCAAGAATTTGGTGAAGCAAAGAGCAACAAGTTAAAGTTGCTTCATGATTCTTAATAAGTCAACTGGTCAAATGAAGTGGATGATAACAACTTTTTGTAGTTAACTCTTCATAAAGCAACTAAAGTGGAGGATAACAATTGTCTTGATTTGCCATCTTATCAAAAGATTTTTTAGCAATTAAAAATTGAAAAGGTTTTAAGATGATTAAAGTGGGATCATACGGAAAATAAACAATTGAAATGGTTCCAATTTCCATGATCAACAAATTGTATAAACCAAATCAAGGATAATATATTATACTTGTTGGGTTTTAGTTGGTTAACATGTGTTAGGTAATAGGGGTATTCAATGGTTTGGTATTCGGTTTCAATCAAATAAACCGAATATTTTTTTAAGTTTTCTTTTAGCATTACTTGTTATTGGGTTGGGCTGAAACTGTAATTGGATTGGGCTAAATGACAAAACTAAAATAACTATTATTTGTAACTCGGTTTATTTTCGGATTATTCAGTTTGAACCAAATTTAGACTTTGTAAAACCAAATTTTATGTAGTCAAGCACTCTTTCGTAATCACACCTCATACCCTTCACTAAAGGCTTCTTACGTATGAAGAAAATACTAAGAACACTCTTTTTTTTCTAGAAAAAAAAAACTTCAATTGTTTTTGGTACCAAGTTAAGTAAGTACCCACACACAATGTGTTGTTTATCTCCATTGATTTAGTACTTGATTTTTCAATTTTGCTAAAAAAAAACTTCAATTGTTTTTGGTACCAAATTTATAATCAAATTGAGGAAATTGCTCAAACCAATTTTCAGTGGCACACTCCCCGAGACACAAAATCTATTGCTCCGGGAGCCCATAAGGTTGATGAGAGCACCTCCTTGCAAGCCCAAATCGAGGCCCTTTCTTCGAAAATCAAAAAGTTAGAAATGGCAAAAACGGCTTCGGTTATGGCTAGCGAGGGGTGTGGTGGGCCACATGAAAATTGGAGTTGTATGAAAGAAATAGATAATCAAACAGAATCGGTAAACTACATTGATATTAGACCTAGGCCGTCGGATCCTCCAACGGGTACCTACAACCAAGGATGACGTAACCACCCTAACCTTGGTTGGAGAGAACCCGACAATAGTAGTAACCAACAAAATTTAAACCAGCGAACAAACTTTCAACAACCAAGAAACGAGTCACAAAATTTCTCTCGACAACAACAAGGGGGACGAGAGAGGCTTAAAGATACCGTATCTCGCCTCATCTCCGACACCGAAAAGAAAAACTCGGATCGATTTCAACAACTAGAATCAAACTTTAGAAATCAACAAGCTAGTATTCAAAACATTGAAAAACAAATAAATCAACTAGCTCAAAATTTCTCCGAGAAACCACAAGGCGCGTTACCAAGCAATACCGAAACCAACCCAAATGCGCAAGTACATCTCATCACATTGAGAAACCGTACCGTGGGTCCCGAGGAGGCTTCGTCACCTCCAACTAAAAAGAGCCGATCTAGCCAAACCACAACTCCACCAACACCCCAACAAGAGATGGCTCATCCACCAAATCAAGAGCTTACCAAGAATCCTCCGGTTCCATACCCCGATCGGTTAATTCGCCAAAAGACCGATGAGCAATTCACAAAGTTCATAAATTTACTAAAACAATTGCATGTTAACATTCCATTTGTTGAAGTCCTAACCCAAATGCCTAAATATTCAAAATTTATGAGGGACTTCCTCACTCACAAAAAGAAAATAGAATCATTGCAATTAGTTAATTTTAGTGAAGAATGCTTCGTCTTGCTACTCGACAAACTCCCGCAAAAGAAAATCGATCCCGGAAGCTTCACCATTCCTTGTTCGATTGGGGAATCTTCCATACGTAATGCACTAGCCGATCTTGGGGCTAGCATCAACCTCATGCCCGCATCAATGTTCGACCGACTCGGCCTAGGGAAAACAAGCCCTACAAAAATGAACATACAACTCGCCGATAGGTTCGTTAAATATCCACAAGGTGTCGCTGAAAATCTATTGGTTAAAGTCGAAGAATTTGTCTTCCCAGCCGACTTTGTCATACTAGATATGGAGGAAGATACCGAAGTGCCACTCAACTTAGGGAGGCCATTCCTAGCTACGGCCCACGCAGTGGTAGACATGAATGGTGGAACACTAACATTGAGGGTTGGGGACAAGGAAATGAAGTTCGGAGTTGGTAAGAGAGTAGAAGACGATGACCCGGTCAATTACATGAAAGTCATAGACTCAAGTTTGGATGATGCTCTCCGACGGTGCAACATGGGATGCAAAACATCCCACTTGGGTAACATATGACTGGCTTTGGGTCTAGCCAAGGACCCTTATAAACGTGGCGCACCAAGGAGACATTCCGCGGAATTATCCTTAGTTTAGATTAATTTTTATGCTTTCTAGTTTAGTTTTAATTTTCAGGAATAAAACACACTCGGGATGGTGAAGGACACTAAGGGAAACTTGAACCAGCACCCCATGCACAAAAACAGAGCCTCCCGATAATTTTTCTTCGTTACAGCAAGTTCGGCACGGGCCGTTCTCAGTCAACACGGCCCCGTGCTGAAAAGTCTGCAGAAAATCGCCCAGTTCAGGTAACTGGACACGGGGCGTGTTAGCTGAACACGCCCCCGTGCCCAGGCTTCTGTTACTTTCTGATGATTTCTGTTACTGGCAACCTGAACACGGGCCCGTGTCCAGATGCCCAGTAACATAAAAATTTGTTTTTAACACACCTTTTACACATTCAATCAACCTAAAAACATATTTTTGGGACACATTGAGGACAATGTGTAATTTAAGTGTGGGGGGATGCTAAAACCTTGAATTTTGCAAGTCCTAATTACAAGCCTTACACAAAACTCTATTGGAACCGCTAAACACCCCAATTTTTTTTCAAAAAAAAACTTTTCATTTTTTTACTTGTCATGGTTTAACTTGGGAATTGACGTGAAGTCGTAGGTACACGCAAATTTAATCCAATTACTACTAATAGATAGCGGTAAGTGAGTATCGAACACAGGGAGTTTGTGGAAATGTGTTGATTGTATAGTCTTGCAAATTAACTACAATTAATCTAATGTGCAGAAATTAAAAATCAAGAGTTTGAATTGTTTGATTTAAAAACTAAGTTATCAGTAATTGCTAATCAAAATTGGATTGTAATTCAGATTATGAGAGAATGACCATCTTAGGTTTCGGTTTCCTTTAACTCTTGTGTAAAATTCCACTAGAAAGAGTTACATAGACATAACTCATGCATAAACATTTGTTGTGATAAAAGAGAACAAAGTACTCGGATTATATTAACGCGAGGTTGTTTCCCGATGATCAATTAATCAATATCCAACCCTAACCCTTCCCATGATATCTCGATTGTCAACGACACCAAGAACGTACGATTTAGATTAGAATTAAAACATCAATTAACAAGCTACAATCAAATATTCATACATCATGATAAGCATAGCAAACACACCAAGTTATCATTCTAGAAATAAAGGAAAAACACACAAGAGTCTTAGAAAAACCTTCACCTAAGATGATCACCGAAAGCTTAGTCGGACATGGCTTGGTGAATCATCATACCAACAAAATCAATGTTTATAAGCGTCAAAGTACAAACCGAATTGTTAGAAATTGTTCCCAAACACTATCCAAAGCCAAAATTCGCCCAACAAGTCCAGAGAAACGTCTCCGATGATGAATCATGTGAAAAGACACTTGAAAACGGTTTTAATGAGGCAGTTACGTTTTTTCTCGCTGGCTCTACTGTAATTTACGGTACCTACCATAAATTACGGTAGCCTTCAACTTGTTACGCTGGTTCACTACTGTGGTACGGTGGAAATCTGGGGATTTCAGGGGCTACCGTAATTCCCTGAATCTCTTGTTTTGTTTCTTCTTTCCATCCTTGTATGCCCCGTTCCACTCCATTCCATCCGAAGCAGCGTTTTTCCCATTTTAAGCTCCAAAACGCACCTGAAACATAAGCAACTGTAGTCATCTAATTCAAGATAATTACGCGATTAAATGCGGGATTAACACATCTTTTAACACCATAAAGGGTTGTCCTATGGACCACCCGTCACATCCCCACACTTAACTGTTGCTTGTCCCAAGCAACCCATCAAAACCATTTTCAAAACACAAGCGATCAAAATAAACCAAGCATAAACATGTTATCCTTTTACTAACCCTTTCTTAACACCCAAAACAATACACCCCTCGCTATATCTCTCCTCTCGGCAACAAGTAAGCACTAGCATTTGTAAGCTAGACACACAAAAGGCAAACGGGTGATTCCACAACTATAGGCATGTACCTAAATCGGTCCTCCTCCTTACAAGTGCCAAACATGAATGCAAATCAAAGGGGCTTTAAGGTTGTAATGTGGCTAGGCGTACGGGTAGGAAATGGAATATATATGTAGTAGCGAAGGACTTAACTTGGTCTTCTATTACACAATGAAACAAACAACCACCAAACTTAAACTTCTATATACAAATAACTCAACATCACTTTTTTCATCTTTTTCATTGCTTTTTCCATTTTTCTTTCTTTTCTTTTTTTTCTTTTTTTTTTCTCTCTTTTTTTTTTGTTTTTTAACATAGCAAACATTCAACATAACATATCTAAACACTACTAAAACAACTACTAACACTATAAGATCGGGTCAAGTCGGGTAAATTTTTGGGAACTAGCTAAGGGGTAACAAATGATCGGTTTTAGGCAAAAAATGGGCAACTAAATGTCCAAACCCCCGCCCCTCTCACTACCAAGCTCATATATATAATTTATGAGGTCTAACCCCCCAAATCTCACACTCGCACACACTATGACGAAGCTACCTAAATGCCCTTGTCCTTTCTACATTCATGTTTAACTAAGGTCTCGAAACCGTATTCAAACACAAGTTCTAATGCACCCCCACCCGTTGCCACTCTCATCAAAGACAGGTATTATTTATATACAAGTGTGGCTTCAACTCTCACCAAGAACAAAGGGTATTAAGGGTTGCCGGTGTGTCACTTGAGGTTAGTCCAAGATGTTTAAATTCGCACAAAGTTTCGCTTGATTTAATTTTTTTTAAACTTAAAATTCCCCCCATCCCCACACTTGGGATACATTGACCCCAATGTATGGTTTTGGGAAGACTTGATCGCTAAACCCTTCAACATCAACAAAAGCTTTAAATCTCAAACCCCAAATGTCTTTTTGGTCTTTTTCATTTTATATTTTTTTATATTTTTTTTTACTTTGAAAACATAACACCACCAACTCGCACAACCCAACACATAACAACACAAACTAAACACCACCCATCCACCCGACCATAAACATAACAAACAAATATTCACATAAATATACAAGAAGGAGCACGACCTGACTAGTAGTAACGCGGCTGAGGAGGCCCGAAAATGGAAGACATCATATCATTCCATTCTCCGAAAGCAAATGCGCCGCTACCACTTCCACTATGTTGCGAAGCTCCATGTTGTTGTTCTCGCCGGGGGTCCAACCACTGCGAATGATGAAGCGGCGGTGTCGGATACGAAACACTACCATCGTAAGGTGGTAGAGACACATAATCCACCGGAGGTGGATCCACAACCATGGGCCGCCCCGCATGCCAATCCGCATGCATCCGCCGGGCTTGATCATCATTGTACCTATCATTCATCTCTTGCTCACGGGAATAAGCATGTGCACGGTTCCACTGTCACACCCCGAAATTATCAGAGCTGGCGTGACTGGACTGGTATCTTCATTGCACAGCGGAAGCAAAAAGCTAAGACTTTCTAGAAATTGAACGCCCACTAAGTACTCGACTCTCGAATGGTTCTCCTATTCCAACCGTGCCTTGTCTTAAAATGCAACCTGAGAAAGAAACATGCGAAAAATCAACATAAAGTTGAGCGAGTTCATAGTTTGTTTGTAAAAGATTTGAGATAAATCTTTTGAGTTGTGAAAGGTTTGAAATAAATCTTTGGTGTTGTGAAAGATTTGAAATAAATCTTTAGAGTAACCGGTTTTTGAAATAGTATTGAGAAAACGAATTTAAAAATCATTTTCTTGCCAAGTTATATGGAAACGTTGTGTTTGTAACACGGTATGTTCATAAAAACCATGTAGTTGTAAAGTCTTGTATTTGTAATGTTCATTTAACCGTCAATGCCCACCCTGACTTTGACTCCATACCCGCATAATTCTTTAAATTTGTATAAAACATGGTAGTTAATTTGTATGAACAAGTTGTTTCGTAAGTATAAAATCCCTGGTATGTAGCAAATAAGGAAAAAGAGATCACCAATGGTTTGCAAGGCCATTGATATGTGTGAAGTGCAAGTAGGAAGACTCAAACCTAGCAAATTTATGCGTTGGGTACAAAGTCACCCCGAGGTCCGTTCTGGTTGGGCCTGGGGCTAGGCTCGCTACACCCAGATAGATCTACCGTTCCTGTCCCTCGGTCCTACAATGAGGATTAATGATCCCAAGTTGCGCCTACCCACTCACATGATCTGTACGTTCTAACCCTCCTTACGCTAACCATACCATGTATAAAAATGTCTGTAAAAATTGTAACATGTATTTTACCCCAGCCTCTAAGGCTGAATCTCCCCAGCCACTAAGGCTGATCCTCCCCAGCCACTAAGGCTGGCCTCCCCAGCCACTAAGGCTGGCTCCTCATTCTCTATATATCATTACCAAAAGATCCATCCCTAGTCATGAAAATCATTCATTTCGATAATACACCTTTGTTTTGTAAAAACCGGTATGTTTAGTATAAACCTTTCGTAAATCATTTGAGTTCCTTGAAATCCCTTCGTAATATGATTTAGAAATACTAGTGTTGCGTTTGTTAAAAACTTTGTTTGTTTTTGCAAAACGTGCATGTCTTTCCACCCCGAAAACATTTACAAAACTGTAAAACAGTAAAAAGTGGGGTTATGAACTCACCTGAATATTCCTGTGCAAAGCTAGCTAATTTTGACTTCGCGGTGTCGTTTCCAAGACTTGACTTGCTAGCGTGCATTCTACAATATTCCTAACACGGAATATCTAATAAGTTTCTAAATAACGCAGTATCTAAACTACGTGTCATCGAGCTCTACCGAATCGTTGACCGAACGATTTGACGGTAAATTGTCAACTTAAAAGAAGCGAAGAAGTTATACTTGTTAGCTCGTTTTAAGAAGTCGTATGTTGATATAAAGGAATATTCGTATGAAAGTAATATATAATAAATTTGTATTATATATTACGTCTTGTATATACTTGCCATAATATACGTATACGCCGTTTTGGCGTTTGTAATAAATATAGAAAGTTATATTTATTTTGCGAAAGTATTATCGAATTTGTTTGAAGTTCGAAATAAATATAAAACTATATTTATTTTTATAAGGGAAGTCGTGTGGTATAAATATAAAAACTATATTTATTTCTATAAAACGAATTCGTCGAATTTCCGAAGTTCAAAACAACTATGTTTGTCGTTGTAAATATTTTCCGAATCGTTGTTTTCGTAAGTTGTGAGTTGTTGTCGAAGAAAATTTTATATTTGTATCTCGTAAAAGTCGCTTTATAACAATAGTTGTCATTTTACAAGAAAAGCACGTTTTTAAAACTTGTCTTATTTTACGGGTTTTCTCGAAAAACGGGCAGAGTTTCCTCTGTTTTTGGACGCCCCGACAACACAAGTTGTCGTTATTTTTCAAAACTCAATCAATATTCAAACAATATATTCAATATATGAGATTTCGTCAATTAAGTAAAGATGTAAAGCATATTTAAATGGATCGGTTTGAGCTCGAATTCGCGTATAATAATAACTAACGAACGTAAATAATAATCTTTCTAAATTTTTACCATCCTTATGACGAAAAAGTTAACTGAGTTGACCCGAGTCAACTGAGTTGACTCGGTATGACTGTGTTGACTGAGTTGACCGGGTCAACTGAGTTGACCTGAGTTTGACCGAGTCGAACCGAAATACACCGAGTCGAACCGAGTCGCACCGAGTTGCACCAAGTCGTACCGAGTTGCACCGAGTCGAACCGAGTTGTACCGAGTCGAGACCCGAACCCGAACCGATCTGTTGACTCGCTTGACGGAGTCAACCGAAGCCAAAACCGAATCTAATCATCATCAGTGGCAACAAACATAAGCATCATTTCCATCATCGTTGGAAGTCGATCGGAACGAAATAGAGACCAGTGTTACCGGGAAGAACAACTCGAATTCGAACCAAACTCAAACCAGAACATCATCTTCATCATCATCATCATCGTGAAATTCGCCGGATAAAGGTATGGACCGCCGGTTAAACGAACCGACCGACGGTCCGAGACTTCAACCGCCGGTTCCCTATCTCTCTCGGTCTGTCTCTCTCGGAAGCGCCGCCGCTCCACCCCCTCACTGTGGTGGTGGTGATCCGTTCTATTAATCGAAAAGGGGGGGGGGTCTCTCGCTGGATAACACAGCCGGCTCCTCCCTGTGGTTTGTCGGAAGCAGAAGAGGGGAGTGGGGGGTGTGTTGTCTGATGTTCATGTTATGTGTGTTTGTTTGTGTATGTAATATCGAGAGGGAGAGAGTAAATGTGAGGGATGGATACAAAGAACAAGGATGATGGGCAGTGGTGTATGACCGAGAGAAGGAGGGATTTTATGCCCACGACTCGGAACAAATGAAATGTTCGTTAAAAATTGATTTGAATATGATGCTCCCAATACATCATATGGTGTTTCGAATCGAATATGTGTAATGAGCAAGTTCAAACAATTGAACTTGGTTTTAGCGCAATCCGACAATAGATATATGTATCGATAAGAAAACTTTCGGCATGGTCACAACGAAAAACCATGTATGTAACTTGTAAAGAAATGATCGTGACACAATGACCATTAAGAGGAGTAGAGATACGAAAATCTACTCAGTAAATGTGAAATTCGAAATTTCAATAATAGAAATTTGAGGACTTTACCTGGGGTTGCATGTGATGTCCGATTGTTAGGTGACATTACCATGGAATGTCGAACATAGCGTGTTCGTCGTTAGTTAGGTAGGGGGGGGGGGAATGCGGAGACAATCGTCTTCTTCCTGGCGTGATTCGTGTCGTTGCAGGATCGCGTGACAAGTTTTCGTTTCCTGATTGTTAGTTCTCCTGCTGACATGAATCTAGCGTCGTCGTTAGATTGCGTCATCGTTCCTTCTCAAAGGCCTCGCCCCGATAGTCGTGTATGTCGTATTTCAATCTCCGTTGATGTATAGCTTAAGTTTCATGTATACCCGATAGTCGTGTATGTCGTATTTCAATCTCCGTTGTCATATTTCAATCTCCGTCGTTAGATTGCGTCATCGTTCCGTCTCAAAATTTGTATCGTCACCGTCTTTAATCCGTTTTTCGATCCGGTTCCGACTGTAGTCACTAAAATTTAATTACGAAGCTAAAACATATCGTAAAAATTTAATATTTGTCGGCGTTGTCAGTATTCTGTTCGGTTTCAATCCGTTGCCGTTTAACGTTTCACAGGTTTCTCTGTAAACCACCGTTCGCGCATTGTAAAGTCGGATAATCGTTCCTGGGCACTCCAAAGGCCTAATTAGGTTAATTTGCGTTGTAATCACTATTCATTATCGCGTTAAACACCTGTTAATCATGTAATTAAGAGCCGTAAATCACGGGTTGTCACATTCTCCCCCTGTTACAGAAATTTCGTCCTCGAAATTTAGACTATGTTATCTCCTCAGAATTGCGTTGTTTGCAGGTAAGTCCGAATAATAACAAAGTGAATGACCGCGTAATCGAAACGAGACTTATTCGAATCATGTGAGTTTAGTGACATTCCTCAACAATAAGAACCCAACGGTTTAAAAGAAATGTGTTTCAACAATTGATGTCAAAGGAAACAAGAAGTATAGGTACAGTCACTAATGTGACTAAGTTAACAGGGATCCAACAATGAACAGGAACTTCGACCAATCGAATTCCATATGAATGTTCACAATGAGTTGTCACATCCACGACTCCTGTCACATCCACGACTCATGTCAGTCAAAGTTGTGCTTTAAGGCCCGCTCCATACTAGCCCCGATCATTGTTTGGTGATCAAAGAAGGTACGCTCCAACCCCGACCATGTGTCAAAAACCGATGCCGGAGGACGTTGGTTCTCAATAATTTCTTGCATAGTCCCATCATATGCCCAATTCGGCTCGTACGAGCGCTCCGTATAGTCAAAGAAACCACCACCATATCCCCGACTTGGGCCCCCTTGGCCCACATCCACATGCTCACCATGAGGCTCATCCGCATAATCTTCATCCCCACTCGGGGGTTCATCTTCGCTTTCGGGCTCGTCCGCTTCACTCGGTAATAGTGCCCTTGCATGAACTTTCAAAGCTCTCCATCTTTGACCTTCTGACTTAAGCTTGTGATATCTTTCCGACTGATTGTAGGTCCATCCAATACCCATCCTTTGTATATCAAATGGCTTATGCCTTTTCGCTGCCCCCTTGTCTTTCGATGTGATAGCCTTGAACTGTTTCAAAAACCCCGTAATAATCCGACAATACGGAATGATGCTCCTCCCCACATTATTTCAGCATATCTAAAGACGATTCATGATCAAATACCGTATCAGAAAGCGGGGAGACCCGTGAAGCAACAAGTAAATAACGGGTATCTCTGGATAACTTACCCCTTGTTTATCGCCTCTCTTTGGAATGACATTCAAGATGCAAATAGTAGTGAGCAGCAATTTTGCTTCAATCTTCAAATTCCTTCTATACAAGGTACCACTAAACGTACCCGGTAAGAACAAGGCCGCTAACATGTCATTCCACCTCGGGTGGCTCTCCGGTTTGATAAGCAAATCATCAAGACTAGGGATTGTATAATCACGGGCAGGCAAACTATCAAACTTTGCCAATTTCCACAAAGTATCAAACGACATCTCCACCTTTATCCCATTAACCGTGCCCGTCAACTTCATCTGCATTGGCTTGTCGTACCTATTGCATTTCAAGGTAGCCATCCATTCCTGAATCTCATCCATAAACAAATTCTTGTTGTCCTTGTCATAACAACTGAGTGCCGCCTCCCAACCTAAGGCAAGAAACTGAGTAAATACATTGAACGGCCCGAACTCTACTTCTTTAACCTCCCTTTCACAGATAAACGCAGTAGCTTTATTTTTTAACTTGTTCATTCGATCATGAAATAATGTCGGCTGCCACTCTTCCGGCTAATCGTCTAACGGACCCGCTTCCCACCTTGGCTTGTCAGCCGGGTCCAACTCCATCATTTCTTCCTCATCACTTTCACTGTCATCATCTCTACCCAAATATCTCCTCTTCTTCGGTTGTTGTTCCGGTCGTTTACCTTTTCCTTTTGAAGAAGAAGAACTAGCTCCCACTCTTTCCTTAGTCCTCACCATTTTCCTACACACATCACAAACCAAACAAAACAAAACAACCAACACAAAAATCAGTCCATTTTCCAACATACATCCCCACACTTGCTTGTTACTATGGTTGTAGATGCTAGTGAAAACAAAATTTCATATGTTATTTTCATAAAAATTGGGCATGGTGCCTCTACAATGTAGAGGTTCCCAAAAGTTCACAACTTTAACATCAACCCTACATCTACAACCATAACAATGTTCAAAGTAACAATTTTTTTTATGATAAAAACTAAAAACAAGCAAGTGTGTGTATACAAGTAACAACAATAACCTTCATCTTCACAATGCATCATAAAAATAACACATAAACATCACATACCTTGGATTGAAGATGCTAGAACACAAGAAAAGCAAAAACTTCAAAAACCCCCAAAAATTTTCGGCCTTAGGGTTTGTCAATCCGCCAAGAAAACGAGTTTTACTTGCAAATCTTTCTTCAAAATCAGCAAGTACGTGAAATTTCAGTCAAGATAGACCCAAAATTCACAAGATATGACCAAGAATTGAAGAAGATATGAGGAATTGAAGGTTTGAATGCTTGTGGGGTTTATATAGATCTTGTGGGGTTGAATGATAATGATAGATGATATTTGTGGAGGAGAAGAGATAAGAGAAACGAGTGGTTGGGGTAGAAGTCACGTGATCTTATTATTATTTTTTATGTAACTGCCGAAACCTGATGCGCCCTTTCATCGCCAGAGGCTACCGTAAATTACGGTAGCCACCGAATTTACGGTGGACCTCTGGCACAAACACCCACCGTAAAACAGTAGGTTTCTACCGTAAAAGGGCCAAAATCCCCAGGCTACCGTAAATTACGGTAGCCACCGTAATTTACGGTGGCACCTTGGGATATTTGGTTCACCCAAAAATGCAGCTTTTAGTGGTTTATTTTTGTATTTTTTTCAGTTTTCTTATTTTTTATGTTTTTATAATTTTACAAAAACATGGAAAATTACCCTACCCCCTTGAAAAAAAATCTCGTGTTGTCCTCAACATGATGCTAGAACTATTCGTAACCCGAACGTCCCCACACTTGTTTCAAACACGAGCTTCAAGCGAATACGGTAAATGTGCAAACTAAACAAAACAAACAAAATAAAATACTAACTATGTACACTACTAAACCTGGGCCTCTCGTGGTTGTTCATCATCTACCGGGCGTAGAATGTAGCCCGCTTTGTCAAGCTCCAAGTTATTGATATCGTTTCCTTCCAAGTATGGCTTTAACCGATGTCCATTTACTGTTTGTTGCTTGTTGGTTTGCTCATCTTGGATATCCACATCACCAAATATACTGACTCGCCGAATAACATATGGGTCCATCCATTTGCTTTTCAATTTGCCCGCAAACATTTTTAACCGCGAGTTGTACAACCATACCTTTTGACCCACTTCAAAAGTCTTCTTTCTTAACTTTGCATCATGTACCTTTTTGAGTTTATCCTTGTAAGCCGATGCACACTCATACGCTTCATCTCGAATCTCTTCTATCTCACTTAGTTGCAACTTTCGCATCTTCCCCGCTTCATCATAGTCCGCATTCACCGTCTTGATTGCCCAATGCACCCGATGCGCTAACTCCATTGGTAAGTGACAACCCTTTCCATACACCATCCGATAAGGTGTTGTGCCAATTGGAGTTTTGTAGGCCGTCCGATATGCCCACAACGCATCATCTAATTTAGTCGACCAATCCTTCCTATCCGTTCGAACCGTCTTCATGAGGATTTCTGTAATTTGACGGTTGGACACTTCGACTTGTCCACTAGTTTGCGGATGGTAAGGTGTGGCAATCCGGTGGTTCACGCTATACCGCTTCAACAATTTTCTGAAATTAAAGTTCTTGAAATGCGACCCACCATCACTAATGATAACTCTCGGAATACCAAAACGGGCAAAAATATTGGATTGAACAAACTTATAAACAACCGAATGATCATTTGTTCTTGTTGCAATAGCCTCAATCCACTTCGAGACATAATCCACCGCCACTAGAATGTACAAGAACCCGTTTGAATTCGGGAAGGGACCCATAAAGTCAATGCCCCATACATCAAATATTTCCACAACCAAAATTTGTGGCAATGGCATCTTGTCCCTCTTTGAAATGTTTCCCATCTTATGACAATTTACACAATTCCTTGCAAACAAGCACGCATCCTTGAAAATTATGGGCCAATAAAACCCACACGAAAGAACCCGGTAACCCGTTTTATGCCCACTAAAATGACCTCCACAAGCGGACGAGTGGGCATGAGTCAAGATCTCTAACACCTCCGTTTCGGTCACACACCTCCGAATAACTTGATCGGGCCCGATCTTGAACAGGTCCGGCTTATCCCAAATATATTGCTTCACTTGAACCATAAATTGTTGTCTTCGCTTCTTAGTCCAATGATTTGGGATGGCACACGTGGCTAGGTAATTAACATAACGGGCATACCACGGTGCAACAAAAGTGGACACGGCTAGTAGTTTCTCATCGGGAAACCTTTCATTTATCTCGCTCAAATCATCAATTCCTTCCACCGGAATTCGAGACAAGTGATCCGCCACTACGTTCTCACTTCCCTTTTTATCTCGAATCTCTAAATCAAATTCTTGTAGCAACAACACCCAACGAATCAAACGGGGCTTTGGATCTTTTTTCTCCATCAAATATCGGACCGCACTATGATCCGAATATACAACCACTTTGCTCCCCCAAATGTACGAACGAAACTTATCCAAAGCATACACCACCGCTAATAACTCCTTTTCGGTTGTGGTGTAATTTAGTTGCGCTTCTGACAACATCTTGCTTGCATAATAAATTACCACCGGCTTCTTATCGATTATTTGACCCAAAACTGCACCAATTGTAGTGTCGCTTGCGTCACACATGATTTCAAATGGCTTCGACCAATCCGGTGGTTGCAAGATGGGAGTTTTCACCAAGTGTTCCTTCAAAACATTAAATGCTTGCAAACACTCATTAGTAAAATCAAATGGAACATCCTTTAACAACAAATTACACAAAGGTTTAGTGATAACACTAAAACCTTTTATGAAACGTCTATAAAATCCCGCGTGTCCCAAAAATAACCTTACACCCTTTACATTTTTCGGTGGAGGCAAAGATGATATTACCCGTATTTTTGCCTTATCCACCTCCATACCCCTCTCCGAAATCACATGGCCTAACACAATACCCTCTTGCACCATGAAATGACTTTTCTCCCAACTAAGCACTAAATTTTTCTCAACACATATTTTTAAAACTTTTTGTAATTCGTTGAGACACGATTCAAAACTAGTGCCAAAAATCGAAAAATCATCCATAAACACTTCAAGCGACTCTCCAACCATGTCCGAGAAGATACTCATCATACATCGTTGGAAAGTTGTCGGTGCATTGCACAAGCCAAATGGCATTCGCCGAAAGGCAAAGGTACCATATGGACAAGTGAAGGTGGTCTTGTGTTGGTCATCAGGGTGTATTGCGATTTTGATTGTAACCCGAATATCATTCCAAAAAGCAGTAATATTTTTTACCCGACAATTTTTCAATGATTTGGTCAATAAAAGGTAGCGGGAAATGGTCCTTAGAAGTGGTGGCATTCAATTTGCGGTAATCAATACAAACACGCCACGTATTAATATCACAGATAATATTTAAACGATCACACAACACGCATATTGGTCAAAATCGTCGAACATTGTGACGTACTCTATTTTATACTATTCGTCCATATATATTACAATACAGCTGAAATTGAAATTACAATACTATTAGGCATCCGTAGCTATTGTCAAGATATTTTTTTTTTCAAACATACACACCTATTATATATTATTTTATTATTATTATTATTATTATTATTATTATTATTAATATTGTTACTATCACTGGTATGGGTTCATCCAGAACTCCATATTACGCTCGTCATACTTCCAGACGAGTCGTTCTCCTATCTACCTCTTCCTCTCACTACCTTCTAAAATCTCCTCACCAAAGGTTCGGAGTTCTTGCACATTTTCTGCACTCATTGGGGGTGCAGGAGCTGGTACTGGGTTTGGGAACTGGGGCATGGGTTCTTGGTAAGGATAAGGGTTTTCTAGAATTTCCCTGATGTATTGGTCGTTATCATAATAGAGATCTAGAGGGTCCAAGTCTGGGTAGGCTGCTAGGTTTGGCATAGGTTCGTCTTCTGGTATTGGGTAGCGTTGCTGGTAATCCCAATGGTCGTCAAACCATAGGTCGTAGTCTGGGTCTAAGGGATTGGGTGCTGGTACTCTAGGTATCTCAGTGGGGTCAAAATCAGGCATTGGGATTTGATTTTCTGAGTTGACTTCAATTTTCATTGGTTGTGTAGGAAACAATGGTAATGGTTGGGGTGCTATGATTTGTTCTAAATTAGGGTCTGCAGCTGTAGTTGCTAAAATATGATAGTTTGCTAGACTTCTGTTGAGCATATCCTGGGTGTGAGCATCTGTTTCTCTCTTAATGGCTGCTAAAGCTCGCTGTTGTTGTAACTTTTTCATCATTTTCTTACGTTCATGCGCGCCTCTGCTGAACCATCCTCTTTTCTTAGGAGGGAATGGTTCTTCAGATTGGGCCTTGAACACGAATATCCCATCTTCATTGTCAGCAGAATACCCTGAGAGGGTAGGCTGTGAAGATGATGTGTGCAAAATGCAGCATATAAATTATATCAAATGTGGCAAAAAAAACTAACCTTTTTTTAGTACTAATGTTGGAAAAAGTGTGCTTTTGTCTTCCTTTTGTATTTTCAGGGATAAATGAGCTTAAATGAACAAAAGAAGCAAAAATGCAGCCAAAACTAACAATAATACAAGAAAAGGAATAAACGTGGCATGCCCGACCCCTCGACAGTATCTTCCCAAGCAAAAACAAGACATCAGAAGTTGAAACTTCCTTATCATTTGTCCGTGGTGTCTTGGCGTTGTTTTACTGTCTATATAAAATAAAAGATTTACACCATTCATATCTCCATGGTCTATATGGAGATATGTTGGCTACCTGGTCGGGGGTTAAGGGAATGGTTTGGTAAGCGTCTTGCCTTATTCAGTGTATAGATCCTGCAAGGACCTGGGTCAAGTTTAGTAGGACCTCCTTCAATACCCACTGGTATTGGATGGCGGGGGTCCGAACTCCTTGATCCCCTTATATGTAAACTACTATTAAAACTTTAACCTGGCTATTTAGGATTGTATCCCTGCTGACTCAAACTACTTAGCCGAGGGTAACGTCACCTTCAAAAGAGGGGCCTACCACATTATGCATTAATAACTTAATTAATTATCTTTCAATAATCCAACCCTTTAGGATTGTATCCTTGCTGACTCAAACTACTGGGTTGAGGGTAACGTCAACTTCAAAAGAGGGGAATACTACTATAACTAAGATAATCTCTTAAAAAGTGCAAAACTGCGGAAATAATCAAAGGTTACACTAAAGGCGAGTCGGATCTAAGTGATTCATCTTGTCTACCTATTTTTATTTTTATTTTTATTTTCAGCATTTTTAGTTAGTTTTATTTTCTTGTTTAAAAAAAACCTTTCTCTAAAATTTTGATTTGATTAGACGTTGAGGATAAACCGGTACTAAAAGGTCTTGTGTCCTTGGACGACCTCGGTATCTTACTAACGCTATACTACGCTCACGATGGGTGCACTTGCCCATATGTGTGTTTAGTGTTAGTAAAATATCGTGTTTTATAAATTTAAAACTTGACTAAAGTGTAAAAAGGGCTAAAAATATACGTAAAATTATATCACAGCTAACGCACATCAGAAGAGGTGCCTTCGTCCCTAGGTGAGCCGGACAACGACAGTAAGCGTCTGAAGGTCCTTGGTCGCTCATACTGTAAACTAACAAATAGTCAAATAGCACACAACGATAATATACAGATATGCACGTAGTTCCGTAATTAATTTCCTAACATATTGAATAAATTTTGTTGTCAGCAGAAAACTTCTGTGGCTGAATCCGTGGCTTAGCTCTGATACCACCTTCTGTCGCAACACCCGTCCCCTAATTACCCGGGAACGGGCGGCCGCGGCCAGTTTTAGTTGTATCGGTGTTTATCAATTTGGCAGCGGAATTTACATCAGGACCGTAGTTAGGAAATATTTTATCAGAGTAAAATACCACGCTTTTATAATATTAAATACATGGGAAAATCCCAAGTTTCAAGTACACACATTTTTATAGGGACAAACCCTATTTTATTTAAATAAAAACATCTCTTTATTTAGGTAACTTTTATAGCCACTTTTCCAAGCCTTCAGTGCTGTCTAGCTGGCTTCCATTTAGCTTTCACATTTTGTTACCTGAAACACGTTTAAAAACATTTTGTCAGTGGGAAATACTGATGAGTGAATCCCAGTTCAATCAAGATAAGTAAAACCGTTTTACAGTATTGAGGGCGGTCGCGCAATTACATTTGTTTCCATCTACTTTAATTACCACCCACAGTACTGTCAACCCGACTTATGGTCATGTTACTACTCACAATGCAGTAACAAATTTTGTATACAAAACCCCAACATACCGACGATAATTGTAGAATACAAATACTCAGTTACTGTTTAATATAATGTTAATCATATGAGGTTTTGTAAAAACAATTTGCAAAAAGGAGGATTACTCACATTGTTGTCTTAGGGTTTTCCTTAAGGATTTACTGGTGATTATCTATTAATTACACAAATGCACACGTGTTAGTATAATAACCCAATATTTACGTTAGTAATACACTCCCCGAGACGGTATTCCAATGACTACGTCGGGCAGAACCTCGACAGCCATTACGGATCCCTAGATCAATTGGGCAGCGTATCTAATACGTAACCGGGGGTTATGATACTTAAAACGAGGCAGAACTTCGTTATTTAGGGGGGTATTATGCCTGGGTATAATGTATACTACGTAGAAATTGAGAGAGAAATGAAAAGACTGAACGATTTGGACTGAAGGCCGATGGCCTTCATTTATAGGGCTGAACAGACACTCTCTCGCGCCCCGCGAGAGAGTTAACCATGGCCATCGCGGCCCGCGAGATAGGCAGGCTAGGGCCTAGCCTTGGCCACTCACAAGAATGGGTCGTCCGTGTGTCGTGCCACGTGGCGGGCTGGGGTTGCGCCATCCGTCACTCGCTCGCACCCCGTGACAGACCTAGAGGAGTCTGTCACGCCCCGCCAGAACCTCCTGATTTTTGTATTTATTTTATTTTTAATTATAAAAGGGTATTTAGGACCGGTTTTCATATATGGGGTGTATTTTAAGACGTATAGGGGCACTTTAAATATATTGGGGTGTCGGAATAAATTTAGGAGGGTTGTTATACAAGCCGGTGGAGACACGCGTTTGAAAGGAACGCTTTAAAGGTACGTGACTATTAGTTTCGTTACTTAGTACAAGAATGTTTAGTATATCTTGTTAATAATGTTGTAGTGCGATAAGGATGTTTGATGTATCATTGAAGTGACGAAGTTCACTCGATAGATTAAACGGGTCAAATTGAATAACTTGCGCATGTATAGTAAGCCATTGAAGTGACGAAGTTCACTCGGCAAACCTAACGGACTTGAAATGAATGGTTAAGGCATGACTGATATAAGCGATACGAATTGAAAAGAGAGGTTAGAACCATTCGGCATATCATAGAAAATGGGTCAAAATAATGGTCGGAATAAATCTTAGTTATCATCAAAGTGAAGGTTTTCACTTGACAACTAAATGGGTCAAAACTATGCTTTTAAAACGACAATGTATGTAGAGACTTGAAAGTCACATAATATGCTAGTGATAGAAGGTGATATGCCAAGGGATTGGATACACCAAATAGATTTTTACGAACCCTTGATATTGGGTCAAATGAATAGAAATCGCTTGCAAGATTTGCGTAAAGCGATATGCTTGAAATATGGAAAAACGAGCATGAAATTCTAGTGTGTGCATAAAACCATGTAATGGTGATGATACGCCATAGTTGACAAGCCCGGGGAATGGGTAACTAAGCTTAGAAATCAGTGAAATTGAATGATGAAAAATATGCCACAAAACAAACGGGTCGGATAATCAAAACAAGGATTTGTGAACTATTCGTTTATAAACCGGTTTTCGTTGCGTGAAATTTGAATGGTTAAATCCATATTTTTATTACGGGCGCGTAGGAAAAAGAATTGACTAAAACGGACATGTAGGTAAAAAGTTATATGCATTAGAAGTTAGAAGTTTTGAGAAAAATGGAGCTGGGCATAAATGCAGGACCAAGGCCAGCCCCCGCTGGAAAACTGTCTCCCCCGCGGCACGCAGAGGGAGACACTCATTCTGTCGTGACACACGGGGGTCGCCCGCGGCCCGCAGAAGCTTGTATGGGATCTGTCGCGGGGCGCGACAGACCAAAACTCTGAAATTTTATTTTGTTTCCATTGTTTGGCATTAGAACTTGATTATAAGTGTTATTATGTCATCAAAACTAACATTTGAGATGGTTTTAATGTTAGGTGATGTCGATGTTATCCCGGATGCCGATCAAGCTTATACCAAGAACCGAACACCATAATTTTTGAAGCTTCCATGAACAATGTCTTTTGTTTAATTAAACATAAATTATGTAACACTTTATGCTACATTATGTTTGTCATAACTAGTAAGGATGTAAAAAAAAATCCTAGGTACTTTATTTTAATAGGAACTCTAAACTTAATGTAAAGTTTTTGTAAATCCGAATTTTCCTTAAAAGAAATGGGAATGTAGCAGAATTATCTTGATAAAATGTGATGGGTGTTACAAGTTGGTAATCAGAGCTCAAGGTTGTTAACAAAGTGTGTTCGGTTCAAGCTTGATCAAACATCCGGTAAGAATTAGTTACTTTTGTAGATTTATTAAATGTTAAAAAAAAGAAATAGATTGACGTGCACGGGAAGAGCGTGTTAACACACTCGAACCCGGAAAGTGCACTAAATGAGAATTGTTAAAGCAAGTTATGAACTTGGCTAAACCGAAGCGAATAAAGCATATGTTTTAAATGAAATGTTTAACAATTGGTATAAACATTCCAGTTTCAAGATGACGGAAAAAGGTAACAATGATGCGGTGCTGATAGTCACCGAACAAATGAAAGAAGTGATTGCCGAAGAGGTAGGAAAGGCAACCGAGAATAGCCTATCCGGTTTTATAGACAAGATCCAATATACGGTGATTTCGGTAGTCGAATATCATATCAAGAGGTTGGAAGATAATGCCAACCTAGCAAAGGAAAAATCTGGAGAACGGAAGGGTTGCTCATACGAAGAGTTCATGGCGTGTAAACCGCCAATTTACAATGGAGAGGTTGATCCGATAATATGCCAACGATGGCTAAGCGATATCGAGGGGGTGTTTGAAAAAATCAACTGCGACACGAATGACTTCGTAGCTTACGGTACGGGTCAGTTTAGAGGCCAAGCAAAAGGTTGGTGGGATAATAAGAAAAAGGAGTTTGGGAATGAAGCAGCGAGGGCGATGACATGGGACGAGTTTAAGGCACCATTCTTTAAACACCACAGTCCCAAGGCGGTCATCAACAGAATCAAGGAGGAATTCATCAAGTTAAGGCAAAAGGGTGAATCAATCGATAAGATCACTGGCATCTTCCTAGAAAAACTGAGATTCTGTGATGAGTTAGTGACGACCGAAGAGCAGAAAATATATTACTATTACAATATGTTGAGTGCCGAATATCGGGAGTTTATGACTCCTTCGAAATACGAAACTCTCATCGATATCATAAACACTGCTCGGAAAGGGAGATAGAGCTGAAAAAGCAAGTCGAGCAAGGTGAACGGAGGGCGCAGATTGTTAATCCAAGCCCTACGAAGAAGGCACGAACAAAAAAGTCATCTAAGAAACAAGAAGTGAAAAATGGGTCACCGAGTTGCAAGGTGTGCGGAAAGGGACACAAGGGCGAGTCTCGGTTCAAAGATAAGCCATGCCCTATATGTGGGAAGACAGGGAATACGGCTTCGCTATGCCCTGGAAAAGTTTCAGTTTGTTATAAATGCTACCAGCCGGGTCATAAGAAATCTGAATGCCCATAATTAGTCAGAAAGAAGGATGGCAAGGGTTCGCAAGCAGAAACTCAAAAGGCAAAACCCAGATCCTTCCAGCTAACCGCGGCCGAGGCGAAGATAGAACCCGATGTGGTCTCAGGTATATTAGCCATAAATTCAATTCCCGTACGTGTGTTTTTTGATACGGGTGTGAATAAATCCTTTATTTCACATGGATTTATTCGACATCCTTCATTTGTATTGACGAAATTACCTATGCCTTTAGAAGTAGAAATAGGTGATAACAAAAGCTTCATTGTGTGCGACGTGTGTCAAGATTGTTAATTGAATATCGATGGTGAAGAATACTTGATAGACTTAATCCCAATGTCGATGGGAGAATTTCAAATAGTGGTCGGAATGGATTGGTTATCCCGACATCATGCGAAGGTCGTGTGCTTCCGTAAGGAGATAAAACTGACATCTCCAAGCGGAAAACACGTTACCATATATGGCGAAAAAGGGGGTAACCCAAAATATGTTCAATGCTAAAGGCTCATAAGCTTATGAGACATGGAAGTAAAGCATTTATGATATACACAAATGAGCCGGAGAAGGGATCGCCGAAGGTTGGAGACGTACCAGTGGTGCGCGAGTATGAAGATGTGTTTCCGGAAGACTTACCGGGAATACCGCCTGAACGGAAGGTGGAATTTGGGATCAAATTGGTCTCGGGTGCAAAACCCTTAGCTAAAGCACCATATCGGCTCGCGCCATCGGAGCTTCAAGAATTGATGTCCCAGATTCAAGACCTGCTTGACAAGGGGTTTATTAGACCGAGTGTGTTTCCGTGGGGTGCAACGGTATTGTTTGTGAAGAAAAGGGACGGGAGTATGCGAATGTGTATCGATTACCGGGAGTTAAACAAACTCACGGTCAAAAATCGATACCCGCTCCCAAGAATTGATGATTTGTTTGACCAACTACAAGGTGCGAGTTAGTTCTCCAAGATTGACCTCAGATCAGGATATCATCAATTGAAGGTTAAGGAGGAGGATGTACCGAAGACGGCCTTCCGTACACGGTATGGACATTACGAGTTCCTCATGGTGTCCTTTGGATTGACCAATGCACCCGCGGCTTTCATGGACCTCATGAACCGGGTTTGCAAACCGATGTTGGATAGGTCAGTGATAGTATTCATTGACGACATCTTGGTGTATTCAAAGAATGAAGCTGAACACGCGAGTCATTTACGCGAAATGTTAGAGACGCTCAGAAGAGAAAAGTTATATGCCAAATTTTCTAAATGTGCCTTCTGGTTACGAGAAGTGCAATTTCTTGGGCACATCATTAGTGCGGACGGGGTGTTAGTAGACCCGTAAAAAATAGAAGCGGTGACGAAATGGAACCCTTCGAAGAATCCTTCAGAAATAAGAAGCTTTTTGGGTCTTGCGGGATATTATAGGAGGTTCATAAAAGATTTCTCCAAGATTGCTTCGCCGTTAACCAAATTAACTCGTAAGGAGGAAAAGTTCATATGGGCCGATGATCAAGAAAAAGCATTTCAAACGCTTAAGGGAAAATTGACCCACGCTCTGGTATTAACTCTAACGGACGGAGTCGATGACATGGTGGTTTACTCGGATGTGTCACATTCGGGTCTCGGCTGCATTTTAATGCAACGAGGCAAAGTTATAGCTTATGCTTCAAGGAAACTGAAAGTGCACGAAAAGAAATACCCTATGCACGATCTTGAATTAGCGGCAGTGGTATTTGCGCTAAAAATATGGAGGCACTATTTATACGGGGTGAAATGCACTATATTCACCGACCACAAGAGTTTAAAGTACTTCTTTGAACAGAAGGAGTTGAACATGAGACAGAAACGATGGTTGGAAACGGTAAAAGATTATGACTGTGAAATACACTACCATCCCGGGAAAGCCAATGTAGTGGCGGACGCGTTGAGCCGAAAGGCAGACTATACTCCTATTCGAGTGCGATCGATGCAACTAATAGTGACATCGGGTTTACTTGAACGAATCCGAGAGGCCCAAGTTGAAGCCATAAAAGAAGAAAATCAGAAGAAAGAAAGAATAATTGGCCAATTGAAAGAATTGGTAGATGGTAACAACAGGTTGAAGACTCGTTTCGGAAGAATATGGGTCCCAAATTCGTGTGGAGTCAAGACGCTTCTACTTGACGAAGCTCATAAATCCCGTTATTCTATCCATCAAGGGGTAACCAAGATGTATAACGACTTAAAGCAAAACTATTGGTGGCCCGGAATGAAAAGAGATGTAGTAAAGTACGTAGAGAAATGCTTGACCTGTCTACAAGTCAAAGCAAAGCACCAAAAGCCATATGGCAAACTACAACCGTTGGAGATCCCATTTTGGAAATGGGAGCAGATTACAATGGATCTATTGACCAAACTGCCCAGAACAAATCGCGGATTCGATGCTATATGGGTAGTTGTGGATAGACTGACGAAAAGTGCTCACTTCATTCCGATTCGTGAGACTTATACGTCCGAAAAGATGTCAAAGGTGTATACCTATGAGATAGTGGCACGCCACGGAGTACCGATATCCATCGAGTCCGATAGAGATACTCGGTTCATTTCAAACTTTTGGCACGAATTCCAAGAGCAAATGGGAACTAAATTGTTCATTAGCACGGCGTTCTATCCTCAAACGGATGGACAAAGTGAAAGAACAATACAGACGTTGGAAGATATGTTGCGGGCATGTATTATCGACTTCGGGGGAAGTTGGGATGTTTATCTAACATTGGTTGAATTTTCGTACAATAACAGTTACCATGCAAGCATCGGCGTGTCTCTGTACGAGATGATTTACGGTAGAAAATGTCAGACCCCGGTGTGTTGGGATGAGGTTGGTCCATGTGAACTTGCACATAAGGATATAGTTCGAATCACGAATGAGAAAATTGACTTGGACCGGGCCCATTTAAAAGCGGACCAGGATTGACAAAAATCGTACGCGGACAAAAGAAGAAGACCGATTGAGTTTCAGGTTGGTGACAAAGTTATGCTTAAAGTATCTCCGTAAAAGGGGGTTATTCGGTTCAGAAAAAGGGGAAAGTTATGCCCGAGGTTTATTGGGCCATTTAGAATCATTGAACAGGTTGGTAAGGTCGCATACCGTCTTGAACAACCCGAGGAATTGAGTGGAATCCATAGCACGTTCCACGTATCTCATCTCCGAAAATGTTTAGCCGAAAAGACGGCTTATATCCCCTACGACGACATTGAGGTGGATAATAGTCTCAACTACGTAGTGAAGCCGATTGCGATTTTAGATCGTAAAGTGAAAAGCTTGAGGAACACGGAGATTGACCAAGTGAAGGTCAAATGGGAGCACATAAAAGGTTCGGATACCACATGGGAGTCCGAAGAGGAGATGAGGTGTCTCTACCCTACGCTATTTGGTACGTATTCTAGTTTCGAGGACGAAACCCCTTTTAAGGGGGTGGACTTGTAACACCCCGAAAATATAAATTATGTGATTGTAAATTTAATATGGCAATAAACAAAATAAACTAACTAGGAATAAAAATAACCTAGTTAGTTAAAGATTTTGTAGTAATATGGAAGTTAATTAAACACACCCAAAATAAAATAAAAGCTAATAATGGAGGGGCCAAAAGTGTTAAAAACTAAACTAGTTTTTATTAAAACAAAAAACAAAATCCAAACACACACTTATGTGTGTGTCTGGATCGAACAAAGCACAGGGGCGACACAGGGCTCCCCCACAAACCCTAGTTCTTGCTATTTTCTCCAAATTGAAAGCTCTAATATGTTCCAAATCGAAAGTTAAGCACAATTTCGTGATCATCTCGTTGAAGGGATCATAAGGTATGCTAAATTTTATCCTTTAGTTTCATCTCAAATTCTTGATGATTTGTGAAATCGAAATTGGAGCTAGATTATTTGATGTTTAGATGAAGCTTGTAATGAAAACATGTCTTGGAGTGAATCCTAGTTGATAACTTGCTGAAATTGTATTCAAACTATGAAACTCATGATAATCCATTTATAGGTTAAATGGGTTTTGTAGAAATAGGATGAACGCAAGGATTTCGACTACCAAAAGTGGTGTCACTTGATTTCTATAAGATGATTCTGATAATAGTAGGCATGCTTGACATAATGGAATTGAAATGTATGATTATATTTGGTAAAAATAACAAGTTACGAACTTGATTATAAATATGTAAAATTATACCCGTAAGGTGTTCGTTGAAACACCTAAGAGAAGGCTAAAATGTTATAATTTGGATAAAAACGCATATATGATTGAGATGACAAATTATGCGTGATATGTTGTAAAAAGAGTTCTAAACAATATTTGGTTGAACTCTATAGGCAAGGAATCCGGATCGTCAAGTGGACAAGCCGGTGGAGACACACGTTTGAAAGGAGCGCTTTAAAGGTACGTAACTATTAGTTATGTTACTTAGTACAAGAATGTTTAGTATATCTTGTTAATAATGTTGTAGTGTGATAAGGATGTTTGATGTATCATTGAAGTGACGAAGTTCACTCAATAGATTAAACGGGTCAAATTGAATAACTTGTGCATGTATAGTAAGCCATTGAAGTGACGATGTTCACTTGGCAAACTAAACGGACTTGAATTGAATGGTTAAGGCATGATTGATATAAGCGATACGAATTGAAAAGAGTGGTTAGAATCGTTCAGCATATCACAGAAAATGGGTCAAAATAATGGTCGGAATAAATCTTAGTTGTCACAAAGTGAAGGTTTTCACTTGACAACTAAACGGGTCAAAACTATGCTTTTAAAATGGCAATGTATGTAGAGACTTGAAAGTCACATAATATGCTAGTGATAGAAGGTGATATGCCAAGGGATTGGATACACCAAATTGATTTTTACGAACCCTTGATATTGGGTCAAATGAATAGAAATCGCTTGCAAGATTTGGGTGAAGCGGTATGCTTGAAATATGGAAAAACGAGCATGAAATTCTAGTATGTGCATAAAACCATGTAATGGTGATGATACGTGATGTGTGCAAAATGCAACATATAAATTACGTCAATTGTGGCATAAAACTAACCCTTTTTAGTACTAATGTTGGAAAAAGTGTGCTTTTGTCTTCCTTTTGTATTTTCAGGATTAAATGAGCTCAAATTAACAAAAGAAGCAAAAAGACAGCAAAATCTAACATAAATATAAGAAAAGGAACAAACGTGACATGCCCGACCCCACGACAACATCTTCCCAAGCAAAACAAGAAGACAGAAGACTGAACACGCCCCGTGCTCAGCCAGCACGGGGGCGTGCCCAAGTGTCAGCAGAAAAGACAAAGTAGTAGAAGCTTCTATTGCCCACCACGGGGCCGTGCTCAGCGGGCACGGGGCCGTGGTCAACTATAAGATTCGCAGAATCCAGGCAAATCTTCATAGTACAGATATGCTTCTGCACACGGGGTCGTGCTCAGCGGACACGGGGGCGTTGTCAACTAATAAAGACAAGAGCAATTAATGAAGAAAGAGAAGGATGTGGACACGGGGCCGTGCCGAAGCTTCTGTTCAGCCTATAAATAGGAGTGCTTGGCTCAAGCTCAAACAATCCCTTGGCACACCACCTCTCTCACACTTCACCCTCCACCCACCACCACCATAACACCATCATCCACCACCATCATCCATTGTCCATCGTAGAGTGTGTGAGTCGTCTCGGGATCCAAGATTGATCGTAAGAGTTCTTGACAATCAAGGCCATGTTTTCCTAAGTCTCTTACATCACTTGGTGAAGACAAAGTGTCTAGTGTAATACTTTTTTATTTTTAATCTTTTCGCACTTTTTAATTGGTTATGTATTAATGACTTTAATAACTAGTTTCTTATGTTGAAGGTGATTCTTCCTTATCGTTTGTCCATGGTGTCTTGGCATTATTTTACTGTCTATATAAAATAAAAGATTTTCACCATTCATATCCCCACGGTCTATATGGAGGTATGTTGGCTACCTGGTCGGGGGTTAAGGGAACGGTTTGGTAAGAGTCTTGCCGTTGTTCAGCGTTTAGAGATCCTGTAAGGGACCTGGGTCAAATTTAGTAGGATCTCCTTCAATACTTAGCGGTATTGGATGGCGGGGGTCCAAACTCTTTGATCCCCTCATAAGTTAAACTACTATTAATACTATAACCCGGCTACTTAGGACTGTATCCTTGCTGACTCAGACTACTTAGCCGAGGGTAACGTCAACTTCAAAAGAGGGGCCTACCATAATTTGCATTAATAACTTAATTAATTATCTTTCAATAATCCGACCCTTTAGAATTGTATCCTTGCTGACTCAAACTACTGGGTTGAGGGTAACGTCACCTCCAAAAGAGGGGCCTACTACAATAACTAAGATAATCTCTTAAATAAGTGCAAAAGTGCGGAAATAATCAAAGGTTACACTAAACACGAGTCGGAGCCAAGTGATTCATCTTGTCTATCTGTTTTTCTTTTATTTTTATTTTTATTTCTCAGCATTTAGTTAATTTTTATTTTCTTAGTTCAAAACATTTTTCTAAACTTTTGATTTGATTAGACGTTGAGGATAAACCGGTACTAAAAGCTCTTGTGTCCTTGGACGACCTCGGTATCTTTCTAAACTCCCTGTAACAGGGATCCGGAAAACAATCACTGTAACTCCGACCATGGGCCGTGTTCACTGAACAGGGGGCCGTGGTGAACCTTCTGACCAACATTCTTTTCTGTTTTTGTTACAGGACTTGGAACCCAGGCGCCACATTTGAACTTCCTACATAGTGCATGAGCTCCAGTTCTAGTAGAGACATAAAAGAACCTCTAGAAGAACCCGAACGCTTTCTCAGAAAAAGACTTAAAGCTAAAAACCAAGAGAAAGTTTCGGGGGACCCACTTCCAATGGCGGACCAACGTACCCTCATGGATTACCTACGACCCACTATAGGTAATCTCGGCGCCGCTATCAATGCACCAAATGTCGAGGCCAATAACTTCGAACTTCGGCCGCATTTGATACCGATGCTTCAAAACTCCGCAACCTTCCATGGGCTTGCGGACGAGGATCCCCATCTACATATTACTAATTTCTTAGAAATATGTGATACCTTTCGGATCAATGGAGCATCAAACGACGCCATTCGCCTTCGGATGTTTCCATTTTCACTAAAAGACCGAGCTAAGGCTTGGCTTAACACCCTCCCAGTTGGCTCGGTAAACACCTGGGATGAACTAGCCCAAAAGTTTCTATATAAGTATTTCCCTCCCGCTAAAACGGTTAAATTAATGACTGAAATTAATACATATTCACAAGAGGATGGGGAATCCTTATATGAAACTTGGGAAAGGTTCAAGGAGCTACTAAGAAAGTGTCCTCATCACGGTCTTGCGGTATGGCAACAAGTATCCACTGTCTACAATGGGTTGTTGCCACACACAAGACAAACACTTGATTCTAGCTCCGGGGGACTTTTAGGTAATCGTCGCCCAAATGAAATATATAATCAAATTGAGGAAATTGCTCAAACCAATTTTCAATGGCACACTCCCCGAGGCAATAAATCTATTGCCCCGGGCGCCCATAAGGTTGATGAAAGCACTTCTTTACAAGCCCAAATCGAAGCCCTTTCTTCAAAAATCAAAAAGCTAGAAATGACAAAAACGGTCTCGGTTATGGCTTGTGAAGGGTGTGGTGGGCCACATGAAAATTGGAGTTGTATGAAAGAGTTAGATGAACAAACAGAAACGGTAAACTACATTGATAACAGACCTAGGCCGTCGGGTCCTCCAACGGGTACCTACAACCAAGGATGGCGTAACCACCCAAACCTTGGTTGGAGAGATCCCGACAACAGTAGTAACTAACAAAACCAACAAACTAACTTTCAACAACCACAAAACTTTTCTCAACAACAAGGTGGACGAGAAAGGCT
This sequence comes from Helianthus tuberosus, assembly GCA_030545235.1. Classification (NCBI taxonomy): domain Eukaryota; kingdom Viridiplantae; phylum Streptophyta; class Magnoliopsida; order Asterales; family Asteraceae; genus Helianthus; species Helianthus tuberosus. The sequence continues at coordinate 89,297,970 of CM060405.1, forward strand.
TGAAGATACTGTATCTCGCCTCATTTCCGACACCGAAAAGAAAAACTCGGATCGATTTCAGCAATTGGAATCGAATTTTAGAAATCAACAAGCTAGCATTCAAAACATTGAAAAACAATTAAATCAAATAGATCAAAATTTCTCCGAGATACCACAAGGCGCGTTACCTAGCAATACCGAAACCAACCCAAAAGCACAAGTACATCTCATCACATTGAGAAATCGAACCGTGGGTCCCGAGGAGGCTCCATTACCTCCAGATGAAAGAAGCCAGTCCAGCCAAACCACGACTCCACCCGCGCCCCAACCAGAAAAGGCTTCTTTACCGAATCAAGAGCCCACCAAGAATCCTCCAATTCCGTACCCCGGTAGGTTAAATCGTCAAAAGACCGATGAGCAATTCGCAAAGTTCGAAAATTTACTAAAACAATTGCATGTTAATATTCCTTTTATTGAAGTCCTTACCCAAATGCCTAAATATGCAAAATTTATGAGGGACTTCCTCATTCATAAAAGGAAAATTGAATCATTGCAATTAGTTAACTTAGGCGAAGAATGCTCCGCCTTAGTACTCAACAAACTCCCACAAAAGAAAATTGATCCCGGAAGCTTCACGGTTCCTTGCTCGATTGGGGAATCACCCGTTCGTAATGCATTAGCCGATCTTGGGGCTAGCATTAACCTCATGCCCACATCGATGTTCAAATGACTTGGCCTAGGAACAACGAGCCCTACAAAGATGAGCATACAACTCGCCGACAGATCCGTCAAATTTCCACAAGGTGTCGCTGAAAATCTATTGGTCAAAGTTGGCAACTTCGTTTTCCCGACCGACTTTGTCATCCTAGACATGGAAGAAGACGCCGATGTCCCTCTCATTCTCGGGAGGCCATTTCTAGCCACCGCCCAAGCAATGGTGGATATGAATGACGGAACACTAACATTGAAGTTTGGGGACGAGGAAGTGAAGTTTGGAGTGGGAAAGAGAGTAGAAGACGAAGACCCGGTCGACTACATGAAGGTCATAAACTCAAGCTTGGATGACGCTCTCCGACGGTGTAACATGGGATGCAAAACATCCCACTTGAGTGACATATGACCAGGCTTTGGGTCTAGCCAAGGACCCTTATAAACGTGGCGCACCACGGAGGCATTCCGCGGAACTATCCTTAGTTTAATATAGATTAGTTTTTATGTTTTCTAGTTGAGTTTTAATTTTCAGGAATAAAACACACTTGAGATGGCAAAGGAAACGAGGGAAACTTGAACCAGCACCCCATGCAGGAAAACAGGGCCATCCGACGATTTTCTTCATTAAACAGTAAGCTCGGCACGGGCTGTGTCCGCCCAACACGGCCCCGTACTACACAGTCTGCAGAAAAGACCCAGTTCAGGTAACTGGACACGGGCCGTGTTCACCCAACACGCCCCCATGTACAGGCTTCTGTTTCTCTTGATTTAATTTTGTTACTGGCACTTGAACACGGGGCCGTGCCCGGACAACACGGGGCCGTGTCCAGTGCCCAGTAACACAAAATTTTTGCTTTTTCACCCTTTTTACACATTCAATCAACCTAAAAACTTATTTTTGAGACACATTGAGGACAATGTGTAATTTAAGTGTGGGGGGGGATGCTAAAACCTTGAATCTTGCAAGTCCTAAATACAAGCCTTACACAAAACTCTATTGGAACCGCTAATCACCCCAAATTTTTTCAAAAATTTTCAATTTTTTTACTTGTCTAGGTTTAATTCGGGAATTTCAAAGTTCTAAAAAGGTTATATTTTTACAAATTTACAACCGATAACGTCGTGATAAAAAGAACCAACATAAGAAAATTATGAAAAGGCATGACAAACTTAGTTAAAATTTAATTATATATACTTGATCACATAAAAACTCATTCCCACAAAAGTGAGTTTTGAGCCTTTATCGAGCATACAAATATATATCTTTAAATTAAACGCTCATTTTTCGTTTCTTGTGTGAATAGCCGCTTGGTTCTTACAACTCTAGAACTTGCCATGACGATACATTCCCGGTCCTTACCAACTTAAACCCGAGTAAGTAAATGATGGAGGCATTAGGACTAACCCTTCTTATCTCTACACCATTATTTTTCTTTTTTTTACCACCTACCCAAAATCCCCCTAGTTAGCCCCTTTGAGCCTAAACCTTTTCATTTCATAACCCAAACCAAACACCCTTTCACCCACCAAAACCTTTTTCATTTTTAACCCCTTGTTTTAGTAACTAGCTCGGTTCTTCGTATGACTTTTCAAAAAAAAAATGTGTTGATGATGAAGCAAAAACAAATAAACAAGCAAGTTCATCAAAAATAACTTTGTTTGAATAATAGCTTCATCAAAATAAAAAGTTGAAAAATAGAAAGTCTTACGAAAACCGATGCTTTTTACGCTTTTTCGCCCTTTTCTACTAACCACTAACCACTAACCCAACCACCTACGTTTAACCCAAGCCTAACCCTTCACCCAAAAAGTCCTCTTGATATTTACAAAGGTATATAGTTAAAAAGGAGGAGGATTGATTGCTTGGCAAGCTTATGGTAGGAGTAAGTTCCATGCCGCTCTCGAGTGATCCACTAAAATACATTTTCGGCCAAATGTTGAGTGATCCCCCGTGAGGTATGTGAACTTGTATATAAATAGAATTTTAAAGAGGCATGTTATGCCCTAATAAGTAATTTATCTTATGAAAAGTTTTAAATAAATCATGACGAATAGGATTGTAAATAAATAAAAATAAAACTTAATAAAGAATCTTGGAAATCCCGACACTCTATGACAAGCCCAAAAATCTTCACTTCTACCCATTCCATTTGGGAATGTAAAGCCACATTATAAAGAGTTTTGCTTGAGGACAAGCAAAGATTCAAGTGTGGGGGTATTTGATGTGTGCAAAAAGCAAAATATAAATTACATCAATTGTGGCATAAAACTAACCCTTTTTTAGTACTAATGTTGGAAAAAGTGTGCTTTTGTCTTCCTTTTGTATTTTCAGGATTAAATGAGCTCAAATTAACAAAAGAAGCAAAAAGACAGCAAAATCTAACATAAATACAAGAAAAGGAACAAACGTGACATGCCCGACCCCACGACAGCATCTTCCCAAGCAAAACAAGAAGACATAAGACTGAACACGCCCCGTGCTCAGCCAGCACGGGGGCGTGCCCAAGTGTCAGCAGAAAAGACAAAGTAGTAGAAGCTTCTATTGCCCACCACGGGGCCGTGCTCAGCGGGCACGGGGCCGTGGTCAACTATAAGATTCGCAGAATCCAGGCAAATCTTCATAGTACAGATATGCTTCTGCACACGGGGTCGTGCTCAGCGGACACGGGGGCGTGGTCAACTAATAAAGACAAGAGCAATTAATGAAGAAAGAGAAGGATGTGGACACGGGGCCGTGCCGAAGCTTCTGTTCAGCCTATAAATAGGAGTGCTTGGCTCAAGCTCAAACCATCCCTTGGCACACCACCTCTCTCACACTTCACCCACCACCCACCACCACCATAACACCATCATCCACCACCATCACCCATTGTCCATCGTAGAGTGTGTGAGTCGTCTCGGGATCCAAGATTGATCGTAAGAGTTCTTGACAATCAAGGCCATGTTTGCCTAAGTCTCTTACATCACTTGGTGAAGACAAAGTGTCTAGTGTAATACTTTTTATTTTTAATCTTTTCGCACTTTTTAATTGGTTATGTATTAATGACTTTAATAACTAGTTTCTTATGTTGAAGGTGATTCTTCCTTATCGTTTGTCCGTGGTGTCTTGGCATTATTTAACTGTCTATATAAAATAAAAGATTTTCGACATTCATATCTCCACGGTATATATGGAGGTATGTTGGCTACCTGGTCGGGGGTTAAGGGAACGGTTTGGTAAGAGTCTTGCCGTTGTTCAGCGTTTAGAGATCCTGCAAGGGACCTGGGTAAAATTTAGTTAGACCTCCTTCAATACTTAGCGGTATTGGATGGCGGGGGTCCAAACTCTTTGATCCCCTCATAAGTTAAACTACTATTAATACTATAACCCGGCTACTTAGGACTGTATCCTTGCTGACTCAGACTAGTTAGCCGAGGGTAACGTCACCTTCAAAAGAGGGGCCTACCATAATTTGCATTAATAACTTAATTAATTATCTTTCAATAATCCGACCCTTTAGGATTGTATCCTTGCTGACTCAAACTACTTGGTTGAGGGTAACGTCACCTCCAAAAGAGGGGCCTACTACAATAACTAAGATAATCTCTTAAATAAGTGCAAAAGTGCGGAAATAATCAAAGGTTACACTAAACACGAGTCGGAGCCAAGTGATTCATCTTGTCTATATGTTTTTCTTTTATTTTTATTTTTCAGCATTTAGTTAATTTTTATTTTCTTAGTTCAAAACATTTTTCTAAGATTTTAATTTGATTAGACGTTGAGGATAAACCGGTACTAAAAGCTCTTGTGTCCTTGGACGACCTCGGTATCTTGCCAACACTATACTACGCTCACGATGGGTGCACTTGCCCATATGTGTGTTTAGTGTTAGTAAATATCGTGTTTTATAAATTTAAAACTTGACTAAAAAGTGTTAAAAAGGGCTTAATAAATATATTAAAAACTAACGACACTTCACACGCATCAATACGCCATAGTTGACAAGCCCGGGGAATGGGTAACTAAGCTTAGAAATCAATGAAATTGAATGATGAAAAATATGCCACAAAACAAACGGGTCGGATAATTGAAACAAGGATTTGTGAACTATTTGTTTACAAACCGGGTTTCGTTGCATGAAATTTGAATGGTTAGATCCGTATTTTTATTACGGACGCATAGGAAAAAGAATTGACTAAAACGGACATGTAGGTAAAAAGTTATGTGCATTAGAAGTTAGAATTTTTGAGAAAAATGGAGTTGGGCATAAATGCAGGACCAAGGCCTGCACCCGCTGGAAAACTGTCTCCCCCGCGGCATGCGGAGGGAGACACTCATTCTGTCGTGACATGCGGGGGTCGCTCGCGGCCCGCGAAAGCTTGTATGGGATCTGTCGCGGGGCGCGACAAACCAAAACTCTGAAAATTTATTTTGTTTCCATTGTTTGGCATTAGAACTTGATTATAAGTGTTATTATGTCTTCAAAACTAACATTTGAGATGGTTTTAATGTTAGGTGATGTCGATGTTATCCCGGATGCCGATCAAGCTTATACCAAGAACCGAACACCATAATTTTCGAAGCTTCCGCGAACAATGTCTTTTGTTTAATTAAACATGAATTATGTAACACTTTATGCTACATTATGTTTGTCATAACTAGTAAGGATGTAAAAAAAAAATCCTAGGTACTTTATTCTAATAGGAACTCTAAACTTAATGTAAAGATTTTATAAATCCGAATTTTCCTTAAAATAAATGTGAATGTAGCAGAATTATCTTGATAAAATGTGATGGGTGTTACATGTATGATAATAGATGATTCATACCTTTGTTGTTACGATCACGTAAGAAAGTTCGATTCGAACTTTGACTTGACCAAATTAATCAGAATTGAAAGTCAAACTGTTTGACATTCAGTTGATAACTAGCTAAACAATTGAAATTGACCAGAAAGGAAGGACTTACTAGGCTTGAAGACTACTAAGAACTCTTTTAAACCAACTCCTAACTCCAGAGAAGCTCCAAGAGAGGTTTAGAGTAAGAATTGGAAAGGTGTGAGTAAAATGGATGAACTTCACACCCATTTATACTAATCTAAATGCTCCTAATTCATGAGAAGTGTTACCATGAGTCATTAGGAGCTGATTAGTGGCATAATACATGGAGAAAGGAGGAGAAGAGTGGCACAATTCAGTGCTTGGTGGCAAAGAGGCAGGCTGCAGTTGCCAACTACTTCTTTGATGTCTTTGCACCTCTTAGGAAAGTAAGAGTGGTGCCTTACAATCTGTAAGGACCCCTCATGTGCTTCTGTTTTAAATCCCCCCTGCGGACCATAAGGGACCACCAAAAGCTGAAATTCCAGAATTTTGTATTTTTAGTCCCTTGGCTTTATTTCATTCCCCTTTTTGGACGATTTTGGTCCCTCTCCTTCCACATATCAGAATTATACGGAGAGTTTGGACATGTTTCGCTTTATAATTCGATGAAAATATACAGTATATTACACCTCATGAACCGTATCTGCAAACCCTACCTTAATAAATTCATTATTGTTTTTATTGATTATACCCTTATCTATTCTAAATCCAAAATAGAACATGAACAACACCTTTGTTTGATTTTAGAACTCCTAAAGAAAGAGCGATTATATGTCAAATTCTCTAAATGTGAATTTTGGCTTAATGAAGTTCAATTCTTACGACACATAATCAATGAAAATGGAATTCATGTTGACCTTGCCAAAATCATAGCTGTGAAGAACTGGTGTACACCTAATGTAATGCCCCGCGTTTTGATACTTTCTTATTCTAGGCAAGCCTCATCGGACTTCCTATCCGTTGACTCTTGTAGGACCGGTTTTGACTCCGAAACGATTGCGAAACGAACGTATAACGTGCGGAATCCGTACACGAACGCGACCTAACACACGTGACGTAATATAAACGTGATTCTATTAGAAATCTGAAATCGTACAGCACCTTGAATCACTTTCTCTCTCTAGATTCTCTCTCTAGATCTAGAAAGCTCCTAATGACAAATGTATCAAAAGTTTTTTAATCTATGACCTAATCTCCTATTTATAGTCCAAGGCATTTAATGAGATTTCTCATTATTACAATTATGCCACCTTGCCTTTTTGTCTAGCTATCACTAATATAACGACTCGTTTTCTTCTGTTTCTTGCTACGGCTCGGATTGACGAAGGCTATAGACATAAATGCACTAACAACTCTTGTGCTATCGTGTATCCTACTTTCGATTCTACTATAACTCGAGATGACTGATCCTATTGAAGATGAAGCTATTTTAATCATAATTGTGTTAATCTATGTGCAAACTGTTATTCAAAAGGAAACGTCTTAAATGAAAACGACATGTTTATCCCAGATTCTTGATTCTCTGTCACGCTCTGATTCTTGACTCTTTGTTATGCCTTGATGCTTAATGCACGAGAAACTACCTTGACGCGAACTCGAAACGCAACACGATACTACTTATCTTGCTAAAACCCATAATGTACTCACAATGTTTAACGCAACAAAACGCACCAAAGTTGGAAAAATCAAAACATAACTTGGCCGTCCGAATGGGCCATCCTTCCGGATGGAGCCCATCCGTCCGGATGAAGCTCGCCTATCCAGACACAGCCCGTCCGAACCCCGTCATCCGGACATCAACCATCCGGTAATCGCAGACCTTGCCCTCAACTATAAATAGAGGCCTTGTGTCTCATTTCAACACTCTTGTTTCTCCAAACACTCCCAAAGCGCTCTCAAGGTTTTGGATTGCGATTCAAGACTTTTGTAAGCATTCTCCTTTAATCCTCTTAAATCTCTATCTCTATTCCCCTTCTACCCCATCTTCTTTCATCAAAATCACATACACAAGCACTCACACTTCAACTTTTCTCAAAAATCACTGGTTCTGGACATCTCGAAGATGGTTTCCACTCATTTTGCTTAGGCAAACTGTTGTGGAGCATCAATCAACCGAGATTGGTTCAAGATCTAAAGAATTTTCACATTTTACAACATATCTATGAACTCTCCTTCGATTTTATGCAATATTGGTGAAATCATAAAACTGTCATACTCCCGACTCGTTCCATAGTCGAGGGGCCGACCCTATCGTTGATTACCACCAAGGGGTTGGTTCGATCTACGGGTTAGACAAGGATTTCCATCAAGAACAACACCTCCGGCCGAATGGGCTACGCCCATCCGCCGAATGGGTTTGACTCAGTATTCACTGTTGTTTTGTTCCGTTATTGTACCCGTCTCCGTTGATTAAAAACAGTTTGAACAAAACTTCAACAATTTTAACGATTCACAAACAACCACAGTCCATCCGTCTGAATGAACTATGCCCATCCGTCCGGATAGATTCGGTTGCCACACCACATCTTTTCTCTCAAACTTTTAAACATCGGTTACACATCAGATCATTTCGTCCCAACAGAGGGAGCCATCCGACCAAATGGACCAAGGCCCATCCGTCCGGATGGACTAGACCCATCCGTTCGATAGGCTATTGGACACTTAAATCGCTTCTTACCCCATTCGACACTCTGTTTTCGATCGTGTTAGCACTTAGAAGACTTATGCTTTGTTCCCGTACGCAGACTGATCCAGCGCTCCCTTCAGTCCAACCCAGACCGTGTTTAACTCTTACGCACGCACTGTGAGTATACTCGATCCCTTTTTGTTTTAAACACTTTGGGATGCAACATGTATTCTATATAAACACACGACATTTGAAACTTGTTGATAATCATACTCTATCCACTATTAAACATGAAAACATGATACTTGTGAGTCTTATATGTTATGTGAACGTTGAATCTTATGTTTAGCCTACCTTGACAATTATAGCGCTATAGGTGTAACGCACCGCCCTTGAGTCTTGGGGTATTGTTAAGTTAAACATGTTAACCTCCCACTACTCTTTTGGGATAGGCACAATTAACGCATTGGAAACTTGGGTTAACATATAGATTACATTAGCCTAGCATATCAGAAGCTTGTAATATGTTATTCATGTTGGATATGAGCACGTTAAACTCTTTTAATCTATTTATACTATGTATCAAACTTGTATACTCGCCAACATTTTTGTTGATGTTATTTTAATACATGTTGCAGGTTGAACGATGATGCTAGTGAAGAAAAACAAGTTAGGGTGGACTTAGAAACACACACTAGGATAAACAATGTTTTATCATGTTTGGATACAATTTGGCGGTGTGTGAAACAATGAATGAATCTTAGCATTCTATGAAATCTTGATTAATTTATATTGTCACAATTAGTGTTATGATACTTTGAGCGATTTGTTCGTCCCACCCCGATGTTTCCGCCATTGGTTGGGGTGTGACACCTAAAACCCCTACTAATCCGTTCCTTCCTTGGTTTAGCAGGCTATTATCGTCGCTTCATTTCTAACTTCTCTAAGATTGTTATACCCCTCATTACCTTGACCCAAAAAGATAGACCTTATGAGTGGGGAGCTTAGCAAGAGGAAGCCTTCCAAACTGATATGCTCAAAACACAACATATAAACCATATCAAATAAGGTATAAAAACAATTTTTTTAGTAATAATGTTGGAAAAAGTGTGTTTGTTTGTTTACTTTTGATTTTCAGGATTAAAAGAGCTTAAATAGACAAAAGGAACAAATCAACAGCGAAAACCAACATATATACGAAGAAAAGAAGTTGGCACGCTATACCTGAATTAACCTTTTTAATTCATTTTTCTTTTATAATAAAATCCCTAAATTTATTTAGAACTCAAATAATTAGCAATTTATTTTCATTTTTTTAACATTAAATATCAGTAATGAGATAAACTTAAATATCTAAACAATTAGATTATAAACCATAAATATTAGGATATTTATCTAAGTTGTGAAAATTAACTAGATCATGTTATGGTGTCTTAATATTTAGGGTAATTGTTTCTATTCTTTCGGAATTTCTCGAATTTTCCTCGTGCGTATCTTCAAGGAATCCTTATACGCAACCACTATGAGTGAATCTTACAACTCCCCTTTTTATAATATTTACTCGTTTTTGGGGTGTATCATGTGCTTTTTATCAATTACGTGCAATTACTCACTTGTGCAGTATATGTGTTATGTGTTGTTTGGCTATTTATTACTTGGTTCATTTCATTCATTTTAAACATCATATCATCATAGGCTCGTCGGTTCCCATTACCTATGAGCGGAACTTGACGTTGCCAACCATACGAGGCCAACTCTGTTTGATTGAGCTTAGACCTTGCAGCACACCGTAATATCGTGCAACATGCATACTTTCACTGAATTATATCAGTTGGTTTGTCTATTGTTTGGGGTTGTGTTATAAGTTTTGATATATTGACATACAACATATTTACTTACATTGGTTAACGCACGTTTTCTCAATAAACCAAATTTAAACATCATATTTTTCTAATAACGATAAGGTTTACTCACCAACCCTTATTGACCCAAAAACTACTTTTACACATGAAACAGGTGAACAGGCTTGAAGAGAAGATTGGACATAGGATGAGCTTTAGTTAACAAGAAACGGATAAATGTAGTTTAGTGATTATGATAAACATCTCATTTGTAATTGTTTATTTGGATTATATGTTATGTGAAAACGCTCAGTTTAGATTAATGATTATTTAAAACATGTCATAGCAAGTCATAAGCTTTGGATCAACCATATCATGCCCCGATTACCTATTCCGCTGCGAGTCGGGGTGTGACAGATTGGTATCAAAGCCATTGACTTTAGTGATATAGGATAGGTTATTAGATCTTTAGAACCTATACTTTAGTCAACTAGGACCTATGTGCTTATGTGATTTATGTTATGTTTAACTTATGAGTTGTTATTTCTCTCGCATTTAAGTTCCTTACATCTCACAACATATAGCTAATGAAAATTGCCTCATTTGAAATGCGAAAGGAATCTTTTTATCCGAAGGTATCAAATCAATTATAAGTGTAAGTAATAGTAATTACATGCTAACCAACATACTGACTTCATAGACGATTTTGAAACAAATTGTTTGTGCAATTAATTTTGTGTAAATGATGTTTCCTTTATATCTTGTGAAACTATGTAGATAATAACCACTTTATTATTTTTTTAAAATAGACTAAAAAAATATTCAAATAAGCAAAATACTAAACTCTTAAGGAGCACCATATTTATTGAAAAAGGAGTACACTTGGTTAGCCACAAATGAACAATCAATCATAGAAAAATCAATACAAATTTAGTCAAACCTAATTGCTTAATGGTATGTTAATTATAAAGTTGTAGCAGTCTATCAGAAAGTTATAGTATACTATCTATCGGAAAGTTATAATGTACAGTCTATCGGAAAGGCATGTATGAACAAACATCATTTTATTTTTTAAAAAGCAATATATAGCATTCGGCCCACCAAGCGGTTTCGAATGAATTGTCAGGTCCAACATTTCCGGATTGTGTTGAAGCAATAGGTACTGATTGATCAATTAAAGCAACTAATAATACAATTTAAGTGTGACCCCAGGCGGAACAGATGACTGACATGTTCAAATGATGGCTAGACCCTTTCCTACAACGACCGGAACCACTCATTTTTTATCAAGGAACAACTTATGTCCGTCGTCGCACCTCAACACCCACGGTGATCACTATTTTGGTTTCATTATCAGTAAAACTACATTGATCATTTCACCAAAAACTCCATTTTATTGCTAAAACAAAAATCATCTGGAACTGCCAATATTCGGATCAGGTACTTTAATTAGTTTTTTCATTCATTTATATGTTTTTTTTCCAATATAGAACTTAGTGTGTTTCGAACTTAGGAGCAACGTTTGTAAAATAATATAAAACACATTTTTCACTCGAATTACAGGAGCATGGCGGTCGAGATCACCTTCTTCAAGAGTCGGGTTTATCAAAATTTATAGGATCTGTAGAACATCTGTTGAAATTTGCCGCCTCCAATTTTCTACCATCAGGTAATGTACTAACTTTATTTCCTTATGTGACAATTATAATATTTATTTTATGATTGTTGACACATTTAAAAAAATATGTATAAGTGATTAAATTTTCTTTGTTACCTTGGAAGCCATCTTACTTTAATACTAAAGCAACAATCAATAAGAGTGTATATGCCAAATTCGCGATCTGAAAATAATGTTCTTGTTTGTTAAACTATAAAGTAGAATATTAACAAATCTTATCTTTTCATAAAAGGGAATAATTAATAAGTATATTCAACTCCAGTTATAAGTTTTTCCATCAATATCATATCTTGTATATATCTTTTAGAGTTAAATGTCACTTTAGTCCCTGTGATTTGGGCCATTTTGCCAATTTAGTACAAATGTTTCATTTTTAGCCTGTGAGTTCAAAAATGTTTCACCATTTCCATTTTAGTCCACTGGGTTAACTTCATCCATTTTTTCTGTTAACGAGAAGGGCAATTCGGTCATTGTATATGGCCGAATTGCGCTTCTTGTTAACAGAATTACATATAAAATGATCGAATTGCACTTCTTGTTAACAAAAAAATGGACGAAGTTAACCCAGTGGACTAAAATGGCAATGGTGAAACTTTTTTGGACCAACATGGGAAAAATAAAACATTTGGACTAAACTGACAAAATGTCTCAAACCACAAAGACTAAAATGACATTTAACTCTATCTTTTAAATAGTATAGTAATATAAAGACATAATACATAAGAAATGTCATTAAGTAAATAAGAAAGGTCATTAAGACGAGGAAGAGAATTAAAGAAAATAACTTTCCCCCCTAAACTAAGATTGTTTTGTTATAGGATAGTTAATAGAAAAATAAGGGATTGTCACATGATAATAATAGACTTAGGGGTTGTTTGGTAGCCTCTGAATGGTCATTAAGAGGCTACCTCTTAATGTAACCATTAAGAATTTTACCAATGAGAAGGTAGAAGAATGTGACATGTGATGATTTACCATCCAGGGGTTACCTCTTAACCATTCAGACTTAAGGTTACCTCTTATTCATTCAGAAGTTTTAAACCATTAAGAGGTAGCATCTGAATGGTCATTAAGAGGCTACCAAACAGCCCCTTAAATTTATAACATCTGATACAAGATTGTTTTATTTTAATTTAGTTAATAGATAACGAAACTTTTACATTGTTTTTTTACCTTAAATACAAAATATTGAATAACCTACGTTTTATCTTTTTCAAAACTAACAACCACATAAAGAATAAAAAGTCCAAATGACGAAATTAGTATACTATAAAAAGGCTATGTCGGTGGTGGGTATTTTTTTTATTTTTTTTTTGTCTTTTCTAGGAACATTTGACTTTTTTTTTTTCTTAATTTACGTTTTCGGCCCTTATGCTTTGTGTGTTGTTTCTTAAATACAAAAAAAGGCTATGTCGGTGGTGGGTATTTTTTTTAATTTTTTTTCTTTTTTTTTTTGTCTTTTCGTAGGAACATTTGACTTTTTTTTTCTTAATTTACGTTTTCCGCCCTTATGCTTTGTGTGTTGTTTCTTAAATACCAACTTCTTTTGTAACTTACAGTTTTCATCAACTTTTTAGCTTTACGTTTTTACCCCTTGCATTGATTTTTTTGGTTCTGTTTTTCTACGTATTTTTTCCATCTCTTGTAATGTACTTTTTCGGCCCTTCTGCTTTGTTTGTTGTTTCTTAAATACCAAGTTCTTTTGTAATTTACAGTTTTCGTCAACGTTTAAAGTTTACGCTATTACCCCTTGCACAATTTTTTTCTTTCTTTTTTGTGGTTTTGTTTTTTTTACTTATAACCTTTAATTTTCAGCATTTACTTTTATAACCTCCTAACTTTCTAAATACTTTTTAATCAACTTTTACCTCTTGTTTTTTTTTTGTGTGTGGCTATAAACTTAAGTTGATTAGCATTCACACTGACAACCTTTTTACTTTGTAAATACTTTTCTAATCGAGTTTCCCACTTGATGTAAGATATGTGTCGACATACTTTTGTATCGGATCAAAAATCGGGTCGCCCCGCCACGAAGCGCGGGTGTAACACCCTAATTCTACCTAAAAGTGTTGGAACATTTTTGTCTTTTGTTGTGGAGAAGGGTTGACTTGGCTCAACAACATTATTTTTGGACTGAAACGTAAAAAACCATGTAAACCTTAAGGACTATTTATGTAACTCTCTAGTGTTTATCATCTTCAATTCATCATGTTCAAAGTTGGACGGGAGATAGGTACGGTCGATGCACGTTCATGGGCCCCACTGTACTGCTAACCGCATATGATCTCATCATCCAACCCCTTGCCATCCAATGGTCCACAATTGCTGTCAGTCCCCATTTTGCCAGGTGGCATATCACGTGAATGTCTACATTAAATCCGGCTACACAGCTGATCACTACCCACTGGTTTTCATGTTCATTTTCAATTTTAATTTTAATTTAATTTTAATTTAATTTTAATGTTTTTTTCTCTCTCTAAAATAGTAAAATTATGATCTGATTGTTCGTACCCTCACCGTACGTAACAAACCGCCGTAACGTCACCGGAGATCCACCACGCCGGAGAACAAGAATATGATCTGATGATCGTATCCTCACCGTACGTAGCAAACCGTCATTAGCGTCATCGCCACCGTCACCGAAATCGTCGCCGGAGCCGGAGATCCACCACGCCGGAGAAGAAGATGACCGTCATTCGAAAGCGGAGATTCAACGCTTCTTTTTCTCGTTCTGCCTTCGTCTGTAACATTCTTCTTTTCCTTTTTGTTCCGACTTAGATTTGTTATTCGTAGGGTTTTGGATTCAGATCGTACTTTTTTTATGATTTATCTTCGTTGTTTGATGTAATGGAGTCGTGTTTGATTCTCTCTGTACTCTCCGACGACATCCTGTCACGGATTCTCGATCGTTTGCTCGACGATTTCGATCGGAAATCGTTTCGAGCGACGTGTAAAACGTTTCACCGAGTTGAATCGGTTCATCGGACTCGGTTGAAGTTCTGGCGACCTGAATTTGTTCCAGGTTTGTTACGGAATTACACGTGTGTAGACACGATTGATTTCTCCGTGTGTCCGCGGATCCACGACGGATCGGTTTCGGTGTTGTTGAGTGACGTCAGCTGTTTAGGTTGGGCGCGGAGGTTGAAGAAGGTTGTGTTGTCTAGAACGACGTCGTTGAGGTTTTCTGGATTGGAGATTCTAGTCGCTTCGTGCCCTAGGTTGCAGGCGGTGGATGTGTCGCATTGTTATCAGTTTGGAGATAGAGAGGCAGCAGCGTTGTCTTGTGCGGCGGAGTTGAGGGAGGTGAAGTTGGATAAGTGTTTGAGATTGACGGATGTAGGTTTGGCTAAGATTGCTATCAGGTGTCAGAAGTTAGAGAAGTTGAGTTTGAAATGGTGTTTGGAGATTACTGATTTGGGGATTGATCTGCTATCTAATAAGTGTTTGAGATTGAAGCATCTCTGCGTTTCATACCTCAAGGTATAAACGATTCAGTTTCGTGTTATTGATTAATGTCATTACTATAGAATTTTGACTGCATGTTGTTTTTATCTTCCTTTTTGTAGATAAGTGATGAGTCACTAAGGTCGATAAGTGGTTTGAAAAGGCTGGAGGTATTACTAATGGTGGGGTGTGGATTGGTGAGCGATGAAGGCTTGAATTTTATTGGAAATGGTTGCCCTTCACTTCAGGTTATTAGTCCTTCTGATTGTTTGTCTTTTTTACTTTTAGGTATTTAATTTCTTGCATTTATTGTGAGCTTTTGGATGATACTTGATGAATACGAATGGCTTTATAAATTTATGTTAATCTATGTTTATGGGTACATGTTAACCTGTATCTTGTCTACTATACTTGCACTAATTTTACATTTATGTCACATTAACTGCAATGCATACAAAATCACTTCCTCTGTCCACAAAAAGAAAATGTTAAACCCTCTAAATTGTATTCATATTTTTTCTTCCAGTGGAGAGTGGAGACCTTTGGAGTCGCATCGATTGTTGACCAATGTATGTTTGGAGGATTTTACATTCCATTCCAAACTAATGCAGTTTAACTAAGCACATGGTTTAATAAATAGTTAAGTATTGATGATATGACCATAAGGCACATTGTTTGGTTTTAGTTATAAGGAAAGTACTGTAAATCTAAAAATTGCTCAAAATAAAACTTTTCATTAATTGGGACAGTCAAAAATGGTAAGTATTGCCTTTTTCTACTGGAATATTTGCAACTTCAGATAGTTTGATTGTCAGCGTTCTTCTCTTTTATTGCTAGCAATGTACTACTTTATTGTAATAACTAGCCTAAATCTATAGATTTGCAGCTATGCTAACCGTAAGAGTCAACTCTAAAAGCGGCCTATAATCTTTTAAAAACAGCATATGATCAGCTTTAGCACACCCTTAACAAGTGTAACTGCTTTAATCCATTCTTGCAAACTATGTAGTTAATGTCCCGATATATCACCGATATATTAGTGATATAGTGATATATCGGTTACCAGTCCCCTACTGTAATATTGGTGCAAAAAAATTGGGTCAGAATAGCGGTACCGATAATATCGGCGATATTGACCGGTATTTGACCAATATGTCACCGATTTTCCTGATATAAGTACATTTCTTCATATTTTTGCCATTCATCTTTCCTCTTATTGCTGCTATTAGTGTTTTAAGTCTTGTTAGTTGTTACTGTTAAATGTTAGTGTTTTAAGTCTTAGTCAGTTCCTACTTGCTACAATTGTTAGTGTTTTGCAAGTTGCAAAAGGTTAATTTGTTAATGGTAGGAGAGTATACTGAATTGTTAGTGTTAAATTGCTATATATATATATATATATATATAAATTTAGCATGATATTAAAATTACCAATATCCCACCGCGATAACCAATATCTCAAATATCGGTCCTTGACCGATATCCAATATTTTACCGCATTAACTACTTAGCTTGCAAATACATATTTAGTGATTTCTGTATTAAGTATATGTCATTACGACTTTTTTCTGTATTATGTGAATAAGTTATCAAAGATCTCTATGATGGTGAGGAACTCATGAACATCTTGCATCAAAAGAATCTACATGACTTTTAGCTTATAACTATAGTTTCTGGTTGCAGGTATTAGATGTATCGAGGTGTGAGCACGTGAGTTCTGCTGGCCTTGTTAGCGTCACTAGAGGGTGCATAGGCCTTCAAAAGCTCAATGCCGGTTACTACTTTCTCGTGAGTCTAATCCATTCCTATATATGAAGCTTGTATGCATATAATAATGTTCTTCCACACTAAAAGTGATGTTTTATTGCACCAGGAGCTTTCCACCACTGTTTTTCAGAATTTTAAGGACTTGAAGCATCTGAAAACAATTAGAGTCGATGGAGCGCGAGTTAATGACTCTTTCTTTCAGATCATAAGCACTAATTGCTTGTTTTTGGTTGAAGTTGTTGGACTGAGCAAATGTGAAGGTGTGAATGATGCAGGTGTTATGCAGCTTGCATATGGGCATCCTGGTTTGAAAGTACTTGATTTAACGTGCTGTAATGATCTCACTGATATGGCAATATCAGCCATAGCACACTCATGTACGAAACTTTTGTGCCTCAAGTTAGAGTCTTGCTCTCTGCTCACTGAAAAAAGTTTCAGTTTTATTGGGTCATCATGTGTATTACTAGTGGAGCTCGATCTAACAGAATGTTGTATAAATGACAAAGGTGAGTAACCCAAAATCTAGTCTTTTTTCTTGATCACGGAGGTGACATATAACATATTTAACTCATTTACTAAATGGGTCAAGTTGGATTATGGTGTATCCTTAACAATTCAAATGGGTCGAACGAAAAGTCGCTCAAAGTGTGGTTTTAATACCTACCCCCTCTTGATTTGTTTATACTACTTTAAAGACAAAGGTCGGTGGCTTTTGCCACTGACCAATAAGCCACCGACCAATTCTATTCCCAACTTTACAATAATTGTAAATCTCAATTTGACCCCCTCAAGTTTCTAAAGTTTTGAGTTTACCCTAAAACGAATTTCTTACGTTTTTATTTTTTATGTACGTGTTGGTATAAATTCAAGGTTGTCTACGCTTTAACGTAATTTTTGTTTAGAAATGAGTTGGATCAATTATATAATGTTTTATGTACGTTTTGACGTAAATTTTGTTTGGAAACAAATCAGGTCAAATATAATACGTTTTCATTCGAGGGTATAAATTTGAGTTACTATACGTTTCAACGTAAATTTATTCGGAAACGAGTCGGGTCGATTGTAGTCTATATACTTTATCACGCCGCATACGAAGCCAACGCATGTGTTTATTTTATGTACGTTTTGAGTTGGTCTACATTTTGACGTAAATTTTGTTTGGAAACAAGTCGGGTCAAATATAATACATTTTCATTTAAGGATATGAATCCGGATTACTCTACGTTTCAATGTAAATTTAGTT
Source organism: Helianthus tuberosus (assembly GCA_030545235.1). Classification (NCBI taxonomy): domain Eukaryota; kingdom Viridiplantae; phylum Streptophyta; class Magnoliopsida; order Asterales; family Asteraceae; genus Helianthus; species Helianthus tuberosus. The sequence continues at coordinate 89,316,115 of CM060405.1, forward strand.
CACAAACGAGTCGGGTTAATTGTAGTCTATAATTTATCACGTCACATACGCCGCCGCCACAACATGCAGCGGGTAAAAAAAACTAGTTTATAATATTTCAACTTGTGCTTGTAACAACCTGTTTTGCTAATTGCCCAACTTGTTACTTGCCCAACCTGCCCGGCCTGCCCATTCTTTCTCCTCTACTGTATACCTGTTATTTATAACTCAACTTCATAAATCCATTATTTTTAACACATTTCATTATTCATATATTTTTGTCAGGACTTGAATATCTGTCTAAATGTGTGGAGCTCCAGTGCTTAAGATTAGGGATCTGTACCGATATTTCAGGCAAGGGATTGTCCTACATTGCTTCAAACTGCAAAAACCTCAAAGAACTTGATCTATACCGGTACCATGTTTTCATTTATTACCACACCTTTTGATGTTTATGTTGTGTGTTTATCTAATCAAGTTCTTGTTTGGTTGTAGGTGTTTAAATGTTGGTGATGATGGGTTAGGTTTTATAGCAAGTGGCTGTAAAAAGATCCGGAAGCTAAACATGTGTTACTGCACTAAAATTACAGACATCGGGATGACATTTTTAAGCCAGTTGGAGGAGTTATCAGATTTGGAGATGCGCAGTATTTGTAAAGTCACAAGTGCGGGTCTGACAGCTGTTGCATCGGGATGTAGGAAACTTTCGGAATTGGATATTAAACATTGTGGGAATATCAGTGATGCCGGTTTTTGGTCTCTTGGCTACTACTCTTGGAATTTGCAACAGGTATAATCGCATAATATACTGATTTTTTATTTTTGTCTTTACTTTTGAAAGCTAGTCGTACCTTGGTTTGACAGTTTAACTAATGTTTGGATTAAAACAAACTGTATTTATTTAAATATTTAGGGGTCAAATAAACAATCTGTTTTTCAAGAATGTGAGGTGCGTCATTTTATTTATTGATTAATCAAATAAACATAAATTTTCTTGACAGTCAACATCTTATTTTTGATTATTACATCTTAGAAGAGCACATCCAAACAACCCCTACAACTTCTACGGCATGCATATATTCCAGCTTAATATTTGAGGGACTATTAAATAATCGATATCATAATCACTTCTAAATCGATTATAAATTTTTTGTATATGTTTACATATATACTTTATCTCTTGTCACCCACAATATTTTTGGCATCACAATTTGGAATCAACTTATTCCAACCAAAAACCCTTTGGTTGTAGAAATTGTCGCGGTATTGTTGTTTAAAGCTGATTTTGAAAATAATTTTCAGTATCTTGGCTGCTATAGTTTTATGTATGTTCGCTTCATGATTACGCGATTTCTCAACCATTGTTGCTACAATATGTGTTACCTTGATGCAGATTAATTTAAGCTTCTGTGATGTATCTGATGTCGGTTTGTGCATGATGATGTCAAACTTGACACGCCTACAAGACGTGAAGATGGTGAACCTGACAAAAGTGTCGGTAAGAGGGTATGAACTTGCACTTAGGACTTCTTGTGCTCGACTTAAAAAGGTTAAGGTGCTTGCTTCACTCAGACCACTTCTTTCGGTTGAGCTACTTGAGGCTCTTGGTGCAAGTGGTTGTAGAATTAGATGGGATTAATTACATGTTTGATAAAAACTGTATCACTTAGTGTTGTATGAATAAATGTGTGTAGTCTTGGAGTTCCATGGAGATGATTTTGACCCGAAATTTACATCATGTATGCCCTTTAAATAATACCAAATTTGTATCAAATACAGTGGTAAAATTCAAAATGGCACAATCTCAACACAGACAAGAATGGCAGTATGAAAGAACACTTGATCCTTAACTGACACCACCATGTTCAGGGTCATTTTCATCCTGTTGAATGCAGATTGATTGATGTGTTGGGGATAAGGGATGATTGTGTTCTTATAACCAGGAAAGCATCTAGTTTTCGTTATCCGAATTCACATTTAAAGTCTTGAATATCAAAGCCTCGACTTTCGAATTGCTTTCAGGTAGGGGTGTGCAAGAGTCGGTTTGGGTCGGTTTTTACTATTAAGCATAACCATAACCGCTAGTTCGGTTATGGAGTTTTGGTAACCATAACCATAACCAAACTTCGGTTATGGTTAATCGGTTATGAAGTCGGTTATGGTTCGGTTTTGGTTAATTTCGGTTAAGTAACCAAGCAAGGTTTGAAATAAATAGGGTTGTGCACGATTTGAACTTAGCTTGAGCCTATTTTATAAGATAACGAAGACTAAACTTTTTGGTTAAACTACCGATTTAGAGTTCTTTTTAATAAGTTAATTCTCAAACAAAAACAATTATGACCATAACACCTTAGTTCTTTATCAAAATAAATGACATCTACATCAAGATCATTTTGTTACTAACATACTTTTATCTTAGTAAAAACCCTCTATATGGTTTTGTAAAACACAAATCTATTATATAAAGTTAACATCACAACTTCGGTTTGGTTTTGGTTATATTCAGTTAACCAAAGCTTCATAACCATAACCATAACCGATTGAGCAGTTATACAAAGTTTCATAACTATAACCATTGGTTATATTGGTTATCGGTTATTAGTGGTTCGGTTATGTCGGTTATGGTTCGGTTATCGGTTATGGTGGTTAATTTGCTCACCCCTACTTTCAGGAACAGCCCTTTTTCTCCAGCCGCTCAACTTGGGTGGGGTATGGACCGAGGGTAACCGAAATCTCCAAGAGCTAACCTACATGGTAGCCGGATATTGAAAGGTCCTTTGTGCAAGATATAACCAATGAAGAAAAAGAATGTGAAACATTAATTAAGAGAGATAAGGCTATAGGGTGTGGTGATGATCCTTATGGTCACCATGACCTTCCAAATCAGCACCATGTCACCCACTTTTTTTTTTTTTTTCAAAAGATGTCACCCACTTCTAAGGCTATAGGGTGTGGTCATGATCCTTAAGACCACCATGACCCTCCATGTCAGTGTCATATCAGTTATCACTCACCTTTAATCCGTCATCCAAAACCACTACCCTAAGGGTGTGGTCATGACTCAAACCACTATCCCCTTATTTATTTTAGGGTAGTGGTCATGACTCAAACCACTATCCCCTTATTTATTTTAATTTATCTTTATCTAAAGGAAAGGGAAAGTATTTCTTGAAAAATGGAAAGGATGACTATGGTTGTCATGGTTTAATCCATGCAAACCATGGTGGATCATGCAAGGGGATGGTGTAGACTTTCATTCATGTTTCTAGATGGCAAATCATGTCCCAACCATGATCCCCACACCCTTTAGCCTAATCCATCATCCAAAACCACTACCTAAGGGTGTAGTTATGACTTAAATCACTATTCTCTTATTTTAATTTATTTTTGTGAAAAGGAAAATGAAATATTAAAAAGAAAAGGAGGCCTATGGTTGATATGGTTTAATCCATGCAAACCATGGTGTAGCAATTCATTAATGATCTTACGTTATGATTGATGATTCAACCCATCACCCCACACCCTTTGACCTAATAAGATGTATAGCTAGTAGGGTATCAAGATGTGCCTGTGAGTTTGTAAGACTTTATAGGTTATTAAAAGAAATTTAATTAAAACACTTCATAGTTAATTTACATACATACATTTAAAAGTTGATGGCGTCATTGGGGAATAGTTTTCTTAAGTGGTTGGTCAAAATGACGACCACTTTTGACTTTTGTTTTTTTTTTCTTTTTTCATATAATAGTTATTTATAGGTGATGCCAAATTACAATTTTATCCCAAGTGTAAAATTATGATTTCGTCCTCGATTCAAAATAAAATTTTGTTTTTGCCCCTTGCTTAAATTTACGATTTTTTCCTTGGTTAAAAAATACAATTTTGCCCCCAGTTTAAAATAAAATTATGGTTTTGCCCTCAGTTAGAGTCCTGCCAAATTACGATTTGGTTCCCAGTTTAAAATTACGATTTCGCCCTCAGCTAAAAATTACGATTTTGCCCTCAACTAAAATATTTTGATTTTGCCCCCATTTCAAAATAAAAAAATGGTTTTGCTCTCAGTTCAAAATATTATTTTACCTCCATTTTAAAATTACGATTTTACCTCCGCTAAAAATTGCAATCTTGCCATTGTTTTTTTTCTCTTTGGCAAAACCATGGTAGTGTTTTATTTTACTTTGTTGACTCAATTTTGTTTTTATTCATGCCAAACAGCTGCCTAGCACTCGCTAACTGGTCCTGACAAATTATTGTTTTGCCCCCAACTCTAAATTACACGTTTGTCATCGTTTTAGTTAAATTTTTTTTATCATAACTATGGTACTGTTTTTCTTTAATTGGTTAACTTGATGTATCTTTTTTGATATCGTGTTATAGATAGCATGTATAACTAACCGACATAAAGACGTACATGTTATTAAACTGAGAAATACTCGGTTTAGCGCCCCGCAACGCGGGTGGCGCATAACTCTAGTTATATTATACATATATTAAAAAACAAACCGAATGGACAGTAATATAATATATATTTTATTTAACATATACAAAGACCATGGCAGGGAATAGCATCACTCTGCCATTGGTTCAAATGGGTGGCCGCCCCTCCCCTAAGACCATGGCAGGGAATAGTATCACTCTGCCATTGGTTTAAATGGGTGGCCGCCCCTCCCCTATTGAACCAACCAGTTTCACCCTGCCATTGGTTCAAATAAGCGGCCGCCCCTCCCCTATTGGACCAACCAGTTTATTCTTTATACACACTTTAAAATTACGTTCTTTCCCTGGAATAGTGTTTCTCTGCCATTGGTTCAAATGGGCGGCGAACAATACCCATTGGACCAACCAGTTTATTATCTTATATCCACTTTAAAATTACGTTTTTGCCCACAGTTAAAAAATACGGTTTTGCCTCTTAAAAAACAAACTGAATGAACAGTAATATAATATATATTTTATTCAACATATACAAAGACCATGGCAGGGAATAGTATCACACTGCCATTGGTTTAAATGGGCGGCCGCCCCTCCCCTATTGGACCAACCAGTTTCACCCTGCCATTGGTTGCCGCCCTTCCCCTATTGGACCAACTAGTTTATTATTTTATATACATTTTAAAATTACGTTCTTTCCCTGGAATAGTGTTTCTCTGCCATTTGTTCAAATAGGCGGCGAGCAATACCCATTGGATCAACCAGTTTATTATCTTATATCCACTTTAAAATTACATTTTTTCCCACAGTTAAAAAATACGGTTTTGCCTCAACTTCAAAATACATTTACCCTTTTGCCCTGAGCTAAAAAATACGTTTTCGCCCTCGGTAAAAAAAATACGCTTTTACCCTCAGCCAAAATTACGTTCTCGCCTCAGTTCAAAATAAAATTTTGTTTTTCCCCCGGCTCAAAATTACGATTTTACACCAGTTTATTATTTTATACCTTAAAATTACGATTTTGCCCACAGTTTAAAATTACGTATTTGCCCCCAGTTCAAAATAAATTTATGCTTTTCACCCAGCTAAAATTTACGAATTTCCCATCGGTTCAAAATTACGATATCACCCTCAGTTCAAAATTACGTTTTTATCCCCAGTGCAAAATAAAAATATGATTTTCCCCTAGCTAAAAATTAGGATTTTACCCTCGAGAAAAAAATTTGATTTTTCCCCCAAGTAAAAAAAATGACTTTGCCCCCAGCTAAAAATCGTGTCAAAGAGCTGCCTAACACTCTTTTTACTTTTTATTTCTAGCAAAACTATAGTACTGTTTTTTTAATTGGTTGAGAATTATTCAGCCATCACCCCGCAACGCGGGCGGAGCATCACCTAGTTAGTTAAAAAACAATCAACGTAATATATTTCCACATATATTTTTTTTGTGTAGGAAATTAGATAAAATCATTTAAGTATCATTAAAATAAATAACTTTGGTAACTGAGAAGGTAGCGTGCGTATGATTTTGGAAGATGGTTTTTAATTTTTTATAGCTTTGGAAAACTCGTCCACTATTCTCACACCCCTATAATCTTATTTTCACATTCCTAAGTGTATATGGATCATATAAGTTTATACGGCTCGTATAGAATGTTGTTGCACAGAAATAAATGAAGTTGAATGTTTTTTTTTGTTTTACACGTATACAGGTCGTATAACATTATACGAGCGACCAGGACTAGAGCTCTCCCCGCGCGATGCGGGGAAGTGAATTGACCACGTTTGACTTTGTACACGTCGCGCCGCGCGACCTTCTACCTTATGCTCCCCGCGTGACGTGGGGAGCCTGTTTTCGGAGAAAGTTACGAGCTGTTGTTGGGTTTGAGCTGAGTTTTCATATATAAACATCATTATACAATACAAGCTCATAACCCTATGAATTGGATTTGGACATAGGCGATTTTTGGAGTTCGAAGAGAAGGAATTGAAGATTTCTAAGCTTTGGTTGAAGATTCGAAAGTCCGAGATCAAGTGGCTCGTGATTAATCATTCGGGTTTTTACATTCTCTTATTTTCTTTGATTCAAACTATATTTTCCTTTCGTTCATTGATCTATGTTCTTATATTCATGATGTAACTTGGCTAAAAACTTTAAAACTAACTAGGTAGGATAATTTCATGACAAAGTTTAGATTTTTATTGGTTTTGATTATTGTTTATGGATTGTTAATAAAGTAGAGAACTTGGTATTGTTGTTTTGATGTATATGAGTACTTTGATTTGCTTGATTTTATGTTTATTATCTTTAGACGCACCTTGTTGAATGTCTTTCATAGGATAGGTTCGTGTTAGATCGTAATCACTTGTGGTTTAATTTTTATAGTTAATTGGCCAATACACCATAGGTGAGAGATTATCAGTTCGTCTAGGTTGTTAGATCGCTAAAATTAGGATCTTTGTGAAAAGACCACGTCAGTTTACCTTACAACTCTTGCTAATCGAGTCAAACCAATTTACCGTAGTTACCTTAGACTTTTAGACCGTGAAGCAATTGTCAAATTAAGGTACTTTAGTAACATAATTGGAAAGCCATGGGAAGTCCATAGTAACTGGTAGTTTAACAACTTTCTAGGTCTCCATAGTTGTCTCTCGAGAAGGGTCGAGTGTCCTATTCGGTTATCTAGTGAGTATAGTATTTCAAGATCCTGGTTTCATAAGATAGCCATACCAATAGAAAACCAAACCAAGTTGTGTAGGATTCCAGCCTTGGTAGTCGTTTCATCATCATCTGCGTAAAACCCAAAGTCTAATTTTGCTTCTTAATTCGTTTGTTTTAGTTAGTATTTAATTCAATTGCAATTTTAGGATTTTAAACCCTCCCCCCCTCAAAATATAAAAACAATTAGTCGTGTCAGTCAATAGGTCTAGTGAGTCTGGTTTACATAATCAAAAGAGTCTCGTGGGTTCGATTTTTGGACTTACTTAGCTTTACTAGAGTCGATCGCTGGCTTGTCGGTTAGTAGTTTTAGAAAGTCTAGAGTATAACTTAGTGTCTAGATTAGGTTAATTTAGTTGTTAATTAATAAACTACTTTTAGCATATCACTTCTACATAATGATAAACAGCTCTGCATCCCCGCCCGAATGGAGATTAAGTATAGGCGGGTCAAACAAACCCGCACAAGTAAAAAACAAACAAACGCAAGCATAATATCGACTCAAAAATAAAAATAGAAACTGACTCGTAATACAAACTCTACAACTAGGTCACATCTCAAAACCTCAATCAGGAGCCTTTTCCTTTATCCAACCCAGTCCAGCCTGTTCAATTCCACCTGTTCCTTAAAATTAATTAAAATTTTAATAGTGGAATTTCTAAACCTTTTAACATTTTCAATTGGGTCAGGCCACCAATACTTAAACTTACCTAGACTAAACCTGATTCGTGGCATGTAATAAGAAGGATGGTGTTGTGTAAACTTCAGTGGTTCCTCCTCCTTCTTCTTTAGGTACCATCCTCGAATCCTCAGAAGGTGTTGATCTAGGCACTTTCTCGCCCTCTCCCGTGTTCTTGATCGTGGTGGCAGTCCATCTTCTAACTTCTCCACGGGCCAGCTATCCAACTCTTCAGCCACTTCCTCTTCTTCTATGTTTGGTGTATTTTTTATCTCCATGGTCGATTCCCTACAAGTAATGTCTCTAAATAGGCAAGGTCACCAACCGGGTCAAATTCTCCTTCTTCAAGAGTTGGTAGACCTATCAACTCATCACCAAACTCCTCCTCCCAATCGCAGTGGTGTTGGTGGTGATGGAGTTGGAGAAGAGAGAAGGATATAAGAGAAAGAGTGTGTATGGTGTGCGTGTGTATACAGTGGCAGAGCTTAAACGATAACTTAGTGTAGGCCGAACTCTCAAAATCCAAATCGATGGGGGGTCGGAATATTAAAAAAATTCCAATATTTTACACTACAAAATAAAAATTCAGATTTCTTTATTTTAAAGGTAAAAAAGAAAATTAAAAAAAATGTGTGTGTATACAAATGTGTGTGAGTATGTATATACATTATATTTATAATTTTGTTTCGTTTTTTACTTAAAGATAAAAAAAAATTAAAAAATAAAAGAATAATTGGGTAAATTGCCAAAATGGTCCCTGAGGTTTGGGAATTGCCAAAATCGTCTATGAGTTAACGATACATTTTAACTGAGTTAGTGATTAGGATGGAAATGCAACAAAAATAAGCCTCGGGGTCCAGTTTCAAAAAAGTTTATTTTAAGACTGAAGTGACAAAAGTGACCAAACCTCATGGACAATTTTGGTATTTTACTCTTTATAGAAAACTAAATTATACCTCTATATTTTAAGGCTCATACTTAACCCTAAATATTTTATTATGAGTGTATAAAAAGAGAAAAAAATAATAAAATAAGTATTTATATGTAAGATAGAAATGGAGAGTTGAATGTGGGAGGTTTTTGAAAACTAAAGAAAATTTCGAGAAAAATGTGTTTTTTAGTTAAGTTATAGCGATGAAAATGAAAGCTTGAATGTGAATGCTCAAAGGTGAGTAACACTAATAGCATGCTATCAACACACATAATTACAATGGTATTGTTGATTCTTGGTTTAACAACATAATTAAGAACATGTTGAATGTTAGTCATCAAAATGCAATTAAGAAAAGTCTTAACAAATGTAACATTGCTTATTGCTTAAGTACTAGAATTAGCACCCGCCGCATTCGGCAGGGTTCGGGAGCAACAAACACAACGTCACAACAAAAGGAAAATAAACAATCAAAGACAACACATCTAAAGACTACAATTCTAACGTTTTTTCTAAACTATTGCACATGATGCATGTTACGATTCTTTAGCGGGTAGGCCTAAAAGATTGTATACTATTAGGATATGGATAAGTATCACTGCATTTTTAAAATATTTTAAGAAAGATACCTTAGACGCACACTCACAATGAGACCAGTTACTCCTTCAATATTACTAGTGAACTTCCCCGCGCGTTGCGGCGGGAAGTTAATTGGTAGCGGTTCGATTCAATAAAGTACCAGTACCATAATCGACACTTTGTATAGCGACCGAAAGATAAATCCCAAACAATAAAGTCATGATATGCCAAAAAACATATAGACACGTTTTACATCGATAAAAAAAAATATAAAAATAAATATCAATAAAGGGTTCAAAAGTATAATTATTGGTACTGATGTTCACTTAAAGTTGACGTGGTACCAATGTTGTTCGAACGGTATTAGTTTTGTTCGTCACCGACACTCGTTATAGCTTATGATATAAAAGGTTTCGATTCGGTTTGTCACGGTGATAAACAAAAAGAATCAATTATAATTGACTCGATCAATTTTGAACAAAGCTTTTCTCAAAACACAGATAAAATAAGCATGTTGCAATGGTATATTCGTATAATTATAAAGCATTATACTATATTATTATAATAACGAAAGAAGGTAAACGACATTAATTTATAAAATATCGTATCTTAAATGTTATAAAAAATATGTCTAAAATTAGAATTAAAAAAATACGTAATAAATATATATCAAATAAACATAAGTTAACAAAGACAACTTAACTTATTTTAAAAAGTCAAATTAAACAATGAATAAAATTTCATTAAAAGGGATTACTATAAATATAAAAAAATAAAATAAAAAATATATATATGCTCAAATCTAGAATAAAAAATAAATAACTACTTAAAAACCCTATATCACTGTTCATGATAACTTTCTATTAGGATTAATATATATAAAATCAGTTGGTAGGGGTTTGGTTCGTTTCGATACCGACAATCCCTATAGCAGTTGAAGGAGAAAACTAAAAAAATAAAGTTGCGATATGCACAAAAGGATATATATTAATATCAATAAAAAACCATAAAAAGAATACCGGTTCCGATACTACCGATGTTGGTACCAAGGTTGTTCGACTAAAATCGGTTCGTTAGTCACGTATCAATACTCAAGTACAAAATTATATGTTTTTTTTATATTTTTATCGGTACACGTATAGTTTACAATAATAAAATAAATTACTATTTATTTTTAATATAAATTAAAATATAATATATAAATAACTATAATAAATATAATTAATGTTATGGGCCATTTTCTGAGAGTATATATCCTGACTAATATCCTGCTTTTGATTGTTTATTTGTGACTAGGATACCGGATCAGGATATTGGTAACATCCTGGTGCGATATCCTGGTATTAGCTGAATTAATCACGTGCAGGTTAGAGGTTGTGGGTTACTAACGGTCAGATGGACTTCTTCTCCTTAGGACTCGGGCAAATCTGTTATGTGAGAGACGTTGAACCCGAAAGACCAGGTCTACAACGTTCAAGTGGGGAATATCCGCCGGATCCCGGTTTATTAGGGTAGTTTGTTGCATTTCTTTTACTATAAATAGATGGGGCGGATCAGATTAAGGCACACAACTTTTACACACACTCTTCCGCACACTTTACTCTCTAGCTGCTAGCAAACACTATACACCAACACTTGTATTCAATTTACATTGTAACACCTAGTTGATCCGCATCACATCCTGCACTGTATCCTGATATTTGAAGTAATAGAAGAACAAGGCAGCTGCGATTGTCAGCTCCCGAGGTTTTGTGCCGGCGATCTAGATTGATCAAGGGCTTTCCTCGTACATCACGTGTCAACCTTTACTTTTTTGCTCATTGTTTGATTATAGATACAAATCTACATCCTGAGCCGTATCCTGAAACTGTTTTTTGCAATTAACTTGATTAACATATTTTTCACACATATTTCTAGCACACTACCTCACTTAACTAATTTGATCACTTAATTGCTTCGGTAATTTTTGACCAAAACAATTTGGCACCCACCATGGGGCAAGTGGTGCTATTTTTGCTAAAAACTTTAGTAAAATTGTTAGGGGAGGATTTTCCAAAGATCAGTGATCCTCAATTACTGTCGGGCTTAGGGATCCTCAATTCTGTTTGAATTAGTGATCCTCAGAGAGTATTGTAGGATCAGGATCCAGGATCATCATAGTGATCCTTACACTAACGATTGTCTGCTTTGAATATGAAATTGTTTTGCAGGAGTACGTGCTTGGACTTGGTCTTGGCGATATTCCTGGAGCATATTCCCTTTTTATTCCGCACGTGCTTGACTAATATGGACGTTATGGAGGTCGTGGAAGACTTGCACGAAATGCGGATAGTTAGTTAGCTTAGATATTTTCCAAATTTATAAGGGGATAGCGAGTTAGATTAGAACACTTGGCTATTTTTGGCTAAACACACACACTCGTAACTGCTCTCATCAACTCTTGACAATTTGCTCGGCGATTACTCACTTTTTTGCACATTACACTCTAGTAATCCTTGTAACTAGCTCGCTATCATCCAAAGTTGTAATGCATTTTCTGTTTAATCTGAGTTGGTAATCGGTAGTTTCCATCACCCGAGGTTTTTTATGCCGGAGATCAACTCTTGATCAAGGGCTTTTTCCTCGTATAAATCATTGTGTCACTTGTTCATTACATTTCTGAGTGATCCTTAATATTGTTCATTGATTCAAGCATCACACCTCACAACAAAAGATTTGGTTGCATTATCTTTGCTTGATTTTTGACCAAAACAGTTTGGCGCCCACCGTGGGGCAATTGGTGCTTCATTCCTAAGAAGATTCATATTTTTGTGGTCATTTCGGTTCGTTGCAACCAAGCAGATGGCTTCCTAAGTGAAGAACACTTCAAGTTCAATGCCGGCAATCAGTTCTTCACAAGGCGTTCCACCTTTGCCTCCACCACCTTCTGGATCCCAGAAAAATGCTGAAAATGCTGCGAAGAGACAAACCCCCATTTTTCCAAAACCACCAACTTCTTCTGTTTCCTCTAATCCTACTACTAATGATCTTTTTACTCTGATTTTGCAGATGAGAGATCGCATGCAAGAGCAGGACAAAACCAATGAAAGGATTCTCCAGGAGATTGGTGATATCAAGAAACAGAAGAAATCAGTGGAGGATCACTCTCCTCTGATACCAAGGTCATTGAATTTTGACACTCCAGTTGTAACTACCCTACAATCGGCAGTTCCGGGCATCCAGTATCAAAGTGGTCCATCAGAAAGGCGTTATGGAACAACAACCATCGGGATTCTGTTCTCAGCCATCGGGATCCTCTTTTCAGCATCAGGGATCCTTCGTCAGCTCAGGAGGATATTTGGGAATGCACACAGTCCAAGGATCCTCCCAGGTCCAAGGATTCTCTATGGTTCCAGGATCCTTTCAGGTTCAAGGATCCTCTCAGCCCCAAGGATCCTTTCAGGTTCAAGGATCCTCTCAGCATCAAGGATCCAACATCTTTCAGGATCAAGGATCCTTAAGGAGTATGCAGCCTCCAAGTTCGGATGTTCATCAAGGAGACTTCATACCAATGCAGACCATTGCTTCCTCTGGTCCTTCAATCATACCAGAATCCCGTCAATATGGATTCACATCGGCAATTCCAAACTCGAATCCCATGGGAGGTAACACTTTTAATAATTCATATAACACTAACCATGGCTCCATGCAGGATACAGGTATCAATCAGGCTATGGCTAGGGAATTACAGAAGCTTAAGGATATGATATCCAGTGTTCCAGGAGTGGTCAAGCCCATTCCTGAGATCGCAGACGGTAGCCATAGGATATCTCGTTTTGCACCACCCTTATGTGATGCTGAGATACCCAAAAGATTCCAGATACCATCTATGAAGCTATATGATGGTTCAACGGATCCAGAGGAACATGTAGCTCAATACAGAGAGAGGATGGAGATCAATCCAATTCCTGAGAGGTTAAAAGAAGCATCTCTATGCAAGGGATTTGGATCCACACTCACAGGATCTGCTCTTAAATGGCTGCTAAGTCTTCCCCTTACTCTATTACTTCATTTGCTAATCTAGTTAATATGTTTAATAGTCAATTCTCTTGTAGTAGAAAATTTGAACGTTTAACTAGTGATCTTTATAGGGTAACACAAGGTCAAAATGAATCACTTAGAGATTACATCACTAAGTTTAGTAAAGAATCCTTAGACATTCCTGACCTGGATATTGCTACGGCTGTAGAAGCCTTTAAAATGGGATTGCTTAGGGATTCATTATTCTATGATGATCTTGTCATGACCCCTTGCAGGAATCTTAATGAAGTAAGAACCAGGGCCCTTAGATTCATCCGATTAGAGGACGATAAAAGGATCCAGGAAAGACTGACAGGATCCTCAAAACAGGAAAAGAAAGGATCCTACTTCAGGAACAACAAATCAAAGTCCTACAACAAATCTGATAACCAGAACGTGCATGCAGTGGAACAGGAAGAGGATGATGAGGATTATCCTCCCATTTCTGAATACTGTTTTTATGTTGATAACAATGAACTAATTCTTGCAATGCAGAATCTAGGTGAGAAAGCTAGGTGGCTGAGAAAAAGTGATAAACCAGCTGCTACAAAGGATAAGTCCAAGTGGTGTGCATATCATGAGGATTTCGGGCATCTCACTAAAGAGTGTATTGTACTTAGAAAGGAAATTGGTTACTTGTTAAGCAAGGGGCATTTGAAGGAGCTTTTAGGACGAAAGAAGTCAAGGATCCAGGATCCTGAAAGGATCCCGGAAAGGGCTCCTGCTCCTCCAGCAGACGCACAAGTTATAAACTTCATATCTGGTGGATCAGACATTTGTGGTACCTCCTTTTCAGCAGCCAAAAGACATGCCAAGGAAACCAAGATGGATAATGGAGACAGACCCATCCGGACCTCCATTGTTACCCAAGATAAAGTCATAACCTTTGATGAGGATGATCGTGTTGATGTCCAGGATCCTCATCATGATGGTCTTGTTATTACCTTATTTATTTCTAACCATTTTGTCCGCAGGATCCTGATAGATGGAGGAAGCTCAGTAAACATCATCCAGCTTGATGTCCTCAAGAAAATGAACATCCTTGAATCAGACATTGTCCCAAGATCCTCAGTACTTGTGGGATTCAGTGGAGAAACCAATAATACATTGGGGGACATCAAACTTCCCATCTATATTGAAGGACTTCATTCTTATCAAAAATTTTGTGTTATAGATTGCTTATCATGTTGTAATGTTATCCTTGGCAGGCCGTGGATACATGACATGAAGGCAGTCCCATCCACATATCATCAATGCGTAAAGCTTCCTAGTCCATGGGGAGTGGTGAAAATTGAGAGTGATCAACAAGAAGCTAAGAATTGCTATATCCTGTTCAATGAAGCCAGCCTCAAGACCAATGGAGCAATAGCAATTAAAGTATCCTTCAAGAGATGTCTTGGAGGCAAGAGAGCAGGATGTAAAAGAAATCTTCATGGATCCTCATGATCCTGAATCCAAGATCTTTATAGGATCAGGGATCCTTAGCAACATTGAACAGGATATAGTATCCTTCCTTAAAAGAAGGAAAACTACCTTTGCCTGGAAGCATGAAGACATGACAGGTATATCTAAAGATATAATTACTCATAAACTCGGCATTGACAGGTCATTCAAGCCAATTCATCAAAAAAGAAGGAAGTTTGCACCTGAAAGGAATGCTATTATCTAGGAGGAGGTAGATAAACTACTTCGGGCAGGTATGATAAGAGAGGTTAAGTATCCAAGGTGGCTAGCCAATGTGGTTGTTGTTCAAAATAGAAATGGAAAGTGGAGGGTATGTGTCGATTTTACTGATTTAAACAAGGCATGTCCCAAGGATCCTTTCCCATTACCCCACATTGACTCCATGGTGGATGCTACCGCGGGTCATGAGTTGTTGACTTTTATGGATGCTTCATCTGGATTTCAACAAATTCAGATGGAACCATCTGATCAAGAGGATACAACCTTTATGACCCCAACTGGTATATATTGTTATATTGCTATGCCATTTGGACTAAGGAATGCAGGTGCTACTTATCAAAGGCTAGTCAATATGATGTTCAAGGAACAAATTGGACACACTATGGAAGTCTATATAGATGACATGGTGGTTAAGTCCAAGAAAGCTGAGGATCACCTTAAAGACTTGGAGGAAGCATTCAATATCCTTGATAAATTTAATATGAAACTAAATCCTTCCAAGTGTCATTTTGGTGTTAAAGCAGATAAATTCTTAGGCTATATGGTGACAAAGAGGGGCATTGATGCAAGTCCAGAGCAGATTAAGGCTATTGTGAATATCAAATCTCCTGCCAATGCTAAGGATGTGCAAAGATTGACAGGCAGGATCGTAGCCTTGAACAGGTTCATATCCAAATCCTCAGAAAAGTGCAAGGAATTCTATGACATCCTGAGGAAGAACAAGAAATTTGAATGGACTGAGAAGCATGAAAGTGCCCTCAAAGCTCTTAAGGATTACCTATCCTCAGCCCCCGCTTTGATGAAACCAGAAAAGGGGGATATATTATCCTTATACCTAGCAGTATCCTCAAAAGCAGTAAGTGCGGTCCTTGTTAAGGATCACCAAGGTACACAACATCCTGTTTATTATGTAAGTAAGAGTTTACTTGATGCTGAATCCAGGTATTCACACTTAGAGAAACTTATCCTTGCATTAATTATGGCATCTACTAAATTAAGACATTACTTTGAGACTCATGCCATTATTGTTAAGACTAATTTTCCAATTAAGAATGTTCTCAGGAAACCTGAAATATCAGGAAGGATGGCTAAGTGGGCAGTGAAGCTTAGTGATTATGATATAAGATATGAGCCTAGAACTGCCATTAAATCCCAGGCCTTAGCTGACTTTGTGGCAGATTTCAGTAGTGACTTGCAAAAGGAAGCTGAGTTAGAAGTCCAACAGCTTGAAGAAACTAAGGATCCTTGGATACTCTTCACTTATGGAGCCTCTAATGTCAAAGGAACAGGACTTGGAATACTACTAAAATCGCCACAGGGGGATATAATACCCCACTCCATAGCTTGTGAGTTTCAAACTACTAATAATGAGGCTGAATATGAAGCCTTGATAGCTGGTTTGCAAATTGCCAAGCATATGAGGATCAGGTATCTTGAGGTACATGTAGATTCATTATTAATCACTAATCACTTTAATGGATCCTATGCTGTTAAAGGTGAAAAGCTAATCAAATATTTAGAGATAGTCAAAGAATTGGCACTCTCTTTTGTTTTCTTTAGTTTGACACAGGTACCAAGGGAAGAGAACGCAGAGGCTGATGCATTGGCCAATCTAGGATCATCCTTGAAGATCCCAGAGGATATTAAGATCCCTATTATCCACGTCCTAACCCCTGCTATTGAGGATCATGTAGCCATGGAGATAGGAGAGGATTCTGCTATTGTCCCTACTGATGACACACAATCCCATTCAGGATCATGGATCCTTCCAATCATGAGATATATCCAACATGGAGAGATTCCTACAGGAGAAAACCCCAGGGCTTTCAAAATTAAGGTATCTCAATTTACAATATTGAATAACATATTATATAAACGATCTCTTGCAGGACCATATCTAAGATGCATTGAGGATCCTGAAATCCAACAAGTCCTAAAGGATTTTCATGAAGGAGATTGTGGAAACCACACTGGGGGCAGGGCATTATTCTCAAGGATCCTAAGGACAGGATACTATTGGCCTACAATGAAGAAGGATGCTGTGGATTATGCTAAGAAGTGTGATCCTTGTCAGAGACATAGTAATATCCTTCACCAACCGGCAGAGCTCTTGCATCCTATATCCTCTTCCTGGCCATTCATGAGATGGGGAATGGATATAGTTGGAAAGCTTCCTAAAGCACCTGGTGGAAAAGTATTCATGCTTGCTATGACTGATTACTTCTCCAAGTGGATAGAGGCTGAAGCCTTTGCTCAAGTCAGAGAAAAGGAAGTGATATCCTTTATTAAAAGAAACATTATTACTAGATTTGGTATCCCTTCTGAAATTGTTTGTGATAATGGATCCCAATTTATTGGGAGTAGAACTACTAACTTTTGTGACAGCTGGGGGATTAAGATGATAACATCAACACCAGTCCACCCACAAGCTAATGGTCAGGCAGAATCATCCAACAAGATCATCATCAATAATTTGAAGAAGAAGCTTGGATCCAAGAAAGGAAAGTGGGCAGAAGAACTACCTTATGTACTATGGTCTGATAGGACAACTCCCAAGAATGCCACTGGCCAAACTCCATTTTCTTTGGTATTTGGGGCAGAATCAGTGATCCCTACAAAGATGGTGGTTCCTACTGCAAGAACAAGCATTCGTGATCCTGAAGAAAATGCTGAAAACTTGGTTCAAGATTTGGATACTATAGAAGAACTCAGGGATTTGGCAAGGATAAGGATGGCCAGTTATCAACAAAGGATGGCTGGAGCCTACAACAAGAATGTCAGGATCAGGAAATTCCAAGTTGGTGATATGGTATTAAGGAAAGCATTTCAGAATACCACCAATCCTGCTGATGGGAAGTTAGCACCAAAGTGGGAAGGCCCCTATTTGATTGAAGCCTAAGCAGGAAAGGGGGCATATCGATTGCTAACAATGGAAGGTGATTTGCTACCAAGAGCTTGGAATGTTGTCCACTTGAAGAAATACTTCATTTGATAAGGATCCATGATCCCTACCTGACAAGTATCCTTGACGGATCCTTACAAGACAGAAGATCCTCATTTTGGTAATGATCTGATCTTAAACTATTTCACTTTTTAAGTATCCTATATATAAGGATAAGGATCCTGGATCCTTTATCCTCCTTTCACTTGAATCTGAGTTTTGCAGAAGGTTTAGGTATCCTTAACAAAGGATTGAGTATCCACAGAAGTATCCAGTTATTAGGGCTTGACCCCAGTTATTTGGGCTTGACCCCAGTTATTTGGGCTTGTCCCCAGTTTCGCCAGTAGCGCACGATGATCCTGGTACAGTTCATGGCAATGGGACCAGTACTCGCTTTAGGGGCTGACAATTTCATTGTACTGGCTGTATCCGGGATCCTACGTATAATGGTAGACGTACCATACATCCGTTCCTAAGGTTTCTAACGTTTTCACGTTAGCTAAGGTTTTGGCATTTTCATGTCACTAAGTTTGGATAGTCTCCAGTGAGGGCCATACTCCAGTTTACACAAGATCCTTTGGGCTTGTCCCCAGTTATCCTTTGGGCTTGTCCCCAGTTATCCTTTGGGCTTGTCCCCAGAATTGTTGGGGACCAGTTACTAACTTTTGTCTTATATTGGCTTAGTTCCAAGTTGTATCCTATTTCAGGTTTTTGAAGCTAAACGACCAAGGATCCTTGATCCTTACCTTCTACTAAGGTTTGTCTTTTGGTTATCCTGAATATAAGTGTTAAAGGTTAGGATCATGATTTGGATTCTCAGGTATGATCCTTAATTACTTTGATTTTATTTATTATTTACATGAGTGGCCCTTATCCTTTAACAACTGAACTTATGATCCTTAAACTACACTACTTTTCAGAATTTGTCGACTATAGGATATGTGATCCTTGATCATATCCTAAACTTTTTAAGGATATTTATTAAATTTTTTCTTCTTTACTTAATATGTTCAGACAAAATATATATCACAACAATTGAAAAGTAAAGTATTCACAAGGATAACAACACGGGAAATAGCCAAAAAGTTAAGGTTTTATTTATTCACAAAACGTTAAACCCTTCAAGGTTGTCAAAATTGCCAACCCACGTTTCTACCAGCAAAACGTGGCCTGTCCACATGGGTTGGCAAAGGGTGTCCATTGTTAACGGGTCTTAAGAGTGCAGGAAATAAAAGATGGCAGGATAACAAGTGGCTTCATCCCCCAAACAGAGGATCCATCCACCACCCATTATCCTACCTATTGTCTAAGGATCCTTGATCCATAATCCTAAAAACTATTGTTCAAAATACAACCCAGCATTGTTTAAAACACCATAACCATAAAACCACTACCAAATCCTAAAAAAATTGTTGATGCATTTTTAGTGTCTGTGACTAGTCTTGTTTAACGATGTATTTTGTATGGTCTTTTATTAATTATCGAGTCTGTATGTTATGTTGACCAAGTCAGATATCCTCCTATCTACTTGTGTACAACTTGTTTGTCTCTTTTGATATGTAAAGTATTATGAACAATGCATGTTGCATTAAAGGGTAGTTTGGTCATTACTATGTTTATATGTTGCTGTTGTTGCTGTCTGTTAACAGAAACAACCACAACAGTTGCAGCTCTCGACGAAACAGGTCTGTTTCGTCGGAACACATCATGACGAAACAGACCAATGTTCTATACTTCTGTTTCGTTGAAGGTCATGACGAATCAGATCTTGATTCGTCATGTACTGGGCTGTTTCAGGCCCAAATGTCTGGCCCATGTTCAGATTCGTCGAACACCTTGTGTTTCGTCGATATCTTGGCTCAGGGACTATATAAACAACATCTCTGTTTCATTTGAACAGGGAGATGAGATAATAACCATAGTAACAAAACTCTGCCGAAATTCTGTCTGAACTGTGTTTGTATCAGTTTGTAATCGGTTCTCATCCCGTTAATCAATCGAGTGTGTTTCATTGATTAATCCGTTGTTATTATTGTTTTACGTGTTTGATTTGGCATAGTTACGTGGATTCCGCACGCGTAACCGTGTTTGCTATAAACAAGTGATTTGGTTCGTTATCGATCCTCAGATTACGGGACCTACAATTGGTATCAGAGCATTTGGCTCTAATCCTTGTTTAAAATCAAACATTGTTCGGTTTTTATCAAGTTTTTGTGTGTGTTTTCTGAAAATTTATTCTTGAAAAATCATTTTTCTGAAAAATATTCATAAAATCTGTTTGTTTGTTGTTATTTGCTAAGAGTTTTATCAAAAACCTTGTTAGATTTATTGCTTATACTTTGAACCGGGTTTTAGTGAAAGTCTTGTGGATTATCGTGTTTTCGGAAATTTGTCCGGTCACCGGAAAACTCATAAGTTTACCGGGAAACTCTTTGTTCTTGTGTGTGTTCTTCATATCTTCATAGAGTTCGTTATAAAATTGTTCATTTGATCTTGTTGTGTTTAAATCAAAGTGTTACTCATTAAAATACATTAAGTGGACTTTTGTGTTTGTAACATTGGAACTCTAACTCAGAAAAACATACCTTGTGTCAGTTTAGATATTTTAAATATCTTAACACAGCTGTAAATATCTTAAACAGCTGTCTGAGACTCAGCATCGACGAAACAAACAGTCGACGAATCACTTGTGTTTCGTCAATAATATCTTCGACGAAACAAAGTCTGTTTCGTCATAATATCTTCGACGAAACAAGTCTGTTTCGTCATTATTCATTTCGACGAAACAAACCTGTTTCGTGGAAAGTGTTTCGTCGAGAACACTTCTGTTTTACACAGAGGACTTGCAGATCTGTCATAACATTGTGTTTTCAAGTGTGTGTGCAGGTACTAACATACATACACAAATCATGGGTAGCAAAGGTCTGTGGGATTGGAGTTCGGAAGCAAGACCAAAGGAAAATCAGCCTTCACTTGCCGATTTGATGAACCAATTGCCTCAAAAACAACAAGCAGCAAATGCAAGTCAATGGGCAATGGTCTCTAATCAAAATCAAAACATACAGAATCTATTGCTCAGTGAAAGTGAGACGGGAAGCAACAATCGTCCGCCAAAACTAAATCACATGAACGACTATCCATCTTGGAAGGGTCGTTTTCACACATACATTCAAGGACAAAAAGTTGAACTTTGGACGTGTTTCACTACTGAATGCAGCCCGGAACTCGAAGTAGCAGCATCAACTGCCGCTGGTATTTCTAATATGCTTGAACAAGACAAGAAAGCCTATGAATTAGAGAAGAAGGCGTTTGCTTTTCTAACACAAGCTCTTCATAAAGACATCTATCATCAATTTTCTTATAGTAAGAGCACAAAAGCTTTATGGGATGCATTGGAAACAAGAGGAGAGGGAAATGAAGCTTCTAGAAAAATTCGCCATGATCTTTTAAAGAAAGAATTTGAGTCATTTCAATCTTTGGAAAATGAAAATCTAAATGATTTGACTTCTCGTTTCTATCATTTGATAAGTGAAATGAGTTCTTATAAGGTTGTTGTAAGTCATGTGGAAATGATTGCACGTTTAGCTGATGCTCTACCTCCTATATGGAGTCCATTCATTGAACTTCTAAAGCATACTGGTGCTCTGGATGGGGAAACTGTCACTATCTATGGATTTGTTCAGAAGTTGGAGCACAAGTACGAAGAAGAAAATCGGAAAGCTAAACGGATTGGAGCTCCTCAAAACACAGAAATTTATTTGCCTGGTTTTGCTCCTTCTGCCAGTTCTAGTTCTGTTCAGCAGCCTAAGCTTCAAACGGCGTTTGTTTCCAACACAAACTCATCTCCGTTTCCATTCAAACCACCACCACAACCAGAGTTTGATTTAGGCGCTTATCTTTCGAAATCCTTATCAAAAGCACAACCACCACCACAACAAGTAAATTATACCAGCAATCCTCCATCCCAAGACACGAATACTATCAAAGTTGATACCTCGAACCTATCAAAAGTTAGCATTGAGGTTGCAAAGGAGCATTCGGAACTCATTAATACGATGGTCAGTGCTTACTGCGGTTTGGTTGCAGGTCAAATTGGGAACATCAGTATGACCAACGAAGGTTATCAACAAATCGACCGTGATGAAATGGAGTTGATGGATATAAAGTGGGCGTTTGCGAGTGCAGTTAGAAGGGCAAAGGACTTCATGGCTCGAACGGGAAGAAGTTCCTTGGAAAGTAAGCAGGATACGAAGTACGGGTTTGATAAAGAAACCGTTACATGCTTCAATTGTGGCGAGAAGGGTCACTTTAAACGTGAATGCACTCGACCACCCAAGCAGGGCAATCAGAACCCTTTCAGAAATCAGACAGGTTCTTCAAATGCCAATCAAGGAAATCAAGACAATCGTGGAAGAGGGATAGTAGCTGTGAACAACACCACCAACCAGAACCAGTCTGGGCCATCAAACAACACTCGTGCATTGGTTGTTCAAACAGATGAAGGGTGTAATTGGTCTTTACAATTGGGGGAAGGTGATAATGAAGGAGGAGGAACCGCATGCTACGCAAAGATCATCAATCACATCAAGCACGTTCGTAGGGAAGAATTTTCTGAAAGTGACGACAGTTCGGGTTATACCGGGAGTTCTGATGAAGAAAGTTCTATTTCGGGTGATGTGAAAGAAGAAGCAAGTTCTATTGATGATTTGTTGAGTGAAGCAGAGGAGTTGAAGTCTCAGAAATCTGTTCTTATCGAGAAGGCTGGGATAGCATCTAAAGAAATGGAGAAGTTCTTCTCTGAAGACGGATCTTTTTCTTTTCAAATTGCCTTCATGGCAAATGTTTCAGCCTCTTCGAGTCAGGTAACATCTGAAACTCCTAGAATTTGTAATGACTGTGCTTATTTGAAACAGGAATTTGATAGAGTGAAACATGAATGTGACACAATTCATAGTCACAATCAACATTTGGTTGTTGATATGTCAAAGTGCAAAGAAGCAAATATGGCTTTAACAAGAGATGAAAAGGACTTTAAATCTTTAATTGAAAATTTAAAGAAAAGTGTTTCCGAAACTACTAAAGTTGTTTATCACAAACAAGTTAGTATTAACAAGTACATAAATCTCGTTGAGGAAACCAGAACGGAATTAGCCATTGCAAAATTGGCGCACGATGCGATCAAGCAAAAATTGGAGAGTTATTCTAACTCCCGATTTGTGCTCGATCACATAATTGACGTTCAACAACTGAAGAAAAACAAGAGTGGTGTTGGGTATAAGAAATGTCCGCCCCCTTTGAGACACAATTATGCAGCACCACCTGATGAAGAGGATATGCCTCGTTTTGAACCCAGTGTGCCTCTCAATTATGAGGAATTTATTACTGGATTGGGGTTCAAACCAGACAGCTCCTCGGGAACTTTATCTGATGAAACAGGAACTTCAACATCAGTGAGCCAAAGTCCTCCAATTGTTGAGGATTATGATTCATCTGATGATGAAACAGATGCAAATGACCAGGATGAATCACATGATAAGAAAAAGGGAATAGAAATTCCAATTGAGAATCATATTCTTTGTGATCCTCCTATTCCTTTTGTGCAACAAGTTGCCAAAAATGTGATTAATCCTGTCATAAATGACAAGAAACCTGTGTCTACCGTTAAGAGTAACAATGTGTTGTATACTTTGGTTGGTGATTCTAAAATCTATTCAGATAATGATTTCCCAATTAAAAATGTCAATCCATCATCGATTGATAACGTTTTTGAAAATAACACAAGTAAGTTTTTGGGAAGGTCGATTCCGGGAATTATTGTAACTCAATGTGATCAAATTCCTAAAGCTGAAATCAAAAAGAAATTTGGAAATCAAAACTTCCCAACAAAGCAACAACCGTTTGCTCCTAAGGGTAAACAACCATATCAACGAGCTCAAAGGCCAGATGTTTCTAAATCAAAATCTGAAACAAATGGAGCTCGTTATCAAAAGAAAAACAATGATGTCAGATTTGTGGCATCTGAGGGTACTGATAAAATTGAGATTTTTGCTAACAAATCAAACACTGATTTTGTACAAAAAGTCAAGATTTTAAAGCGTAACAGTCAGAATAATTACACTCAACATACAAACGGGTGTAATGAAAAGGCTAGTACCTCAGGTTCTACAGGTTTGACATATGTGCCTCAATCCGTTTCTCCTAAGTTTGTTGAGAGGAGAACGTGTTTTAAATGTGGAGAGTTTGGACACATCATCAAAGATTGTGTTAACACTCCAAAAGATAAATTTGTTGAGAAAGCACCACCTGAAATGATTCACCCTCAATGTCGTACTGTTTCGTTAAAACATGATAAAAGAACGGTTAAAGAACAGGAAACGAAACAACGACATCAAAATGTGAAGAAAATAGAAAAGGCTTTAAAATCTGAGGTCAAAACTGTTCCAAAGGAACCAAGTTCACCTTTAAAACCAGAAGTTTCAAAATCTGTTTTCAAAACTCAATCTGGTAAACAAAAACAAACTTGGAAACCTAGGAAGGGTGAAGGTTCAGGGGGATTTGTTAGTTTGGAAAATCATCACCAGATCGAGATCACTATTCGTGATTCTCAGGGACGACCCAAGACCACTGTGGCTTGGGTCCCCATCCTTAACTAATCATTGGATGATTCGTGCAGGATGTTCCAGGAGGAACTATCAGTAGTCATTGGATTGTTGATAGTGGGGCATCCAGGCACATGACGGGCGACTTACGGCTTCTGTACGATGTAAGAAATATTAGAGGAGGCTATGTCGCGTTCGCAGGAGACAAAGGCGGATATATCACCGGAGAAGGAATGATCTCCAATGGTGTGGTATGCTTCGAAAAGATTAATTATGTTCATCAACTTGATCATAATCTTCTCAGTGTGTCGCAAATCTGCGATAAAAAGTTCACCGTGCATTTTGATGATGCCGGTTGTTATGTGCTTAAACCTGGATTCAAGATTCCTGATGAATGGATTCTCTTATCGGCTCCAAGAATTAATGATCTTTATATTCTTGACATGAGCCAAGCCATTACGACATCTGCGCAAGTACAATGTTTTGTCTCAAAAGCCACACAGAAGGAGTCTATTTCTTGGCACAGAAGAATGGGGCACATTCACTTGAGGAAAATGAACCATTTGGTGAAAAACAATCTTGTGAATGGTGTGCCTGTGAGAAGTTTTCATCTACAAGATATCTGTGTTTCGTGCCAGAAAGGGAAACAAACAAAGAAATCTCACCCTCTGAAGAAAATCAATTCTGTTAGCATGCCTCTCGAACGTCTTCATATGGACCTCTTTGGACCTATGAAGCACAAGACAACATTCGGAGATGCTTACTGTCTGGTTGTTACTGATGATTATTCTAGATTTTCTTGGGTAGCTTTCATGGCACACAAGAGTGATACTCCTGGAATCCTCAAGGATCTTCTCACAATGTTGGAGAATTTATACACTTTGAAAGTGAAGAGGATCCGAAGAGACAATGGAACTGAATTCAAGAACCGTGTGATGGATGAGTTCTGTACTTCTAAAGGCATTCTTCATGAATACAGTTCTCGCTATACTCCACAACAAAACGGTGTCGCTGAGAGGAAGAATCGTACGATTATTGAGACTGCAAGAACTATGTTAGTAGAGTCGGAGCTTCCTGTTCAATTCTGGGCAGAAGCTGTGTCGACTGCATGCTACACTTTGAACAGAGTTCTTACAGTTAAAAGGCATGGCAAAACTTGTTTCGAACTTCTACAGAAAAGGAAACCGGATCTTTCTTTCCTTGAACCCTTTGGCGGTCCATGTACCATGATTGACCCAGATGGTAAGTTTGGCGCAAAAGCTATCGAAGGTTTCTTCCTTGGATATGCAACTCCAAATTGTCGTGTATGGAATCTGACCACCAAAAAGATTGAGCTTTGGAATGAAGTAAGGGTTCAAAGGTATACAAGTCCTGTTAGAGCTCCGGGTGATCCTTGGATGTTCGATTACGATGGGATATTCGACTCCTTTAATCTGCCTACCTTTGATGAAGAATCTGCAGCTGTTCAAATGTTATTTGATAGTGACAACGCTGCTGGCTCGCCATTGGTAAGACCTGTTATTGTTAGCCCTGAAGGTTCTAATTCAGTTAACAATACAGTTCAAAATGAGGTATTTGAAGATGCTACTGAGTCATCGGAAGATGATGAACATCTAGATGCGACTGAAGGCACTTCTGCCCCGGTTGCTCCTGTTCAAGGTTCTTCTTTAGAAACTCCTCAAGTGCAGAATGATGATACTGCTGAAGGGAATGACTCCACCTCCACGCATATACCCGGTGCGGAGTTGGTTGCTGATCTTAATCTTAACAATTTGGGTATTGATACAAGTGTTCCTGAACATCCAGAATTGAGGATTCACAATACCCATCCACAGCAGAACATTATAGGAGATGTCCAAAGCGGTGTGCAGACGCGTAATCAGCTTAGAAATAACCCGAATGCTGGTTTATATTCAGCCATTAGAGAATCTGGTCTTCAAAACGATTGGTCCTTTGCTTGTTACGTTTCACAAGAAGAACCAAAGTCTTGGAAGGATGCTTTAAAAGATAATTCTTGGGTTGAAGCCATGCAGGACGAATTGCAACAATTTCAAAAGCTTGGTGTTTGGAAGCTTGTTGAAAAGCCGGATAATTACAAGAAAATTGGCACACGATGGGTTTACAAATGCAAGAAGGACGACCGTGGAATTGTTATTCGCAACAAGGCAAGACTGGTTGTTCAGGGTTTTCGCCAGATAGAAGGCATTGACTACAATGAAGTTTATGCACCTGTTGCACGTCTGGAAGCTATTAGGATCTTCTTAGCTTATGCTTCTTTCAAAGGATTCAAAGTTTACCAGATGGACG
This sequence comes from Helianthus tuberosus, assembly GCA_030545235.1. Lineage (NCBI taxonomy): Eukaryota > Viridiplantae > Streptophyta > Magnoliopsida > Asterales > Asteraceae > Helianthus > Helianthus tuberosus. Next base: position 89,343,019 of record CM060405.1, read on the forward strand.
TCAAAAGTGCCTTTCTTCATGGTATAGTTCAAGAAGAGGTGCACGTCGAACAGCCTCCAGGTTTTGAAGATCCTATTCACCCCGATCGGGTTTGGTTGCTAAACAAAGCTCTTTATGGTTTACATCAAGCACCTAGGGCTTGGTACGCAACCTTATCCAACTATCTTCTGGAGAATGGATTTCGACGAGGTCTTATTGATTGCACACTCTTTATCAAGGAACAAGATGGAGATCTTCTGCTGGTGCAGGTATATGTTGATGATATAATATTTGGTTCCACTAATGATTCTTTGTGCAGGCAATTCGAACGAGTTATGCAAGAAAAATTCGAAATGAGCGCAATGGGGGAGATGACTTTCTTCTTGGGCCTACAAGTTCAACAAACAGAGTCTGGGATATTCATCCATCAGACTAAATATGTTGGTGACATTTTGAACCGATTCCAAATGTCAGATGCAACGCCCATTGGTACCCCTCTTCCGCAGAATCACGGGATTACTCCGGATTTGAAGGGTGAAAGCATCAACTCCTCATACTATCGTGCCATGATCGGATCTCTCATGTATCTCATCGCTTCGAGACCTGACATAATGTATCCAACATGCCTGCTTGCAAGATATCAAGCAAACCCGAAGGCCTCTCATCAGTCAGCTATCAAAAGGATTTTTCGCTATTTGAAGGGATGCCCGGACCTTGGTCTTTGGTACCCTAGGGATGATAGCTTTGAATTAATTGCATACAGTGATTCTGATTTTGGTGGATGCAAAATCGATGGCAAATCGACAACAACAGGATGTCAGTTCTTAGGAAATCGCCTGGTCACGTGGTAGTGCAAGAAGCAAACGTGTGTTGCTACATCAACATGTGAAGCAGAATACATTGCTGCCTCGAGTTGTTGCTCCCAAGTTCTTTGGATACAACAACAAATGCGCGACTACGGTTTAGAATTCCTATCTACTAATATTTTTGTTGATAATAATGCTGCCTTACAGATCACTAGAAATCCTGTGCAGCATTCCAAGACTAAACACATCGACATTAAATATCACTTCATACGTGATTGTTTTGACAAGAAATTAATCGATGTCGTTCATGTCCCCACTGATCACCAACGTGCCGACCTGTTTACAAAAGCTTTTGATAAATCACGTTTTGATTATCTACTTTTGGTCAATGGCATTAAGGTGATACCCGAGTAAACTTCTTTGGCTGATCGTTTTTGTAAATATTTTCTTTATAATCTTTGAAAATTCAAAAAGATTTTAGTTTTCGTAAACTTTGCGAATTTTAGGGGGAGATATTTCAAGAAAATACAAAAACATTGCAAAAGTTCAAAATCCAAAAAGATGTCTTTACTTTCTGTCGTTTTCGTTTGAAAAATTCAAAAATTCAAAAACAATAGAAAAACCAAAAATGAGTTTCTTGGATAAAGGAAAATGATGAATTTCACTGGTGTGGTCGGTCAATGTGTTCAAAATGCAAAATAAAAAGAAAAATGATAAGTATCTCTACTAATGATGTATCGGTAGGCTCACAATCAGACTAAAATGTGCAGGATGATACAAACCTAACAGACTTCAAGTCAGGTGGGAACCATTCATTGGCATATGGTCTTAGTACCGAAATCTCGTTTGAGAGATTGCCGAGATCTGAAATATTCGGTCTTTATGCTGCTTATCATCTGGGTATCATGGTTGTATCAAACCGTAAAAATAACGGAGACGAAGTCTAAGATCTTCCATGATACTATGCATACGTGTACATACTGCATTCGACCTCAATAAGTGATCAACAATCACATGTCCAAACAAATAAGTGATAATTTATCACAAATTCTTTGCGGGAGTCAAGTTCGTCTCTCTGCTGTACGGAAGTACTGACCTGTTCACGGACTTGCTCCTGTGCCCTCATGCATCTGAAAATCAAGTTCCTCATCAATAAGTGATTCTATCACATATGACTTGTTTTCAATCAAATAAGTGAGTTTCTCACATTTTTATACGGTCAAACAGATGATAATCGGTATACTCACCGGTAAGATGAATTCTCGTGCATACCTTGATACGGGAATGTGTCGTGAGTGGATTTACATCGACTTGTAAGTATAATCCTTACCGTTAATCGTATCTCTTAAATTATGATTATGTCTGATTAGTTTGAGCTTATGTGGACCACAATACCGATAATCGAGGTAGTATACTTATCCAGAGCTTTAAACAGAAATCAAAATCATGTTGACTAAGACCGTAAGCTGGTATGATTCCTTGTCCTTGAGATTCGCAAAAAGATTGCACTTGTACAGTTGTTTAGTGTTTTTAACCGTTTTCCGCATTTTCATTTAGTTTACCGTGCTTTAAATTTTTTTTTTTTTGTATATTTGTGTAAAGTTCGTTTTTGATTAAGCCGAAGTTGTTGCTTGGTGTTTTCTACCGGAAGCCTGAAACCTTCTTCATAAAAACGTTCTTGCATTTGAAAATTCAAACTGAATGGAAATGTGTTCATAATCTGTTTAGACTGCAAAATCTTACCACTGTTTTGACTGCAAAATGTTTTCCAGCCTTTGCTGTTTTGTAAAATCTGTTGGTGAAACAGAATGGTCGACGAATCAAAAGAGTCGACGAATCAGACCAATGTCGGCGAATCAAATCTGTTTCGTCAAAACAGACGACGAATCACATGAGCCCAACTCTGTTTCGTCATGGGCTAAAGTTTAGGCCCAAGTTCAAGCCCAAATTTCTGTTTCGCCGGGCCCATTTCAGTTTCGTCGAGTTCTCAGATTCGTCGCGACAGGGTGGTGTATATAAAGGTCCCACTTGTTCACTTTTTCAAAACATCAGTTTTTCATCTTCTTCAAACAACCAAAAACCCATACCTACGGTTACTCTCACAAATCACCCAAAACATCCGTTTTTAATCAAAATCTTACAAAAATCAAAGGTAGTAACATGTTCTGATTCACATTCCGAACACTTTGAACCGTCGGTTTTTCATCCGAAACCCTCAGAGACCCCTTTGAGACCTTGTCTTTCTTTGATAATATATGTGTTGATGTTGCATGTTTTGTGTTTTCCTTCTGAATCTGATAGATTTAGGTTTATTAATGTTTGATTTGCTTTGATTTGAATGTGGGTTTTTATAAACAAAAACAGGGGTTTGTTTTTGATAAAGTTATTATCTGTTTTTACAAGGGTTTTTGTTCGGAAATCATTTATGGGTGTTTATAAATGATTTGGGTATAAATAATGCTGATTGAATGTGTTTGTGTTTATATTTGATCTTTGTTTAAACCCAATACGGCGAAACTGAAAAACCCCCAATTTGACGAATCAAATTAGCCCTAATTCCGGCGAATCAAACATACGACGAATCAGACGACGAATCAAAGATGACGAATCAGAAAAGGAACGAAATAGACTCGACGAATCAAAAAGTCGACGAATCAAACCAGTCAATGGTCAACCCTCTGTTTCGTCGTTCAAACTTCTGTTTCATCGTTGATCTTCTGTTTCGTCGTGCATGCCTTAGCAGTTTTCTGATGTTGCTGTTTGTTCACAGTAGACATGATAGATAGGTTATCTGTTATGTGGATACATGAAAGTGTATTCATACATGTCTAAATGCAATGTTATATCAAATGTGACTTATTCTGGACATTTTCATGTACAGATGGCTCCTAAAGCATCGCAAGAAAAAGGAAAACGCAAGAAGGCGATAAAGAAAGAAAACAAAACTGAAGAAGAGATTATGTCAGAGAAACGTCATAATCAAGTTGCATATTTGGATCCGGAAGACAAGCTCACGGAATTTAAAGATATGATGAAGTGGATCAGGGAGTCACGTATCAATCATGCTGTTACATACTCGACACCCGTCTATGAACATAATCATGATAATCACGGTTTCGGTCACGAAACTCGGTCCTACACTCGGATACTCATGAAGCTGTAATTGTGTTTAGAGACAATCGTGCAAATTACCGGATGTTGGATCCGATGTGGATCGTCAACATGTCTGAAGCTGATATTAGCAGATTATATCGTCATGATATTTTCTATGAAGATCAGGATGCACGTCAAGCGTTAAAGTTTCAGCGAGTAGCGTGTTTTTGCTACTACAGGGGCATACATTCGGGCAGTTCGTGGTCCGAACAACACTGATGGAAGATTAGAAGACCGAAGACGAGTAACAGACAAGGGGGAGTTTGTTGATGCATTTTTAGTGTCTGTGACTAGTCTTGTTTAACGATGTATTTTGTATGGTCTTTTATTAATTATCGAGTCTGTATGTTATGTTGACCAAGTCAGATATCCTCCTATCTACTTGTGTACAACTTGTTTGTCTCTTTTGATATGTAAAGTATTATGAACAATGCATGTTGCATTAAAGGGTAGTTTGGTCATTACTATGTTTATTTGTTGCTGTTGTTGCTGTCTGTTAACAGAAACAACCACAACAGTTGCAGCTCTCGACGAAACAGGTCTGTTTCGTCGGAACACATCATGACGAAACAGACCAATGTTCTATACTTCTGTTTCGTTGAAGGTCATGACGAATCAGATCTTGATTCGTCATGTACTGGGCTGTTTCAGGCCCAAATGTCTGGCCCATGTTCAGATTCGTCGAACACCTTGTGTTTCGTCGATATCTTGGCTCAGGGACTATATAAACAACATCTCTGTTTCATTTGAACAGGGAGATGAGATAATAACCATAGTAACAAAACTCTGCCGAAATTCTGTCTGAACTGTGTTTGTATCAGTTTGTAATCGGTTCTCATCCCGTTAATCAATCGAGTGTGTTTCATTGATTAATCCGTTGTTATTATTGTTTTACGTGTTTGATTTGGCATAGTTACGTGGATTCCGCACGCGTAACCGTGTTTGCTATAAACAAGTGATTTGGTTCGTTATCGATCCTCAGATTACGGGACCTACAAAAATGGGCTCCGACCACTTCTAGAAATATCCATCATCGCCCATTCCTGCAGATTACACCTTTGCTGCATTACCATCACCTTCACCAGCTCCTCCAGTTCTGGCATCACCCACATGATCCTTAACCCCACTGCTGCCAGCCTCGATTGCTAGGACCTCACCAGCCTCTTCTTCGTCATCCAGCTCAGCCAACCTAGCCTTCCAGCCCTCTATGTCCCAGTTGCTCTTGTCAAAGTTAGGATCCTGGGCTTCTTGGGCCATCTGCAACTTGGTTTTGTACATAGCAATGGCAGCGGAGACTTTAGCATCATTTGTGATTTCAAACTTCTCATGATCAGCAGTGATATGAGCCAGGACAAGTTCCCTCTTCACCAGATTGACATCATTTTCGAGGGAGGCAATCTTCTGATCCTTGGCCAGCATGATCTTTTGGAGGTCCAAACACTTTAGCTCAACCTCTTCAATACTCCCTACGTAATCTTGGATTTCAGCAAATTTCTGCAAAAGAAAGGATACAATTCAGGATCCCTTACCCTCAGTATGGAAGGATCATGTACAAGAATCACATTTAAGGATCAGTTATTCTCACCTCAGCATCGTATTCCTCGAACTGATGCTGGATCAGAGGCAGACCTTCAAGGGTATCAGCAGTCTTCCTTTTCTTTCCGCCATTTCCCTTAGAAGTGGTTGCCTTGGGGACCGTGACGGATGGACTAGCGGCAGGCTTCTTCTTTGCGGATCGGACATCATCGAGGTCAGTGACACTGAAACGAGTAGCAGACTTTGATGATTTTCCAGAACCTACACATCCAAAACAGATAAGTGTCCTTATTTCATTTTAATTTAAACATTTAGTTATGCACAAAATGGGATACTTACTTGACATCGTAACATAGCCTGAGGATACTTCTTGAGAATCCTGGGTATTTGCTTGAAATGATCTTATTGTAGGATCAAGCTTCCGGAAAGCAGCAAGCCTTTCCTTCGTTGCAGGTGTTGTAATAATGTGTGAAACAGTAATAGCTGCAAAATAGAAACAAAGGGGTCAGTGATCCTCAGCGGAGACAGGGTATCCTATGATCCTTCTATAAGGATCCTCTATCCTACCATGAGTAACCCATTTTCTTGGAAGATCCTTCCCATCAGGGATGGAATCCCTTCTGACAAAGAAGAATCACCTTTTCCAGTTGGTGTCATTCTTAGTGGTTTTGAATATGGGGTGTTCTTCACCGGGTTTGTGTTTGAATAGATATCGATGAGATCCATGGCTCACAAGGTCGTACATTTCTGCTAACTCCGACATTCCCAGATCAATACCTTCATGCTCAATGATTCTTTCAAGGGTATACAAGACCCTCCACATCATTGGCATCGCTTGGATGAAGGAGATGCCGGTGAGAGAGAAGAAAGATTGGGTGAAATCAGGAATAGGATACGAGTATCCTATCATAAATGGGGTGACCGGAAAAGCTACCCAGGTTTCAGAAACAAAGTCGCTTAGGACGGTGGGGTTAAAAGCTTTAAAAACGGTGCTCGCCGGAAAACAATGGCGAATCCTGTCTATCTGCGGATCAGTAAAGCAACATCGTTCCTTCGCAGAGTCTTCGATGATCCCTTGGCTCTTCAAAGGACTGTCCTTTTTGTGATCCTTAGCCGGTGAAGATCTTAGCATCATCTTGGTCATGATGATAGTGAAGAAGAAGAAACAGAATGAGAATGTGAAGAGAGAAAGGAAAGAGAAGTACCTGATCAGATCTTCGAATGAGGATTTAAAGGATGAAACGCATGAATTTAAATGCTTCCTAACCCTTATCTCTAACTTCAATTTATAATCATGATTTTGCAGGATAGTCACTTCAATGACGTCAGATTGGCAACGGCTAGTCAGGATGTAACGGCTATATATCTGTTGATTTGTTACTGATAAGAACGAGAAAATATAACTCATTTATTTACACTTTACTCCTTATATTTTGGGGGCAATTGTTAGGGGAGGATTTTCCAAAGATCAGTGATCCTCAATTACTGTCGGGCTTAGGGATCCTCAATTCTGTTTGAATTAGTGATCCTCAGAGAGTATTGTAGGATCAGGATCCAGGATCATCATAGTGATCCTTACACTAACGATTGTCTGCTTTGAATATGAAATTGTTTTGCAGGAGTACGTGCTTGGACTTGGTCTTGGCGATATTCCTGGAGCATATTCCCTTTTTATTCCGCATGTGCTTGACTAATATGGACGTTATGGAGGTCGTGGAAGACTTGCACGAAATGCGGATAGTTAGTTAGCTTAGATATTTTCCAAATTTATAAGGGGATAGCAAGTTAGATTAGAACACTTGGCTATTTTTGGCTAAACACACACACACTCGTAACTGCACTCATCAACTCTTGACAATTTGCTCGGCGATTACTCACTTTTTTGCACATTACACTCTAGTGATCCTTGTAACTAGCTCGCTATCATCTAAAGTTGTAATACATTTTCTGTTTAATCTGAGTTGGTGATTGGTAGTTTCCATCACCCGAGGTTTTTTATGCAGGAGATCAACTCTTGATCAAGGGCTTTTTCCTCGTATAAATCATTGTGTCACTTGTTCATTACATTTCTGAGTGATCCTTAATATTGTTCATTGATTCAAGCATCACACCTCACAACAAAAGATTTGGTTGCATTATCTTTGCTTGATTTTTGACGAAAACAAAAATCATTACTCGGTTTTCTATTGTCAAAACTTTTTGCTACATTGTTTTCAATGGCCTCGAGATCAAACATGAGCTCTTCCACCATGTCTGCTACAACCTCTGCAACAATTGGTTCGGTGCTTCCACCTCCTCCTCCACGAATGCAAACTTCTTCGCACGAAACTGAAAGTCATGTGGCTCGGGATGTTATCCCCGCACCCAGTACCCAGGGATATGCTCCTGTTTTAGCTTCTAATGATGAAATTCTGAATTTGTTTGGTAGTGTACAGGAACAGATGAGGCAGCAGCAGGAAACCAATCGGATGCTGATGAGAGAAATACAACTCTTGAAATCCGGTCCAAGTAGACCTGCTGAAGAAACTGTCACTCCTTTGCAGCCTAGAGCTTTGAACTTCAGTTCTGCAGTTTACACTGAAGATAATCGGGGGAATATCGTGCCAAGCCATTCTCATAATCATACTCCTGAGATACCCTCCTCGGTCAGGATGTCAACTGTGAGGAGCTCAGGATATGCTTCAGGATATGGACAGAATCCTCAGACCGGTAACGTGTCAAATAATAATATTCTTGCTACTAACAACAATGGGTCTTTGCAGGATGCAGGTATGACGTCAACGTTTACTAGGGAGCTTCAGAAATTGAAGGACATGATATCCAGTGTACCTGGAGTGGTCCAGCCAATTCCGGAAGTGTCCCAAGACAGCCACAGGATATCCCGCTTTGCATATCCTATCTGTGATGCTGAAATCCCAAAGAGATTTCGGACCCCCAACATGAAACTGTATGATGGGACTACGGATCGTGAAGAGCATATTGCCCAGTATAGGGAAAGAATGGAGATTAACCCTATCCCCCCGGAACTCAAGGAAGCATGCTTGTGCAAGGGTTTCAGTTCTACCTTAACGGGGTCGGCCTTAAAATGGCTGTTAAATGTTCCTCCTCACTCAATTACTTCGTTTGTTCATTTGGTTAATTTATTTAATAGTCAGTTTTCTTGCAGCCGGAGTTTTGAGAAACTAACCAGTGATCTTTACAGGATAACTCAAGGACCTCAGGAATCCTTGAGGGATTATGTGAACAAGTTTAGTTGGGAATCCTTGGATATCCCACATCTTGATGTTGCAACAGCTGTGCAGGCTTTTAAGATGGGGTTACAAAAGGATTCTCAGTTTTATCAGGATCTTGTAATGAATCCCTGCAGGAACCTTGACGAAGCTCGTAATAGGGCCTTGAGATATATTTGCCTGGAAGATGACAAAAAGATGCAAGAGAGGATGAATTCTACCTCAACCTACGAATCGACCAACAGGAAATCAGAATCCTCGTATAAACCATATCACTCCAAGCCATATGGCAGAAATGACAACAAGAAAGTGAATGCTGTTGAAGACGAGGATCCTGAAGAATATCCTGAATTATCTGAATATTGCTTTTCTGTTAATATACCTGAGTTGATGTATGCTATGCAGGGTTTAGGAGACAAAGCTAGGTGGCCTCGAAAGAATCAACAAAAAGCTGATTGGAAGGATAAATCCAAATGGTGTGCCTTCCATGAAGATTTCGGACATGTGACTGAGGATTTCATTGCTCTAAGGAAAGAAATAAGCTACCTATTGAGCAAGGGATATCTGAAGGATTTGCTGGGAAGAAAGAAGAATAAAGGGCAGGATCCTGAGAAGGATCCTGAACGAGCAGCATCACCCCCAGCAGATGCCAAAATAATTAACTTTATTTCAGGAGGATCCGACATCTGTGGGACTTCATATTCTGCGGCCAAGAGACATGCAAAGGAGGCTAAGACTGAAAGGGGAGACAAACCAGCCAGGATGACTACCCTTACAACTGATAAAGTGATCACTTTCAACAGTGATGACATGGATACTGTGCAGGATCCTCACCATGATGCCCTTGTAATTACATTATATGTTGCTAACCATTTTGTACGCAGGATATTAGTGGACAATGGTAGCTCTGTCAACATAATTCAGCTGGAAACGTTGAAGAGGATGAATGTATCTCCGATGGACATTACTTCGAAGTCCACTGTGCTCGTTGGTTTCAGTGGAGAGGCTAGGAATACCGTAGGGGAGATAAAGTTGCCAGTATATGTTGAAGGGGTCAACTCGATACAACGCTTCTGTGTGATGGATTCCCTATCCTGCTATAACATCATACTAGGCAGGCCATGGATCCATGACATGAAGGCTGTGCCATCGACTTATCACCAGTGCATCAAGATCCCTACCCCTTGGGGGGTCGTCAAAGTTGATAGTGATCAGCAGGAGGCGAAGGAATGCTACTCATCCTCAATGAAATCCTCAACCAAGCCTAATGCAGCATAGCAATTAAAGATGCGGGCCCAGGATATCATGGAGGCTTCGGAGCAGGATGTAAAGAAAGTTATCCTGGATCAGGATAATCCGGATATCTCGGTGCTCGTAGGAACCAATATCCCTCAGGATATTGAAAATCAATTGACTAACTTTTTGAAATACAGGATGTCAACATTCGCGTGGAAGCACGAGGATATGACAGGTATATCTAAGGATATTATAACACATAAGCTTGGTATTGACATGTCATTCAAGCCGGTCCAACAAAAGAGAAGGAAATTTGCTCCGGAGCGAAATGTGATCATCCAAGAGGAAGTTGAAAGGCTGCTAAGGAGCAAGATGATTAGAGAAGTGAAGCTTCCTAAATTGCTCGCGAATGTAGTCGTGGTACAAAAGAAAAATGGGAAATGGAGAGTTTGTGTAGATTACAAAGACTTAAACAAAGCCTGTCCCAAAGACCCGTTTCCTCTGCCTCATATTGATTCAATGGTAGATGCTACCGCCGGCCATGAGATGTTAACCTTCATGGATGCCTCTTCAGGATTTCAGCAAATCCAAATGGAGCCCTCTGATCAGGAGGATACTGCTTTCATGACACCCACAGGTATTTATTGTTATACTGCTATGCTCTTTGGTTTGAAAAATGCAGGTGCAACATACCAGAGGTTGGTAAACATGATGTTTAAAGATAAGCTGGGGGACACCATGGAGGTATATATTGACGATATGGTGGTGAAATCTAAAAAGGCTGAGGATCACCTCCAGGATATTAAGGGAGCGTTTGATATCCTGGATCAGTATAACATGAAACTGAATCCTGCTAAGTGTCATTTCGGAGTGGGGGAAGGAAAGTTTATAGGATATATGGTGACCAAAAGAGGCATAGAGGCAAGCCCGGAGCAGATTAGAGCTATCCTGGATATAAAATCACCTTCGAATATGAAGGATGTTCAACGATTAACCGGCCGAGTAGCAGCATTGAACAGATTTATTTCAAGATCCTCGAAAAAATGCAAGGAATTTTATGATATTCTCAAGAAGAATAAGAAGTTCGAATGGGGAGCAAAGCATGAAGCAGCCTTGCAGGATTTGAAGCAATATCTTTCAACCGCACCCTTATTGATGAAGCCTGAAAATGGTGAACCATTATCCCTATATCTTGCAGTATCAGGGAATGCTGTAAGTGCTGTTTTGGTCAAGGATCACGAAGGTCAGCAGTATCCTGTCTATTATGTTAGTAAAAGTTTATTAGATGCCGAAACTAGATATTCTCATCTAGAAAATTGATATTAGCCCTAGTTATGGCATCAATGAAACTTAGACATTATTTTGAAACACATAGGATTCATGTTAAAACCAACTATCCTGTTAAAAACGTGCTTAGAAAACCCGAGATGTCAGGCAGGATGGCTAAGTGGTCAGTAAAATTAAGTGTCTATGATTTAGTTTATGAGCCTAGAAATGCCATAAAGTCTTAGGCTTTAGCTGACTTTATGGCTGATTTCAGTAGTGACATTCAAATTGAAGTAGACTTAGAAGTACAGCAGCTAGGAGAAAACTTAGAATGCTGGATATTATATACTGATGCTGCATCTAATGTAAGAGGTGTAGGCCTAGGTATACTACTAAAATCGCCACAGGGGGACATATTACCCCAGGCTATTAGATGTGAATTTCCTGCCACTAATAATGAAGCGGAATATGAGGCTTTGATCGCAGGATTAGAATTGGCTAGAAACATGAATATTAAGAATTTGCAAGTATATGTTGATTCCTTGTTAATTACTAATCATTTTAATGGATCCTATGCAGTTAAAGGTGAGAAGTTAATCGAGTATCTCGATATTCTCAAAAAATTAGCAGGATATTTCGATGTTTTTGTACTTGAACAGGTACCAAGAGAGGAGAATGCTAAAGCTGATGCCCTGGCAAATCTGGGATCATTGGTCAGGATACCGGAAGGAACCCGAATACCAATATTACATATCTTATATCCTGCGATGAATCCGCAGGATAAGGAAGTAATAAGTATTCAGGATCCTGATGATGAGTATCCCGAGGAGGATCCTAAGTCTTGGACGGCTCCAATCATGAGATATCTCAAGGAAGGACACATCCCAAAGAATGAGAATCCTAAGGCCTTTAGAATGAAGGTATCACGATTCACTATTATAAATGACGTTTTGTATAAGAAATCTCTTGCAGGACCATATCTGAGGTGCTTGGAGGATCCCGAAACCAAAGAAGTGCTTCAGGATATACACGAAGGGGATTGTGGTAACCATACTGGGGGCAGGTCGTTATTCTCAAAAGTATTAAGGACAGGATATTATTGGCCGACGATGAGAAAAGATGCCACAGAATATGCTCGAAGATGTGACGCATGTCAAAGACATAGTAACATACTACATCAACCTGCTGAACCGCTGTATCCTATCGTTTCCCCTTGGCCGTTTATGAAATGGGGTATGGATATAGTGGGAAAGCTTCCAAAGGCTCCAAGAGGAAAGGTTTTCATGTTGGCAATGATGGATTATTTCTCCAAGTGGGTTGAAGCAGAAGCATTTGTTCAGGTTAGAGATCAAGAAGTGGTATCCTTCATAAAAAGGAATATCCTGACTAGGTTTGGAGTACCAGCTGAGATAATTTGTGACAATGGATCTCAATTTATAAGTAAAAGGACTACTGACTTTTGCAAGAGTTGGGGAATTAAAATGATCACGTCTACTCCGGTGCATCCTCAAGCAAATGGACAAGCAGAATCCTCGAACAAGATAATTGTCAACAACTTAAAAAAGAGACTATGGGCTAAGAAAGGAAGATGGGCATAAGAATTACCCTTTTTTTGTGGGCTGATAGGACAACGGTGAAGAATGCAACTGGCCAAACCCCGTTTTCTTTGGTGTTTGGAGCAGAAGCGGTGATCCCCACAGAAATGGTGATACCTACAGCGAGATCCAACCTCAGGGATCCTGAGCAGAATCCTGAAGTCCTATACCAGGAACTGGATACTATTGATGAGACAAGAGACGCTGTAAGGCTAAGGATGGCAACATATCAACAGAGGATATCTAAAGCATATAACAAGAATATAAGGACTAGAAGATTTCAGGTTGGAGATTGGGTATTAAGAAAAGCTTTTCAGAACACTACCAATCCTGCTGATGGAAAATTGGCTCCAAAATGGGAAGGACCCTATGAGGTTGAATCAGAATCAGGAAAAGGAACATACCAACTCAAGAATATGGAGGGAGATATGCTACCGAGATCCTGGAATTCTATACATCTAAAACTCTATTTCAAGTGAGTATGGAATTTAAATTCTGACTCAGGGTGGTATGGATTCTGACTCTTCTATTAAATTTTAATATTATTTACTATTTTGAACCCATCACTGACTTAAGCATCGGAGGGGTGTTAGCCAGCCTAACACCCACCTTAGCTTACGATTGTCTTGCCGTATATGCTTCGGGATGTAGCACCAAGATATACATTCAGGATACTTCGGAAGATTAGAGGATTGGCCCCCTCTCTCACGTCTAAGGGATCCTGATCCCTTCACAGGTTTAAAGGTATTCACCTTTCTTCCGAATTGGGTTTAAACACCCCGCCTGGAGCGCAAGTTATTCGGGAATAGTTTAAAGTGGCGGGACCAGTTCATGTAAAAGTGGCTGACAATTTCGTTACTATTGGCTATATCCTGAATCCTTAAGGTATATGAGGATTGATCACCCTCTCTCACGAAAGGGTATTTTCATACTCTCTAAGGTTTAAAGGTTTTCACCTTTCTAAGTCTTGGAGTTTATACACTCCCGCCTGCAGCGCACGAAAATTTGGGATTTTCCCCAGGATACAAAGGATTTATCTCCAGTATATTTTGGGTTTTACCCCTGTATCACAAAAAAAATGTCTATACAATTGGAACTAGTGTTCAAAAATTTTCTAAGTGTTTGAGGACTTCATGCACAGGGGACATTCCATCTAAAGTAATTGTATGAAGCAAAAAGGATCAAAGTTGAGCTAAGCATCTCGAACTGGGGACATCTTAGTAGGAGAAGTCACAAAAGGGGTTGGAATTTAATACTAGGGCTACACTCAATTCCTGGTATGATCTTTCCTTTGTGAACACTAAATGAATTGTTTAACTTTGATTAAGGATATATCTTTAGGATATGTCTTCGAAACGTATTTTTGGAATACGTTTCGGGATATTTGATTTGAAAACCCTGATCAAACATGTATTATCAAAACAAGTTTTAGAAAATGGGCTATCTTTAGAAGTTTTGTCTGAAATTAATTGAATTTTTAGAAATTCTATTTGAAAAAGGTTTTCATAATATATCATTGAGTATATTGATCAGGATATTATGCAAAACTAAAATCTACACTAAAAAGTGCATGACAGAAATTAGAGAGCAATAGCAAGTCAATTGGAAAATGAAATTATAATACCAATTGATGACCGAAGGCTTCATCCTAAAACCTAGGATCCATTCACCTTCGGCTACCAAGTTGTTTTAATGCAGAAATGAAAATTGTTCTTAGACAAGAAGTAAAATTGTTCAAACATAAGCGTAACTCTAAAATTTAAGGGAAATAAGTTTTAGAAGGCAGCGCCTTCTTCGTTCATAGTATTTTCAGCAGCATCCGTCTTGGGATCAACCTCGGCATCCTTCTCAGCATCAGTTGGTTTTTCGGCTGCCTTTGAAGATCCTTCAGCTGTGGGTTTAGCAGAAGTGCCGCCGAGACCCCTTAGCCTTGTTTCCCAGGCATCGATATCCCAAGAAGGGCATTCGAAGCCCAGTACTTTGGCTTCATGGGCCATCTTTAGCCTGGCCTGAAGAAGGGAAGTGACGACGGAACCTTTGAGGCTTTCCCGGTAGCTGACCATATCCCGTTCGTGTTGAGCGTGGGCAGCATCAAGATCGGCTTGGGCCTGGAGAGCAGCTCTGTCGAGGGCGGCCTGGTGTTCTTGGGTCATAGCCTTGAACTTCTCCTCGTAGTGCCGAGACTTGGCGGCTGCAATCATGCCCTGATCGGAGATAGTAACCTTGGCTTTCTTTAACTTGGATTCAAGTGTCTTATTGAGCCCACAGGATTCTTGATATAGATGAACCGGACGTTCAAGACCCTGCAAAATAAGAGGACATGTATTGGTTTTAATAAATACTTATAAGTGGTGTAAGGTGCAGGATATGGCTCAAGGATACTAACCTGGTTGAGAAAAGAAGTCATAAATCCACTTGCTTCAATGAACCCGTGATTCTCATAAGGGAATGTATCAGGGATAACGGGAGAATCGGGCTCTTTCCTTTTACGAGAACTTGAACTCCGGGGCTTGGTAGCTGGCGAAGGTTTGGGAATGACGATGGCCTTGGAACTGCTGGGCTTGGATGAGGCCGTGGCCTTGGGACTAGGTTCCTTCTTGATCTGGACCTGATCGGAATAACTGTCCAGCTCGTCGAGGTCAAAGACTTCAGGGATCTTGGCCGGTGCTGCGTAAAGGGAAAAAGTCTTACATCTTTATTACCCTTCATTATATTGTATTGCGCTAATTAATTATTTCAAAAGTAATCCTTACCAGACATTTTAGATGATGAGTATTGACTGGAACTCGGGATATGTGTGGTAAAACTCCTGTCACTTGCAGGTAATTGGTAAACAGTTTTGATTCTTTTTTCTGATTCTGCAGTAGGGGGAGCTACTTCCTTAAAATTCACTGCAAAAGGATCAAATAAGAGGATATTAGCAAAAGATAAAAGTCTAAAGGTACATGGGAACATTCATGATCCTACCGGTGGTTAACCACTCCACCGGAAGGCTAGCACCCTCATCAATGGAGTCTCGTTTGACAAAGAAGAATTTGCGTTGCCATCCGTCTTTGTTTTTGGTGGCTTTAAGAATAAGGGGTTATTTGGAAGTCGAAAAAAGCAAAAACCGGCTAGAACCATGGGATCGGAGGCGGTAAGCGATTGGCATATCTTCGATACAAAGGTCGGGACAGTGAAGATTTTTAATTTGGTTGAGTATGATTAATACCCTCTAGACCATAGGCATTGTTTGGGCAAAGGAGATACCGGTGGTCCGGAAGAATTGCATCATAAATTCGGGAAAAGGGTACCGAAGACCTAGCGAGAAAGGGTATGCCGGGAAGCAAACCCAATCAGCAGAAGAAACGTCCGATCGAATTGACCGATCAAATGGTCTAAAGACCGTGCCATCGGGGAAAGCACAGGAAGCTCTCAAAGCCGCAATGTCTGCGTTATCAAAAGCACAGACCTCCTTCTCGGGATTTTTGAGAAGATTCTGCTGAATGAAGGTCTCGGATGATTCACCGGTTTGGGAATAAGTTCTGGCAGCCGTTGCAAGTAAAGGAAAAGAGATTGACAGGAAATGAATGAGAAGTAGGGAATTACCTGGAGACTCCGTTGGAAATATCTGCTTTTCAAACAAGAAGAGAGAAGATATATGAGCATTGTAGATCTCCATCGAGTTAAAAGCGCGTTGGGAGTTATGGTGTAATCTTGACCGTCGTCTCGATTTAATTGCCTTGATTTACGAGATAGAATTTTTGAAATATATCCGTTGGATTGGTATACCAACAGATATATTTGGGGACAATTGTTATGGGCCATTTTCTGAGAGTATATATCCTGACTAATATCCTGCTTTTGATTGGTTATTTGTGACCAGGAAACCGGATCAGGATATTGGTAACATCCTGGTGCGATATCCTGGTATTAGCTGAATTAATCACGTGCAGGTTAGAGGCTGTGGGTTACTAACGGTCAGATGGACTTCTTCTCCTTAGGACTCGGGCAAATCTGTTATGTGAGAGACGTTGAACCCGAAAGACCAGGTCTACAACGTTCAAGTGGGGAATATCTGCCGGATCCCGGTTTATTAGGGTAGTTTGTTGCATTTCTTTTAGTATAAATAGATGGGGTGGATCAGATTAAGGCACGCAACTTTTACACACACTCTTCCGCACACTTTACTCTCTAGCTGCTAGCAAACACTATACACCAACACTTGTATTCAATTTACATTGTAACACCTAGTTGATCCGCATCACATCCTGCACTGTATCCTGATATTTAAAGTAATAGAAGAACAAGGCAGCTGCGATTGTCAGCTCCCGAGGTTTTGTGCCGGCGATCTAGATTGATCAAGGGCTTTCCTCGTACATCATGTGTCAACCTTTACTTTTTTGCTCATTGTTTGATCATAGATACAACTCTATATCCTAAGCCGTATCCTGAAACTGTTTTTTGCAATTAACTTGATTAACATATTTTTCACACATATTTCTAGCACACTACCTCACTTAACTAATTTGATCACTTAATTGCTTCGGTAATTTTTGACCAAAACAATTAAATTAAATTAAATTAAATTAAATAAAGTATTAAAATTTGAATTTACTGTTCATCCTCACTTTCTATTCATATATATATATAATTAGTATAACCACCAGTCTTGATTTAATACTTTAATTTGGCTTCGACACAAAGTAATTTTGGTGGATAAACTCAAATTCTTGACTAAATATGTTTGCCTTGTTGCATATAAACAACACCATCATACACATGGAAGATAAACCCAAATTCTTAACTAAATATGTTTCCCTTGTTGAATATAAACAACACCATCATACACTTGAAACGTTAATTACCAAAGAATTAAAAAATAAATATATCTATTTCTCCAACGCTTGCATAGACCATACATAACCGAACTGTAAGCGAGACGATACCCGTCTATTACCATTTTATCATACAAACTAAGCGCTTCCTCAACTCGTTGCTGCTTAAAGTACCCATTGGTCAACAAATTATACGTAACAACATTCGGATTCAAAATCAACTCTTTTCTAATATTCTTATCATTGCCAACGCTACCCTTAAGAACAACCGACCTACCATTTCTTTTGGGCAGGGCCGGCCCTAAGAATTCAAGTACTCTGTTCGAGTTCCAAAAAACGTGCCCTTAGGCCTTAACGAAATTGGGTATTGGTCTCAATAAAGGTCTAAACCTAATGCCAATGGTCTAATACTAATCTAAAGCATAAGAATAGTTTTGCAAGTGGGCCTATATTGGTGTTTGTATAGGTATACCCTATTAAAAAAGAAATTTTTACGTATACATATCGGGTTTTTTCTAAAAATAGCGTGCCCTCGGAAATATCGGGCCAAACCCCTTTCTGCCTCTTCAAAGTGGACGCTGTCTCAACTCTCGAAGTCGATGCGATCTCTCCAACGGGTCGTGTCCTCTTCCTACGGCGAGTGTAAACTAAAAGAGGTGTAGCAAAACACGTGACTTGAATAGCAAAATAAACGATTCTGTAACGACGGGTGAAGGAATCTCAAGTGTAGGTTCGACAGTATCAGCGAGCAAGTCGACTAATGGCTCTATAGGCCGAGACGTGACCTATCGTAACCGTACAAAGTAAGTGTGTGATCAATGTGAATAATAACACATGAGGCCTAAATAAACAAAAAATCACGTATGCACATAGACACATAAGGGTTTTCATACATGATAAAATTTCCACTTTTATTTAAAAATCTTGGCTTCGAGAATTTTGGACTTTAAATCTCAAAATTCTTCGGTTGAAGTCTAGTGTTTTCCACGAAAATATCTAGTTCGCTAACAACCAATGGCTCTGATACCAACTTCTGTCACACCCCAAAAACGTCGCAACGGAATATAAAACGTAGTGGTGACGGATGTTGGTGCCCATTTCTATCTTGATGTTTAATGCATTTTAGTGTTGGACATTATTACTTAATTAAAACATTGATTTTAAACTTATCGTCCCAAACCACAACATAACCATGACAAAATAAAGTAGTCTTTTGATCCTCACGGATCTTATTACATTTAGTCCCAGAAAGTTTAAAAGTCAGTCCAACATTTTAAGTAACAAAACATGCATCGACAAACACAAGATACGCCATAATTCCCGAAGCCGCACTCAAGTACCTGTAGAACACGTTAAAATCAAGTGTCAACACAAAGGAAGGTGAGTTCACTTATTTGTTTACTAACAGATTTTATTCCAAGGAAAACTTTCTGATTAGGTGTTTATTTGAAAACATCTATGTAATTTTAGAAAGTCCATTTTATTTCCTTAATAAAATCCATGGGCCTTCCGTCGGTTCATTACTCCGACAATAGTAGTACTGCCCAGGTTTTGTATATTAAATTCTAGTGTCAACTTTCAGACTCATATGTTAGCTAGACGATACGAACTATATATTAACCATGCAGGGATAATCAAAACAAGACAATGAAGAGAATATTAATTCGTCATTTGACATTGACACGGGGCGACCGGTCACGACGGGGTTGTCAACCCGATAGATCTACCAACAATTCCTCGCGTGCAATACTTTAACTGATTAAACGACATCATGGGCGTAGGGTTCTTTCTCGAAGAACAATATGATGTCTGCCTCACGTACAATATATATATCCTACTAATATTGTGACACCCCAGGAAAACCAGGAAACCAACGCAACTTAACTAGCTTCCTCAGTAACCACGAGCTAAATTTCGGGACGAAATTTTCTTAACAGGGGGAGAATGTGACAACCCTCATAATTCCATGTATCCGTACAATTTATTAATGATAATTAAAATGCTTGATGACTGTGTTGAATCATTTAACTGCTTTCTGATGTCTGTGTTATACTTACATATGCTTGTTAACATACTAGTAGTGTACAGAAAAGTTACTAATGCCTTCCTGAGTGTTGAGAATTAAAAACGTTACAAAATATATATATATATATATATATATATATAGGACACCTTACGGATTAATTAAGCACTTTAACGAAACAGTATCAAACCGAACAACCGGACATTACCCGGAACACTAAAATAATGCTAGAAGCATTGTTTTTATTTTTCTAAGCTAGTTAGGGTCCCCGAACACCCTAACACACTATATATTACTTAATGCACATGAACCACTAACTAGATACTTAATCTTCTAACTAGATTAGTAACTAAACATTTAAAACCCAACCAAGCACCCCCCCCCCAACCGGTTCTAGAAAGTGGGATCCCCACTTTGATTTCTTTTATTTGTTTATTATATATGCTAGGTACTTGGGAAACATTTTAACCATTGTGTAAACAAGTGTTGGAGAATTGCTTATGTAGTCCACTAGTCCACCATCATCTCTCATTCACAAACCCACCAACACTTCAAACTCGCTCCCTCCCTTCTTGATCTCGGCTGAACCCAAGAGCACCACCACCACCACCATCACTTGGTCACTTTCAAGCATTCTAAGAACATCCATAGGTGTTAGAAGGCATACAACGAAGCTCGGTGTGTTCGGAAGTTGAAGGACCTCTCTTATCTTCTTTTATCCACCACTTTTCTTCACTTGTACTCTCCTAGCTTTGAGCTAGTGGTAAGTCTCTTAGATCTACTCATTTTACATCCTATGAAGGTGGTTAATAGTTATATTAAGATGATGTCTCAAGAACACTAAAAGATCATGTGCAAGAGTCTTGAACATAGAGCTAACTTAATGATGAAATATTGTTGAAATGTGATGAAGTGATGTTAATATGAAGTTGTTTTGATTCTTGTTGATTACCTGATGATTTGCTTGTTAATATTGATGTTTGATGTTGTTGTGATCGCTAAACATGTTAACGGAATCAATCAAGCACGCTTTAGAATGTTAAAAGCTGAAAACAGGTGTTAGGATCGGAGGCTCTCATGATTGTGTTAGTTTGTATGATTTGAACAATGAATGAATATGAAATAATGTAAAGTGCAGCGGAAATGAATAACAAACTTTGTAAACACAATCAAAGGAGAATATAGTTAGATAAACACTTGCTTTTCATAGAGTCTAAAGATTACAATACAAAGCAAATGATTACAATGCAAGCTTACAGACTAAACTCCCCCTCAGCCTGATACCCCATGGTTGGTTGCGCAAGATGAAAGGATTGAATTGAGGAGAAGAACTCACTCAAGACGATCAAATGTAACAGTACAGGGTACTGTTCCATTTATAGACAAACCAAACCGCTGAGGCATCTCAGCTGACGTCACCATGAAAGTGACGTCTAACAGCCTAACAACCTGTATCTACTGTTCTTATACAAACACTGCTAATCTTAACCACTGACTATATATAAAACAGATGACATAGTAAACTAATGCTCTCTCTTTACATCAGTGCTTTCCTCAAGGTTGATCAGTCCTTGATTGGGCAGTGCTTTGTCGTCAGTAGATTGTACCAGCAGTGCTTAGTCTTCAGCAGTCTTCTGGGCTTCATCAGTAGTTTTGAAGAACAGCAGCAGTTGTATCCGGGCAGTGGATATAAGACCATCATCGGTTATAATCACTTTCAAGGGAGAAGACTTAGTGTAAACAGCTGCTTATTGTGAATCCACTGTGTGAACCAGTTTTGGCTTTCATTATCTGTTCCTCTGGTAGGGTTCAAACCCAACAATCTCCCCCTGGAACAGATAATGCCAAAACACTTCATTATTTAGGATCTTTATTCCTCATCAGAAGGTCCCTTGCTTGTCTTTTAAATTCTTCTTCAAATTCTTTGGAACTTGTGTCATCCTCATCCCTGCATAATGAAAGTTCAAGGAGATCCTGTAAATCTTCAACACTAAGGCGTAGTGCTTCTTTCCTTGATATGTACTTCATTTCACCATTGGATCTGACCAGGGTCAATACATGGGTCTTTTGATCAGAGAGCCACTTTAGCACTTTTGAACCCAATGGGTTTCTTGGGAGAGATTAATTTTCAGATGAGCTTTGAGATTTTGGCCTTGAGAAAAATTGTAAAGCAGTATCTTGAGTTTCAGTCATTCTTTTGAGAGCCTCTTCTATGACTTGATTTGCTGCAGCTATGTCTTCTGCAACTTCTTTGTCAATTTGCTCTTGTGTCTTTTGTTGATCAAGCTCTCTGTCTGAGATATCTGCTGAAATGTTTGGTGATGCAGGTTTGGTTAGTACCTTTTTGAAAAGGTTTTGAAGGCTCACTGAATTATCTTCTTTTAGACCCATTTTCTTGATGGCTTCTGTGAAATACTCAGCTTCCTTTCTTTTTCTTCTTCACTGGTCAGCAGTTTTCCTTTTTCTTGGTTTTCCACAAGGATAGGGTTATCTGCTGATGTCAGCAGTGTTTTAAGAGCATCTAGCTGTTGTTCCATCTTGTTGTAGTCTGGCTTTTTAGAAGTGCCTGAGACTGTTATCTTTCTTTTCTTCAGCCGTTCATAAGCCTCGTCGGTATACTGCTTTGTCCATTTTGCTATGGCTTCAGCAGTATCCACCTTAGTATCTATCAGTTCCTGTTTTTTCTTTTTGTATTCAAAAGTAAGATCAGCAATTAGCTTTTTGTACTTATTCCAATTTGGAGCTGTCTTCTTCTTACTTGGATCATTTTTAATCCTTTCAATCTTGTTTGCCTCATGCTTCAAGGCAACCAGTGGCCACTCTTCAAATTGGTTTTCTTCAGCTTGATAGAATTTTTCTTTCATTATATATGCAAGATATTCTTTTCTGAAAGCTTTTCGTTGATCTATCTTTTCTTTGATCAGATCTTGTGCATAGTCTTCCATTAGCTTGACTTTTGTGAGCAAGAGTACCATTCTTTCTGCAATGGCTTCATCACCTTCATCTTTGCATTCAAGCTTAGCTCTAATCCTTGCTTGCCTTGCTTTCATTTCGAGATATTCATCCATGTTTTCTGGGACTATGAAGCCAATGAGAGAAGGAAATCTTCTTTTTGAAGGATCTTCCTTGGTGTAAAATTGTCTCATCTCATTTTTCACAGCATCTAGTTCCAGTGGATATTTTGCGGCAACAGGATCATATTTTTCATCAGTGGCTTAAGTTGTTTCTCTTTTTCTTTTGTGAAGCTTTACGGATGAAGAGAGTTTTGGTTGTGATGTAGGGTTGATGAGAGCAGTGGTAGATGGTTGACAAACATCTGTTGAAACAACTAGTGTTTCAACCTCTGTTGTCATTACAACTACTAATGTGTCAGTAGATGTCTTCTGCTTTTGAGCAGGGGTTGAAGATGGTGAAGTAATTTTTGATGGTGGTGATGGTGGTGGTGAATCATCATCAGGAATGAGAACCCTTCTCCTTTTATTGTAGGAGAGGCTGATGATGTCTTGGGTGGATCAGTGGTTTGAGTTTGAGTGACAGTGGTTTGTGATTGACTGACAGCTGTTGAAACAACTGTTGTTTCAACCACTGTTGTCATTACAGCAGATGTTGTAACATCTGCTGTCTTCTGCTTTATAGCAGGAGGTAATGATGGTGGTAGGGCAGTGGTTTTGGTGGTGTGTGGTGAAGTTGTGTGTGTTGATGAGATGATAGCTGTTTGACCAGCAGTTTTTGAAACCACTGGTGTATCAGCTGGTGAAGTTTGAGATTTTGTGGTTTGAGGTTTGGAGCCTTTGGGAGGTGGTTTAGATGTCTGCTTTTCTTTTTCTGGTTCAATATACAGCCCATCTTTTATTCCCTTCTTTTTCAACTTGATTTTCTCCCCCTTTTTGGCATTATCTGGAAGGGGGTTATCCATGAAGAGGATAGTAGAAGGAACTTTTCCAGTGGTGCTTTGGATATGAGCCTTGATAGCTTTGATGTCTGCTTGAGTATCTTTAAATCTTGACTCCACTATGTTTGTCAGCATTTTTACATGCATTTCATGCTGCTGATCAGCCGTTTGTTTTTGTTTTTCTAGCAAGGGTTGAAAAAGATTCCAGAGCTCATTTGCAGCAAGTGCTTGTGGCGGAGCAGGTGCTTGAGGTGGAACAGTAGTGGATTGTGCTTGTTGAGCTTTTAACAGCTGTTGCACCATATCCTTTATTTCAGAAACTGATGTTTCAAGTTTTTCAACTCTGCCCATCTATTCCTGATATTTTAAATCATCATCCAATTTAATGGAATCATCTGTTTCCCCACCAGCAGTGGTTGTATCAATATGTGACTTAGGAACTGAGTCCCAAAAATCACCCATTGATGCCCCTTGTTCTTGGTACTGGGGACTTCTTTCTTCAGCACTTGATAACCCTTTGATGGTACCAGTGGTTAGAACCAACTCACTGGTGGTTGCCGAAGGTGCTATAGAAGAAATTGCCTTCAAGGGAGTCTTATTAATGAAACAACTGTCCAAATGCAGATCTGTTGATCCATCACTTGTAGTTGCTGCTCCACTTGAACTACCACCGAGAGTTACTTGTAACTCAGGGGGTGTAACCTCCTCAGTTGTTGCTGGGATAGCAGGGGTAGTAGCATCAGACCCAGTCACTTGTGGGAGTATACTCTCAGTGACAGGTGATAGAGAGGAACTGGTTTGTGTCTGAGCTATAGCAACTGCATGCAACAAGGGTATTATTGATTGTGGCATTATGATTGGTGAGGGTATGGGTGTTGAAAGAGACATGTCCTTGGGATCAGGACTGAGGAAGATGGATCCGATTGGGTCCAGAGCTTCATATTGTGGGGTCCCTGTGCTTACAACCTGATCCTTTTGTGAGGATGCAGGAGGAGTTTGAGGTAAGGGTGGAGATCTTTCTACCAACTGTTGTGAGGAAGTAGCAGCAGTGGTTTGTGGTGACATTTGTTTTGTCACTGGCAGTTGCTCTGGGATCTCATCTTCCAGAGTTGCCTTTTTCTTGGGTTTGGTGGGCTTTTTGTAAGACTTCTTTTTGGTCTTTTTGGTGATGTCAGGTGTGGGTTTCAAAGCAGTGATTGTGCTGCTATGATCACCTGGAGCAGTGGGCTCAGCAGCAGATGTTTGAGGAGCAGTTGTAACTGCTAAAATCTGCTCAGGCACCTCTGCTTTTGCTTTTATTGGTGCCATCATTCTAGAAAATGTTTCAGTTGTTAACCCTTTTATTTGAAAATAGACACCCTGTTTGAGCAAATTTTCATTTTCTTTTTCAAACTTTTGTTTAAAATAGTAGCTTAAAAATCTTGGAAAAAGTAAAAATGATTTGCTATCAACATTTTTTTTACGAAGTCATTAAAGATCTCATGGGAATAGTTGTAATTTTCATTATTTAAGATAGCATAGCCCATACATTGAATCTTCAATGGTATTTCATTAAACGCTGTTGTTTTATTTGAAACACACATCAAAAGTGTGTGAAATAAAAACCTAGGTGCAGACGGGAAGTAACCTTTTTGTAAGGTATCTACCTTTGATTGTTCTGCATACCCTCTTTTCAGAAAATCAGTTTTCAACTCGGTTTTATCAAAGGAAGTTTTACCTTTCTGATCATCGAGTTTAAAGACTTCTGAGATTGATTGTGGAGTAATTTGAATCACTTTACCCTGTATCGAGGAGTTAATGGCTATGACTTTATCATCTTGTTTTTCAAGCGTCGCCTTTTTCCAAAACTCTCTCTGGGTCTGCAGGTAAATGGGAGTATCTGCTATCACGTTTGGGGTTTTGATCAGGGTTTTATTAAGGGAAAAAAAATGATCGCTGATGTGGCAGCAGTTATTAAGATCTGATGGCTAAAAACTGACCACGTGCCAACCTCTGATGATATGGATGAAGAATGGAGGACAGTTGTTTTGAGAGCCACTGATGAAGCAAGCATCAGTGGTTACAACGATAATAATGTGATAACAGTGGATGATTTTTACTATCAGTGGAAAGCATATCAGTGGATAAGACACTGATTTTGATCATCAGTGCTTGCCAAACCAAATGAAGGATCAGTGGTTGACTTTCAGCAGTGGACAGTATTTAGGAAACAGATGTTTGAGCAAACCAGTGGTTAGGGGTAAGGTAATGGTAATGATTTGAAAGACTAGTATGTCAGCAACAGTTTTGAGAATTTTCATTCAAGGTTTTGCCACATGTCATTTACATATTTTTGAAGCTTTTACAACTCCCTGACAGTGGTTTAGTACCCCAGATGATGTAAACTTTTTACTAAGGCTACTCATTCTTGCTATAATATTTAAATTAAAACAAGAGTACCCCAGTATTTCAAGGTCTTTTGGCAATCAATCTTTGATCAGTTTTAAGACAAACTTGAGTTAGATATAACCTTGATACTTGTACCAATTTCTTTTTGATCTGTTTTGAGGATAATATAACCAACAAAAATAACGGTTATACATCCTGACAGGAGATTGAAACTTTTGCTATAAAAAACCAGTAAAAGTTCAAAATATATTGTTCTTAAAAAATGAAGAATGACATATCCTGCCTTATACGAGAGAATCCTTTTTCAGAAAAAAATAAATAAAGGATTTTCTGAAATAACATCAAAAAGAATCTGGTATAATTTTCCACTGAAATTCCTAATCATATCAATCTCAAGCTTATGAAAATGGTCAGTGGTTTGACAACAGTGGTATGAAATTTTAAATACATTTTGACCAATGTTTGGTACCATTCTCTTGTTGATTGATTGACAACAGAAAAATGAGGACACAAGATCACATGAGTTTTCGAAAACCCTGGTGTAGATTTTGTTACCATGTGATGATTCTGAAAATTTGTCTAGTCCTTTTGAAAGTTTATTCTCTGCGAATACTATTGTTACCTGAACCCTTTCCTGAACCAATGAATGCACACAGTTGCTCAATGACCATTGTTACCCCAATTTTTGACTCTTAAGCGTTTTATATTTATACTCTTTTCTTTTGACTTTAAAAGTTTTGAGATAAACACACTTTTTGAGTTTTTATGATTATCTTCTTCCCTTTTTACCCTTCCCATTCATAAGTACTGAAATACTCACTGAGAGGCATTATGGAAGGAATACTTATTCCAAAATCATTTTGCAGTAATGTTTTGAGAGATTTGGTCATTTATACACATGCTCATGCCAAATTTCACATCACCTATGATCTGGACATTTTTTACCCTGATTTTCTTAATGTGATTTTAACTAGGTTGGTTTATTCCTTTTGAGGATCTCAACCTGTTCTTCAACACATAAGATCAAGTGACTAAAGTTTTAATTTCCCTCTTTTTCGTTAGCAAAAACACCAATGTTTTTATGAACATAGGTTTTTGTTAATCCGAGGTTCATACTTTAGCATCTAATATAATGAAAACTTCACAAATTTCATAACAACAGTTGAAATCAATTTTGAAAAGAAGAAATAATACCATAGTTTAACAGACATGTTTTCAGATCTGAAAACTATGAGTGACTTGTGTATGACATCACTTGTTGTGTGAAATTTGTGTGTCTTATGACATCTTGGTTGTTTTACAGAGTTTTTGAATAACAGTTTTGAACTAATTACTCGTTACTCTTTTTTTCAACTGAGTACAACCAACCTTAGTATCAATGAATTTTTGAGCTGAACTGTTATGTCAAATTGATTGTTAGATCGAATTTGACTGTCCGAGCTCTGATACCAATTGTTAGGATCGGAGGCTCTCATGATTGTGTTAGTTTGTATGATTTGAACAATGAAAGAATATGAAATAATGTAAAGTGCAGCGGAAATGAATAACAAACTTTATAAACACAATCAAAGGAGAATATAGTTAGATAAACACTTGCTTTTCATAGAGTCTAAAGATTACAATACAAAGCAAATGATTACAATGCAAGCTTACAGACTAAACTCCCCCTCAGCCTGATACCCCATGGTTGGTTGCGCAAGATGAAAGGATTGAATTGAGGAGAAGAACTCACTCAAGACGATCAAATGTAACAGTACAGGGTACTGTTCCATTTATAGACAAACCAAACCGCTGAGGCATCTCAGCTGACGTCACCATGAAAGCGACGTCTAACAGCCTAACAACCTGTATCTACTGTTCTTATACAAACACTGCTAATCTTAACCACTGACTATACATAAAACAGATGACATACTAAACTACTGCTCTCTCTTTACATCAGTGCTTTCCTCAAGGTTGATCAGTCCTTGATTGGGCAGTGCTTTGTCATCAGTAGATTGTACCAGCAGTGCTTAGTCTTCAGCAGTCTTCTGGGCTTCATCAATAGTTTTGAAGAACAGCAGCAGTTGTATCCGGGCAGTGGATATAAGACCATCAGCGGTTATAATCACTTTCAAGGGAGAAGACTTAGTGTAAATAGCTGCTTATTGTGAATCCACTGTGTGAACCAGTTTTGGCTTTCATTATCTGTTCCTCTGGTATGGTTCAAACCCAACAACAGGAGACTGTTTAGTGATTACAGCCAACTTCAGTTGGCTGTAACCAGACCTTAATAAAACGAAAAATGCATTTTCTGAAGTCTAGATTTATGTATTATGAAATACGGTTCTAATGGCACTGGAATCATAATTTTTGGACTTCGTTTACTATTTTTAAAGACCCTTTTTGTAACAGCAACTAAAGCTGAGTTTTTACTGCAGTAAATGGGCAATATGTTTTTAATCATAACTTGAGTTCTGTGTAGAATTAGCTCATGAAATTTGTACAGTAAATGACCACTGATGTATTTGTAATTCTTCCACTGGAATTTCGTAAATCGGACTTACGAGGAATTTTAAATAAATTATTCCGTGGACTGCATTCAGAAAAAGATGAATCTGACTTCAGTTCGGAAAATGAATTTTTATAAAATATTGTTGATGAATTGGATCCCGAGATTTTTACACAATAATATTTGGATCGTTTAAGATCTTTTGTAAAAAGTTGGGAATTTTTGGAATAAGTTAACTATTTTATTAAAATCCCCGAAAACAGCACGGTTTTGAAGATTAAAGCTGAAACGACATAAGTAGTGATTTGCGTGTCTAAATGTCGGGTAGGTCATCTGAGAATAATCTAACATGATATATGTCAATAAAAGTGTTATGTGCAATGTCGTATGTTTGCTTGTGAACGGGAATAGATGGGAAGCTTATATGGGCATAAACTGTTAAAGTGATGCATGTTATGTGATAGATACGTGTAGGAACTTTGTGCTCTATTTGAAAACCACTAAATGACTAACTGGTAATCATATTAGGACGTGATTGACCGACCTTGACTGTTAGCTATATTTGAGAGTCTAACCGAGCAAACCGAGGTGAGTTCACACACTTTCTAAGGCATGGGATTCCCGGTGGTTTGGGAATGGGTTAAAGAATTTAAAATGGAACCTACATATCCTCCTTGGGTAGGATATGTACGGCCATCCTCCATGGGTAGGATGCCAATATTAATCCTGCGTATTCTCCTTGGGTAGAATACGTACGTTCGTCCTCCTTAGGTAGGACAACAACCTTAAAAGTTACTAGACAAAACTCTATCAAGAAGTCCCTCATTTTAAATCGACTTAATCGCCGAGGCCAATGGCGAGCGGGTCATTAGTTAATAGCGCTATTAGGTTTAACAAACCTCACACCGTGCCGTTCGGACGGGCGTGTACTAATGGACTATGGCAAACTGTCAGTGATGATAGACACTGATGTAGGGCACAACTATTGTTCGTCAGTTGTCGATATGTACGGTCTAGTAGTTCACATGGGGAAGCCCCCACTGATTATGGATATGGTTTGGGTAATAAAAGGAACTGGTTAAACATACTTTCAACTATGGGGTAACCCCCATGGGACATAAGCCAACGAAAGTCCAACCACGTTTTTTTGAAACAACTTAAAACTAAACAACCATACGTGAACTCACTCAACTTTGTTGTTGACTCGTTCTTACATGCCTTACAGGTCGCTAGATGCTTATGGAGCTTGCACGAGGAGGAGGTTGTTGTGGGATGCGGACTGTTATGTCCCATGCTTATTAATTAAACTTTATAACCTTATGAAACTTATGTTTTGGGTCTTAAAACTTATGAACTATGAACTTATGTTATGAACTTACGTTTTATGCTTCCGCTGTTAACTTAAACTGGTTACTGTCTTATGGTCACCAATTGTATTGTGGTCGGTTTTACTTAATTAATTTCGTTGTTCAATATAATTGGTGGTTCGATCCTGGTCACGTCACGCCTCCAAGCGGTGATACTCCGCGTGGTGGATTTTGGGGGTATGACAAATATGACAATTTAATACACGATGTGTACGAATCCCCTGAATCTCCATCACTCGAGACCCAGGCCGGCATCCGTACCCCAACTGTACGATCCTGTATCTCTTAAGAAAAACCGTACATCCAATATTTATTCATCAAAAACGTTTTACTGTGAAACGTATAACTCATCAAATTTCATATATTTTCAGCGAAAATATATATTTTTATAGTAAAAGGTATGTTTTATTTCGAAAACATTATTAAACCCTTTTAACAACGTGTTCCACCCCCAAAATATATACAAAACACTAAAAAGAGGGGTTTAGTGACACTCACCTTTGAGTGCGTATTTTAATACCGCAATCCCAGAAATTGATTATATACGTCCTAATATGGGAACAATTCTGAATCAATATACATTTAATCACATAAATCCTAAGTTTCTCTGTTTCTTAGAATTATCACATAACTTTGAGATTTTCTCGAAAAGTTGTCATTTTTTATTATGTTGGCACGTTAAACATATATATATATATATGAGTCCATATACATTTATATATTTATTATGACTTTTGTGACTTGAACGATTTTATTGGTGACCATTATTGTGTGAATCCGTCCCGTTTATACGCACTATGTTTATGATTTGCGTGTCGTAATATATATACACAAATGTTCACATAATTTAACACCGAAACACTCGAAATCTTGTTAACTCATCCATTTTATCATTTTTATAGAAAATATACATAAAACATTTCATAAGTATCAAATTTCATGCTCGACAAACAAGTTACACATTTAACGCGATTTTTACCGTTTCTACCGCACAAAACGTACAAATATACATGCATAATCCAAATCTTTAAAATCATGTTAAAACTTAACATATTTTCATACTCTCATGTTTAAACCACATAATACATTTTATCACATAAGGTTCACTCAAAATTTACCCAAACTAGTGTTCACTAAAAAAAATGCGTATTTTAGCGATTCGGTAACGGTTTCGGGCGTCGGAAGTCACGTATGACTAACCAAATACCAAGTAAACTTAAAATTAGTTAAAATACTTGTTTTTAAACTAAAAATATCAGTTTACTTACTGATCTAATTCAGTTTTATAAAAATAACTCGAAAAGCCGATTTTTGACCGTTTTAACGCATAGTTTTGCGTTAGACGTTACTATAACCATCCCAACTCGAAACGACTTGATATTTTAACACAATACATGTTATTTACTGATTAAATTAGTGGTTATAACCAGATTAGTGCAGTTTTTATGTAAGTCACATAAATCATGCGATTTCACGCATTTTACAACTTTTAATGCACCAAGTACAACATGCAAAGCTAGCAAACATTATGACAAAGTCATATATCACTAAATACTTTAAAATACTTTATTTTTAGTGTTTATAATCTGATTAAATTTTATTTTTACTAAATCATACTCAAATCACCTTTTTATAATCATAAATCATCATGCATGCTTGTGTACAAGTATTTATAGCACATATATCATATCATTATCATTTCATACAAGATAATATGTATCAAAACTGAAGTTAAGTCATGCAAAACTAAGATATGTTCATCATCTAATCATTTAAACATAATTTCATACAACAATCTTTCATAAATGAACACATGACAAAACATACATGCATGCCATTCTAGAAAAAATTACCAAACAAGTATCCATCATAAATAAAACTCAATCTCATATGTATACTCACATGCAGATATACGGTTATGTATACATACATATATTTATCTATTTTTATTTTACATAAAAACCCTTTTCTTATTAGTTTTCAAGTTTATGTTTAGATTCAAGAATTAAGAGAAACTTTCTCTATCTTCATTTTTACTATGGATCAAGAACAATATTTAAAGAAACTATGCTATACCTTCAAGATTTTTAGTGGGTTTTTTTTTTTTTTTTTGATAAAGATGGTGATATAAGGTCTTGTTCTTGCTTGAATCTACTCGAAATCACCTTCAAACTTACTTACAAGCTTGAAATCACCATGTAAGGCCCTTGAATCTTCATGGATTGAAGTTGAAAATGAAATGCTGGTGTGGAATGGGGTGTTCGGCCGAGAATGATCAAGAGAGAGAGAGAGAAGGGTGATTTTTGGAATTGTGTTCTTGAAATGTGAGTATGTATGGATGCATGCGTAGCTTAATCATCATTTATCTTTTCTAGGTGTGACAAATGTCCAAATTACAAGAAACAAGAGGGTTTTGGCTGCCTATTATGCCGCCACCTTCACCCCCCTCTCACATATATCCTATACATATACACTCATATATGTAAATTTGGGTCAAAACTGGTATTTTACTGATTACCGGGCATTTTAACTGGCGTTTTAATCCCGTTTTAGCGCGTTTTAAATTATTTTTAATGCTCTATAAAATTAAACTCACCAAAATATTACTGAACAATATTTTGTTTGCCTGGACTGGCGACGTTGTCGGTAATTGGCGGTATGCGCGCTGTGTTGCGCGGTACGCACTTAAAATCGCAAAAATAGGAATTTAAGCGTTTTTATTTATTTTTATTATTATAAAGTAATAAACTCATTAAATTATTACTAAATTGATTATTAGTTGCCTTGACAGGCTGTGCTGACATTATTTTGTCGGTATACGCGCTGCATCGCGCGGTACGCGCTTAAACTCGAAAAATAGAGTTTCCTAGCGTTTTAAATTATTTTTCCACACGGATATGATTAAAATAATTATTCTAATCATAACAAACTATTTTTAGGATTTTAACACTGATCGGGTGGTCACCGATGTTCGTTTCGCATTTTAACCGTTACGCGATAAGCGTTTAATTTACCGTTGCCAACATAATTTTTATCAAAGTTTAAATTTACCAACTCATTAAATTTCACATATAAACATCATAATCAGTCAAATATGGCCCTATTACCTATTTACAACATGTGCTACAATTGTACGGTACGGCCTGAAAAGCCGGGTGTCACAAACAGCCCCGCTAGAAAGAAAGGGAATTCTCATTCCTATGACAGGCGTCCCAGGAGCTCAGAGCAATGAAGGCCCGAAGGTCGGAACCCTCCAAGCAGCGAGAAGACCGTAAACTTCACAGCTCTTACAAAAACCCCACAAGAGATCCTTGCTACAGAAGAAGTGAAACAAAGCTTTCGACCTCCTCGACCTCTACCTAAAAGTAAAAGGAACGAAAACTCCACCCAATTCTGTGAGTTTCATGAGGAAAAGGGTCACCATACTAACGATTGCTTTCAACTCAAAAAGAGGATTGAGGAAGCTGTCAAGTCCGGAGAGCTTGCCCACTTGGTGAAAGGGGTAAGGGACAAGATAGCTGAAGGAAAAAGCAAGGAAGTTAACATGGTAGATTTCAATGAAAAAGGTTCCCCACAAACGACAACGGTTGGAAGCTTGGAAGCTTTAGTGTGTCTGCTTCCCGCCTTCGGAAAGGGACCGGCTCTCAAACCCTCTGGTGGTTGAAGCAACTGTGGGTACAATGAAGACAAGCAAAGCCTACATCGACACAGGGGCAGCCACTGAGATCATGTTTGAAAAGTTCTTCAACCGCCTGAGCATCGAAGAACGTTCAAAGCTTCAACCATCTGGAACCTCTATAAAAGGTATTGCCGACATACCCCTCAAGCCTTTGGGACAACTAACCCTTTATGTTCGTTTCAGTGAAGGCAAGATGGAAAGAGTTCAACCTCTTACTTTCGTGGTTATCAACATCCCTTCCAAATATGATGTCATCATAGGAAGGCCAGGGCAATTTGCATTCTACATGGCTGTTTCAGTTGGTCATGGCACCGTGAAGTTCCCCACCGAGAGAGGGATTGCAACCCTCCAACCTACTCAAGAAGCTTACATGGTTGAAGGGGAAGACTCAAAAAATGAAGATGACAAGCAAGGGCTGATCATAAACCCCAAATATCCTGAACAAAGGATAAGGGTTAATACAAGCCTTTCCCAAGAGACCCTCTCGTACCTTGAAAAGCTACTAATACACTATAGCGATGTCTTTGCTTGGTGCCCAGAAGACATGACAGGTATCTCTCGAAGCATTGCTGAACATGAGTTGAAAATACCACCTGATGTCAAGCCTGTTGTCCAAAAGAAACGGAGTCTAGCCCCAGAAAGAAGCTTGGCAGCATGCCAAGAGGTAGAAAAGCTCGTCCTAGCTGGAATTCTCCGAGAATTCAAGTATCAATCCTGGGTTGCAAACCCAGCCATGGTTCGAAAACCCGACAACTCTTGGAGAATGTGCATCGAATTCAAGGACTTGAACAAGTCATCCCCAAAAGATTGTTACCCTTTGCCGGAGATCGATCTCAAGGTTGACTCTCTCACCGGTTACCCTTTCAAGTGTTTCCTTGATGCCTACAAGGGTTACCATCAAATCCTTATGAAAGAAGAGGATGAAGAAAAGACCGCTTTTCACACGGATAAAGGAATCTTTTGCTATCAAAAGATGCCATCTGGCCTAAGAAATGCGGGTGTAACCTACCAACGCCTGGTTGATAAAGATTTTGCCAGTCAAATTGGCAGAAACATGGAAGCATACATCGACGATTTGGTAATCAAAAGAAAACAGAATACCAAATGCTTGACGACATACAAGAAACTTTCCAAAACTTGAGAAAGATTAACATGAAACTTAACCCGGAGAAATGTTCGTTTGGGTTTGAAGAAGGTAAATTTCTGGGGCATATTGTGGGAAAACAAAGTATAAAGGCCAACCCAAACAAAGTCAAAGCCGATCTTGAAACCAAATCCCCACAAAGCAAAAAGGAAGTGGAAAGTCTAAATGGAAAGCTTGCAGCTCTGAAGCGTTTTACCTCAAAACTGGCTGAAAAATCTTTACCCTTCTTTAAAACGCTTAAAGGGTGTTCTGAAAAAAAAATTCAAGTGAACTGAAGAAGCAGAAGAAGCTTTCAACCAGATGAAGCAGCACCTAGCTTCACTTCCGGATGTTGCAGCCCCGAAAACAGAAGAGCTGATCTCTGTCTACCACTCGGTTGCTGAAGAAGCAATAAGTGCGATTTTAACCATCTAACGAAACAAAGTTCAGGTACCCGTCTATTTCTTCAGCAAAACTTTAAAATTGGCAGAGATCAAGTATCCTCCTCTGGAAAAACTTGCTCTAGCCCTAGTCCAAATGGCTAGAAGGCTTCGAAGGTATTTCCAAGCACACGCAATACAAGTGGTCACCGACCAACCCATCAAGAGTGTGCTTGAAAAACCAGAAAATTCAGGACGGTAAGTCAAATGGGCTGTGGAACTAGGTGAACACAAAATCACCTATGTTCCAAGAAAAGCTATCAAAGCCCAAGTCTTGGCCGACTTCATTGTGGAAGTCCCAAAGCAAGCCGTCACGGAAGTTAATGCAACTACCGCTAAACCTTATGACCCTGAAGCCTGGAAGCTTTTTACCGATGGAGCTTCAAGCATTGAAGGGTCAGGAGCTAGGCTCATTTTGATCAACCCTGAAGGTTTAGAATTTACATAGGCTCTTCTACTCGAATTTCAGACCACAAACAATGAAGCTGAATACGAAGCATTGATAGCTGGTTTAAAGATAGCCAAGGAAATGAAGGTTCAAAAGCTTCAGGTCTTCACAGATTCGTTGCTTGTGTCAAGCCAACTCAACGACAATTATGTGCAAAAGAGCCCAACATGAAGAGGTATAGAGAAAAGTTGTGATTCCAGGATCCGGCGAGTCTGACGGAGCTTCGGTCCCGAAACGACGCGTTCGGTGCGATAATTACAACTAAGAAAGGAGTAGAAGATAGATAGAACACCGAGCAGTCAATTTCAATCTGGTCTCTATTGATTATTTGACATTACAGCACCGCGAGACCACACGGACAGCATGCCCCCTCTGGGACCAAAAGCTTGTCCAAATGGGAGCCCCATGCCCCTATTTATAGACATTTCCTACCATGTGTCCATCCGTTCGGATTGCCATCCGACCGGATGGTCATCCGGCCGGATGGTCATCCGTCCGGATGGTCATCCGTCCGGATGGTCATCCGTCCGGATGGTCATCCGTCCGGATGGTCATCCGTCCGGATGGACCTTTACAATATCAAAACCTGTCCAACTATTCTCTATTCTATAGAATATTCAACACACGCAATATCTAACTATTCGCACAGTGGCATACGTATGAAATATGCACTAACAGATTCCCCCTCGGATGTTACTGTCGAATCGTCTTTAAAACTTTGAGAGCCTTGAGCCGTGTTTGAATATTCTGCAACTTCAAATTTTCTGCAACTTCAATCAGGTATCTTGAAATCTGACTATTCAAATTCCCCCTCGATTGATGATTCGGGTTTGCTTTTCACCAAGTAAAGCACGACTTCCCCCTGGAATGAATCTTCAGGTCTTTTGCACAGTTTACGACTCTCCTCTGATTTGCTAAACTGCAACCTTCACGAACAATCACCAATTTGAAACTAGTCAATGCAGTATTCTCTGTTTCAACTTTAACCGCATCCAAGCTCAGTTTTTGATATCACAAGTAAGCACCACGATCTCGCATTCCGCCTGCTCGATCTAAGAATGTACAAAAACTCAACCGGCAAATGATAGAAACTTCAAATACCCCACTGGTTAACTTCAAATCCGTGATTCCCCCTGAAGATCTGATATCCCGTTTACCGTGATCCACGTTAACGAGCCGTAAGAATGACAGATCCGTGTAAACGATATTCTCCACAATCCGCAAACCTTCATCGGAAAACAAATCATCAGGTAATGAAATCCGATCTCCGAAGCACTCGTCCACAATCAGATTCATTTCCTCGGATAATCTAGATCTCAGAAGCTATCATCCAC
This sequence comes from Helianthus tuberosus, assembly GCA_030545235.1. Taxonomy (NCBI): domain Eukaryota; kingdom Viridiplantae; phylum Streptophyta; class Magnoliopsida; order Asterales; family Asteraceae; genus Helianthus; species Helianthus tuberosus. The sequence goes on from CM060405.1 coordinate 89,379,822, forward strand.
GATCACTCTCAGATCTCCGATGCTCGATCAGATATCAACACCTTGGATCATCTTGATCTCAGAATTCTTCACTCACGATCTGATTCACATTCCCCCTGACAATCTGAAGTCGAAACTACCCGAAAACAGTTGCAGTGTCACGAATTTAAAAAATGCCGGAATTTCAACATACGACATTGAAATTTTGATTCCCCCTCATTTTTGTAAATTCTGACGTCTCTATCACTGAATTCCCCCTCAAACAGAATTCAGTTTTCTATTCTCTTCTCCGAAAAACCTGACCAAACTAGAATATCACATTATTCGCCACAATTGTCAGTTTTTCGTCTTTGCGGATTTTACGTTTTGGCCCATAAATAGTCCTATACCCTGAAAGATAAGCTTTCTGCACCAGTATCATGACTACCCCACTAATTTCCACAATCCATGATCGCATCATCAAATATGACAACTGAAGCCCCCGACGGTGTCCCCGAACAACCCAGCTTGGTCGTTAAAAACCCGAAAAATTTTACAATCACCAAATTTTTTCGGGAGACTATTCTCGTCGTTGCGATCAAAAAATGCCTTTTTTTAGGCATTTGATCGTCTGGTCGAATGTCAGGGATCGGATGGTCATCCGATCGGATTGCCACTCGGTCGGATTTCCACCCGACCGGGTTGCCATCCGATAGAAAACAACTTGAACTCCCCAACACTCCATAGTAACATGGATCGGATGGTCGCCCGATCGGATTGCCACCCGACCGGGTTGCCAACCTATTGAAAAGCAGTTATCCTCCAATAAGCCTTCAAGTAAGATGGTGATATGGATCGGATGGTCATCCGACCGGATTGCCATCCGATTGGAAATCTTCTAACAGCTCAAGAACACTCCAAATCATGTTTTTTCGATCCAGAATCTTTATTACTGTGAATTTGATGATGAAACTTCACAGGATTGTTCGCGAGTCAATTCCGAACAGATTGATGTGTTCAATTCCAAAATCCATCAGTGAATTGACCTTTATTTTGATGATTTTCTCTACTTTAACGTCAAAACTCCCATTTAACCCAAAATTGATGAGCTTTGGGTGATTTAACCGACTGTTAGATCGATTAAATCGGTACCGTAGCTTTGATACCAATTGTGATTCCAGGATCTGGCGAGTCTGACGGAGCTTCGGTCCCGAAACGACGCGTTCGGTGCGATAATTACGACTAAGAAAGGAGTAGAAGATAGATAGAACACCGAGCAGTCAATTTCAATCTGCTCTCTATTGATTATTTGACATTACAGCACCGCGAGACCACACGGACAGCATGTCCCCTCTGGGACCAAAAGCTTGTCCAAATGGGAGCCCCATGCCCCTATTTATAGACATTTCCTACCATGTGTCCATCCGTTCGGATTGCCATCCGACCGGATGGTCATCCGGCTGGATGGTCATCCGTCCGGATGGACCTTTACAATATCAAAACCTGTCCAACTATTCTCTATTCTATACAATATTCAACACACGCTCTATCTAACTATTCGCACAGTGGCATACGTACGAAATATGCACTAACAAAAGTCCAAAGAATTGATGAACACATTCCAAGCATGTACCATCAAGCAAGTCCCAAGATCTCAAAAAAAGAGAGCCGATGCCTTGAGCAAACTTGCCTCTCTCACCTTTGCCCATCTTACCAAGAAGGTATTGGTGGAGGTATTGAAAACTCCCTTGATTCAAGAATTAGAGGTTCAAGATGTGATCACCGAAGAAGGCCCTAATTGGATGAATCCTATTAAAAATTCCTCAAAAATGGTGAGTTACCCGTTGACAAAACAGAGGCTGAAAGGGTTCGAATTAAATCTAGGCAGTATGTGTTGCAAGGTGAAATCCTCTACAAAAAAGGTTAACTTGCACCACTGCTGAGATGTGTTGGCCCGGAACAAAGCCAATACCTGATCAAAGAGGTTCATGAGGGGATTTGTGGAGCTCATTTTGGAGCAAGGTCGGTGGTTGCTAAGCTAATGAACCTCGGGTATTTTTGGCCTTCAATGCACCGAGACACCACCGAACAACTAAGAAAATGTGAAGCTTGTCAAATACATGCACCGGTGCCCAAGAGCCCCAAACATGATCTCGTTCCGATATCTTCAGCCTGGCCATTTCACAAATGGGGAATGAATATTGTTGGTCCATTCCCACCGGCCAAGGGTGGGGTAAAATTTTTATTGGTGGTTGTAGATTACTTTATCAAGTGGCTTGAAGTCAAACCACTTGCAAAAATCTCGGGCAAACAAGTCATTGACTTCGTGTGGGAAAATATCATTTGTCGCTTCGGGCTGCCGGGAGTGTTGGTCACGGATAATGGGAAACAATTTGCTGAGAAGCCTTTTAGCACTTGGTGCAAGGAATTCAGAATAACTCAAGTATTCAGCTCAGTTGCATACCCACAATCCAATGGTCAAGTAGAAAGAATGAATCGGAGCATTGTTGAAGGAATCAAGCCCCGACTAGGAAGGCACGAAAACAATTGGCTCGAAGAGTTACCAAACGTTCTATAGGCTATACGAACAACGGAAAAAACAAGCCACAAAAGAACACCTTACAGCTTGGTGTTCGGATCAGAAGCTGTGATTCCAGCTGAAATAGGAGTTGTGACTCAAAGAACACTCAACATGGACCTCGAAGCAAACAACAAAAAGACCATGTTGAACTTGCAACTCCTCGAATAAACACGCGACCAAGATGCTATTCAAGAAGCCAAGTACAAACAAAAAATGGAAGCCTATTACAACACGAGAGTCAAGCATGAACATTTCAAGCCAGGAGACCTCGTACTTCGAAACAATGAGGCCAGCAAAAAAGAAAACCAAGGAAAACTTGGCCCAAAGTGGGAAGGGCCATACGCAATCCTTGAAGCTCACAAAGGTGGATCCTATAAACTGGCCGACACGGAGGGTAAAAAGCTTCCCAGACACTAGAACGGCAAGACCCTTAAAAGGTTCCATGTCTGATCAAGAAAGTTCAGTTTGTATTTCAAGAGTTGTCCCATGCCCCCTTTTTGTAAACAACAATATCTCTTGAATGAATGATGAAGTTTTATCAAATTTGTCTTTCTATCCTAAAATCAGGTTGAGAACCTAGCAAAAAACTCCATGGCAAGGGCCATGTAAGGGGATGAGCTCCCATGCCACATCGCTCAATAGGTTCAAGGGTTGAATGAACCTATATTAGGGGTGAGTTCCTAAATCAATACAACTCCATGAGACTTATAAAATTTTCAAAAAAAAAAAAAAACAAACTTGTCTCATAGACGAGTCTGAGCAGCCTTCACCAAATGTTCCTTAAGCCTTAGAAAATTTTCCAAAAAATAAATCATAATCAACAGGCTTACGAACCAAAATCAAACCAAGGAAAATGATAGATAGGATAGGTGCTATGTCTTCTTGTTAAAAATACCAAGGCTAAGTGACTGCAGCACTGAACCCTTCAAGGTATAAAAAACATAAAGACAACACAAAACCAACAAAGACAATTCCATAAAGATAAAAACAATCGAAAGGGGCAAAACAACAACACAACAATAAAAGGTAGTTTTCAACTTGAAACCAGAAATACATAGCAAAAGACTAAGTCGCAGACATCAAGCAACAACTGGAAGCGTCGAAGGCTTCAAGCCACAGGATGTCTAACCAAGCCGCTTTACAAAATATACAGCAACATCACAACACAAGGAAAGTACTAAAAGTTAGTAACATAGAATAAGAAGCCTTAAGGGCCTCCAAAACCTACATAATGTTTAAAAGTCACAATCAACAACCAAACCTCAGCGGTTTGTAAACATGCAAATTGTTCAAACAGCCACTAGGGCTAACAACCATCAATAGAAACCTTAAGGGTTTCTACAAAACCTAAATTGTTTGAAAAGACATACAAACCATCAAATTGTTTTAAGGTGCTAAGAGAGCTACGAATATTGTTCAAACATCAGCAAGACGCTTAGAAGCCCCAGAACCATCACCTTTACCTTTTTTGGCCTTCTTTGCTTTCTTGGATTTTGGACCACCATCACCTCCAACCACTGAACCTTCGAGGCTTGCTTCCTTGGAAACATCAGCATTCTCCGAAAAGGTTTCCTCACTATCCCTGAACGAGAAAGTTTCCGGGACAGGGAATCGAGCACTTCAGCACAAACCTTCTCGTTCAGCCCAGCCGGTTTCAACCCCTGTAAGACGGAAAGTGGTTTACCAAAACAAGTTGAAACTTCACTTGCATATGGGTAAGTCAACCTCTCCATCTGTTGAACAGACTCCTTAAAAACCCTGGAAGCATCAGGGTGAAACATAGGAGATTGTTCTAAGGCCTGACCAGACTCGTGAAGTTTGAAACCAGCAATAAGACCCAAATGTTTCCCATAGTTCAGCAGTTTGGTGTAAACCTCCCCAAGGGCAGAATTAAATTCATTAGAATGAAGGAGATAAGTGACAACCTGTTGAAAGCCTTGCTCAATGAGCCACTGGTTTTCACCAGTAGCTTGAACGACTGAAGCCTTCAAACATTCTTTCTCCTCATCAAAGGCTTTCTTTTGAACATCTAGAGCCTCCCTATCAGCCTTCAACTTCAACTTATCTGCTTCAAAACTGTAACACCTCGAAAATTCACGTCCTATAATGTGTAGACACGTGTCAAAGGTATAAACGTGTGAAAGAAATTTATAGAAGGACTAAAGTTGACAATCATGGAAAGCATGTGGATATACGTATTCTAAATGTCAACAGTGAATAAAATATTGTATATTAACCCTACAAGATGCTCATACCTTCAAACGAATAAATCATGGATCATGCGAAGCTAAAAGTGAGAGATTACAAACTGCAGGGGCTAAATGTGTCAACATGTTTAAGTTATACCTCTGAGTGACCTTTTGACGAACCCGAAGCTTTGTAACTGTTAATTATGCTCACTAGAATGCACGATATAAATTTCATAAAGTTTCGTTATCGTATGAGAAAGTTATGATCAAATTCGTACATAAGGGGTTAAAGCGTCAACGTTGAAAGTTACGACTTTTCGGGTTAACATGAAGTGACCAAGGACTTAGAAAATGTAGTATAAGTCTTGAGGCCCTTATGTGTCAATATAGAGGGCTCAAAATGCAGGAAAATAAGCTTGGTTGACCTTTCGAAAAGCCAAGAGGTGAGATGCAACATCTTAAAAATGTTTTTTTGCCTGATTAGAAGGCCCATGCGGGCCGCGTGACATATATCAACATCTTACGCGGGCCGCCTGGCCCGCCCAGATGCAGAAAATCGTTTAACTTACCTGTTCAGCCTTCTAAACGACATCTAATGCCCTTAAGCCCTTCCAAGAGACCCCTAAACAACCCCTAAACACTTAGGGACACTTGTAGAAGGATTGTGGTCAGTAGTAGACTTGTTTGTCAACAATTTGTGGATCAAAATCCACTATAAAAAGCCATGAAGTGCAAACATTCCTCACACCTTCATTTGCACTTCTGATCATTCTTGGAGCTCCCAAGCAGGCTCAAGTCTTCACAATTCGTGCATAGGACTCTTGTAAGTATACTTGACCCTTCTAAATTAAATTTTAGCTTAGAAGTCAAACCGTCGTAATTAACGGTTGACTTTAAGATTAATCACTAATGGTCCAGTGATTAGTCGAATCAAAAGTACCTTTAAGTAGGTAATTATGTGGGTAATAAAACCTCAAAAGGGTTCCCCCTGATTCCCACTCTAACTAGGTCAAATGTAGGGTCAAACTCGTAATTAAAAAGTCAACAGAATGTTTAATTTACAATTTATGCATGATTAGCAATGTAGAACACATACAACCTGTTTGATCATTAATATAACTTGGTAACTAGTGTGAGAACATGTCTAAACATGTTCAACCCGACAATTTCCTGTTTAAACCCGGTTCAGAACCTTAAGTCGCATAGTTTGACTTATACTTTGACTTTCAGTTCTGACCCGTTATGGTATGTTTTAGGAATACCTAAGAGCTTCATTTGGACCAGGTTACATGCTAGTATAAACCTCTGTGATTATACACCATGGTTCATTAGTTAACCGATTAATACGCATGATTCCGTTAATTGCCCATATGTTGACCATTATGCCCTTTTCACCTTAAAACGTGACTTTTGGAAATGTAAAAGAGTAGAAACTTTAATTACTGATATTTAAACTTGCATACGAAATTTGACCTCAGTTTGAAGTGTAGGTTAAGAGTTATGCTCGTTATCGTAAAATGAAAGCTTTATGTTAATAAAACGACATAATTAGCGTATAGCCTAGTTAAGCCTACTTTTTGATACCAAAATTATTACCCACTGAAGTAATATATTATTTTGGGATTTTTAAAGATTTTTAATTGATTTTAGGCTGAGCATAACTCATAGTCGTAGACTTAATCCGGTAATTGTCGGTTTTACCCTTACGGGCCGTAAAATGAGTTTTACAAATCTAAACGACTCCAAACCTTTTGCTACTGATCACATATGATAAATAAATTATTTTAAGCCTTCTGGAAATATAGAAATATCAGATTTAAGTATCGAACCCGGAAACGGCTTCTAATCGCTTTTTTAAGAGTTTTTAACGCATAGTATGGACTAAAACTATTTTAAACATACCAAGGGCGATACCTACTGATATTTGAGGCAAATTATAATATTTTAACAGTAAGCAAAGGTTGATAAACTCAGACTTTAGTTTTGAGCTTTTCGGCTTATGTGAAATTACCAAAATGCCCCTACGGTGCATATTTTGGTTAGAATTGATAAATTTCACATATATACCATACCCTACTGATATAACTTAGCAAATTGATTATCTTTGCTGATTACATCAGACCTGTAACTCAGGATACTACTTAAACTCTTTCATCACCTTATAAATGACCAAACTACCCCTACGGGGCATAGTTTGTGTTTAAATTCATTTCGGGCATAATAAATGATATCTTACTGATGTCACAACATATTTGGAGCATATTAACTTAGGAAACCTGTAAATGGCTCTCATTATTACCCGTTACGCTTATTACGCGTTCGGTTCGGTTTATGTAACTAGTTTACATAAACTAGCCTAAACGGGTCAAACCTTATCGGTTTTATCTCAAAATCCAGAATGTGTATAATATACCCATATTAAACAAGTCTTTATACCTGTCGGGTCTAAAACACATTCTATCCGGTCATCGCTTAATCGTGCGTACGAACCGTATCTTTAAAACTAACCGGTCTAAGCTTAAGCTTAATTAAAGACCCGTTAGAATTCTAATAGGTTATTATAAACCTTTGTTCCAGAATAGGAGACCAGTAAAAGCTACCTACATTTTGCTTATTGTGAATTATATTTTGCTCAGGTAAATACTTTTAACTTATTTTCCCTATACGGGCTTGGGTTATGGTATATAGCATACCACTTGATCGGGCATCAAATCCTCCACCGTTGAGTGGGTAATTGAATAATTTGATCGGCTCGTTTAAACAGTCTTGTTACTTAAAGCCTTTGGGGGGTTAATGACCATGTCCCGGATATCCTTGGCATCATTTTACGAAATGGCCACGACTTAAGCGCGGGGTGTAGGCGTACACCCGTCAGTGCACAAAAGAATATTGTGGTGTGTCTATTGATCTTTAACCCGGACTTGATCCGGGCTACTGAACGCACAAGGAACATGTAATTCGTTCACAAGATTATAATATTTAAATAATTTTCCCAAGTTATAAAAGGTTAATTTTGCCTCTGTGCATTTTAATCAAACTATAAAAGATATTTTGTGCCACGTGCATCCAAATCAATTTTCTTAAACCATTTTCAAAATGAGTCGGTTAATTGTATTTACCAGTGTAAACTGACGTATTTTCCAAAAAGGCTAAATGCAGGTACTATACGAAATTGGCTGGATATTTCTCCTTAGCATCAATAGAAGTCTCGCAAGCTTAAGATGCCTAAAAGTCTGTTGAACTATTGTTTCCATTTTATTTTCGATCCGTCTGTGGATAAACAATCGACAGTTGTGATATTTGATATTACAATATTATATTCGGTTGAATTATATCTTTTAAATTGCTTCCGCTGTGCATATTAAATATTGTGTTGTTTGACTATTATGTTGCCAACCACGTCACGATACTCCCCACCGGGTCCACCGGTGACACGTGGAAATCGGGGTGTGACAGGTTGGTATCAGAGCCAACACTGAGTGAATTAAACACTAGCCTTTTGTGTTTAATCTCAGTTACACAATTGCACAATTCTAAACTTCTGAGTCTAGACTTAACTTAGGAATATTCTCAATCCTAACCTGGAAATTTTTGCTTCCAATTTTTTATATATACGTCGCCAAGCGAAGAAACTGTAATAAAACTTCTCCACATCTGGAGCCTTGAAATGCTGAGCTTCGTACCGCGGCTAGAATGAAACGAGCATCCAAGGAGAGGACACTCAGAAATAAATAAAGAAGAAACTCCTCTTGCTGAAGATCGTTTCCTTAATAAGTCCTTATAAGGACACAATTACCTTTCAGTCCCTACGAGGACAACATTATTCCTTTCAAGTCCCGCTTAGGGAAACTTTATACTTTTATTTTTATATAGTGGAATGATTAAGTTTAAACTTTCATTCTAAACAAGAATATTAAATAAATGGAAAATAACATTTCCTTTTACAAGATCTACCATTATAATAAAATGGCAAAATCTAAAAAGGACAAGACCTAGCTTCGGGTCATATTAAGACCGGCCAAGATGGCAGTTCCTCAATTTAGATTCAGATCCTTATTAACATTTCAATTTAGAAATTGTTCTGCGATAAATATTAAAAGAATCTTAAGAGTGAAACCTAGCCTGAGTGTCATTATAAAGACCTGGCCAAGATGGTAAGACCTGTTTAAAAGATTCGTATCCCAGTTAACATCTGAAAACATGTTAACACTCCCGACAGATGTGATTCGTTGGAAATCACACACGTTATTAAGGATTCTTCAAAAGATTCCTAACCCAATTTAATGATCCCTGAATCCTGGGTTTACATCATCAATTAAGATGATCATATTTTAACCATACGTGGTAATATAGTGCCTACGGGCCTTGCTCATTTCCACATGAGCCAAAATACAGTGGTAGCTGTGACTCCCTGTCAGAAAAAGGTAATGAACTAGGTTCAAACCTCAAATGCTTTGATTCTCTGAAATCATAGCATATAATTTATATATGTCCTTGTGACTAAGCCTGTTGTGCTAATATAATTTAAAGGCCTTGATTCTCTGAAATCATGGCTTATGATTTAAAATTGTCCTTGTGACTAAGCCTGTTGTGCTAATATATTTAAGGGCCTTGATTCTCTGAAATCATGGTTTACGGTTTTAAAAAAAAATTGTCCTTGTGACTAGGCCTTTTGTGCTATTAAATAAAACTGTTATTGTTGCTTTGATTCTCTGAAATCATAAGCTTATAATTTATAAATGTCCATGTGACCAGGCCATTGGGTGCCACAAATAAAACTGTTAATGTTTTATAATTAGGATAAATTATAATAGAAATCCTAAATAAATATGATTAATAAATTAACCAAATATGGTCTCTGCTTACCATGGTTAATGAATTTCCCTAAGGGGCAATTCCGTAATAAACATCCCTTAGAAGGGAAATACCTACGGGCTATAGTTAATGTCCTCTGAGACTAAAGACAGTGGTAGCCTACAGCTCCCTGTCAGGAAAAAGGTAATGAACTTTGATTCAAACCTTAATGTCGCGATTCTCTGAAATCATGGCTTATAAATTTAACTTGTCTACGCGACTAGGCCATTTGTGCTATTATTAACTTATGAATTAGGATTTATGATAAAAATCCTGAATAAAATAAATATCCTTCCTTCCCTGTCAGTATGCATTTTAAAAAGAATCTTAAAGGTGAAACCTAGCCTACGCGGCCAAGATGGTGAAACCTACTCAAGGGATTCAGATCCTTGTTAACACCTAAAAACGTGTTAGCACTCTTGACAAATGTGATTCGAGAAAATCACAACAGTCATTCTTATATTGGATTCTTCCAATTCCCTTATCTAGCCTAGTGATTTAGAAATCATGGCTTATATCATCCTATAAAATGATCATATTATCCGTTAGTGATGAAGTGCCTACGGGCTAAACTTGTTGTCCGATAAGACAACGACAGTGATGGTCTTTGACCTCCTGTCTAAAATATTGGACTATGTCCAAACATAATAGTCTATATGATCAATGCGAGCATGACTAATATCATCTAATACGATGATAATATTATTTAACATCCTTTAGTGATGTTTTGCCTACGGGCTATAATATATTGTCCATTTGAGACATTGACATTGTTATCTTTATGATTCCTTGTCTGAGGTGGTGAGCTATGCTCAAGCCAAAATAGTCAATATGATTAATGCAATCATGACTTATATCATCTAATAGGATGAACCTATTATAAACATCCATTAGTGATGTTTCGCCTATGGGCCATATTATATCGTCCATGTGTGACAAAAACATTGTGATCTTTACGATTCCCTGTCCAAGGTAGTGAGCTATGCTCAAGCCTAATAGTCTATATGATCAATGCCATCATGACAAAAATCATCAATACGATGATTAAAAATTTTAACATCCTTAATGATGTTTTGCCTGAGGGCTATATTGTATTATCCAATTGAGACAAGGCAATTGTAATCTTTTGTGATTCTTTGCCCAAGGGGGTGAGCTATACTCAAATCCCATAGTCTATACTATCATTGCGATCCTGACTAGTATCATCAGTATGATGATCATAATATTAACATCCCTCGTGATGAAATGCCTACGGGCTATACTTTATTCTAGTGTCGGTAAGACAAAGACAGTAGTGATCTTTATGATCCCCTATTCAAAATGGTGTGATTATACCCAAACCTAATAGTCAATATGATCGATGTGATCATGACTAATATCATTAGATACGATGGTTATATATAAACATCCATTAGTGATGTTGATTGGCTTACTTTTCTGCCAAATGAATCGTCTTTCAAGACGATGACAGTTGTAGTCTATGACTCCCTGTCCAAAGGTGAAGAACCACGTTCAAACCTTGAAGCCCTAATCTAATAAGATTGTGGCTAATAAAGTAAGGACCTTGGTGATAGACCATCGAGTTATGTTTTAAAGTCATTCATGACAAGCCTATGTGCTATAATTTTTCATTCGTGACAAGCTAACATATTAAATGTTAACATTCCTGGTGACATGCCTTGTGCCAGATTTGATAAATGTCCTTATGACAAGGCCGTTTGTGCCATATCTAAATGACCTTTACGACAAGGCCTTCGTGCCGTATAATCATTTATGTCCTTCATGACTGGGCTTTATGCCATATCTTTCTACGTCCATCGAGACAGGCTTTTATGCCATATATGTATATATATAATAAAAGTCTTGTAAGGAAAGCCTTTGAGCTATTTATAATCGTCCTTGTGACAAAGACAGTTGTGACATTATGGTCCCCTGTCAAGCAGGTATTGGACTCGCTCCAAACCTTAAATGCCATTGATAGTCCTTTTATGACCTAAGCTAAATGTAATAGATATACATTCAAATAGCATTCATTAAGAATGTTCAGAACAGAATAGCCCATACGGTTTATTAATGCCGTGGCTAATCTAAGTCAGGTCATCAGAATGATGACTAATAATTGTTAAACCTTGGTGTTTGGTACCAAGTTTCGAGTATGGAAAACTCGGATGAGGTAGACGACAGTCGCAATACTATTAATGCGACGAAAGTTAATAAAACTACAAACGTAAACCTCAATATTAATGGAGTTAATCTCCAGGCTGTGGTTGACGCAGCAGTTGGAAGGACCATAGAAAGTTCATGAAACAATCCAAAGAGCCGAATGCTCCTCGCTCTGAATTTCATTCAAAACCATGTTTAATTGCTCATGAGAAGAGTTTGGTTCACACTTCGTATATGAAGGATGAACCAAAGGAGGAAGATAACTCCCAGAAATCTAAGAAAGAGGGCAAGTACTGGCTTAATAAAAAGCAACAAAAGTTCAGTAAGAGCCTGTATGTAAGAATTGCTATAAAAGACACTAGGGACAGTGTCGATTAGAACAAAGACCAAAGCAGTGTGGCATCTACTAAGGAAACTGGTCATCATTCCCATGAATGTAGGGACATAAAGAATGCAGTCTATTACGGCTGTGGTGAGCAAGGCCGCATCAGAACTAGATACCATAAAGCTGCCAAAGAAGGTACAGCTAAGCCTGGAAAGGCTAAAGGAAGAAATGCCTGAACTCACCTGATGAATGCCAAGGGGCAGTTCACGATGTCATCAAATACATTCCTTATCATTTACCAATGATAATTTCTGCTAAGTGTCCTGTTTTTAATACAGGCAATAATAAATCTTCATAAACCATAAGCTTAGCAAACTTTTATATTATCCACAAGGTATAACTTACCAAGGAAATCATAGTAACCAATTCTTCTGGTAACGGCAAGGAATCCTTCCGAAAAATCTAAGAGTACTCTTTCTTTGCATAGAGTACGACAACATATGTTCTTTTAATTATTTTTCTCATTGTTTTTTTTCTATCGCCTGCGAATGCCAAACTATGTTTGATAAAAGTGCCATATGAGGATTGGCGTATTCTAGTGTGTCCCATAGATTACTTCCATGCCTGATCAGTATGGAGGTTTAATACATGGAACCGCTAAGATACCCCAATGATCATATTGTGCTAAAGTCGACTAGTAGTATTCAAAGAAGATATCCAGAATGGAATTATCCAAGTAAATGTTCCCAATTAAGAAATTCGTGGACTTGTAACATAAATGTGTCACTCATTTGACACAATCAATGATGGATGAACTGGAGCCTGAGATATGGAAAAAAAATATCTCTGTAGCCTCCTAGTATTTTGATTATCTTCTCATAAGTTTTCCCTGCTTACCTCCTGGAAGGCAGGTAGGATTAAGATTAACATCCCGCTGTGGGCTGGAGTATTGTGAAAACTCCATACTGATTATGGAAAAATCGAAACCTTGATTAAATAGGTTTTAAGACATAGGCTCATATAGCCTGACTCAATCTTCTGAGGGTTTTATATTATTAAATAAGAAAGACGGTTCATATTGCTTATATATTAATTGCCGCAACCCTAATTAGGCAACGATTAAGAATTTGCCATCAGCTACCCAGGATCAAAGGACAAACTATTGGTGGATAGGCTTGAAGAAGTCTGTAGCCACCTATGTAGCTAAATGCTTGACTTGTGCGAAAGTCAAAGCCGAGCATCAGAAACCGTCAGGTTTGCTACAACAGTTTGAACTTCCTACGTGGAAGTGGGAAATGGTAACCATGGATTTTATCACCAAGTTACCTAAGACAAGGAAAGGAAATGATACGATATGGGTTATAGTTAACAGACTGACTAAGTCAGCACATTTCTTACCCATCAAGGAGACTTATAGCTCCGACATGTTAGCCCAGTTGTACGTTGATAAGATTGTAGCCTTACGTGGCATACCTGTGTCTATTATCTATGACAGAGATACTAGATACACATCACATTTTTGGAAGAGTTTCCAACAATCTTTGGGCACACGTTTGAATTTCAGTATGGCTTATCATCCTCAGACTGACGGTCAGAGTGAGCGTACTATTCAAACGTTGGAAGACATGCTACGTGCATGTGCGATCGAATTAGGTGGTAGTTGGGATAAGAACCTACCATTAATTGAATTCTCCTACAACAATAGCTACCATACCAGCATTAAGGTTGCACCCTTCGAGGCATTATACGGTAGAAAGTGTAAATCGCCCGTTTGTTGGGCGGAAGTTGGAGATGTCCAATTATCAGGACCAGAGATAGTCTTTGAAACGACGGACAAGATTGTCCAGATTCGTGACCCGAGATAGGCAGAAGAGCTACGCAGATCCGAAGCGTAAAGCTTTTCACTTCGAAGTAGGTGACAAAGTGTTGCTAAAAGTATCACCCTGGAAGGGGGTGATGCGATTTGGTAAGAAAGGCAAGCTAAGCCCGAGATACATAGGACCTTTCGAGGTTATCGAACGTGTCGGGTCAGTTGCCTATAAGTTAAACTTACCGGAAGAGCTCAGTGGAATTCACAATGTGTTCCACATCTGCAATCTTCCAACGTCCTATAATGTGTAGACACGTGTCAAAGGTTTAAACGTGTGAAAGAAAATTATAGAAGGACTAAAGTTGACAATCATGGAAAGCATGTGGATATACGTATTCTAAATGTCAACAGTGAATAAATATATTGTATATTAACCCTACAAGATGCTCATACCTTCAAACGAATAAATCATGGATCATGCGAAGCTAAAAGTGAGAGATTACAAACTGCAGGGGTTAAATGTGTCAACATGTTTAAGTTATACCTCTGAGTGACCTTTTGACGAACCCGAAGCTTTGTAACTGTTAATTATGCTCACTAGAATGCACGATATAAATTTCATAAAGTTTCGTTATCGTATGAGAAAGTTATGATCAAATTCGTACATAAGGGGTTAAAGCGTCAACGTTGAAAGTTACGACTTTTCGGGTTAACATGAAGTGACCAAGGACTTAGAAAATGTAGTATAAGTCTTGAGGCCCTTATGTGTCAATATAGAGGGCTCAAAATGCAAGAAAATAAGCTTGGTTGACCTTTCGAAAAGCCAAGAGGTGAGATGCAACATCTTAAAAATGTTTTTTTGCCTGATTAGAAGGCCCATGCGGGCCGCGTGACATATATCAACATCTTACGCGGGCCGCCTGGCCCGCCCAGATGCAGAAAATCGTTTAACTTACCTGTTCAGCCTTCTAAACGACATCTAATGCCCTTAAGCCCTTCCAAGAGACCCCTAAACAACCCCTAAACACTTAGGGACACTTGTAGAAGGATTGTGGTCAGTAGTAGACTTGTTTGTCAACAATTTGTGGATCAAAATCCACTATAAAAAGCCATGAAGTGCAAACATTCCTCACACCTTCATTTGCACTTCTGATCATTCTTGGAGCTCCCAAGCAGGCTCAAGTCTTCACAATTCGTGCATAGGACTCTTGTAAGTATACTTGACCCTTCTAAATTAAGTTTTAGCTTAGTTTTAGCTTAGAAGTCAAACCGTCGTAATTAACGGTTGACTTTAAGATTAATCACTAATGGTCCAGTGATTAGTCGAATCAAAAGTACCTTTAAGTAGGTAATTATGTGGGTAATAAAACCTCAAAAGGGTTCCCCCTGATTCCCACTCTAACTAGGTCAAATGTCGGGTCAAACTCGTAATTAAAAAGTCAACAGAATGTTTAATTTACAATTTATGCATGATTAGAAATGTAGAACACATACAACCTGTTTGATCATTAATATAACTTGGTAATTAGTGTGAGAACATGTCTAAACATGTTCAACCCGACAATTTCCTGTTTAAACCCGGTTCGGAACCTTAAGTCGCATAGTTTGACTTATACTTTGACTTTCAGTTCTGACCCGTTATGGTATGTTTTAGGAATATCTAAGAGCTTCATTTGGACCAGGTTACATGCTAGTATAACCCTCTGTGATTATACACCATGGTTCATTAGTTAACCGATTAATACGCATGATTCCGTTAATTGCCCATATGTTGACCATTATGCCCTTTTCACCTTAAAACGTGACTTTTGGAAATGTAAAAGAGTAGAAACTTTAATTACTGATATTTAAACTTGCATACGAAATTTGACCTCAGTTTGAAGTGTAGGTTAAGAGTTATGCTCGTTATCGTAAAATGAAAGCTTTATGTTAATAAAACGGCGTAATTAGCGTATAGCCTAGTTAAGCCTACTTTTTGATACCAAACTTATTACCCACTGAAGTAATATATTATTTTGGGATTTTTAAAGATTTTTAATTGATTTTAGGCTGAGCATAACTCATAGTCGTAGACTTAATCCGGTAATTGTCGGTTTTACCCTTACGGGCCGTAAAATGAGTTTTACAAATCTAAACGAATCCAAACCTTTTGCTACTGATCACATATGATAAATAAATTATTTTAAGCCTTCTGGAAATATAGAAATATCAGATTTAAGTATCGAACCCGGAAACGGCTTCTAATCGCCTTTTTAAGCGTTTTTAACGCATAGTATGGACTAAAACTATTTTAAACATACCAAGGGCGATACCTACTGATATTTGAGGCAAATTATAATATTTTAACAGTAAGCAAAGGTTGATAAACTCAGACTTCAGTTTTGAGCTTTTCGGCTTATGTGAAATTACCAAAATGCCCCTACGGTTCATATTTTGGTTAGAATTGATAAATTTCACATATATACCATACCCTACTGATATAACTTAGCAAATTGATTATCTTTGCTGATTACATCAGACCTGTAACTCAGGATACTACTTAAACTCTTTCATCACCTTATAAATGACCAAACTACCCCTACGGGGCATAGTTTGTGTTTAAATTCATTTCGGGCATAATAAATGATATCTTACTGATGTCACAACATATTTGGAGCATATTAACTTAGGAAACCTGTAAATGGCTCTCATTATTACCCGTTACGCTTATTACGTGTTCGGTTCGGTTTATGTAACTAGTTTACATAAACTAGCCTAAACGGGTCAAACCTTATCGGTTTTATCTCAAAATCCAGAATGTGTATAATATACCCATATTAAACAAGTCTTTATACCTGTCGGGTCTAAAACACATTCTATCCGGTCATCGCTTAATCGTGCGTACGAACCGTATCTTTAAAACTAACCGGTCTAAGCTTAAGCTTAATTAAAGACCCGTTAGAATTCTAATAGGTTATTATAAACCTTTGTTCCAGAATAGGAGACCAGTAAAAGCTACCTACATTTTGCTTATTGTGAATTATAATTTGCTCAGGTAAATACTTTTAACTTATTTTCCCTATACGGGCTTGGGTTACGGTATATAGCATACCGCTTGATCGGGCATCAAATCCTCCACCGTTAAGTGGGTAATTGAATAATTTGATCGGCTCGTTTAAACAGGCTTGTTACTTAAATCCTTTGGGGGGTTAATGACCATGTCCCGGATATCCTTGGCATCATTTTACGAAATGGCCACGACTTAAGCGCGGGGTGTAGGCGTACACCCGTCAGTGCACAAAAGAATATTGTGGTGTGTCTATTGATCTTTAACCCGGACTTGATCCGGGCTACTGAACGCACAAGGAACATGTAATTCGTTCACAAGATTATAATATTTAAATAAATCTCCCAAGTTATAAAAGGTTAATTTTGCCTCTGTGCATTTTAATCAAACTATAAAAGATATTTTGTGCCACGTGCATCCAAATCAATTTTCTTAAACCATTTTCAAAATGAGTCGGTTAATTGTATTTACCAGTGTAAACTGACGTATTTTCCAAAAAGGCTAAATGCAGGTACTATACGAAATTGGCTGGATATTTCTCCTTAGCATCAATAGAAGTCTCGCAAGCTTAAGATGCCTAAAAATCTGTTGAACTATTGTTTCCATTTTATTTTCGATCCGTCTGTGGATAAACAATCGACAGTTGTGATATTTGATATTACAATATTATATTCGGTTGAATTATATCTTTTAAATTGCTTCCGCTGTGCATATTAAATATTGTGTTGTTTGACTATTATGTTGCCAACCACGTCACGATACTCCCCACCGGGCCCACCGGTGACACGTGGAAATCGGGGTGTGACAAAAACTCTTCTTCAAGTCATTCATCTCAATCTCATGCCTCCTGGTCAACTCACCAACCTTCTTCACCCAAGCTTCCTCTTTTTTTGAAAATCCATTAACCTCCTTTTTCATCGCAACCATGGAAGCTTTCATTTTATCCTTTTTCTTTGTGACTTCTTCATATTCCTGCATCCCTTTCGTAAAACGGGTAACACCCTCAGCCAACATGGAAGAAAGGTAGCAAGAACTAAGCATCAACCTTGAAATAAAATGATCACCCTCCATCTCCGATATAGCATCTCGGACACCAGGGGGAGCAAAATGGGCCAACACATCTGCACAAACGGCAGGATCCTTGAAACTATCCCCAACTTTCACACCCTAGTTAGGAACGTAAACTTCTTCAGTTTCAGGCTCCTCCAAGCCTTCAACGCTTTTGCCTGATGAACCCTGGATGGTAGATGCAACACCCTTCTTAACCAACTTCTTCTTTTTCCCAGCAACCACTAACTCTTTTTCCTTTCCCTTCTCCACGCCACCTTCAGAACCTGCTCCGTGGACACCTCAATGTCATCCCTAATATCAACAGCCTCTGAACCAGAGGTTTGATCAGCATTTTTTAAATGGCAGTTTGACCGACGAACAGAAACCTTGGAAGCAGGAACTTTCGTAAAACCCTTAACGTTTGGAACACTCACATAACCGGAACCTTCGAACCTATGCTCAGACCCCCTAGCAACTGCATCTTCACCAGGTGTAGCCGCAGCATCCCCAAACACGACATCAAAAGTGTCATCGCTTTTCACAAAGTCAAGTGCAAACATAACTACAAAACAAACACGAATAAAAGATATAAACAAACAGGTAATAGAAACATAATAGCACAACAGGACAAACGCATACCCTGCCCATCTCTCATAAGCACCGGATCTCAATTAGGTTTGTCCCACAACTTACTAATGCCCAACAACACTAGTAAGGGCTCAGGAAAGGGACGAACCCTCGAAGGGCACTCCCGGAGGGTTTCAAGAAAACGAGTGTTTATCTCAAGAGCAGAAGGTTCAGGTTCGTTAAGAACAGCATCCGGATGTCTCCAAACCATTTTAAAAGGAACAATCTCATCTGAAACCCAGAAAAAACTGGTCTTTCCAAACACCAAGACTGGAGACCATGGATGAAACTAAATAGGTGTCAACTTGGGATGTTTCGAATGTGAACCAGTCACCATTCTTGGCTAATCGAAAAAAGCGGCGAATCGACAAAAGGGTCGGGTCATATCCGGAAGCCCGGCATAAAACCTTAAAATGCATAACCCTAGCCAGACCCTGAGGGTGGAACTGACCAAATGAAACACGATAATATTCTAGAATATTCAACACAAAGTTCAAAAAAGGATGACGGAGATTCGAAAATTCAAAAGGGCGACAATACAAAGCAACAGAACCAGGAGGACACCGATCGATTGAAACATCACAACCCGGTGCAACCGGTTTAAACCTCAACCCAATGCCCCATTCTATGCAAAAAGCCTCTACTTCTTCTTGGGTTAATCGTGAGAACGATTTCGCTAAATCCTTACGAGCACTCATACCAAAAGAAAACAAGCAGAAGAGTTGAAATTAAAACTAACCTGGAGGAAGAAAAAGGAATGAACTTGGGAGGAAATGTGTAGAAGTTGTTTTCCTTCTAAGAGATAAATGAAAAATAAATGAAAAATAAATGAAAGCAAATGTTATCATTACACGGTAGGTTATTAAACCGTCGAATGACAAAAAACTGCCACCAGTCACATCAACTGTCTCTTCAAAATTCAAAAACCAAAATCTCAACTGCTGTGAACCTTTCAAGTTTTCAAGCTTTCAAGCCTTGAAGCCCTCAAGCAAAACAAAACAAATGTACAAAAAGTCAGAAGCATTTGTGCTTACACCCAAAAACCTCTGACTTGGGGGGCTGATGACATGGGTAGCTCAAGCCTCAATAAAATGACTAAAGATACATCACAGCTTGAAGGGTTAAAATGTTCAAAGGTTCAAAGCCCGGGAACTAAGGTGAACAACACGTGTACAGTAATCAGTCACTTCACTGATTACTTGAACAACTCTCCCACAGCCGCAAAAGCAAAACGTGTGCACAGGGAGACCTCTTTTATCCGCAGGTCCAAACGTTTCAACCCCTAAAAGGGTAAGTCGTCCACTGCAAGCAGGATTCACTAGTCAAAGGTTCCTCCTTTGAGAAACCTCTCTTCCTATAAATGACACTTCATTGAAAACATTTGAAACATTCCGGATCAACTCAGATCTCTTGGGATCTCTGATCTTCCTTCTTGTCTCTCGAGAACTTGTTTCATCCAAGTCTCTCTTCTTCACTCCGACACACACAATTTATTTGCTCTTGCACCCAAAGCTGAACATCCTTCAGCTGAAGATCTTGAACAAATAGCAACATAACTAGTGAACCTCTCTCCACCTCTTGCAAACGTGGGGGGACCCAACGACCTGCGTTAGGCAAATCAGAACCCTACCTCCAAGCCTTTTGCCTAACCAGACTAATCACTATCATTGGTCTTGTATTTGTTGTATCAACGGCGGCATATGTCTGGTAGTTCTGGAGGGGTTTAATGGGGATTTTGTTCATAAAAGGACTTTTGGGGTTTGAGAAGTGAGAAATCATGACTTCTCAAAAAGCCCCTTATCAAGAGTAAACTACAAGTCATTTTAAAAGTCCTTCTCATTTTGCCAAACACTATTTTAACAACTTATTAACTTATAAAAGTCAATAAGTTTAAAGTTGGGGGAAAATAAGGAATCCCAAACACCACCACAACCATCAATGCACCAAAATAACATTTTGATGTAAGTGGACAATGTTCTAAGATGATCAACCGAAAAGAACATTCAAGACGAAGTATGAGATAGAGCTAGAAGCCCTGGACAACTCATCAACATGAAACACTTTGTCGTGTGCGGTTTTTGCCAATGACATCACCAACTATTCCTATTAGACCGGAAGGTATGGGGCTCGTCCCCAGGGGCGCAGGATTTAAGGGGCGGGGAGGGGCGCCCGACCCCCCGAACTTTTCGGTCAATAGTGTTATATATGTACGTTTCGTATAAGATTTTGTAGGTATATACGTTTTTGACCCCCCGGTTTTATATAACAAAATTTTAGGTATATACGTTTTCGACCCCTGGTTTTAATTTTTTAGTTATATAGCCCAAATAAAATATTTAATTCGCCCAAATCATTATATTTGGTAGAATACTAGAATCTATATTATATAACGCAAATCAAATCATTATATAGCCCAACTTAAAAGCCCACCCTATCAAAAAAAAAAAAAAAAAAAAAAAACCCAAATTCGTTTACCTTGGAATATCGACCAGAAGAACAGAAGACTTCAACTTCTTGTTTGAGAACAGAAGCCAAAACGCTGCTCGTTGTTGTGGTCTTGTACTATTGTTCGACTTCTTCAATCCTCATAAGGTTAAAGGTATGTGTTTTTTATCTTTAGGTTTAATTTAGGGCTGCAATTTGTGTGATTTAGATTGAAATTAGGGGTGAAATTGCTCCGAATTTTTGCCCTAAATTTGTTGAATCTTTCTGTAACTATGTCTAATTTTATTTGTTTAATCTTATTGTAATTTGATTTAGATAGAAATTAGAGTTTGAAATTTAGGGTGATTTGTTAACTTGTTTTGTTATTAGATTATGCTATGGGGAAGAATAAAATGATAACTTCTTTTTTAATGTTTGAGAACATTTTTTATTTGATATTAATGTTTGACCCGACCCGACCCGAATCGAATCACCGACGTCTGCTCGTCCCCATGCCCGTCCTCTTGCCGCCGCCCCAAACCTTCCACCCCCAAGCTCCGTCGTCGGTCCTGCTCCGTCTTCTTCGTCCGCTGCTCGCAAGCCGGGCTTCACCCACTTACACACACCTATACATACACACATACATATATATATAAAGGGGTTCATCCTCCACCCCCTAGGTCCATCCCATTTAGGCCCATACTCACACCCGCTTACGTGACGGTGTGCATGGCGGCCCATCCCCATGAGGATGACCCTCCCATACCTTCGAGCCTTAGACGCCCATCTATATGATGTTAATTATTGGACTATTGCACTCAACAGGCTAAACTTGCGACAATACCTTTTATCACTCGAAGTACTTGTTTATGTTCTATTCTTATGTTGCAACAAATTTTGTACTTATTCATTGTTTCATCAATAAGATCATTAGTCTTTGTACGGAGTTTCTCAACTTTTGGAATAAGTTCAGTAGTAATATATACATATTATTTGTACCGTTTCGAGACAAGTTTTACATCAATGGACTCGTATCGTCGTTCTAATCAAAAGCTCTAAAAAATCTGTTTGTAATTTGGAAAAAAGTTTAACTCCGTTAAGTTTTTTTAACGGGGGACAATTGTAGGAAAAATAGGTGAAAGGTGGGATTGGCGGAGGGAATATTCTGAGGTGGGATTATTAATGGCCAATAAGGTCTAGGTGAGATTATTACACGCCAATTTCCCTAAAATAAACACATCCATAAAATAGTCGTAAACACAACCACAAAGTTAAAACTTCAAAACAAATATCATAGAAACTATAAATAGTCAACAAGTCTAATGCAACAAAATATAAATAATCTTCAAACATTCAGTATTTTTGGCTAATAAATTGTATATAGTTTAATATATATTATTATTTTATTTAATAAGTAATTAAATTAATAGTTTATTCGGTTATCCGAATAAACCAAATAAAAAAAATATTTGGAACCAAAAACATATTCACAATTCGGTTTCATTCGTTATTTGGATCGGTTTATTCGGTTATGATTACGATTCAGTTTGAAGTTTTTTTTTTGGTTTCGGTTTTTTCTGAACACCCCTAGATGTATGTGTGGAGAGGGTGGGGGTGGTGGTGTTTTAACTTCTCTTGTTCTTTGTTTAATTTGTTATGTTTTTAATAATTTTGTTTTGTTATTTAGTATTTGAAGCTTTATGTTTTTTTAAGTAAAATTGTAAAAGAACACGAATCCTCTTATGTGTCTTGCACATGACTAGACTTAACTAAAAAACAAACGGAGTTTGCGATCAATGATGAAACTTGTTACAAAAACAAAGCATAAAGGATGGCCAACGTGATTTTGAACATTAACATTGAAACTTGTAAATTGATACAAAGCTAATGACGTTTTCTGTAACTTTGTGTTTCATATAATGTTTGAAGGATTTATCTTAGATAGTCAATGAAAGATGGCAGTTTTGTAGTGGACTTTGGTTGGTATCTTACATGGATTGTTTCTAGACCCAACGGTTTTGTATGGTTTTCGTGTTTCTTTCTTAGTCCATCTTCGAAGAGTAAATATAATTCATAAACACAAGAAACAAACTACTTCTATAACATATAAAGAAAATCACTTCTGTAAAGGGTACTCAACTCTTTTAACTTAAAGACATCTAGAGTTTGGCTCGTTTGTAAGATAGTGAATGACCTGATTTGTATGGCGTCACATGTGTATATATTGCGTATTGTTGGCTGTCACTATCGTAGTTATAATCGTATTGATTTGACATCGGTGCTATGATTGGTGGTTACGTAAACATGCACACAACTTTCCACGTAGGCGAAGAACTATAAGTGAACGTCGTAACACAATCTGGATCCCATAGATCTGAACATTGTGGGCTAAATCCGTATCCAGGTGATTGGGCTTAGTACCATATCTCTTCTTATATATAACACATTATATCATCATCATACTCAGTAAATCCTACCAATAGCAAAGCTAAGGTAGGGTCTGAGGAGGGTAAGATGTAGACAGTCTTACCTCTATTCCGTAGGAACAGAGAGGCTACTTCCAGAGAGACCTCCGGCTTGATGGTAGTTTTGCATCAAACATTGGACATAAAACACATAACACTCGGCAATTAAAATAAAGGTCAATTAGTGCATGTATTCCCTTGTTTTTCGGCTATCAACGCCACCACATGATACATGATTAACCATCCCCCTCTTTTAACATTATTTTCATGAAATTAGTAAAATAACGTTAAAATTGGTGCACTTTCACTTTTTCCCCCCTCCTGAGCGTCCACACATATATAATTATATGCGCATACCGCAAACGGGGCGTATTATATATAACACAATAAATATAATTTAGTTACTTGTATTAGATTTATATACAATAATAATAATATTTATATTTGTTCTATTGAATAGAAAATATTGTATGTATATAATTAATACTTTCATGTAAGCTCACGAGTCTAGTTAAAATCTGTGATAACCCTCAGAAAATTTCATGTATTCCGTACGATCCATTAATGTTAAGTACTTGATGACTGTGCTGAATCATTTAACTGCTCTCTGATTTCTGTGTTATACTTACATGTGCTTGTTAACATATTAGTAGTGTACAGAAAAGTTACTAAATAGTCTTGTGTGCTTTTCTGAGTGTTGAAAATAAAAAAATGTTACAAAAATATATACATATGACACTTTACGGATTAATTAAGCACTTTAATGGAACAGTATCAAACCGAACAACCAGACATTACCCGGAACACTAAAATATTACCAGAGGCATTGTTTTATTTTTTCTGAACTAGTTATGGTCCCCGAATATCATAACACACACTACATAAATATCTAGTAACTAATACCTAACTAGAATACTTAGATTGTAACCATAAGCTAACTAAACTAGTTAAACCCTAGCCTAAGACCCCCCCCCCCTCACATACGGCCCCAACATGGTGGCCCCATATGTGATTTGTTTGGATATTTTATTAGATCTTGCTTCTACTTTCCCAAACACATTACACACTAGGTATATGGACTTGGTGGATTATAAGTAAACTCAAGAAACATAAACCCTTCATACCACCAACACCCATCTCCTCTCTTCTCCTTCAAGAGCTCACGGCCGAACACCCATCTCCACACACCACCCATCTTCATTTCAAGAGCATCCATAGGTGTAAGAAGGTGAACAACGAAGCTCGGTGTGTTCGGAAGTTGAAGGACCACTTTCATCTTCTTTTATCCACCACATTTCTTCACTTGAACTCCCCTAGCCTTGAGCTAGTGGTAAGAACTTAGATCCTTGCATTTTACATGTTGTTTTAGTGGTTAATATATGTATTATGAAGAAAACATATGAACACCATAAGATCTTACACTTAAAACTTGAACATAAGCTTAAACAAGATGATACATGAAGAAATGATGTTAGAATGATGTTGTTTGGTGTATGATGATTATGTGCTGATATGAAGGACTTATAATCTGTTGTAAGTATCGTTGTTTATCGCTAAACATGTTAACGGAATCAATCGAGCGCGCTTTAGAATGTTATAAACTGAAAACAGAAGGCTGTTTGGTGATTACAGCCAACTTCAGTTGGCTGTAACAGGACCTTAATAAAACGAAAAATGTATTTTCTGAAGTCTAGATTTATGTATTATGAAATACGGTTCTAATGGCACTGGAATCATAATTTTTGGATTTCGTTTGCTATTTTTAAAGGGTAGATTTGTAACAACAGCCAAAGCTGAGTTTTTACAACAGTAAATGGGTGTTATATTTTTAGTCATAACTTGAAACCTGAGTAGAACTAAGTCATGAAACTTGTAGTGTAAATGACCACTGATGTATTTGTAATCCTCCCACTGGAATTTCGTAAATCGGACTTACGATGAATTTTAAATAAATTATTCCGTAGACTGCAGTCAGAAAAAGATAAATCTGAGTGCAGTCCGGAAAATGATTTTTTATAAAATATTGGTGATGAATTGGATCCCGAGATTTTTACACAATAATATTTGGATCGTTTAAGACATTCTGTAAAAATTTGGGAATTTTTGGAAAAAGTTAACTATTTTATTAAAATGCCTGAAAATAGCCCGGTTTTGAATATTAAAGCTGAAACGACATAAGTAGTAATTTGCGTGTCTAAATGTCGAGTATGTTATCTGAGGATGATCTAACATGTTATACGTCAATGAAAGTATTATTGTGCAATATTGTATGCTTGTTCTTGAGTAGCTATAGGTGGAATGTTTATATGAGCCTGAACTATTGAAGTGAATGCATGTTATGTGGTAGATACGTGTAAGAACTTTGTGCTATATTTGAAACCACTAAATGACTAACTGGAAATCGTATTAGGACGTGATTGACCGACCTTGACTGTTAGCTATATTTGAGAGTAAAACCGAGCAACCAAAGGTGAGTTCACACACTTTCTAAGGCATGGGATTCCCGGTGGTTGGGAATGGGTTAAAGAAATTAAAACGGGATCTACATATCCTCCTTGGGTAGGATATGTACGGCCATCCTCCTTGGGTAGGATGCCAATAATAAATTCTGCGTATTCTCCTTGGGTAGAATACGTACGTTCGTCCTCCTTGGGTAGGACAACACCCTTAAAACTTACTAGACAAAACTCGATCATTAAGTCCCTCATTATATATCGACTTAATCGCCGAGGCCGATGGCGAGCGGGTCATTAGTTAATAGCGCTATTAGGTTTAACAAACCTCACACCGTGTCGTCCGAACGGGCGTGTTCTAATGGACTATGGCAAACTGTCAGTGATGATAGACACTGATGTAGGGCACAACTATCGTTCGTAGTAGTTGATATCATACCGTCTAGTAGTTCACATGGGGAAGCCCCACTGATTATGGATATGGTTTGGGTAATGAAAAGGAACTGGTTAAACATATTTTCAACTACGGGGTAACCCCCATGGCAAATAAGCCAACGAAAGTCAAACCACGTTTTTCAGAAACAACTTAAAACTAAACAACCAAACGTGAACTCACTCAACTTTGTTGTTGACTCGTTGTTACATGCCTTACAGGTCGCTAGATGCTTATGGAGCTTGCACGAGGAGGAGGTTGTTGTGGGATGCGGAATGTTATGTCCCATGCTTATTAATTAAACTTTATAAACTTATGGAACTTATGTTTTGGGTCTTAAAACTTATGAACTATGAACTTATGTTTTGAACTTACGTTATATGCTTCCGCTGTTAACTTAAAACTGGTTACTGTCTTATGGTCACCAATTGTATTGTGGTTGGTTTTACTTACTTAATTTCGTTGTTCAATATGATTGGTGGCTCGATCCTGGTCATGTCACGCCTCCAAGCAGTAATACTCCGCAGGGTGGATTTTGGGGGTGTGACAAAATCAATGCACAAAATTTGGACTCGAGTTCATTTACTAAATAACCTTCAATTCATAGTGAAGCTCGGATAAATTCAGCTGAATTCTAAATTTAAATGAGATGATCTAATTATTTAAAGTCGCTCAACTTACCGTTGGGATTCCTAATTAGTACATTAGGTTTAAGAGTCTAGGGTCTGTTTGCAAATGCTGAGAAGTGAAGGGTAGCGTTATGTAATGTTTGATGATATATAATATAGTTGAACATGAAAAACAAGAACACGTTACCATGTGGGAATCCCATGTAGAATATCCGGTTGTTCCATGGTTTTGTGCTCATCAATTGGAATATGCTACAAAACTACTAATGATTGATATCACCTCAGCCATTTAGACCTTTATGCGGCAAATTATGAATTACTTTAATAATACACGTATTTTAAAATACCTTATTAACTAACGTTATTCCATACATGACTTAGTGGTATATTTGTATGGTGTTTGTCTCTCGTAAAAATGCTATGAGTTAAATTCTTATAAATGAAAGGTTAGTTGGTATTTATGTGTTATAACGTGTTGTTACATGGTATGTGAAACATTTATGTCTTCTTTTTTTATTTCATTATAAATGACAATGTACTTTTCTTACTCTAAATAACAACGTAGTTTAGATCATCAAATAACAACGTATTGTCTATTAAATAAGTTGGTCACATTCACATAGAGTTTAAGACTGCAAGTTGACATAAAAAGAAGTAATATTTTATACATTTTGCATTAAAAAAAACCCACATATATGCGCACATACGTATAAGAATATAAGAATGCTCAAAGAGGCTCCACATGGGTATTAAAAATATATGGTATTTTAGCCCGTTAATACTTATCTATTAGAAGTTATTTCTTTTGAAACTTAATCTAAAAATATCAACTTAAATTATAAGTTTTAAAAATCTTTATCAAATTTAAAATGTTAATTTTTCTTTTCTCAGTTTAATTTCAAGGTGGTAAACATGTAGTGTTTTCACATAAGTCTAAGTAGTCTCCTATCCAATCTTGTCCTCCAACACCCGCTTCCTAAATTTTAGTCATGATCACTTACTACACTTAGATGCGGGAACACCCCCCTCCCCACCCTTTCTTCAGTGCGGGGAAACTCCCCCAATCTCCCCGATCCTTTTTGCTTGTTGATGTTGTCATGGTTGTAAAATAAGGTTTCTAAGGCCGAGTATTCCCCGAGTAGTCGCTACAAGGTAGGCTGCCGATGCGACTTTCTCTAACTCCGCCTAATTATTCGGAATCGATCAAACGCGGTCAAACTCGCCAAAATCGGATCTAGTAGGTCAATTTGGGCCGAGTTTGACTTGAAAAATAATAAAACATAATTTATATGACTATCATATTAGAGTAAATTACGTTTTTGGCCCCTGTGGTTATATCACTTTTACTATATTAGCCCAAAATAAGAATTTTTAACATATTTGCCCCCATGGTCTCTATAACTAACCATTTTGGCCCCCATGATCTCTAGACTTAGGGGCCAAAATGGTTAGTTATAGAGACCATGGGGGCATATATGTTAAAAATTCTTATTTTGGGCTAATATTGTAAAAGTGATATAACCATAGGGGCCAAAAACGTAATTTACTCATCATATTAAATAATGAATATCATTTTCACGTATTTTGTTATAAATATTAGTAAATTTATGTTATTAGACATATATTTAATTTCCGAAAACTAATTTCTTTATAATTTAACATGTCCGAGTACTCCCCGAGTACTCTCCGCCTATGTCGAGTACTCTCAACTCCCGGGTCGACCGACTAGGGAGCGCCTAGTGACTTTTGCAACCATAGATGTTGTTGTTTGTTGATTGAAGGAAAATCAAAAGGGGGTGAAGGGGAATCTTTTCCCTTTATAGAGGGAGGTGATGATGTGGAGGTCAAGGTGATGATGTGAATGTTGAGGAAGGGCTCTTCCACACCCACATTCTTATATATTATGAAGGTGATGATGTGGATGCATTAATCACAAAACTTTGATGCAATTGGTCATTCTTTTTATCACTATCTTCATATTATTAAGGCCATGTGTAGTCATAACGCCCATTTGTGGGCGTTATGCGACACGTGGCGCGCCACGTGTGCGGGTGGGCGTTATGAGGCGTTATGCATTTTAAGCCCGTAGTCATAAAGCCCCCGCCTAATCATTACTCAATTATTAATTTCTATTTTTTAATAATTATTTTCTAACTTTATAAAATTAAAATTCATTTCATTAAATTAAAAAAGCATTACACTAAAATAAAAAAAAAAATTACACTTAAAAAAAACATGACAGTAACATAAAAAAAACGGTTCCACTAAAAAAAATTGGACTAAAAAAATAAAAAAACAACACTTCAAAGATTATATTTTTTTTCGATCCTTTATTTTTGGGCCAACGCCATCTTCAAAGCTTTTCCGGTAAGGTGGTCGTGCGGTTTGGTGTAGAATTCAAAGTCGAGCTGCCATTGCCTATCCCGCATAATCTCGGTCACTTCCCGGTTCTCCTCCAAACGTTTATTCCCTAGATCGTGTATATCATGAAGGCGTTGGTTTACCTCCGAAAATGCGTCACTCATTTCCGTTCCCATCGACATCGACGACGACTCGGGCTTCTTCGGCCACCTACTTCTTTCGGGCGGTCTTGGTAGTTCTTCCACCGGCTCGTCATCCGGAATATCCTCGTTCACCTCGGTGTTTCGAGCTTCGGAGGTTGGCGTTTCGGGTTCACCCGACTCGTTTGTTTTGGACCTCTTTGACGGCCGTTTATTTTCCGACCGACCACTCGGAGTTGAGATGTTGGCCCATTTGGGGCTATGGCGAAGGATTTGCCAACACCTCATGTACGGAAAATGGCTATTACCATCTGTATACCCGATCAATGCCGCTTGCGTGATGTCCTCGTCCTTGCTTCCACTTTTCCATCCAGCAAAAGTGCGTTGGTACACGGTTTGAAAGTTCGTGCATTTTTTGTTTATATCGGTCCACTTGCCCGATATAGAGTCCGGTGGGCGGTATCCGTCTCCTTTACCCATTAGATCGAAAAAAAGCGCTCGTATTCGGCGCCAAAAAACTGATTTATCTTGATTGTTTGCTAAAAAAAAAAGATAATTAATTAGTCTAAAATTAAAAAAAAACTCAAATAAAAACAGAAAATAATTAAAAAAACTGCAAAAAACAGAAAAAAAAAACGGAAAAACAGAAAAAAATAAAGAAATTTAAAAAATATACCTATAACCGGGTCTTCCGACACATCGATGAAAGTGCGGGTTAACGCATACTCCTCATCGGACTCCCACGGTATCACATTTTTTTTCGCTCGGGTGGTGGTTTCCGCTTTCTTTTTATGTGGCCGTTTTGCTTTTCCTTTTCCTTTTTGCGTCTCCGCTCCTTCGGGTTGTGTTTCCGGAACAACATCGGGTTCGTGTAGTGGGGAGCCGAAAGCTTGAGCCGACCCGAAAGCTTGAGACGACCCCATTCCGTCGGTGTTTTGATTCGGGTTCCACCCGTAGAGATTCGGGTCCCAACAAAGCGGTTGGTTCAAAAGATTCATGAACCCGGCATTTTGTTGACTGTAATCGACAAAACCGGCACCTAAAGGGGTGGGTCGAGTGGGAACCGGTGACACGGGGCGGGTAGGATTACCACTTTGGTTTGGGTCCGCACTCGATCGGGATGAATAAAACCACGGTTGTAGGGATTCATTGTATAAAATCTGTGGATTTTAAAAAAAAAACTAGAGAGAAATGTGAGTTGAGAGTGTGTAGGTTTTATAAAAATATGGGAGAAGGGGGTATTTAAAGGGAATTTTGAAAATTAAATGAATAATTTTTTTATTTTTTTTTACATTTGACCGTTTTCAAACGGTTTAAAATTCAAAATAAACAACATATCACGCCGCTATGTCTATCACGCCTTTCAAATTTTCCGGGCTATAGCGCCCCGCGTGGCGGTGTGCATGGCGCCGTCCGGCTCTATGTGAGGGTTTTGGGTGCCATATGCAGCCCCATTACACACTGTCTAAGAGGATCTTATTATGAGGAATTGAAGATGTTAATGTTATGGGTATTGTTAAATACACCTTAAAAGTCAATTTTCTTTTACTTTTACCCACAAGTCAACCCATTTCAGGCAACTTTTCAAATTTATTTCAAATTTCCATAAAGTAACTTTTATAGTCAATGGAACAACTTCCCATAAACTAACTTACAGTTATAAAAATGCATTTTGCTTGCTGATCTATAAAACATTACCGAAGATATTGGCAACTAGAAATAAAGTAAAATCTTATTTGAAATTCACTAGGATAACATATATGCTGTTACAAGTCTGGTCAAATTAGGAATTCATAACATGTGAGCATATGTTCAAATAATCAAATCAAGTAAAACGTCTAAGTATAACGTCACGTGGCAATATTTTTGTGAATTTAATTTGATCAAAAAGGTACTAAATATTCTTTTCTTTTCAATAATATCTAATACGTCAAACATTTTACTTCACTTGATCCATTGATATAACTAGATTTTAAATTTATCAGTTTTACTTGAGTATAAAATGTAACTTATATAAAATCATTAGTGATTAGTATTTATAAGTTGAAATTGTTACCTTTACAATGGTCAAGATCAAATACAAATTCATCTAAAAATAAGAAGTCATAAGAAGGGTATCAAATGGACTTTGATTGACCTCATTCAAGTTGCATTGAAATTGTCTCATCGAACTCTACAACGTGAGATTTTATGTTTTTGTTTTTAGTGGTTTTTTTGGACGGCCAACTAAATCACTGGACATGTATCCTCTGTTGTCCTCAATCGAGCAAATCATGCCCTGTGATTGTCGACTTCGCACTAGTCATGGGTTACCATGGGCTTGCGAAATTTCAAAGTATATAACATCACGTAAGTATATTCATGTACATCAAATAAGACTCTTCATGTTAAAGTTTCAATAAAACAATATGTATTTGTATTTAAAATGGGAAAAAAAGTTGGTTAAGATGTGATGATGAACTACTACTTTTTAAAGAAAACTTTAACAAGCAGTCTAAAGATGGGAAAAAAGTTGGTTAAGAAAACTGAAGGATATATTTGGTCCAGGTAAAACCGACATTCAAGAACCTCAAGTTCCAAAAAAAAAAAAAAAAACTCATGGACGGCCAAGCTTGAAGAAATCGCAATAAGATAAGCCGGCCAGACATAGTTCATTCGAATTGACTTGAACATGGAACCGATGATAGATTGGAACGAGGTCCCAGATAATCCGGCCAGACATAGTTCATACATGATAGACTTGAACGAAGTTTCACTGATGAATGACTTGAATATAATGGGTGAGATTCCAAAAGTATTTCATCCATACAAAACAAATATACGAAATGTTAAACCCGATGGAAATTGTAGATTTTGAGCACTAGCTGTTTGCCTCGGACTTTGTGAACATGAATACTATGAGGACATTCGACAATAGTATGAGTGATTATCAAGAATCACTTTAGTAATATATACCTATTCCTGTACAATTGTACTGCTCATTCTTTATTCGATTTGGTATTTAAGATGAAATCATATTTGTTGCAAACACGTAGGTCGATTTCGATGGCAACAGTAATTGAAATATGTATTTTGCTGCAAATACTCATCGTATTTTGAATACGTACTCTGCTTTTGGTTCAATGATGATGTTATTAATTTGAATGTCTGTTTGCGTTTCTACATGTTGGTGTTGGTTGTTTGAATAAAAATTCTTATTAATTAAATCTTTGAATAATATGGATGGTATTACTTGAATGATAAATTCATTAAGGGTAAAATAGTAATTAAATAAGAATAAGTTTAATGAAAGGAATAAATATGTAATATGTATGGTTTAGAAAGGGGAAATATGTAATATATATGGTTTAGGAAGGCGAAATATGTAATTGATTTTAAGGATTGGGTAAATATGTAATAAGGCCTTTTAGGAAGGGGAAATATGTAAAAACCCCTTTATAATAAAGTATCTTGATTATTTATTTATAAATATTGCTATTAATACTAATAATAGTATAACAAAATATAAAAAAGTAACAAAAGTATTATAAAATAACATAAAAATATAATTATTACTTTTGACTTTTATAATAAAATAATGTAATAAAGTAAATAACATAAAAAACATTTTTTTTTTTTGAAAGTTAACTATTATTCACAAGCGCACCCTCAAACCGAGAGCCGCCAAAACAAAAAACCAATTACATCAAGTTGAAAGAACACCAATCATGCCAAAGAATTCCTCTATTTTTCGATCTATTTCTATACCAATGAAAACCTAAAACTTTAACGTCCTGAAAAATATCCAAAATCACGTAAGTATATTCATGTACATCAAATAAGACTCTTCATGTTAAAGTTTCAATAAAACAATATGTATTTGTATTTGCATGCAGATCAATATGTTTCCCTAGATTCGATTGATATTTTTTGGAGGAAGCTAGATATTTCACCATCGGTATCTTTTCAAAATGACGATGTTAGCTGTGACGAAGAACTGCTACTTTTTAAAGAATACTTTAAGAAGCAGTCTAAAGATGGACAAAAAAGTTGGTTAAGAAAACTGAAGGATATCCTTTTTCCAGGTAAAACCGACATTCAAGAACCTCAAGTTCAAAAAAAAAATCGTGGACGACCAAGCTTGAAGAAATCACAACAACAAAGTGCCAAAAAGGAGTCGGAACCTCAAGCTAAAAAAAAACTCGTGGACGACCAAGCTTGAAGAAATCGCAACAAGATAAGCCGGCCAGACATAGTTCATTCGAATTTGACTTGAACATGGAACCGGTGATAGATTGGAACGAGGTCCCAGATAAGCCGGCCAGACATAGTTCATACATGATAGACTTGAACGAAGTGCCACTGATGAATCACTTGAATTTAATGGGTGATATTCCAAAAGTATTTCATCCATACATAACAAATATACGAAATGTTAAACCCGATGGAAATTGTGGATTTCGAGCACTAGCTGTTTGCCTCGGACTTGATGAACATGAATACTATGAGTACATTCGACAGCAAATGAGAGAAGAGTTACAAAATCGATATCATATCTACGCGGGGATTTTTTTCAGGGATGTAAATTCATTATATGATGACTTGTGTTTCTTTGGGTCACCTTGTCCAAGAGAACACTGGATGAAAATGCCTGAAGCAGGTGTTCTGATTGCCAATAAGTTTGGTGTAATCGTCCATTCTTTAAGCATGTCAGGCAGTTTCACTATTTTCCCGTTTTGGAGTGGTCCAGAAGAGATTCAACATCACAGAGCTCTTACAATTGCCCTAGTAAATGACGAGAACCATTATGTCATGGTGGAATTACAAGGAGGGTACCCAATGCCTACAATCACGCCTTATTGGAATTTTCGCAACATTAGCATGTCTGCGGCTGGATGGGAGACCATGTATAGGTGGCGTCTAGAATTATATACCCAACTTGATCGTCGTGAAAGTGGTTTTGTCGATCTAGGGGATTAAATGTTTTAATGTTTGCACGTTTACTGTTTTATTAGAGACTCGTTATTTATTTATAATTAACTTTTTCACTTTCGTATTTATAATAAAGTGTCTTGATTATTTATTTATTAATATTGATATTAATACTAATAATAGTATAACAAAATATAAAAAAATAACAAAAGTATTATAAAATAAAATAAGATAAAAATCATAATCATTACTTTTTGACTTTCTAATAAAACATAATTACTACTTTTTACTTTATAATAAAATAATATAATAAAGTAGCTAATCATGACAAAATCATTAGTAAAATTGACTTTTGGGTATAAAAATCCTTGTGATGGGTATATTTATCATACCCCTTTGGAATATTGTGATCTACCTAGGGATGGTAATAGGTTAGGTTTAAGCTGAGTATTGGTAATCCCAAGCCATATGTTACATCTCATTAATGACGGAAACCGGGATGTAACGTTCACGGTTTTTACAGCCTTTGATTACATCGAATGACCTCTAATGAAATTTAATTAAAATCCCTAAAGAGATTTGATACATGTATCACAAACGTTTTACAAACCAGTGTTTCAAATCTATCCAATTTGTTTCAAATGACAAGTTCCAACAAAAGACATTAATTGTTTCCTCAAATAAAAGTTTTAAAAAGATAGCCGATATGATGCAAACATTATGATGAAAACTTCCAGATTGCATTATATATGCGTGCAACTTCATCATCCTTAACCATCCGAGAAAAAATGCTAAAATGTCAACATAATGTTTGTGAGTTCACAAGTTTAAACAACTCAATAACAATACAAGTTTCATGGACAACGAGAGTTTCAAAAGTATTAGTGTCACACCCCGCCCAAACTTGATATATGGACACAATCTACTTAGACCACCCGTAGTGGTGAACAAAAATAATGTCCCCACCATGGGGCATTATCCGACACGTGGCATCCTAGTCAGCGTTGGACATTATAGCAAAAGTGACGTAGTGGGGCATTATTCCAATAACGCCCATATTATTTTTAATGCAAAAAAAAAAAAAAAAACACACACACGAAATACATTCAAAAGTGACCATTTTCAAAAGTTGTCAGAAGTTCATGTGGGTAACTCAAAGTTGATTGGTGGGTAGCTCAAAAGTGACTGTGGGTCAAACCCAGTCAATCCATTCACAAACCAAATGCAGCGTTTTAAATATAACGCTACCAACAAATTTTTCCAAAAAAAACGCCGGACAACGCCGGGTGTAATGAGGTGGGGGCGTTTTGGGGCGTTTTTTTTCATTTAAAAAAAAAAAAAACGCCCCACTACGGATGGTCTTAATATAATACCCTCATGTATATCTCTTCCATAGGTATTTTCTTTCTTCTTGACCTTATATTTTCTGTGTTCTGCCTCACGACGCCTTATTATCGAACTTCGAAGCTCCAACTATCTCTCCCCTGAGATGTGTGTTTAAAAATAAAATAACGTCAGTTTAACTAGTTTAATTGGTGAGTTCATAAACAGACAAGGTTCAAAACATATATAATATTATCTTGAAATATTATCAAAGGCAGAAACTAATCATACGCAAATCACAAATTCCTTCCTTTCGTCCACCAAGAATAACCAGGATAACCCAAAGCACACAAAGTACTTGAATGTTAAAGACATATATACAGCGGGGAACTTTTACGACCGGACAACTACGTTGGTCGACATTTAGGGACAAGGTCCCTTGGGAATCAAACCCATAATAAGTTTCATCCAACCTTGGAATATAATAAGCGCTAATTATATGTATATATATGCTTCATCATCTGGGAATTTGCACAACATCAAATTTTTATTTATCACATTGATAATATATTTTAAGATATCAACTCAGTAAAAATCATTATAGTTTAGATACATACATTTGGTTTAGAATATGTTTTGAGGAACTCACATTTACTTATTGCTTGCCCAAGATTTGATATTGTGTTACACGCTCCCTTGTAAACCTTGATTAAATCATGGTTTATTCTTTGTTAAGATACTTTAAAGGCAAATTGGAAATAAATAATCCCAACTCACTGTTATTGGCCAATAATAATCCCAACTCATTTAATCACCAATAATAATCTGAACTATTCACTTTTGTTTGTAAAATACTCCCACGTTAAAAAAACACTAACTAGGTTAAAATATTGTTGATGTGGCTTAACATGTGTGGACTGACGTGGCTGGTTAACATCTTACCTGTGTATAAAATGATTATCAGCCTCATTTGCACACACAATCGCACTCTCCTTCAAAACCCTAATTCAACAAATTGGGCAAATTTAGTCGATTGTGTGTGCAAATGAGGCTGATAATCATTTTATACACATGTAAGATGATAACCAGCCACGCCAGTCCACACATATTAAGCCACATCAGCAATATTTTAACCTAGTTAGTGTTTTTTTAACGTGGGAGTATTTTACAAACAAAAGTGAATAGTTCGGATTATTATAGGTGATTAAATGAGTTGGGATTATTATTGGCCAATAAAAGTGAGTTGGGATTATTTATTTCCAATTTGCCTACTTTAAATATTTATTCGTATTAAGTAGGATAAACTATTATAAACCATACTATAAACATATAATTTTGTAAGGATTTTAACATATATATACATATATAGTGAAAGTGTAAATTACAATATTGCTTACCGTAAGAGCGTACGCTGTGAAATTACACACGTTGTAAAATTCAAAACCCTAGTCACGCATGTTGAAAAACCATAATCACGAATGTTATACTTATGCAATGAACCATGTTATAATTATGTAATGAAGCATGTTATGATTTTCAACATGCGTGATTATGTCTTTTCAACATGTGTGATTGTGGTTTTTAACATGCATGATTAGGGTTTTGAGTTTTACAAGGTGCGTAATTTCACATAGTTTCACAGCGTACACTCGTACATTAAGGAATATTGTACGTTAAGTGGCCTCTACACACACACACACACACACACATATATATATAGAGAGAAACGGGATCAGGAGAAAACGCCCTAAAGTGTGAGAACGGTGAGAACGCATCCTGATGGAACACGTGGCGCGAGATATAATCAGGGTGCGAGGGGCTTTTTTGTCTTTTTAATCTTCTTTTTTTCTCAATTTCGTGTGTCACATACTGCTTCATTATTGGCGTCTAAGGTTATTTTGGCGTTAATTAGATTCATTAATTACCTGGCGTTTTACTGTTTTTTGGATCTTTCTCGTTGAATTAATTGTTTTGGTGTCACATAGATATTTTTTTTGGCGTTATGGCATTTCCCAGGTCAATTTTTTGGCGTTCGTGGCGTTGTTAAAAATTCATTACCATTCATTAGTATTTCATAACATTACAACAAGACGAAATCAAAACAAACTAATAGTCATCTGTGCATGGGATTACATCAGAGATGTTGTCACACCCCGATATTTCCACATATATTTCCGGTGGGGAGTATCGTGACGTAGTGGATATCATCATTGACAATTAACACAATTATAGCACAACGGAATGCTTGGAAGTTTATATACTATTACAACCCATAATGTCCTAACTCCAAAACAAAAGAATATACAGACGGATTGTAATAGAGATCCACTGGCAGACCATAAAACGAATACATAAAACTGAGTTTAACAGACTTCAGGCATCTAAGGATTTGCAAGATCCTCTTAATTGACACCAAGTAGCTCCAGCCTAGTTTCGAGACCTACCTGTCACTTAGTCTTTGGAAAATACGGCAGTTTTCACTGGTAAATACAATTAACTGACTCATTTGAAAACATTTAAGAAAATTGATTTAGGCGCATAAGGCACAAAATCTTTTATAACTTGGGACAATTCTTATTAAGGCTCAAACGGGTTATACCCAGTCGAATCTGGGTAGGTAGGTATTGGGTTTTCATAACCCATTGGAGGTGGCGGTGGTGCAAAAGTGGCCGGTGTGGTATCAATTTCCGGCACCGCGTGTGAAGGTCCACCCATTTGTGGATCTTCGGGAATCGCCGGGTAGTTACTAGAAGTTTGAGGGGGGCTAAACCTTGGTCCCCCTCGCACGGATATTCGTGTGTTCCTCCTCCGTCTTGGTGGCTCAGGAGGTGGCTGAGATGGTTCCTCAGCTGGCAGTGTAGTGGAGTCACTGCTTCAAAGTGTGGCTCCTCATGTGGCTGTTGTGGTGGGGTGTTGTGGAATGAAGGGGTGTTCACAAAATCCCATTGCCCAAACCATTCTTTATATGTATCGGGACCTCGATAGGGAGACCCCACAAGAGAAGAACCGCTATAAATTTTGATGGGATGCGTAGGCGTCCCAGTCGGTGGCATTACTGAATCCAGATCATCGTCCATATCCATGTCCTGTGAAAAATGGTCCTTGGGGTCCAACGGGTTATATCCCGCTGGTGCATTAATATAATCATCAGGGTTAAAGTGACCCTGAGAGTAAGAATGATGGGAATGAGAGTGATGTGATGAGTGGTGAGAGGAGTGGTGGAAAGAGTGTGAATGCAGCGAGTGCTGTGAGTGATGTGAATGTTGGGGTTTCTCCGGTTGCAACGGCCCGAACGAATGATGGTATGAAGGTGAGGTACTAAGCGAAATGGAGTGTCTCGCTGGTTCGAAAGAGTGTCTCCAATCATCATTTGAATTGGAGCTGCTGAATGACGCTGAAGGCGTGCGTCAATGAGAGGGTCCGGCATGACTGGATAGTCCCCCCCCTCATGGGACCTTTTCCTTTTCCCCTTACTCGTGGTGACATTATTTAAACCTGTTAAAAGCAAGAAAAACAACATATATAAATAAAACAAAGGTTAAGAGTAATCCTAGGTCATTGCCTAGACTCGGAAGTCTAAGGAATGTGCTATTGTGTCATTGAGATTTAACAAAAAAGGCTAGTGTTTAGTTCACTCAATGTTGGCTCTGATACCAAACTGTCACACCCAGATATTTCCACATATATTTCCGGTGGGCCCGGTGGGGAGTATCGTGACGTAGCGGATATCATCATTGACAATTAACACAATTATAGCACAGCGGAAAGCTTGGAAGTTTATATACTATTACAACCCATAATTTCCAAAGTCCAAAACAAAAGAATATACAGACGGATTGTAATTGAGATCCACAGGCGGACTATAAAACGAATACATAAAACTGAGTTTAACAGACTTCAGGCATCTAAGGATTTGCAAGATCCTCTTAATTGACACCAAGTAGCTCCAGCCTAGTTTCGAGAGGTACCTGTCACTTAGTCTTTGGAAAATACGTCAGTTTTCACTAGTAAACACAATTAACTGACTCATTTGAAAACATTTAAGAAAATTGATTTAGGCGCATAAGGCACAAAATCTTTTATAACGTGGGACAATTCTTATTAAAATCTTGTATACAGATTTACATATTTGTCATACATTTGGGGCCGGTTTGGAAGCCGGACATGATTAACTAACTCGCCACTTATAAACCCACAAAGGAGTTATCCCCAACATGTGGGTTATTTAATATTTAGCATTTGCATCTGCCGAGTGTATGCCTACACCCCGTGCATAGGTCGTGGCCATTAATAACTTAAATGAGCCAAGGATATCCAAGACACGGTCGTTAATCCCCAATGTTTATGTTATCAAACAAAACAGATTAAAACGGGTTATGTGGATTTATTTAAATCACAATCCGACTAAATAATCTCATACCCGACCAAGCGGTAATAATTTACCGTATCCCAAGCCCGTATAGGGAAAATAAGTTAAAAGTA
The DNA here is from genome assembly GCA_030545235.1 of Helianthus tuberosus. Taxonomy (NCBI): domain Eukaryota; kingdom Viridiplantae; phylum Streptophyta; class Magnoliopsida; order Asterales; family Asteraceae; genus Helianthus; species Helianthus tuberosus. The sequence continues at coordinate 89,420,046 of CM060405.1, forward strand.
TTTACCTGAGTTAGTATGCAAGAAAATGCTACTCAGTCATATATTCTTAAGACCTTATGCAAATATCTTCTACCAAAGCTACTTAATCTGTAAGGAAGGTTTATCAACCTATTAGGATACTAACGGGTCTTATTTAAGTCAAAGACTTAGACCGGTTAGTTATAAGGATGCTTTACGGTTCGAAATGCTAGATTAAGTAGAGACCGGAATGGAATGTAATTTAGACCCAACAAGTATGAATACTTTTATAGTATGGGTAAACTAAATACATTCTGGATTTTGAAGTTTAGATGACAAGGTTAAACCCGTTTCGGCTTATTTATGCAAACTAGTTACATAAAACGAACCGAACGCATATAAGCATAACGGGTAACCAAATGAACCATATACAAGTTCCATATAATATTATGCTTAAGATATATTAAGACATCAGTAGGATGTCATCATATATGCCAAAAAAGATTTTAAAACCGAAGTAGGCCCCATAAGGGCGTTTTGGTCATTTTAAGATTTATAAAAGAGGTTTATAGGTAAACTGATGTTCTGGTTAAAAAAATTCTGTAAAAATATTTATTTTACGATGTTATAACAGGAGGATATCATACATATGTGTGGTTTACCATTTATGGCCAAACTATGCCCCGAAAGGGCATTTTGGTCATTTCACATATACTTTTAAAGACATAATTGGAAGTCTGAGTTTATAAATTATACCTACTGTAAAAATATTAAAAATTATTTATAAATTCAGTAGGTAACAAGTCTTGGATGCTAAATATGGTTTTAAACCATACTATTCACCTAATTAGCGTAAAAGTCGATAATTGACGATATTTGCAAAGCTTATGTGATTCTGAGATTTTGACCAGCCTTGGATGGTCAAAATATTTTATTTTTCATATTAGATCAGTAGGAAAAGGTTTTGCATGTTAATCATATGAAAACACATTTTATTTGCAAAAAGGGCATTATCGTCAATTATAGAATTTATACAAGAACTCAATGATATGGTCAGAATATAATCTGAACTAATATTACAAAAATCCTTAAAAATAATATCATAATAGTAGGTAATGAGTTTAGAGTCAAATTTATGTTTTAATCTTGATTTACATGCTTAAGGGTACTTTAGTCCTTTTAAAAGCATTATATTTGATAAATTGCGTAACATCAATTTGAGACCAGAATGTAGTGTCAAAATATTTTAGACATGTTTACAAATCAGTACCCAAACCATTTGTATGTTCATTTATTCAAAAATCTTATTTTTAGACGATAAGGGCATATTGGTCAATAATAAGCATAATAACGGAAACATGCATAGAATTCTGAATTTCCAAATGACCATGTAATATAACCTCAGAGAGCTATACTACAACATTATATGGTCACTATGGAAGCTTAAAACATAGAGGATTTAAGCTTAATCGGATCAGAACTGAAAGTCAAAGCAAAAGTCAAGCTTTTGCGACTTTCGGTTGCGAACCGAGCTTAAACCTAGAATTGTTGGGTTGAACATGTTTAGACATGTTCTAATAGAATTTACCAAGTTATTAAAGTGACAAAATATGATTTATATCCTCTACATTATCAGATTAGAATTTTATTTAAAAACCTGACTAGTTTGACTTTTTATTTAATTACTTTGACCCGACAATTAACTAAGTAAACAAGACAATTAGGAGGTGCCCTTCTGAGGGATTAACACCTACCTAATTATGATCACGTGGCCATATTCGCCTCGAACAATGGCTGGACCATTTAGGTCTAAACCTAAGGTCAAAGACGTTTTGCGGCAACTTTGACTTTCAGTCTTTAAACAAACAAAAACTGAACTAAGGTGGCTAAGGACACTTACAAAGGGTCCTAGCTTGAACTTTGAACTAGAAAGAGCTTCCTTTTGTATCAGGAACCTCATAATAGAGTGAGAAGGATTAAATTTGTGAATGAGCAAGTAAATGAGGAACTTGAAGCTCCTATTTATAGTTGAAGGAGGTGATCCAAGATCAATCCAAGTGTTATAGGGTGCTCTAAGATGTCTCCAAGTGTCCAAGAGGTTTTTAAAATCCGTTTACAAGCTGCTGGTTTCGAAATCAGATTGCGGAGATGGTTTGTGTGAGGAGCAAGGCTGCATGCTGCCAGCTATCCAGACCTGCTGAGTTTTGGTCTCGGCCGCGACACGCGCCATGTGCAGGCAAGTCTGGTGCGACACGCGGGGCAGATCAAAAACAAAACTTGTTTGTTTGTTGACACGTTTAGCCCATGCACTTATGAAACTTCCATTTCTTTCATTTTCAACACTAGGGCCCCTTCAAAATAGGTTTTAAATATTCTTGGGAGTATGACCAAGTACCGTTAGGCTCCGGGTTCGTTAAAAAGTCTCTCGGGAGTAGAATTATCGTTTTGACACTTTCAACCCCTCTTCTTGGAATTTTGGAGATTTTAATGATATAATGGTACCGAAACCTTGTGAATTCATTATTAGGTATTCTTGAGAGTATTACGAAGCCCCGGGTTCGTTAAAAGGTCACTCAAAGGTAAGAATTAACATGTTGACATGTTTAACCCCTTTGTCTTGAAATCTTTCGATTTCTTTCACAGACGGCTTCTTATGTTCGATAATTTACTCATTCAAGAATACAAACATTGTGTGAGGTCATTCAGAGGCATAAGTTTAGCATATTGACCCTTTTAGTCCCTCCGCATACATCTTTTCACTGTTTGTCAACTTTAGTCTTTCTAATTTAAACTTTTACATGTTTAGGGTTTAGGACACGTGTCTTCACATAATTGGACACGATTTTACGAGGTGTTACATCTTCACCCCCTTAAAAGAAATCTGGACCTCGAGATTTACTAGAATAAGTGAGGGTACTTTTGTCGCATAGTGGACTCTACTTCCCATGTATACTCAGGGCCTCTACGGGCATCCCATTTTACTTTCACAATCGGTACATGTTTCCTTTGGAGCTTTTTAACCTGTCAATCCTCGATCGAAAAAGGTCTTTCAACAAACCTCAGGCTTTCATCAATCTATACGTCTTTATGAGACATTGCTAGCGATTTATCAGCTAGACACTTCTTTAAGTTACAGATATGGAACACATTGTGAATTCCACTCAACTCCTCAGGTAAGTTTAGCTTATAAGCTACACTCCCGACACATTCAATGATCTCGAATGGTCCGATGTACCTTAGGTTTAGCTTTCCCTTCTTACCGAAACGCATCACACCTTTCCAGGGTGATGCCTTCAGTAAAACTTTGTCTCCAACCTCAAACTTTAGAGGTTTTCGCCTTTTGTCTGCATAGCTTTTCTGGCTATCTTTGGCAGCCTTTAGGCAATCTCTAATCTGGACAATCTTGTCTGTTGTTTCGAGGACTATCTCAGGTCCTGATAACTGAGTCTCTCCAACTTCTTCCCAACAAACAGGCGTTCTACATTTTCTCCCATATAAGGCCTCAAAAGGCGCAGCCTGAATGCTGGAATGGTAACTATTATTATAAGAGAACTCAATTAAGGGAATGTGAATATCCCAGCTACCACCTAAATCAATGAAACATGCGCGAAGCATGTCTTCCAATGTTTGAATTGTACGCTCACTTTGTCCATCCGTTTGGGGATGGTTAGCAATACTGAAATTCAAACAAGTGCCCAAAGATTGTTGGAAACTTTTCCAGAAATGAGAAGTGTATCTAGTATCTCTATCGGATACAATCGATACTGGCACCTCGTGGAGAGATACAATCTCGTCTACATATAACTGAGCTAACTTATCGGAGCTATGAGTCTCCTTAATGGGTAAGAAATGAGCTGACTTAGTCAGTCTGTCAACTATGACCCATATAGTATCGTTTCCATGCCTTGTCTTTGGTAACTTGGTAATGAAATCCATGGTTACCATCTCCCATTTCCATGTGGAAAGTGCTAATTATTGTAGCAAACCTGGCGGCTTTTGATGTTCAACTTTAATCTGAGCACACGTTAGACATTTAGCTACGTGTGTGGCTATGGACTTCTTCAAACCCATCCACCAATAGTTGACTTTTAGATCTTGATACATCTTGTCACCTCCAGGATGAACTGAGTATCTTGAATTATGAGCTTCCTGAAGGATTATATCTCTAAGTCCTCCATGAATAAGAACCCAGATTCTACTATTTAATCTGAGGATTCCATCTTTACCAGGTGACAACTGATCAACAGTTGCGCCTAATTTCTCGCTTGGGAGGTTAGCTTCCAATACAGCTTCCTTTTGAGCAGCTAACAGCCTTTCATTCAAACTGTTCTTGAGTTCGATACTTTTGGCATTTATCCGTATAGGTTTAATCCTTTCTTTTCTGCTTAATGCATCCGCAACTACATTCTCTTTACCAGGATGGTAGCGAATCTCACAGTCGTAGGCATTTAAGATTTCCATCCAGCGGCGTTGCCTCATATTGAGATCCTTTTGATTAAACAAATGTTGGAGACTTTTGTGATCTGAGTATATCACACATTTAGTTCCGTACAAGTAATGTCTCCACAACTTTAGTGCAAATACAACGACACCCAATTCCAGATCGTGGGTGGTGTAATTCTTTTCATGCACCTTCAGTTGTCATGATGCATAGGCAATTACTTTACCTCTCTGCATAAGCACACAACCCATGCCAGTGTGTGAAGCATCACAATAAACAAAGAAGTCTTCTACTCCTTCAGGCAATGTCAACACAGGAGCATTACTCAACTTTTGATTGAGGATCTCAAAGGACTCCTGTTGTTTAGGACCCCAATCAAACTTCACATTTTTCCGGGTCAGAGTAGTTAATGGTGCAGCTATTCTTGAGAAGTTTTCGATGAACCTCCTATAGTAACCTGCTAATCCTAGAAAGCTGTGAATCTCTGTAGGTGTCTTAGGTGCTTCCCAGTTCAAAATTGCTTCTATCTTGGCGGGATCTACTTGGATACCACACTCGCTTACAACATGTCCAAGAAATTGGACTTCGCGAAGCCAGAATTCGCACTTGGAGAATTTAGAGTAAAGCTTCTCCTGTTGTAGTAATCCTAGGATGCACCGAAGGTGTTTCTCATGATCGACTTCGTTACGAGAGTATATAAGTATGTCGTCTATGAAGACAAAAACAAACTTATCTAGGTATGGTTTGCAGACTCGATTCATCAGATCCATGAATGCTGCAGGTGCGTTAGTGAGCCTGAAAGGCATCACTAAGAACTCGTAGCGACCATACCTTATCCTGAACGCGGTTTTGGGTACATCTTCAGTTCTGACTTTAAGTTGATGATACCCTGATCTTAGATTAATCTTTGAGAAGAAACTTGCTCCTTGAAGTTGATCAAACAGATCGTCGATCCTGGGCAATGGATAACGGTTCTTGATTGTTACTTTGTTCAGCTCGTGGTAATCAATGCACAGACGCATTGAACCATCCTTCTTCTTTACAAATAGTATGGGTGCTCCCCAAGGTGACGAGCTGGGTTGTATAAAACCCTTTTCCAGTAAGTCATCCAGTTGGGTTCTCAATTCCTTCATCTCTGTTGGAGCCAGACGGTAGGGAGCTCGTGCAATCGGTGCTGCTCCTGGCACGATGTCAATCCTGAACTCTACTTGTCTCTCAGGAGGTAATCCAGGTAGTTCGTCAGGGAAGACATCAGGGTACTCAGAAATGATTGGAATATCTTCTATTTTGGGCTTCGGACCATCAACTGTCACCTGTGCCATGTAGATGACACATCCATTCTTCAGGCACTTGGATGCTTTAAGTATAGACACATTGTCGGGCAATCCGTAGTGCGTATCTCCATGAATGGTGATCAAGTCACCAGATGGGGTTTTGATGTTAACTTGCTTCTTATCGCAGGCAATCTGTGCTTGGTTATGTGACAACCAATCCATGCCTAAGACTACATCAAACCCAGCCAATTTCATTGGCAAAAGAGATAGCGGAATAGAATGATTCTTAATGGATATAAAGCATCCATCAAGAAGAGTTGAAGCGGTTTCTAAGGCACCATCTGCGAGTTCTACCTCATATTTAATTTCTAGAGTTTTAATAGGCAGATTCAGTAATTTACTAAATTTATGGTCTACAAATGACTTATCAGCACCTGAATCAAATAAAATTCTAGCATAAATATCATTAATGAGGAAGGTACCTGTTATAACTTTATCATCATTCACCGCCTCCCTGGCGTTCATCTGAGACACCCTAGCATTGATTTTCTTCGCCTCCTCAGGCTCCTTTGTGTTCTTTAGGCAGTTAGTTTTAATATGTCCTTTTTCATTGCAACCGTAGCTGGTTACATCTTTTTAATTTCGGCACTCCAGAGATTTGTGCCCTTTCTTTTTACAGATTCTACAAGGCTTGGCTTGTGGATCCCGATTGCATTTCCCGAAGTGCCATTTGTCACAATTCTTGCACCTGGGCGTATCACCAAACTGTCCTTTCTTAAACATAGAGTTTCCTTTCTTTTTCTTGCTTGGCTGGTGGGACTAGTCGTCCTCCCTTTTTCTCTTCCCATCCTCAATGGTCCTCCTAGACTTACTCCTTATAACATCAAGAGTAAGTGACAGTGACAGATCAACAGCTGATCTATAAGTGGTAGGCTTCGAGGCCTTGACATTCCCATTGATTTCAGGGGCTAAACCACCAATGAAGCGCGCAATGCGCTTAGGCTCTGGAGTGACCAGGTATGGAACGAGTCGAGACATTGCATTAAAACTGGTAACATAGGATCTATAATCCAGATCTTTCATAACTAAAGTGAGGAAATCAGTCTCCACTTTCTCCACCTCGTGCTGTGGACAGTAAGTATCTTTCACCAGCTCAACAAACTTAACCCAAGAAAGGTTATACAGAGGGATTTTCCCTATGGATTGCACTAAGGCTTTCCACCATGTCAGGGCGTTTCCTTTAAAGGACTGTGATAGAAACTTTACAATGTCCTCCTTGGCACACCTACTGATATCTACAACTGTTTCCATCTCGTCCAACCACATCATACAATCAATAGCTCCCTTTTCTCCAGTGAAATCTCTTGGTTTACAAGAGAAAATATTTGTAAGTACAACCCTTTTTGTACCGGGGAGCCTGATCAAATACTATCTACTTTAGGGATTCACTTTTCTGATTGGATGAGTGTTGAGATTCATCCCTTTTTGACGTATGCGGTTTTGAGAGGGACTTTGAATGGGTTTTTGAACGAGCATTGCTTGGCTCTTTAAGTACCTCATTCACAGCTTTAGTAACGGTTGTGTTTATAATAGCTTGTAACTCAGCATTTGTCACACCCCGACCGCGTTAAAAAGAACAAACCGCGGTGGAAACGTTGGGGAGTGTCGTAACAGAATCATTGTTTCACAACACATGGATAAAAATTCTGTTTTATTGAATTAAGTTTATTACATCGTATTGAAACTAGAAACAAAACATAAACAATTTGTATTTCATTGTTATTAAGTCACTAAGGCCTCGTCCATTCCCATGTGGGCATGCACCAATAACATCCTCAACTATGGTACCTAAAACATATGTGAAAATACGTCAGCATAAAAATGCCGGCGAGTACATAGGTTTTATGTGAGCGTCAGATTCATGGCTCGTTTTACCTTTTGAGATAACTCAAACAACTTTGTTATTCGATATTAGAAAACTTAGTTTTGTAAAATGTTTATATTGTGAATTGAAATAACCCAGTTAAAACATATTTGTTATATTTTTTAAAACCTCGATACCATGAATCTTAACTCCAAAACATTTATTTAAGAAAACCAAATTGTAAATCATCTCGTTAATAAAACTCGTATGGTTTATATTATTAGAAAAAACCTTGTAATATAACTTTGTTTTGATAACATTTGCCCAAGTGATCTAGATAACGCGACGATATATAATGTGTTAAAAGCACTTATATATAGGAAGTACCAGCGGCGTATCCACCATACTTTTAACACATTACACTCGCCCCGTTACCTAATCACTTCCCTAACCCAACGGTTCAAATAGTCCAACTAGTTCACATAAATCATACAGTTCCAAACGGTTCATAAGGATCAAACAGTTCCAAACGGTTCACATAAATCAAACAGTTCCAAACGGTTCACATAAATCAAACAGTTCCAAAAGGTTCAAATAATTCACATTGTAATATAAACCATAGCATTTGTTTAAAAGACTCGAAATCATTTAGCACATATGAATCACCCCAAAACATTTGAAAACAATAAAAGAGGGGACTATGTACTCACTTGAGAATGCCTAGAAGTCTTGAATAACAACCAAGTTGTTGGGATTGAACCCTACCAGAGGAACAGATAATTAAAGCCAAAACTGGGTCAGAGCAGTGGATCCAGAATAAGCAGATGTTACATACAAGTCTCTCCCCTTGAAAGTGATTTCAACATCTGCTGACCTCCTATCTACTGATCGTGCAAACTGCTGACTCACAACTACTGTTCAAGTAAAGACCTGATGAAAGACTAAATCTCTGTTGTTCAATCTACTGCCTTGGTTCAAGCACTTCTGATCCGGACAAGTACTGCTGGGTTCACAGCGGTGGAAGGATACAGCAGTTGTTTACTCTGTCTTTATGTAATGTAATGTAATAAGTAGTAGTTAGTATAGCAGTGTTTGTATAGATCCGAGGTTAGAGTTTGTTAGGAGGTTAGATGTCACTTTCATGGTGACGTCAGCTTAGATGCTCAGTGGTTTGCTAGTGCTTATAAATAGAACAGTGCTCTGTACTGTTCTATTAGCTCTTTGCAAAATCGTCTTCTCTGCATGAACAAACACTGAGCTCTGGCTGAGGGGGAGTTTGTATCAAGCATTGCTTTGTAATCGTTGTTGAAACTAAATTCAATCTTTCGGTTCATAGTGAAAAGTGTTTTGATTAAAGCAATACTCTCGTTTGATTGTATGCAAAGTTTGTTTCCATCTTAATTCCGCTGCACAATTCATTCATTTCCATCTTATTTTCAAATGTAAAATACAATCAAAACAAAACTCAGATCCAACAATTGGTATCAGAGCAAGGACAGTCAAATTTGATTTAACAATCATTTTGACATAAATAGTCCAGCTCAAAATCATTGATATCGATAGTTTGTTCGTTTTTGTTGAAAAACAGAGCAAGGTTTAATCACCATTAAAGTTGATTAATCAGTGTCTGTAAAACAACCAGGATGACGTCACAATCTCAAGATGATAAGAATAACATTGGCTCACTTTTTAAACCACCTATGCTTAAAAGAAATGAATACAACATCTGGGAGCGAAGGATGGGTCACATCCTTGCTCAACAGAACACTGGATGTTGGAGGTCTGTTGTTTTTGGTCCCCATGTTCCTATGGTGCCAAGTGCTGAGGATCCAAAGAAGTTCGTACCAAAACCTTATGAAAACTATACTGAAACTGATTTTCAAAAGTTCGAACTCGATGCCAAAGCATTTAGCATCATAGCATCTGCATTACCAAATGAGATCTATGCTGGACTGTTACATTGTAACAGTGCCAAAGAGCTATGGGATGCATTGAAGGAACAGTTTGGGGGAACCGAAGAAGTTATTGAAAACAATAGAGAAATTCTGAATCAGCAGTATGAAACCTTCTGTCACATTAAGGGTGAATCATTGACCCAACAATTTGAACGTTTCAGTTGTCTCATCAGTGAGCTAAGACTTGTTAAGGTTGAATTTCCAAAATCAACACAAAATAGCAGGTTTCTTAGATCGCTACCTGATAAATGGGACACAATTGCATTTGTGACTAGAAACTCTGTTGAGTTCAAAGATCTGACCCTGACCCAACTTCATGGTAGACTCCTGACTTATGAAAGGGAGTTGAACCAGAAAAAGAAGTTGCAAGAGTCTGGAAAAGCCACTGATGATTATTCATTTGGTAGCACAGCTCTTCTTGGTCAGGAAGAATCTGGTAGCAGTAGTAAGGAACATGGTTATGATCATTTCATTGATATAACACATGGTGGTAACTTTACCAACCCTGATCCTCACTCTGCAAATTATGCTTTTACTGCAAACACTGAAAACCAGATGTCAGATAATTTGTGCTTTGAACTCGATGATTTGCAACATTTTGATCCCACTGACTTAGAGGAGATGGACATTTTGCATCAGTTGGCTTTGCTTAGTGTGAGAAAAAGCAAATTCTACAAAAGAACAGGGAGAAAGTTCCCAGGGTTACATGGGAATCTAAGGGTTGGGTTGGATAAATCGAAAATCAAGTGTTACAAGTGCAATAGGCTAGGTCATTTCGCTAGGGAATGCAGAAGTCAAACTACTGGTCCTATAATCACTCATCCTAGCTCAAACCCTAGACCTCAAAATCAAAGCACTGTGCACTATACCCAATATACCCCTGCAGCTCATGTTAACACTGCTCATTATGCTGCTGCCCCTGTGCCTGTGCATTATGTCCAAACCACTGTTCCACATATTCAATATGTTCAAACCCCTGTCCCCCAGGCACAAGTGCAATCTGTTGCACCTCAAACAGCTGCTCCAGCAGTGGTACAACCAGATCAGCAAAGCTTTTTCACTCAAGGCTTTGTTGACTGGAGCAGCATGCCTGATGAGCTTAGTGATGAAAATTTTGCACTCTATGCTTCTAATGAACCCTCTAATGATGAATTTTGTTTGATGGCATTAGAGTCAATACCAGAGGGGATTGAAACTGAAGGTGAACAGCTAAGTGATGAAACAGTGGATGAGGTGACAGAAGCATTTGTTAATGCAGTTGCTGGTGAATTGCTGCTGGGAGAAAATTTAGAAACCCTGATTGAACCACTGACAGACCCATGGTCCAAAGAGGACAAAGAAGAAGAGGAAGAAAAGAGAGCAGGTGAGAAGGAAGTAAGAGCTGATGATGAAGAAAATCATCAATGTGATTGTGCAATGATGGCTGCTTCCAAGGTATCTCCTCAAGTTCTTGAAAAACTGTGTTCTGACAATTGCATTATTGCTTTTGCTAACATCAAAGAGGTAAATGAAAACCTTCGGAATAAAATCTTAACTGATGAAGTCAAATTTGAGAGTTCCTTAAAAGAACTTAAAAACAAATTGACTGAAAAGGAGAAAGAGATCAGCAGTCTTAAAGAAGAGCAAAGCATAACCAAAACTCAACTCCAAACTATGGTAGAAAAATACCAAGTTTGCAAAAAGGAGTTGGAGTCCACCCAGATCACCTGTGAAAAATGGGTGGAATCATGCAAAGGATATGAGGTTATGCTTGAAAAACAGATTAAAAGCAATGTAAAATTTGGTGTTGGTTATAGAAAACATGATGATGAAAACACTGCTTTTGAAAAATCTGTTCAAACCACTGATGTAACCACTGAGTTCATCCCCACAAACAAGAATGGCCAAGAAGTGAAAATCACTGATAAACTTGGAAACAAAATCACACTTGACAGACCAATGGGATCCTCTACTTTTGAGGAGCTTGAAAATTATCAATTTAAACCAAAATGGTCTGATGAATGTGATATTCTTGAAAATTTCAAGCCCATGGACTTTACATCAACTGATGGTGTTAAAGCTCCAAAAGCTAAAGTCATTCCTCTCAAGGACATCCCAACAGAGGTTAAAACCTTTGCTGCAAAGGAGTCCGAAAAGAGAAAGAAAAAAGAAAAGATCAATAACCTGTTTTGTAAATTCTGTGAGAAAAGGAATCATCTAACAAAAGACTGTTTCCATTTAAAAGCTTATGATTTGAACAAAACAAGTGTCATTGTTCCAGCTGAAAGCTGCATTGTTTGTGGTAAAACAAACCACAAAACTCAAGCATGTGTGTATCTCAAAAACTTTGATGTGAAAAAGAATGAGTACATTGCTAAAACATCCTTGAGTCCATCAACATCATCTGTCAAATTCACCAAGAACCAACCACTGTTTGTGCCAGTTCAAACAGCTGTTACAAAACAGCTGAACCAAACATCTGTCAAAAGAGATGTTCAGGTTACTGATACACCCCCTGCCAATCAGTTCAGAAAAGGCAAAGAAAAACAGTCTTACCAAAGGATTCCACACGTTTATGAGACCTACAAAAGGCCCTCTAAACCAAAAGTGAACAGGCATCCTTTTGGGTACCAACAGGTGATTGGTCAAGACCCCCAACAGTGGTTAGCAAGAAACAGTACTAAAACTGTCCAAACCCCTGATCTAACCACTGTCCATCAATATGCATCCATCCTAGACACTGTTGAGACCCCATCCAAAGCCTTATTGGCTTTGGAAACCCTAATGAACTAATCCTTTTACTTCATGTGCAGGGAGCATCTGCTTGTTTAGATAGCCTTTGGTATGTTGATAGTGGAGGCTCCAGGCACATGACTGGATGTAAAGCCCTACTCAAAGATTTCAAAATTCATGGAGGGGGTGATATATCCTTTGGGAATAACAGTAAAGGAAAAGTTCTGGGGTCTGGCACAGTACAGTCTGGAAATGTAAAATTTGAAAATGTCAATCTGATAGACAGTCTGAAATTCAACCTCCTGAGTGTTTCACAAATGAGTGACAAGGGGTATGGGTCATTCTTCACAAAGGAGTGTTGTAAGATTGTTGGACCAGAAATGGTCAAAAAGATTGAAGCAATAATAAAAACTGGTCAAACAAAACTTGTTGCTCAAAGAAGTGGCAATGTTTATGTTGTTGATATGTCAAAAGAGTGTCCCAGAGCTGATGCCTGTCTGTTCTCAGCTGCCTCTAACAAAGAGACAGAACTTTGGCACAGAAGACTGGGGCACACAAATCTTAAGACAATCACTGAAATTTCAAAAAAATGGTTTGGTAAGAGGCCTACCACAAAAATTGTTTTCATGTCCTGAACATTGCATTTCCTGTTTAAAAGGAAAACAGCATAAAAGTTCTCATAAGTCCATTGAAGAGTCCAAAACAACCCAGTGTTTGCAAATGCGACACATGGATTTGTTTGGCCCAGTTCAAGTCATGAGTCTCAAAAAGAAAAGATATTGTTTGGTTATTGTTGATGACTTTTCTAGGTTTACATGGACTTTCTTTTTACACTCAAAAGATGAGACTGCAGGAATTTTGCAAGACTTTGTGACACAGGTTGAAAAGCAATTTGACCTTCCAGTGAAAAGCTTCAGGAGTGACAATGGCATAGAATTTAAAAATAAGGAGTTGGATGCCTTCTGTGTGAAGAAAGGGATTGTAAGGCAGTACAGCATCCCTAGAACACCAGAGCAAAATGGGGTAGTTGAAAGAAAGAACAGAACTTTGATTGAGGCTGCCAGAACCATGCTTGCTGATTCAGGTTTGCCATTAACTTTCTGGGTAGAGGCAGTAAACACTGCTTGCTATGTCCAGAACAGAGTTTTAATAAACCCCAGGCACAAAAAGACTGCTTATGAAATTCTGTATAAAATCAAACCACTGATCTCATACTTCAAGGTGTTTGGCTGCCCATGCTTTATTTTGAACTTAAAAGATTCCATTTCAAAATTTGCAGCCAAAATTGATTGTGGTTATCATCTGGGGTACTCAACCACTGCTAATGCCTACAAAGTGTTTAATACACGGACCAAGGCAGTGGAGGAGACTTTGAATGTAAAGTTCAATGAACTTTCATCAATGAAAATTCCAGCAAATCTTGCAAATCTGTTTGATCTTGATAAATTCACTTTTGAAAATACTGCTGTCAAGACTAACAGTGCAGGTCCATCAGAGGATTTAACATCAGACTATGGGTATGAAATCATCATCCCTCAAAAGTCTGTCAGATTAGGAAGAGCATCAGATGTTCAAAACAGCTGTCAAAGCTCAACCACTGCTACCTCAACAGTTGTTGACCAAAGTAGCCCATCAACCACTGCTTCCACATCCTCAAACACTGCTGACAAAAGTCCCTAAACAGTGGATAAAAGTCAGCATGTGTCCACTTCATTACCTCCCATTCCACCACCTTTTGAAGCCACTGCTGGATCATCAAAGTCCCCAGCAGTGGTTAGCTCAGATGATACACATTTGCAGCCTTCACCAACAAATGCCATCATTCCATACCAAGGAGATTTAATCTACTTGAGATCTCATCCACCTGATCAAATCATTGGCAACATCAATGAAGGGGTGCTCACAAGAAGCCAAACCCAAAACATTTGTCTTTTTGCTGGTTTTCTATCACTCCATCAGCCAGTCAAGTACCAAGAGGCACTGAAAGACAACAGCTGGGTAGAAGCCATACAAGAAGAGCTCCAATAGTTTAAAAGACAACAAGTATGGGAGCTTGTACCACTGCCAGAAGAGGTTAGTCCTATTGGCACAAATTGGGTCTTCAAAAACAAAACTGATGAAAGGGGTATTGTTGTCAAGAATAAAGCCAGGCTTGTGGTTCAAGGTTACAGACAGGAAGAGGGGATTGATTATGATGAAACATTCGCCCCTGTTGCAAGATTGGAAGCCATCAGACTGTTCCTGGCCTTTGCTGTCAACCACAACATGAAGGCGTTTCAAATGGATATCAAAAGTGCTTTCCTCTATGGTACAATACAAGAAGAGGTGTATGTCTGTCAACCTCCAGGTTTTGAGGATCCATTTTATCCAGATCATGTCTACAGGCTGAACAAAGCCCTGTATGGCCTGAAACAAGCACCAAGGGCCTGGTATGAAACTCTTTCCACCTTTCTACTCTCAAATGGTTTCAAAAGAGGTACCATTGATAAAACACTGTTTCTAAAATGGAGAGGAAAGGATTTAATGATTGTCCAAATTTATGTGGATGACATTATTTTTGGAAGCACATGCAACAAAATGTGTGAAGAGTTTAGGGAACTCATGACAGCTGAGTTTGAAATGAGTGCAATGGGTAAGCTGCAATGCTTTCTTGGTCTCCAAGTTCAGCAAATGCAAAATGGTACTTTCATTCATCAAAGCAAATATGCAAAAGAACTTTTAAACAAATTTGATATGAATGATTGTAAACCATGCAGCACACCCATGGCAACAAATAAGCTTGTCATGTCTGATGAAAAGGATGAGCTGATTGACCAAACTCTATATAGAAGCATGATTGGGTCTTTATTGTACCTAACTGTATCTAGGCCAGACATCATGTTTGCAACATGTGTTTGTGCAAGAAGTCAATCAGCCCCTAGAAAATCCAATCTTATTGCTGTAAAAAGAATATTCAGATACATAAACAGTGCTCCCACACTTGGTATCTGGTATCCAACTAATGGGAATATCAAGCTTTCAGGATTTTCAAACAGTGACTTTGCTGGATGTAACACCACAAGGAAGTCCACATCAGGAGGGTGCCAGTTTCTAGGTGATTGCTTAGTTTCATGGCAAAGCAAAAAGCAAGCAACTATTTCAACATCCACTGCTGAAGCTGAATACATTGCTGCTGCAAGCTGTACAGCCCAACTCCTGTGGCTTCAAAATCAGTTGCTGGATTTTGGTATCACTGCCTTAAAGACACCACTCATGTTGGATAGCCAGGCAGCAGAAAATATCATCAAAAATCCAGTTTCTCATTCAACCACCAAACATATCGACATCAGACATCACTTTGTGAGGGATTGCTATGAAAAATGTTTGATTTCTCTGCATCATGTTCCAACTAAAGACCAGCTGGCAGATGTGCTCACAAAAGCATTGGATACTGCCACCTTTGAAAGCTTGGCCTCTAGGATTGGCATGCTAAGCATGGAATAACAAGCAAAATCTTGTTTTTCTGTGAATAAAAGCATTAAAATGTTTTCAGAAAATAAAAAATCCATCCTTAAAAATAGCTAAAAATGAAATTTTCATTAAAATCCTTAAAAGTCTGCCATAACCACTGATTGTTCAAAAGTCTGCTCTACTTCAAAGTCTGTCCACTGCTGAAAGCCATCCTCTGTTCACTTATTTCTTTGATAAACTTTGTTGTTCAAAAGCAGTGTCTTATCCACTGATATGCTATCCACTAATAGTGAAAATCATCCACTGCTTTCATTATACCGTTGTAACCACTGCCTTCATCAGTAACTTTCATAAAAGTACTGTCCTTCATTTCTTCAGAGTTTGGCATGTGGGCAGTACATAGTGGTCAGTACTTTTGTAACCACTGCCACGTCAGCCTTCACTTTTTTTCTCTATAAAACCCCCACTTCACACCAAAAACAGGGTTTTACTGTCGAATTGAATTCTCAAAAATTCTTTTCTCAAAACAGTTTTTCTTCACATTCCTTCACAAATTTCTTCGATCATCATCTCCAAAATGACAAAATCGAAGCCATCTGCAAAACCCACTTCCAAATCATCGTCGAAAGCGGCCTCTCAAAAGGTCAATACCACTGAAATCCCACACAAACCATCTCACAATCTTCTGGGTCTTCTCACAAAACCCGACACCACAGATGCTTTCGACTCCATCATCGCCAAAATGGCTAAATCAAAGTACAAAACTTTGTTAACAGCCGATGCACCAATTTACTTAGCAACCCAACGAGAGTTTTGGAAAAACGCAACCCTTGACAAACAAGGTGAAACTGTGGTAGCCATTAACTCCTCTTTAAAGGGTAAACCTGTTCAAATCACGCCACAATCTATATCAGAAGTCTTTAAACTCGAGGATCAGCAAGGTAAAACTTCTTTCCCTAAAAACGAGTTAAAAATTGACTTCATTGAGAGAGGGTATGCAGACACAATGATGAAGAAAGCTACCTTACAAAAAGGTTTCTTTCCTTCTACAACAAGGTTTTTATTCCATACCCTCCTAATGTGTGTTTCAAACAAAACCACTTCTTTTAATGAAATACCATTAAAGATTCAAAATCTAGGATATGATATTCTTCAAGATGAAAATTTTAATTTTTCTCGGGAAATCTTTAATGATTTGGTTAACAATGTTGAAACAAAATCATTCTTACTGTTTCCAAGGTTTTTAAGTTACTATTTTGAGAAGAAATTCAGTAAGGATGATATTGCTGCAATAAACCAAGGTGAATATTTTCAAATGCACAGCTTAACTGCTGAAACTTTTACAAGAATGTTAACACCTTGCAAAACACAAGCAGAGGTGCCTGAGCAGAATTTAGCAGCTACCACTGCTCCTCAGGTATCTGCTGCTGAGCCCACTGCTCAAGGTGATCAAAGTAGCACAACAACTGCTTTGAAGCCCACACCTAAAATCACCAAAAAGCCAACAAAAAGAAAAACTCAAAAACCCCCCAAACCCATCAAAAAGGCAACTCTGGAGGATGAGATACCAGAGCTACTGCCAGTGACAGCACAAAAGTCACAAGAAACCACTGCTGCTACTTCCTCACAGCAGTTGGTACAAATATCTCAACCCATAGCCGAAACTCCTCCTACTTCTTCACAAAAAGAACGGGTTGTACAAATCGGGACACCACATCATGATGCTCTGGAAGCACTTGTTTCCATCATCCACAGCCCACTTCCCGGGGCAAATCCTCTTTCTACACCAACCATCACATCCACAATTCTCACACCAACCAAACTTCTGCTGGATGCAATTGATTTGAACCAGGCACTAACCAGTCCTTCTCAATCACCTATCAATGAGAATATCCTTCAACACATGACTGGGTCTAATGTATCAATCCCTGCTAACCCACCAACACAACCTGAGGAGGTTACACCCCTTGAGTAACAAGTAACTCTTGGTGGTAATCCAAGTGAAGCAACCACTACAACTGTTGAACCCACTGGTTTACAGTTGGACAGTGGTTACATTAATAAGACTTCCTTGGATGCAATTCCTTACATAGCACCTCTGCCAACCACCAGTGGATTTATTTTTCCCACTGGCAACTTCAAAAGGTTGTCAAGTGTTGAAGGAAGAAGACCCCAGTACCAAGAAAAAGGGGCATCAGTGGTTAGTGTTTGGAGTACACTCCCTACCTCAACCACTGATAAAACCACTGTTAGTGGGAAATCAGATGATCCCATTAAATTGGGTGATGATTTAAAATATCAGGATTTGACGGAACAAGTTGACAAATTGGATACATCTGTTGCAGATATTAAAGACATGCTACAACAGGTGTTGAAAATACAAAAGATGCAATCCACTGTTGTTCCACCTCAAGCACCTGCTCCACCACAAGCATTTGCTACAAATAAGCTCTGGAATTTCTTCCAACCTTTTCTCCAACAACAAAAAGAAATGGCTGATCAGCAACATGAACTACATGTCCAAAAGCTGAGAAACATAATGGAGTCTAGGTACAAGAACACTCAAGCAGATATTAAGGCAATCAAGGCCCATCTATTGCAAACCACTGGCACTGCTCCTCCAACAGTACTTTTCATTGATCAACTTCCAGAAGATAATGCCAAAAAGGGGGAGAAAATTCAGGAGTGGAAGAAGAAGGGAATAGATGATGGTCTCTACATTGAACCAGAAAAGGATGCTATGACCAGAAAAATTCCTGTGCCAGATGGTAGTAAAAAGGTTGATGCAACCCAAGAAGCACTTGGTGAAGGAGTAGCAAGTGTAAAAAGGGATAGAATGGCAAAGGATATTTCAAGATGGAATGAGGAGAAAAGAGCTTTCATGGAACTGTATGCGCAGGGTTGTTCTGGGTCAAAGGATTCTAAAAATCCTAAGACAAAAAGGAAACCTAAGTCCATCCCATCCAGAATTCCAAAGCATATTCCAAGACCACCATCCAAAAGCCATCAGCATCAAACCTCCACCCAAACAGCTGTTGTAACTCCTGTTGTATCAACTACTGCTGGTACTTCAAAGGTTTCAACATCTGTTATCACTTCAACACACACCACAACCACTACTTTACCACCACCACCATCACCACCAAAAACAACTTCACCACCACTTTATCCTGCCAAAAAGCAGAAGACAACAGATGTTACAACATCTGCTGTAATGACAACAGTGGTTGAAATACCAGTTGTTTCAACAGCTGTTAGTCAATCACAAACCACTGCCACCCAAATTACCACCACTGTTCCACCCAAAACATCATCAGTCCCTCCTCAAACAAAAAGGAGAAGGCTAATCCTCAAAGATGATGACTATTCACCACCATCAACATCTTCAAAATCCCTGTCACTTGTCACCATTCCAAAACCCATACCTCTTTCTTCAGCTCAAATTCTAAAGCCATTACCTCCTGCTGGTGTCTCATTTCCTCTGGAACTCATTGCAGTTAGGGAAGAAATCAAATCCTTTTACTATGAGGATGACCCAGCTAAAAGGAGTTTGCCATCAGTTGAAGGATATCCCAGGCCTAACAATATTGAAGAATATTTGAAACTCAAGGCCAAGCAAGCAGAGGATATCACAATCAGAAATAAACAAGGGAAATCTGATAGGGAATTTCAGCAAAACTATCAGTTTCTACTCACACAGGTCAGAGCTATGGAGCAATTTGCCAAAAATGTATGTCAGCAAATCTCAGAAAGGGCAGATGAGTCCTTGAGAAAAGACTACATTGAGAACATCATGACCTACAAGAAATACAAGGGGGAGAAACACATGTACAAAAACTGGACCATTCCTGAGCTTGAAAAAGAGGCAGCCAGGATTCAAGAAATGATCAAAAATAAGGTCAAGCAGACTCCTCCTGAAAAATTCAAACAATTTGAAGCTGATAAAATCTTAGAGTTGAAGAGAATGAAAGAGGAGCTGATAGCAGCTGATTATGGGTCAAAGAATTCAGTGACAAAGTGGGGAGTAGATAGGGTTAGGGCTACCTACAAAAGGTTAGAGGAACTTAGAAAGAAAGATCCAACAGTTCCACAAAAGCCTGACTACTCCAAAGCAGAGGTCTCAAAAAGACCACCAAAGCTGCAAGTCAAAAGAACCACTGCTCCAGCTGGTGCTGCCATCTACAAAAGAAGGAGTCAAAACCAGTCAGGTGCTGAAACACTTCAAGATCTAAAAGCTGGAAATGCTGTTGTAGAAGAAGGCATTAAATTAATGATAAAAGAAGATCTTGAATTGGAACAATCTGCAAGTACTGCTCAGTTAGTCATGAATAGGCCAGCCTCACCAAACACCTCTGCAAATAAAAATCTCCCAAGAAACCCACCAGGCTCAAAAATACAAAAGTGGGAAACTGACAAACAGACCTACGTATTGACTTTGCTCAGGTCTGGTGGAGAAGTGAAGAAAATATCAAGGGAACAAGCTCTTGGCCTGAGACTTGAAGATTTGCAGGATCTCCTTGATATTCCACTTAGCAGGGATGATGATGACACAGATGCCCTAGACTTTGAACTACAATTTAAAGGTCAGATAAGGGAACTGCTGATGAGGCAATAAAGAATTCCACAATAATGAAGAGTTTTGGCATTATCTGTTCCAGGGGAGATTGTTGGGATTGAACCCTACCAGAGGAACAGATAATTAAAGCCAAAAATGGGTCAGAGCAGTGGATCCAGAATAAGCAGATGTTGCATACAAGTCTCTCCCCTTGAAAGTGATTTCAACATCTGCTGACCTCCTATCTACTGATCGTGCAAACTGCTGACTCACAACTACTGTTCAAGTAAAGACTTGATGAAAGACTAAATCTCTGCTGTTCAATCTACTGCCTTGGTTCAAGCACTACTGATCCGGACAAGTACTGTTGGGTTTACAGCGGTGGAAGGATGCAGCAGTTGTTTACTCTGTCTTTATGTAATGTAATGTAATAAGCAGTAGTTAGTATAGCAGTGTTTGTATAGATCAGAGGTTAGAGTTTGTTAGGAGGTTAGATGTCACTTTCATGGTGACGTCAGCTTAGATGCTCAGTGGTTTGCTAGTGCCTATAAATAGAACAGTGCTCTGTACTGTTCTATTAGCTCTTTGCAAAATCGTCTTCTCTGCACGAACAAACACTGAGCTCAGGCTGAGGGGGAGTTTGTAACAAGCATTGCTTTGTAATCTTTGTTGAAACTAAATTAAATATTTCGGTTCATAGTGAAAAGTGTTTTGATTAAAGCAATACTCTCGTTTGATTGTATGCAAAGTTTTTTTCCATCTTAATTCCGCTGCACAATTCATTCATTTCCATCTTATTTTCAAACGTAAAATACAATCAAAAGAAAACTCAGATCCAACACAAGCAAAGCTAGAGGGATCACGGAAATCAATCGGCACCTAATATAGATAACTATATTAATAAACCGGACCCAAATCGGAAGATCGGATAGGATGAGGTTTCGTAAACCAAATGAGTATTGGGACTCATATGATATGGTTTAACAAAGCCTACATACTAAATTGAAACCTATCCTAAGTGCTTACGACCCGTTTAGGTAGCTTACGCCGTCGTTCGCGTAAAACGCGTTCGTAACGCCTAACTACTCCTATGACAAGTATTATATGCCTAAACATGTTTAAATATGTTGCATAATCAGTTAAGTGACAAAAGTTTGAGTTACATATGCTTAAATACCAATTATGCATGAAAAGGGCATTTTGGTCATTTTACCTAAGGCATATAAACAACCTATCATACAACTAATTAAACTAAGTGACCATAAGGTATAACCTCGGAAGGTTATTCCCTATACATCTATGGTCACTAAACATGCTTGATCGGATCCTAATGATCGACCAAACGGGTCGGGTTCGAAAGTCTAAGCGGTTGTTTAGACCACTTATCTTACGACCCTATATAAGCACTAAACTAAAAGTGACGAGTTAAACATGTTAAAACATGTTTAACAAAGTTTGAAAACAAGTTTGATATCAAAACAAACGGTTTTGATACCTAAGAATAGTTTGGTTGCAAAATACGCATAAACGCGTATTTTGACCGAAACTATGACTCGTCACTAAGCCTAAATAACGTGATAATCAATAGGTATAGTCACAAGGGACTATGACCATCGTGATTACGCTCACGTTGCGAAGTTCAAACGAACTTCATGTTAACCATTGACCGGTCAAAGCAGAAAGTCAAACACTGTTTGACTTTTACGCTTAAAAACGCATAAAAGCATGAAAGAAACTTACAAAAGGTCCAAGCTAGGAAGAACTTGATCTAAGATACTCAGGTATGAAGCAAAAGCTTCAACTTAGAGCATAAACTCAGATCAAGTGTGAAGAAAAGAATGAAAGTTTGTGGGTATTTATAGATTTTGGACCACCATTAGGATCGTTCCTCGATAAACGAGCTTCAATCTTAGCCCTCCATGTGTGCCCATTGTTTTACAAACCTATGGGTGCCCCAAAACAAGCTCACGGTATTGAAAAACCAAGAACCAAAGCCAGAAACCAGCTGCTAATTGTAGAAACTGGTTTTTGCAGATCTGGACAGCTCTTGCGCCCCGCGTAAGATTCAGGGAATTCTTACACGCCCCTCCTGAGCCAAAGTTCGGCAGATTGCCATTTCAGGTCCCTACAAGCTAGAAACTTGGTTTTCGATGCATTTTTGGCACGTTTAAGCCCCGTTAACCTCATTTCAAGGCTCTAAAATGAAGTTAAAGTATAGGGAACTTAAAATATGTTCAAAAATATGTCAGATGTCGGTTTGTTTGGTCGTACGGTTGCGTTGTTCAGTTAATTACGACGAAACACGAACGGACGTGAAAAACGAGCCAAATTACGCGACGAATGGAATTTTATCATGCCAATCACTAAAATAAAATATTTTAATGATTACATAAATTTTTGGATGTCCGGATATATTCAGAACGTAAGATATGTGCGAAAATGCAAACTTATGCATTTTTTAACGCTTTCAGTCCCTATTGATCAAGAAAATTTAATTTTGGGCACCAAACACCTCAAAGCCTATTTCTAAGCTATGTAAAGGATATTTAGGGCATGTTTAACTTATGATCAAGTTCTGGAATGTTTGATACTATTCGATTCGGTATACTTCTGCAGTTTGACGCAAATAGTCCCTGTGATCGAATAAACTTGATTTCGACACACCAAACCCTCCAAAACTTATTTCTAAGTTATGTAAAGGTTATTTAAGGTATGTTAAGCCTATGTCACTATTCCGGAGTGTTTGTTGCATTAAACTGGTTATATTTACGCATTAGTTCGCCTATAACCTTCCAGAAAGCGATTTAAAGCTCGAAATCGAACAAGAATTGATATGTGCAAATAATACACATATTTATACAAATCCCAAGTATGAAACAAAATATTTCATTGATTTGGTATTTGTTCGATGGTCGCAGAGGCACAGATGTCATAGTCTCCCCTACTTTAGGAAATTTCGTCCCGAAATTTATTCGTAGGAGTCTGTCTGTGACGCTATGTTAAATAATTGTCTTGCATGGAATCTAGGGTGTCATCTATTTGCGTAGAGTAACCCATCGAAGATTTTTATGCAAGGCATAACCCTGTCATTCCCCAGTGGATATACTACGACGTGAAAATGAATGGACGATTCACTTTCTCCAATGGGTTCTTTGTCAGGTGTCGAAAGGATATTCATTTCCCTCAACGGGTATTCTTCAGAAACGAAAATGAACGGATTGAGTCATTTTCCTCAACGGCTATTCTTCAGAAATCTAAATGAAGGAATAATCAAAAGGACATTCATTTCCCTCAACGGATATTCTTCAGAAACGAAAATGAACAAATTGAGTCATTTTCCTCAACGGGTATTCTTCAGAAATGGAAATGAAGGAATAATCAAAAGGACATTCATTTCCCTCAATGGATATTCTTCAGAAACGAAAATGAATGGATTGAGTCATTTTCCTCAACGGGTATTCTTCAGAAATGGAAATGAAGGAAAAATCAAAAGGATATTCATTTCCTTCAATGGATATTCTTCAGAAACGAAAATGAACGGATTGAGTCATTTTCCTCAACGGATATTCTTCAGAAATGGAAATGAAGGAAAAATCAAAAGGATATTCATTTCCCTCAACGGATATTCTTTAGAAACGAAAATGAACGGATTGAGTCATTTTCCTCAACGGGTATTCTTCAGAAATGGAAATGAAGGAATAATCAAAAGGTTATTCATTTCCCTCAACGGATATTCTTTCAGAAGTGAAAAATGAATAGCTAGTTCATCTTTCCTCAACGGGTGCTTCATCAGAAATGGAAATGAATAGAATTAACTTTGGATACATGACAAAACTTGATGTGGTTTCTATGCACTAAATTCCATAATTATGTATGCATCCATAATTATGTAATTCCTTGCACAGTCCGCACAGTGCATTTCATAATGTGTAGGGGAGGAAAAATCAAATGAACAAACCTATGATGAGTGTGACTAGACCGCCATAGAGTCCTTTTAATTAAATCAATAAATGATCTCTTCAAATAGACCACCAAGGAGTCTTTTCAGCTATATCATCACATGATATTCCTAACCAGATTTTTGAATCAATCTTTTTAACTAGACCACTCAAAGGGTCTAATTATGGAATAGTACTTTATAATCCAAGGGTCTTAACTATTACGTATAAGCCCATTAAGGATTTAAGGTAGTACATTTGGATATCTGACTATGAATCCCTCATATGCAGATATGGAAGATTCTACGAGGATTTGGATAACGAATATTCAGATTACACAAATACCCAACACATAAAACATAATCATGCAATCACATAATTATTTATCTTGGTTTTCAATTTGTTATTATTTTGTTAATTGTGCACATGTATTTAAAGCACACCAGGAATCCAATCCGTGGATTTCATTTGGCACTTTAAACATCGCCAAGAATCTAACTATGAAGATAGGAAGATCTTAATAGGAATTCAACTTTTGTCCTTATTGAATCGTAATGTACGTATTAAAGCATACAAAGAATTCAATTAAGGGCTCCGATGAGCGATATTCATCCACAAGGATCCAATTATGAGGATAGAAAGATCCTATATGGATTTTGGAATTTGTGTAACGAGAGGTATTTCGAAACCTTGCACTAGACGTGCCTAAGTCGATACACAAGGTAGAAAGTTCATGAAGTTGAGGTGCTAGATATGCCAAGGCGACATATGCAACAGAATTTGGAGGTTGGGTACTACGTATGTTAAGTCAATCATACGAGGAGGGTTGACTTGGGGTTGGTTTGGACCATCATGGCTTGGGTTGAATCGTCAAGCATTCGCCAGGTGACCGAGTCTCCCACATGATGAACACAGACGACACAGTAGGTAAAGTAGGTGATGTGCATTACATTTGTTGCATATTGGTGCAGTACCGACATAAGGTTTCCTTGCAAGAGGTTGAGCAGCAGCAGGATTTGCAACAGCTTTGTTTTGGATAGCAAAGCGGCACATGTTAACCAAATGTCCCCATCGTCCACAGTGGGTATATTTGAAACAGGGTATTTGATTCGGATGATGACGGTTGCATTGATTGCACCAAGGAGCGGTTCCCTTGTACGGCTTCATCCCTGAGGCGAGTCATGGTGATAGCTAAATCAACGGTCCTCTGTTGTACGACGCCTATTTGTTGGGCAATTGTAGCACCTAGTTTGGACATTTGAGTGTTGTTGTGATGAAGAGGCATTTGAAGATAATGGAAGGCATGGGAGGAAGCAAGCGAGATGTTATCAGATAATCAAAACAGGATGACAACGCATAAAAATTTACCTAAGGCAAACAAATGAGATGGTGACTAATCAAAGTAAGTGGGTCATATTAATGTATTGTGAAGACATGCTTTAGCATATAAGTGGACACTCACCCCAAGAGTTCCCAGGTAAGAGTGACTTGTCCGATTATGTGGATTTGTACGAACACTCTAGCCTTAGACAGAAAGCTCAGAGTACATGCATCCACCCTTCCAGATTGCACGTGTTCACATTATAAGACCCAACTTTGATGAGATTTTGAAAACTTGGAAGGTTCAAAACCTTATAAAAAATCATCCTAGAACAGATGATTGGTTTTCAAAGCGGATTTGAAATTTATGTTCTTGTTGTGGTTGTCGCCCAAGGATAGGTGACGGTATTGTTTTAAGATCTAAACACAAGGATCTTGTGTTAGGGTCCTAGGAAGGTTATAGACTAGGTCAAAGCATTACTAATAACCTAATTCCCTATAACCACGAGCTCTGATACCAACTTTTCTGTCACACCCCGACCGCGTTAAAACAACAAACCGCGCCGGAAACGTTGGGGAGTGTCGTAACAGAATCACTGTTTCACAACACATGGATAAAAATTCTGTTTTATTGAATTAAGTTTATTACAGTAGAAACTCTATAAAATAATACACTTGGGACCACCAAAATTTATTAATTAAAAGAGTTATTAATTAATCGATAAATTAATAATTATTAATTTATATATTAATTAATATTTTATTAATTTATAGTAGAATACTTAGTTTACAAACACCTTTCAAGCTTCCACATAATTATTGTATACAATGCATGTATATCAAATGAACGGCCCAATTTGAAAGAAACCTTCAATCTCCCACCTTATTATGGATGTTCGTGCAAATACAATTGCGAACTGCTTTCGTCATTGTAAACTTCAATCAACAGATAACATGACTTTTGAGAACTCAGATGAAGGTGGTGAAAGCACTCAAGAACTCCAGAATTTGATCAAAGAGTTGGGTTATCGCAATGCAATGGATGTCGAAGATGTTCTGACTCACCTAGAAGAAAATGTAGTTGCACAGTTGTTGACTGATGAAGAAATTATTGAAAGCATTATTGGAATTAATAAAGATGATATCGATGAAGAAGATGATGAAAGTTCTACAATGGAGCCCCCTTCGCGAAACGAAGCTATTAAAGCGGCAATCACATTGAACAATTTCTTGTTGAGCTATGAGAAAACAACACCAGAAGTTCTTACCATGCTAAGGAAAATTAGAGACGAGATTCAAGGGGAAATTGATTTCAACAAAAAACAAAAGACAATTGAGTCATTTTTCAAGAAACCTTCATAAATCATTCATGTAATATGCTATATATAAGGAATTATTAATTTATATTTTATATGGGGTCTAAAGAAATTATCAAAAATGTATTATCTTATAATTTTAGCGAATTATTAATTTAGCACCCTATCCCCGAGTCGGGACCGGCAAAAAATATTATCTTAGAGAGTTTATTAAATAATCGAGTATTAATTTATCGAGTTTCTACTGTACATCGTATTGAAACTAGAAACAAAACATAAACAATTTGTCTTTCATTGTTATCAAGTCACTAAGGCTTCGTCCATTCCTATGTGTGCATACACCAATAACATCATCAAACATCATCAACTATGGTACCTGAAACATATGTGAAAATACGTCAGCATAAAAATGCCGGCGAGTACATAGGTTTTATGTGAGCGTCAGATTCATGGCCTGTTTTACCTTTTGAAATAACCCAAACAACTTTGTTATTCGATATTAGAAAACTTAGTTTTGTAAAATGTTTATATTGTGAATTGAAATAACCCAGTTAAAACAGATTTGTTATATTTTATAAAACCTCGATACCATGAATCTTAACTCCAAAACATTTATTTAAGAAAACCAAATTGTAAATCATCTCGTTAATAAAACTCGTATGGTTTATATTATTAGAAAAAACCTTGTAATATAACTTTGTTTTAATAACATTTTCCCAAGTGATCTAGATAACGCGACGATATATAATGTGTTAAAAGCACTTATATATAGGAAGTACCAGCGGCGTATCCACCATGCTTTTAACACATTACACTCTCCCCGTTACCTAATAACTTTCCTAACCCAACGGTTCAAACAGTTCAACTAGTTCACATAAATCAAACAGTTCCAAACGGTTCACAAGGATCAAACAGTTCCAAATGGTTCACATAAATCAAATAGTTCCAAACGGTTCAATCAGTTCAAATAATTCACATTGTAATATAAACCATAGCATTTGTTTAAAAGACTCGAAATCATTTAGCACATATGAATCACCCCAAAACATTTGAAAACAGTAAAAGAGGGGACTATGTACTCACTTGAGAATGCCTAGAAGTCTTGAATAACAACCAAGCAAAGCTAGAGGGATCACGGAAATCAATCGGCACCTAATATAAATAACTATATTAATAAACCGGACCTAAATCGGAAGATCGGATAGGATGAGGTTTCGTAAACCAAATGAGTATTGGGACTCATATGATATGGTTTAACAAAGCCTACATACTAAATCGAAACCTATCCTAAGTGCTTACGACCCATTACGACCCGTTTAGGTAGCTTACGCTACTTTAATGCGTCGTTCACGTAAAACGCGTTCGGAACGCCTAACTAGTCCTATGACAAGTATTATATGCCTAAACATGTTTAAATATGTTGCATAATCAGTTAAGTGACAAAAGTTTGAGTTACATATGCTTAAATACCAATTATGCATGTAAAGGGCATTTTGGTCATTTTACCTAAGGCATATAAACAACCTATCATACAACTAATTAAACTAAGTGACCATAAGGTATAACCTCGGAAGGTTATTCCCTATACATCTATGGTCACCAAACATGCTTGATCGGATCCTAATGATCGACCAAACGGGTTGGGTTCGAAAGTCTAAGCGGTTGTTTAGACCGCTTATCTTACGACCCTATATAAGCACTAAACTAAAAGTGACGAGTTAAACATGTTAAAACATGTTTAACGAAGTTTGAAAACAAGTTTGATATCAAAACAAACGGTTTTGATACCTAAGAATAGTTTGGTTGCAAAATACGTATAAATGCGTATTTTGACCGAAACTATGACTCGTCACTAAGCCTAAATAACGTGGTAATCAATAGGTATAGTCACAGGGGACTATGACCATCGTGATTACGGTCACGTTGCGAAGTTCAAACGAACTTCGTGTTGACCATTGACCGGTCAAAGAAGAAAGTCAAACACTGTTTGACTTTTACGCTTAAAAACGCATAAAAGCATGAAAGAAACTTACAAAAAGTCCAAGCTAGGAAGAACTTGATCTAAGATACTCAGGTATGAAGCAAAAGCTTCAACTTAGAGCATAAACTCAGATCAAGTGTGAAGAAAAGAATGAAAGCTTGTGGGTATTTATAGATTTCGGACCACCGTTAGGATCGTTCCTCGATAAATGAGCTTTAATCTTAGCCCTCCATGTGTGCCCATTGTTTTACAAACCTATGGGTGCCCCAAAACAAGCTCACGGTATTGAAAAACCAAGAACCAAAGCCAGAAACCAGCTGCTGATTGCAGAAACTGGTTTTTGCAGATCTGGGCAGCTCTCGCGCCCCGCGTAAGATTCAGGGAAGTCTTACGCGCCCCTCCTGAGCCAAATTTCGGCAGATTGTCATTTCAGGTCCCTGCAAGCTAGAAACTTGGTTTTCGATGCATTTTTGGCACGTTTAAGCCCCGTTAACCTCATTTCAAGGCTCTAAAATGAAGTTAAAGTATAGGGAACTTAAAATATGCTCAAAAATATGTCGGATGTCGGTTCGTTTGGTCGTACGGTTGCGTTGTTCGGTAAATTACGACGAAACACGAACGGACTCGAAAAACGATCCAAATTACGCGACGAATGGAATTTTATCATGCCAATCACTAAAATAAAATATTTTAATAATTACATAAATTTTTGGATGTCCGGATATATTCAGAACGTAAGATATGCGCGAAAATGCAAAGTTATGCACTTTTTGACGCTTTCAGTCCCTATTGATCAAGAAAGTTTATTTTTGCGCACCAAACACCTCTAAGCCTATTTCTAAGCTATGTAAAGGATATTTCGGGCATGTTTAACTTATGATCAAGTTCCAGAATGTTTGATACTATTCGATTCGGTATACTTTTGTAGTTTGACACAAATAGTCCCTGTGATCGAATAAACTTGATTTCGACACACCAAACCCTCCAAAACTTATTTCTAAGTTATGTAAAGGTTATTTAAGGTATTTTAATCCTATGTCACTGTTTCGGAGTGTTTGTTGCATTAAACTGGTTATATTTACGCATTAGTTCGCGTATAACCTTCCAGAAAGCGATTTAAAGCTCGAAATCGAGCAAGAATTGATATGTCTAAATAATACACATATTTATACAAATCCCAAGTATGAAACACACTATTTCATTGATTTGGTATTTGTTCTATGGTCGTAGAGGCACAGATGTCACAACATTAGTGAGGTTTATTCTAGCAGTGTCATTCCCATTAGCTGGATGACTATTTGCTTCATCGGAGCCAGCCATGATTTGAATGCTATAATGAAGTAACATCAAATTGTTTAGTTATTATATAACGAATCATCGTATTTGATGATTAAATAGCCAGGGTATAAATAAACCATATAGGCTAATAAAGAAATATGTTTAAATTCATTTGATTATAATTTACCTAGGTTACAAACGAACCATTATTGGAAATTAAACTTGATTTAATCCTTTATATTTATTAGACAGGGGACATAGTCACAACTGTCTATGTCATATAGACATTTTTATATAGCACAAAGGCTCGTCTCGAAGGACATTTGGATGGCACAAAAAGGCCTTGTCACTAGGACAATTTAAAATATAATCATGATCTTTTTAGATCAAAAGTTTTAAGGTTCGAACATAGTTCATTGCCTTTTGACAAGAAGTTATAGGATATAACTATCTTTGTCATGAATGCATATTGGCCCGTAGGCAGAACACCTCAAATGGATGTTTTGGTATAGACATCTTATTCAATGTTATTGGACATGATTCACCTTGATCATTTAGGCCATGTAAGGGATTAGAAGAATCCAATACTTTGAAGGCTGGCGTGGTTTCTCAAGCCACACACCCAGGAGTGTTAACATGTTTTTACATGAGTCACTGTCTTAAGAAGGTTATACCATCATAGCCATTAATATTTTGGCTAGGTTATACATTAAGAACATCTTTTGGAATATCAAAGCAGATCAATTTAAATTGAAATGATTATTTGCATGACGCTGTAATGAAAATACATATATATGAATTTCAAAAGAAAACTCCATTAATAGTACTAAGAATTACAAAGCTTCCCTAAACGGGTCTTTGAAAATAAATAAATTGTCCACGCAGGGACTAAGAAAAAGAAACAAGTCCTCGCAGGGACTGAAAATAAAAAGAAATGTCCACGCAGGGACTTTACTTAAATAACAAATATAAAATAAATTAAATAAAGTTCTTCAATGATCCTTCTTCTTTCCCATAATAAACTTCGCAAGACCTTTGAGAAACTTATAGTTCTTTCTATCACGTTCTTCCCGCTTTACGCTCAATCTCTTCCACCCTTTGTAAGATTTCTTGATCTTGTTGTTGGGTTGGAGATTGAGGTTGTGGTTGTTGCTGATATGGAGGATATTGATACCCTTGGACTGGATACCCAGTTGGGTATGCAGGTGGAAACGGCGAAGGATAGAGAGCATTGTAGTTAACTGCTTCAACATTTGGGTCGTAAGCAGGAGGTGGATAGCTGTAACCGGTAGGAGCTTAAGGCTCAAACGAGTTATAGCCAGTCGAATCTGGGTAGGTAGTTATTGGGTTTTCATAACCCATTGGAGGTGGCGGTGGTGCAAAAGTGGCTGGTGTGGTATCAATTTCCGGCACTGCGTGTGAAGGTCCACCCATTTGTGGATCTTCGGGAATCGCAGGGTAGTTATTAGAAGTTTGAGGGAGCTAAACCCTGGTCCCCCTCGCACGGATATTCGTGCGTTCCTCCTACGTCTTGGTGGCTCAGGAGGTGGCTGAGGTGGTTCCTCAGCTGGCAGTGGTGGTGGAGTCACCGCTTCAAAGTGCGGCTCCTCATATAGCTGCTGTGGTGGGGTGTTGTGGAATGAAGGGGTGTTCACAAAATCCCATTGCCCAAACCCATTCTTTATAAATATCGAGACCTCGATAGGGAGACCCCACAAGAGAAGAACCGCTAGAAATTTCGATGGGATGCGTAGGCGTCCCAGACGGTGGCATTGCTGGATTCGGATCATCATCCATATCCATGTCCTGTGAAAAATGGTCCTCGAGGCCGAACGGGTTATATCCCGCTGGTGCATTAATATAATCATCAGGATTAAAGTGACCCTGAGAGTAAGAATGATGGGAATGAGAGTGATGTGATGAGTGGTGAGAGGAGTGGTGGAAAGAGTGTGAATGCAGCGAGTGCTGCGAGTGATGTGAATGTTGGGGTTCGTTCAGTTGCAGCTGCCCGAACTGTGACAACCGTCACTTTTCCGTACATTCCGTACACGAAATGAACAGTAATTTGCGCTTAAATGACTGTGCATGATCTAGTTTACTAGACAAATAAATTTTTGAATTCCATACAAGTGAATTCATGCATGATATATGCTACAAGAATTTCGTTATGATAGCGTTGCGTCAAAAATATTAGTAAACTCACCGGTAAGACACATCGTGTCAACAGAACTGCAGAAAGCAGTCAGACATTAGAATTGGAGCCTAGGTGTAGGTCCAACGTCAAGAATGCATTAAAACCCAAGAATACATACAAGGGTTTTAATATAGACCTTCTGAAAGCTAAAATACGCACTAAAAAGCACCCGAAACGCATTTTAAGTGCAGAATTTATTTAAATTCAGCTATATTCAGCATTCAAACATATGAATATTAGGCAGAAATGTCGTTTTGTTATCCAGAATACTTCCCCAAGTGTTGGGAATTAAAAAGGGATACAAAAAGGTACTTAAAGGGGGTACTAAAAAGTGTAATTTAGCACTTTAACGAATCGGTATCTAACCGAACAACCGGACTTTACCCGGAACACCAAAATATTGCTAGAAGCAATGTTT
Organism: Helianthus tuberosus; assembly: GCA_030545235.1. Lineage (NCBI taxonomy): Eukaryota > Viridiplantae > Streptophyta > Magnoliopsida > Asterales > Asteraceae > Helianthus > Helianthus tuberosus. The sequence goes on from CM060405.1 coordinate 89,452,700, forward strand.
TTATTTTTCTAAGCTAATTAGGGTACCCGAATACCCTATAACCCGTCACAAGACACTACATGCTAATATCTAGTCTTAACCTCCTACTTAACAACTAATGCTTAATCATTTAGTTAGAAACCAACCATGAGACCCCCCCCCCCTCATGCCATAATCGGCCATGTGGCCTAATTGGTGGATCTTATGGGATATTGTTAGATATTGGTGAATCTTGGAAGATTTAAAGTAAGATATGGTCTAGTACTTGAGGATACACAAGATCCTACAATATCCATCAAAGATCTTGCTTGGATTTCACTAGATTTCATAAGATATTACTTGGATTTAATTTGATTTCATAAGATATTGCATAGATATTATGAATCTTGAAAGATTTACTAGAGATTTTGCAAAGTACTATAAGTTACAACTAGACCCCTCCCCATATCCTAACAAAATCGGCCCAACATGTCTAAATACAAGATTATGTAATCTTCCCAAGATCTTAAATTGATTTTATTTAGATTTATTTAGATATTATGTGATATTTCTTGGATTCTATAAGATTTATGAGGATCTTGAAAGATATGACTATAAGTATGACATATGGATTCTAAAGATCTTCATAATTCACTCACTTCACAACATTACACCTCTCTCACTCTCTCCCTTGCTCTCTTGATCTCGGCCAAACATAGAGCCACCACCACCACCATTGTTCCATCCATTTCAAGGCATTCTCAAGGTGCAAGGAGCCATATAAGAAGGTTTGGTGGTCTCGGAACTTGAAGGACCTCATCCGTTTGCTTTTATCCACCCATTTTTCGTCTAGTTTCTTCCCTAGCCTCGAGCTAGTAGTACGTGTTCTAAAACATCCTCTTGTTCTTGTTTAGAGTGGTTAATAAGAGATTTGTCGGATAAAAGTCATGAATATATAAGATCAAAGTTTAAAGTCTTATAAAAATGATGAACTTGTTGGATAAAAGAAATATAATGGTGTAAAACTTGTAAGACTTGTTTTGTGGTGATTATTTAGTTCCGATCTATGTTGTGGTAGCTCGGATCATCATCTAACCCGGATTAGTCATGTTCATGAAACATGACATAGAATATGTTAAGAATGAAAAGGGTTAAATGATGAAACTCTACTACACACTAAACATGAACTTGTGTAAAATCGATTTTTCTTACGAAATGAAGTTCTAAACTAGTAGGTCTAAAGATCTACAAGTGGTATTTTCGAAGAACCAAGTATATGATGAAATCGTGTTTTAAGGCCGGATCTTCCATAAACTAGAAGTGTTTTGTGAACAAACAAGTGTGTGGACACTTATGTAACAAAAGTTTTAACAAAGAAATAATTTTCGTAAAAACCGACTAGAAGTTGTAAAACTTCATGTTCTTTAAAAAGAAGTTTTCCAAGAAACCGACTTTATTTTTAGAGATGGAAAAACCTACTAAATGTGCTAGTAAGTTACTACACATTTTTGTAAATATTCAAGTTCATGAAATGGAGAAATTAGTGATTATTGTTGATGATTATTGTTGAAAATTGTTGTTGATGATTTGTTGACGATTTAAAAGAAAATAAACACATGTTTTGAAAACATGGGAAACCTCCATTTTTAGGGGAAACTCTGTCAAAATTCTTATAAATTTTGACACTTAGAAAAATATAAGTTTTCGAGAAACTTATTCCCTAAAAATGTATTTAAGAGTATTACCAAGGTTTCCCTAATTTTTGGTGATAAGAAATGAGGATTTCTTCAAGAATGAAAATGGATATAAATATGTATATTTTTGAGAGAAAAATATATATTATTTTATCACCAACTTTTGTGCTAAGTGTGTATAATATGTGTTATACGTGCTAGTGTATTAAGACTTAAAAATACACTAAATACTCATGAGGAGTATAAGCATAAAAATACACATACAACATACAAGATACATAATTCGGGTGCAAAGTGCAAAACACGAGATACTTATATTAATTTTAGAGAAAATAATATAAGTAAGATACTTAGTTAAAAATATAAAATATTTTTAACACAAGAAATTATACACAAAAGAGAGTGACTGTACTTGTGCGACGCAAGTCTAGTGACTAACGTTAAGAAAACGCGTATAGGTTACGACGTTAAGTAAGCAAATTCGGTGAAGTTTACGACGCACAGGAACGCAAAGTTGTGAGTTCATGCTCCCCCTTTTCTCTAACTGTTTTTTGTTTTATAACTCTCGGGGGTGAAATACATGTTACAAATATTACATTTTTTACAAATGGTAAAAATACGAGAAGCACTCTTGGTGAAAACGAGTACCGAGTGCAATATGATTTGAGAATACAAAAGAATACGAGAAGCACTCGTGGTGAGTGCAATATGATGAGCTTTAAGAAAAGCCTAGAAAATACTAGATCATGTGAGCTTAAACTAGATATTGAGATGCCATTAATACTTAATTAGGGACGAGGGTTAGATCTAACGGGTACGGCCGAGCCCCACTCAGGGTCCTTATGTGACCACTTGAGTGCTTCGGTGTCCCAGTCGAGGGAAATCGACGCAGTCGAGGTTAATCGACACAGTCGAGGGTAATCGACACAGTCAAGGGAAATTGACACAGTCAAGGGAAATTGACACAGTCGAGGGTAATCGACACAGTAAAGGAGCCAACACTAATGCTCCATATGCTCACATGCCTTAAAGGAGCCAACACTAATGCTCCATATGTCCTCACATGCCTTAACGTCCTTGTACAAACATTCAATTAGTACGTGGTGTACACAAGAAAACTTGATTTATACATGAACACTTTATTTATACAAGATACATACAATGTTTTCATACAAGATATGCAAAATGCATGAACTCGCTCAACTTTATGTTGATGTTTTCCAAAATTACATGTATTTCAGGTGACAGGATGGATCTTGGGCGCAAGTGTCGTAACTAGAAATAGACTACAAGTTTAGATGTCATCCACTTTTGTTGAATTGTAACCTTGTCAAAGGTCATGTTTTGAAAACTTAAACAACAAGTGTTTGTAATACTCAAATTTTCATGAATGGATGAACATCGTTTTGATCATGTAGTTGTTTATTACGATTGAATGCAATGATAACAAGCTAGTCACACATCATACGCTTCCGCAAAAGACAGGGTGTGACACGAACGAATGATGGTATGAAGGTGAGGTACTAAGCGAAACGGAGTGTCTCGCTGGTTCAAAAGAGTGTCCCCAATCATCATTTGAATTGGAGTTGTTGAATGACGCTGAAGGCGTGCGTCTATGAGAGGGTCCGGCATGACTGGATGGTCCCCCCCCTCATGGGACCTTTTCCTTTTCCCCTTACTCGTGGCGACATTATTTAAACCTGTCAAAAGCAAGAAAAATAACATATATAAATAAAACAAAGGTTAAGAGTAATCCTAGATCATTGCCTAGACTCGGAAGTCTAAGGAATGTGCTATTGTGTCATTGAGATTGAACACAAAGACTTAGACCGGTTAGTTATAAGGATGCTTTACGGTTCGAAACGCTAGATTAAGCGGAGGCCGGAATGGAATGTAATTTACACCCAAAAAGTATGAATACTTGTATAGTATGGGTGAACTAAATACATTATGGATTTTGAAGTTTAGATGACAAGGTTAAACCCGTTTCGGCTAATTTATGCAAACTAGTTACATAAACCGAACCGAACGCGTATAAGCGTAACCGGTAACCGAATGAACCATATAAAAGTTCCGTATATTATTATGCTTAAGATATGTTAAGACATCAGTAGGATGTCATCATATATGCCCAAAAAGATTTTAAAACCGAATTAGGCCCCATAAGGGCGTTTTGGTCATTTTAAGATTTATAAAAGAGGTTTATAGGTAAACTGATGTTCTGGTTAAAAACATTCTGTAAAAATATTTATTTTATGATGTTATAATAGTAGGATATCATACATATGTGTGGTTTACCATTTATGGCCAAATTATGCCCCGAAAGGGCATTTTGGTCATTTCACATATGTATGATATCCTACTGTTATAACATCATAAAATAAATATTTTTACAGAATGTTTTTAACCAGAACATCAGTTTACCTATAAACCTCTTTTATAAATCTTAAAATGACCAAAACGCCCTTATGGAAGTCTAAGTTCATGAATTATACCTACTATAAAAATATTAAAAATTATTTATAAATTTAGTAGGTAACAAGTCTTGGGTGCTAAATATGGTTTTAAACCATGCTATGCACCTAATTAGCGTAAAAGTCGATATTTGCAAAGTTTATGTGATTCTGAGATTTTGACCAGCCTTGGATGGTCAAAATATTTTATTTTTCATCTTAGATCAGTAGGAAAAGGTTTTGCAAGTTAATCATATGTAAAACATATTTTATTTTCAAAAAGGGTATTATCGTCAATTATAGAATTTATACAAGAACTCAATGATATGGTCAGAATATAATCTGAACTCAATTATAGAATTTATCAGATTAGATTTTTATTTAAAAATCTGATTAGTTTGACTTTTTTATTTAATTACTTTGACCCGACAATTAACTAAGTAAACGTGATAATTAGGAGGTGCCCTTCTGACGGATTAACACCTACCTAATTATGATCACGTAGCCATATTCGCCTCGAACAATGGCTGGACCATTTAGGTCTAAACCGAAGGTTAAATCTGTTTTGCGGCAACTTTGAATTTCGGTCTTTAAACAAACAAAAACTGAACTAAGGTGGCTAAGGACACTTACAAAGGGTCCTAGCTTGAAATTTGAACTAGAAAGAGCTTCCTTTTGTATCAGGAACCTCATAATAGAGTGAGAAGGATTAAATTTATGAATGAGCAAGTAAATGAGGAACTTGAAGCTCCTATATATAGTTGAAGGTGGTGATCCAAGATCAATCCAAGTGTTATAGGGTGCTCTAAGATGTCTCCAAGTGTCCAAGAGGTTTTTAAAATCCGTTTACAAGCTGCTGGTTTCGAAATCAGATTGCAGAGATGGTTTGTGTAGGGAGCAAGGCTGCATGCTGGCAGCAGTCCAGACCTGCTGAGTTTTGGTTTTGGCCGCGACATGCACCAGGTGCAGGCAAGTCTGGCGCGACACGCGGGGTAGATAAAAAACAAAACTTGTTTGTTTGTTGACAAGTTTAGCCCCTGCATTTATGAAACTTACATTTCTTTCATTTTCAACACTAGGGCCCCTTCAAAATAGGTTTTAAATATTCTTGGGAGTATGACCAAGTACCGTTAGGCTCCGGGTTCGTTAAAATGTCACTCAGAGGTATGAATTAACATGTTGACACGTTTAACCCCTTTGTCTTGAAATCTTTCGATTTGTTTCACAGACGTCTTCTTATGTTCGGTAGTTTACTCATTCAAGAATACAAACATTGTGTGAGGTCATTCAGAGGCATAAGTTTAGCATGTTGACCCTTTTAGTCCCTCCACATACATCTTTTCACTGTTTGTCAACTTTAGTCTTTCTAACTCAAACTTTTACATGTTTAGGGTTTAGGACACGTGTCTTCACATAATTGGACACGATTTTACGAAGTGTTACAAATGTACCCATCGTTTTGTTCATCACTTTCTTCGGATTCATCATCATCATATTTTGCATTGGTGTATAACGCTATCATCTCGTCTCTTCTTTGCTGCAGCCTATACTTAAATATCATTACCACCCTGGATCTTGCATCGTTTGAAGGTGCTAAATCACATAGTTATTCAAGGAGATGTAGCCTCTCTGTATTCAACATTTCCTTCATCGGCAATGAATATTCCACCCCGTGTCCATAAGGCACTTTAACCGTTCCTGCTTCCTCATGCACCACCCAACTGCTAACTATTAGTATCATCATTTTCTGCTGGAAATTTTCTCTCCAATCTCTTTATTACCGTTCGATTTCTTTCACAATCATTGGCCATTGGAACCCCAAGGGCCAGAATATCCCTCTGAACCTCTTCATCCATACTAAGTATGGCTTTGATGTCTTAACCTTCACCCTTCTTCTATCAGAGAACTTTAGAATGAAACGTCTCTCCGACCTTTCAAACATCCATGCAACAACCTTGGCTATTTGTTTAAGTTTTATGGCATTTTGGACAATATGTGGCGTTTTAGATAATGTGTAGAGTGTTTAAGTTGTGTTTACATGTTCTACTTTTATAATGATTTTTTTTCCCGCGCATGTAGGATGCAGTCTATAAAGTGACAGGTAATTATGGCGTTTTGAAAAGATAAATAAATTCAATAGGTAATTATGGCGTTTTGAAAAGATAAATAAATTCAATTTCCCATGGAGTGGCTTTTAATATAATAAATGTTAGTAATAAAGTTTCCGTCTCTTCAGTTTACTGTTTTGTAGTTACTGTTTGTTCAGCTTCATCTGATTTATCGTTTCAGTTTACTGTTTGTAGTTACCTTTTCGAGATTTTGGCGTTTTGTATTTTTAATGGGGTTTAGATAAAGATGGCACTTTGTTCTATTCTCTTGTACCTTGTTTTATACTTTTTTTTTTTGAGTTTTTAATAATAATTATCCAAAGTAATTTTAGTATATTTTGGGAGTTTTGGGCGTTTTATGGCATGATGGCGTTTCACAAGCATTTGTCTGTGTGGCGTTTTATTATATTTTTTTAGAGAAATAATATATTTTGTTCTTAGCTGAAAATTACATAACAAACAATAGAAAAAGAAAATTAAAAAAATAAAAACAATTCATCTTCAAAATCTTCATCGTCACCAATCTCTTTCTTCTTTAAAACTACAAGAACCATTACCAATATATGGCGTTTTTGACTTTTGGTATGATTCATTTGTTTTTTTGTTGTTGAAGTAGCTTTTTTGTGGATGTTTGGAGACACAAAATGACGTGAGTTTTTTGTTTGAAGTTCATCTTTATCTTCATCCCACTCTTCAGTGTCATCCGTCACTTCATGCCATTCAAATATTCATCAAGAACAAACCACAGAAAATGACATTTGTTTGTCATCAGTCTCTATTTCTTGAAGGTTTGTCCATCTAATGCAGCAAAATGTTATTGAGTTACACCCCTCATCTAACAATCCATTCGGCGAAACTTCGTGTAGAACAATATTGAATATCCAAGAAACGATGTTTGCCATTTTTGATTTTTTAACTTATTGGCGTTTTACTGAGATGTTGAATATCTCAAAGAAACGTCGATTGGAATCTTTGATATTTGTTTTTTTTTTTTGGCGTTTCTAAGATGAATGGTATATAGTAAAATATGGCGTTTTGGGTTTGGTGTGTACTGTGTTTAATGGAAGGTCTGAGATGTTGTTTATATAGGATGTTTTTTGCGCGTATTTTAGGCGGGATTTTATTATAATAAATGCTAGTAATTAAGTTTCATCGTTTCAGTTACTATTTGTTCTGCTTTATCGTTTAAAAACAAAGTTTGGCGTTTTATATCTAATGGCGTTTAGATTAGATGATGTGTGCTTTGTATTTTAAGGCGGGAATTTAATGGAGTTTTATTTATGAGTTTGGCGTTTTGTGTAGAGAAGTCTAAAGACCTTTTTACCCTTAATGAGGCGCGTCCACTTAATAAAATTGATGTTATTTACGAAAATGCCACCGTGCCAATCTAGTCCATAGATTATTTTGATCTTACAATCCATAAACGTTCTCATTGTTCTCACACTTTTCATCGTTTTCCCTAAATCTTAACTCTAAAAAATAAACTTTTCCAAAAAAAATAAAAAAGAAACTAGTTTTTTTTTTTCATTTACGGTAGCCGTAAATGCTATAAAAAGTGATGTCATGCTTATGTCATCAGCTTTTTACAGCTGCTGTAAGAGGCCGAAAAACACCACTTCGAAATTTTTTTTTTAATTTTTTACAGAAGTCTTTTCTAACATTTTTATCTAGAGGTGTGAAAAAATAGGGACAAAACTCGCACGAGAAGGCCAAGTTCTCTAAGTTCTCATAACTCGAGAGGGTTTTCCCTTGATTTTGATCCTATATAAATAGTAGGGATCCTAAGACAAGTTCACTCTATTTGAGAAACTTGAGAAAAATTCTGGACCACACATTTCACTAAGCTTTTTGTAATATACACGTATGTATAGTTTAAAATTAACTACATACATATATGTATATTGTCAAATCTTGAATTATACACATGTGTAAATAGTCAATTTTAAACTATACATACGTGTATATTACGAAAAGCTTAGCGAAAATGTGTGGTCCGGAATGCTTCTCAAGTTCTCAGTTAACCTAGTACTTCTCACACGATTCTATCCCTATATATATATATATATATATATATATAGGGAGCCGCTAGAATGAGAACCACCACGAGTTATTAGAACCGCGAGAACCACACCCCACGGGGGGGCGTTGACCACGATTTTTTTTACAACTAGATGTGTATATTTTAAAAACATTCGTAAAAAAAAAAAAATTAAACGGCGCGGCCGAGGAGGTAGTTTTTTACACCACAAGTTTGGTGTTTTTATTTTTTTTGTTTTTTTTTACACCAAACTTGTGGTGTAAAAAACTACCCCCTCGGCCGCCCCGTTTAAATTTTTTTTTTTACGAATGTTTTTAAAATATACACATCTAGTTGTAAAAAAAAAATGTGGTCAACGCCCCCCCGTGGGGTGTGGTTCTCGCGGTTCTCATAACTCGTGGTGGTTCTCATTCTAGCGGTCCCCTATATATATATATATATATATATATATATATATATATATATATTGTGTACAGTTAAAATTAAAAAAAATTATAGTCATGCTAACTTTTAGTAATTATAAAAGATATTTAACGGCTCAAGTGTTGGTTAAAATCCAAAGGGTTTTTTAAATATTATTGTCGCAGCCCCCGACCCCTGCCCCGGGAGCGGGTGACCGCGAGACTCAGAGCGGGTGATATCAGTGTTTATTAATTTGGCAGCGGAATTTAAACATCAGGACCGTAGTTAGGAAATATTTATCAGAGTTTAAAACACCAAACTTTTTATAAATAATAAATTAGATAAAACCCAAGTTTTCATTACAATACATTTGTATGGATAAACCCTAATTTATTGAAAATAAAATCTCCTTTTCATTTAGGTAACTTTTATAGCCACTTCTTTAAGCCTTCAGTGCTCTCCAGCTGGCTTCTATTAGCTTCACATTAAGTTACCTGAAATGCGTTTTAAAAAGGTTTTATCAGCAAAAAATTCTAGCGAGTGCATCCCAGTTTAATCAAAACAAGTGTTTATAACTTTACAGTATTAAGATTTAAAATGTTTATATCTATCCAATTATTCAATACAGCATTGCTACTGCAACCTTTGTCCGCCGTGCTTGCGATCATGCTACTATTCGCAATAGTAACGAGTGTCAAGTAATGTATACAAAACCCCACATACTGATGATAATTGCAGAACTACAAAAACTTAATCACTGTAAGTATTTTGATAAATATTTAGGGTTTTGTAAAAGATTTGAAGAATGACTCACAAAAAGGGTTTACAAAAAAGAGAATGTACTTACATTGTTGACTTAGATAATACTATAGCTTCCTGATGGTTCTCTTGGTTATTATCTATTAAAATGTAAACAATGCACAAGTGTTAGTAAGATAACCCAAATCACATTAGCCATACTACCGAGACAGAACTCCAACAAACTGAGTCAGGCAGAGCCTTGACATGCGTTACGGAGCCCTAAATCAATCAGGTAGGGTAACAAATGCGTGATCGGGGGTTATAATATTTACAACGAGGCAGAGCTTCGCTTTTTAGGGGGTATAATACCCGAGCATTATAGCACTATAAGTATTGAGAGAGAAAAGAATTTGAACGAATGTAAACTGTGTCGTCGATGCTCTATTTATAGTGGTTTTCGAAGTCTGTCGCGCCCCGCGAAGCCCCAGGCTAAGCCTGTCGCTGGACGCCAACTACGTGTAGCTAGGGTTTAGGTTTGTCGAATCATGTAGTAAACCTACCACGTTATGGGACACGTGGCGTAACGTACTGTCCGACAAGTAAAGCCCGTCATGCCTCGCGAGACACCTAGGTCTCTCCTATCGCGGGCCGCGAGACACTATAAATATTTATTTTATTTTATTTTTGTTAAATTTAAGGTTGTTCGGGTTAGTTTCTCATATACGGGGTGTATTTTAAGGCGTCTAAGGTGTTGTAGGAGGGTTGTTATATCCTCCCCACCTTGATTTAAATCTCGTCCTTGAGATCTACTGGAACAGGTGTGGATATTTCCTTTGCATTTCTGACTCGAGTTCCTAAGTGTATTATGGTCCTCTCTTAGAATCACATTTCACTTTGACTAGAACTAGTCTCTTGTGTTTGAGATTCTTGATCTTTCTATCTTCAATCTGTAGTGGTTTTTCTACAAACTTAAGTTTCTCATTTACCTCTATGTCTTGAAGAGGTATCACTAATGATTCGTCTGCTAAGCATTTCTTTAGATTACATACATGAAATACATCATGTATTCTTGCCATTTCCTCTGGCAGTTGTAGCTGATAAGCTACTGGTCCTATTCTTTTGATAATCTCAAAAGGTCCAACATACTTGGGGCTTAGCTTTCCTCTTTTAACAAATCTGACTACTCCTTTCCACGGAGAAACTTTTAATAATACCTTATCTCCAACTTGAAATTCCAACGGTTTTCGTCTGTTATCTGCATAACTCTTTTGACGATCTCGTGCTGCTTTTAGTCTTTCCTTGACTTGAATAATCTTGTCCGTTGTTTCTTGCACTTTCTCTGGTCCAGATAGTTGCTTTTTTCCAATCTCTGCCCAACAGACTGGAGTTCGGCACTTTTGCCCATAAAGTGCTTCAAACGGTGCAACATTAATGCTAGTATGATAGCTGTTATTGTAGGAAAATTCTATTAATGGTAAATGATCGTCCCAATTTCCTCCGAAATCAATTACACGGGCTCTAAGCATATTTTCAATTGTCTGAATTGTCCTTTCGCTTTGTCCATCCGTTTGAGGATGATAAGTTGTGTTTAGCTTTAACCATGTTCCCATTGCTTTTTGGAAACTGGTCCAAAAATGAGATGTAAAATGGCTATCTCTATCAGATACAATAGATAAAGGAATTCCATGTAATGAAACTATTTCATTTACATATAACTTGGCTGACTGTTCAATACTGAAAGTTTCCTTCATAGGTAAGAAATGAGCAGATTTGGTTAATCTGTCTACAATCACCTAGATTGTATCATTACCTTTTCGTGTCTTGGGTAATTTGGTGACAAAGTCCATTGTTATCAATTTCCATTTCAATATTTGCATTTCTAATTGTTGCAATAATCCTAAGGGTTTCTGATGCTCAGCTTTAACATGTGAACATGTTAGACACTTAGCAACATAGTTTTCTATATCCTTTTTCATTTCTATCCACCAGAAATTCTTTCTTAAGTCTTGATACATCTTATCACTACCTGGATGTATTGTATACTTAGACTTATCGGCTTCTTCTAAAATTTGGTATGTTATGATATCTATTACATAAGAGATATCTATGAGATCTATTATATCAAAGTTTGTGTTAACAATGCTTTGACTTATGTAACATATACTTGTCAAAAGAATGTCATCTATATAGACAAGTTTATTTTAGTTGCTCCCACTCATTTTGAGGTAGGTACATTAATCCACTTGATTTTTGATGAAAATAATTGCGTTAAAATTTCATCACATTATGTTGTTTGCATAAACCCATATACGGATTTTATTGGCTTACATACAAAGTGTTCTTTAACCTTATGTTTGGAACTTTCAGGTTGTTTTATGAACATGTAAACGTGTCAGCCAATTGTTAGGGAAAAGTGTTTTAATGTTCATCTAATGTAGCTCAAAACTATTATAAGCTACTAGAACAGTGATGATCCTCAAAGAAATCTTCTATAAGATAGGTAAGAAAGACTCTTTGATAATTTATCTCTTCCTGAGTACAACCTTTGACAATCAATCATGCTTCTTTGTGTCTTAACGCTTATATCAGGATTTGGTTTAGTTATGAACACTCTTAGGTAATTCAATTAAATCCCAAACGTTGCACGAACACATAAAATCAGTTTTACTAGAAAACAGTTTCCTTCCATTTTAAAGATTGATTGACTCTAATGGTTTAATTAGAAGAGATAAGATCAGTAAACTTTTCCAAAATCCATTTCAACTTCAGTTAGGGAGGTTATGTAATCATCAAAGTTAGTAGGCTTTTAAACCTAGATGACCTCCTGAGTTGATTATTGGGTTTATTAGAAGTTTCAGTTTTATGGATTAGCTCTTGGTTAGGTTGCTATCATTTTCATTCTGAGTTTGTAAGAGTTGGTGTAGTATGGTGTACAAGAGGTGTAATCGGAGTTAAATTCGGAGTAAAATATAATGACTCTCTTCCCCCCATCTCTTGTAGTCCTTGCAAGTCATGATAAGGACTTTGGCTGCTCCCACTGACCTTAGAATCTTTAGGAACTCAGCATGCTTAGGGTCAATATTTAGCGACCAACAAATTCTAATATAGAGAAACAAAAATTAATGATGTTAGTCATTGTAGTTTCTCTTGTTGAGAAGTATGTTAGTTTAGGTAAGAAATGTAAGTGTGCCCACAATTAAGCAACAGTGAAACTTTTGTAAGTGTAGCTTTATATTTGAAGGAGACAAGTTTTGATAGAACAGTGTCGAGATGGAGCAGTGCCATGTACAAGAGGTGTAAATTTAAGTAATATGAAGTTTTCACTCCCCCACCTCTTGCAACTATTGCAAGTTATTATTAAGACACTTAATGTTCCCACTAATCTTTGATATCTCTAGAAAATGCTACAAGAGAAGCTTCAATGAGGTACATGACATGGGAACGTATCATATATATGTTAGACTTTATTTGATTTCCTTAACGTCCAGATGTCATAAGAAACTTATGGACATATTTAATAGAAATCTTATTAAGTATATATATGAATAGATTTCTTCTAAGACCGTGGGCCATATGAAACAAAATTTAGATACAATTAGATAGTCTTTAATTGATAAATAAATTGTGTTTGAATATTCCATTTGGAATAAGTTCCACAAATGTTAATGAATAACTTAAGGTGGACCCATACTTATTCCTTAAGCCAAGTAATATTTTATGGCTTTTAACATCATGATTTAAAATCACTTAGAATGAGATTCGTTGACTAATCATCCTCATTAACCATGTCATGAATTCTCAAGAATTTCGGTTATAATGGATGAATTTTATAGGTCTCATTTTCCTTTTGTCAAATCATTTGCATGATAACAAAAGTTGTGAAAATGTAAGGTATCATCTAGTTTCATCTTAGTAATGTTTCTATCCAGATATTGAGAACAAATAATATGAGAGTTTAAGGTAAGTGTGACTTTATGTTGGTTATGCAAACCTCACAACCTTCATGACATAGCCTAAGTAATGATACTATATTCTGATTAATCTTCAGAATATGTAAGGTATCGAAAAGCTTTGTTAGAAGACTGCTCATTATGGTTCTTATAGCCTTAACGTTTAATTATGTCACTAAGTCTCATGTCAGTTAGTGTTGAATTCTGGTAAGGAAACGTATGGAACTAAAGTCAACTAATCATGTGTTAATAGGAATATTAAAATTAGCAGACCCAAATATCATTAGTAAGTGACTACCTAATTAACTTATCCAACTGCTCTTTTGAATAATGGATAGTCTCGTTGCTTATGCCTAGTCTAATGGCATAATTATGCAGTGAGATTCTCCCTTGAAGAACCTTAGAGTTGGAATGTTGTACTTGTATTTTGACTATGGACCTTAGAACAATCCTCTTTTAGGATATTAATGGTTGTAAGGTGAATAACATCCTATTTTCCAGTTTCGAACATTTATTTCTTTGTATATATGTTGCTTATCAACACACTCATTTTACTTTGCTACTTTTGAGTGTTATAGTTGATTTATAAGGCATCAAACTGTACAAGAGAAAATTTCAGTATGTAATGTACTGGAAAACGTACTTATTTCCATGTGTAAGCCCTTAACTTTATGGGTAATGGTTTTTCAGTATGTAATGTACTTGAATAGTAATTATGTGTGGAGGAGTAAATTTGTGAATTAATATAGGGATAATATCATTAACAGATTTTTCGAAATCTTAAGGGATAAAAATTAATCAAATACAGGAAAAACACCTTCTAATCCTTAATTCATTCCAAAATAAGGGAATTTATTCGAATTTCACTAAGAACATGAAGAACTCTAATATTAATAAAATCAAAATTCTGGAACCCGAAACCTGAATATTAAGGTTTTAAAGCAGATTTCGGAACACTAAGGTTACTATTTGATTTTGAGACAATTATAAAACATTCCTTTTTCCCGAAACAGTGATTTCGTGATACTTGGTCTCGAAACAGGCTTTTAAATTTTATTAAGTTTTCAAAACTCTGTTTTCCAGATTTCAATCCCAGAATAATGGATACGAAAACAGAATTGATTTATCAACATATGCTCTGATACCACATGTTGATCAGCTCTGTTTAAACATAATGGAAAACATGAAAACATACCATTGATTGTAGCAGACAGACCAGTGGAGAATCCAGATGGAGACGCAGCAATAGTGTTTGACATGATTGTCAGCTTGATCTGGTTCCTCCTTAGGGTGCAAACTAATGATGGTGATGATGAAAACCAATAAAGGGGAATCGGCTATGGAGAGAGGGGCGATTTCATGATGATGTTATTGTGATTAGTGTCTAACCCTTTAATCCTCTAATTATCTCCTTATATATACACCCAAGAGGAAACCCAAATTAGTTAATAAAGGTAATTAAATGGTTGTTATATATTTTGATCTATATAATATAAATGATTATAATGGCTACTAGATTAAATACAACATAATATATATTTAATCTTACAATATGTATAGAGAAAGAACACCCATTCTTCTTTATTTGCTAACATACGTAGATGAAACTTTAGATTAAAAAGATTATCGAAGCTTAATTAAAATGGTTCTTAAGATTCTCAACTTATTTTTATAAAAGATCTACAAAGAATAACTTTAAAATCAAACCCATATCACTGTTATTTTTTATAAAGAGCGAGGATCCTACAGAAAGTGTATTTTTCCTAGAAAGTGTAGGAAGCGATCTGGGCCATCAGATGAGTGTGTTTAATGGTTGAGATCATTTTGGTGACATTTTGGTAATATACGTGTCTTTAAAATAGGTTAATTTAATTGATTGGGGGTAAATGTGTCATTTACGTTGTTATAAATAAGGAAATAACTACCAATCATAAAACCACCTCAAAAAACGTCGTAATTTTCTTTCTCTCTCTCTCTAATCCCTCTCATTTGAATACACCAAATGACCAAATCATACAAAAATTAACAATAAATCAGATCTAGATGTGTTCATAGTAGTGTGTTTTAGTGATTGAAGGGGTAAGGTCCCAAAAACTTCATAAAGAGGATTTGAGACCATACTACAAACCAACCTTTTCAGCCTTTTGACCTTGCGCGGCCGCGCATTGGTCTCACAAGAGGAAGACAAAATCAGCAATCTATAACGGCGCGCCCAAAGGAAAACATGAATCCTTGCGCATTTCCCCATTAGCAAAGGATGAAAATCCTGAGATCAATACTTCCGCCCAGATACCCAGACTTGGATATTATTTTACCCAGACTTGGGATTTATTCGTCTGTGTCCACACAGCAAAGTATCACACTAGATTACAGCAGTAATCTTCTAGAAAGAAATACAACCGTGCACCACCCAGACGGTTATAACCGTCTGGACACGTGTCATTACCACAGGCAACCCTGGAATCACAACAAAGGCATGCAATTGGAGAATAATCTCCACTTAATCACTTCCCACGTGGCAATCCCCCAGCCATAGACCAAACCACGATCCGTGTGCATACACATCGGATCGAGACAATTTGACGTTGGATAAAAGAACTTAACGGAAGAAAATATAACCGCTACGGCGTTAGCATCTTCTGTCATCTTTTCAATAACAGGTTTTCCCTCCCAAACTCCCGGTTATAAATATGAGAACTGTTCAGGTATAAACTCAGATCACACTCACTTCTCAAAGACTTTCTCTTCTCCATTACCAATACTTATTCTCACACCGGAGTCGGGTCAAGGAGAGAACCCTCTTCTCCCCTTGGCGAGGCTAACGGTGTTCTTTTTTGCAGAACCACCGGAGAAGAAGTTCAGCTGCAACTGAATCAATCGAGAGAGAGCTAACCTTTTTATGCGGATTCAAACCCTCTAACTATCTCGGTTCCGACCATTTAGTTAGTGTTTCTTCATTGGCGCCCACCAATTCCTCAGTTTTCTAGTTTCTATCTCGTTTCGATTCAGTTCATTCCATTTTCTATTTTTGCACATGGCAGAAAATTCGTCATCTCACCGGCAACCTGGTCCTCGACCAAACGTCGGAAACAATTTACCAGTAGAAGGGATCGTAGAAGAGGCCTCGGACGATAATGAGGTTCAATCTAATCGAGCAAATGATCCTGTTACTCCAGGAATGTTACCAGCAAATCCTGCACAATCAATTTTACCACCAGGAGAAACTCCGATATCATGGTATGTCCGGTCCCAAGGGGCATTAAACGCAGTGTACACACAGTTGTGTGCTCAAACTGCTCTCGTAACCCAATCCCGAAGGCCGGGATCTAGAGCTCATGCCTCTCAGCGAGAAGAATCAACTTATGATGATACAGGCAGTTACCAGCGACAACACCATGGTGAACCACATCCTCGTCGAAGACAATCGGTTCATGACAGGTTGGGTTCCCAACGGGACGCTCATACTGATGAATCCGATCAAACATATCGTGTGAGTGCAAACACCAGCGTATTCAACAGACTGCAGCCAAACTATAACAAATGTAGGCCTCGAGCGGTTTATAACCCTGAGGCAGAGCATAACTATGACTTAGTTTATCGCCCTGCTGAAGCGGCGGAAAACTCGAAGTTCATATTGGAGATAGCTCTGGCTCCATTGGAAAGGGCCAAATTACCATCTAACGTTGGGAAATTCAATGGGTTAACTGACCCTGATGATCATCTAAGAGTATTCACCAGCGCAGGGTTGGTTGGCGGTTGGACTCTTCCGCTATGGTGTCATTTGTTTGTGCAAACACTAACCGGCCCAGCGCGAATCTGGTTTGATAACCTACCAACGGGACAGATCGAGTCGTGGAAAGATCTGCGTAGAAAGTTTTTAACACACTTCAGCCAACAAAGGCGATCAATGCGCGATACATCCGACGTCATGAACATCTGGCGCCGCGATGACGAGAATCTGGAGGATTTTATCACCAGATACAATAAAGAAGTGTTAGAGATTGGAGGTGTTAACGAACAACTAATCCGTGCTCAGTTCAAGTACGCGGTTAGATGTGACGACATGGTCAAGGTATTATCGGGAACAGAGGGCCTTCCCACGAGTTGGGAAAAGATAATGGCGGCGGCCAAGGTTTATGCGCAGACCGAGAAAAACCTTACTACAAACAGGCCACCACCACCACACAACAGGCCCGCAGACTTAAGCGCAACTGGTGAAAGAAGGTACAAAAAGTCATGGCGCGAGTCATCAGGAAGTCGTTCATCTGAAGATGCCCGCACAACAATCAACAAGCTCTCTGCACAAAGAGAGAACAAGCACGAAAATAGGGAGAGGCAATGGACTCCCCTAACAAAGACCCCGGCGGAGGTTCTAAGTACTGAGGACCACCAATTCAAACCTCCGATTCCGATGAAGAGTAAACGTGGTCAAGACCCGGCGCAATACTGCGAATATCATAAGGATAACGGGCATACCACGAACAACTGCATATCTCTGCGCACGGAAATAGAGAAGGCCCTCAAAAATGGAGAACTTACGCATTTACTCCAGAATATGCGCAAGGAGATTAAGCAGATTACCCGGGGAGAAGAAAGCTCAAGCAAACGGGCTAAAACTTAAAGGACTCTATAAGTTTTCTGCAGAAAAGACATGACTTATCAAATGCGGCGGAACTATCAGGGAGTAAGTTAAGTTCCATTTAATTATCAGAAAAACTTTGTAATGCCTCTGAGCACTATCCATGAATAAAATTACAAAGTTTCTATTATTTTTGTGTTTACAAAGTGCATGCAATTTCTTTTTAGTAAGTGCAAAAACATTATGGTAATATAACACAAAGCTCCATGCGCGGTCAGTGATCACGTCACAAACGACCATAAACTCACACATGAGCTTCATACCAACTTTATTCGCCTTACTCAAAGCAAAAGTAATTGTACTCATGCAAAATATTATAAAGTCATTTAACAAAACAAATAGAAACATACTATTTTTAAGCATACAAATACGCCCTAAAGAGTTTTAGACACATCAGTGTTTAAAATCCTTGCGCAACAGCGCACCGACAAAACAAGGATCTACATCCTACACAAAAAAAAAAAAAAAATTGTTCAATACAATTTCATCCTACTGTAAATCTTCACCCTCATTAGGAAAGATTTCTTTGAGTTGCGCAACGTGATCATCCGATTGCAGCGCCACATTTATCAACTCCATCACTGGAAGTTGTAAATTATTAAACTCTGTCTTCATGGAAGCAAGCGCGGCGGCAGTATTAACGCCAAAGGTAGCAGACTTGCTATCATCCCATTTAACTTTCAAAGCGCTATTCACATGTTGGGAACATTCCGCATATCCTTGCGCGTAACCATCTCGTCGCGCAGCGACCATCAAATTAGCAACAGTTTTATCCAGATCTTCAGAGTTTAACACAGATTCGGCAACCTATGAAATCAAGCAAAGATAAGCATCAAAAAAGCACATATATGATTTCACAACAAGAAAGAGGAAAGAAACTTACACAAGCAATCCCGCGGTCCTTCAACCAGGCCATATCATTTTTTAAGGGTTCAAGCTCGCTTTCCGCTGAAACCCGCGCCATTTCTGAATTTTCCAGCTTCTCTTCAACCTCAGTCAAACGGCGGGAGGTTTCAGTATTCTCGGAATGCGCAAGCTCCAGATCCTTCTTTAATTGTTCCTAGTCAGAAACCAAAGCAGTAAGTTCCTCTAATTCCTTATCTCTAACGGCAAGAGTAGCTAAAGCTTGTACCTCCCGTTGCTCGCTACGTTCCCTATGAGAACGCGCCTCCACCAACATAGCTTCCATATCCGCTTTCTCTTTCTTTAATTTTTCCACCTCCGCATCTTGATTCTTCAGATTTTCAACCTCAGCCTTAAGGTTATTGATGATATTGCGGAGGTTTGCCTTCTCAGCATTATCCTTCTCGCAAATTCTCCTCCAATTTTTGCGTTCCTCAGACAGAAGAGCAGTTTCAGTTTCAGCTTTTCTTTTCCAACCAGCGACAGACCATTCCTCAGTCTTGCGCTCAGCTTCAAACTTGGCTTGCTCAGCTTCTAATTTAGCCTTCAATTGAGCCACATGTTTCTCATCTTTAGCAAACTTCTTTTGCGATGCCATAAAAGATGCTCGCTCTTTATGCATGCTATACCACTCACGCACTATACGATGAGTAGTAGAAACATGAGAAGCAGTTTCTGCAAGATAAGACTGGTAGGTCTGTTCATAAGGCTGATTTTCCTGAAACTTAATCTCGCCAGGCGGAAGTATCCCCTGCAACCAATCTTGGCATACACGCCAATCCGAGAAGGTATCTCCCTTTTTCACATTCCAAACAGGGACATGAGGATCAGAAGCATCTTTCTCCGTATAAGTCCGGTAATAATATTCTCCCAGAGTTTCTTCTGGACGAATTGGAGATTGCTTCTCAACACCAGCAGATGAACCTGTCTCCTCAGTTGTGGCCTTCTCAGTATGCTCAGGTATAGTTTCAGAAGGTCTAGGGGGAGAAGACTGAATTTTTTCAGCAGTTTCCTTTTTTCCCAAATCTTGAACAACAGTTTCCGGTGTCGGTGGATTATCAGCATCATCTACCACACCCGGTTCAACAATCTGTTCAGTCTCTATATTAGCACCAACAGGCTCCTCAGCCTCAACAGTTTTCTCAATACCTTCCCCAGCTATCTCTGAAGACTCTAACGGGTCTGCAACGGCAGCGCGCGGTGGAGTAGGGGGAAGTTCTTTATCAACCACAGATGGTATTTCTACAGGAACAGGGGAAACAGGAACTTCTGGACAAATAAAAGTCTGTAAGAATCCTATCCGCTTAAAGAAAACAAAGAAAAACAATACTTACCAGGAACAGATTCTGAAACAAAAGCATCAAGGTTTCCTTTTCTGGTAATTTTCTTCCTCTGCACTTTCTTGGGAGGTTGACCCTCCGCATCAGCATCAGCTTGCTTTCTTTTACCAACCTTCCTATGAACCAAATGTTCGGGACTGGAATCCAGATCGATAGGCTCATTTGGGTTAGAAGGAGGAATATCAGCAGAATCCTTCGGTTCAGGCTTCGGTTCCCGCATAGTCACTACAGGAGTAAGACCCTCCAAAGAGTCAGAAACCACCACATAATCACACCTGGAGACAGTAGAACGGCGCGTACCTTTCTTCTCTCCAACATTTTTCGCCTTCAAAGGTTGAGTCTTAACAGTCTCACTTCTCTTCGGCGCAGAAGTGGACGTAGTTGTGCGTTTTTTCTTTTCAGGGCCTACGCCCAAATTCAACAATTCACCTACGAAAAGCGCAAGACAAAAAATTACTCAAAGCAAAAAAGAAAGGAAAAACAGATATAAACTCACCAGCACCAGCTGCCGGTTGAACAGATAGGTCCGCATCCCGCGGAAGAACAAAATTTCTCACGATACGATGATACCAGAGCTCCTCTTCAGGCTTCTTCTTGATAGTACCCATTCTTCCGCCTTCCCTCTTGAAGGCAACAACATATAGAGAAACAACTAAATTTGAAGAGAGAGCAGGTCAAAAAAAAGAAAAAAAAGAGAGAAAAAGAAGAACAGTAAAAAAGCCCCAAACTTACTATGACCATCTTCGGTGTATACGGGCTTATCATCACGTTCCATCTTCCAGTTCAAACTCATGCCAGCTCCGACAAGGGCTTTCTCCGGCAATGCAATATTGGGCACATCTTTCAGATCTTGGTACCAGTTCTCATCAACAGGAGTCTGAAGCGTTTCAATCGGAACGTCGTCCTTTCCTCTTAAAATCATCTTCACCGGAATCACTCCAGCCTTGATAAAGAAGAATTTCTGTTTCCAATCATGAAAAGATTTTGGGGGTTGATGAAGAATCTTCTTTGCAGAAGCTCTTTGAACAAATGAATAGAACCCTTGGGTATAATGCATCTGATGAAAAACCCTAAATCGGGGAACGGTCGGCTCAACATGCATTGTCCGACACACAAATTCAAAATGCCGAACCCTAACCATGCCAATTGGGTGAAGTTGGGAAATATGCAGGTTATAAAACCCAAGGATTTCAAGGAAAAATCTAGTAACAGGCAGGCGAAAGTTACCATCACAGAAAAAATCCCAAAAGAGGGTAATATACCCGGCCGGAGCATCCGCTGCCGTTTGCCCCTCTTCAGGATATAAAGCACCCCAGTTCTCTGGGAACTTGAGATTCCGGATCAAACCATCAAAGGATGCTCTAGGCCACTTCAACGGTGGAAGTTCAGTCGACATCTCTTCAACAAGATCTTCTTGATGTTCTCCGATTGACATAAGAGGATGAATGATGGAATTTTTTCTTAGAAGAAAGGGGGTAAAAAGCTTTTCAACAAAACAATGATTACACAGAGGAGGTTACCCAAACGTTATATATACTTATCGCAATAAATAGCATCGGTAACCGTCACAACGACTGTTCCGGGTATCACAGTTCCCCAGAGCGGCAGAAAAAGGAAATGTCAGAACACACACGCGTTTACACGCGCGCGTGTAAGACACGGACGGTAAAAAACAACTGACAATGACAGGTTGTCAAATCAAGTTACTGCACCAGTCTTATTGAAAGTCAAAGATTTTCCATAAAAAATCTTTACGAAATCAAGAAAAATTCAATCTTCTCATAGAAGCTTTCTTATTTTTTCGCGCCCAAAAACATTTCCCTCTCATAAGTCCAGTGCTCCATTTACTTGCATAAGTACAACACTAGACTGGGGGGACTTGAAGGGGTAAGGTCCCAAAAACTTCATAAAGAGGATTTGAGACCATACTACAAACCAACCTTTTCAGCCTTTTAACCTTGCGCGGCCGCGCATTGGTCTCACAAGAGGAAGACGAAATCAGCAATCTATAACGGCGCGCCCAAAGGAAAACACGAATCCTTGCGCCTTTCCCCATTAGCAAAGGATGAAAATCCTGAGATCAATACTTCCGCCCAGATACCCAGACTTGGATATTATTTTACCCAGACTTGGGATTTATTCGTCTGTGTCCACACAGCAAAGTATCACACTAGATTACAGCAGTAATCTTCTAGAAAGAAATACAATCGTGCACCACCCAGACGGTTATAACCGTCTGGACACGTGTCATTACCACAGGCAACCCTGGAATCACAACAAAGGCATGCAATTGGAGAATAATCTCCACTTAATCACTTCCCACGTGGCAATCCCCCAGCCATAGATCAAACCACGATCCGTGTGCATACACATCGGATCGAGACAATTTGACGTTGGATAAAAGAACTTAACGGAAGAAAATATAACCGCTACGGCGTTAGCATCTTCCGTCATCTTTTCAATAACAGGTTTTCCCTCCCAAACTCCCGGTTATAAATATGAGAACTGTTCAGGTATAAACTCAGATCACACTCACTTCTCAAAGACTTTCTCTTCTCCATTACCAATACTTATTCTCACACCGGAGTCGGGTCAAGGAGAGAACCCTCTTCTCCCCTTGGCGAGGCTAACGGTGTTCTTTTTTGCAGAACCACCGGAGAAGAAGTTCAGCTGCAACTGAATCAATCGAGAGAGAGCTAACCTTTTTATGCGGATTCAAACCCTCTAACTATCTCGGTTCCGACCATTTAGTTAGTGTTTCTTCAGTGATAAAACACAGTATGACGAACTAGTGACTGACTACTAAAACACAACATCAAGAATGCCAACTGATAAAATACAACGCGAACCACTAACTGATAAAACACAACGTGAACGACTAACTGATAAAACACAACATCAAGAATGCCAAAATTATATCAACCAGCAACTGATAAAACACATTGTGATGAAACCAGTAACTGATAAAACACAACATCAAGAATGCCAAAATCACATCAACCAGCAACTGATAAAATATATTGTGATGAAACAGTACATAAAATACAAAAGAACATACCATTTATGAATCATAACTAGTATAACACATTGTGATGAAACCAATAATTGATAAAACATAACATCAAGAATGCCAAAAATCATATCAACCAGTAACTGATAAAACACATTGTGATGAAACAATAACTGAAACCAGTAACTGCTAAAACACATTGTGATGAAACCAGTAAATGATAAAACACAACATCAAGAATGCCAAAATCACATCAAACAGTAAATGATAGAACACATTGTGATGAAACAGTAACTGAAACCAGTAACTGATAAAACACATTGTGATGAAACCAGTAACTGATAAAACACAACGTGAAACCAGTAATTGATAAAACACAACATCAAGAATGCAAAAAATCATATCAACCAGTAACTGATAAAACACATTTTGATGAAACAATAACTGAAACCAGTAACTGCTAAAACACATTGTGATGAACCCAGTAACTGATAAAACACAACGTGAAGAAATTGTTAATGATTTAAACTTCGTAATTTAAAGTAACTGCCCTTTTGAAATCGTAATGATTTGAAATTGTCTAAGAGATATACGTTTCCATAAATATCTGGATAGTTAGTTTAGGATATATAATATTTCAAAATTAAATTAATAATCAAATTACCATTATGCCATTTTGAATAAAAAAACTAAAAGCCACATGTCACCTCCCTATTGCTTCTTAAACTTTCTAGGAAACTTAGACTTTTTAGCCAACTCCCACTCTTTTCATAAATACCCCATCTATATTTGTTAATAACAAACAATTTTATAAAAAAACACATCTTCTAACATACATCATGATTTTTTTAATTTTCCTAATTTTTATATTCGTTTAACAAATCACAAACGTATAAAATACGAAACATGTATAAAATACGAAACCTTTTTCTTGAAATATTTTTTCAATAGAAAAATCTCACAACTACAACTGACATCAGCCCAAAATTATTATTTTATTTATTTCAACAATATTTATTACACACATACAACGTATCAGAAAAACCACACACAAACTTCAAATAATAAATAAGAAATGAAAAATGGTACAAACTATGAGATCCTATCAAAATATTCCTTCCAACTTAGGGATGGCAAAAATACTCTAGCCGACGGATATACCCGAAACCCGACACAAATGGGACGGGTATACCTGATACCCGACGGGTATTGGGTCGGTTATGGGATTAGTTTTAAAAATTTTCGTAAGTATGGGTCGGGTATGGGATTAGGTGATACCCGACCCGATTACCCGAAACTACATATCCGTTTACCCGAACTGTATACCCGATTTTTTAGTTTATAATTTCATTTTCCGTTAACCCTTGTCTATTAGGGTGATTTATTTTAGTATGTTTATAATGTAAAAAAATAAATTTTCTTTTAGTATATGTATTATATGTATTTGATAATGGTATTTATATATTGTATGTTGTGAAGTATATGCATGTGAGTGTATAAGTATTATAAGGTTATTATTATTTTATGATAAAATTTATATGTATGTAATGTATGTTTTTAATTTATAATAGTTGTTGTATAAATAAAATAATATAATAATTACAATAGTAAAAAAATATATTTAGAAATCCCAACATATATCTTTTAACAAACTAATGGGTAAACTTGATACCCGCGGGTATACCCGATACCCGACGGGTAATTAACCGACAAATACCCGACGATTATTGGGTCGGGTATGGGACACGTAACCGAGTACTGGTATGGGATTACCAATACCCGACCCGACCCATTATCATCCCTATTCCAACTTTCACCATCATATGATAGAAAAACTCATTAACAAACTCTTAAAATTCACACTGGGGTGGTGGTCCATTGACAAAAACAAAGTCTTTAAAAACACCTAGGTTGGGAAGGAAAGAGTTTTGGGTTCAAGTCTCACAGACGACAGAGGATTAAAGAAATTAGCGGTTAAAAAAAACCTCTTAAAATTCACAAATAGCCCCCACACTATTAACATATGTCAAAACCCTCTTCCCTGTCACTTACACCGTAAAACCTCACAAAATCCAGGCTTCGAAGCAAGCATTTCCGTACAAAATTTAACTTTCCAATTCTATTTTCGAATTAATCTTGACTTCAAAGGTCTTAAGATTATAACAAATTATATTGAATGTATAATCAGGTAGTAAGCATAACTGTAATAATATCAATTACAACACATCATATTGAATGTGTAATCACGTAATAATTTATATCAATTGTATTCATGTACCCTGTAAAAAAATTAAAAATTAAAAAAACTATAGCAATAGCATATTTAAATTAAAGAGAATAAAATGCTTATTAACACGTTGTTATTTTTTTAAAAAAGAAAATATTATCATATGAAAAAGTTATAGCCCTTTGAAAATCAAAAGTGCTACTTTTATGTATGTATTGTTTTGGTATGTACTAATTTAACTTTTTTTTAAGTGCTTGAATCTGTTATTACAGTTTGTAGAATAAATATGGTTTATACCAGAACTAACCCCTAAATAACCATTCCAAAAGTATTTATCGTGGGAGAAGGAAACAAGTGGTTTTCACATAATTATTAAATAAGCTTCTACAAGCTATAACTAATAAAAAAATCAACACATAATAATAAATAGGGTGAGGTTCCTGTAAAAATGACTCTTTTCGTGAGAAGTGTGAGAAGGTATAGAAATTAACATGTAGACATCATGTTTTGAACTTAGGCATGGTGTTTTTTTTTGTTGTTTTGGCAAGAAAAACACCAAACATAAAAATTTAAAACACAATGCAACATATTATGGACGTGAATTTAAAAGACACTATTTAACACTTAAAACACACTACTTAACGTTCTTGACATGATGTTTTAAGTTTTAAGCCTAAAATTCATTGCATTGTGTCTTAAATTGTTATGTTAGTGTTTTTCTTGCCAAAACAACGCAAAACATTATGTCTAAGTCCAAAATATTATGTCTACATATGAATTTTTATGCCTTCTCACACTTCTCATGAAACATGTCATTTTTACAGGATCCTAAGACATAATAAACCTTTAATAATACGAAATGAAAAATGGTACAAACTATAAGATCCAAACAAAATATTCCTTCCAACGTCCACCATTTATATCATGAAAAACTCATGATACAACGCTCTTTAATTGTTTAACTTCACAAACAACCCCCATACTATTGACATATGTCAAATCTCCCCCTTCCCCTGTAACGTGTACTGTAAAACCTCACAAATTCACTCTTCCAAGCAAACATTTCCGTACCATTTTTGACTTCACAGCCTTTAAAACCAGGTCAAAATTGGGCATCGGAACCAGCTTCACCGGCGGTGATGCTGTAATAACCGGAATACAGTTTATAAATGTCGACGGAGCGGTTAATTCCGAGCGGTTATTTGCAATCGCACAACGGCTCTCAGTTTCGCCGTTGTTCGTCTTTTTGTTCGGAACCTAACCGAATCTTCGATGAATTACCTAAGGCTACCATTTTATCGGTTTCTCGACCCGACGTTGGTGATATTGGACCGTTGCTTCTGTCTTACACGATTCAGATCGAGTATAAACAGGTAGGTAATGGTTATTGTTTGATTCGTTTACTGTTGTTAATTAATTACTGTGGGGACATGATACACATTGTAATAATTGCTACACTGTTAGCTAGCGATTAATCGGATTGAAATTTTATATATAGCTTTCCAAACTTATGTGTATATATGTATATACACACACACACACACAAAGTTTTTCAAGATTTTATAGATAATTTTTCAAGCTTATAAATCAGATTGGATTAATAAGTATAGTTTTTAAAAAAATTTAAAGATTTTGACCGTTTTTGACTGTGTTTGACCGATTAGCGATAATCCTGATTTTTACAACACTGGTGATACAGTGTGTGTGATTAATGTTTGATTGGTTGTTGTTGATTTGATTGGGTGGTGGATCATGTGGGAGAGAGAGAGACAGTTGTCAGTTATTGAAAGTTTTTATTTTGTGGATAATTATATGTGATTAATAATCAGTTAAAGGACATGATGCATATTTGATGGAAATACTAGATTGATTACATGTGAACAATGTGGTGATATGGACATTTGGCATGATTATTAGGTCTCAGTTTCATGGAATTTATATCATAATTGTTAAGTTCTGTACACAGATAACCTTAAAAGTTATTGTTCTTTAAGAAAAAAAAAATGATGTACATCCCTAAAAAGGTGAGGGAAATATTAGAATTTGTGGATGTTATGTTTTGGCTTTACTATTACGGATTTGAATCGTCTTGAATTGATTCACGATAATCGTAATAAGAATCTTTCACATTAGGTGATATGTCTCATTAGTTTCTAAATTTGGATAAGATATTGTGCAAGATTTTAGGCATCTCATGCACATATGTTTATATTGTCGGTCATTAAGTTTTTGGATATCTGTTGGAGAATTAGAAGCAAGATTTAGTGGTAGTGTATGAAGCACATAAAGAAGTAAGGCATGTATAAGAGTGAACTCTGTAGGAGTCCAATGACAACATTTTAAATGAATATATAGTTTCGGGCATCAACTTCTATTTCTTTATCTTCAACACTGTTTTTTGTGGTGTATATTATTTCCTTTTGTAGCATGAATGGATGTTTAAATATCTAATCATATTTACTTTAACAGTTCAAGTGGTGCTTGCTAAAGAAGGCGTCACAAGTTATCTACTTACACTTTGCGTTAAAGAAACGTGCGATAGTTGAGGAAATTCATGAGAAGCAAGGACAGGTTCTTATAGTGAACTTCTATACTGAATGTTGTTTTGTTTGTAGTTTAAATGCCTTATTTTTAAGCACCCTGGAAATTCTTTTCAAACTTTTTATCTTTATGGTTTATTCTTTTCTGAACATCAAAGGTTAAAGATTGGCTCCAACAAATAGGATTAGGAGATCAAAC
Organism: Helianthus tuberosus; assembly: GCA_030545235.1. NCBI lineage: Eukaryota > Viridiplantae > Streptophyta > Magnoliopsida > Asterales > Asteraceae > Helianthus > Helianthus tuberosus. Next base: position 89,480,902 of record CM060405.1, read on the forward strand.
ATCAGTAGTGCATGATCATGATGAACCTGACGATGGAGCTATTCCTGTGCATAATGATGATAGCGTTAAAAAGAGGTAACTATATACTTGGAAGCTTTACTCCAAGCGCTTTTTCGGTAAACAAAATTTCTTAAAAGACATAATTTTTTGTTATAGGGGTAACAGGTCGGTTGGCCCGTTCTAACCATTTGACATGTTCACTTATTATTTTAAAAATTGTTTATGTTATATTTGAGATAAAGCATAAGTATATAACCAGCATTGAGCTTACCATATTGGCCAATACAGATCTGTCCCAACGAGGGCCGCTCTATCAATTATAAGGCCATCAATCGGGAGGTCAACAGTTTCTGAGAAAGCAAAAGTTGCAATGCAGAATTATCTTAATCACTTCCTTGGAAACATAGATATTGTGAATTCTCGTGAGGTACGTATAAACTGTTTCTGCTAGGATCCTTAATATGGTGTTGCAATCTTAAAGCTCTTCAATTGTGGGTCCACTTAGTTTCCTTTTTTTTTCATGGTTTTAATCTTGAAAATTTTCTTTCAACATTTGTGATACTACTATAACTTGGGTCAGGTCTGCCAATTTCTGGAGGTCTCTAAGTTATCATTTTCTCCAGAGTACGGTCCAAAGTTGAAAGAGGACTACGTTTTGGTTCAGCATTTAAATCATATTCAAAGAGATGATGCAAATGTAGGATGTTTCATGTGTTGTTGCAGGAATAATTGGCAAAAGGTTAGTTTTTGGATGATAAGTTCTCTTTAAACAAACAAACAAACAAATGTCTTATGTTTTTTGTGCAGGTTTGGGCAGTATTACAGCCTGGATTTTTGGCGTTACTAAAAGATCCTTTTGACACGAAGCTCTTAGATATCATTGTTTTTGATGTGCTACTGCCTTCAGATGGAGATAAAAAGGATCAAGTGCTTTTGGCAGCGGAAGTAAAGGAAAGAAATCCCCTGCGTTATGCATTCAAGGTCTTCCTCAGTTATCTTATAATTCCATTTCGCGTAAAACCTTCTTATTGTTATTGTTATTATTATTATTCTTGTTATTGTTATTATTATTATTGTTATTGTTGTTGTTGTTGTTATTATTATTATTATTATTATTATTGTTATCATTTTTATTTCATTCCATACTTTAGCTTCCTTCTTTAATTGTTTTATTTGGATATATGAGCAAATTCAGTAACCTTACACCCTTTCTTCTATATCTGCAATTCTGTTAAAGCTGACTTTCACTTATAGTTAACGTAATTCCATTAAATCATATATGAGATGAGAATACTTGGTATTTATTTATTTTTAAATGGTATATATTGTTTGCGGTTATTGTCTTGTTTCTCCTTATTCTCTTATTGGATGTTTGAAAACCTTGATTCTTGATAGGTTACGTGTGGGAATCGAAGTACAAAGATAAGAAGTACAAGTAGTGCAAAAATCAGAGATTGGATATCCGCCATTTATAATGCAAGTCAAAAACCAATTGAAGGTTGGTGCAATCCACATCGTTTTGGTTCGTATGCTCCTCAAAGGGGTTTGACTGATGATGGTAGTCAAGCTCAATGGTTCGTAGATGGACAAGTGGCATTTGAAGCAATTGCTTTAGCAATAGCAAATGCAAAATCAGAGGTACACCATGTCTTTACTACACGACTCCTTTATAAGAAAATCTGATTATTGATAGAGCCTTTCATGTAGATCTATGTTACGGGATGGTGGCTCTGCCCAGAACTATATTTAAAGCGTCCATTTCATGCAAATGGTGCTTCTCGTCTTGATGCGCTATTTGAAGCTAAAGCCAAGGAAGGTGTGAAGGTACAATGGTTATTTTACATATACATATATATATAGGGATGGATCAAATGAGAACTAGTTTTAGTGTGAGAACTCGACTTGCAAAGATTTTTTTCAAAATTTATTTTCACCAATTTTTTTTTTTTTTTTTTTAAATTTACCTTAAAAAAAAGCCGTAGGGCACTTTTTATGATGGGGCAGAATGACCAAAACATTGTCACTATAGTGATTTACGCCACCGTAAATGATACTTACAGGTCGAGAAAAAACCAGCTCGTAAAATTTGTTTGTTCGGTTTTTTTTTAATTTTTTTTTACAGATGTGTTAGTTAGATGTTACTCTAGCATTGTTCCTGCGTTTCTCTCAGTTTTAGGGTATTCTCGCATGAACCTGATCCTACATATATATGCACACACACATAACCAAATTTAAGTAGGCAACCGGATAAACAGTTATACATGTTACTTTAACCATGATACACAAGGCGGTAATGCAACTGCATAACCGCCTCTTTTGATCTCTCCCACTAAATTTGGTAACTATTATGTCAAGTGTTTACACGGTTCTCTACTTAAAATTGGTTCTGTATTGAACGTGCCCCTTTGTGTGTGTATATATGTGTGTGTGCGAGCACGTGCGTATTTAACAGTAAGTACTATGTGAAAGCAAGCTGTGATTGGAACTGTTTTGAACAACTTTCTTGTAGATATACATTCTTCTCTATAAGGAGGTAGCAATTGCTTTAAAAATAAATAGTTTATACAGTCAGAAAAAGCTTCTTCAGATTCACGAGAATGTGAAAGTGTTGCGCTATCCTGACCACTTTGCTGCCGGCATCTACTTGTGGTATGCATTTTACTAATTTTACGTTGCTCATCCATATCAATAACACTGATATTACATATACAGTAATAATCTTACGTTGATTCATGTATCTTGTTTTGGTCATAATCGGTCAAAATGCAGGTCACACCATGAAAAAATAGTAGTTGTTGATCACCAAATTTGCTTTCTAGGGGGATTAGATTTATGCTTTGGTCGGTATGACACTATTGAACACAATGTCGGTGATCGTCCCCCTTTCATATGGCCTGGAAAAGACTATTATAACCCCAGGTAAATCCTCATTCAGTTATTTGATCTCGAGTACTTCCCGAGCGTCTCAACTCGTTTACATCCATACATCCAAAGACTCTCTCAACCTATTTTTTTAATATAGCTTATCTGCTTCTAGTTATTTAATATCATATAAGAAAAAAGTCATTAGACTTGTCCTTTATATGTTCAGGGAATCTGAACCGAATTCTTGGGTAGACACGATGGCTGATGAATTAGACCGCAGAAAGTATCCTCGAATGCCATGGCATGATGTTCACTGTGCTCTTTGGGGACCTCCTTGTCGAGATGTAGCACGTCACTTTGTCCAACGCTGGAATCATGCTAAGGTGCAACTTATACACACACACACACAACTTACTACAAAAATGATTTAAAATGGCTGTTTGATAAGTGCTGAAAACTACATGTTTTTTAAATATATATTTTTTGAGTAAAATGCCGTTTACCCGAGGTTTGGCCAGTTTTGCGACTTTCGTCCAAAGGTTTGTTTTTCCGCATCTGGATCCAAAAGGTTTGAATTTTTTTCATTTTCATCTGGCTCGTTAACTCCATCCATTTTTCTCCATTAAGCAGGGGTATTTCCGTCTCTTTTGTTAACTTAAAGGGCAATTTAGTCTTTTTCAGGGGTGTTTGGTCTTTCTACATAAAGTGAAAAAGACTGAATTGCCCTTTAAGTTAACAAAAAGACTGAAATACCCCGACTTAACGGAAAAAAAATGGACGGAGTTAACGAGCCAGATGGAAATGACAAGATTTTAAACCATTTGGATCCAGATGTGGAAAGACAAACCTTTGGACGAAAGTCGCAAAAGTGGCCAAACCTCAGGGACGAAAATGGCATTTTACTCTTTTTTTATTCACATAAAGATGAGTTTTTTTCCCTAATACGTTACAATGTTATCCAGAGAAACAAAGCACCAAATGAACAAACGATACCACTACTAATGCCACAGCAACACATGGTTCTTCCGCACTACATGGGAAGAAGTGAGGAGTTAGAAATTGGAAGTAAGCCTATCGATGGAAACCCGGCAGGCATGACACAGGATTCGTTTTCCTATGGGTCATCTTCACAAGATATACAGTTTCTTTTACCTCAAGAAGCTGATGACGTATACTCTGAAAATGTCAATAATAAGTTGAATGAGCTGGATCTGAGAAACCATCTTGATCAGTCACATGATGAACATGTAAACCATGCTATGCAACCAGCAGATTCAGCAGTTGATTTTGATTTGTTGGACCCTAAGCGTGAAAATAGCATGGAGACAGCTAGTATTGGATCTGACATGTCGGATGAGGGGTGTGAAAGTCAAGAGGTTTCTGCAAGTGATATTTCGCAAATCGGTCCCCGTACTTCTTGCTCTTGTCAGGTTAGCCATTATATTGAATTCATGTCTATATAATGAAAAGAGTTACATAGCATACCTTGCATTGAATCATGTTTATGATATATGGTTTTCAGGTTATCAGAAGTGTCTGCCAATGGTCTGGTGGAACGAGTCAAACAGAAGACAGCATTCATAAAGCGTATTGTTCTCTTATTGAAAATGCAGAAAAGTTCATATACATCGAGGTAAGCCTTGGGATATATTATTTGTAATTATAATGACACCAATATGGGTCCTATACGTCTTTATCTTCGGTGGATATCTATAGAGAACACGCTATCAAATTTAAAGTTTAAGGGCCTATGTTGTAAGTGTCAACTACAACAAGATATTGACCATAGGGCCCATAACGGTCAATCACAGCAATATGTGTACAACACTACAAGTCAACTCCTTTTCTTTTATTTAAATATTCTGAAGAGCACATTATCATCTACATCTCTAAAGCTGAACTTTCTATGTTTGTTGTTGTTTCCTTCCAGAATCAGTTTTTCATTTCTGGCCTCTCAGATGACGATGTCATACAAAATCGTGTATTGGAAGCTTTATACAGACGTATCCTGCGTGCGCATAAAGAGGAAACATGCTTTAGAGTTATCATCGTCATACCACTCTTACCAGGATTCCAGGTATACCTCTTACCTATAAATAGGTCAATTTGGGCTTCGTTTTATTTTTGACGGGTCAAACGGGTCAAATGGATTGAAATATATCCAAAGTCACTAAGGGGCTGTTTGGAAACATCTGAATCAATAAGTGCTGAATGAATAAGAGGTCTGAATGGGTAAGAGGCTCTGAACCAGTAAGTGCTGAACCAGTAAAGTGCTGTTTGGTTGCACATCTGAATGACGGTGTAAAATGACATTTTTACCCCTTTTAATTAAAAAAACCATTTTATTATTAAATATATATACATGTCACCACCACCGTTGCACCTCCACAACACCCACTGCAACTCCACCGTCACCACCACCACCACCACTACACCGTCACCACCACCGTTGCACCTCCACAACACCCACCACCGCTTCACCACCACAACACCCACCACCGATCTTCAACAACAAGACGATCTTCAATGAGTAAAATAAATAAATGAAAAATCAGTTTAATAAAAAAAAAATAACCAAGAAAACGAACCTGGGTGCTGTTCGGCGGTGAGGAGAGGGAGGAGGGCGGCGGGAGGCGGGAGGTGGTGAGGAGAGGGAGGAGGCGGCTGTTCGGTGGTGAGGAGAGGGAGGAGGGCGGCGGGAGGCGTTCAGTGGTGAGGAGAGGGAGGAGGAAGGCACTGAATGATTCAGCACTGAATGATGCCATTAAGAGGCTAGTATTTTGCCAACCAAACAAATACACCTCTGTCCGAATAAGAGGGGAACCTCTTAATGATTCATTAAGAGGGTTGCCAAACAGCCCCTAAGCCTTCTTATTTCTTTTATTTAATAAACATTTATATTATTATTACCAGAATTTTATTTGTGTAACACACTAATAGTTTGTAAAATAAAAATAGTGGATACAAAAAATTGTTTGCGGTTGCTCTATCAGACCCGACCCATTTTGAACTTTGGCTTAAAGCAGTAACGAATAAACAGGGGCGTCTAGATGATGGTGGGGCTGCAACAGTGAGAGCTATAATGCATTGGCAGTACCGAACCATTTCCAGAGGACACAACTCGATACTACACAATCTCAATGCACTTCTTGGCCCTAAAACAGAGGATTATATATCATTTTATGGCCTCAGGACGTATGGCAGACTTGGTGATGATGGTCCCATTGTTACAAGTCAGGTAATGAAATGTTTTTGTGTTGTTGGGTAATTAATTTATGCAGTGAGAATGAAATGATAATATCTTCTGTTTTATTATTTTTCATGCAGGTGTATGTGCATAGTAAAGTGATGATTGTGGATGACCGTATCACGTTAATTGGATCATCCAACATAAATGACAGGAGTTTGCTTGGGCATAGGGATTCTGAGGTGCAATTTTAGATTTACATTTTACGGTTATAGTGCTTTTTTTAACAATTCAAAACAAACAATGTTATATTGAAGAAAAAACTCTTTTTGCTAAAGACAAATTTCTGCATCAGATTGGGGTTCTTATCGAAGATAGAGAATTTACCGAATCAACGATGAATGGAGAATCTTGGAGTGCCGGGAAATTCGCTAATAGTCTCCGGCTTTCTCTATGGTCTGAACATCTTGGTCTTCACGGTGAAGAGGTTAGTGCCATTTTACCTACTTAAAAAAGGTAATAAACATCTTTTTTTTCCATCAAGCCTACTCATTTTGTTTCAGATAAGTTGTATTAGAGACCCTGTGGCTGACAGCACATACAAAGATTTGTGGTTAGCAACTGCAAAGGTAAAAAATCATGGAACAAAAACACATAATAATTTTTTTGTTTATTATTATTATTTTTTTTTTCATTTGATCTTCAAGTGATAATGTTAATGTTTGGCAGGAAAACTCCCAAATTTATCAGGATGTGTTTTCTTGCATCCCAAATGATTCTATACACTCCAGGTACAAATATATATATATATATATATCTATTCGTGACTTTTTTTTTGCCATACTTTAGACTAAAAAAAAAATAATAAAACCTAGTAAATCATTCCTGAAAAACAACTATATTATTATTAAAAATAATCTTATTTTTTTAATTATATATAATGCACTAAATTTTGATGAATTGTTTAAAGTTTGTCTGGTCAACCTATGTATAACAAGATTATCTATTTTGACCCGTTTCACAACGTGCTCATTTTACCATCTCCAACTCCACCTCTTATTTATCAACTTTGGTATAATACAGATATGCTTTCCGACAAAGTATGAATTCTTGGAAAGAGAAATTTGGGCATACAACCATTGATTTAGGCGTAGCTCCTGATAAGCTTGAGGGGAACATTCCGCCAATGGAGATAATGAAAAGAGTAAGAGGGTTTCTTGTTTCGTTTCCGTTACAGTTCATGTGCTATGAAGATTTAAGACCAATGTTCAGTGAGACCGAGTTCTATGCATCTCCTCAGGTCTTTTATTAGGTGGCCGTGCCTTTCGATTAGGAAGAAATGTACATGAATCATATAGTCTTTACAATTGTAATTTATATTTATATTTATATTTTTCATTTTTCATTTTTCATTTTGTGTTATCAGTGTAGATCATTGATTTTGGGTTGAAATAAGTGTAATTGTAAAACTCATTTGTTGGCACAACCTAAGAATAAAAGCAGTTGGTGTACATATATGTTGATCTTGATGTCCGGTATATTTTTTCCTCTTGTGTTACAGTAAGTAATAAGAAGGCACAATTGATATGGAATGTTTTATAGTAGTGTTTGAAGATTTCGATTGGTGTTTGCGATAAAAAGATGAAAACAGGGAATTTACCAGACTTGTCACGGCTCTTTTCTGTATATTTTTGTTATCAATCAAAACGTTTACAAGGACTTTATATTTAAGCGCAAACAAATTAACTGAGAAACAGTTATTTAAGCTCGATTCAAATCTGTTTTAATCATCCTGCAGGGTCATGATTATCGCCAAGTGTTACGTTTATGGGACATGCATGGTCAAACTGGGGTACAATGCATATGTATAATAAAGTGCTGTCTGTCACCAATGTTTTCAAACAATAATGCATTGTCTTGTAGCTTAAGTATTCAAATCTATCGTCTATGTGGAGCCTCCTAATATCTTGTGGTTTAAACACATACCACATACGTAACTTCCATCATTCTCCTTTTAGCCCCAATAACTTTTCTAAATATATAGCTATGCCAAGAGACGTAAGCTTCTTCTACTTGTTCAACCATGACTAGTTGTCATCCTTGCTTCAGTTATGATGTTTTTTTAAGCTTTCGAGGTGAAGATACACGTAAAACTTTCACTGATCACCTCTATGCAGCCTTAAAGCAAGTAGGAATCCGCACTTTCAGGGACGATGCTGCGTTGGACCGAGGAAAACTGATAGAGCCCGAGCTGAAAAAAGCCATCCGAGAATCAGCGATTTCGATCATTGTCTTTTCAAAAAACTATGCATCTTCCAAGTGGTGTCTTGATGAGGTCTTAACCATCATCCAAGAACAAGAAAGGCTCTCCTCTAAGCATGAAGTTGTTCCTGTGTTCTACAACGTGGATCCATCTGATGTCCGGAATCAAACAGGAAGTTTTGAAGAAGCATTTGGTTTGTATGTTAATATAATTGAGGCAGAAACAGATCACCAGAAGAAGATTGAATGGTTGGAGAAGGTGAAGGCATGGAGGGTTTCTCTTCGAAAAGCTGGAAGCTTCACAGGAATGGTATTAGGCAACGGGTATGGTTGCTTCCTTATCATGTAAAAAAAATTATGGGTCCCTACCAGGGTTGGTCCTGAGAATTCAGGTGCCTTAAGTGTGTTAACAAACGAAATATATCAAGTAGCTATTCACGCTACGAAAAAAATTCACGTATAGAATATTGTATTTTAAAAGTTCGTAAGAGAAAATAAAAAAGTGCACACTATTCCTAATGAGGTAAAAGATTTAATTGAAATTTAACATTTGTTTTAATTGGAAACGTTATAATTCTAAAACATGTGATAATTTATTCCTACAATAGTTGGAATTCTGAAGCATGACCACCAGGTTAGCGTATCTATGTTTACTTATCTTTATAATATAGTGTGGCCACACCGATCGGCGGTCCTTCCCGCTCACTCTAGGGCCGACCGTGGTCCCTGCTTTTAGATTTTCTACAATTTACTAATTTATTTTCGAGTAAAATGTACGGATAGTCTATGTGGTTTGTCAAAATAACACCTTTAGTCCCAAACTTTTGAAAATTACACTCATGCTCCCTGTGGTTTGCTCGGTTGTTACTCGGATAGTCCCTAGTGGACGAAGGTTAGTTTTCTCTGTTAAGTGGAAATAAATGACAAAATTACCCCTACGAATTAATCTTTTAAACACACAAAAAAAAAAAAAGAATTTTCGTTTATTTGTGGGACCCACCCACAACCTACTTTATCTTCCACCACCACGACACCAACGCCACTCCACCACTCCACCTTCAACCATTAGACATATTCCATCCTTTATCAACATTAACCATTTCAGTTTCAACCCCATGACTCGTGACAGTTGTATCATTAATAACCGCCTCTGCCGATGGCTGTATAACAGACATAAAAGGGTAACGAAGAACGCCACAAGCCACACACGGTAATGTCCCGGAATCAATTTGGAAATCACTCGACATGTCATCCTCTTCTATATCAGTAAGTGTCTCGGGATCCAAATATAAATCTATTTTTTGAATATGAACGTTTTCAATATTGGTGACATCAACGGATTCTTTAATAACAGATGGCGACAGTGAGTCAAGATCCCACAGAACTGCACGGTAATTTCTCCGAAGAATACTATCTAATAACTTATTTTCCTTCAAAATATCATCCATAAACTCCTTCTTAACCATTAGCTCACGTTCTTCTTTTTGACGATCTTTCAAACGAGAACTGCGTATCCCGAGGAGCAAGGATCTAGGCACTCTGCCATTTGAACATTTAAAGAATAGCGTAACCACCGCCGTTTAGATTCGGATGAATGGAAGCCGTCGCCGTTCGATTTCAGATGAAGAGGACCTGTCGTTGTTCGATTTCAGATGTAGGGGACCCGTCGCGTTTAGATTCAGATGAAGGGAACCTTTACCGTTCTGATTCAGATGAAGTGGGGCCGTTCACGTCGTCGTCGGAGCTCCTCTATCTCCGTTCTCCCACCACTCTCTCTCTCTCTAACATTCCACGTTTTCTCTCTCTTTCTCTCTCTGTATCCCTCTCTAGATTTTCCAGATTTGTAAAGAGTGTGTGTTAGTGGGTGTGGGTGGAACCGTGGAGGTGGGTGTAAGCAGGAGATTGAAGATGATTTTAAATAAAGTGGGTCCCATTTATTAAACTTTAACTATATTTCTTTGAGTTAAATGCCATTTTAGTCCTTGTGGTTTGGGTCATTTTTACCAGTTTAGTTCAAAGGTTTCATTTTTAACTTATGGGTTCAAAAAGGTTTTACAGTTACCATTTTAGTCCGCTTGATTAACTTCATCCATTTTTTCTGTTAACGAGAAGACGAATTTGGTCATTTTGTATGTAATTCTGTTAACTAAAATGACAATTCAGCCATATAAAATGACCGAATTGGCCTTCTCGTTAACAGAAAAAATGGATGAAGTTAACCTAGTGGACTAAAATGGCAACTGTGAAACCTTTTTGGACCCACAGGTTAAAAATGAAACATTTGGACTAAACCGGCAAAATGACCAAAACCACAGGGACTAAAATGACATTTAACTCTATTTCTTTTTATATTTAAGTTATTTATTTTAATGATAAGGACATTTTAGTCATTTTACTTCTACTTAACAGAGAAAACTAACATCTATCCACTTTACGGACTATTCAAGTAACAACCGAGCAAAACACAGGGAGCATGGGTGTAATTTTCAAAAGTTGGAGACTATCTGTGCATTTTACTCTTCATTTTCTGTTGATTATCATTGACCTAACAAGAATTAAAAGAGTATAAACTTAACAGTCTATAGATTTGTTCAAAACTTCAAAGTGGTCTTATTTCTTAGGACAACGTAAAAAGAAATATAACTAAAACCATAAATATTAAGCATATATCCCAAACTATATGTCTTAGGTTTGTTAGTAGGGGTGTAGAATTTTTTACACTTTGAGGGTATTAGGTTTGTTAGTAGAGGTGTAGATTTTCTTACACTTTTGAGGGTATTTGTTTGTGACTGTCTTCTTGCATTTATGCCTATATGTCTATATGTTGTTCCTTGATTGTTATATTTGTCTCTGTTCTTTTGTGTTACTCTTTCACTATTTCTTTACCATTCGGTAGATGTCTATTTATATTTAAGGTATATTTGTCATGGAGCCGTGGTCTTTCTAGAAGCAACCTCTCTATTCTTAGGGACATGAGTACTGTTTGCCTAAATCCCACCCGACCAATAGCAACCAATAGCATCGCTATTGGTGGCATTTACTGGGTAAAGTTGTTTGTTTGTTTTATCCCAAACTATATAAATACACAAAGACATATTTAATAAGCAACTAACTGCTAGAAGTTGATCTTTCCAGACACGAGAGCAAATTCATAAGTAACATTGTCAATGTGGTAAAAAAGAAACTCAACTACAAGCTATTGTACATTGAGGACAACCTAGTGGGAGTAAAGAATAACGTTGGCGAGATTGAATCATGGTTACAAGATCCATCCCCTAGCGCAGTTATCCTTTTAATTCATGGGATGGGAGGCATTGGAAAAACAACCATATCCAAATGCATCTATAACTCAAACTACCATGAGTATGATCACAGTTGCTTTTTGGCAGATGTTCACCAAACATCAAACCAACACAATGGATTGCTGCGTTTGCAAAGTCAGCTTCTCTCCACAATGTTAAGGAGTAAAAGGGAAGAAGCTATATGGAATCTTGATGAGGGAATCGTTAAGGTTACAAACGCATTATGCAATAGAAAAATACTTCTTATCCTAGATGATGTCACAACAAGCCAACAATTAACAGCACTACTAGGGCCACAACAGTTTTATCCTGGAAGTAAAGTGATCATTACAACTAGGAGCAAACGGTTGTTAACTTTTTTCAAAGTACATCCAAAAGTCCATACTATTAAAGAATTAGGTCCAAATGACTCAATTAAGCTCTTTAGTTTGTATGCCTTTCACAGAGATCACCCTATTGAACCCTACATTGTCCAATCACATCTTGTAGCACATCACTGTAGAGGTCTTCCTTTGGCTCTTAAAGTCTTAGGTTCATTTCTAAATGGAAAGGCTATGGATGTGTGGGAAGATGCAATGCGTAAACTAGAAGCTATTCCAAATCCCGAGATTCAAAAACTTCTGCAATTGAGCTATGACACTCTAGAAGATACCAACGATAAAGATTTATTCCTACATATTGCTTGTTTTTTTGTGGGTGAGGATAAAGCATTCATTGTGAAATTATTAGCCGAATGCAATCTATACCCTATAGTTGGGATCCAGAATCTAATTGATAGATGTCTAGTCTACATTGAAAATGGGAGAGTTATGATGCATCCACTAATCAAAGAGATGGGTCAAGAAGTTGTTCGCCAAGAATCGCCTAAAGATCCTGGGAAACGAAGTAGATTGTGGCAACACCAGGATTCGTTTAATGTGTTAAAAGAAAATCGAGTAAGAACTTAATATCTGATTTTAATATATGCACTTAATTTATTGTGCATGTTAAACCATATGGATTAGGATCAAATACAAAGGATCCTAATTGTAAGAAGTGTAAGAAGGATTTATAGAGTGACAAGTGTCCAATAACCTAAAAAACCCACTACACAAAAAAACCCACTAAAAAAAAAAAAAAAAAAAACCTTAAACATCCACCACCACCAACCCCCCCCCCACCCACCCCGCCCACCCCCCCCCCCCCCCCCACCTCACCCACAAAAAAAAAAAAAAAAAAAAAAAAATTTTTTTTTTTTTTTTTTTTTTTTTTTTTTTTTTTTTTTTTGCCGAGGGGGTGGGGGGTGGGGGTTTAGGTTTTTGGGTGGTGGTGGGGGTGGGGGTGGGTGTTTAGTTTTTTTTATATTTTTTTTTTAGGTTTTTTGGGGGTGGGGGGGGGGGGGGGGGGGTTAGGTTTTTTTAGGTTTTTGGGGGGGGGGGGGGGGGGGTTAGGTTTTTTTAGGTTTTTGGGGGGTGGAGGTGGGGGGGGGGGGGGTTAGGTTTTTTGGGGGTTTTTTTGGTGAGGTATAGTTTTTTTTTTTTGCGGGGGGGGGGGGGGGGGGGGGGTTGGGGGGGTTTAGGTTTTTGGGTGGGGGGGGGGGGGGTTTAGGTTTTTGGGTGGTGGTGGGGTGGGGTGGGGTGGGGGTGGGGGTGGGTGTTTAGGTTTTTGGTGGTGATGTAGTGGGTTTAGTTTTAGGTTATTGGACACTTGTCACTCTATAAATCCTTCTTACACTTCTTACAATTAGAAGTCTTTGTAGAATAACTTGACCCTAAACCATATATAGCTTACCTTTTAAAACTCTTCAATTAGGGTACAAGAAAAGTAGAGGGACTAATTCTTGACATGCGAAGGACCAAGGGATATAACTCAACTTCAATTGTAAAGATGAACAGCGGAACAAAACGTAGTTATGATGATTTTAGTGGCCGCATCACCCATGCAAATAAAGAAAACTTCAAGGTTGGAGTAATAGAAAAGATGAAAAATCTAATGCTACTTCAACTGGACTATGCAACTTTTTATGGGAGCTACAAGAAGTTGCCCAAAGATTGCTTCGTTGGCATGGGCTTTCCCTAAAATCCATACCACGTGATGTGCCTTTGCAGAAGTTGGTAGTTCTTGACTTGCGTTATAGCAAATTAAAAGAAGTTTGGGATGGGTTCAAGGTATATACCTTTACAATATGTTTTAATTTCCCAATTACTAATTATGAATGCTATATTTGTAACATATATGGGTACATATAGAAGTTATTTATACATGTACCTCTTGTTTTTCATCACAGGTGGTTGGATCCCTAAAAATCCTTGATCTCAGTTATTCTCTGGAGCTTATCAAAACCCCTGATTTTGAGGGACTCCCTAGCTTGGAGAGTTTGCTCCTTTCAGGATGCTTAAGTTTGACCCACATATGTAAATCCATTCTGTACCTTGAAAGACTGGTGTTGTTAGATGTAAGTGATTGCAGAAGTTTGAGGGATATTCCATGCTTACCAAGATCTCTCGAATCACTGAAAATGAAAGGTTGCCCCAACCTTGGAGGTCTTGGACGAGTTCAATGCTTGGCTTCATGTTCACTGTCTTCTCTTTTGGTAAATATTGATGTCTCAGGATGCAATCTCTTTAATAATTCTTTCCCAGAGGATTGGGGTAACCTTTTCTCGTTGAAGCTCTTAGATATAAGCAGCAATCATATTACTTCATTACCAGGTTGTGTCAAAAGTTTACCTTGTCTTGAAGTACTCAATGTTCGCAGGTGTTCAAATCTCCAGTCAGTCCTAGATGTCCCAGAAACCGTAACATATCTAAATACCACTATGAATTTGTCCTTAGAGAAAGTTCAACCAACACCGAATACAACCTTCTTCGCCGTTTATGGATGCGGAAAACTGTGTGCAGTGGAGGGTTGTTTTAAGCTTGAATCAATAAAAAATATTGACAAGAAAATTATAAGATATCTTGGTTTAGAATCAATTTTAGAAAAGGAAATGGGATTCAGACTTGAGGATAAACAAAATGCATATACAGAAGAGGTCTCCAACAAGGTTCTCTCTCTCTCTTTCTCACTTTCTTACTCTTTATTTTCTGTATTTTTCTTCTACCCATTAATTATATTTTAAGAAAGCTATATTAATTAACGGTTTTTTTTCTGCAGATATCATATGAGTTTGGTATATTCAGTACCTATGTTTTAGGGAAAACACTTCCATGTTTTAGGTATAGAGAAACTGGATCAACTATATCATTTAAAGTTCCTTCATATCCTAAAGGTTCAAGAATAAGTGGTCTGAACGTCTGTTTCTTGTCAACTGCATATTCTCGAGAATCATTAATTTGGGACGTGGAAGTCAATAATAAAACCAAGGCTGTGGTATGGAAATACACTCCTACAGTACGTATAACGTGTAAACAAATGAGCAACTTCAAGTATATATGGCTAAGCCTTTGGCGGACTGGCAATCTACTGGATGATGGAGACGAAATTGTTGTAAGGATCAGTCTGTCTGGAAGTTATGTAGTAGATGAGTGCCGTGTAAACTTCTTGTATGACTATGATGAAGTTCAGGAGGATAACCAAAAAGAAATGGATGAAGAAAAAAGGGACACCAATTGCATGTTTAATCAAATTTCATGGACTGACAGGCTGCAAATAGAGATATCAGATTATGTTCATAGTGGTAAAACATATTGCTTCAAGATTGGCGGTGCAACTGATGTTCCTAATATCGAAGGTATTTCTGGTAAGTTCCTAAAATTTATATCCTCTTTTAAACCCTATATGACGATGTAAACCTACTTATCCTATGCGAAAATGTTTGTTGATATAATTAGATTTAATTGTCGATTGGTGGGGCCTAAGGGCGAACCGGAGGTGCAGATACATTGAAGCAGGGTATGTTTTGTTACAATTTCCTTGCATAAACATAGTTTATGCGTTGTTATTTATTTAGCTGGTTTTGTTGTGCAAATGCAGAATTCCAGGTGCGATTTGAAGAAATAAAACATCAACCATCTTATCAACCTCGATAACCATCGGACATCGATATTCACCACCACAACATATTTAGCTTCTGGTCTTTTCTGTTTTTGTGTGGAAAAAGTGAAACTACATTTGGAGATTTATATGTTAAATATAACAGAGGGGAGGTGATTGTCTTTTGTAGTAGTTAATAGTAACTGTTAATTCATGCATGGTGTTAGTGGGTAGTTTAGCAGAGAAAGTAGTATTTAACTGGTAGTACTTATAATTTTTTCTTATGCAATGTATAATAAGATTTCTTTCCATGAATTCTTCTTCTTTTTCGTTGCTCATTGGTTCTATCATAACAATTGGTATCAGAGCCGTTCTTCCTGGGCTCTCTACTGATGTCTGTTTACCTGTTTTGTTATACAAATTCACCGATTCATGTGCGATTTGAAGAAATAAATCATCCTACTCAGTTTATGCGTGCGATTTGAAGAAATAAATCATCCTACTCACCTTCAAGGATCTATTATAGTGATAGCTTTGTCTGAGTAAGTACATTCATATATGTAAAACATCCTAAAACTCAACCTAGACTACGCATTTGTTTTTAATCTAACAAAAACAAATGCGTATTTTGGGTGGGTTTTAGCGAAAACTGAACAGAGATTTTTCGTAATTTCTTGTCCTACATAGGACATAGAAGAAACATCAGATTGATTTATAAGTGGTAAGCCTCATTTGTTATTATTTTTATTGTCAATGGCAAGGAGACTAAACCATTTTTGGGGGCCCTAGGCAAAGTAAAAATCCGGGACCTTTTTCCGTTGTATTTATTCTATTAAATGCGTCCATTTATCTTGCAGCCTAAAAGTGATATTTTTATTTTTAATTATTTCATATCCTTTCATGGTCTAATGTTTGCAAGTTTGGGTTTTGTATTAGATTCTTGCTTATTAAATTAGCATCTAGCATAAAACAATTAATAACGAGATATCATAGCATTTATGTAGATTAGTAAAAGAAAGCAATTACTATGTATGGACTTTGTTCAAGTGTTTGGAACAACAAAGTCAGTTAGATTAACTAAATCACCTTGAATCTATTAGGTTACCTGTTAATACACAAAATCAACTAAGATTAAGCAATGAACTTGAGTGGTTAAAAGAAATACAGGATCAACTTCTATCAGCAATCAATTAACTTCTATCAGCAATCAATTAACACTTGAGTGGTTAAAAGAAATACAAGATGTTTAAACGAGTAAGTATTCCCGCTTTGATCGAGTTTCAACTGACCTGATCGATGATTTGCATAATTCCATTGGCATCGTGTCAGCCACTCGGTCTGTGCCGTCGATTTATTTGTTTCGGGCAGCTTTCAATTCATTAGTCTGGCCACCCGACAACTCGGCCCAATACATTAATAGGCCAGCCTAAGATGACAATCGAACCGATATCTAAGCCTGAGATACATTTGGGACAAGTATGCTGTCAGATAATTTGGTATAGATTTATTTTTTACTTATTTTTATCAGGTTTGAGATGGGTATGGGAGTTAGTGATATACTCGTTTACCTGACCCGATGTTAGACTAAATTGTTTAGATAGACAAGATTATTATTATTGAGGGTACTAAACTGTAATTAGTTTATCTATATGTAGGGCCTTGTATTCTCTATTCATAATAAATAAAAACCAATTACAATTACAAACCAAATATACGCTTTGATTTGGTATGAGAGCTGGTCCATCCTAACCCTAATATACAAACCCTAGACGCCGTCACTGTTCACCAAAGTACTGTTCATGTTTTTTTTCGGCTGCAGCTTTTTGATCAATCAACCCTAACTGATTCCTATGGCTGCCATTACATACAAATCAAGAAAAGGCTACCCACAACTCTCAAAAATTCAGTTTCACTCTAAAACCTACAAACTATGGCTACTGGAAACAGATAGTCGAACCCTTTCTTGCCTCACATAACCTTTTCGGTTATGTGGATGGTACTATCCCGTGCCCGTCACAGAATGTAACAACTGGAACTACCACTAGTGTCAACCCTAGCTATGCTCCATGGATTGCTAATAATGCCCATGTACGTATGCTTATTGTCAACACAATCTCATATCTGAAGAATTATTTCAGCATGTTCAAGGCCAAACTTCTCATGAGGTATGGTTATCACTAGAACACGCTTATGCACCTGTTTCTTCCTCTCATGAATTTACCCTCAAAAGTCAGTTACTAAGAATCACCATGAAAGGTGATGAAAAACCAGCCAACTACTTGGCATGGGCCCAAGAGTATGCTACTGCTCTAGCCAACATAGGTGAACTAATGAAGGATAAAGAACTAGTCATGTTAACTGTTACAGGGCTCCGTGCAGAATACAATGGCCTCAAGGCTAACTTATAGGCTCGTTCCCCTTCTGTTACCTTTAACGAGCTCCATGGGTTACTAAGTGACCATGATTTTATGATCACAAAGATCTTGGCTGCAAATCAGCAGGTCCCACATGCTCTTTTTATGGCTGCCACACCAGCACAGCAGCCCCTTACAGCTACTGTCACACCCACTCAGCAGCCCAATATTGATACCATACAGCAGCAGCTTCATACCCTTCAACTCATGGCCTCTCAGTTGGGTTATCAACTCAATCCTGCACCTTCATTACAACCACAGGCTTTCTTTGGGTCTCGGTCATTTAACAACAACTGAGGCAACCGTGGCTCTCGAGGTCCTTCGCGTGGTAACTCTCGTGCTAACCCAAATAACCACAATCGGGATACTAGTGGCACACGTCAATTTTCTTGGGCTTCAACCCAAAACACTGTTTATGGCCACTGTAACCATTGTGGCATTGGTCATCTCCCGTCTCAGTGCCCTAATCAGCCCAAGCAGTAACGTGTAGTGCCATAGGCAAATTATGCTACTTCCTTAGATGCTGGCTCACAATCAGGACTTACTTGGAAGCCCGATACTAGAGCTAATAGACATGCTACCCCAGACTTATCTGGCATTGATAACCCTGAAGCCTACTTTGGTAATGATTCTTTACTTATTGGTGATGTTAGCCCACTACCCATTTTTCACATTGGATTCTCAACCATTTACTCACCTAACAAAACCTTTAAATTAATCAATATACTTCATGTTCCTGAACTAAAACAAAATCTTTTGTCTGTTCAAAAATTCAATGTTGATAATGATATTTTCTTTGAATTTCACTCATCTTATTTTGTTGTGAAGGACGAGTCTACACGCACTACCCTCCTAACGGGTCCCAGTGAACAGGGCTTGTATTCCATTCGTCTGCCACAGCTCAAGTCTATTCCCATGGTGGCATTCACTGCTGTCAAAGCATCTTCCACCACTTGACATCAACGCTTAGGACACCTTCATGCTCAAGCTTTTCATTCCATTGTTTCACGTTTTTCTTTACCCATTTCGGACAAGTTTTCTAATAATTTATGTACTTCGTGTCAATTAGGCAAGTATTCCAAAATATCTTTGTCAGACTCAACTTTTCGGAGTACCAATTTTTTAGACCTTGTTTATTGTGATGTTTGGGGGCCTTCGCCTGATTAATCATTTGATGGTTGTCGTTTCTTTTTATTATGTATAGATCATCATTCTAGATACATGTGGTTTTATCCATTAATTCAAAAATCAGATATCTACAACGTGCTAACAAACTTTATTAGATTGGCAGAACGACAATTTAACACCAAACTAAAAAGTATACAATCTGATTGGCGAGGGGAGTTTCGTCCTCTTCTGTCCTTTTGCACTAGTCTTGGTATCATTCGTCGACGCTCTTGCCTTCACACAAGTGAGCAAAATGGGATTGTCGAGCGTCGTCATCGCCATGTTATGGAAACTGGACTTACTCTTCTTGCACAATCCAGTCTTCCCCAACGTTTCTTGCAATTTTCCTTTGAAACAGCCGTTTACTTAATCAACCATCTTCCCTCTCGTGTCTCCTCCAACAAATCTCCTTATGAACATGTTTTTAAACGGAAACCTGATTACTCCTTTCTTCTTGTTTTCGGATGCCAATGTTTTCCATATCACCGTCCTACAATCGTCATAAGATTGAATTTCGATCCACCCCGTGTGTCTTTCTTGGCTACAGCCCTGTTCACCATGGCTACCGATGCTTTGACCCATCCACCGAACGACTCTACATTGCCTGACATGTTCGCTTCAATGAACACATCTTTCCATACCATACACCCATACCTACCCAATCCTCACCACAGCCCGAACCATCGTATTTATCCATCTTTCCTGAACCACCACCCGGTTTTCCAACCGCCACTATCTCACCTGAAACTACAACCACTTCACTACCTACTAACCCGTCTCTCGGGCCCTCGACTGAACCCACCATGCACACGACCCAATCAACCCCAACCCCTAGACCTCGGCCTCCCAACCTACGTCCCTATCCCAAGCCACCCACTCGCTATGATCCCGCTGCCTACACTTCCACCACCACCCCCACCTTACCCATTGAGCCCACCTTTTTTACCGCTGCTAATAAGTCTATAGAATGGCGCCAAGCCATGGTTGACGAGTTGGATGCGCAACATAGGAATGGGACATGGACATTAGTTCCCCTGCCCCTCATACTAATGTCGTTGATTGTAAATAGGTATACATGTTGAAAACGAATCCAAATGGAAAGATTAGCAGGTATAAGGCATGACTTGTGGCAAAAGGCTTTCACCAGCAACATGGGGTTGATTATCATGAGACTTTCAGCCCAGTAATCAAACCTGCTACTATGAGGACTATCTTATCACTTGCTGTCACAAATAAGTGGTCTCTCAGACAGTTAGATGTCCAAAACGCCTTTCTGCATGGTGATCTCAAGAGATAGTTTATATGCGACAACCTCCTGGCTTCGTTGATCAAACCAGGCCAGATCACGTGTGCTTATTACACAAGTCCTTATATGGGCTCAAGCAAGCCCCTTGTGCCTGGTTTACAAAACTATCAATGGCACTTCTTCAGTTGGGCTTTCACGGGTCCAAAACTGACCCGCCCCTATTCATTCTCAATTCAAGTGGCACGCTTGTCTATATTCTTGTGTATGTAGACGACATTATCATTACATGTAATCACTCTGGGGCTGTTAATGATGTTATTAAAGATCTCAGCTCTATGTTTGCACTCAAAGATTTGGGTTAGTTACATTATTTCTTGGGCATTGAAGTGGTGCATCATGGTTCTGTCTCAACGCAAATATATTCTTGATATTCTTCATAGAGCAGGTCTTGCTGTGACACTTCGGATTTTCCTGAATATATCTTTTGCAATGTAACTATGGGGATTTAATAAGCGATGCTTTATTTGATAATTAATAGATTAATTATATGGTAGTTATGTGAAAAGGTGTAATATAATTATTTAAGTAAATATTTGTAAATGTGTATGTTTGTATGTTTGTTTGTGAACTGGAATCCTTCAGTTCCGACTCGAAACCTCTTGGTTACGACTCGGGCTTTCTGGTTCCGAACACCCCTTACAGTTGGACTAACGGACTGTGCATACATACCCCGACCCAACACCCTGAGCCCACTCAAAACCCTAGTGCGGTATTTTAGGAAGGGTATAAAACCCTCATTTTCAACCTTCATCCTGAATATTTGGGGCAACAATCATTCATCATCAATTCCAAAACGTTCCCTCATTCTCTATCTCTCCTTATCCACTCTTCTCTCTAGAAAACCCTAAAAGAACACTCAATCTCGCCCTTCCTCTCCTTGTCCGACGGTAGCAAACACATCATCCAAGGGCTGCTAGTGACTGTTGATTAGGAGCTTCATCTACCCCTATTTTACACATCTTCACTCTCGGATCAACCAGTTAGTGCACATCTCTATGTTAATTAAAGATAAATGATAAAGATGCAAACTTGATGAATGATTTGAGTGTTAAATGATAAGGATAGGATAACCTGTTTGATGTCTTGTTGCTTGTGTGAAGTTTAGGGAAGCATGATGTTGTTTGACGATGTTTCCGTGGAATGACCGTGTATATTTTGCCATGATGATTAAGTAACATAAGTTTTTTAAAATAGGAACTTGCTCTTGATTGAATATGGTGATTCTTGTACTAAAACAGCATGATTTTATGAAAACGATTTAGATCTATTTTGAGTAATTTTGTGTTCTGTTGTGTATGGTTATGATAAAAAGATTGTGCTTGGATGTGACAATAAATGTGTGGGAATGTTTTAATAAAACAGTGTTGGATAATATTGTGTTAGAAGATAATGTCATGATGAAACAATGATGAACTGGTTGAAAAATCTAAGAATATTTAAAAATTGGTGCCGTTGATCTGATTTAGGACTCGTACGGAATCAAATACGTGTTAATGGATTTTGATTGGTTTATGCTGAATCAGATAGGGTTTTAGAAGTTCCGACTGAGATTGCGAGTCGAAACCTATACGATTGCGACTCGAGATCACCTTGGTTAAAACTCGGAACAAGACATCACACATCAGGGGACTCGAGACCGGTTTGGCTGCGAGTCGAGACCTCCTTGATTTCGACTGAAATCCTGAATCAAAACCTTAAGGTTTTGACTGAAGTTTACAGCTCGAGACCTCTTGACTTCGAGTCAAGATCTCATGGTGTCGACTCTAATCCTTTTGGTTGCAACTCAAGACCTTTTGATTTCGAGTCGAGACCTCGTGGTTTCGACTATGGCCCTTCTTGCAATGCACAAGCAACTTTGGCCGAGCATTTTTCACTATTTACACATTTGGGCTTAGTTATAACTATGGCCCACATACTTTATATGTCATGTAACAGCTTGACTTGCATACTGTGTGTTAGATACGTGTAGGATATATGTGGATTATTTGTATATAAACCTAATAATGATGGTAACCATAAT
Organism: Helianthus tuberosus; assembly: GCA_030545235.1. NCBI lineage: Eukaryota > Viridiplantae > Streptophyta > Magnoliopsida > Asterales > Asteraceae > Helianthus > Helianthus tuberosus. The sequence continues at coordinate 89,503,379 of CM060405.1, forward strand.
AGGACGGGATTGACCAACTGTTAAAACAAGTAATTTACCTGCCGAGCAAACCGAGGTGAGTTCACAAATTTTTCTAAAAGCATGCATTCCCGGTGGTTGGGAAACAGAACTAAAAACATTATCTCCTTGTGCGGGATACAAACTACACTATCTCCTTGTGTGGGATAAGGGTAACACTATCTCCTTGTGTGGGATACGGGTAACATTCTTCCCATTTGTGGGACACTCAGTTAATTACTATTTATACTAGCTGCAACAAGTGTACTAAACGAAACTCTATCACGGAAGTCCCCACTTACTATACCGATTAGTCGCCTGGCCTGGCGAACGGGTTATTACTTGATACCGCTATTAGGTCTCACCAACCTCACACCGTGCCTGGATAGTATCAGGCGTGAACTAATAGACTCTGTCAAACCGTCAATGATGATAGACATTGAAAAACGGGGCAAATCACGGAATGTGCGGTCGCTAAGTATTCGGTATTACGCAGTTTAGTAGCTTACATATGGGGTAGCTCCCCATGGCATAGTATAAATGAGTAAATTAACAACTTAACTACTTAAACAAGTTTTATGGAATTAAAACTGGACGATTCGTGAACTCACCAACTTTATGTTGATACCCTACTGCATGCTTTGCAGGTACACAATGATTGCTTAGGAGCTTCCAGCTTGGGAGCGTAGGGGTCGTATGAGCCCATGTTGGGTTCCTTTACTTATAATTATGAACTTAAGAACCTATGGTTGAACTATTTAAACTATGCTTCCACTATTATCTTTAAATGTTGTTCTAAACTATGGACTTGGACATTATTAGTCACTAATCATATTTTGATAAACTGCTTTATTACTATGATTGTTTAGTATGATTGGTGGCTGGAACCTGGTCGGTCACACACCTCACGGTAGTACTCCGCATGTGGAAATTTGAGGGTGTGACAGATTGGTATCAGAGCCATTGGTTATAGTGAACTCGGTTTTAAAAAGAAAAGGTCTTTTTAAGAAAAACCAGACTATAACCCGTTTTATATCAAGCAACTCGCGACAACACTACACTCCAAGCGCAAGGCTCACCACTTTAGACTTCGTAGCTCGGGCATATGTTTACTTGTTACTTGTTTAGTGCATATGAGATGCTATATGTACTAGTGTGCCTAGTTATATATGTAGATATATATAAATATATAGTTGTATGCAATGGTCAATCCTCCTACTTATTCTTACGACACTACGGCTTCATTCTCAAATTGTGCTTTCTGGATATGAACACAATGAGTGGATGCGGAAGAGGAACTGTTAACATGACTCAGGATCAGTTTACGAACCTGATCAACACGGTGGCTGCGGCTTTTGCAACCCATCCTGGAGATAAAACTTGTCGTACTAGGATGTTTAGATCCTACTCTCATGTCGTCCTATCGTTCTTAAATCTGTTCGCTTCGTCTTACGCGACAGGTCAACCTGCACATCCTCAACCAGGTGTCTGCACATTCAAAACTTTCATGGATTGCAAACCTCTCCCTTTCAATGGCAGTGAAGGTGCCATAGGCCTTCTACACTGGATCGAGAAGGTCTAATATGTGTTTACTGTGTGCGAATATTCTACTGCTAATTGGGTGAAGTTTGCTACCGGCACATTGGAAGGAAATGCACTTTCTTGGTGGAAAGCACAAGTCCAGATGCTTGGATTGGAGACTGCCAATGCTACTTCTTGGGATGACTTCAAGAATCTGATTAAGGAAGAGTACTGTCACATGGATGACATTCACAAGCTCGAGAACGAGTACAATGAGCTTAAGATGGTTGGATCAGAAATCGAGATGTACACTAAGCGATCCAACGATATCATTGACCGTTTGACCAAGTCGGCCCATTTTCTTCCGATTCGTGAGGATTTCAAAGTGGAAAGACTTGCTAGAATCTATACCGACGAGATCATATGCCGTCATGGCATACCTCCTGATATAATCTCAGACCGTGATGGTCGTTTCACTTCCCGTCTTTGGAAAATGTTACAATCCGCTATGGGTTCTCATTTGAATCTTAGTACGACCTTTCATCCTCAAACGAATGGACAGACAGAACGCACTATTCAAACCCTAGAGGATATGCTCCGTTCTTGTGTCATCGACTTTGGTGGTAACTGGGATGTACAACAACAGCTATCATTCCAGTATTCAGATGGCTCCTTTCGGAGCTTTGTATGGTCGGAATTATCGATCTCCTCTCAGTTGGCATGAGGTTGGCGCCAAGCAATTTACAGGTCCTGAAATCATTCAAGAAACGACGGATAAGATTCTTTAGATCCGCGATAACTTGATCAAGGCGAGGAGCAGACAAAAGAGCTATGCTGACAAAAGGCGTAAGCCTCTGGAATTTGATGTTGGAGATGGAGTACTACTCAAGGTGTCTCCCTGGAAGGGGGTAGTTCGCTTTGGTAAGAAGGGAAAGTTCGCCCCTCGCTATGTGGTTCCTTTCACGATACTCGAAAGGATTGGCAAGGTGGCATACCGACTCGACCTTCCACAAGAACTTAATAATGTGCATCCGGTGTTCCACGTATCTAATCTCAAGAAATGCTTAGCTGACGAGGAACTTCGGGTTCCCCTCGAAGACTTGCAAATAAATGAAGCTTTACACTTTATGGAGAAGCCGGTCGAAATCATGGATCGAGGAACCAAGAGGCTATGGCGCAGCAAAATTTCCATAGTCAAGGTGCGATGGGAAGGAAATCGTGGCGCCGAATTCACTTGCGAACTCGAGAGTGAGATGAAGGCCAAGTATCCGCAGCTCTTTGAGCAGTCTTCCTCTTAGATTTCAGGGACGAAATCTCCTAAAGGAGGGGAGACTGTAACACCGTACGTCCCTGAACTTTTAACTTTTGACAAGTTTAGTCCCTATACTATGTGAAACTTTACACTATGTGAAACTTCGTGATACTTGACTCTTTATGATACTTGAATCATATGAAAATTTGAATCTAGACTCTTTGATACTTGAATCTAGACTCTTTGATACCTTGAAACTTGACTCTTGATGCTTGATACTTATGAATCTTGGTGAAACTAGATACTTGAAACTTTGGGATACTTTGAAACTTGATTCTTTATACTAGAAACTTGAAACTTGACACTCGATACTTGGCACTTGATTCTTGACTCTTGATACTTATGGAACGAGAAACTTGACTCTTTATTGAACGAGAAACTTGATACTTATTTAGACTTGAAACACGGAAACTTTGTGTTAGTTACATTATCTTACCATGAAATGATGTCACACAATATTACGAAACGCAACGCTTAACATCGCTCGAAATCGAACCAAAATCGGAAAACTAACCCGTACGAATCGGCTGTCCGGATGGTCATCCGACCGGATGGCAATCCGTCCGGATGGCCATCCGACCGGACCGCCATCCGATCCATGCCAACCCATCACCTTCTCATCTCTTACACTATAAATAGCACCTGTCACATCACTTAATGTGGCAGGCTTACCCGACCAGACGCATTCCTCTCGTTCTAAGGCACTTTTCTTCGATTTTCAAGCGATTCTTGTAAGTTTTCTCCATGATTCTTATACAGCTTTCATCTATACACACTTTCGCACAAGATTCTTTATCAAAATCCTACTTTTCACCATGAAATCACTGAGATTTGGACTCTTGAGAATGACGTCATCATGGCTGTTTGTACAAACAACTATGTGATGTCATTCTGTCAAGAATCTATTCCAAACCTAAGAAATTTCTACGCATTTTACTATGAAACTTTACAAAATCTAAACATTTTCGGTTGATTTCATGATTTCTTAACATATCTACTCAAACACGGTGAAATCTGGAGCCAAAACAGGCCTAGGACTTGTTCCTTAGTCTGGAGTCAGCTCGATAACGGATTTCCACCAGAGAGATGACCAAATTACGGCTCAGACATGAAACTCCGTCAAGAACAGTCACCCGATCGAACGGGGTGATTCCCATCCGATCAGTTGAGCTGGACCTTGGTGGGTTTCCATTGTCTTGATACGTTACCACGTCAAACTAACTTAGAAATCCTACGGAAGTTGCAAAGGAACAAGATCACGGTAGTTGAATGATCGTCCGATCGGATGGCCGACCGGACGAATGGTCATCCGACCGAACGACCTGTTCCTCGTAACCTTCAATACTATTTAAGCTAGGATTTTTAAACTATTAAACTTTCACTAGAATAGTCATCCGACCGAACGGTCATCCGACCGGATGACCATCCGACCGAATGACTTGAATTTATACTACAACGAAAACTCCAAAAGCTTGTAAACATTTTGCAAACACACTAACCGACCGAATGGTCGTCCGACCGAATGGTCATCCGGCCGAATGGTCATCCGGCCGGATGACCATCCGATTAGGAGACTAGTCAGACACTTTTATTTGATGTTCGCTCGTTTCGACTTTCTGTTCAACGCTTACACTGTTATACTATAATCAGGCTAATTTTAGCGCTCCCTTCGATCCAATCAGTAGGTGTCGATACTTAGCACCCACTGTGAGTATACTCGATCCCTTTTGTTTTAAACACTTTATGGATGCAACATGTATTCTATAAACTTGACACTTGAAACTATTTGAAACTTACTCTATCCGCTGTAAACATGGGAAACTTGATACTTGTGAAACTTGAGACTTTTATGCTATGTGAACATTTAATCCTTGTGTGTAGTTCCGCCTTAACAATGGTAGCGCTATAGGGGTAATGCACCTCCCCGTTAGTCTTTGGGGTATTGTTAGGAGGAGACATTTTTGCTTTCCTTGAGTCTTGGGAAAGCGGTTAACGCATTGGAAACTTGGGCTATCACTCGGACTGCTTTTAATAGCATGGTGAAACTTGTTATATGTGTTTATTGCGGGATATGAGTTTTGGAACATTTTTAAACTATTAAACTACGTACTCAAACTTGTATACTCGCCAACATTTTTTTTGTTGATATATTTTAATACATGTTGCAGGTTGATAGTAGCTGAGGAAACAAGAAACTTGCTAGGATGCTGCCTAGAAACACATTTTAGTTAATCTAGAAATTTTGAACAATGTTTGGTTATTGTATTTGGTATTTTGTGTGATTCGTGGATGCTGTTAGACGATTTCTATGAAACTTGATTGCTCACTATCGAAATTATTAGTGTTATGGAAACTCTTGAGCAATCTGAACGCTTAGTGCAGCTCCCTGATGTTTCCGCCATCGGTTGGGGTGTGACAAACAACTATGCTGCTCTTTGCCCCAACATGTCTTAGCCTGCTTACCGAAGAATCGAGCTTTACCTCAAGGGTCTAGTTCCTGAAATTCAAAGTCTTGTGACTTCAGCAAATCTCACCACAATCTAGTAAGTTATTAGTCTTGCTCATCGTCTCACCGATCAAGCTGTGGAGCAGGGCAAGCTGCCTAAACAAGTCAGTGTCACCACCAAAACTTCTGGTGATAACAAGTGTAAATGGGATGGCACTCAAGCCAAAGATGCCAACCCCACTAAAGCCCCAACTCAGCACAGAAAGTTTGAAAAAAACAAAGGCCCTCAACCACAGGGTGGTTACCAAGGAAACCGACCCAAATGCAACAAGTGTTACCGACACCGCAATAGGCCGTGTGCCAGGAACCAATGCCAGCGATGCAACAAGATAGGGCACGAGGTGAAGGACTGTAGAAGCTAGCAGCCAGCTAGACAAAACCAAGCACAGCAACAACAACAACAACAACATTAGCAACAGCAAGGGAACAACCGTGGATGCTACCAGTGTGGAGCAATAGGTCACATGAAGAAGAACTGCCCTCAGTTTAACCAGAATCGCAACAATAACAACCAAGTCACTGGAAACAACAAAAACAATGGTGACAACGGGGCAAGAGTAAGAGCCTTCGTGATAGGTGCTGGTGAAGCACGAAATGACCCTAACGTTGTAGCGAGTAAGTTCCTACTAGATGATCGTTATGTTTCTGTGCTATTTGAATTTGGAGCCGATGCTAGCTATGTATCTCTACGTATTGGTAAGACGCTTAAGCCTACACCTACACCTTTGAACATTAAGCACATCGTCGAATTAACTAACGCTAGAAACATCGAGGCCTCACACGTTATCAACAATTGTAAACTTGTGCTTTCTGGTCAAACCTTTCTCGTCGACCTCTTTCCCATCATTCTTGGAAGCTTTGACGTTTTTATTGGTATGGATTGTTTATCCAAACATCGAGCTGAAATACTCTGTCAGGAGAAAGTTGTTCGTATTCCTCGTTCTTTTGTTGAACCCCTTATTGTTCAAGGAGACAAGAGTGGCACTGTCACAAGCATTATCTCATTCTTTAAAGCCCATAAGTGTTTGCGAAAGGGCCATACTGCTATTCTAGCACTCGTTACTGACACCCAGGAGAAGGAAGGGAAGATTGGAGATTTTCCCATCGTACGTGACTTTCCCGAGGAATTACCTGGCCTTCTGCCCCACTGTCAAGTCGAATTTCAAATCAAGCTAACCCTTGGAGCGGCACCCATAGCTCGTGCACCTTATCGACTAGCCCCAACTGAACTACAAGAATTATCTACGCAACTACAAGAACTGTTGGATAAAGGTTTTATCCGTCCTAGCTCGTCACCGTGGGGAGCCCCAATGCTCTTTGTCAAGAAGAAAGATGGCACATTCCATATTTGTATTAACTATCGTGAGCCGAATAAAGTTACTATCCTGAACTGTTACCCACTCCCGCGCATCGACGACCTGTTCGACCAGTTACAAGGGTCAAGCTTTTATTCAAAAATCAACCTACGATCAGGCTATCATCAGCTGAGAGTCTGGGACGAGGACATCTCTAAAATGGCCTTTAGAACCCGCTATGGTCACTACGAATTTCTTGTCATGCCTTTCAGAATGACAAACGCACCTGCGGTTTTCATGGATCTCATGAACCGAGTTTGCAAACCGTATCTCGACAAATTCGTGATTGTATTCATCGACGACATTCTGGTCTACTTGAAGTATCGAAAGGAGCATGAACATCACCTATGTCTTATTCTGGAACTCTTACGCAATGAACAACTCTATGACAAGTTCTCAAAATGCGACTTCTGGCTTCATGAAGTCCATTTCCTTGGGCATGTGGTCAACAAAGCTGGGATTAACATCGATCCAACCAAGATCGATTCTATCAAGAGCTGTCCTACACCCAAGACTCCAACCAAAATCTGTCAATTCTTGGGATTGGAGGGATACTATCGTAGATTCATCGAGGGATTCTCGAAGATCACTCAACCCTTCACGACTCTTACCCAGAAGGGTATTGCTTACAAGTGGAGCGATGCTCAGGAGTCTGCGTTTCAGAAGCTGAAGGAGAAACTTTGTAGTGCCCCTATTCTTTCGTTACCTGAAGGTACCAACGAATTTGTTGTCTACTTTGACGCATCTATTCAAGGGCTCGATTGCGTGTTGATGCAACGTGAGAAAGTTATTGCTTATGCTTCTCGACAACTCAAGACCCACGAATGGAATTACACAACACACGAATTGGAACTTGGAGCAGTAGTCTTCGCACTCAAGATTTGGAGACATTACTTGTACGATACCCAGTGTATGATTTACACCGATCACAAGAGTCTCCAGCATATACTGGACCAGAAAGAGTTGAATATGCGACAACACCGATGGGTCGAACTTTTAAACGACTATGAGTGCGTAATTATGTATCATCCTTGTAAGGCAAACGTTATGGCCGATGCTCTCAGTAGAAAAAAGACCAAACCTAAGCGTGTTCATGCTTTACAATTACTATTCACTCGAACCTTCCCAACCAGATCCTAAACGCTCAAGTTGAGGTGCTAAAAGCGGAGAACCTCCTACCAGAATCTATGTGGGGCATGGAAAAGCAGCTCGAACTTCAAGACGACGGTATCTACTATTTCATGGAACGTGTTTGGGTTCCGTCTTATGAAAATCTTCGAGAGCTTGTGATGGACGAAGCGCACAAGTCTCGCTACTCGATACATCCTGGTTCTGATAAGATACATCACGATCTCAAGACCCTGTATTGGTGGCCTAACTTGAAAGCTATTATTGCTAAGTACGTTAGCAAATGCTTGACTTGTGCTAGATTCAAGATCGAATACCAAAAGCCGTCGAGCTTACTGCAGCAACAAGAGTTGCCAACTTGGAAATAGGAACAGATTTCCATGGATTTTGTAACCGACTTACCAAGGTCGCAGAGCGGAAACGATACCATTTGGGTGATCGTAGACCATTTAACCAAGTCTGCCAACTTCCTCGCGGTCAAAGAAACCGATAAGTTTTCAAAACTTGCAGCCATCTACATGAAGGAAGTAGTTGCTAGGCACGGAGTGCCAACATCCATCATCTCTGATCGAGACCCACGTTTCACCTCCGAATCGTGGAAGGCTATGCACAAATCCTTTGGCTCACAGTTAGACGTGATCACTGCTTACCACCCACAGACGGATGGTCAGACATAACGTACCATCCAAACCCTTGAACACATGCTGAGAGCATGTGTTATTGACTTTGGAAACGGATGGGAATGACATCTACCTCTGGTAGAATTCTCTTATAACAATAGCTACCACACTAGCATTCAGGCCACACCATTCGAGGAATTGTACAGACGTAAGTGCCGGTCACCTCTGTGTTAGGCGGAAGTCAGCGAGACTCAAATTACTGGTCCAGAACTTGTACTTGACACTACGGATAAGATTACCCAGATCAGACAACGCATGGCGGTGGCTCGAGATCGTCAGAAAAGCTACTCAGATAAGCATATGAACCCTCTAGAATTCCCAGTCGGGGTCCGGGTTCTACTAAAAGTCTCACCTTGGAAGGGTGTGGTACGTTTTGGAAAAAGGGGCAAGCTTAATCCGCGATACGTTGGACCTTTCGAAAATCGAGAGTATCGGTAAGGTAGCATACAGATTGAATCTGCCTGAAGAGCTGAGTGCGGTACACAACGTTTTCCACGTGTCTAATCTGAAGAAATGTCTGTCAGATGAAACACTCATTGTTCCTTTTGAGGAACTCACTATTTATGACCAACTACGCTTCATTAAGGAGTCGGTTAAGATCACGGATCGAGAAATCAAAACCCTGAATCATATAAAAATACCAATAGTCTGAGTTTGTTGGAGCTCGCACCGTGGCCTAGAGTTTACCTGGGAACGGGAAGACCAGATGATGCGTAGGTATCCCCAGTTGTTTGTAAACAACACTTCCAGCACTGAGGCTACAACTGAATTTCAGGACGAAATTCCAAACCAACATGGGGATGATGTGACACCCCGCGAAAACATTTAAACATACTAGCTTGTCAGTGGCTGCGCTCTAAATTTTGGGATGGAATTTCTTGAAACTTGGGGATAATGTGACACTTCGGGTTTTCCTGAATATTTCTTTTGCAATGTAACTATGGGGATTTAATAAGTGATGCTTTATTTGATAATTAACTAATTAATTTTATGGTAGTTATGTGAAAGGTGTAATATAAATATTTAAATAAATATTTGTAAATGTGTATTTTTGCATGTGAACCAGAATACCCCAATTCCGACTCGAAACCTCTTGGTTACGACTCGGCCTTTCTGGTTCCGAACACCCCTTACAGTTGGGCTTTCTGTGCATACATAACCTGGCCCAACACCCTGAGCCCACTCGAAACCCTAGTGCAGTATTTTAGGAAGGGTATAAAACCCTCCTTTTCAGCCGTCATCCTGAATATTTGGGGCAACAATCATTCATCATCAATCCCAAAACATTCCGTCATTCTTTCTCTCTCCTTATCCACTCTTTCTCTCTAGAAAACCCTAAAAGAATACTCAATCTCGCCCTTCCTCTCTTTGTCCGACGACAGCAAACACAACATCCAAGGGCTGCTAGTGACTGTTGATTGGAGCTTCATCTACCCCTATTTTACACATCTTCACTCTCGGAGAAACCGGTTAGTGCGCATCTCTATGTTAATTAAAAATAAATGATAAAGATGCAAACTTAATGAATGATTTGAGTGTTAAGTGATACAGATAGCATAACCTGTTTGATGTCTTTTTGCTTTTGTGAAGATTTAGGGAAGCATGATGTTGTTTGATGCCGTTTCTGTGGAATGACCGTGCATATTTTTCCATGATGATTAAGTAACATAAGTTGTTTAAAATAGGAACTTGCTCTTGATTGAATATGGTGATTCTTGTACTAAAACAGCATGATTCTATGAAAATGATTTAGATCTGTTCTGAGTAATTTTGTGTGCTGTTGTGTATGGTTATGATAACTTGATTGTGCTTGGATGTGACAATAAATGTATGGGTATGTTTTAATAAAACAGTGTTGGATAATATTGGGCTAGAAGATAATGTCATGATGAAACAGCAATGAACTGGTTGAACAATCTAAGAATATTTAAAAAGTTGGTGCCTTTGATCTGATTTAGGACTCGTACGGAATCAAATACGTGTTAATGGATTTTGATTGGTTTATGCTGAATCAGATAGGGTTTTAGAAGTTCCGACTGAGGTTGCGAGTCGAAACATATACGATTGCGACTCGAGATCACCTTGGTTACAACTCGGAACAAGACATCACACATCAGGGGACTCGAGACCGGTTTGGCTGCGAGTCGAGACCTCCTTGATTTCGACTGAAATCCTGAATCGAAACCTTTCGACTGAAGTTTACAACTCGAGACCTCTTGACTTCGAGTCGAGATCTCATGGTGTCGACTCGTGATCCTTTTGGTTGCAACTCAAGACCTTTTGATTTCGAGTCGAGACCTCTTGGTTTCGACTATGGCCCTTCTTGCAATGCACAAGCAACTTAGGCCGAGCACTGTTCACTATTCACACATTTGGGCTTAGTTATAACTATGGCCCACATACTTTATATGTCATGTAACAACTTGACTTGCATACTGCGTGTTAGATACGTGTAGGATATATGTGGATTATTTGTATACAAACCTAATAATGATGGTAACCATAATAGGATGGGATTGACCAACTGTTAAAACAAGTAATTTTCCTGCCGAGCAAACTAAGGTGAGTTCACAACTTTTTCTAAAAGCATGCATTCTCGGTGGTTGGGAAACGGAACTAAAAACATTATCTCCTTATGCGGGATACAAACTACACGATCTCCTTGTGTGGAATACGGGTAACACTATCTCCTTGTGTGGGATACGGGTAACATTCTCCCCATTTGTGGGAGCTCAGTTAATTACTATTTATACTAGCTGCAACAAGTGTACTAAACGAAACTCTATCACGGAAGTCCCCACTTAGAATGGGTTATTAGTTTATAGCGCTGTTAGGTCTCACCAACCTCACACCGTGCCTGGATAGGATCGGGCGTGAACTAATAGACTCTGGCAAACCGTCAATGATGATAGACATTGACAAACGGGGCAAATCACGGAATGTGCGGTCGCTAAGTATTCGGTATTACGCAATTTAGTAGCTTACAGATGGGGTAGCTCCCCATGGCATGGTATAAATGAGTAAATTAACAACTTAACTACTTAAACAAGTTTTATGGAATTAAAACTGGACAACTCGTGAACTTGCCAACTTTATGTTGATACCCTACTGCATGCTTTGTAGGTACATAGTGATTGCTTAGGAGCTTGCAGCTTGGGAGCGTAGTGGTCGTATGAGCCTGTGTTGGGTTCCTTTACTTATAATTGTGAACTTAAGAACCTATGGTTGAACTATTTAAACTATGCTTCCGCTATTATCTTTATATGTTGTTCTAAACTATGGACTTGGACATTATTAGTCACTAATCATATTTTGATAAAACTGCTTTATTACTATGATTGTTTAGTATGATTGGTGGTTGGATTCTGGTCGGTCACACAACTCGCGGTAGTACTCCGCATGTGGAAATTTAAGGGTGTGACACTTGCGGACTGCAAACCTGTATCATCCCCTATGAGTACCTCACATGTCTTCTTACATGATGATAGTCCTTTACTTGATGATCCTTCTAGATACAGGTAGACGGTAGGTGCTCTTCAATATGCAATCTTAACTCGCTCGGACATTGCCTTTGCAGTTAATAAGGTGTGGCAATTTATGCATGCTCCTACTGAGAATCATTGGGCTGGTGTAAAGCTCATATTGTGTTATCTGAAGGGCACGACTCATCTTGGCCTACTATTTCATCACAACATAGGGTCTAGGCTACAAGCTTTTTTTTACTCCCATTGGGCTACTAATCTTCGGGCATTCTCGGATTCTGACTGGGCTGGTTGCCCTCTTTATCGTTGATCCACGGGGGGATATGCTATCTATCTGGGTTCCAACCTTTTTTCTTGGTCTGCTCGCAAACAACGAACTGTCTCTTGATCTTCAACATAATCCGAATATAAGGCTATTGCTGATACTGTTGACGAAGTGATTTGGTTAAAATCTCTCCTTCATGAACTTGGTCTAGTTAGCAAGGCACCAACGCTTTGGTGTGATAATCTTGGTGCAACATATCTCTCTGCCAATCTAGTATTTCATGCCCGCACAAAGCATGTTGAAGTAGATTACCACTTTGTTCATGAACAAGTTATTCAAGAAAAGCTGAATGTCAAGTTCATCTCAACTGATGATCAAATTGTTGATGTATTTACAAAGCCCTTATCTTAAAAAAGATTTGAGTTTCTACGGTCCAAGTTACAGGTCGTTCCCTGCCCTTAACTTACAGGGGAAGGTTATACTAAATTTTTTAGATAGACAAGATTATTATTATTGAGGGTACTAAACTGTAATTAGTTTATCAATATATAGGGCCTTGTATTCTTTATTCATAATTAATAAAAACCAATTACAATTACAAACCAAATATACGCTTTGATTCCCGATAACGTATACCTATTTACCCGATTATATACCCTAAATAATATCTTTTTATTTCTTTTAAAAATATGTATATATGGTAATATGTTTTTTTTGTTATGTCATCTTTGTATATATTCTGCGCTAGATTACTAATTTTTTGTTATGTGTTTTGATGACTTTGTTCATTAAAGAAACCACGTAACCGTACCATTCATAGTTGATTACTATATTATAAAAGATATTTGTTATTACTTCTTGAATTATACTTTTATTGTATAATTTAATCACCATCCAAAAAACTTGCATATTGATACTCTGAAAATGTATGACTAATTTAATTCATATGCACCTATAACTAGTATCCTAAAAAAATCAAGGGTTATTTTGAAATCACCTATTTGAATTTAACAATTTTTTTTGCTAATAAACAACTTGTGAAATGAAATTGATTATAGTTAAGTGATGAGTTTTGGGTCGGTATACCCAATAGTTATTTTTAATGAGCTAACCGGTTTACCCAATAGGGTAATTACCAGATAGATATCCAGCGTATTTTCGGTCGTGTTTGGGACAAGCTTTTATAATCGGGTATGGGGTTGAGATTACTCAATCCTGTTCCATCGTCATCGCTAGCCTTAATTAATTGATGATATTGACTTGAGGTGCACATAAAAACCGGTTAAGGGATTGAAACTAGTCAACCTGTTCTCAACCAGTTCAGGTTTCTAAGCCAAGTCGTACGTTCGAGATCCGTCCTTGTCTCTTGCACACAAAAGTGAGCCGAACCGGTTTGGAACCTGTTTTGAACGTTTGAAAAAACTAGCCGTTGGTAATTGCTAAATAGTTTTTTAGACCTTTTAATATTGCTAGAAAATCACCATTTTCTCCTAAGTTAGTATAAATAGGTTTTCTCTGAGTGGTAGGGTTTTAATGTTACGAAAAACAAGACTCACTTCCCTGGCGTTGGCGATATTCTTTTTCTTAAAATTTCACTTGCGTGCGGCGGATCGTATACAACACCAAACAACTCTTAAAGATGAAACGGAAGTTGAAGAACGTATACATGAAGGAGTGGTGAAAGAGGGACTAACTAATCCCTAATTCGACGAAGAACTCACCTACGATGTATCGATTCACATAAACAATAGTTCGGGCTGGAAAATAAACACCAAAAGTAAAATTAACAAATGCATTATTAATAATTGTAATTTTTGAAATTATGTTTTTTGTATTTGATTTTTCTTTTTTCTTGTTTCAAAACTATAAAAGTTTAACTTTATGTATTTTTTAGCCCAACTAGCTACGACTTATGTTGGACGGAGGTTTGTAATAGGAGGGTTTGTATCAAAGATAATTAAGACCACGAAAAACATAATTTTTCAGAGGGCTTTGTACACTAAAATGGGTTTCTGTTTTAATTGAACGTTAGAAATTGTTTCCCTATTTTGTTAAATGAACTTCTAACATCTGATACACCTAGAATGTGTATTCCTTTCTAATTAATATTTACTTGAGATGAAAAAAAAAACAGTATTCCATGTTCTAAACCTGCAGCCATACATCGAAATCAAACGAATTATTCCAAACCTTAAATCAACAAGTTGAAAATTGTGTGGATATAACTTATGGATGAAACTGATGAAACAGTGGTTAACCAGGGAGGTTAATTCACTGGTCTCGTCAAGTAGGGTTAATCCCTTCTTTCCAAGGATCGGTGGCTGGATCGTCCGCTAACCTGTCTCCTTCACAAGGAAACACACCGTGGCTCGTAACAAGGAGGATGGGGTGGGGGCACTCCTTGTTACCACTCGCCGACGTGAGAATTAGTATTTTCTTGAGAGCAAAGTGTGTGTGTTTGAAGTAGTGAAAGAGAGAGAGAGAGAGAGAGAGAGAGCAGATAAGCGATACCTCAAACCTGTTCGGTTACCGTGATCGCATTAATTGCGATAGGTATAAAATGGGAAACCTTTTAGGGTTTCTCCTCACTTGTTCGAATTTTCAAAATTTTCCGGCGAGAATTTCAGTTTTTCTCTGTCTTCTCCGACAAAAAAACCTTGAGTTTTCTGGTGAGAGTTTCATAGTTTCTTTTCCTTCTTCATCGTTCTTTGTCATGATGGCCAGTCCGTCTAAATAAATTTCTCTGTCTCATGCAAATCCTGATCCACCGTCATCGCCGGCGGAGGAGGAGGAGATGGAGGTTAATGCTCCTGGTAAGTTCTTGCCACCTTTGAAGTGGAAAGAGGCTGATTTTTCGACTTTGATGAACACTGTTCAATTGCCGACTGCTTTTGTGGCAAAGTATCCCCAAGAAGGCGATACCTCCGGTGATGCTTCGGTCGGTTACGTCAACATGTTTACTGACTGGTTTGGCATTTGCAATCTCCGTCTTCCTTTGACGGTTTTTATGGTGGATTTGTTGGAGTATTACAATATCCACATTTCCCAACTAAGCCCACTGGGAATGGTACGTGCTCGTCATTTTGAGTATCTTTTTCGTGCTCAGAATATGGAGCCACTAGTGGAAGATTTCCGGTGTTTCAACCAGATGACAGTGATGCTTGGCTTCTTTTCCTTCAGCCTTCATTAGAATATCCCCAAGCTCATGACCGCACCAAAGGGTCTGATCAAGTGGAAGGCCAAGTTTTTCTATGTGAAGGCGGCTGCGGTCACTACTAGATTGCATTTTAGGAATGTGACCGATAATATTGCTACGGAGCAGTTAAGTACCCTTGCCATGGGAGAACAATTCTGGCTTTAGCACTTGTGGCTTATTCCTTTGAAAATATTAGGGAAAAAGAAGCTGTAGTGTTTGCGGATGATGTTGCGGGGTAAGTCGGGACAGAAGACGAGGCCCGTGTTGAAGGAGAAAATGAAGGTAAGTGCCTGTGCGTTTTGCTCTTTTGTGTACCGCTTTGATTATGTTAATGATTGAATAAATGCCTTTGTAGTAATGGCTCCATTATGAAGAATGTTCTGTTCTGATTTCGAGGGGAATGTTGCATTCGATGAGTGCGGTGCGGGTGAGGAAGGGTGGTATGAGACCATTGTTGGAAACTTCCGGGTTCCCGATGCAGTCGCACAAAGTGCCTTGTTACCGGATGGAAAAGGTATATATTTCTGCCAGCCCGCATTATTCTTCTTGTTGTATTGAAGAGTTTATGATAGATTGTATTAACCGGAGGTAATCTTGGAGCGTTGGGAGATCCCGATGCCACGGGTGTTCCGTCTGCACCTTCTGTGGTTATGATTGACAAGCAGAAGAGAAAAAAGAAGACGCATGTCCCAGTTACCATTCCAGAATTGGTACCGGGTGCATGAGGTACCTTCCGCCCTCGATTTCACAAATATGAGGATTACGTGATAGCATCTGATACTCTTGAGGGCTTGGGTGTTCCAGGTTCCTCTTCTTGCGCGGGTGGCGTGACTGCGGGTGCTAAGCCTCGTGCTGGTGTAAAGAGGAAAGAGGATACCACCGCCGCTGGTGGTGAGAAGCCACCGAAATTTTGGAAGACTAGGGCGGCACTACTTCCAAAACATAAGCCTGCTGGCTCTGTTGGTAAGTTGTTACATATTTTTCAAATTTGTGCAGGAACTTTACCTGATAGCTATTCCTTGTTTTGTAGAAACTGTGAAGGAACCGACCCCTGCATCTACCCTACACTCCTCCCCATCGAAGACTACGGATGCGGAAGAGTAGAAATAGGTTGCGGAGGAACATGTGATTGAGGTGGTCAGTAGTGAAGGTACCCCTACTGCTATGCATGCAGAGCAGATTTTTAGGAAGATCAGGGGTGATCCAATTGCTGATACTTTGGATGCATCAAGCAATTTGATCGACCTGCGCGTTGGTGGTGGAGATAAGGGGGGCAAAAAGCCAAAGTCCCCTGTTCATGAAAATGTTTCCAGCTCTGGTGCCGCGGGCAAGGGGGTGAAGAACAATCTCCGATTCAACCGGATGAGGTGCTCGTATTCGGCAGGGCGTAGTTTTGACGTCTACTCACCCCCTTGGAGTATTTTACAAGGGGATGAGATAATGAACGATCCCTTGGTTTGTAGGGAAGCTCTGAGGGGGTTTGGGACCCTTGTTGAGACCATACGGGCACGGGGCTTTGGTCGTCAGATCTTGTAGACCCAGCTTGCCTCCTTGCTTGTTGGGGGCTCCATAGTCGCGAATGCGATTTTGGATGACTATACTTCCTTGGATCGCAGGGAAGAAGAAACCATCCGGCTAAAGAAGAAGTTGCTGCTTTGATGAAGACTGTACAAGCGGCTGAGGAGTGGTTGAATAAGCAGAAAGCCGAGTTTGAGAATTTGAAGAAGACTGAAGAGTGGGCCGCATCCTCTTGCCTTAAATAGGTTCGTTCTCTTTCCAACCTTCTTGCTGAAGAGCGCAAGCTTTGGAAAGAAGCTTGTGCTAGAGAGAATGAAAAGTTTTTTTCCGTCTTCGTTAGGAGTTGAATAATTTGAAGGCAGCAAACGCCACTCTTGTCAAGGAGAAAACCGCTGCTGAGGCGGCCGTGAAGGAAACAGAAGCACGCGGTGCTGCTGCACTGAAAGAGGCAGAAGTGTGTGCTGCGGCTATGGTGAAGGAGCTTGCAGATGCAAACGCTAATCGCTCCAAGTTGGGCAAGATTGTAGAGGATCTCAAGGTATGAACTTATCATTTCCTGAGTTGTTTACTTGTTTGGACAACTGTTAGAGAATTCCTCTTTATACTTGTGTATTTTCTTTGCAAATAGGAGGAAGTAAAGACGCGAGAGACGATCCTTGGGGATGTAAATCTTCGTGCTACAGAGGCTGAGGCATGGGCTAGGCAAGCTGAAGAGAAAAGAGATGGGTTGCCCACCTCAATTGCCCAACTTGTTAGTGACCGCGCCTAGATGCGGCACTTTGGTATTGTGCATGTAAGTGCCTTATGTTTTATCATTCCTTGTGTTTGCCTTAGTAACTATTTCCATGTAATATGATTAGATAGTGAACGCCATCCTTGAAGCCCCTGAGAACACAGCTGCGGTTGCTGACGTGAATGAACTCACGCGCGAGGCTGGGTTCAAGGCCGGCTATAATGAGTGCCTTAAGGATGTGAATCCCTTATTTTCAAGTAAATTTACTGATGAGCGGTGTGCGTTGCACGGCGTGGATAGTGAAGCTGCCTATGCTGCTGCCGTAGATGCGTGTAATGGTCTTACCATTCCTTCCGTTGATCAGATTGAAGCATGCTTGGAGATAGATGACTATGTTAACCGTTTATGCATGCTATTTGAACCAAGGAAAGAGGGTGAAGGTACCAGCGGTGGAAATGTAGAATAGGTTGGGCCTGCGTGCCTTGTTGCCTTCTTTCTTTTGTTTGTAAAGTTGTTGAAAAGAATGTAAAGGTTTCCTTTTATGCACCTGTTAGGTGCATAAGTGTTTTGGACATATAACTGTTTTTGGCTCAAAGTTTATAAGTAAACGGTGTTTCCAGTTTGACTTTGTGTGAGCGTGAGTGAGTTAATATTATTTAAGGCCAATGTTTAAGGCGCGCGTAAATAATAGTAAGCCCCGAGTTTGCCTTTTGGATGTCTAGTTGACACGCAAGTAAGTTAATGTGTGACTAAGTTGGCATTAGAGCGCGAGTGAGTCGCACACCTTTCATTATTTCCATTCCACTGGTTAGGCAACAGGTGAAATAATAAGTATACTGTACACCATTGTTGTGTAAGTAGTAGTCATATCCCATTTTTATCCCGTTAGGGTCTAGGAAACGTGTCCAGGTTTGGAAAAAACTTAAGTGTTTCGTTGCATGCGTCCGACCGGGTACATTGCAACGTTTGCTCTTGTTTAACTATTACAATATTTGTGTGTGACCGCCACTTTGTATAGGTATTGCAAATGAAGATTTTGCCATCTGTTTTCGTAGATACCACAAAGTGTAACACGCATTTGTAATAGACTTAAGAGATAAACAATGTTGTAGCAACTGTTTGTTTATTTATTAATAGATGGCGCGCGGGCCATTAAGCACATGAGAAAAACGTAAGTTACAGTCTTACATATAACAACGTCTGAGCTGTTGTGCATTCCAAGCCCTTGCGACAAGGTCACCTTCTAACGTCTGTAGTTTGTACGCGCCTTTTCCCAAGACCTCGTGGATGAGGTATGGGGCTTCCCATTTAGGGGCGAGTTTGCCTGGGCATTCTGTGTTAGAGGCTTCGTTGTCGAGAAGGACATAGTCTCTTGGATTGAACGTGCAAATTTGCACGCGCGCATTGTAGTATTTTTCTAACTTACTTTTGTATTTAGCCTCGTTGATGGCTGCGTTTTCGCGCCTTTCCTCCAAGAGGTCTAAGTCAAACATGCGCTCCCTGCTGTTGTCAATTTTGTTAACAGCCAGCATTCTTGGTGAAGGGAGACCAATTTCGGCTGGGATCGCCGTTGCTTGTCTTTGGGTTGGTCCTATGTGTCCATAGGATACTTGGGAGTTCATCGACCCAGCCTCGTCTGGCTGTTCCCAACCGTGCCTTATTCCTTCGACTAAACTTTTGTTAATGCTTTCTACCTGGTCGTTCCCTTGGGGATGTGCCACGGAAGAGAAGATGTGTTCGATGTTTAATTCTTTCAGCCATTTTTGGAAATCGTCAGCAACGAAGTTGGTGCCGTTGTCAGTCACGATGCACATTGGTAAACCGAAATAACAGGTGATGTGTTCCCATATAAACTTTTGAGTTATCATAGCGGTGGTGGAGGCTAGGGGTTTTGCTTCCACCCATTTGGTGAAGTAATCGACCACCACTATGATAAATTTAACCGCACCTCGTGCATTTGGAAAAGGTCCCACCACGTCTATGGCCCATTTATAAAAAGGCCAAGCGGTGGTGACTGGAATCAGGTTGTTCTTTGGGCGCAATGTTTTTGGTACGTGTCGTTGACAGTTGATGCACTTGCGCAAGATCTTAACAACATCCAGATGCATGCCGGGCCAATAATACCCAGCATTCATGATTTTGGCCACTACCATGCGCGGTCCTGCGTGGATGCCACATATTCCTTCGTGTATTTCTCGGACTAGATATGTGGCATCTTGAGGGTTAACGCAGCGTAGAATTGGCCCCAGGTATGACCTGCGGTATAAGATATCGTCCCCCATTTGATAGTGGCACGCTTTGTATTGTAGTTTGCATGCTTCCGCTTTGTTTTCTGGGGAAATTCCTGATTGCAGGTATCTTATAATTGGCGTCATCCAAGATGTTATCTCGTATTGGATGACATTGACCTGGCGTAAGGGTACTGAAGGATTTTTGAGGACTTCAATACATATATCCTTTGCCAGGTGTTGGAAGCTGGTTGATGCTAGTTTGGACAGTGCATCAGCTGGTTTGTTTTCACTCCTGTTGATGTGTACAATGTTGAAGGAAGTGAATTGTGATGCTAGTTCCTTGGCTTGTTCGAGGTAGAGGATCATGATGTCTCCTTTTGCAGCGTACTCTCTGTTAACCTGCCCCGCAACTAGTAATGAATCGACGTGCGCTTTCAGATATCGTACGCCGAGTTTGACTGCCAGGCGTAGCCCTGCAAGTAATGCCTGGTATTCAGCCTAGTTATTTGTACTTTTGAAGTCAAGGCGTATGGCATAAGTAAGCTCTTGACTGTCAGGGCTGATGAGCTGCAAACCTGCACCCGCGCCGTCCTCATTGGACGCACCATCAGTATATAGTGCCCAGATGTCTGACGGGGATGGCGGGGGTGTAGGGTTTTGCTCTTCCTCGCATTCTTGGATGCGGTTCGCTAGTACTTTCATGGCAAAGTCAATTAAAACTTGCCCTTTGATTGCCGGGCGTGGCTTGTAAACTAGGTTGTGCCCACCTAGTTCAATAGCCCACTTGGCAAGTCGTCTAGAGATCTCGAGATTGGAGAGGATTTGCCCGATCCTGTAATTGGTTAAGATAGTGATGATATGGCCTGCAAAGTATCGACGCAGTCGCCTAGAGGCATGTACCAATGCTAGGACCAATTTCTCCATGATGGAGTGTATCTTGTTTCTAGGTCATTGAGCATCTTGCTGACGTAGTAGATTGGTGTTTGGACCCCCTCTCGATCCACTATGAGTACCGTGCCCACAGCCTTGTCCGAGGCAGACAGGTACATGATGAGTGGTTCCTTTTCGCACGGTGCGGTGAAAGTGGGCAGCTGGATAAAACACTCTTTCATTTCCCGAAAGGCGCGCTCTACCTCCGTAGTCCATTGGAAGTGTTCTCTCTTTAGGCAGTTGCGCAAGGTGCTGATAAAGGGATGGGATTTTGCCGCGTGATTGGCCAAGAATCTATTTAGCGCGGCCAGTCGGCCTGCCAACCATTGCATCTCCTTTGTCGTGGAAGGCGATGCCATGCGCTCGATCGCCTGAACCTTTTCCGGGTTAACTTTGAATCCATCTTTTGTCACGATGAATCCAAGGAATTTTCCTTCTTCCATTCTAAAGGAGAATTTCCCAGAATTGAGCTTCATGTTAACGCCTCACAGAGTTTGGAATGTCCTCTAGATGTCTTGGAGCATGGTGTCTTCTTCCATGCTCATGACGACAAGGTCGTCCATATAAATCTCGACACTCTTGCTGATCTGATCACCAAAAGTGTTGTTCATCAGTTTTTGATAGGTTGCACCTGCATTGCGCAACCCAAAAGGCATCTTCATATAGCAATAATTTACCATAGGGGTGCGAAAGGTCGTTTTTTCTTCATCTTTGATTGCCATTTGTACCTGATGGTACCCTTTGTAGCAATCGAGGAAACACTTCCATCGGAATGGCGTGAGATTGTCGACCTTTTCGTCGATCTCTGGAAGTGAGTAGCAGTCTTTGGGGCAGGCCTTGTTGAGGTCTTTGTAATCGACGCATATGCGCCAGCCCCCGCTTGCCTTTTCTACCATAACCCGGTTTGCCAACCAGGTTTGGTATTTGACTTCCTGCAGGATCCCTACGAAGAGCAGTTCCTTGACCTGCTCATTCATTGCGTTGTTTTTTGTGGGTCCCAGGTTACGTCTTGCCTGGACCACAGGTTTGATACCTGGTAGGGTATGCAAAAAATGTTGCGCTACTTTGCTCGGGACTTTTGTGATGTCTGAAGGGGTCCATGCGAAAATGTCCTTGTTCCTGAAGAGTAACTGCTTCAGGCGCACTTTGATGTTAGTGGATGAGGCATGATCCAAAGTGACCGTTTGTTCGGGGTGCTTTGCATTAAGTACCCATTTCTCTTGTTCAGTGCTTGGGGTCGGCCTTGCCGTTTTCGTCGGACGCAGCTCGTCCGTTGACATGACTCCTCTGTGGGCGTAAATGATTGTGATTCCCGACTCGGTTGGAAAACCAAAGACAGAGTGGGGAACGGATGTTATCATGTTGAAATCGCCCTGTGATTCTCTGCTGAGAAGCACGTCATATCTGGAGATGTGGGGTAAGACAATGAAATTTACCTCCTCTGTCCGCGTGTGTCTACCGTTGGTAAGACGCACCGGAAATGTTATTTGGCCGAGGGGGAACACTGTCTCCCCTGCAAACCCGGCCAACGGGTAATCAACCGGTTGCAACCGATCCTTATCCTCATGATCGAACTGGTTGAAACACTGTTCGTAGATAATGTCGGAGGTACTTCCCGGGTCTATAAATAGACGCTCGGTGCAATAATGTGCTAGGTAGTCGGTGATTACGACGGCGAGCCAGTCGCGCGGTCCGCCTCGAACCTTTGGGAAAACGACCTGCTCGTCGCGCCAGTCGTCCATCCCTCTCCTTGACGCTTCGCGCGACTGTTTTTGGCTCCCACTGATCATGTGGGTAGTAGCGACATACATGGATTTCTTGCCACTGGAGGTGCCCTCGTCATGTGGAGTGATGCGCTTTATTTGCTTTGGCGCATTCGGCAACAGGTGTTGCAGCTTTCCCTCCTTTAGGGCTCGTTCAATCTCCAAGTGGAGACTGTTGCAATTGTTTGTGGAGTGACCCGAGTCTTTATGGTATTCACAATACACGGTCGTGTCTTGCCCTTTCTAAGACTTCATTGGTAGGGCTGGTCGTAAGTACTGTTCTTCTGCAAGAAGAACGTCCCTTGGCGACTTTGTGAGCTAGGTCCAATTGCGCTCCCGAGGCTCTTTCTTTGATACCCGTTGTGCTTATTGTTGTTGCTGTTGCGCCTAGGCACTTGGCGGGAGGATTGTCCTTCCGCCTGGGGACGGGCTTTGCAGGTGCCGGGTCTCAAAGACCGCGTTGTTTGGGCGTATGTCTTGACTGCTGCCATGACGTGGTCCTACTTTTCGAGGCAAGCCGTCCCTGCCCGATATGGTCATGATCATTTCGTCAAGTTTGACTGCTCGGACGAAATGATTGCGAGCCAGTTGGTCCGTTAACCCACCGATTTCGAGGCATTACTTGTTGTAGCGGGTGACAAAGGCTTCCAAGCCTTCGTTCTCCCGGTGCCAGATGTTCATGACGTCGACTGGGTCACGCTTGTGACGTCTCTGCTGGCTGAAATGGGCAAGAAATTTTTCTTGCAGGTCATAAATGAGGACAGTGATCCCACTGGAAAAGAATCGAACAAGGCCCTCACGATTCCGGTGAGGGTCTGGGCAAATAAATGGCACCAGACGGGTTCTGACCAACCGCCGATGACCCCAGCGCCAGAAAAAGCATTCATATGGTCGTTAGGATCTGAAGAACCATTGTACTTGCCCACGGTGAGCGGGAGTTTGGTCCTAGTGAGTGGGGCCGAGGCAATCTCCTCTGCGAACTTGGAGCTGCCAGCGGTGGATTTCGGCCGCTAGGCTAAACCCTTACCGCGCTTTGCGGCGCAATCATATGTTGTGCGAGGTTGTGCGGGGGTATAGTAATTGTAGTCCCCAGACCGGCTGTAAGCCGACTGGGAATCCCCACGGTATGTGTGGCCGTCTGGGTCTGTTCAGTCGTATTCCTCGTTGTTGGGATGCGGTCCCAGATGACTATGTTTGCGGACTCCCGGCGAGCAGCTGATTCTCTCCTGTGTTCTCCGTGTGAGCCAAGGCAGTCACGCCCCGGTGCTCTGGCCAGGGACTCGTATGTGGAATCATATTCATTGAGCATATGGACACTTACGTAGGAAGGTCCATACGGTCTGCGCCTATCCCAGGATGCGGGATACGTCGGCGCCTGCTACTCGTATTGTAAAACACGGGCTGCGGGTGTGAATGGGGCTGGTGTTGGCCCTCTGGGTGCTTGCGTATTTGCGTAAACTTGGGTGTAGGCTTCATTTAGAGCAGCCTGTTGTTGCAAGAACTAGGTGTGAAGATCCATTCCTGGTGGCAGTACTGAAGCGTACTGTGAAAAGTCTGGCACAAATAAGGGGGAGTGCCGCCTTGTGCAGATGTGCAGATATGAACTGGTGGTTGGACAGGGGGAGTGCTCCCCGTTTGCCCTACGTTTGTTGGGGTAATGTTTTCCCCCGCAGCATGATTTTGACAATCAGACATGGTCTTCATGAAAGAAGAGGTGGAAAAAAGTGCTAAGAGTAGAGTTGCGCGCCAATGATGAAACAGTGGTTAACCGGGGAGGTTAATTCACTGGTCTCGTCAAGTAGGGTTAATCCCTTCTTTTGGAGGATCGGTGGCTGGATCGTCCGCTAACCTGTCTCCTGCACAAGGAAACACACCATGACTCGTAACAAGGAGGATGGGGTGGGGAGTGCTCCTTGTTACCACTCTCCAGCGTGAGAATCAGTATTTGCTTGAGAACAAAGTGTGTGTGTTTGTAGTAGCGAGAGAGCAGATAAGCGAAACCTCAAACCTGGTCCGGGATGGGTATTTATAGCCGAAGAGTGAAGGAGGGTACTTGAGTGGATAGACTGACAACGCGCAGCCCTTTGCATGTGTGTCAGGTGCGTAGGTCACGGAAGTGATGCCACGTCCTGCTGTGGCTGTCAGTCTGTTCGCCAGCGTTGCGTACATGTGGGCTAGACAGGTGACTGCTATCTGTGCCACTTGTTGTTTTGGACACTTAAGTCAAATTGTCAGTCCCACTTGCTTCATCAATAGGATGCGGTGCTGGGCCGCATCGCTATGTGCGGTAACCGTGGTTGTTTCCGCGTCTCTTGTCATGATGAAAATATCTATATGGTGCGGTGCTGAGCCGCATCGCTATGTGTGGTAACCGCAGTTATTAACGCATCCCTTGTCGTGACAAAAACATCCGTTTTCATACACAAGGTCAGTCTTCTCATCACTAGACCGATTGGAACAGTTAACTGCGTTCGCGCATGCCCGCACAGATGTAGATAAGTCCTTGTTGATGGGAGTATTTGATCAGAGTGATGGTCACTCGCGTCCGCCTTGGTGCGAGATCTAGGACCATACCCTTTCAGAAACCAAGGCCTTGGTGTTGGTGACCATTACTAACAAATACTTTACAATGAAGGTTGATACGTATCAATATATAACTATTCATGCCTCATAGGATTTATTTATTTCAAGTATTTTCAGTTGTGAAGGTGAGATTTGGGTCAAAAGGAGACGAGTTGACTCGTTAAGTCTTTGGTCCTAATTGTTAACTTGAAAGAAATAGATTTTGGCATGTTTTTTTTTACTTTATGTCTAAACCTCTAGATCGGCTATGAGCAATTTTTCAAACTCAGGCTCCATGGAAATTATGATAAAGTGAAAACTGATAAAGTAAATTAGATCGACGATTATATATAATACACAAATTACATCTGACATATTTTAGCTAGTTACACTATTATTATAAGTTACAACTAATTATATTACAAAACATGAAAAATCACCAAATTAATAAAAATCCCCAATTCATGAGTTTGGCCCCTAGTTTCACCTTTTGTTTATTTGATGGTTTTTGACTTATTCTTACATATCACATATATTATTAATGGGTTGTAGTCTTCAAGATCATTGTTCAACATCAAATTGACAACATAATCTATCCCAACCAAAACCCCCCAATTCAAGCTCAAGAACCCTAAAATTATTATGCACAAAATTGATTGTTCTCATTAATACATAGCTCTAATACATGAAGTTACCTACAAAATCAATTTCTTGTTTTCAAATATTCAGTTCATCAAGACCAAAATCCACTTGTAAACAGAGGCCAAAACAAAAAATAATACTTAGAATGGAATGATTATAGTGTAGAAAGAAGAATGTGATGCTATAGAGTGATGATTAATTAGTAATCTTCTGAATTTCTTGACATTTTCTCCATCTCCTCTTATTCCTTTTCTTCCCGTAGCATACATCAACGCACACACAAAACCATGTGGTACTGTCAGTGGTGGTTGTTTTCAGATGTGGACCAGTTACATTATGGTGAGGAACGACGCGGAAAGGTGGCTATTGGACGTCGAGCAGGGAAATGGGCGTGGGGGCTGTGATTTGCATTGGAACCTCGAACTGTTAGGGTTTTGAGGGGTGGTCCGGGTGGAGATTTGAGATGCGGTTGAAGATACACCGCGTCTAATAACATTTATTAATTGTTTATTCTAGGTGGGTTTTTTGTGGATTGTTTTGTTAAGTGTAAACTTGGTCAGGATTATTAGACGGGGGTTTTGATGTGAACACCGTCTAAAAAGAAAATCAACCCCGTCTATAGCTCAACTTTGTACTAGTGAGTCTCCCCAAATCCTAGTCAATCAGAGCGTAGTTGAGCCATGGTGTAATCATACACCAAGTTCAACTCTTCATCTGTAAGAGGATTTGGATCATCACTAGCTTGAGGTTTGTAATAGGAGGGCTTGTATTAAAGTTTATTTGAGTCTACCCAAATCGTAGTCAAATAGCTGTAGTTGAGCCATGGTGTAATCATATACCAAGTTCAACTCCTCATCTGTAAGAGGATTTGGATCATCATCTGCTTGAGGGAAAGTGGGTGTTGTGACACATAGCAAAATACCGATAATTCCGTACAACCTGAACAACTTTACGTTAATTATTTTGGCGTATTTGACTTGAGTTTTATTTGATTAAGTCTTAAAAGTATAGGAATTATAAAAATCATAGCTTATTATGATAATAAATCAGTTACGGTTAGAAACTATATCCTAGACTGGCGGTAGAACTGTGAACAAACAATACATGTCAATACTAGTCGCGGTACAGTCTGACATGACAAAAAATGAGACATAAAGACGTGTCTGCACATATATTCCATAAAAACTTTATCCAAAAATAACATGTGACTTATACTATTTAGAAAATTCCATTTAAAAAGCAAATTGTCCAAATCCGCAGAAAAATGCAATACCCTGTGGAAGTGTACAACATTCCGCATAACAAAACAGTAACTATCCCAAAACCCCAAAAGTAAATATTGCTTATTACAAAGAATAGAACGGGTATTAAAAACGACACCAAAACCCTTATATAAATCTTATTTTGTAAGCTGCACAACTAGTTCAACAAACTGCCTGACAACAAAGCCGGTACAGGAACTGTGACCGAAATAATAAATTTATTAGTCCGTAGTGTTGGATTAATAAACTGGACAATAAAAATAGTGCAAAGAAAATTTTATAGATGGATTTATAAGTGTAACACATAATGTCAGTATTTAAGCCGGTACAAGAACTGAACCGAATTTATCAACCGAACAACGAAACAATAATTTTTGTGAGTTAGTTTGACATATTATAACATTGCTTTAGAATTTTGGATCATCAAAGCTTATAAAAATTAATATGTAACGCCTCGTTTTTTCGTAACCTTCCTCCTTTAGAAAGCACGCCTTGTCTATTCTATTTTTGGAAATCTTGAAATCATAATTCGTTTTATAACTTTACAAATCAAGACTTCAATCATAATAACACTCCTATTTTATACTAGTTACACCTTCAATATACCTTTACACCTTGATTCAATATACATTTGATACCTTGATCATGATTCTTGTAAACATATAATAAACTTACAAATACGTAAGTACATACGCAATTTATACGTCATTATACTACGATTACTTATTCATACTTGTCCTTGTGTTAAAGTACATAACAACATCTTATACTAGACTTTTTTTTACCTGAAACACAAGAAAACATGACATATGGAAAGTATAGGGACGAAATGTGACAACAAAACAAACAAATCACCCAGCCATGGTGGCTCGCGGGTCGCGACCGGCCACGCCTTCCCTCTCGCGCCCTGCCAGAGGCCGTGATCCACATAATGGTTTGGCAGCTTCATCTATCGGTCCATTTTGTGATTAGTTAGTGTGTTTCTTGCATTTAAGACCTTAAACCCTAAACTCAACTACAAAACCAATCCTCCCAACACTCATTTTCATTTTTCCAACTCATTTACACTCTCAAAAACTCTAATTTCAGCTGGAAATACAAGTTCTTAGCAGTTTATTCAAGGTGCTAAACGAGAACTTTTCTTCACTTTCTTTCATCTTCTTTCACCTCTTCTTCCCCTACAAAGTGTGGAACACCTCTAGGATTGTTCTCACAAGGTTTTCCATGGAAATCCAAGGTGAAATGTCCCATTTTTGAGGCCCAACTTTCTGTTTTGGAAGAAAACTTTGTTAAACATTCTTTAATATTGTGTTTTCACCATACATTCCTATGTCCTTATGCCACTAATCAAGACTATGATTAAGTGTGCTTAAAAACAATGTTGTAACATACAAATTCATAGGTTTTAATCCTCTAAACTTTCCGTTTTTAAAAGGGTTTTAACCCACAAGTGTTGAACAAGGCTTGAACTTGTGTATGTGTGATTACTTGGAAAACTTGGGCTATCCTACTTACAATCCACACTTCACTTGGTGATTTCTCTTAGTTAGTATGTATATTTCATTTCTTTATGGTTTATTCATGACCATCCTTGTTGACTTTTGACAACTTGTGCATTGGTGAAAATACAAAGGAGGTCTTAAATGGAAGGTTTATCCTCCTACCTCATGCATGACTTCTATGATAATCCTTGATGTACATGTTGGACTACACTTATATTATAAACTATATAGCATATATACAATATACTAACCAAACCTTTGATGGTAATCAAGTGATTATTCGTCATAGAACTAGGTTACATCATCCAAGAACTTAGTTTCTCGTTATGATTCTAATGGGTACTTTAACCCATGAAAACATTCTAACCACTATGGGTTTCATAGTGTCAAAAACGAGTATTAAGTGCTAAATGGTTATTTTCTCAAATTCTTACTTTGCTATACTATTAATCCCGAATATAATCATTCCTTGAACTCCCACCCAAAGACATTCAACTTCCTAATCCTGTTTACTCATCAATACTTGGATAATCAGAAGACTTGGAAAATTTTGTGAGTATACTTGACCCGTTTTACTTTTAAAACACTTTGGTTTGTAACATGTTAATATACAAACTTCACTACCACACACTTAAACATGCTTTATATTCTCAATCCTATATACATGCTACTTGTTTACTTAGGTTCATGCTAGATTATACATGCTTTATGTCATTAACTTTGCTAAGCCCAAACTTAACATATATAGCGCTATAGGAGTAGCATGCCACCCGTCGGAGTCTTGTTAAGTCTTTATTCATTCTAAAACGGTCTCAACACTTTTGTGGCGAGGGATGCTAAATACTAGTGGACACTTGGGTTTGACATATTGCGATGCATGCGTGTTACCTTGTTTACAAATTGTCATGTGGATTCGAGAAAATGTTTTATACTTATGCTATATTTATACAAACCTTGTGTACTCGCCAATGCCTTCGCATTGACACTTTATTTTAAACATGTTATAGGTTTAACGATGATGTTGATGATGCATGGAATATAGAAGGATGCCTAGATACTCATTTTAAATTTTGTATACTTATTGTAATGTAATTCTTTCATCTCAAGTTGTTGTAATTGTATTTTCCTTTCTATGTTGTAATCAAATTCTTATAGTAATAAAATGAAATTCATTATTTTAAATACTTGTCGCAAATTCTAGTGTTATGTGTAATGAGCAATCTATCTTCGTCTCACTCCGATGTTTCCGCCATCGGTTGGGGTGTGACAGATTGGTATCAGAGCCATAACTATAGGGAATTAGGAAAAAATGCTATGCTTTTGACCTAGTCTATAGTTAAGTACCATATTCGACCACACTTGATTCATATGCTAATTTCATGGAATGTCTCTTAATGTGTTAAATTCTTGAAATGATTTATGTGCTTATACTTGTTTTATTATTTCTAACATACGCCTTTCCTAAGGCATTTTACTCGATCATACTAAACTCGAAAACACTCGTAATACATAAACGAGACGACTTTACCAAAATAGGCGTGAAACCCACAATTTGGTGAACGACTCTCAATCCACCTATTCTTTTTACACAAATTCACCATCAAGTTAGAAGTGAAATCCTCACCTTGATGGAGAATTTCCATTTCAAATTCTAGTGGACCCTCATCAAAGTGTCGAAATTAAATTTTGACCCGATAAGTACCAACCACATTTAGGGTACGAAATCGTCAATTAGGGGTGAAACCCGCATCTTGTCGACTAGTCCCACTCCTTGATTTTCAAAAATCCCGCCAAGTCTCGAATTTTCGATTGATTTGGAACATGTAGTAACTGGAAGGGTGAATACCGTTAACCGAAAATTCGGCGAGAGTATTCCACATATTAGGCCAATGCATGTTTCTCAAATTCAAAAGAATTTTCGACCACTTTGGTTTAGTCAAAGTTCCGTTTTGGAACAATCCAAGTTTTAATCAAACCTATGTTTTACTATTATCAATCTTATACGATGCAATCCTCTCTTTTCAAATTCAAATTTCTTTCGAGATTATGTTCTTATACACACAAATCAAACTAAATCTTTTCCATACATTCGTACGTTATTCACGTGCATGATTTCAAAAACGTCACCAAATAGATTTACATTTCTCTAAAACCCAAATGGAGACATATCATCGAGATAGGAGTGATTTCCTTACATTGACGATTAACTCCGCTCCTTCTTTTCTTAAAATGACCTCACCAACGGGTTAGGGGTGATTCCTTTACCAAGGTGATCGTTACCAAAATTTTCCTTCAAGAGACTTTATTATGCAAATAAGACCAAGTTTTATACCTAAATCGTTTATCATTTGTCAAAATCCCTACTTATGCGAATTTCAAAGTTTATTGTTTTATCAAACGTATTTCTTATCCCATAATCCATTTCACATATACAAAATACTTAGTCATACCATAAAACGTTTTGTTTCCTGATTTTCTAATTTGACGAAATGCTACCCATCAACTCAATCGGTTTAATAAATATCTCGCCAACAAATTTCACGCTCACGTTATATCATTATACTAAGGACTTTCATTCTCAATCTGAAAACAAACCAACTTTTCTCACATGTCTATAGATCTTAAAAATATTATATGATCTTTTTACTAAAGCTCTTCTCATGGTCAATAAATCATTTTGCTAACATATTTTCAACGAACACTAAGTTTATTATGCCAAATTTCTTTTAAGGATCAATGTTTTCACGAGAACATCCAAATTTCAATTTTTTATTTTTATTTTAATGCTAGATGCTTTAAAATAATGCGAACTTGCTATTTTCAAGAACCTTTTCATACACCGCTCAATACATCATTTCAATATCAAAACGCGTGGGCAAGGAAACTTCATAGGACCGACCATTTTCGACTTACTTAAATTCTTCTAAAACTAGAGTAGCATTTCCGTTATTTACAAAATACGTCACGCTTAACCAATAAGTATTTTATATCCTTTTCCATTCACAAACTATCCTACATTCCAAGACAAACTCAATCTATTTTGATTCGATGAACTCAACGTTTTGCTCAAACAACTATACATGCAGATCATCGCACGTGTTTTAATCACTATCTCACGAAAATTTCATTTATATCATTCATTTTATTCACCCAAAACTTCTTGATCATTTTATACACTTAAATTTGTTGTATTCAATTCATACCATACACTCCATCGTCGTCATTTATGCTTATACTTATATTCATGCTTATGTACATATTCATATTCATACGTTTTATGTTTACACTTATATGCCCACGCATATTCATACGTATACCTATACTTATGCTCGTATGCATACTTTTATTCATACTCATAATTCATACATTCGTACCTATACGTGAGCATACCCGAGGTGTTCACTTACGTTGGTCACTTACATTCTTATACATAAACATGCTTGTATACTATGTTCATATACGCATGCGTTCTTATTTTCAAAATTTATGTATACCCTGACTCATACACAACTAGTACAAGCTATGCAGATCATGCGACGATTAATATAACCGCGGGTGCACACGGGATTATAGTGATAGGCGCATGAGAATCATAGAGTGTACTACTGTGTGTGGTAAGACACGGAACGTAACATGACACCGAATGACGAAACAGACGTAACATGGTTAAAACATGGTGGATATGCCGTTGGTACTTCCTATGTATAAGTGTTTTCATCATGTTACCAAACTTTCGTAAGACGTGCCATGAGAAATTCGGTGTTTTGCAGACCTATTGAGACCCGATACAAACTTTAACAACTCACAAACGCATTGCTAAACGCGCGATATCCGATTATCCATGACGAGACCTCATCCTTAACATAACGTTTTCATTGTCCAATACACATGCCATTTTTATACTCGTATTCATTTACTAGATCGCTCATTCATCCTCGTACCTCCGTTCTTCTTTGTCTTTTCTACAAACCTCGTTACGATCAAATCTGTTTAAACGTTCAAAGCCTAAAGTACTTTCTTGGTTAAAACTATCTTTCTATCCTTTAATTATGTGTAAACATACTTAGTTGGCTGTTACCTCCGAAATTGTTTTACTTAAAATTCCTAACTTTCTTGTTCCTCATCAATGAATAATTTCCTACAAACATGTGATTTATTATTCCTCTTTGAAACCAATGAAACTTTCCTTACAACTTACAGTGCGGCCACACTTTTCATCGAAATGCTTACCATTTTATAGGAAAGTTTTACTTCTTAGATACCATATTTTAAAATACCTCTCTATTTAGAGTTATTCAAACTTGTTTAAGCTCACTTGTCTATACACACACACGCACGTTTTACCGATGCTTAATTCCTCGAATCATTTTAGTCATATAAACTTTTTCTACAAACCTATCTTTTCGTTCCTCAACAATTTTTCATGCTTTTCAACATGTTTCAAAACTTCCAAGTCTCGATTTTAGACAATCATTCTTTTAGCCAAAACGCCTTTTCAAAGTCTTCCTCTTGAATAAATTTCGGGACAAATTTCCTAAAGGAGGGGAGAGTGTAATGCCTCGCTTTTTCGTAACCTTCCTCATTTAGAAAGCACACCTTATATATTCTATTTTTGGAAATCTTGAAATCGTAATTCATTTTATAACTTTACAAATCGAGACTTCAATCGTAATAACACTCCTATTTTATACAAATTACACCTTCACTATACCTTTACACGTTGATTCAGTATACATTTGATACCTTGATCATGATTCTTGTAAATATATAATAAACTTACACATACGTAAGACATAAGCAATTTATACGTTTCCAAACATGTTTATACGTCATTATACTACGATTACTTATTCATACTTATCCTTGTGTTAAAGTACATAATAGCATCTTATACGTCATTATACTACGATTACTTATCTATACACACACACGCACGTTTTACCGATGCTTAATGCCTCGAATCATTTTAGTCATATAAACTTTTTCTACAAACCTATCTTTTCGTTCCTCAACAATTTTTCATGCTTTTCAACATGTTTCAAAACTTCCAAGGCTCGATTTTAGACAATCATTCTTTTAGCCAAAACGCCTTTTCAAAGTCTTCCTCTTGAATAAAGTTCGGGACAAATTTCCTAAAGGAGGGGAGACTGTAACGCCTCGCTTTTTCGTAACCTTCCTCATTTAGAAAGCACACCTTATATATTCTATTTTTAGAAATCTTGAAATCGTAATTCATTTTATAACTTTACAAATCGAGACTTCAATCGTAATAATACTTCTATTTTATACAAATTACACCTTCATTATACCTTTACACGTTGATTCAGTATACATTTGATACCTTGATCATGATTCTTGTAAACGTATAATAAACTTACACATACGTAAGACATAAGCAATTTATACGTTTCCACACATGTTTATACGTCATTATACTACGATTACTTATTCATACTTATCCTTGTGCTAAAGTACATAATAGCATCTTATACGTCATTATACTACGATTACTTATCTATACACACACACGCACGTTTTACTGATGCTTAATGCCTCGAATCATTTTAGTCATATAAACTTTTTCTACAAACCTATCTTTTCGTTCCTCAACAATTTTTCATGCTTTTCAACATGTTTCAAAACTTCCAAGGCTCGATTTTAGACAATCATTCTTTTAGCCAAAACGCCTTTTCAAAGTCTTCCTCTTGAATAAATTTCGGGACAAATTTCCTAAAGGAGTGGAGACTGTAACGCCTCGCTTTTTCGTAACCTTCCTCATTTAGAAAGCACACCTTATATATTCTATTTTTGGAAATCTTGAAATCGTAATTCATTTTATAACTTTACAAAGCGAGACTTCAATCGTAATAACACTCCTATTTTATACAAATTACACCTTTATTATACCTTTACACGTTGATTCAGTATACATTTGATACCTTGATCATGATTCTTGTAAACGTATAATAAACTTACAAATACGTAAGACATAAGCAATTTATACGTTTCCACGCATGTTTATACGTCATTATACTACGATTACTTATTCATACTTATCCTTGTGTTAAAGTACATAATAGCATCTTATACTATACTTTTTTTTACCTGAAACACAATAAAACAAGACATATGGAAAGTATAGGGACTAAATGTGACACCAAAACAAACAAATCTCCCAGCCATGGTGGCTCACGGGCCGCGACCGGCCACGCCTTTCCTCTGGCGCCCCGCTAGAGGCCGCAATCCAAAGAATGGTTTGGAAGCTTCATCTATTGGTCCATTTTGTGATTAGTTAGTGTGTTTCTTGTATTTAAGACCCTAAACTCTAAACTCAACTATAAAACCAAGCCTCCCAACACTCATTTTCATTTTTCCAACTCATTTATACTCTCAAAACACTCTAATTTCAGCTGGAAATACAAGTTCTTGGCAGTTTATTCTAGGTGCTAAACGAGCACTTTTCTTCACTTTCTTTCATCTTCTTTCACCTCTTCTTCCCCTACAAAGTATGGAACACCTCTAGGATTGTTCTCACAAGGTTTTCCAAGGAAATACAAGGGGAAACACTCCATTTTTAAGGCCTAACTTTCTGTTTTGGAAGAAAACTTTGTTAGACATTATTTAATCTCGTGTTTTCACCATACACTCTTATGTCCTTATGCCACTAATCAAGACTATGATTAAATGTGCTTAAAAACAACGTTGTAACATACAAATTCAGAGGTTTTAATCCTCTAAACTTTCTGTTTTTAAAATGGTTTTAACCCACAAGTGTTGAACAAGGCTTGAACTTGTGTATGTGTGTGTGTGTGTGATTACTTGGAAAGCTTGGGCTATCCTACTTAAAAACCACACTTCACTTGGTGATTTCTCTTAGTTAGTATCTATATTTGATTTCTTTATTGTTCATTCATGGCCATCCTTGTTGTCTTTTGACAACTTGTGCATTGGTGAAAATACATAGGAGGTCTTAAATGGAAGGTTTATCCTCCTACCTCATGCATGACTTCTATGATAATCCTTGATGTACATGTTGGACTACATTTATATTATAAACTATATAGTATATATACAATATACTAACCAAACATTTGATGGTAATCAAGTGATTATTCGTCATAGAACTAGGTTACATCATCCAAGAACTTAGTTTCTCGTTATGATTCTAATGGGTACTTTTACCCATGAAAACATTCTAACCCCTATAGGTTTCATAGTGTCAAAAAACGAGTATTAAGTGCTAGATGGTTATTTTCTCATATGCTTACTTTGCTATACTATTAATCCCGAATATAATCACTCCTTTGCTATACTATTAATTGGAAGACTAAGCTAATTTTGTGAGTACACTTGACTCGTTTTACTTTTAAAAGACTTTGGGTTGTAACATGTTAATATACAAACATCACTATCACACACTTAAACATGCTTTATATTCTCAATCCTATATACATGCTACTTGTTTACTTAGGTTCATGCTAGATTATACATACTTTATGTCATTAACTTTGCTAAGCCCCAACTTAACATATATAGGGCTATAGGAGTGGCACGCCGCCCGTCGGGGTCTTGTTAAGTCTTTATTCATTCTAAAATGGTCTCGTCACTTTTGTGGCAAGGGATGCTAAATACTAGTGGACACTTGTGTTTGACATATTGCGATGCATGCTAATTACCTTGTTTACAAATTGTCATGTGGATTTGAGAAAATGTTTTTATACTTATGCTATATTTATACAAATCTTGTGTACTCGTCAATGCCTTCACATTGACACTTTATTTTAAACATGTTACAGGTTTAACGATGCATGGAATATAGTAGGATTCCTAGATACTCATTTTAAATTTTGTATACTTATTGTAATGTAATTCTTTCATCTCAAGTTGTTGTAATTGCATTTTCCTTTCCATGTTGTAATTGAATTCTTATAGTAATAAAATGAAATCATTATTTTAAATACTTGTCGCAAATTCTAGTGTTATGTGTAATGAGCAATCTGTCTTCGTCTCACTTCGATGTTTTCGCCATCGGTTCGGGTGTGACACCCCCCTCATGTATACGGTTAGGATGTGGGTCCCCATGTCACGCATCTCTAAATTGTTGTGTTGGAAGCCTAAGTAGATGATTAGTGTCTTGTTGGAAGAATCATAATCAAAAGAAACTCCAGCATTCCACCACTTTTTCTTATTTCCAACAAACCCAAGAAACTCTTCATCTCTTTCTCCTCTCTCTCTCTTATTTTCGGCCAAACACACCACCCAACATCTTCATCTTTTTCAAACTCAAAAACTAGAAGATACACTTGAAGCACTTTGGTAGCACTAGAAGCTCTTGGATCATCACTTCTTCATATCTTCATCTTTTTCATGCATAGCAAACTATTAAGAATAAAAACTAGCATGTACATTCTTATGGTTTTTGATTTAAATACAATGTACAAGTTCATCTTAAATCATACATTAAAAACCCACTTGAAAAACACTAATAAAACTAAAAGCATTATTATGATCATGAAATTTCTTGATGATTTTTGATGAACTTGAGATAGTCATATAGTAGTAGACTTGAATCTTGTATTTTCATGAATAAAAATGTGATCTAAACACATGCATATTTAGATCTAGCAAGATTCACCAACAAAATGTTATGAACATGAATTTTTGTACTTAAAATGGTCACATGCATCATACAAAACATGGATTACTATTTAAAACTCATAAACTAGAAATTTTGTTGAAATGTGTAATTAAAGTTTCCATTTTTGGAAAGATCATGAATATGAACTTGTTCTTGGAAGTGTTATGAATACATATTCCTACCTAAAATGATTTCATGAGTCACCTAAAGTATGAGTCTTTATATAAAATAATGATCTACAAATTTTTGGTAAAAAAAAAGTATCATTTTCAGGAAAGTTTAAAGCTACAACTAGTTCATGACATTTTGTTGGCAAGTTTTGAAAAATGGTTTAAAAACATGTTTGTACAAAACATAGGAAAGTCCATAATTTAGGGGAAACTATGACAAAATTTTTATAAAATTTGTTATGATCAAAGTTTGTTAAACAAAAGATTCGGTGACTAGAAACGACATAAGATTTTTAAATATGACTAAACGGATTTTTGTGTAAGAAAGTGCAAGTTCAAATTTTATAAAGATTTCCTAATGGGAAAGTATATATTTTAGATGAAAATATATACTTTAAAAGTTCATCAAGTATCATGCTTATATTTTAGGTGTATATTATGTATTCAGACTAAGTAAGAATAAATATAAAAATATGTAAACTTACCAAAGTACAAAAATACAAGTTACTACTTGAAAAACGAAACTATAAAAATGGAAGTGTCCATCCTTGGACATAAACAAACAAATCAGACAATTCGGACACTTTGGACAATTCGGACACTTTTGACAAATCGGACAAGATAAAAATATATGGCACAGACGAAATAAACCAAATAAACGAGACATACGATACGGATGAATCGGGTGACGCGAATAAACCAAAACAACATGAAGGAAACGATCGAAAACAAATAAACAAACCGACACTCACTTTATTTTTACTAGAATTTATAAAAGTAACTTATACAAAATATTTATTAGTTTTACAAACTAAATTGTTATAAGTTATTATTATTATTACTAGTAAGTAATAAAAATATGGATCAACCCAAATTAAATAACCATATGGGCTAACCCATCTTTTAAAACTAAATTGGGCTAACTTATCTTTTTAAGTTAAATTGGACTAAAGCCACTTTTGTAAACTACTTTTGGCTAGGCCCACCCTTACAAAATTAATTTGGGGTAGACCCACTCTTACAAACTAATTGGAGTTGATCCACTTTAAATATATTTACTTGGGCTAGGCCCACACTAAT
Organism: Helianthus tuberosus; assembly: GCA_030545235.1. Classification (NCBI taxonomy): domain Eukaryota; kingdom Viridiplantae; phylum Streptophyta; class Magnoliopsida; order Asterales; family Asteraceae; genus Helianthus; species Helianthus tuberosus. The sequence goes on from CM060405.1 coordinate 89,541,852, forward strand.
CAAAAGAGTTAGGCTAGGCCCACACTAGTTAAATGAAATGGGATAGGCCCACACATATAAAGTCAATTGGGCTAGGCTCATATGTACTAAACATTTGAATTGGACTTTCATATCTAACTCATGGGCTAGGCCCATTCAAACTTAAACGATATAATATATATATATATATATATGCATACACAAAAAGAAAGCAAACAAATACAAGAACCAAAAACGAAATTCAAGATGAGATACTTGTACGAAAGACAAACATAAACCTAAGTGTCTAATGAGGTTAGAACACTTGTAGGTCGAGAAACAAACGAAGAACAAGGAATCGAATAGAGATTTGCACGGAACGCAAATCTGTGAGTTCATGTTTTCCCCTTTAATTTAAACGTTTTATAGTTTTAAATGTTCGGGGATGTATAAATGTTATGATTTGTATAGCTAGAAAATGAAATATTTAGATCACATGCGGAAAGGTATTTTAAATAAAGGGGCCATTAATGAATAAACAAGTACCAAGGAACAAACGGATAGATCTATTGGGTTTTGACGAGCCCCACTCTTAACGGCAACAATAACAGATCGTTACAGAGTGCTTTTGTGTCTAAAACTAGTGTCGCTGACACAAATAAATCGTCAAGGTTTGGTTGCCTCCTATTCTGGCATACAAATTATTGTCCTTGCAAAACACTAATGATCGCGCAAGTTTCATTATGCTATACAAAACGAATTTACTATTTCAAATGTTTTAAAGATTCATTTGATATGAAAATTAATAACATGAACTTACCAACTTTTGTTGACGTTTTCAAAACTAACATGTATTACAGGAAATAGTGGACGACCTTTGGGAAAAACGAGTCCGTGGAATTATGAAGTCAAGTGGTTTGATGTCATCCAGTGTTTGGTCTTTATGTTTGTAATCGTGTACTTGAAACTTGGGTTTCGAATAATGTTGTCAAAAGTGTAGTACGTTTCGGACAAAACTTTTGGTTGTAATGTTATTTTAAATAAATGTATGGTTGTACATTTTGATATGGTTTACACGTGTTGTTTACTTGGTTGAATGCAATGATTATCGCTCTGGCCACACCTCGTGACGCTTCCGCTATACCGAAAATCGGGGTGTGACAGACCTGGTATCAGAGCTTCAATTGTAGTGAACTAAGATTCTTTTGAGTCTAGTCTACAATTTCAAAATGGTCTTTTTATAACAGTCATTTGTGTGTCGTTTGTGAAATTGTAACAAGAGCTTTTTTCCAAGGCATAGATATAAAAGTCCACTAGTATTAAACTATAAAATCAAAACAATTATGCAAGGACACTATGCGAAGTAGTCTTGGAGGTTTAGACACGATAACAATAGGTTGAATTCAAAACGATACATGACATAATTTACAATGAAACCTAAATACAATTGCCTAATAATTTATTATAAGATGTTCACATATATAAGTTATATGGATTATTTTGCCAGGATCATGTCTTCCAGTTACGACACCGATTCCACGGGTAATGCCTCAGATGCGGACTACATACCACTCGTTGACCCGGTCCCACCTGTTATCCTCATCTCCGACGACGAGGTCTCAGATGATGAAAGGATATATATTGATTTCCAGCCATTTGCTCTTCCAGAGCCTGACCCTGCTGACATCCCACCCGAGGATGATGTTCTTGCTTTAGCTCACTTTCATGAGATGGTTATTTTTTGGTCACCCCGAGGGTGAACACGTTGTTGCCTATGTTCCCGTATCACTCAATGTGGTAGATCCTGTTGATGATGACATTGACGCTCTCGATCATGTTGTTCCCCCTATTGTTGATGTCCCCCCAATTATTGCTGATGATGACGAGGACTTTATCATTCCCGTCATCCATGTGGAGCATGTCGAAGACGACCTTGGTATTGGTGACGACTTTGATATCGCCATTCTAGAGGTAGCACAATCTGAGGTCACAGTTGTCGACGTTTCATCTTCCGCACCCACTACTCCACAAACACCATCACCTGTTCACTCGCCTCACACTATATTACCACCTACAGATGCTTTACCTGGACCTATTGACCCTGTGATACCCGATGTACCCCCTGCTGATCACTTGTTTGAGCCTGCACCGCCATCACATCCATCGGGAGATGTTATACCCCTTGTTGCTCACCAACTACCCCATTTCTCTACTGGACCTGCACACTACACTTTGGGTGGTGCTCCCCAGTATATCGATCAGTCATCTTCTTATCCTTTCATGGGTTCTTTTTCCACCTCAGTACACAGACTTTTGGCTCCTATTAGGACCCGTATGCTGCCGGGCACTCGTATACTCCTCCTAGTCATCCTATGATGGGGTATTCTTTCATGTTTCACTTCCCATTTCTAGGGATCCATTTCACTCCACCCCACCCCTACATAGCACCGTCACCTACCCTTCCCCATATTTTACAGGTTTCCACTCTTAGCCACCACCGGGCATGAGCCCGTCAGATCCACACCACCCGAGCCATTTACCGCTCACTACCACTGAGTATAGACTCACTTCTACCGAGATACAACTCGTTATTGCATTTAGTCATATCCGTGAGCTTAGTGCTTAGTTGTCTGCCCTTCGAGCACCTTCGAGTGCTTCTCCATCATGCACCACACTACCACCTTTACCCACATCATCCCCTCCACCACCACCACCTTTACCGATATCACCACCACTACCATCTCCATCGGTACTATCACTTTCACCACTCCACGCTACACCTCCATCTCTCGAGAGGCGTGTCAGTGCCATTGAGGAGGAGATAGCATACTTTCGCAGTGTAATCCGCGCATCTTCACCCCACCCCCACCTTCAGTTTAGACGTGGTTTGTAGTCGTGTTTTGATGGTAGTACCTGCACCAGATTAGTAGAAGGTCGAAGATATTTTGAAGATATATATAGGTCAACTTGAAGACACTAAAGAATCAACGCGACAGAAATATCTACTTTTGTTTTGTATTATATATAACTTGTATAACGGAGTGTTAAAACTCCGAATTATTTTTGTTCTTCACGAAAATTAATGTAACAAGTTGATGATATATATATATATATATATATGAAAGTTGATATCTTTCTTTTATTATGCGTTGTTGTTATTTATTATGATTATGTTGTGGTGATTACTTGTATGGATGTTTTACGCGAGGAATGATTTGTTTCATTCCACCCATATACATTAGTGCACTTTATGATGACGTATTTTATTCAATTTGAGCCCATGAACGACAAAATTTGTTATAAATATTTGTCTAATTTCTTCTATATGATTTTACATATGAAGTTCATGGCGCCAAGGAGAAGAAACATACATGACCTCCAAACTGCCCTACCCACATCTCAAGTCGAACTCGATGCCTTGTTAAATCAACGCATTGCTGATGCAATTGCTCAACATGAAGCAACACGTGCTAATCGGAACAATAGACCTAGAGTTCAAGCTCCACCGATAGCACAAAATCCTACGAATGGTTGGTTACTCATAACCTTACAAAAGAATTCTTATTAATATTTATTTGCAAATTTTTTTTGACAATTTTGAGAACCAACGTTTCAGGATGCACGTATAAGCATTTTTAGATTTCAAACCGTTGAACTTTGATTGCACCGGTGGTGCCGTAGCATTTGTTCGCTGGACCGAGAAAATGGAATCTGTAATCTGCATGAGTAACCGTACCCCTAAGCAAACCGTGTTGTATGTTTTGGGTATGTTCATTTACGAAGCTTTGTCACGGTGGAATCTGTAAGTGCAGACATTGGGAGACGCAGCAGCATATGCTATCACTTGGGAAAGATTGAAGGACATGATGCGGGAAAAATATTGTTCGAGAGCTGAGTTACAAAAATTGGAAACGGAGTTTTGGAATTTGATGATGGAGGGATCATACATCTATGGGTACACTTAGCGATTTCACGATCTCTCACGGGTCGTTACCTATATGGTAACCCCCAAATTCAAATAGGTCAAATGATACATTTGGGGATTAGCCCCTGTGATTAGGAATGGTTACATCATCACATCCTGCGATAATCACGAAGGCCATCACTATTGCAGTTACTCTTACCGAGGAAGTGGTAAGAATGAACAAGCTTCCAAAGAAAGGTGCGGAGAAACCCCAAGAAACACATGTGAAATCCTCGTCACACGACAACCAGCGGAAATTCTCTCATTTTAAGAAAGGATCCCGACCAAATAATAAGAAAAAGGAAAACCCCACAAAGAAAGCGGGTAAAGCGTTTGTGGCAGCAACGGAGACAGAACCGAAGGGTTATGGAGGAAATGCACCTAAGTGTAACAAGTGCGGTTATCATCACTATGATGGGTGCCGAACAACCAAGTGTGATAAATGCATGAAGATGGGTCACCGCATGGAAAATTGTTGGGGTAACAACAAAGGGAATAGAAACGAAGGCAAGAAAGATAGAAGCAGTGGTAATGAAAACGGACGAGGAAAGAACCAAGGTTGTTATAGCTGTGGTGAAATGGGACACTTTAGAAAGGACTGTCCCAAGGAGAACAAAGGCCACAGACGAACCTTTGTAATTGGAGCTCACGAGGCACGATAGGATCCAAATGTGATCACTGATACGTTCCTTGTCAATGATAATTTCGCATCTATTTTATTTGATACCGGTGTGAGTTTAGTTTTATATTTTTGGAATTTAAAGATATACTTAGACTAAATTCAAATAAACTAGATATTCCGTTCACTATCGAACTAGCGAATGGAAAGGTGATTAAATCTGATGAAATTGTAAAAGGATGTTCTTTAGAGCTAGGAGGACAAAAATTCAAAATCGACCTAATACCCGTTCAATTAGGTAGTTTTGATATTGTAATTGAAATAGATTGGCTATCCAACAACCAAGCCGAAGTCGTGTGTTGCGACAAAATCATTCGAATTCCCCTTCCTAGTAACGAAACACTTCTTGTTCACGGTGAGAAAAATGAAACGCCCTTACGAATTATTTCTTGTATGAAAGCCCAAAATTGTTTGCGGAAAGGATGCGTGGCATTCTTAGCGCACGTCATTAACAAGAAATCCAAGGACCCGAAGCTTGAGGAGATCCTTATTGTAAGGGAATTCCCTGAAGTCTTTCCAGAAGACTTATCGGGAATACCACCACTAAGACAAGTTAATTTTCCACATAGACCTAATTCCGGGAGCTGCACCTATAGCAAAATCTCCTTACCGATTAGCTCCTTCGGAAATGCAAGAATTGTCCACACAACTTCAAGAGTTGTTGGAAAAAGGTTTCATTAGACCAAGCTTCTCACCTTGGGGAGCTCCAGTTCTATTTGTAAATAAGAATGATAGAAGCTTCAGAATGTGTATAGACTACCGGGAACTAAACAAACTCACAATCAAGAATCGATATCCATTACCGAGGATCGATGACCTGTTCGATCAGCTACAAGGATCAAGCTTTTATTCGAAGATTGATTTAAGGTCAGGATACCATCAACTTAGAATCCAGGAAGAAAGTATCCCTAAGATGGCATTCCGAACTCGTTACGGTCACTACGAGTTCCTTGTCATGCCATTTGCCTTAATAAATGCACCGGCGGTATTCATGGACTTAATGAACTGTGTGTGCAAGCCGTATCTCGATAAATTCATGATAGTATTCATCGATGACATACTAATATATTCACAAAACAAGAAAGATCACAAACATCACCTTCGAACCATTCTTGAGCTGTTAAAGAAAGAGAAATTATATGCAAAGTTCTCTAAGTGCGAATTCTGGTTTCGTGAAGTCCAATTTCTCGGACATGTAATCAACGAGAAAGGCATACATGTCGATCCATAAAAAATAGAAGCCATCAAGAATTTGAACCCACTTAAGACCCCACCGAAGTACTCCAATTTTTGGGATTGGCGGGTTACTATCGGAGGTTTATTGAAAACTTTTGTAAAATTGCTCAACCATTAACGTCCCTCACTCAGAAAGATAAAAAGTTCGATTGCAGAGAAAAGCAAGAAACAACTTTTCAATTGCTTAAGGATAAGCTTTGTGATGCACGGATCTTATCAATTACGGACGACAATGACGATTTTGTAGTCTATTGCGATGCGTCACGTCAAGGTTTAGGATGTGTATTGATGCAACGAGAGAAGGTTATTTCATACTGTCACACCCCGACCGCGTTAAAACAATAAACCACGGCGGAAACGTCGGGGAGTGTCGTAACAGAATCATTGTTTCACAACACATGGATTTAAGTTTCGTTTTATTGAATTAAGTTTATTACGTTGTATTGAAATTAGGAACAAAACATGAACAAATTGACTTTCATTGTCATTAAGTCACTAAGGCCTCATCCATTCCTATGTGAGCATGGACCAATATCATCATCAAACATCATCAACTATGGTACCTGAAACACATGTGAAAATACATAAGCATAAAAATGTCGGCGAGTACATAGGTTTTATGTGAGTGTCAGGTTCATGACTCGTTTACATATTGAAATAATTCAAAACAACTTTGTTAATTGAAATTAGAAAACCAAGTTTTGTAAAATGTTAGTATTGTAAATTGAAATAACCAAGTCAAAACAGATTAGTTATAGTTTATAAAACCTCGATGCCATAAATCTTAACTCAAAACATTTGTTTATGTAAACCCAGATCGTAAATCGTTTTTGTAATAAAACTCGAATGGTTTATATTGTTAGAAAAACCTTGTAGTGTAACTTCGTTTTGAAAACATTTGCCCAAGTGATCTAGATAACGCAACGATATATAATGTTTTAAAAGCACTTATATATAGGAAGTGCCAGCGGCGTATCCACCATGCTTTTATCACATTACACCCGCCCCGTTACCTAATCACTTCCCTAACCCAATGGTTCAAATAGTTCAATTAGTTCACATAGATCAAATAGTTCCAAATGGTTCAAACAATTCAAATAATTCACATAGATCAAATAGTTCCAAATGGTTCAAACACTTCAAATAATTCACATAGATCAAATAGTTCCAAATGGTACAAACAGTTCAAATAGTTCAGATAGTTTAACATAAACCATAGTATTTGTTTAGAAAATTCGAAATCGTTTAGCACATATGAATCACCCCAAAATAGTTTAAAACGGTAAAAGAGGGGAACTATGTACTCACCCGAGATTGCTTAAGAGTCTTGAAATAACAACCAACCAAAGCTAGAAGGATCACGGAATCAATCGGCACCTAATATAGGTAACTACGTTAATAAATCGGACCTAAATCGAAAGATCGGATAGAAAGAGGTCTTGTAAACCAAATGAGTGTTGGAACTCATATAATATGGTTTAACAAAGCCTACATTCTAAAACAGAACCTATCCTAAGTGCTTATGACCCGTTACGACCCATTAAGGAAGCTTACGCTACTTTAACGCGTCGTTCGCGTAAGACGCGTTAGGACCGCCTCACTAGTCCTATGACAAGTATTATATTCCTTAACGAGTCTAAGAATGTTGCCTAATCAGTTTAGATGTCAAAATTTAAGTTACATATGCTTAGAATGAATTTATGTGCAAAAAGGGCATTTTGGTCATTTTCCTAAGGCATATAAACTACCTATCATACAACTAACTAAACGAAGTGACCATAAAAGTATAACCTTGGAAGGTTATTCCCTATACAACTAGGGTCACTAAACATGCTTGGTCGGATCCTAACAATCGACCAAACGGGTCGGGTTCGAAAGTCTAAGCGGTTGTTTAGACCGCTTATCTTACGACCCTATATAAGCACTAAACTAAAAGTGACGAGTTAAACATGTTTAACTAGGTTAGAAAACAAGTTTTATATCAAAACAAAGGGTTTTGATACCCAAGAATAGTGTGGTTGCAAAATACGCATAAATACATATTTTGACCGAAACTATGACTCGTCACTACGCCTAATCAATGTGGTAATCAGTAGGTATAGTCACAAAGTACTATGACCATCGTGATTACGCTCACGTTGCGAACTTTAAACGAACTTCGTGTTGACCAAAGACTGGCCAAAGCAGAAAGTCAAACACTGTTTGACTTTCACGCTTGAAAAGCAATAAAAGCGCGATAGAAACTTACAAAAGGTCGAAGCTAGGAAGATCTTGATCCAAAATACTCAGGTATGAAGTTTTGAACTTCAACTTAGAGCAATCCAGACCAGGAGTGTGAGAAATAAGTGAAACTTATGTTGGTATTTATAGAATTCCCACAACCGTTAGGATCGTTTCTCGTTATTCGAGCTTTGATCAAGACCATACATGTGGGCACAAGGTTTATAATACAATGGGAACATTAAAACCATCAAATGGTATTGAAATTCAGGGATTAAAACCATCAAAACAGGCTGGAAAGCCAGATTCAATGTTTCTGTACTAGGCAGCTATCGCACCCCACATGGAATAACCCCTTATCTTACGCGGCCCGCCAGGGCATGTTTGGTAGATTGGCAGAAATGGTCCCTGAATGTGTAAAACTTGATATTTGATGCATTTTTTACACGTTTAAGCCCCATTAACCCCATTTCAAGGCTCTACAATGAAGTTAAAGTATGGGGAACTTAAAATATGCTCAAAAAATCTCGGATGTCGGTTCATTTGGTCGTACGGTTGCGTTGTTCGGTTAATTACGACGAAACACGAACGGACGCGAAAAACGATCCAAATTACGCGACAAATGGAATTTTAGCATGCCAATCACTAAAAGAAAATATTTTAATGATTACAAAAATTTTTGGATGTCCGGATATATTCGAAACGTAAGATATGCACGAAAATGCAAACTTATGCACTTTTTGACGCTTTTAGTCCCTATTGATCAAAAAGTTTATTTTTGCGCACCAAACACCTCAAAACCTACTTCTAAGCTATGTAAAGGATATTTAGAGCATATTTAACTTATGATCAAGTTCCAGAGTGCTCGTTACCATACAAATCGGCATACTTTCGCAGTTTGACATAAATAGTCCCTGCGATCGAATAGACTTGTTTTCGACACACCAAACCATCCAAAACTTATTTCTAAGTCATGTAAAGGTTATTTAAGGTATTTTAAGCCTATATCACTGTTCTGGAGTGTTTTTCGTGTTAAACTAATTACGTTTACGCATCAGTTCGCGTATAACCTTCCAGAAAGCGATTTAAAGCTCGAAATCGAACAAGAATTGATATGTGCAAATGATACACATATTTATACAAATACCAAGTATGAAACATAATATTTCATTGATTTGGTATTTGTTTGATGGTCATAGAGGCACAGATGTCACAGTCTCCCCTACTTTAGGAAATTTCGTCTCGAAATTTATTCGTAGGAGTCTGTCTGTGACGTTGTGTTAAATACTTATCTTGCATGGAATCTAGGGCGTCATCTATTTTGCGTAGAGTAACCCAACAAAGATATGCAAGGCATAATCTTGTCATTTCCTAGTGGATATACATTAAAGCGAAAAAAAAAAATGAATGGATGATTCATTTTCTCCAATGGATTCTTCGCTAGATGTGGAAATGCAAGATGAATAGGTTATTCATTTCCAATGGATATTTATTCAGAAGCAAATATGAATGGATGATTCATTTTCCTCAACGGGTTCTTCGTCAGAAATGGAAAAGAAGGAATAACCAAAAGGATATTCATTTCCGTCGATGGATATTCTTCAGAAGCGAAAATGAATGGATGATTCATTCTCCTCAACGGGTTCTTCGTTAGAAATGGAAATGAAGGAATAACCGAAAGGATATTCATTTCCCTCGATGGATATTCTTCAGAAGCGAAAATGAATGGATGATTCATTTTCCTCAACGGGTTCTTCGTCAGAAATGGAAATGAAGGAATAACCGAAAGGATATTCATTTCCCTCGATGGATATTCTTCAGAAGCGAAAATGAGTGGATGATTCATTTTCATTAACGGGTTCTTCATCAGAAATGGAAATGAAGGGAATAACCGAAAGGATATTTATTTCCCTCAATGGATATTCTTCAGAAGCGAAAATGAATGGATGATTCATTTTTCGTCAACGGGTTCTTCGTCAGAAATGGAAATGAAGGAATAACCGAAAGGATATTCATTTCCCTCGATGGATATTCTTCAGAAGCGAAAATGAATGGATGATTCATTTTCCTCAACGGGTTCTTCATCAGAAATGGAAATGAAGGAATAACCGAAAGGATATTCATTTCCCTCGATGAATATTCTTCAGAAGCGAAAATGAATGGATGATTCATTTTTGTCAACGGGTTCTTCGTCAGAAATGGAAATGAAGGAATAACCGAAAGGATATTCATTTCCCTCGATGGATATTCTTTAGAAGCGAAAATGAATGGATGATTCACTTTTCTCAACGGGTTCTTCGTCAGAAATAGAAATGAATAGAGTTAACTTTAGATATATGACAAAACTTGCTGTGATTTCTGTGCACTAAATTCCATAATTATGTATGCATCCATAATTACGTAATTCCTTGCACAGTTCGCACAGTTTGTTTTATAATGTGAAGGGGATAGAATTTGTTGAACAAGGTCGAGATAACCTTGATTAGGTGAACACATAAACACATAAGCACATAGTTGTTCACTTGGTTATTAATTTGTTATTAACCTGTTATTAATTGTTATTAACTTGTTGTCGATTTGTACATGGGTATTCAAGGTATACCAGGAACCCAGTCGATGGACTTCAACGTCCTCAAGAATCTATATGTAAAGATAGGAGGATCTTATAAGAATTTGATTTCGATTACAAGGAATCGTAACATTCGAATTAAGGTACACAAGGAATCTAATTAAGGACTTTGATTCTATGCTTTGAACATCCACGAGGATCTAATTATGAAGAAGAACCTCTAAGGATGAAGAAGAACCTCTAAGGATATGGAATTCGTATAACGCGAAGAGTTTAGGAACTTGGTACTAAGTATGCTAAGACCACATACGAAGTATAGTGTTTATGAGATCAAGGTGCTAGATATGCTTAGACAACATATGAAGCGAACAGATCCTTGAAATCATTGTGCTAAGCATGCTAAGTCGGCGTGTGAAGTAGGGTGTTCTTGGAAATTGTGTACTACGTATGTTAAGGCAACATACGAGCAAAGTTGTTTTTGAAAGCTATGCTAGGAATTGTTAAAAATATGATTTTGAAAATATATGTATGAGATTTTTGAAAACATGCACAATCTTTTGAAATCATATGCTGTGTAAAAGTGAAGTCGGGAAGATATGATATGTAAGACCAGTCAAGGGCTTACGGGAGTGCCCTTAGGTACCCTATGAAGGATTTATAGCGGTACTTTGGGTATTCGTCCAGAGTTGTAACTTGCGCCTTGTACTTCGTTTCCTTGGAAGAAACGGGTACTTACGATTTTCGTGGAGATCGCAAGAAATCATAAAATGGAAGAATTTTGAGGGTAGTTTGTTTTACAACGAACGTGGTTCCTTGATTGTCGGTATCGTAGGGGATATGTCATTCATATATGTAACCACATTTGTACATCGTAATGTAAATAAAAGATTTATTGAAAAACCAAAATAACTATTTCATAGACCTTGATAACAAAAGAAAATAATACATAAGGTTCAATTGTTTCTAAACAGCGTCGTCTTCCAGTCGGTCAAATGCTCATCCCTGCGCTGGATTTGCATTAGTAAGTTTTGGGCAATTGTTTCGGAAATGGCCCATCTCGCCACAGTTGTAGCAAGAACCTGGTGGAAAACGAGCTTGAGCAGGATTGTTGTCAGCTTGATTTGGTGCAACTGCAGCTCGGCAAACCCTAGCTGTATGACCTATAAGTCCACAATTTAGGCATCTACGGCATTTCACACTAGCATGATGATGAAGGTTACATTGGTTGCACAAGGGTGCAGTTTCGTTGTATGGCTTCCTAGCAAGGGGTTAAGCTAGTTGGTTGGGGACATCTTGATCATTGTGAGCAACCACGGCGAAGTTCTGAGAAACCTTTCGCTTCTTTGACTTCTTGGAGGATTCAGTCTGCTCATCCTTTAGTTTCGATTCATCGGTCGGTTTCTTGTCGCCTTTTTGGAAAAGTTTACCTTTCCTGATCTGAGATTCAGTCAAGGTAGCGGATAGCTTAAAGGCCTGTCTAACTGTGGTAGGGTTGCTACCAGTAACAATGTCTTGTACTGAGTCAGGGAGGCCATCAATGTACTTTTCAATTGCCTTATCCAAAGGCGTAACCATGGTTGGGCATAACAGACTTAATTCCTCATAACGGTCCGTGTAGGCTCGATGCTCACCACTATCTTGCTTAAGATCGTCGAATTCCATTTCCAATGCCCTGATCTCATGACGAGGACATAATTCCTTCATCATTAGGGCTCGAAGCTCTTCCCAGGTTTGAGCCAGTGCTACATCGGCACCCTTATCTCTCATCACACCATTCAACCATGTTAAAGCTCGTTTCTCAAAGACACTAGATGCGAATTCAACATTTCGCTCATTTGGACACTGAACATGTCTGACGGTGCTTTTCTATACTTTCGAACTATTGCAGAAGTGCAGTTGCTCCTTGAGACCCAGAAAATTTTGATGGCTTAGCTGAGTTGAATGTTTTGAAGTTACATGGAGCATTATTGTTGTTATTGTAAGCTTGGTTAACTTGGGCAATGATGTTTGGGAGTGCAGCAGCCATTTGCTGCGTAATGATAGCTGCCAGTTCGGCATTAGGTATCTGATTGTCACATCGAGAAGGCATTCTAAAAGAAGCAACATGAGAGAAGACGAGTGAGATGACATTGGGTAAGAATAGAATGTTACAATTACCGGCCAAAAAGCATGGATGATGGTCATTTGTTCGTACCACGAAGCAAACAAACGACGCACAAAAGCTGAACAAAGTAAATAGGTCCTCATAATGTATCGCGAAGACATGCTTTAGCCTATAAGTGGACACTCACCTCAAGAGTTCCCAGGTAAGAGTAACTGGTCCGATTATGTGGATTTGTACGAACACTCTAGCCTTAGACAGAAAACTCGGGATACAGGCACCCACCCTTCCAGATTGCACGTGTTCACATTAATAAGACCCAAACTTTGACGAGATTTTGAAAACTTTGAAGGTTCAAAACCTTATAACAAATCTTCTAAGAAAAGATGATTAGTTTTCAAGTCGGATTCGTAATTTGTGTTCTTGTTGTGGTTGTCACCTAAAGATAGGCAACAGTATTGTTTTAAGACTAAACGCAAGTAAACTCGCGTTAGGGTCCTAGGAAGGTTATAGTCTATGTCAAAGCATTACTAATAACCTAATTTCCTATAACCATGAGCTCTGATACCAACTTTTTGGTCACACCCCTACCGCATTAAAACAACAAACCGCGGCGGAAATGTCGGGGAGTGTCGTAACAGAATCATTGTTTCACAACACATGGATTTAAGTTTCGTTTTATTGAATTAAGTTTATTACATTGTATTGAAATTAGGAACAAAACATGAACAAATTGACTTTCATTGTCATTAAGTCACTAAGGCCTCGTCCATTCCTATGTGAGCATGCACCAATATCATCATCAAACATCATCAACTATGGTACCTGAAACATATGTGAAAATATGTCAGCATAAAAATGCCGGCGAGTACATAGGTTTTATGTGAGTGTCAGGTTCATGGCTTGTTTACATATTGAAATAATTCAAAACAACTTTGTTAATTGAAATTAGAAAACCAAGTTTTGTAAAATGGTTGTATTGTAAATTGAAATAGCCAAGTCAAAACAGATTAGTTATAGTTTATAAAACCTCGATGCCATGAATCTTAACTCAAAACATTTGTTTATGTACACCCAAATCGTAAATCGTTTTTGTAATAAAACTCGAATGGTTTATATTGTTAGAAAAACCTTGTAGTGTAACTTCGTTTTGAAAACATTTGCCCAAGTGATCTAGATAACGCAACGATATATAATTTTTAAAAGCACTTATATATAGGAAGTACCAGCGGCGTATCCACCATGATTTTATCACATTACACCCACCCCGTTACCTAATCACTTCCCTAACCCAATGGTTCAAATAGTTCAAATAGTTCACATACATCAAATAGTTCCAAATGGTTCAAACAGTTCAAATAATTCACAGAGATCAAATAGTTCTAAATTGGTTCAAACAGTTCAAATAATTCACATAGATCAAATAGTTCCAAATGGTTCAAACACTTCAAATAATTCACATAGATCAAATAGTTCCAAATGGTTCAAACAGTTCAAATAGTTCAGATAGTTTAATATAAACCATAGTATTTGTTTAGAAAATTCGAAATCGTTTAGCACATATGAATCACCCCAAAATAGTTTAAAACGGTAAAAGAGGGGAACTATGTACTCACCTGATTGCTTAAGAGTCTTGAAATAACAATCAAAGATAGCTAGAAGGATCACGGAATCAATCGACACCTAATATAGGTAACTACGTTAATAAATCAGACCAAAATCGGAAGATCAGATAGAATGAGGTCTTGTAAACCAAATGAGTGTTGGAACTCATATAATATGTTTTAACAAAGCCTACATTCTAAAACAGAACCTATCCTAAAATTTTATGACCCGTTACGACCCATTAAGGTAGCTTAGGCTACTTTAACGCGTCGTTCGCGTAAGACGCGTTCGGACCGCCTAACTAGTCCTATGACAAATATTATATGCCTTAACGAGTCTAAGAATGTTGCCTAATCATTTTAGATGTCAAAATTTAAGTTACATATGCTTAGAATGAATTTATGTGAAAAAAGGGCATTTTGGTCATTTTCCTAAGGCATATAAACTACCAATCATACAACTAACTAAACGAAGTGAACATAAGGTATAACCTCGGAAGGTTATTCCCTATACAACTAGGGTCACTAAAAATGCTTGGTCGGATCCTAACAATCGACCAAACGGGTCGGGTTCGAATGTCTAAGCGGTTGTTTAGACCGCTTATCTTACGACCCTATATAAGCACTAAACTAAAAGTGACGAGTTAAACATGTTAAAACATGTTTAACTAGGTTAGAAAACAAGTTTGATATCAAAACAAAGGGTTTTGATACCCAAGAATAGTTTGGTTGCAAAATACGCATAAATACGCATTTTGACCGAAACTTTAACTCGTCACTACGCCTAATCAATGTGGTAATCAGTAGGTATAGTCACAAATGAATATGACCATCGTGATTACGCTCACGTTGCGAAGTTCAAATGAACTTCGTGTTGACCAAAGACCGGTCAAAGCAGAAAGTCAAACACTGTTTGACTTTCACGCTTGAAAAGCAATAAAAGCACGAAAGAAACTTACAAAAGGTCCAAGCTAGGAAGATCTTGATCCAAAATACTCAGGTATGTAGTTTTGAACTTCAATTTTGAGCATTTCAGACCAAGAGTGTGAGAAATGAGTGAAACTTATGTGGGTATTTATAGAATTCCCACAACCGTTAGGATCGTTTCTCGTTATTCGAGCTTTGATCAAGACCATACATGTGGGCACAAGGTTTATAATACAATGGGAACATTAAAACCCTAAAATGGTATTGAAATTCAGGGATTAAAACCATCAAAACAGGCTGGAAAGCCAGATTCAATGTTTCTGTATTGGGCAGCTGTCGCGCCCCGAGTGGAATAACCCCTTATCTTACGCGGCCCGCCAGGGCATGTTTGGCAGAAATGGTCCCTGAATGTGTAAAACTTGATATTTGATGCATTTTTGACATGTTTAAGCCCCGTTAAAGTATAGGGAACTTAAAATATGCTAAAAAATATCTTGGATGTCGGTTTGTTTGGTCGTACGGTTGCGTTGTTTGGTTAATTACAACGAAACACGAACAGGCTCGAAAAACGATCCAAATTACGCGACGAATGGAATTTTAGCTTGCCAATCACTAAAATAAAATATTTTAATGATTACAAAAATTTTTGGATGTCCGGATATATTCGAAACGTAAGATATGCACGAAAATGCAAACTTATGCACTTTTTGACGCTTTTAATCCCTATTGATCAAAAAGTTTATTTTTGCGCACCAAACACCTCAAAGCCTATTTCTAAGCTATGTAAAGGATATTTAGAGCATATTTAACTTATGATCAAGTTCCGGAGTGTTCGTTATCATACAAATCGGCATACTTTCGCAGTTTGACATAAATAGTCCATGCGATCGAATAGACTTGTTTTCGACACACCAAACCATCCAAAACTTATTTCTAAGTCATGTAAAGGTTATTTCAGGTTTATTAAGCCTATATCACTGTTTCAGAGTGTTTGTCGCGTTAAACTGATTACGTTTACGCATCAGTTCCCGTATAACCTTCCAGAAAGCGATTTAAAGCTCGAAATCGAACAAGAATTGATATGTGCAAATGATACACATATTTATACAAATCCCAAGTATGAAACACAATATTTCATTGATTTGGTATTTGTTTGATGGTCGTAGAGGCACATATGTCACACATACGCATCCCGCCAGTTGAAAGTTCACGAGAAAAAATTATACCACACATGACCTACATCCCGGAGTGGATAAAATGTATCGAGATCTCAAAGAATTCTATTGGTGGCCTAATAATAAAGGAGATATTGCAACTTATGTTGGAAAGTGTCTAACATGTGCAAAAATTAAGGCGGAATACCAAAAACCTTCAGGATTGTTACAACAAACTGAAATTCTCACTTGGAAATGGGAACAAATATCCATGGATTTCATAACAAAATTACCCCGGACCTCTCGCGGTCACGACATGATATGGGTAATTGTTGACCGATTAACTAAGTCAGCTCACTTCTTGCCTATACGCGAGAAAGATAATACTGAAAAGTTGGCTGAACTTTATCTCAAGGAAATCGTGGCAAGGCACAGAGTGCCTGTTTCAATAATCTCCGATCAAGATGGTAGATTCGTATCGAGAATTTGGCAATCATTCCAAGAGGCTTTTGGATCTCGTTTGAATCTAAGCACAACCTTTCACCCTCAAACCGATGGCCAAAGTGAACGCACGATTCAAACCCTAGAAGATATGCTTCGTGCTTGTGTGATGGATTTAGGCGGAAATTCGACATTCACTTGCCTTTAGTGGAATTCTCATATAACAACAGTTATCACACGAGCATACAAGTTGCTCCATTCGAAGTGTTATACGGGCGTAAGTGTCGATCACCACAATGCTGGGTGGAGATAGGCGACAAAAAATTGGTAGGTCCAGAGTTAGTCCAAGAGACTACGGACAAAATATTTAAAATCCGAGACCGTATTAAGGCAGCTCAGGATAGACAGAAAAGCTACACGGATAAACGTCGCAAACCATTATCTTTCGAGGTTGGAGACAGAGTGTTGTTAAAAGTCTCGCCTTGGAAAGGCGTAGCTAGATTCGGGAAGCAAGGAAAGCTTAGCCCGAGTTACATAGGACCATACAAAATCTTGGAAAAGATTGGAACCGTCGCTTATAAGTTGAAATTGCCCGAAACCCTTAGTAACGTCCATGACACTTTTCATGTGTCTAACCTTAAGAAGTGTCTTTCGGACGAGTCACTCATTATTCCCCCAGACGAAATTCATGTAGAAGACAGACTCCACTTCATTGAAGAACCTATTGAGGTTTTAGATTCGAAAATTTAGAAAACGAGGAGGAGTCGTATTAAACTAGTCAAAGTCTGTTGGAACTCAACGAGTGGGCCCGACTTTACTTGGGAACGAGAAGACGAAGGCAAAAGAAAGTACCGTCACCTGTTTAAGATAGTCCCTGCAACGGATAACGCAACCTAAATTTCGGGACAAAATTTTCTTTAACAGTGGGAGAATGTGACACACGGCAAAATACTAGTAATTACGTACATCATGAACAACTTTACGATAATTATTTTTGCGTATTTGACTTGATTTTTATTTGATTAAGTCTTAAAAGTCTAGGAATTATAAAAATCATAGCTTATTATGATAACAAATCTGTTACGGTTAGAAACTATATACTAGACTGGCAGTAGAAACGCGAACATACAATACATGTCAGTACTAGTCGCGGTACAGTCTGACACGACAAAAACGAAACATAAAGACGTGTCTGCACAGATATTCCATAAAAACTTTATCCAAAAATAACATGTGTCTTATACTATTTAGAAAATTCCATTTAAACACCAAATTGTCCAAATCCGCATAAAATGCAGTAATCCTGCGGAAGTGTACAACATTCTGTAGAATGAAACAGGAACTATCCGAAAACCCAAAAGTAAATATTATTTATTATAAATAATTTAACGGGTATTAAAAATGACACCAAAACCCTTATATAAATCTTATTTTGTAAGCTGCACAACTAGTTCAGCAAACTGCCTGACAACAATGCCGGTACAGGAACTGTGACCGAAATAATAAATTTATTAGTCCGGAGTGTTGGATTAATAAATTGGACAATAAAAATAGTGCAAAGACAATTTTATAGATGGGTTTATATAAGTAACACACAATGTTAGTATTTATCTCGGTATAAGACCTGAACCGAATTTATCAACCGAACAACCAAATAATAATTTTTGTGAGTTAGTTTGACATATTATAACATTACTTTAGAATGTTGGATCATCAAGCCTTATAAAAATAATATATAAAATAATCAAGTTCTTGAAATTTATATATTTAAACTAGTTTTAAAAAAAATAACAAAAACACCCCCCCCCCCCCCTCATGTATACGGTTGAGGTGTGGGTCCCCATGCCACTCCTCTAAATTGTTGTGTTGGAAGCCTAAGTTGATGATTAGTGTCTTGGTGGAAGAATCATAATCAAAAGAAACTCCAACACTCCACCACTTTTTCTTATTTCCAACAAAACCAACAAACCCTTCATCTGCTTCTCCTCTCTCTCTTATTTTCGGCCAAACACACCACCCAACATCTACATCTTTTTCAAAATCGAACACTAGTAAATCATACTAACATGGAGGTGCATGGATGATTCAAGACGTTTGCAAGACTTGAAGATACACTTGAAGCACTTTGGTAGCACTAGAAGCTCTTGGATCATCACTTCTTCCTATCTTCATCTTTTTCATACATAGTAAACTAGTAAGAATCAAAACTAGCATCTACATTCTTATGGTTTTTGATTTAAATACAATGTAAAAGTTCATCTTAAATCATACATTAAAAACCCATTTGAAAAACACTAATAAAACTAAGATCATTATTATGATCATGAAATTTCTTGATGATTTTTTATGAACTTGAGATAGTCATATAGTAGTAGACTTGAATCTTGTATTTTCATGAATAAAAATATGATCTAAACACATGCATGTTTAGATCTAGCAAGATTCACCAACAAAATGTTATGAACATGAATTTTTGTACTTAAAATGGTCACATGCATCATACAAAACATGGATTACTATTTAAAACTCATAAACTAGAAATTTTGTTGAAATGTGTAATTAAAGTTTCCATTTTTGGAAAGATCATCAATATGAACTTGTTCTTGGAAGTGTTATGAACACATATTCCTATCTAAAATGATTTTATGAGTCACCTAAAGTATGAGTTTTTATATAAAATAATGATCTATAAATTTTTGGTAAAAATCATAAATAAAGTTTCCTTTTCAGGAAAATTTAAAGCTACAACTAGTTCACGACATTTTGTTGGCAAGTTAGGATGATCTTTGATACTTGATGATGATTTAAGTTGAAAAATGGTTTAAAAACATGTTTGTACAAAACATGGGAAAGTCCATAGTTTAGGAGAAACTATGACAAATTTTTTATAAAATTTGTTATGATCAAAGTTTGTTAAACAACATATTCGATGACTAGAAATGACGTAAGACTTTTAAATATGACTAAACGGATTTTTGGGTAAGAAAGTGTAAGTTCAAATTTTATAAAGATTTCCTAATGGGAAATTATATATTTTAGACAAAAATATATACTTTAAAAGTTCATCAAATATCATGCTTATATTTTAGGTGTATATTATGTATTTAGACCAAGTAGGAATAAATATAAAAATATGTAAACACACCAAAGTATAAAAATATATGTTACTACTTGAAAAATGAAAACTATAAAAATGGAAGTGTACATCCTTGGACATAAACAAACAAATCGGACACTTTGGACAATTCGGACACTTTTGACAAATCGGACAAGGTAAGAATATATGGCACGGACGAAATAAACAAAGTAAACGAGACGGATGATATGAATGAATCGGCTGACGCGAATAAACCAAAACGACACGAAGGAAACGATCGAAAACAAAACCGACACTCACTTTATTTTTACTAGAATTTATAAAAGTAACTTATACAAAATATTTATTAGTTTTATAAACTAAATTGTTACAAGTCATTATTATTATTACTAGTAAGTAATAAAAATGTGGATGACCAAAATTAAATAATCATATGGGCTAACCCATCTTTTAAAACTAAATTAGGCTAACTTATCTTTTAAGTTAAATTGGACTAAAGCCACTTTTGTAAACTATTTTTGGGCTAGGCCCACCCTTACATAATTAATTTGGGCTAGGCCTACTCTTACAAACTAATTGGACTTGATCCACTTTAAACAAATTTACTTAGCCTAGGCCCACACTAATCAAAACGAATTGGGCTAAGCCCACACTAGTTAAATGAAATGGGCTAGGCCCATACATACAAAGTCAATTGGGCTAGGCCCATGTGTACTAAACATTTGAATTGGACTTTCATATCTAACTCATGGGTTAGGCCCATTCAAACTTAAACGATAAAATGTATATATATATGAAAGATATATATGCATACACAAAAAGAAAGCAAACGAATACAAGAACCGAAAACGAAATTCAAGATGAGATACTTGTACAAAAGACAAACATAAACCTAAGTGTCTAATGAGGTTAGAACACTTGTAGGTTGAGAAACAAACGAAGAACCAGGAATCGAATAGAGATTTGCACGGAACGCAAATCTGTGAGTTCATGTTTTCCCCTTTTTATTTAAAAATTTTATAGTTTTAAACGTTCGGGGATGTTTACATGTTGTGATTTGTATAGCTGGAAAATGAAAATATTTAGATCACATGCGAATAGGTATTTTAAATAAAGGGGCCATTAATGAATAAACAAGTACCGAGGAACAAATGGATAGATATATTGGGTTTTTAACGAGCCCCACTCTTAACGGCAACAATAACAGATCGTTACAGAGTGCTTTTGTGTCTAAAACTAGTGTCGCTGACACAAATAAATCGTCAAGATTTGGTTGCCTCCTATTCTGGCATACAGATTAGTGTCCTTGCAAAACACTAATGATCGCACAAGTTTCATTATGATATACAAAACGAATTTATTATTTCAAATGTTTTAAAGATTCATTTGATAAGAAAACTAATAACATCATCTTACCAACTTTTGTTGACGTTTTCAAAACTAACATGTATTACAGGAAACAGTGGACGGCCTTTGGGAAAAAACGTGTTCGTGGAATTATGAAGTCAAGTGGTTTGATGTCATCCAGTGTTTGGTCTTTATGTTTGTAATCATGTACTTGAAACTTGGGTTTCGAATAATGTTGTCAAAAGTGTAGTACGTTTCAGACAAAACTTTTGGTTGTAATGTTATTTTAATAAATGTATGGTTGTGCATTTTGATATGGTTTACACGTGTTGTTTACTTGGTTGAATGCAATGATTATCGCTCTGGCCACACTTCGCGACGCTTCCGCTATACCGAAAATAGGGGTGTGATAGGTGTAGTTAAGGGTTTGAAGGTGGGGGACGGTAGACTGTTGAGGAAAAGTGTTTGAAGGTGGACTGGTGGAGGACAATAGATTGCTGCAGGTGAAGGGTGTGCAAGTGGAGGATTTAAACGAGGTGATCGCCTAGGCCTTGCTGCAGGTGGAGGGTTTGACGGAGCTTCGAACGTCGACGAGACGATCGTCTAAGGTTTGAATGTCCAACTACTTCACTTGGATAATAACCACCACCGCACCGATATCTTCGAATTAGTTTTGTATCTGGAGTGAATTATAAATTATTGAGAAGTGCAGATGTGGGTTGGAAAACAAATTGCTTTATTTATAGGGACTCATAAATAGCTATTGGAACAACAACCGCTTAGAAAAGACCTGTTGGAAAATAAATATTATTTTATCATTTATTTATTATGTTTCATATATTATTCTCTTTTTAGTTTATTATAAAAAATATTTAAAAAATAAATAAATAACAAAATATTAAAATAAATATATGAAAAATATTGATATAAAACAAATACAATTATTATTATTATTATTATTATTATTATTTTTATAATTTGTAAATATATTATATAAATTAGATATAGATAATAAAAGGAAAAGTAGATGATGAGGTAACGGTTTAGAAGGATTTATTGTCGAAGGAAAAATTGGGTTTGAAATGATTTGAAATAGGGAAAATTACGAAAATTGCCGTTGACCACCATAACTTACAAAAAAGCCATCTCATCCGTTCTTGGAGCGAGGCCTCATAAACAAAGTGTGTCGTAGAATTGAAATTGCCTTTGTCTGCAGTTGGAGGCCCATGTCTCTGCATTTGGAGTCCCATGGGTCTATATTGAGGTGGCCTATTTCAAATGATGTGGTAGGTCAGGATTTTAGATGGGGTCCTTGTTGATGCTAACACAAACAAAACAAAACAAAAAAAAAATACTTTTAAATACGGATGAGCAAATGGTACCTGTTATAGGTACCGGTACCGAATTTACCGAATTGGGTACATTTTCGGTACCGATTCGGTACCGACTTTTGACATTTTCGGTACCGGTTCGGTAGCGGTATTTATCGGTTTTTACCCTCAAATACCAGTACCGTACCGGTACCGAACTGTACCGTACCGGGTATATTCGGTACAGGTACCTACTTTTTGAAGATTTTCGGTACCGGTACTTTCGGTTCCGGTACCGGTCGGTACCGAGCTCATCCTTACCTTTAAATACGGTTTTGGCTGTGAGAAAAAAATGAGGTTTAAGTACAAATTGCAACGGGTTTGCCACATAAAAAAGGCAACGGTCTAGCTAAGGACCAGTTTTAGGACATTTATTAGCAATGATTTTTAAAATAGGTATTTTATCGAAGAATTTTATGACACAATTATTTTACTACAAAAATATTTAGCTACAGATTTTTTCCCAGTCTTTTTTAATTTCAACCCAATTTCCATAGCAAATTTACCGCCAAATATCCTGTAAATGTTAAAAAGAAGTTTGTTTTTCCCAGTTTTTTTTTCTGTTTATAATCATATATCCAAAACCATATATTTTCAGGAGACAAATTCTCTCAGAAAGCCACCAAGAAATGTGAAGCAACTTCAAGAAGGTCAACCTAGAAGCAATTGACAAACCAGTGCCTAACATAAAATTCAAACTCAATAATTTCTTCCAAATAAAAAAGTCATTATCACACTAAAGTAACTTATAAGAAGAGTCTCATTAGTCACCCAATAAGTATATAATAAAGTGCTAGCTGTCATCAGTGTTTTCAAGCAATAATGCAGTGTCACTATCTTGTAGCTTAAGTAATCAAATCTCCATATATCTTGTGGTTAAAACACACACCACATATGTAAATCTCGGCCCAACAAAAGTTTAACTGGAGTTAGGTTGCTTCTTTCTTGTGTCCGCAGTATCTTTTTTGATCTTCCAACATTCTCCCTCATTCTCCAACATTCACCACTCTTTAGTAGAGTTTTAAATATAATCATTTTGCTCCCCTTTAATTTGCAATAACTTTGCTTAATAGCTATGGTACTGTTATATCAAGAAACAGTAGCTTCTTCTCCATCTTCATCCATGGCTAGTAGTCATCCTTGTTTCAGTTATGATATTTTCTTAAGTTTTCGAGGTGAAGATACCCGTAAAGGTTTTACCGATCACCTCTATACAGCCCTAAAGCAAGCAGGAATCCGCACTTTCAGAGACAATGCTGCGATAGACCGAGGAAAACTGATAGAGCCAGAGCTGAATAAAGCCATCCGTGAGGCCGCAATTTTGATCATCGTCTTCTCAAGAAACTTTGCTTCTTCCAAGTGGTGTCTTGATGAGGTCTTAACGATCATCGAAGAACAAGAGAGGCTCGCCTCTAAGCATGATGTTGTTCCTGCGTTCTACAACGTTGATCCATATGATGTCCAGAATCAAACAGGAAGCTTTGAAGAAGCATTTAGTTGGTATGATAATATAATTGAGACAGAATTAGATTACCAGAAGAAGATTGAATGGTTGCAGAAGGTGAAGGCATGGAGGGTTTCTCTTCGAAAAGCCTGAAGCTTGACAGGAATGGTATTAGCTAACGGGTATGCTTGCTTCCTCTTGCCATCTATAAAAATAAACAGAACCAAATTCTTAACTTGTAGATGTTCTGCATCTAACTAATACATTTTATGTTCATGATGGACCCAACAAGAATAAGTGACTTTTATATCCTTTTCATCCATGGAAAAGATTAAACTTACAATAGAGCATATAACTTTTTGAAAAGAACTTAACCCATCTTTAGTTTGTTGGATACTTCACGGTGGTCTTTCTTTATTCGAAGTAAAGGATTATAATTAGTACCTTAATACCACATATATATTAATACTTGAAGCAAATTTATTAGAACCTAACCGTTAGAACTTGATCAATCCAGACACGAGGCCAAATTCATAAGTAATATTGTCAATGTCATAAGAAAGAAACTGAACTACAAGCTCTTGCACATTGAGGGCAAACTAGTGGGAATAGAGAAGAATGTTGCTGTGATTGAATCATGGTTACAAGATCCATCACCTGATGCAGTTTTCCTTTTCATTCACGGGATGGGAGGCATTGGAAAAACAACCCTATCAAAATGCGTATATAACTCAAACTACTATGAGTATGATGGGAGTTGCTTTCTTGCAGACATTCATGAGACATCGAACCAACACAATGGATTGCAGCGTTTGCAAAGTCAGCTTCTCTCCACGATATTAAGGAATAACAAGGAAGAAGTTATATGGAATCTTGATGAAGGAGTCGTTAAAGTTACAAACGCATTACACAATAAAAAAGTTCTTCTTGTTCTAGATGATGTCACAACATGGCAACAATTAACAGCATTGTTAGGGCCACAACAGTTTTATCCTGGAAGTAAAGTGATCATTACAACTAGGCACAAATGGTTGTTAACTTTTTTTGAAGTAAATCCAAAGGTCCATGCTATTGAAGAATTAGATCCGGATGATGCATATAAACTATTTAGTTTGTATGCCTTTAATAGAGATCATCCAATTGAACCCTACACCCTCCAATCAAAACTTATAGTTCATCACTGTAGCGGTCTTTGGCTCTTAAAGTATTGGGCTCGTTTCTAAATGGAAAGACCGTGGATGTGTGGGAAGATGCAATGCGCAAAATAGAAGCAATTCCAAATCCCAAAATTCAAAAACTTCTACAACTGAGCTATGACACTCTAGAAGAGACCAGCGATAAGGAATTATTCCTACATATTGCTTGTTTTTTTGTGGGTGAGGATAAAGCTTTCATTGTGAAATTATTAGCTGAATCCAATCTATACCCTATAGTTGGTATCCAGAATCTAATGGATAGATCTCTACTCTACATTGAAAATGGGAGAGTGATGATGCATCCGCTAATCAAGGAGATGGGTCAAGATGTTGTTCGCCAAGAATCACCAAAGGATCCTGGGAAACGAAGTAGATTGTGGAACCATCAAGATTCTTTATGTGTATTAAAAGAAAATGGAGTAAGCATTTAAAATCTGATTACATTATGCCTACTTAATTTAATATGCATGCTAAACCATATGTAGCTCATCTTTTTAAACTCTTTAATTAGGGTACAAGGAAAGTAGAGGGACTTATTCTTCACATGCAGAGGATCAAGGGAAATAATTCAACTTCAATTGTAAAGATGGACAGTGGAATAAAACATAGTTATGAGGCCGAACCATCCGTGCAAATAAAGTAAACTTCAAGGTTGGAGCAATAGAAAAGATGAAGAATCTAATGCTGGTTCAACTGGACTATGCAACTTTTTCTGGGAGCTACAATAGAAGTTGCCCAAAAAATTACGATTGCTCCGTTGGCATGGACTTTCAATACAATCCATACCAAGTGATGTACCTTTGCAAAATTTGGTAGTTCTTGACTTTCGTTATAGCAAATTAAAAGAAGTTTGGGATGGGTTCAAGGTATATATTTGTACGTTGTCTTTTCTTTTCACAATTACTATGATTGTCATATCTGTCACATGGGTACATGATATAGGAGTTATTTATGCATATACTCTTGTTTTTCATCACAGGTAGTTGGATCTTTGAAAATCCTTAATCTCAGTTATTCTGTGGAGCTTAACAAAACCCCTGATTTTGAGGGACTCCCTAACTTGGAGAGTTTGCTCCTTTCAGGATGCTTAAGTTTGACCCACATTTGTAAATCCATTGGCTACCTTGAAAGACTGGTGTTGTTAGATGTAAGGGATTGCAGAAGTTTGAGGGACATTCCATGCTTACCAAGATCTCTCGAATCACTAAAAATGGAAGGTTGCCCCAATCTTGGAGGTCTTGGACTAGTTCGATGCTTGGATTCATGTTCACTGTCTTCTCTTTTGGTAAATATCGACGTCTCAGGATGCAATCTCTGTAATAATTCTTTCCCAGAGGATTGGAGTGATCTTTTATCATTGAAGTTCTTAAATATAAGCAGCAATCATATTACTTCATTACCAACTTGTGTCAAAAGTTTACCTAGTCTTGAAGTACTCAATGCTCGCAAGTGTTCACATCTTCAATCAGTTCTGGATGTCCCCAAAACCGTAATCCATCTAGATACCACTTTGAATCTGTCCTTGGAGAAAGTACAACCAACACCAAATACAACCTTCTTGGCTGTTTATGGATGCGAAAAACTGTGTGTAGTGGAGGGCTGTTTTAAGCTTGAATCAGTAAACAGATTTGACAGGCAGATTATAAGATATCTTGGTTTAGAATCGATTTCAGAAAAAGGAATGGGGTTCAGACTTAATAAACCAAATGCATATACAAAAGAGGTCTCCATCAAGGTTTGCTTTTCCAGTCTCTTAGTCTTTAGTGTCTGTATTATTCTTCTACCCGTTAATGTTAATAAAACGAAACTAATAAATACTTTGTACTACAGATAACATACGAGTTTGGTATATTCAGTACCTATGTTTTAGGAAAAACACTTCCATGTTTTAGGTATAAAGAAAGTGGACCAACAATATCATTTAGAGTTCCTTCACATCCAAATGGTTCAAGAGTAAGCGGTCTGAATGCGTGTTTCATGTCTACATGTGTTGAATATGCATTGTTTTTCTACGTTGAACTCAATAACAAAACTAAGGCCTTGGTATGGGACTACAATCCTACAATGCATCTAACGCGTAAAGAAAGTAGTAAGTTTGATTATGTCTGGTTAAGCCTTTGGCGGACTGGCAATCTACTGGATGCTGGGGACGAAATTAGTATCACTTTGTATGGAAGCCATATAGTAGAGGAGTGTTGTGTAAACCTCATGTACGATGATGATGAAGTCCAGAAGGATAGCCAAGAAGAAATGGATGCAGAAAAGAAGGATGCGCATGGCATATCCAAACAAATTTTGTGGACTGACAGACTGCAAGTAGAGATATCAGATTATGTTCATAGTGGGAAAACATATTGCTTTAAGACTGGTGGTGCGACGGACGTTCCTAATATCAATGGTATTTCCGGTATGCTCCTGCTTTCTTTTATCTTTTTTTAACAGGGTTTCCAATGTAACCACACTTATCATCTATGAAATGTTTGTTGTTATAATTAATTAGATTTAATTGTGGATTGGTGGGGCCTAAGGGCGAACTGGAGGTGCAGACACGTTATCGCAAGGTATGTTTTGTTACAAATTCCTTGCATAAATCCTGGTTTATGCATCGATGTTTGTTGACATGTTTTGATGTGCAAATGCAGCGTGTGATTTGAAGAAATAAAACACCGGATGGCGATTCCCCTTCAAGTATTCATCATAGTGATAGCATTGTCTCATATTTGAACATCACAAAAACAAATATGTATTTTGAGTTGAGTTTTAGGCGCTGGATGAAACAATGGATTGATTTATAAGTGGTAAGCCTCATTGGTTAATGGTGGCTCAACCATATTGGGGCCTTAGCCAGAAGTAATTATTCGGTTCACATATCTTAAATATTAAATTTATCTTGCAGCCTAAAAGTGATATTTTTTGTTTTTTTATTCTTGCATATCCTTCCATAAGTAGATGTTTGCAAGTTTAGGATTTTTATTTAATTTTTGGATATTAGATTAGCTTTTCACATTAAATAATAAGCAAGAAATATCATAGCAATTAAGTAGATTACTAAAAGAAAGCAATTACCTCATATGTTTTGCATAAACAATAAGCAAGATAGAAATTGATATTGTAGTAAAGAAAGCAATTACCTCACAAATATGCTTAAACGAGTAAGTCTTTTGGTCGAGTTTCAATTGACCTGATCGATGATTTCCATAATTCCATCGGCAAAGCGCCATCGTGAAAGGAATCGATGGCTCCTCGGTCTGAGTCAGCAAGTCACCGATTCCTTTGTTCGGTCGATTTCAATTCAATCTGGATTCATCCGAAAACTCGGCCCAATAGATTAAATAAGGGGAAGGATCTACTATAAAAAGTGGATTTTGTCTAAGTAGCTTAAGAAGGATTGTGATGATGACATGTGGCACTCCTAATAAGTAGGAATGAAGGGCATTTTAGTCCTTATAAATAAGATTGAAAATGACATGTGACACCCCTTTTGTTTTTTAAAATTACAACAAAAAAAATCTAGTACAAAAAAATATAGCACAAAAAAATGTAGTACAAAAAAATCTAGTACAAAAAAATATAGCATGAAAAAATTTAGCAAAAAAATCCAGCACAAAAAATTGAGAAAAAAAAATTTAAGATAAAAAAATTTAGCACAAAAATATGGTACAAAAATCCAGCAAAAAAAATGTTATACAACATAGAAATACAACACATTTTAGTGGGTTTTTTAGTCTTCATATTTTATATAGCAATATGATGAAATTTTTATGAAAAAATAATGTGGTATAAAAAAGTTATGAACGTTTAAAAAATGGGGGTGGAATATGCATGTGCCTTGCATGTGGAGAGAGAATGTATATAAATAGGATTTTCCCAAGATACCCTTTCACTCATCCTTTCTCCTACACTTTCATCTTAACCATTGATTTGAAAAATGAATGGTTAATATTACTTCTCATCCTACTTAGGCAAAATAAACTTTTTATTTGATCTTACCCCGATTAAATAATATTAATTTTCTTTGGGTAAATTGGGGGGCCAGGCCTATTTTATGTTAATAGGCCGACCCTAAGATAGTAAGATGTCAATTGAACTTAAAATTGGTCAGAAATTTGGTGTGTGGGATATATCTTTTAGATGGGTATGAGATTGAGTTATATATCCATTTACCCTACATGATTACTGATGCGGGAATATCAAGTGTCGACTCAATTATGTAATGAAATAAATCCACATTTACTGTTCATTAAGTTTTGTTTTAATTTATGTCCATTGAGTTGATCATAAAAACTCTATATAAGTTCTCATGTAATTTGTATTGGGGGATAGTTTTTGACTTTTTTTAAATTCTTGTCTTTTGGGGACGAATTTGGGGGTTTGGGAAAAGATCTTCGCGGGTATTTTTAGAATCAACGTGTTTAATCTTCGTTTCCGTATCACGCGCTACATCAGTTGGTATCAGAGCTAAAATCCTGGCTCAAAATGGCTTGTGAGAGGGATTATCGCTTGTACCACACTCTACCATGTTTTGATGAATACGAGGATGAGCAATGGTATTCTTGGGCATGCGACGATGATTCGGGTGGTACCAGTAGTGTGCCCACTATTAGACATGACCACAAAAAAGAGTCGACGATCATGGGAGCCGGTGATGACGAATCAAGTTTCAAAAGTCATAGCGTTAAGGGTGATGGTCCTACTATGGTAACGGGTGGTCCAACGGCTACATTTGGAACTCAACCTGTTAGCATGGGGGGCTTGCAAAGAAATTTCATGAGCAAAGCAATGAAGTTGAAGGCATTAAGAAACACAATAGATTTTGGTGCTTCTCAAATTTACTTTTGTACAATTTTAAAAGGTAATTTTCCAAGAAATAGTTTTGAGGAAATTATTTTGGATGATGAAAACCATGGTATACAAAATTCTCATGCTGTAAAAATCTGGTACGAGGTTCTATTTGAAAATTTGGTTGATGGGCAGATTGTGGAGGTTGGAGAAGCTATGTCGTCAAAAGATGCCCCTCATATTGATCAAAACGAAGAAAAAGTTGTTAAACTTAATGGGTATTTTGTAAAAAAATGCAATGAGGTCCATGGTTTACGACTATATGGTTATTTAGTTGGAACTATATTAATTGAGAGGGTCAAGACAATAGTGAACAAGAAATGGTCCTATGCTCCGTTCGACCCAGGTGGTACAGGTTCAGAGTCAAATGAGATGACCCGTGAAGTAGAACTACTTGGGCGGGCCTTGATAATAATCGAAAAGAATCGGATTGATGTTCCTTTCGATCCAAGTGGCTTTAGCCTGAGACAAAACTCGAGGACGAGTTTTTCCAAAGGTGGGGAGAATGATGCGGGAATATCAAGTGTCGACTCAATTATGTAACGAAATAAATCCACATTTGGTATTCATTAAGTTTTGTTTTAATTTATGTCCATTGAGTTGATCATAAAAACTCTATATAAGTTCTCATGTAATTTGTATTGGGGGATAGTTTTTGAGTTTCATAAAATAATTGTTTGACTTTTTTTAAATTCTTGTCTTTTGGGGATGAATTTGGGGGTTTGGGAAAAGATCTTCGCGGGTATTCTTAGAATCAACGCGTTAGATTTCCAATACCATCATCACGCTACATCAATTACCCGTTAATGTGTACCTATTTACCTGATTATATACCCTAACTAGTATCTTTTATTATTTATTTATTTATTATGTATGTACGATAGGGGGTGATTCAATTAAAAACCCATAGTTAATGTGAAAACTCGAAAAATCTTTATCAATGAAAGGAATGAGACTTTTAGTGAATGATGGACAAAATTGAAAAAAATATAAATTTTCAAACATTATCTTCTTCAAATGTTATTATATTATAAAAAAATGCACCATAAGATTACAAATTTTGTTTATCTTTCGTTCAAGTATTTTCGAGCATATTGTTTCCACATAAAAAAAGTGGTGCGGGAGGAGGTGGTGGTGGTTTT
Source organism: Helianthus tuberosus (assembly GCA_030545235.1). Classification (NCBI taxonomy): domain Eukaryota; kingdom Viridiplantae; phylum Streptophyta; class Magnoliopsida; order Asterales; family Asteraceae; genus Helianthus; species Helianthus tuberosus. The sequence goes on from CM060405.1 coordinate 89,573,140, forward strand.
ATTATTATTTTTTGGAGGGGTGGGTGTGGGAGGTTTAGTTTTTTTTTTTTTTTTTGGAGGGGGGTGTGGGGTTTAGGTTTTTTTGGTTGAGGGATGGGGGTAGATGTATGATTAATATAGTTTATATGCACCTATAGCTAGTATCTTTGAAGAGACAAAGATGTATAACGCACTCTTATTAAAATCTGGAGTAAATTACATAAATTATCCTTTATTTATATACTAAATTGTATACTTTTGTCATTTGTCTTCAAAAAGCACGCAAAATGTCTTCTATATCTAAATCTTGCATGCTCTTTATTCTTTAAGCTGAATTATGTTAACCTTTCATACATCTTTAATGCAAAATGATAATTTTAGCCAAATGACATAATCTGTAATTTTTCTATAAAGTAAATAATTTGAAATTTACTTAAGGTTTTTTCTTTTCTTTATTTTTATTTTATAAAATTTATCACTATTGTTTTATTGATTACTTTAGAAATTTCTTAATTCAATAAGTAACATATATTTTTAATAAGAATATATTTTTTTTTGTTTTCATTTATTTGACTAAATTATTTTCAACTCAAGGGTTATTTTCAAATCACTTATTCGAATTTAACGATTTTTCTAATACACAACTTCTGAAATGAAATTGACTAATAGTTACTCGATAGATATCTGACGGGTTATGAGTCAGTATACCCAACAGGTATTTTTAATAAACTAATGGGTTTACCCGAAAACTCACATGTATACCCGATAACCGATGGGTAATTACCCGATAGATACCTGATGTGTTTTGAGTTGGGTTTGGAATATGTTTTTTCTATAATTGGGTATGGGGTTGGGATTACTCAAACCCGGCCCGTTGCCTTCCCTGTCCTTGATCAATAAATGATATCGACTAGATGTGCACATAAAAACCGGTTTGGGGACTGAAAGTGGTGAACCCGACTCGAACCAGTCCAGGTTTCTAATCCAACCCGTAGGTTTGAGATCGGTCTTCCTCCCTTGCACACCAAAGTGACCTGAACTAGTTTTTTTTTGCCAAACTAGTTTGGAACCGAACTAAAAAAAACGATTTGGAACCAGTTTTGAACGTTTGAAGAAACTAGTCGTTGATTAGGCTAATAGCTGTTTTAGACCACTTTAAGTTTGCTAGAAAATCACTATCCCCCCTAAGTTAGTGTAAATATGGTTCCTCTTAGTGGTAGGATTTTAAGGCATGAAGAACAAGATTCACTCTCCCGATGCTTGAGATGTGCACTTGTTTAAAAGATCACTTGGATGCGACGGATCGTTTACAACTCAAAGAAGAAACGGAAGTTGAATAACGTATGTACAAAGGAGAGGTGCAAGAGGGACTAACTGATCCTTACTCGACGAAGAACTCTCCCTCGATGCATCCATTAGCATAAATAATAGTTCGGACAAAAAGTTTAATACCAAAAGTAAAATTAACAAATGCATTATTAATAATTTTATTTTTTTGAAATTATGTTTTTGTATTTGATTGTTTCGAAACTATACAAATTAATAAAAGTTGAACTTTATGTATTTTTTTATGTTAAAAAAATAAGTTGTGTGTACACGAACTAGTTTACAAACCGAAACTGAATCGAACTATAACTAAACAGAAATTGTTTTTTCAAACCCAGCAAACCAGGGCAGAACCGAACTGGTTTCAACCCGAAACCGGTTTCACTTCAAATCAGTGGACAAAAAATTGGTTCGGGTTTTAAAAAGAATGATTTGTCTACCTCCAATATGGATGATGTGCACTGAGCGGTCTAACTAAACTAACTAATTTTAACCCTAAACTAGACACTTTAAGTTTTAAATTTATAAACTAGACTCTCTAAAACCTAGACTACTCAACCGGCAAGTGTACCAGTCAATGTAGTAAAGCATAAGCAAGTCTGAGTATCGAACCCACGAGAGTCTACTAGCTACGAATACTAGACTCGATTACTACTAACTAAACTGACTCGACTAATTTGTTTTGTTGTTTTGGGGGGTTTCTACACATAAGAATTAACTGGAGACGAATTCAGATGATGAGAAACACACTACCTAGGTTAGAATCCTACACATAATTAAAAACTTCTATCGATAATGTAACTTTTGTGGAAACCGGGGTCTTAAAATACTAAACTTAAAGGATAACCTTAAGGACCATCGACCCCTCTCGAGAAGAAACCTATGGAAACCTATAAGCCGTTAATCTACCGGTTTAGTGGATTCCCTCATGGGCTTTCCTACTGTAATAATAAAATACCCTCTAGACAATCTACGTCACAACGCGAAAGTCTCAGGTAACTATGGATTCTTGATCAGACTTGATAAGCAAGTAGTGAAAGGGAAACAGAGGGGATCTTATCATAAATTATCTCCCCCATAGCAATCTAACATTAAAGACAGACCGACAACCTCTCACATCACAGCTATTGAGATCGGTAGATCACTTAATCCTAGTCAAAACCTCAATCACAGTTCCTACGGAAAACATGCATGGATAATAACCATAAACTAATCACTAACACATAGTCCACGACCTAACTTGCATTCATACATGAATGATATCCACGAAAACGCAAGTGAAACATGTAATAAAGTTTGAATGAGATTAAGTACGCATAATCATTTAATCATTAAAACCAAAGTTCTTTAGTTTATTATAAATCCACAATCAAAGTTCCATAAACAGAAAGAAACAAGTGTCAAAACATAGTTGTAATCATCGACCTAGGCAGTGCATTAGATTTTTAGCCTAGCATGATTTTTAAAAATGTAAAACAAAGCATAAACAAGTTTTCAAGACATGATCAAATCGATAAAACAAATAAACAAGGAAAACCAAATGATTGCACTTGATATGCACAAAATGTAACATATAAATTGTATCGAATACGGTATAAAATCAACCTTTTTACAGTACTAATGTTGGAAAAAAGTGTGTTTCTTTGTTTACTTTTGATTTCAAGGATTAAAAGAGCTCAAACAAACAAAAGGAACAAATTAACAACAAAAACCAACATAAATACGAAGAAAGGAAGTTGACACGCTATACCGACCATTCAAGCTTCACCCCAAGAATAAAAGCAACAAACTAGAAACCCAACACGGGGTCGTGCCTGCCAGGCATAGGGACGATTCTCAGTCAAGATTCCTTAAAGATAAAGACAAACGAAAAACGACAAAGGACACGGGGTCGTGCCACCTAAGCACGGGCTGTGGTCAACTCTCAGATTTGCAAATTTGGGTTTGCACAGCAAGTACAAGGGCCATGGGGCCCGTGCCGTGGACACACGGGGCCGTGTGTGTAGAAGAGCTGGCAAGATCATTAAATGAAGACAGATAAGATGAAGGACATGGGGTCGTGGCCACCAGGCATGGGGCCGTGTGAGTCTCATGTTTCCAACTGTAAATATAGGTGCTTGGCTCACTTGCAAATCATCCATTGGCAAACCATTTCTCTCACTTCCACCACCACAACACCATCATCTTACACCACATTAGTTAGAGTTAGAGTAGTCTCAGAATCCAAGATCAATAGTAAGAGCTTTCGTCAAACTATGGCATGCTTGGCTAATCTCTTACATCACTTGGTGAAGATAAAATCTTTTGTTTATTACTTTTGATTTCCAACCTTTGGTTACTTTTTAATTGGGTATGTATTAATGACTTTAATAACTAGTTTTTTTTATATTGAAGGTGAATTTTTATTCTATCATTCTTCATGTTTTGTTGATTCACTCATTCGTGTCTTGACGGTCTATATAAAGCACGTTACCTGCCTAGAAGGGGGTTAGAAGGGTGGTTTGGGTAAAGTTCTTGCCTCGTTCAGTGTATAGATCCTGTGGACCTAATTCAAGCTTATTAGAACTTCCCTTGAGGCAGATAACATCAAATCGTGGGAAGTAAGAACGACTTGTAATCCATTATAAATAAACTACTATTAAAACTATAAACCAGCCTTGTGGGATAGTATCAGTGCTGACTCAGACCAATATGGCCGAGGGTAGCGTTGCCACCAAAAGAGGGACATGCCACATTTTGCATTAATAACTTACTTAATTGTCTTTCAATAATCCGACCTTGCAGGACTGTATCCCTGCTGACTCAGACCAATATGGCCGAGGGTAGCCTTGTCTCCAAAAGGGGGACGTGCCACGATAACTAAGATAATCTATTAAGAAACCCAAAGTGCGGAAATTATCAAAGGATACATAAAAGATGAGTCGAAACCAAGTGATTCTTTCTTGTATTTGTCTCTTTTATTTATTTTTGTTTCTTTCTTTTTTACATGTTTAAAACCTTTTCTCAAAATTTGGGTGGATTAGACGTTGATGATAAACCAGTATTAAAAGCTCTTGTGTCCTTGGAAGACCTCGGCATCTTACCATCACTACACTACGCCAACGATGGGTGCACTTGTCCTAACGTCTTGTAGAGAGTGATAGTTTATATCGTATTTTATAAATGTAAAGCTTGATCAAAAGAAACAAGTACTTAAAAATACATTAAAAATCCGTACACGCTCACACACGTCAAGTTTTTGGCGCCGAGGACCGAGGAGACAAGGATTTTAAGAAAGCTTAAAATCAACGGCCTAATCATTTTCTTTAGTTTTTCTGTTCAAATTTCCTTTCTTTTTAAAAAATCCCAGTGACAGTAGCTTAACACGGGGTCGTCCTGCCCTAACCGGGGTCGTGTCTTGATTAAAGAAACTGGAAAACTTTCTGCAGAAGGCTCACACGGGCCGTGTTTCATTCGACCCGGGTTCATGTTAAAAACTCTCAATACTGAATTAAACACAGCCTGAGGCACGGGGCCGTGTTCATAGGACACGGGGTCGTGTAAACCCTCTGTATTCACAATATTTTTTTCCAGAAGCTGTAATCTTTTGAGTATTATCCAAACAATGGATTATTACATGGGAGATTATGATTACTATAGTTATGATGATTATGAGGAACCATATTGTACCTATTGCGGTGAATCTCACTCGGTACAAAATTGTTACCTTTTTGAACCATCAACCTCATACACAACATATGAGGAACCAAGGTTTGAGCTTCCAAATCAAACTTTTATTGAGACACTCCAGCGTTTGAAACGTACGAGATACCACCCACAATAGTTCCCGAAGCCGAAAGCCTCATACAAAGTCTCAAGAACTTAGAGTTCTTGATCAAACAATCTTGTGCACGAGAAGAAACCATTTGTACAAAAGAGGTAATAATAGAAGAGGTAAAACCTCAAGAGCCAACAAAGGAAGAGCCACTCAAGGAAGACTTAACCCATGAAGAAAACCTCGAACTAAGCAATTTGGAAGGAAAGTTCTCAAAGGTAAATTTCGAAGAGGAACAAAAGGGCCTCCAAGAAATACACATCTTACAACCTTCTTTTGAAAATCATAGTTTGGTTCCATCTCATGCTAAGTTCTTAAAAGAATTAAACACTAATCCTAACATTAAAGAAATAGCAAGTATTAAATTAACTAAAGGTCAAACTTCACTAGTACAAGATGATCAAAATGAATCAAACATAAAGCCGGTAACATGTTTTATCCAAAACATCTATATTAGTAACATCTCAATAGATAAAGATATTTGTGTTAACATAATTCCAAGCTATGTTTTTGAAAGAATAGGTATTGGTGATTTTCTTCCAACTAAAATTTCGATCTTTTCGGCTAATTGAAAAATTAAAAATGCTATAGGAGTGGTTGAGTACGTTCTCATTCAAACAAATCAAACGATTGTACCAACCTACTTTGTCATCTAGATGATGCTCTACTCGTGTTGGGACAACCTTTTTCTTAGAACTCATCAAGCTTTGATTAAACAAAAAAATCAAGATCTTCCCACGAAACTTGGCACCGACAAAAGAACTTTTAATTTAAATAATACAATGAAGTACCAATCGGCAACGCCAACCCCTTGTTGGAAGATGAAGTTAAGCCACCCGATACAGAAAAACCAAATGACTAAGTCATTGAACAGGAAGTAGCTACCAACCAAAGCGTTTCGTCTATCGACCACGATGAGGAACCAAAAACTAAGCCATCTATTGAAGATCCACCTTCTTTAGAACTCAAAGAACTTCCAAAAGGCTTAGAATATGCTTTCTTAGATAATTAAGGTAAACTTCCCGTCATAATTTCTTCGTATCTCAATTCTCACGAAAAAGAAAAATTATTAAATCTAATTAAAAGACATAAAACGACGATTGCATGGAAATTAATGGATATAAAAAGGAATAAGTCCTTCCATGTGTACACATAAAATTTTAATGGAAGATGACTACAAAGCGGTAATCCAACCATAAAGACGTATTAATCCCAATGTCCAAGAAGTAGTAAAAAAGAAGTAATAAAAATCTTAGACGCCGGTCTTATCTACCCTATCTCCGATAGTCCGTGGGTAAGTCTCATCCAAGTAGTGCCGAAAAAATGTGGAATAACGGTTGTAACAAACCAAAATAACGAGCTTATACCAAGGAGAACCGTCACCGGATGGAGAGTTTGTATCGACTATAGAAAACTCAATGAAGCCACACGAAAATACTATTTTCCTTTACCCTTCATTGATCAAATGCTAGGGCGATTATCCGATTATAAATTTTATTGTTTTCTTGATGGATTCTCGGGATACTTTCAAATTCCCATTCCCCAGAAGACCAAGAAAAAAACCACTTTTACTTGTCCCTACGGAACCTTTGCATATCGACGCATGCCATTTGGTCTATGCAATGCACCAACAACGTTTCAATGATGCATGGTATCCATTTTCCACGACATGATAGAAAAAACCATGAAAGTTTTCATGGATGATTTTTCCATTTTTGGCGATTTATTTGACCAATGCCTCGATAACCCTGAGCGAATGTTGTCTAGATGTGAAGAGACTAACTCCGCCCTTAATTGAGAAAAATGCCATTTAATAGTCACAGAAAGAATAGTACTAGGTCACAAAATCTTAAACGCAGGAATGGAAATCGACCGCGCAAAAATCGATACTATTTCACGACTACCCCCTCCATTATCCGTTCGAGCCATTCGAAGTTTCCTAGGACACGCAAGATTCTATAGGCGATTTATCAAAGACTTTTCAAAAATCTCTCGACCTCTAACCAAGCTACTCGAAAAAGATGCCCCATTCTTCTTTGACGAGGATTGCACGACATCATTTCTTGCCCTTAAAGATATGCTTGTCAAATCACCAATCATGATCGCGCCAGACTGGAAGCTACCATTTGAAATCACGTGTGTGAGTACATATGTCTATCGCTTCCGTCAATCACATATCGTAGCTAATCAAATGAATCAAAACAGGTGTTAAGGTTTAAATTATACATGAAGATGTCAGTTCACACAAATGTGCGCTATGGTTGATCCGCACGGATCAAGTTTAGCTGATCCACACGAATCTACTCCGTGCCTAGTATTAAGGTTTGATAATCAAATTTGGTCTGTGCGCATCTATTAAGTCCGTCCGCACCAACAAGTAGATCCACACAAGGAGTCTTGGTCCACGCATAATGTGTCCATCCGTAGGTATAGTATATGCGAACCTAGTATCCCTATTAATTGGTGTCTTGTGTTCATTTGTAACTAGATCTTTAGAGTGACAGAGAGGCGAAGCTTTGTTCATTTGTTTTCACGATTATGTACTAATCATCAATCAATAGAAACATACTATAATTAGCTTGTTCTTGTTTGATCCATTCTCGTACTTGGATTCCGCACAAGATACGAGATCTACGCAGTCAACGGTGTATCGGAATCGACCCTAACACGCACGTTCAAGCAGTATCAGAGCGGGAGATTGATTGCAAGGACAGAGGATACAAGATTCAATCAAATTCAAGCAAATCAGAGCCAGTTTCATCATTTCTTCTTCTACTCATTCTTTTCAAGTTTAAAACACGAATTCACGGTTAAAAATGGATGAATTTTGAACATGTAGTGCTAAAATCAGTTTTAAACAATCCTCCAAAGTTTCAGATCAAAATTAGAACAAATTCCTTAAAGTTTTTTGAAAATTCATCAAATTTTGACAACATGAGCTCACAGATAAGTACGCACGGATCTGGAAAATCTGGATTCGCACGAACCTAGTTGTATTTTGATCAAATTGTGATTAAATGAGCTTGCACGGATCTAGGTGCTTTTCAGTTCGCATGAATCAGGAAATTAGTGTTGTTATTACCAAAGATTGATCCGCACGAATCAACAAAAGATTGATCCGCAGGAATCAATCATTCCACATCCACACATATCAAGTGTTTGTTTTTCAAAAGTTGGTTTAAGTGTTTTGATTGATTGTTTGCATGTGATTCTCAAAGTTCAAGATCATGGAAGTGGAGTTTTATAACGAGTTTTACAATGCTTTCACATCCGAAACGACACCTACATCAAAGAACATTTCAAACGCAATTTCAAAAAGTTTGAACTGTGATAACATGTACGAAATCATCAGAAACCACCAAGACTAATGAATATTGAGGATTATAAGAGGTGGAAAGACAGACGCGAGGGTTGGGTAAAAGTGTATGCTTATGATAGTTGGGTTTTGTTAAAATTGGGATATGTAAAACCAACAAAAGAAAATGGAGAATTAATACCACTCAAGGAAAATGTTGAAAGAGATAGAAAACAAGCCTCTAATGAACAGAAAAAGATTGCATTGTTACAACAATCTGTTCGAGATGATATTCTGTTTCTGCTGCAACATGATAAAACTTCAAAGTAGATATGGGAAGCACTAGAAGTTAAAGCAGCCGGTGGGAAGGAAATTAAGAAGAACAAGATATCTTTGTTGAAGAAAGAGTTTGATCTATTTAGTTGTCTAAAGGGAGAAATTGTCCGACAAATGATCGAAAGATTCTGTCATTTGAAAATTGAACTAGAAAGATTTGAAATAAAAAAGGACCCAGAAGAGATAATTGACAAACTGATTGAGGCATTACCTCGTGTAGATGATTGGCAAATGTTTGTCATGATACTAAAAAACGATGCAAAATTTGACGAGATATCTTTGGATACACTGATTGAAAACCTTGAAGGTCATGAGTTGCAATTTCAAAAGCACAACAAAATGGCCAGTTCAAATTATCAGCAAAATGTAGATCTATACTATCGTAGAAGCATGCTGATGAATAATTGATGTGCGTGAATTAAATATATTTTATAAATGAATTTTCCTTCACACAAATTTAGTTTTAAAATGATTTTCGCCTAAGAACTAAACTACACACACAAAAGGGCAAGTGTACCCATCGAGTGGTAATATAGTTTATCGGCAAGAACCGGATATCAATCCGTGGACGCGGTGTCTCGATACTAAACTTTTGTTACTTTAAAGCCTTTTCGATTAACGGGTTTGGTTTTTCTAACTTAACATGAAAATAAATAAACTACTAAATATTCTAAAAATAACAATATCTAAGAAAGGTTGCCTAAACTAAGTATCCAGTAACAAACATGTGACAACAAAGGGGAAGGATTAGTGATGATTCAAGCTCTAATTTCAACTGAGTCCCCAATCAAGGCTTCCTAGTCTTATAATTCTTAGGAAAACTTAAAATGAATTAACATTCTAATCACCTAAAAATTATTTCTTTTAAGTTCACTTGCTAAGTTGATGTTAATCTTTAATCATGAGTTATTTGTTTGTCAAAACTCCTAACTTTACAAATTAGGGAAAACTAATATGAACAACACACTAATCACCCTAACTTGGTTTCAAGTAAGCAACATCTTCATCTTGTTCTTGATATGAACCACAAGCTTGGTCATGCTAGACAATAATCTTGGCCTAAATCATCATACTAACACAAACACAAACCATAGAATTCATATAAACATTATTTGATCTTTCCAAATTAAATGCAAGAATCCATACATATGTTCAAATCATCATTCAAGTTATGTTAGTAATTGCCATTCCTAGTTTCATGCTATGAATCAATCCTAACAAGTTAACAAGATTCAATAATCATAATCTTTACATGGGCTTTCCAACACATCATGTAAATACTTATGATCAAACATTCAAGAACAACAACTTAAACATGCACATGAACTCCAAGAACAAGACTAAACATTACTATTAAGATTAACAAGAACAATCATCACATCTTCTTTCATATTATCACATGTTCATAAGCTTCAACAAAGTCTAAGTAACACAAATGTTTAGCCCATAAGGCTCATAGCTACTAGATCAGCTACAAGAAAGCTTAAATTGTTCATAATGTAGAAAGTAGGCTAACCAAGTTTAAAGACAAGATTAAAGTGGTAAATGAGTGAATCTTCAATGATTTAGTAATCTTCCAAGCTCCTCCTTGGCTTCAACAATCTTCCAAGTCCAGGATTTTGAGAGAATACTTCACCAAGATGCTCCAACTCCCTTGCAAATGAGCTTGAAACTCATACTTAAACTGCTGGGCGTTTGGCACGACCATGCCACCTTTTGGCACAATCGTGCATGGCAAGTGTCAGAGTCACTTTTTGTCTGTCGACCTTTTTGCTACCATTTCTGGAAAAATCCCGCTCAAATATTTTCGAGGTGGCACGACTGTGCCAGACCATGGCATGGTCGTGCGTATCGATGAATACTCGATAATGACTGGTGAGATCTCGAAAATGAGCTGGTCAGAAGTTGATTTTGATCTGGCATGGTCGTGCCTGATGCTGGCACTGTCGTGCGGATCGCTGATCTTCGAAGGCTATGCTGGCTGACTGGTAGTGCTGGTGAGAGTGCCGGCGTCGGTTGGCTTGGCATAGTCGTGCGTGTGGTTGGCACGGTCGTGCCATATCTGGTAGTTTGCTGGAATGCTTCATTTTTGCTCCATTTTGCTCCAAAAGCCTCTGTTTCAACATCGGGCCGAAGCCCGGATCTGTATTTTCACAAACAACTCAAATGAGTACCAAAATCAATGAAAATACAAAGAGTTTTCGCATAAATGGGGTATCTTTGACATTTAAAAGTTGTATAAATTCTTATACATCAACAATCAAGCACCGAAGATTGGTACTACTTTTAGTGTTGACAGTTCAAATGATTCACCACAAAGCAGTTCGTCAAAGTATGGTTTTGGTGGTTCAAGTTCAGATATCAAGAATCAATCATCTTCAATTTCAAACCAGTCTAATCCAAACATGGTTCAATGTAATATTGCCATAGATCTGAAAAACTCTCAAAGCTTAAATGCAGATGCTGCCAAGCAACAGATGGTCTTCCTAGCATCTTGTGACAACCGGTGATTTACGGCTTCTAATTACACGATTAACAAACGTTTAAGGTGATAATAAGTAGTGTTTAAGGCACACATTAACTTAATTAGGCATTTGGAATGCCTAGGAACGTCTATTCGGCTTCACAGTACACGAATGATGATTTGCGGGAAAACCTGACGAAACGGAAAATTCTATATTTGAATATTCTATTTTTGTGTGATTATATTAATAGATATTCAATGGTTGTAGATCGCTTCCAATCAATATTTATACATGCAACGTCGTACATCAAATATTTCGAACTCTAAACGCATACGCTTATCCTATATCTTCTCTTTGTATAATATATACATATATATACACACGTACTCGACACACTTACGCGCGATCATAAATTCCACATCTTATTAGGATTTAATAAATTTTGCTATTACACCTCAAGACTTCAAATATTTCAATTCTTGGCCGCCTAATCCGATCCCCACCTCTAGTTATACATCTTCATGCCTATTTTGTATAAACTAAGTACCATATAACCTATTACACACATGTTTCCAAGATAGGGGAATTGTTTATTCATAAGTATGGACCATCTTTAACGTTTGGGCTAGAATCATCAGCTATAACAATCCTACCCAAACTAGTTTCTTTTAAATCCAAACAACCCCACATGAGCATGAATGGTTCAATTCTTTGTTTATTGGGTTTCTTGTGTTTTGGACAATAAGGACACACTAACGGGCTGTTTGGCTAAGCTTATTTTTTTGACTTATTTACTTATTTGCTTATTTGAAAAGCAAATAAGTTATAATGGAATGACTTATTTACTTATTTCTCTCACATAATAAGCTAACCCAAACACCTTTTAACTTTTCAAAGAGTAAATAAGTAAATAAGTCACTAAAATAAGCTTAGCCAAACAGCCCCTAATTATAGCACCATATTCAAATCACAACTCTTCTTTCTTTATTTCCTTGGAATCCAACGATTACCCACCCACTCTAAAGAAAAAGAAAGAAAGAAAATCAAACAAGGATCCGATCTAATCAATTCGTACATGCTTGTCCTATATTTTTTTATATTGTTTTGACCATACCTTGCAAGACTGTATGGGAAACAATTAATCATACCCTACTAGAACCTATGTAGCTAAATCATGGTGTATGAGATTTTATAACCATACATCATGCATGGATTTACCATACTTCATCTCGTCAGACCCCTAGAAGCCTCCACCTTTGCAAGATTACATCCCATACATTATTTAATATGTAAATCCCACATACATAATTTTGGAAGACAATGATTTTATTCTACTCTTCAAAACTCCCTTCTTTGTTTATTTTATGGCTCTGTCGATGAGCAAAAGAAAAGAAGTCTCAAGACTTTCAGTGATTTAAACCAATGGAGCACTCCAACCACCCTTCTCCTCCGACATCACGCACACCCACCCCACTGGATTCCCTCGTTCTCTCTCTCTGATGAGGCTCCTCAGGCGACGAACCGGCCTCTGGCCGTTGTATATTCCGGTGAGTTACACCTCACCACGAACACCCCTCACACTCTGCTCTCTCTCACGTCTGACCGGTGCCGGCAGCGGTGATAGCGGTGTTCCTATGACGAGGTAGCTGCTGTGATGATGACGATGATATGATGATGAGAACGATGACACGATACTGATGCTAAGTGACGATGGTAGATGACGGCACCTCTCCACTTCCGACGAGTTCCGTAAATTGGGGATGCCAGCGGCAGGGATGGTGACTGAGGTGGTGCTGGTGCGGCACGTCACCGGCGGCGGAGGTGATAGTGGTGGATGGTTGGGTTCGGGCACAGACAACTGGTTCAATAGGTCAGATCTCAGTTTTGGGTTAAACCCGGTTAATAGCAGTCAACGACTTCGGTACGGGTTGGCGACTCAGTTTGGTGCCGGGTCAGACACACGACTCCAGTGAGTTTTACTACATATTTTGTTTATTCATTATTCTCCTTCGATCACCGAGTAATGATGATCAGTTTTTGATTCGGGTTTCGGTTCGACAGTCAAAACCGGTCAAATGTGGTCAAACATTCAACGGGTCAGTTTTGGGGTTCACACAGTTCAGATTTCGTGTTTAATTCGTGTTCGGTACAAGAATGTTTCGGGATTCAAGTCAGATTTTGTCGGATTTTCGGCTCGGTCTCGGGTCAACACCTGGTCAACGTCAGTCAAACATCAATTGTCGGGTCAAAACTCAGTCAACGCAAGCACGGTAAAGTTTAAATGATGCGAAATCTCAAATTATATAGTTATAGATTTTATATTTTTACGCGACCGAGCTCGAACCGAATGCATTTAGTGAACTATTTTCATTTTTGACATACTCGACGAACATTTTTATACATAATGTTTACATTGTTGATTGAATTTTGAAAATATATCGACACGTTAGTTGTCAGGATCGTACAAATACTGAGGAAACTCTGTCCGTTTTTCGTAAAATTCGTAATACGAAACGTATCAATAACACAAAAACGACATCTAACGAGATTGAGGTATTTTTTAAAATAAATATAAGAGTATATTTATTTTGACGACGCTTTACAAAACGAGTTTATAACATTTCGACAAAAGTGATTACAAGATAACAAAACACCGAAACTTATTTCGTATAAACATAATTTCTTATGTTTAATCCAAACATCTATTATTCGACGATTATTATTCGACGATTGTTTAAAATAAATAATATATTTATTGACAACGTTTATGACTTGAAAGTTTATAAAATAAATATAATTATTTATATTTATTTTAGACGTCAATAATTCGAATACTTTCGATTACTTTTATAAAATAAATGTAAGTGTTTACATTTATCTCAAACGCCGATAATTTCGAATAATTTTACAAAATAAATATAATTATTTATATTTATTTTCGAACGTCTCAACGGCATGCAATATTTTACCGTAAGATTATAACAAACGGTATTTATTTACGTCTTACGAAAACTACGAAGAGTCGTACTACTGTTTCATCTACGCCTTCTATTCGTGACTACTAGCACAACTTCGTAAGTATTTATATTTATATATATAAATATATATCCTAAGTCGTTTCCACAACTTAGTATTATCCCGATTATAAATGGGATCAAATAACCATTGATCGGTTATTCTAAGTCAAACTAGCAACACCTTCGTAGAGTCGTTTTATTTACGACTCGGTAGAGCTCGAATACGTAGTTTAGCTACGTTTAAAGTAGAAACGGAAAAGTTATTCCCTGTTAGGAATACTATAGATGCACGCTAGCTAATTCACGTTCTTGGAACGACACTTTGGAATCACGCTAAGCTAGCTTTGCACAAGGACATCAAGGTGAGTTCATAACCCCCTCTTTTTACGGTTTTACATTTTTATAAATGTTTTCAGGGGTGGAAAGACATGCAACTTTTACAAAAGTAAACAATTTTTTTAATAAACGAAAACTCATAATTCTAAATCATGTTACGAATCGATTTCAAGGCACTCAAATGGCTTACGAACGATTTATACTAAATATACCGGTTTTACAAAATAGATGCGTATTTTCGAAACGTGAATGATTTTCATGACTAGGGACGGGATCGTCCTAGTTATAATAATGGGACTGAGTTGGTCTGCGTACGTAAAACGAGACAACTCAGTGAGTTCCTGTCCCCCTTTTCTCTTAACTGTTTTCAGATTTATAACTCTCGGGGGTGAAATACATGTCAACATGGGTATGATTTGGCTATGAAATGAACTATTAGATCATGTGAGCATAGGCTGAAACCGAAATTAACTCTCATAAGAATCGTGGACAAGGGTTAGATCTAATGGGTACGGCCGAGCCCCACTCATGGTCTTGTGTAACCACTTAGAGTGCTTTTGTGTCCCAGTCGAGGTGATTCGACAACACTCAAGGTGATTTGATACAGTCAATGGGATTTGACACAGTCAAGGTGATTTGACATAGTCGAGGGGATTCGACACAGTCGAGGTGATTCGACACTAAAAATCGTCTACTCAGGTTGAGTACTTTTTATGTCATCACATATATTAATGTCCTTGCAAAACATTAATTGATCTGGTCATAGACGCTTTACATACCGGTTATCAAAAGAATTCTCTCAAATGTTTACAAATTTATTTGGAGCTCACAATTTTCATATAACAGGCCGAGAAAAATGAATTTTACTATATTTTCACAACAACTTTTAAAAACCGGTTATTCAAAAGATTTATTTCAAATCTTTTACAAACAAACTATGAACTCGCTCAACTTTATGTTGATTTTTTTCGCATGTTTCTTTCTCAGGTTACTTTTTCAAATCACGGCGCGGTTGGAATAGGAGAACCATGTGGAGTCGAGTACTTAGTGGGCGTTCGTTTTCTTAAAATCTTGGCTTATTTGCTTCCGCTGTGCAATGAAGATACCGGTCCAGTCACGCTAAGCTCTGATATTTCGGGGTGTGAAAGATTGGTATCAGAGCTATAGGTTTCAGCGAATTAGGTTTCTATAGAGATACCTAGGCTCTAACCTCATTTTCCGCTGGGGACTTAGATTATTAAGACTTGAACACATACAGAACGCCTAAGACTCGAACATGGGTTCCAACCGTTGCCAAGAACAATGAGTCAATAGTTTTGGTTTTAAACATACACAAGTGTTGTGTTGAATGCATGATACACGAAACGATTACATACGGTAAGCAAAACCTTGAGAGTTTTGATAACATGCATCTAGGACCTTTGGAGAACTTATGTCAAAATCCATTAAAGGTCATTACGTAGGAACTGTGACTGTTAACTCGGGCAAACGCCATTATATTATGTCGTCTATGCTATCTCACTTACCCGAGCAGGTAACCTACGCGGAATGAAACATTAGTGCACAAGGATACATGAAACTCAAATTATACGTCAACGAATGTCGGAGCACATCACATTCTACGCAGAACGAAGCGCTGGTGCGTGAATACACGTGAAACTTAAACTATACGCTAGCGGACGTCGAAGTACATCAAACGTGACTTTCGAGGCAAGGCCTTTGGAAAACATGATTGGGCACGACAACAACGATGCTAATCCAGTCAGCGAGAGAACTACTAATCGAAATGCGGCAATGTGCCACGTGATCTTGCGAGCGACACGAATCACGCCCAAAGTACGTCCAAGCGAGGGCTTCTCAAACTAATGGAAATCACGATTATGGGCGTCGCAACGGAAACTACAATTCTTCACATCTCCCCACTCCCTAAATGGCGACTACGCCAAGATTAACATTTCGTGGTAATGTCATCTAACAACCGGTTATCACACATGTCCTTAAATTTCTTTTGTTGAAATTGTGACTACTAAATATAGTGAGTAGACTTTCACATTTCTACTCCCCCTAATGATCATCGTATCATGAGGATTTCTTTAATAGTAGCGAATACTTATTTGTTTCATTTCTTGGTAAATTCACACGTTACGCATGCATTGTTTGTTGCGCATGCGGTTAGTTGATTTATGAAGACCATTGGAGGGCTTCACTCCAAATTGTTGTTTTATCAAAGCTCAAATATTGTTTCGCTATACTTGATCTCTGTATTGTGATCTTGATGAACCGCATTGTTGCAAAGCGTTGACTCTTTGATATCGAGTCGACGGAATTCTTGAAAAACTCATTTTTCTTTTGAGTGGCATACATGGTTTTCGTTGTAACCATGTCAGAACTTTCTTATTGATACAGGAATTCATTGTTGGATAATGTTTCAACCAAGTTCAATTGTTTGAACTTGCTTGTAATATATATTCAATTCAAGGATCCATATGATGGATTGAGGCCATCATATTCAACTTAATCCCAACAAGCACTTCATTTGTTTTGAACCATAACAAGCTTGTTTGGTCTTCGACTTCATTGAATCGTTTCTTTGATCACGATCACCTTGTGGTGGAGTCTCACTGTAAGGACCTGCAAAACTGTCCCACAACACTCCGTAAGTATAAATCCGGACCCCTAAAACCCTAATCCCTGTGAGAAATCAAGAAATTTAATTTTATTGATTTGTCGCGGGTCGCGTAAGACATAAGGAAAGTCTACGCGGGGCGCGACAGCTTCGCAAAACTCCGGATAAGCTTTAGGCCACATGGCAAACCTAGGGTGTGACATGGCAGCCCTAGCCGTAGCTAGGGTGGCCCTCGCGGGCCGCGTAAGATGTTATTCGAGTTTACGCAGGCCGCGACAAACCCAATTTTCAGCTATAAATAGGATGTGCATGGGCATTTCGTCTGTGCTCGAGAAATTCATCAAAATCACAATCTTTCTGCTTAAAAATCACGTTCAAAGTAGGGAAACGCTGCTACGATTACGGGGTAATAACTCGATCGCTGCTATGATACAATGTCAGATCGATTGAAACCGATCCGATAGATGTTTAAGTGCTGCCCGAACTCAGGCTATACTTTGTCATTCGTCGTGAGGGTTTTGATTTCGTGAGCTTATCGTAAATGTTGTATTAAGTTACTAACCTAGTTTCGTGTGCATTGTTATTTAACTAGGTTACGAGGCTAAATCAGTAGGCAAAACTCTGTCCAATTAAACTTGCAATGTGAGTCATTCTCTTTTTATCAAAAGTGCTTTACAATACCCAAATGTTTTCCAGTTATATGTTACAGGGATTAAGTCTTTGTTATCTTAAATTACTGGCAGTAAGTGGGGTATTGTGCACAATGACTACTGTTTTATCACTTTTAGGTGAAAGGACCTAAATAGTGATACACGTCACTTTTGGGTGAAAGGACCCAATAGTGATATGACCACAGTCATAGATGCGGTCGAGTGAAAACTGAACCAGCTAATTATAAGATAGGGGCAATTGTAATCACTCTTAATACTGTAATCTATAACAATGTGTTGTTTTAAGCAAATTGAATGACTCGCCAGTATTTCCCTGCTGATAAAATCTTTTTAAACATGTTTCAGTTGATTTACTGTGAACCAGGGAAAAGTGCCGCGTTGCACTACCAGCTTGGATAAAGTGGCTCAGTAAATAAATAAACATGTTTTTGTAACCAGGGAATTTCCCAGTGGAATTCCTTTATTGTAAACTACGGGGTTATCCTGAAACTTGAAATAAAATAATCGGGTGTTTTCAGTTTTAAAAGATCCTGTTAAAATTTCCGCTGCCAAAATTAAATACCACGGGTTTTCTGTCTCACGGCATTCGATACCAGGAAACTGGGTCGGGGGCCGTGACCGAAAAAGGTGGTATCAGAGCCACTGATTTAAGCTAATTTAGTATTTAGAAATACTTAATTTTTCAGATTGCCATTTTGTGATTCTGTGAGAATTTAATTTAATAAATAAAATTTTAACTTAAAATTTTGTGTGTTTCTTCATGTGTGCCAACAACATGAATGAACTGTCGGAGGCACTCTGAAACTTTACTATCCATACCACTGATATGGATACAACCGGGACCCTATCCGGCTATCAAGCAGATACTGAGGAGCCAATAATGTTCCAGGCCCAGCCGCAGGAGAAACCAAAGCCTAAAAAGAGGAGGAGAATCTTGGACTGGAAACACGGACGTAGGAAGAAGCCAGCTGCCCAGAAGGTGAAAAATACTGAGAATCCGAAAGACAAAGGAAAAGGAAAGGAAGTAGGGGAAAGTTCCGGTCAAGCCCAGGAGATGCCACCATGGGATGAGCTTGATAGGAAATTAGCAAATTGTGACCTCATCGGACCTGCCGATGAAAACCTTTTCAATTTCCCTGCCCAATCACAACTTTCGATTAACCTTGAACCTACTATTCCGGACCCTATTGTCAACCCACGACCTGTTACAGGCCAGCTGGAAGAGTGGTGGACGAGCGACTGGCACTTTCAGAATTTCATGAATAACCCCAATGTTTATTTTCCCCAGTTTGACCCTGAACCTGCACCATTCCCACCTATGAGCGTAGGAAACGTTGTCGAGTTACGCCGCTACGGCGAGGAGCTGGTGGATGCGGGTAACCGGATTCGGGAAGTGGGGGAAAACATCACCTGGAATACGACGAGAGGGAGCGTTGTTTCTGAAAGCTAACTGTGGTTGTGTGATTGTATAATAATAATATGTAGAATATATATATATATATATATAATGTATAATAATAACTAAAAATAAAGCATCTGTAAATATGTGGTGTGTACGGATGCATACTATTATAAAAATATATGAAAGTCGCAAGGTCGACAATTTTGGCTATACGTGTTGTCATGATTATGTGTGATTGTTTTATTGTGTTTGATTACTATTCATTATGTGGCAGTAATATATATATTGCTAAATGATTCAGATGGAAAACGCAGACAACCAACCGGTAAATGAAGTTAACCAATCCGAACAAAATAATGAAGACCATTTTCTTAATATCGTTGCTCAGGGAATAGCCAATGCTATCCTGGCAATTGTTGCCGCCGTTAAAAACCTGGCTGAACCTTCACAAGCCAACAATAGCAAATGCACACGTGATGCTAATTTCAGTAATAGTGTAAATGGAGGCGGCAATAATGACAATAATGTGGTTCAAGCACCAATACTCAAGAAAATGAAAGTTGCAACACCTGGTTGCACTTATAAAGAATTCCTTGCCTGTTAGCCAGTCGAATTTGCAGGCAATGAATGGGCAACTGCTGCACTACGTTGGTTAGAAAAGACCGAAGTAGTAATAAAAATCAGTAAATGTGCAGAGGAAGACAAGGTTATGTATGCGTCCCACCTTTTTAAAGAGGAGGCGTTAGAATGGTGGAATACGGTGCTACAAGCAAAAGAAAGTGACATGGCTTATGCCATGTGCTGGGAGGAATTTAGGGAATTGGTGGAAAGGAAATTTTGTCCCGCCTACGAAAAGGAAAAAATGACAAATAAGTTTCTGAACCACCAGATGGTGGATGTTGATTGTCGAGGGTATACTTTGAATTTTTTCAAGTATGCTAGAATTGTAACAACTCTGGCCTCGCCAGAACCGGTGCTTATTTCTCGCTATATCTGGGGACTAATTAGCGAGATTCACGACATAGTCAAAGCTGCGAGACCTCGCACAATTGACGACACGGTCGAATTGTCCAACACCTTGACTGACGGACTGGTACGCACGAGAGAGGAAAATAGGAAAAAGGAATTGGCCAAAAAGATTACTCAAGGTTTTCGTGGGGGTAGTAATGCTAGTAACTTCAAGAGAAAGGGAACCGGGCAATCCTCCACTACTCCATTCTGTAGTACCTGTAAAAGAAAACATCTTGGAAAATGTCAGGGGTACTGTAATTTCTGCAAAATCCCTAGGCACCAAGAGGATAATTGCAGGAAGAAATCCATGATCTGCTTCAATTGCGGAGAAGCTGTGCATTTTAGACCAGAATGCTCTAAACTGGTCAAACCAGCAGACAAGAAGGCCAAACCTGCAGAAGGAACTACCAAGAAGAATGCCAGAGCCTTCCAGCTGACAACACAAGAAGCAGATTGTGACAACTGTGCTTGTAATCATTGTAAATAATTCAGTAATCAATGAAATAAAGCTATTTTATCCCAATTCTTGTTTGATTATGCTTGATGTTTTTCATGTTTTGACTTTTATTCAATTTCAAACTCTATATCGCTTTCTGGAGAATTATACGCAAACTGGTGCGCAAACGTAATCAGTTTAACGCAACAAATACTCCGAAACATCAACATATGCTTAACATACCTTAAATAACCTTTACATAACTTAGAAATAAGTTTTGAAGGCTTTGGTATAGCAAAATCAAGTCTATTCGCTTAGAGGGACTAAATTTGACAAACTGCGAAAGTATGCCAATTTGAACTGTAACGAACATTATCATAAGTTAAACACACCCTAAATATCCTTTACATAGCTTAGAAATAGGCTTCGAGAGGTTCGGTGTGCTAAAATAAACTTTATGCTCATTCAGGGACTAAAAGCGTCAAAAAGTGCACAAGTTTGCATTTTCGCGCATAACTTACGTTCTGAATACATCCGGACATCCAAAAATTCATGTAAGCACTAAAATATTTTATTTTAGTGATTGGCTTGATAAAATTCCATTCGTCGCGTAATTTGGATCGTTTTTGCGTTCGTTACGACTTCCGTCGTAATTAACCGAACAACGCAACTGTACGACCAAACGAGCCGACATCCGAGATGTTTTTGAGCATGTTTTGAGTTCCCTATACTTTAACTTCATTTTAGAGCCTTGAAATGAGGTTAACGGGGTTCAAACGCATCGAAAAAGGCCTTAAACACGTGCAGGGACTAAAACTGTCATTTTTGAAACTTTGCTGAATCTGGTACTTGGTGGCGTAGCGCGAGCAACTCCTGCCATGTCCGTGGCGCTACGCCAGCACTTGATCTGGGCAGAAACTCCATTTTTGCAACACAAGGTCCATTTTCAGCACTTCTCTTGAAGTTTAGGGGCTATTTTGTAACATTTTCAAAACCGTTTGCTGGTTTTGGGGCACCCCTAGTATCCCAAAACCATGGGCCACGTGTGTACGGTCTAGATTGAAGCACGTTTTACGAGGAACGATCTTAACGGCTCTACATTTCCTATAAATACCCCTCCAATTCTCATTTGCAAAACCCACACATTTGAATTTGATTCAAGCTCTCTAAGTGGAATTATATATGCTTCCTACCGGAGAGTGAATCGGGTCAAATACTTGCGGGGACCTTCTGTAAGTATTCCTTCGTTCTTTTCATTCGTTTAAGCGTTAAAGTCAAACTGCGTTTGACTTTCTGCATTGACCAGTTTATGGTCAATGCGAAGTTCGTTTGAACTTCATAACGTGAGCGTAATCACGATGGTTATAGTCCCTAGTGACTATACCTACTGATTACCACGTTATCTAGGCTCAGTGACGAGTCGTAGTTTCGGCCAAAATACGTGTTCTCGCGTATTTTGTAACCAAACTACTCTAGGGTATCAAAACCGTTTGTTTTGTTATCAAAACCTGTTTTCTAACTTAACTAAACATGTTCTAGCATGTTTAACTCGTCACTTTAGGTTTAGTGCTTATGTAGGGTCGTAAGGTAAGCGGTCTAAACAACCACTTATACTTTCGAACCCGACCCGTTTGGTCGATCATTAGGATCCGACCAAACACATTAGGTGACCATAGTTGTATAGGGAATAACCTTCCGAGGTTATACCTTATGGTCACATCGTTTGAGTAGTTGTATGATAAGTAGTTCTTATGCCTTAGGTAAATTACCAAAATGCCCTTTTTATGCTAAATTTCATTTTAAGCATATGTAACATAATTTTTGACATCTAAACTGATTTGACAACAATATTAAACATGTTAAGGCATACCCTACTTGTCATAGGACTAGTTAGGCGGTCCAAACGCTTTTTACGCGAACGATGCGTTAAAGTAGCATAAGCTACCTAAACAGGTCGTAACGGGTCAAAAGCACTTAGGATAAGTTTCGTTTTAGTATGTAGGCTTTGTTAAACCATATTACATGAGTTCCGACACTCATTTGGTTTACGAAACCTCACACTACCCGATCCTCCGAATAGGTCCGTTTATTAATTTAGTTACCTATATTAGGTGCCGTTTGATTCCGTAATCTTCTAGCTTTGCTTGGTGGATATCTAAAGTCTATTGAGCAATCTCAAGTGAGTCCATAGACCCCTCTTTTACTGTTTTTCAAACGTTTTGGGGTGAAACACATGTGCCTACTTGTTATTTTCATGATTTCCATGTTTTCATATCATATACTTATTATGTTCATTAAGTACACTATTAGTACATAATTTCATTTTCTTTTGGTATGTATGTTTACTTAGCATATTTTGCACATTAATTTACAATACATCTTTTTCTGCTTTGTATGATAACTAAGCATATTTAGCACATTGATTTACATGACCTTTCTGCTTTGTATGTTAACTTAGCATACTTAGTACATTACTTTCATCACATGTTTACAATTTGATATGACATTTGGTTTGTTCAACGGGTCTAAACTACATTCATTAACATTAGCTACGCCGCTCGGTAGTAAGTAATGGTACCATAGGACTTGACAAATCCCGTTCCTGACATCCTAGTTTTGTTTGGGTGTAAGGAATGACTGAATCCGAAAACATTTTCTTTGATAATCTTTACTCTAAGGTTATCCTGCTGTCTCAAGGCTTGAATATATGCGTTAACTTACCACATAAGTGTTTGTATCAGCAAAACATGTATTTATCTTACAAAACATAACTTTTGATTTATTCAAAATATTTTGTTTTGTACATTTTTTACTTGTGGTTTAAGTAGTCTCATTTTACTTACCATACATAACTTTTGTTTACACATTACATGACTTATATTCAACTTGGATTATACTATGACATTTGACTATTAGACTAAAACATGGACATTTTACAATGTTGGTTGGTTTGAGTGACTTAAATAACGAGGCGTGTGTAATATGATACAAACATGGTGGATACGCCGCTGGTACTTCCTATATATAAGTGTTTGTATGATATTACATATCGTAGCGTCATTTAAACCACTTCAGTTTAAACATATTACATTTTACAACACTTTTTCACTTAAACATTGTTTTACAAATAACTTGGTTTATTCAAACTCTTTTTACTTGGTTATTCTTATAACCATACACTATCCTTTTATATATACATATCATCTGATTTTGCTATCGTTTTTCAAATGATTTATAAAACAAAACATTTAACAAGGTTCATGACTGATTTTCATTAAACATTTCTCTAAACTCAAGTCATGAATCATATTTTCATAAAAGCTATGTATCTCACAGGGATTTTATGCTGACGTACCTATTTTCACATGTGTTTTCAGGAGCTGCTGCTTAGGATGTTCGTGACACACTAGGGCGGACCTGTGCCTTAGAGACTTATAATAAAGATAGACTTAGTTTAATTATGTTGTGTACTCTTTGGTTCTTGTTTTGAAACAATGTATTCCACCTTTGGTTGTTGAATAAAACATAACTTTTAAATGCCATGGTTGTGAAACAATAATTCTGTTACAACAGTCCCCGACGTTTCCGCCACGATTTGATGTTTTATGTGGTCGGGGTGTGACACAGATCTCATCCCCGATGTGATAGCTGGTACATGACATTTATGTGAAAGTATTATTTAACTCTGGTGCAAACCAAAGTTTTATAAATACTTCATTCTGACAAGCTCTTAAGCAACCTTTAACCAAACTTAGGTAGGTTTATACAGTAGAAACTGCAGATGGTAATTCTGTTAAAATAGATAAGGTTCTTCAAGAAGGAAAGATAGAACTTTTAGGCCACAATTTTTCTGTAAACCTGCTACCTAAGAATTTAGCTGGATTCGATGTTGTGCTAGGAATGGATTGGTTAGTAGCCAACCATGCTCGAATCCTCTGTGATAAGAATTCCATAGAAATTCATACACCCACAGGAGAAGTAATTTTGATTTCAGGAGATAAGCCCCGTAAACTATTGAAGTTCATTTCAGTAATGAAAGTTGCTAGTTATAAACTAAAACAAGGAATAGTATATATGATTTTGGTAATCATTAACACTAAAGGTAAGGAACTTAAGGAAATTCCTGTAGTATCAGAATACCCGGATGTATTCCCAGAAGAGCTACCAGGATTAACACCTGATAGGGAAGTAGAATTTAGAATTCATCTAATTCCTGGAACTACACCAATAGCCAAGGAACCCAATCGGTTAGCACCCACTGAAATGTTAGAACTGAAAAAGCAGTTAGATGAATTGCTAGGCAAAAGATTCATACATCCTAGTTCATCCCCTTGGGGAGCACCAATGTTGTTTGTGAAAAAGAAAGATGGTTCAATGCGAATGTTTATCGATTATAGGGAATTGAATAAGGTTACAATTAAGAATCGATACCCATTACCTAGGATTGATGATCTTTTTTATCAACTTTAGGGAGCTAGATATTTCTCTAAGATAGATTTGCGCTCCGAATACCATCAGTTGAAGGTACAGGAAGAAGACATACCTAAAACTGCTTTCAGGACTAGGTATGGTCACTACGAGTTTACAGTCATGCCCTTTGGATTAACAAATGCTCCTGCAGCATTTATGGACATGATGAATAGGATCTGTAAACCATATTTGGATAAATTCATAATTGTCTTCATCGACGATATACTTATTTATTCCAAACGTCAGGACGAGCACTGTAAGCACTTACATGCACTCTTAACTCTGTTAAGGAAGGAAAAGCTTTATGCCAAATTCTCAAAGTGTGAATTTTGGCTACAAGAGGTGAAATTTTTAGGACACATGGTGAATCACGAAGGCATTCACGTAGATCCCTCCAAGACAGAAGCAATCATAAACTGGAAGGTCCCACAATCATACGAGATTTCTCTAAGATAGTTGTTCCGTTAACTAAGCTAACCTGTAATACTGTTAAGTTTGAATAGGGACCTAAGCAAAAAGAGGCCTTTAGGATTTTGAAGCAAAGATTAACAAATGCCCAAATTCTCGCCTTGCCTGACGGAACTGAAGATTTTGAAGTCTTCTGCGATGCTTCTAAGTTGGGATTAGGAGGTGTGCTAATGCAATGCAAAAAGGTAATTGCGTATGCATCAAGGCAATTGAAGAAGCACGAGAAAAATTATACGACTCATGACTTAGAATTAGGAGCAATAATTTTTGCCCTTAAAATTTGGAGACATTATCTGTATGGAAGTAAGTTTACTGTCTATACAGATCATAAAAATTTAAGGTACATATTTGGGCAAAAAGAATTAAACATGAGGAAAGGGAGATGGATGGAAATTCTAAGTGACTACGACTATGATATTCAATATCACGAAGGAAAGGCAAATGTAGTAGCAGATGCCTTAAGTATTAAGTACCATGAAAAACAAAGACGAGTTCGTGCCCTTAGGTTAAATCTTCAATTAGATTTAATGGAACAACTGAAAAACATTCAAGAAACAGCGATCAAGGATGATGCTGAAGGAATGAAAGGAAGGATAAAGGAATAAGAGCATGGGACTGATGGAATTTGGAGATTCCATAAGAAAAAGATTTGGGTACCTAAGCGAGGAAATTTAAGAAATAAAATTTTAGAGGAAGCCCATAAATCTAGATATACCATGCACCCTGGTAATAATAAGATGTACCAAGATTTAAGAAGTCACTTCTGGTGGATAGGAATGAAAAAGGACATAGCTAGATATGTATCTAAATGTCTAACTTGTTCGCAAGTTAAGGCAGAACACCAGAAACCTTCAGGTTTACTTCAACAATTAGAAATGCCTGTATGGAAATGAGAACTAATAACAATGGACTTTGTTACCAAGTTGCTCAAGACCAGGAAGGGTAATGATGCAATCTGGGTAATTGTGGATCGATTAACCAAATCAGCCCATTTCCTGCCAATGAAGGAAACCTTTAGCATGGAAATATTGGCTCAGTTGTACGTAGATGAGGTAGTATCCTTACATGGAGTCCCACTCTCCATTGTATCAGATAGAGATAGTCGGTTCACTTCGCATTTTTGGACAAGTTTCCAAGAAGCAATGGGGACACGATTAAATTTAAGTACTGCCTACCATCCCCAAACAGACGGACAAAGTGAAAGGACGAACCAAACCATGGAAGACATGCTTAGCGCATGTGTAATAGACTTTGGTGGAAACTGGGATGACCACCTACCCTTAATCGAATTCTCCTATAACAATAGTTATCATGCAAGCATCGAGGCTGCCCCATTTGAAGCACTGTATGGACGAAAGTGTAGAACTCCCGTTTGCTGGGCAGAAATTGGAGAAAGCCAATTATCAGGTCCCGAAATTGTACAGGAAACCACCGACAAGATAACTCAAATCAAGGAAAGACTGAAAACGGCTCGAGACCGCCAGAAGAGTTATGCAGATAATCGACGTAAGCCGTTAGAATTCCAAGTTGGAGATAAGGTACTCTTGAAAGTTTCTCCTTGGAAAGGAGTAGTTCGGTTCGGTAAGAAAGGAAAGCTAAGTCCAAGGTATATAGGACCATTCACCGTTACCCACCGAATAGGACCAGTTGCCTATCGATTACAACTACCCGAAGAATTAGCCGGGGTACATGATGTGTTTCATGTATTCAATCTTAAGAAATGTTTATCGGATGAGTCTCTGGTAGTACCTCTTCAAGATATAGAGGTAAATGAAAAGTTAAAATTTGTAGAGAAACCACTCCAAATAGAAGATAGAAAGATTAAGTTTCTCAAGCACAAGAGACTGGTGCTAGTCAAAGTAAAGTGGGATTCAAAAAGTGGACCTGAGTATACCTGGGAACTGGAATCGGAAATGAAGGGGAAGTACCCTTACCTGTTCCAGTAAATCTTGAGGACGAGATTTTAAATAAGGTGGGGAGGATGTAAGGACCTGCAAAAATATCTCACAACACTCCGTAAGTATAAACCCGGACCCCTAAAACCCTAATCCTTGTGAGAAATCAAGAAATTAAATTTTATTGATCTGTCGCGGGCCGCGTAAGACTTAAGGAAAGTCTACGCGGGGCGCGACAGCTTCGCAAAACTCCGGATAAGCTTTAGGCCATGTGTCAGACACGTGGCAAACCTAGGGTGTGACACGGCAGCCCTAGCCGTAGCTAGGGTGGGCCTCGCGGGCCGCGTAAGATGTTATTCGAGTTTACGCGGGCCACGACAAACCCAATTTTCAGCAATAAATAGGACGTGCATGGGCATTTCGTCTGTGCTCGAGAAATTCATCAAAATCCCCATCTTTCTGCTTAAAAATCACGTTCAAAGTAGGGAAACGCTGCTACGATTACGGGGTAATCACTCGATCACTGCTACAATACAATGTCCGATCGATTGAAACTGATCCGATGGATGTTTAAGTGCTGCCCGAATTCGGGCTATACTTTGTCATTCGTCGTGAGGGTTTTGATTTCGTGAGCTTATCCTAAATGTTGTATTAAGTTACTAACCTAGTTTCGTGTGCATTGTTATTTAACTAGGTTACGAGGCTAAATCAGTAGGCAAAACTCTGTCCAATTAAACTTGCAATGTGAGTCATTATCTTTTTATCAAAAGTGCTTTACAATACCCAAATGTTTTCCAGTTATATGTTACAGGGATTAAGTCTTTGTTATATTAAATTACTGGCAGTAAGTGGGGTATTATGCACAATGACTACTGTTTTATCACTTTTAGGTGAAAGGACCTAAATAGTGATACACGTCACTTTTGGGTGAAAGGACCCAATAGTGATATGACCACAGTCATAGATCCGGTCGAGTGACAACTGAACCAGCTAATTATAAGATAGGGGCAATTGTAATCGCTCTTAATACTGTAATCTATAACAATGTGTCGTTTTAAGCAAATTGAATGACTTGCCAGTATTTCCCCGCTGATAAAATCTTTTTAAACATGTTTCAGGTGATTTACGGTGAACCAGGGAAAAGTGCCGCGTAGCACTACCAGCTTAGATAAAGTGGCTCAGTAAATAAATAAACATGTTTTTGTAAGCAGGGAATTTCCTAGTGGAATTCATTTATTGTAAACTACGGGGTTATCCCGAAACTTGAAATAAAATAATCGGGTGTTTTCAGTTTTAAAAGATCCTGTTAAAATTTCCGCTGCCAAAATTAAATACCACAGGTTTTCTGTCTCACGGCATTCGATACTAGGAAACTGGGTCGGGGGCCGTGACACTCACATATTTGAAGCTTGCGCTAATCTCGTTTGCACACATCATGTACGGATTTAATTGTTTACTTATTTGTCTATTTATATTAAATCCGCATTGTTGATTTATCATACTAAATCAGTCATAATACAATCATGTGTTAAGATAATGGTACACAAATTTATGACACATTCCGGTGTACCTCGTAACGGTTCTTTCATCATCGATCGAACATTTTGCGATATTCTTTCCTTTTTCATTTTCGATCGAAAACATTATTTCTTTGACGTTCCATTTTCAATTTGAAAATCCTATGATGTCATGTGAAACAAAATTTCAGATTTGCTTCATTGCGTTTTCATTTGATTTCAAACACGATGAACTTGTTTGGTCACCGCTATTATTGAATTATCTCGATCACTATGATACCTTGTGGTGTTGGTATAACTTGTAGCTTGTGCTAATCGTAATCGAGCATTTCATGCAGAGCTACTTCCTTTGAGCTTGTTGATTCTAAATTTCATCTAGCGGATGTTATTGTTTCTAGAATACATTTGCATATTGTGAATGTCCGTTTGGAATTATGTTGGTCGAAATTCCTTTCTTCACTGGACCCCTGTTAACTTAGTCACACTAATGACTGTATCAGTATGTCTCGTTCCCTTGACATCAAATTCCGAAACAAATTCGTTCTAACCGTTGGGTTCTCATTGTTGTAGTATGTCCTTGACTTCACATAATTCGAATAAGTCTTGATTCGATTTCATAACCGTTCACTTTGGTATTATTCGTATATACCTACTCACAACATAACTCTAAGGAGTTAACATAGTCTAAATTTCGAGGACAAAATTTTATTAACAGGGGGAGAATGTGACAACCGGTGATTTACGGCTTCAAATTACGCGATTAACAAATGTTTAAGGCGATAATAAGTAATGTTTAAGGCACAAATTAACTTAATTAGGCATTTGGAACGCCTAGGAACGTCTATTCGGCTTCAAAGTACACGAATGATGATTTGCGGGAAAACCTGACGAAACGGAAAATTCTATATTGGAAAATTCTATTTTTATGTGATTATATTAATAGATATTCAATGGTTGTAGATCGCTTCCAATCAATATTTATACACGCAACGTCGTACATCAAATATTTCGAACTCTAAACGCATACGCTTATACCTATATCTTCTCTTTGTATAATATTTACATATATATACACACGTACTCGACACACTTACGCGCGATCATAAATTCCACATCTTATTAGGATTTAATAAATTTTGCTATTACACCTCAAGACTTCAAATATTTCAATTCTTGGCCACCTAATCCAATCCCCACCTCTAGTTATACATCTTCATGCCTATTTTGTATAAACTAAGTACCATACAACCTATTACACACATGTTTCCAAGACAGGGGAATTGTTTATTCATAAGTATGGAACATATTTAACTTTTGGGCTAGAATCATCGGCTACAACAATCATCGGCTACAACAATCCTACCCAAACTAGTTTCTTTTAAATCCAAACAACTCCACATGAGCATGAATGGTTCAATTCTTTGCTTATTGGGTTTCTTGTGTTTTGGACAACAAGGACACACTAATCATAGCACCATATTCAAATCACAACTCTTCTTTCTTTATTTCCTTGGAATCCAACCATTACCCACCCACTCTAAAGAAAAGAAAGAAAGAAAATCAAACAAGGATCCTATCTCATCAATTCGTACATGCTTGTCCTATATTTTTTTATATTGTTTTGACCATACCTTGCAAGACTGTATGGGAAACAATTAATCATACCCTACTAGAACCTATGTAGCTAAATCATGGTGTATGAGATTTTATAACCATACATCATGCATGGATTTACCATACTTCATCTCGTCAGACCCCAAGAAGCCTCCACCTTTGCAAGATTACATCCCATACATTATTTAATATGTAAATCCCACATATATAATTTTGGAAGACAATGATTTTATTCTACTCTTCAAAACTCCCTTCTTTGTTTGTTTTATGGCTCTGTCGATGAGCAAAAGAAAAGAAGTCTCAAGACTTTCACTGATTTAAACCAATGGAGCACTCCAACCACCCTTCTCCTCCGACATCACGCACACCCACCCCACCTGATTCCCTCGTTCTCTCTCTCTCTGATGAGGCTCCTCAGGCGACGAACCGGCCTCTGGACATTGTATATTCCGGTGAGTTACACCTCACCACGAACACCCCTCACACTCTGTTCTCTCTCACGTCTGACCGGTGCCGACAGCGGTGATAGTGGTGTTCCTATGACGAGGTAGCTGCTGTGATGACGACGATTATATGATTGATGAGGATATGTCCTGGATCGGACTAAATACCTAATAGTCTAAGGTCGGACTATTGACACAAGGGATTGGTCGGACCAAGTGACCCCAGTCGGAACGATCAGCCAATAGGATCTTCCTTAACTAACTGGGGGCCCACAGCCTTAACTACTTGACAACTACTGGTCCGAACCTAACTAACTCTCCATGTCAGCATACCTAAAAAGTATAAATACCCTGCAAAGACCCCCAGCAAAGGGTAATCACTACTTTATCTCTCTAAATTATCCTCTCTCTCTCACTGACTAATCTCTTCTTTCCAAATACTTATTCTCACGCCCGAGATTGGTCACAGAAAGGCCCCCTCCCTGTGACGAGGCTAACGGTGTGCTTTCTTTCTTGTGATCTTACAGGTATCTGCTAAGGTCTCCTGAAGCTCTACTTAATCCAGCTCGTAGCAACTGGTATTTGAGTCTTCAGTGGTGCCATCTCCTCGAATTCACATAACTCATTTCAATCATTTTCACTTGATCCCATGGAGTCTACCTTCCCATCCTATGAGGATATTGCCGAGGGTAGAGCCACATCTGTAACAATCGTCTCCACAATTCCTGCTACTTCAGCTGTTTCGTTAAACTCAGTAACGGTACCTCCGCCTGCAAGCTCCATAACCACAGTTTCTGTCACTGCTCCAGTCTCCACACCGTTACCTGATTTTGATAAAGCTTTTTTGCTACGCAATGCTGATCTGCTACGAGAGCTTCAGCAATAGCAACAGCGAGAGGAAATGTTACAGAGTCTCCGAACAAACTTGTTCAGCAATGCTTACCAGGGTCTAATCCCACCTCCACTGGAGTTTTCGCTTCCGGTTCTATGGTAAGTTCCATAAGCTCCACTCCCATA
Source organism: Helianthus tuberosus (assembly GCA_030545235.1). Taxonomy (NCBI): domain Eukaryota; kingdom Viridiplantae; phylum Streptophyta; class Magnoliopsida; order Asterales; family Asteraceae; genus Helianthus; species Helianthus tuberosus. Next base: position 89,605,278 of record CM060405.1, read on the forward strand.
ACATGTGTTTCACAAGTTTCTACTCTCACAAACGCTCTAGTAAATAATGGTCTCTACTATCTGTTTCGCCAGGGATCTCTGGGTTTAAACCCTCAAGATCAAGAGTTGATCATGCCATATCAGCCAACGTCGATGACTTCCCAGTCAAAATTCACGTTGAGGATCGCTAATGCACCACTACCGGCAAAGCTAAAAATGCCTCCAACGCTGAAATTTTATGATGGCACGTCCGATCCGGACGATCATATGTTCGCCTTCGCCGGAGCGGCCAAAGTCGAACAATGGCCCATGCCGGCATGGTGTAATATGTTCGCTCAGACTCTCACCGGGCCAACACGGGTATGGTTTGATGGACTGCCAGCGGGGTCGATCAACCATTTTGAAGACTTCCGACGAATGTTCCTGCAAATATTTTGCCAACAACAACGCTGCTCGAAAGACATCACGGAAGTCCACCATATAAAGCGTCGTGATGGCGAATCGGTAGAAGACTTCATCGATCGATTTAATCGAGAAGTATGCAAATCAGTGGGGCAGTCGATCAACATCGTGTCTCCGGGTTTTGTCATGGGGTACGAAATAATCAGCTCGTAGAAAACTCCATGAAGATCTGCCAAAAACCATGGAGGTGCTCATGGAACGGGCCCGAGTGTTATTCCAAGGAAAAAGCGCCTGCGGGCAGCCAAACGAGACAACGGAAAAAAATGCAAAGGCTCGAGCCGCATCATGGAGACGGAACGCATCCCCACCAAAGGACAGAAGCAGCAATTGGAACCGAAATCGAGGTCCATACCAACAGTCCGATCGAAGAAGTTATCGAACTGGCAATGTACGCTTCAACACCTTTTCCGAGCTGTCAAAGTCGCCGAGCGAGATCCTTAGTACGGAAACCACTCGGTTCCCTGTACCTCCGAAGCAACGCCCTACATCCGACAAGCACCCTAAGAAATACTGTGAATATCACAGAGATAAGGGACACACAACCAATGAATCTTGGGCATTAAAGCAAGAAATCGAAAAAGTTGTACGGTCCGGAAAGCTTTCTCACCTCGTAAAAGAAGTAAAGGATGGCAGGAAGTCAACAGCCGCAGCCGATAACCCAAACACTGAAGCTGGAATTAATATGAATCCGTCTGTCAAACCAAAGGATTAAAGCGATCAAACCAACATATGGCATCTTGGATGCACCAACCTACATACTTCCCTCCTATTGACCTGGAGGATGCTGGGGACGGCCCAATTACAATCTCGGCCGTAATTACCGAACATCTGGTCTGACGAATATATGTGGATGGTGGAAGTGCTTTCGAAATAATGTACTTACAGTGTTTCCAACAGTTAGCTCCGCAGACAAAGAAAAGGCTCATTGAGGTGTCCACTCCGTTAATAAGCTTTTCGGGAGAAGTTGTTCCCAACCACATTTAAAGACAACGACAAAAACAGGACCGTTCAATTGACCTTTTTCGTCGTTGGTACCAACTCATCACACAACGTAATACTTGGGCGTCCTGGATTATGGGCTCTCGGAGCAATCAGTTCAACAATACACGGAGCCATAAAATTCCTTACCGAAGCAGGGGTTGCCACTATCCTCTCCGAGTCAAGTTTATTCGTTGGAGAAGTTAGGCACGCAGCAGAAACAAGCTCCAAGAAATCTGAAGTACCCACGGAGCTCTGGGCGATCAATCCGGAATTCCTGGAACAACAAGTGGCAATCGGAGCACAGCTCCTAAAACGAACCAAGAAGCACCTATGGGAGTTGCTCAGTAATTCAATTGACGTTTTCTCTTGGCAGCATTCTGATATGCAGGGAGTCCCCAGATCCATGGCTCAACATAGGCTGAACGTCAAAGAGTCAATCAAACCAATAACACAAAGGAAAAGGAAAAGACACATGGCACCAGATCGAGCCAAAGCAATCGCGAAAGACGTAAAAAGTCTCTTGGATGCCGGAATCATTCGAGAAGTCTGGTATCAAACTTGGGACTCCAATCCTGTCATGGTGCGAAAGAAAGACAACTCCTGGAGAATGTGCATCGACTTCACGGACCTCAATTCTGTTGCCACGTTCAGACTAAAATGTTTCTTAGACGCTTACAAAGGTTATCACCAGATCTAAATGGCGGTCGAAGACGAAGATAAGACAGCCTTTGTCACCAAGGAAGGAATCTACTGCTTTACAAAGATGCCTTTCAGTCTGAAAAACGCCGGTGCAACGTATCAGCGATTAATGAACAAAGCCTTTAAGGACCAAATCGACCGAAATTTGGAAGTGTATGTTGATGATATCGTGATCAAAAGTCACAACGAAGAAATCATGCTGAAAGATATTCTTGAAACATTCACCCGACTCCGAAGCATTAACATGAAGTTGAATCCTAAAAAGTGTACATTCGGAGTAGAAGAAGGGAAGTTTTTGGGTGTAATGGTCGGATCGCGTGGCTTACGGGCCAACCCCGACAAAATAGACCCCGTCCTTAGTATGAAGTCTCCTACTTCAGTCAAGGAGATCCAGTCCCTAAATGGACGACTGGCCGCCCTTCATCGTTTTTTGTCAAATAGGTCGCTCCCATTTATGGACGTACTATGAAAGAGTTTTAGATTGGAGTTTAAATGGTCCAGTGAAGCTGCTCGTGCCTTTAAAGAACTCAAAGTTTACCTAGGCACACTGCCGACTCTCACCGTACCAGAAGAAGACGGAGTGCTAACAGTATACCTGGCCACATAACGCGGTGCCATCAGCGCAGTTTTAGTCGCCCACCGGACCGGATCTCAAATCCCCATTTATTACATCAGTCGAACATTAAAAGATTACAAAACAAGGTATCCAAATTTAGAGAAATTAGCTTTGGCTTTAGTCCATGCTTCGCAAAAGCTCCAGCGATACTTCCAGGCTCATCCAATCGAGGTTCTTACAAATCAAAGAATCCAGCACGTCCTCCGACGGCCCGAGGTATCAGGTCGAATGGCAAAATGGGCGATTGAGCTAGGTGCCTTCAAGATTACTTTCAGAACCAAGGGACCATTGAAAGGGCAGGTGATAGCTGATTTCCTGGTAGAGATGCCGGAGGACAAAGAAGCCGAAGGAACGAAACAAGCTCCAAACAAACCCTGGTCCTTGTATACAGATGGAGCTTCGAGTGCCAAGGGTGTGGGTGTCGGGCTAATACTAACTGATCCTGATGGTATAGACATGACCTATGCACTCCGTCTAGAATTCAAAAGCTCCAATAACGAAGGCGAGTATGAGGCATTGTTGGCTGGCCTACGTTTAGCAGCCAAAGTTCGAGCAAAAAACGTCGTCGCACATGTCGACTCTCTACTCGTAGCAAACCAAGTAAACGGCGGATACGAAGCAAGGGAAACTAACATGAATGAGTACTTAGAACAAGTAAAACAAGCAATGTCAGTGTTCAACTCGTGCAAGGCCGAACACATCCCCCGCAGCAAAAACAAAAAAGCCGACGCTTTAAGCAAGTTAGCATCTGTGTCGTTCAGCCATCCCGCAAAGGAGGTATGGGTGGAAGTTTTATCCGCACCTTCGATTGCTGCTCCGCAGGTCATGCAAATACAAGCTCCAACTCAAACTTGGATGACCCCAATCATAAACTACTTAGTGCATGATGTCTTACCAGTTGATAAAGCAGAAGCTCGAAAGATCCAGATCAATTCGTTACAGTACCAAATGCAAGATGGGGGTCTATACCGAAAGACTTTTTTGGGACCCTTGTTAAAATGTCTCGACCCAGAGCAGGCCAGCTACATCATCAGGGAGATACATTACGGCATCTGCGGTATCCATGCCGGGCCAAAAATGATCGTAACTAAAGTAAAAAATGCAGGGTAGTATTGGCCCGGAATACACGAGAGTGCAGTAAAAGAACTCCAGCAATGTGATGAATGCCTGAAGCATGCACCGATAAGCCTCCGAGCAAAGAATGAAATGATCCCTGTAACCGCCGCATGGCCTTTTCAAAAGTGGGGGGTAGACATAGTCGGACCTTTCCTGCGATCAAGTGGAAGCACACAATACTTGTTGGTTGCAGTAGACTACTTCACCAAGTGGGTGAAACCAAGGCCTTTCACAGTCATCTCCGGTTACAATGTAACAAGATTTTTCTGGGAGCTAATCGTATGTCGCTTCGGCTTAATGTTATATATAGTAAGAGATAATGCAAAACAATTCGCGGAGAACCCGTTCAAACGATGGTGCGAACAGATCAACCGCCGAATCATTGATGGGATCAAAAGAAGACTTGGATACGAAGGAAAAGGATGGGCAGACGAGTTACCAAACGTCCTATGGGCTCATCGAACTTTACACAAAACGAGTAACGGAGAAACACCGTTCAGTCTTACATACGGCACCGAAGCGGTGATCCCGGCAAAGATTGGACTCCCAAACCAAAGATGCAAAAATTGGGAAGAAAATGAACAGGAGCTCCGATCTAATGTCGACATGTTGGAAGAACGCCGGAACATAGTAGCAATCAAAAAGGCCCGGTATAAAAAAGAAAATTGAGAAATACTACATGCCCGCACCAAGCTTTATAAATTTAAAGTTGGAGATTATGTGTTCCGGAGCAAAGACGCAAGCCGAGTCGAGCCTCCAGGAAAATTGACCCCCAAGTGGGAAGGACCATATCGTATGAAGGAAGCTAGTGACAAAGGGTCCTACGTGCCCGAAAAGATCGATGGAACCCCCGTCCCGAGAACATGGAACGGAATCCATATGAAGAAATCTCTTATGTAATCGCACGACCGCCACGGCTCAAAAAATATCGCTCTTTTTATTTTATGTTTTCTTTTTCCATGTAGTATCGGGAGGGTAATGCCCTGAACATATTTCCAATTTCCTGTAAAAACCGGGAGGGTCTGCCCCGGAAACTATGTTATCAGCTATTAAATAAAGCGATTTACATTTTAGACAGTACAAACAATAACATATCAATGTATAAGTTCGAATGATATAAGATGTGCACAAACGGGCCTCGACCCATGCCTCGCGCTGATCGAGAAGGCTTAAATAGTTCAAAAAACAACAAAAAATCTATTAAGCAAAGTGGTTTGATTCGATCCACTAACAAAGTATACGAGATTTAGACAAGTGAAAACTTATAAAAATCCTTGCTACGATCCGGGCATTCTGGTTACCTGAAAAATTAAAAATGATGCAAGTGGTTGGCAGAATAGTAAAAGTTTGGACGTAAACTAAAACTAGAAACCAAGCACAAATATCATTAGCAAAATTATAAACTTCCTAATTGAAACAAGTTCAGTAAAAATAACGATGTTAAATTGTACGGTTACATGCCATAAACAGAAACAAAACAAAACATTTTACGATTACGAAGACTACGTCCGTCAATTTTCTTTGACAGTGGGAAGTCTACTCTTCTCCTTTATAACCGATAAAGGTTCACCAGCTCCGAGACTTTGCCCAATACCGAAATATGAAAGTTGTCGAAGGCCTTGATCGCAGCGTCCAAGGTATCCTTAGCTCCTTCATCATACCCAAGAATTTCACTAACAGTCTTAGCTGAAGATTTTGCGGCCTAAAAGCCCTGCTTAATGCCATCATTCACACCAACAACATTGACACTATTAACCAAGTCAGCAACCACTTTCTCCAATTCAGGGATTTGATCAACCAGCCTCACAACCCAAGCTACCCCATCAGTTAGGAACCATTGATTTGTGAGCAAAAGTTCCGATACAAGTCCGTAAAGCTCAATCATCTCACCGTCGTAATGCTCAGCATATCCTTCATGTCTGCAACAACAGATTGATGCGATTCGACAGCCCTGTCACGGGCCCTCTCGAGCTCAGCTTTATCTAAAAAAATAATAAAAAATCAGAAACTAGGTAAACAAAAACAAAGGACGCTACGAACGTACCATTCACCAGGCGGAGATGATCGGCTAACAGTTGATCATACGAAGATTGCATTTTCTTTTGCTCCGTCCTATTCTCCTCTTCGACCTCGGATAGCTTCTTCTCTAACGCCTCAAACTTTAGTTTCAGACCCTCTGGATCTTAGATAGCTCTGTCACGGGCTTCGTAGGAAGCCGCTGCCGAAGCTTGAGAGGCTTTGTTTATCTCCTTAGTCTATAAAACCTCCTCTTTTAAGCGATCCACCTGAGCTCAAATCGAAGAGAGCTCCTGCTTGTTTTTCGAACGAATATTCTCTTCGTTCTTCAAAGAGGCAACCTCACGTTCATATCGACGAAAATTGGACTCCGCTTAACCCATCGCTTGTAAGTTTCAACCACCAAGGAATTAGACTGGGCTTGATTCAGCATCAAAGCATTCCCAAGCTCGAGTCCGCTCATTCTGCGATAATAAAAATGCTCGGCAGGAGTACCAATATGGAACAAGGACATCTTCGCGGTAAGAGCATCAATCACCCTGTCTTTATTAGCAAGGGACCAATCAGGGACATATTTCTCCAGGGCTTGAGCGGAATCCACGTCCATTGCGTCCGACGAACCTAGCTCCCGACAGATAAACACAGCCTCATTTTCATACCACATAGGAGACGAGGAAGCACTCTCCCCACCGTCAACCTGTTGAGGACTTGGCCTCGAAACACTAGAATCAACCCCGGTTATAGGCTTACCAGAGGGAGATAGGTTAATCTTCTTGAAGGATAATGGTTCTGGCATTTCAGTATCAGCAATCACCTTGGTAGTCGGACCCCTGAAGGACAACGGGCTCGGAGGAAGGTTAAAAGGTTGATCTCTCGGGGTTTTGCCACCATGAAGATGAGTGCTCAAATTTTCCAGTAAACCTCCAGCAGCAGAAAATTCAGTGACTCGATTGGCATCGTCCTCTAAAATATTCACTTCGGATCCAGTTTAGTTTTCTTCGGCTTTTTAGGGTTTAGATCAGGTTTCGAAGATGTGTTCCGACCCCTTTTAAAACTAACTTGAGGATGAACCTCAACATCATCGCCATCAGCATTCACCTCTTCATTCTCAGCAGACAGGTGCTCCGAGCCATACAATAACCTTTGAACCAGAGTCTTGGGCTCCACTCGAACCAGTTCCCTTACCACCCCCAACTAATGCCGTTTGAACCGGAGCCACATTCGGCGTCTGCACCAAGGGAACCGAACTCGAACCCCCTTGCCCAGTCATGACAGCAGGCTCCCTAATCGAGTAAAGATTTTCTTTGACAACTGAAGGATATGGAGGATATCCTTTCGGTGTTCTTGTAGCTCGAATGTCAAGCTCGGTAGAATCAAAGGACTTTAATCTCAAAGCTTCCTTCAAGCCCATGACTGCAAAAACCAAGCAACTCGTAATATACATATGCTTACCTACAGAAAATATACATATAAAGATATAGCAAATAACAATATATGAAAAGCGATGTTCGAGCTAAAAACGTAACTAACCCTCTCCGTTCCAACGAAGGGTGGGGTAATACTCTGGTTTGGGCCATATCGTGCTTATCCTCCCCATAACAAGAATGTGTTCCTGAAACATTTGGACATGGCCGACCTCCTTAATCAAAGCAGCATACAAACCTCTATCAAATTCAAAATCTTCAGGAAGAGGCCCATGTAACACCTGTGCCTCCACGGCCATCAAACAAATACCGAACCAATTAAATGTTATATTTCATATTTGGGATTTGTAAAAATATGTGTATCATATTGCACATATCAATTTTTGTTCAAATCCAAACTCTAAATCGCTTTCGGGAAGGTTATACGCGCACCGATGCGTAAATATAACCAGTTTAATGCAACAAACACTCCGGAATAGTGACATAGGCTTAACATACCTTAAATAACCTTTACATAACTTAGAAATAAGTTTTGGAAGGTTTGGTATGCCGAAATCAAGTTAATTCGTCTACAGGGACTAAATTTGACAAACTGTGAAAGTATGCCAATCTGAACTGTAACAGACATTCCGGAACATGGCCATAAGTTAAACATACCATAAATATCCTTTACATAGCTTAGAAATAGGCTTTGAGGTGTTCGGTGTGCTAAAATAAACTTTTGGGTCATTCAGGGACTAAAAGTGTCAAAAAGTGCACAAGTTTGCATTTTCGCGCATAACTTACGTTCTGAATACATCCGGACATCTAAAAATTTATGTAAGCATGACTATATTATGCTTTAGTGTTTGGCTTGCCAAAAATCCATTCGTCGCGTCATTTGGATCTTTTTTCGCGCTTATGCGCATTCCGTCGTAATTAACCGAACAACGCAACCGTACGTCTAAACGAACCAACATCCGAGATATTTTTGAACACATTTTAAGTTCCCTATACTTTAACTTCATTTTAGAGCTTTGAAATGGGGTTAACGGGCCTTAAACGTGTCGAAAATGGGCTGAATGCATGACAGGGACCAAAAGTGTAAATCTGCCAAACTAAGGCCTAGCGCACCTCTACACTTTTAATGTAACGGTGCGCTAGCCTGGGACAGACCAGATTCAGTGTTTTTAACAGCAGATTGCAGCTGTTTAATCCACCACCACACATTCTAAGTTGCTTAGTCAGATGATAAGGATCATTTTTTTAGTCACCATAACATTCCAACACATGTACGCACAAGATTCGATCACATTTTCCAAGAAACGATCCTAACGGTTCGGGTATTCCTATAAATACCCATCCACCCCATTGCAAAACTTACAAGAATTCTGATTTGAGGAGCTCTAAGTTGAAACCATTGTTTCATACCTGAGCTACTTGAATAGAGATTAGCATTCGGGGACCCTTCGTAAGTATTCTTTCGTTCTTTTATTGCTTTTCGAGTCTTTCGAGTCTGATAGTCAAACTTTGTTTGACTTTCTGCATTGACCAGTTTATGGTCAATGCGAAGTTCATTTGAACTTCGCAACGTGAGTGTAATCACGTTGGTTATAGTCCCTTGGGACTATGCCTACTGATTACCACGTTGTCTAGGGTCGTAGGGTAAGCGATCTAATAAATCGCTTATACCTCGAACCCGACCCATTTGGTCGATCATTAGGATCTGACCAAATACATTAGGTGACCATAGTGTATAGGGAATAACCTTCCGAGGTTATACCTTATGGTCACATCGTTTAAGTAGTTGTATGATAGGTAGTTTATATGCCTTAGGTAAATTACCAAAATACCCCTTTGATGCCAAAATTCATTTTAAACATATGTAACATAACTTTTGACATCTAAACTGATTTGACAACAATATTAGACATGTTAAGGCATATGTTACTTGTCATAGGACTAGTTAGGCGGTCCGAACGCGTTTCACGCGAGCGACGCGTTAAAGTAGCATAAGCTACCTAAACGGGTCGTAATGGGTCGTAAGCACTTAGGTTAGGTTTCATTTGGTATGTAGGCTTTGTTAAACCATATGACACGAGTCTCCATACTCGTTTGGTTTACGAACCCTCATTCTATCAAATCCTCCGATATAGGTCCGGGTTATTAACATAGTTACCTATATTAGGTGCCGTTTGATTCCGTGATCTCTAGCATTGCTTGGTGGTTATCTTAGGACTTCTGAGCAATCTCAAGTGAGTACATAGACCCCTCTTTTACTGTTTTCCAAACTGTTTTGGGGTGAAACACATGTGCCTACTTGTTACTTTCATGCTTTCCTGTTTTCACATCATATACCTGTTATGTTCATTAGTACACTATTAGTACATGATTTACATTACATTTCTGCTATGTATGTTGACTGATAGCATGCTAGCACATTGATTTACATGACTTTTCTACTTTGTATGTTAACTTAGCATACTTAGTACATCATTTTACATTACATTCACATGCTTACATTTTGGTATGACATTTGGGTTGTTTAAACTATACTATACATTCATTAACACCGATCATGCCGCTCGGTAGTAGGTAGTGGTACCACAGGACTTGACAAATCCCATTCCTGAAATCTCGGGTTTGTTTGGACGTAAGGAATGACCGAATCCGAATACATATTCTTTTGATAACTCATTTTTACATAGTTATCCGACTGTCTCAAGGCTTGGATGTATGAATTTTCACAATACCGCATAAATGTCCATATCAGTATAGCATGCATTTACTACACAGAACATAACTTTGATTTAAACCAAGTTTTACTTCAATACTTTGTTTTGTACATTTTTACTTATGGTTTAAGTAGTCTTATTTTACTTACCATACATATCATTTTGGTTACACATTACTTGACTACTTTTGGACTATCAACATTTGACATGGTTTATACAAGGACTTTTGACAATTGGTTTAAACATAGACATCTTACATTGTTTGGTTTGGTTTGAGTAAGTGATGTAAGTAACGAGGCGTGTGTAATATGATACAAGCATGGTGGATACGCCGCTGGTACTTCCTATATATAAGTGTTTGTATGGTATTACATATTGTAGCGTTATTTGAATCATTTCAATTTGAGACATATAACATTTTATACAAATAACATACTTTTCACATTACATTGTTTTACAAACAACTTAACTTATACAAACTCATTTTACATGGTTACTCATTTAACCATGCATTATTCTCTTATTTATACGTATCATCTGAACTTATTGTTTTTCAAATGATTTACAAAGACAAAGCAAATTACAAGGTTCATGACTAAACATTTTCTCAAACATAAGTCATGAAACCTATTTTCACAAAACCTATGTATCTCACAGACATTTTTATGCTGACGTACCTATTTTCACATGTGTTTTTCAGGAGCTGTTGCATAAGATGATCAAGATACACATAGGCAGACTTGGGCTTTAGTGACAATAAAAGATGCAAGACTAGTTAATTATGTTGTATTTCCTTGTTTGTTAAGACATTGTAACACTTTTAATCAATAAAACGAAACTTCAATTGCCATGGATTTGAAACAATAAATTCTGTTACAACACTCCCCGACATTTCCGCCACGTTTTGTATGTTCTACGTGGTCGGGGTGTGACAGCCCAGGAAGACTGGATCTCTTTAGCCTCCAAGTCATTTCAGTCGGACCGATCATCCACTAAAAAGAAACGGTCTTTCCAATCCTTTAAGCTCGTGGTAATCCACGAGTAACAGCAGGCATTCTTCCTTCGAACCTCAAAAGGTGTACCAATCACCGGACCGGTTCAACTTATAAAGGGCCCGGAACACATCCAGATCTGGATCGGACTCCAAGCTACGACAGGCAAGTTCAAATTGACACACCTTGGCAAGGCCAAAAGGGTTCATTTGAGAAAGATGAACTTCATGGAACATCAAAACCCTAATAAAAAATTTCGTCAAAGGAAGATGTTAGTTACAGTAATCGAACATCCGAGTATAAACACCTATCTTCCCAGGAACGAAAGGGTAGATAGCCGTATCTTTTTCGGGAAGAATAAGGTTTAGAGAAGCAGGAATCGCATACTAGTCCACAAACCACGCCAGACTGTTTCGGTTTAAAATATTGAAACAGCTGGACAAATTACGTTTGTTAGCCATGGTTGCAAAGAAAAACACTAACCTGTCTATAAAAGCGATGATTCGAAAAGTAAAAGGGAAGAACAGAGATGGAGGAAGAAGAAACAGATAAAAAGTAAAAAAGAAAAGTGAAACTTTTTTCGCCCAATTTATAACAAGCTACACCGCCTTAGCTCGTCCAATAAGAACACGACACGTCAAGACAAGTGATGCATGTCAAGCGTCACATCGGTAAAAAGGAAAATTAAAGTAACTGTCAGTCACTTAGCAAAGTTACCGCTAGACAAGAAATTCAAAAATCGAAAATAAACCGCCAAAGCGAAAAAAAGTGTCGGATGAAAAAACCTCTCCAATTAAGTTCGAAGCTTTTGCTAAACAAACGCTACAAACTAGGGGGACTTGATGAGGATACGTCCTGGATCGGATCGAATATCTAATAGTCTAAGGTCGGACCATTGACACAAGGGATTGGTCGGACCAAGTGACCCCAGTCGGAAGGATTAGCCAACAGGATCTTCCTTAACTAACTGGGGGCCCACAGCTTTAACTACTTGACAACGACTGGTCCGACCCTAACTAACTCTCCACGTCAGCATACCCAAAAAGTATAAATACCCCGCCAAGACCCCCAGCAAAGGGTAATCACTACTTTCTCTCTCTAATTCTCCTCTCTCTCTCTCACTGACTTATCTCTTCTCTCCAAATACTTATTCTCACGCCCGAGCTTGGTCACAGAGAGGCCCCCCTCCCTGTGACGAGGCTAACGGTGTACTTTCTTTCTTGTGATCTTACAGGTCTCTGCAAAGGTCTCCTGAAGCTCTACTCAATCCAGCTCGTAGCAACTGGTATTTTAGTCTTCAATGATGATGAGAACGATGACACGATACTAATGCTAAGTGACGATGATAGATGACGACACCTCTCCACTTCCGACGAGTTCCGTAAATTGGGGATGCCAGCGGCGGGGATGGTGGCTGAGGTGGTGCTGGTGCTGGTGCGGCACGTCACCGACGGCGGAGGTGATAGTGGTGGATGGTTGGGTTCGGGCACAGACAACTAGTTTAACAGGCCAGATCTCAGTTTTGGGTTAAACCCGGTTAATAGCACTCAACGACTTCGGTACGGGTTCGCGACTCTGTTTGGTGCCGGGTCAGACACACGACTCTAGTGAGTTTTACTACATATTTTGTTTATTCATTATTCTCCTTCGTTCACCGAGTACTGATGATCAGTTTTTGATTCGGGTTTCGGTTCGACAGTCAAAGCCGGTCAAACGTGGTCAAACATTCAACGGGTCAATTTTGGGCTTCACACAGTTCAGATTTCGGGTTTAGTTCGTGTTCGGTACAAGAATGGTTTGGGATTCAAGTCAGATTTTGTCGGGGTTTCGGCTCGGCCTCGGGTCAACCCCTGGTCAACGTCAGTCAAACATCAATTGTCGGGTCAAAACTCAGTCAATGCAAGCGCGGTAAAGTTTAAACGACGCGAAATCTCAAATTATATAGTTATAGATTTTATATTTTTACGCGACCAAGCTCGAACCGAATGCATTTAGTGAACTATTTTCATTTTTGACATACTTGACAAACATTTTTATACATAATGTTTACATTGTTGATTGAATTTTGAAAATATATCGACACGTTAGTTGTCGGGGTGGTACAAAAACAGAGGAAACTATGTCCGTTTTTCGTAAAATTCGTAATACGAAACGTATTCATAACACAAAAACGGCATCTAACGAGATTGAGGTATTTTTATAAAATAAATATAAGAGTATATTTATTTTGGCGACTCTTTACAAAACGAGTTTATAACATTTCGAAAAAAGTGATTACACGATAACAAAACACCGAAACTTATTTCGTATAAACATAATTTCTTATGTTTAATCCAAACATCTATTATTCGACGATTGTTTAAAATAAATAATATATTTATTGACAACGTTTACGACTCAAAAGTTTATAAAATAAATCTAATTATTTATATTTATTTCAGACGTCAATAATTCGAATACTTTCGATTACTTTTATAAAATAAATGTAAGTGTTTACATTTGTCTCAAACACCGATAATTTCGAATAATTTTACAAAATAAATATAATTATTTATATTTATTTTCTAACGCCTCAACGGCATGCAATATTTTACCGTAAGATTACAACAAACGGTATTTATTTACGTCTTACGAAAACTACGAAGAGTCGTACTACTGTTTCATCTACGCCTTCTATTCGCGACTACTAGCATGACTCCGTAAGTATTTATATTTATATATATAAATATATATCCTAAGTCGTTTCCACGACTTAGTATTACCCCGATTATAAACGGGATCAAATAACCATTGATCGGTTATACTAAGTCAAACTAACAACACCTTCGTAGAGTCGTTTTATTTACGACTCGGTAGAGCTCGGACACGTAGTTTAGCTACATTTAAATTAGAAACTGATAAGTTATTCCTTGTTAGGAATACTATAGATGCACGCTAGCTAATTCACGTTCTTGGAACGACACTTTGGAATCACGCTAAGCTAGCTTTGCACAAGGACATCAAAGTGAGTTCATAACCCCCACTTTTTATGGTTTTACATTTTTATAAATGTTTTCGGGGGTGGAAAGACATGCAACTTTTATAAAAGTAAACAATTTTTTTTGATAAACGAAAACTCATATTTCTAAATCATGTTACGAATATATTTCAAGGAACTCAAATGGCTTACGAACGATTTATACTAAATATACCGGTTTTACAAAACAAATGCGTATTTTCGAAACGTGAATGATTTTCATGACTAGGGACGGGATCGTCCAAGTTATAATAACGGGACTGAGTTAGTCTGTGTACGTAAAACGAGACAACTCAGTGAGTTCCTGTCCCCCTTTTCTCTTATCTGTTTTCGGATTTATAACTCTCGGGGTGAAATACATGTCAACATGGGTATGATTTGGCCATGAAATGAACTATTAGATCATGTGAGCATAGGCTGAAACCGAAATGCCATTAACTCTCATAAGAATCATGGACAAGGGTTAGATCTACCGGGTACGGTCGAGCCCCACTCATGGTCCTTGTGTGACCACTTAGAGTGCTTTTGTGTCCCAGTCGAGGTGATTCGACAACGGTCAAGGTGATTTGACACAGTCAAGGTGATTTGATACAGTCAAGGGGATTTGTCACAGTCAAGATGATTTGACACAGTCGAGGGGATTCGACACAGTCGAGGGGATTCGACACAGTCGAGGTGATTCGACACTAAAAATCGTCTACTTGGGTTGAGTACTTCCTATGTCGTCACATATATTAATGTCCTTGCAAGACATTAATTTATCTGTTCATAGACGCTTTACACACCGGTTATCAAAAGAATTCTCTCAAATGTTTACAAGTTTATTTGGAGCTCACAGTTTTCATATAACAGGCCGAGAAAAATGAATTTTTGCTATATTTTCACAACAACTTTTAAAAACCGGTTATTCAAAAGATTTATTTCAAATCTTTTACAAACAAACTATGAACTTGATCAACTTTATGTTGATTTTTTTTGCATGTTTCTTTCTCAGGGTACTTTTTCAAATCATGGTGCGGTTGGAATAGGAGAACCATGTGGAGTCGAGTACTTAGTGGGCGTTCGTTTTCAAAAAGTCTTGGCTTATTTGCTTCCGCTATGCAATGAAGATACCGGTCCAGTCATGCCAAGCTCTGATATTTCGGGGTGTGACACATCTATTCTGGAATCATATGAAAGTCTGGTAGCGGGTAAAATTGGAAACCCAAATATGACAAAGGAGGATTATGACTAGATCGATCCAGAAGAGATGGAGCTTATTGATATAAGATAGTGCATGGCAAGCGTTATCAGGAGAGCTCAAAGGTTTATGGAGATTACCAGCAAATCATGTATTGAAGGTCCAAACATGAAACTGGGATTTGACAAATCCAAGGTTACATGTTTCAGATGCAAGCAGAAAGGTCATTTCAAGAGAGAATGTTCAAACACTGAGGTGAATGAAAACGTCTATCCGTTTCGTGACGATTACTATCCGAAAGCCATCTACCATCGCACCAATGAGCAGCTACCAAAAATGAAGCAGATTAGTGAAGGTTCGTCAAATGAAAGAAAAAAAGCTTTGGCGGTAATCCAAGACGACGAAGGATTCAATTATAATAAATACATTCCAAAGGAGAAAAGTGTGTTGGTTGCTAATATAAGATGGACCAGACAGGAACAAATTGCACGTGAGAGAATAAATGAGTTATATAATCCCTTTGATGAAGCAAAGGAAGCTAATAGATGGGATGAAGAGAGAGAATGCTCCTTAGATCCTCAAGGAAATCCTGTGGTAGATCCCAAGAATGTGGATTTTGATGCTTTGGTAGCTGTTATTCCAACCGCGGGAAAGTTCTATTCGAGGAGGAAAACTGAGAAAGATTATGAAGAAAATTTAGAGAAGCGTACAAAAGAGGTGATGTACGCAAGTCTGGAGAATGTGACAGAGATAAAGAAGAATAAAGAAGAAATCATTGATGAGAACGTTGAGAAGCTGGTTGAAAATATGAAGAAGACGACTGATGAAACAACAATTGTAGATCAAAAAGAGGTAATTACTCATTTTGAATCTACTGAGTCCTCAAGTCAGGACAAATCAACAGGTAATAATGATGAAATTGGTAAACAATCTGAAGATAAAAATGATGTGCAGAGCAGGAAATGCATGGAAACATGCAGAGTATGTGCTGAGAAGGATGAAAATTTAAAATCAAGAGATATTGAGTTTACTAAAACTAAAATTGTTTTCAATGCAAAATGTAAAGAAATGTTCGAAAATGAAGAAGTTTTGAAACAAAAAGTAGAAAAGCTGACACTGAAATGTCAAGATTTTGAAAAAGAAAATGAGATTTTAAAACAGAAGTGTTTAGTAAACAACAACGAATGTTTACAAAAAGATAATATCATTCAAGAGTTGCAAAACTAATATTATGGAATGAAATTTTTACATCATAATGTAAAAGAAGCTTATGAAACTTTGAAGAGTCAAGTTAAAAGTATGGATGGAAGACTTTCAAAAAGTTTAGAAACAACAAAACTTGTTGAAGCCAAGTATGAAGGAAAACAACGGGTTTTAAATCAATATATTGATTAAGTTGCTGAACTTAAACGAGAATTGGCTGAAAAAGAAAAGACTGTTAATAAACTTCATAGTTATCATGCTTCTTTGTACATTCTCGAACGTATTTTCAACATCACACTAGATGATAAAGATTATGAAAAGAACAAAAAGGGTATTGGTTCAGAATATCATCATGTGCCACCATCGTTGGAGGATAATTATACATTCTATGATGATGAAAAGGTGGCAAAAGCAATGAACATGGTTGACTAATTACCTGATAACATTGATGTGACTTACTCCAAATCTGATGATATTGGTGATTCAGAGGTGTTAAGTAAGGTAGTTGAAAGCATTTTGGAAGAAGATTCTACCAAAATTAATAAGTCCGAATCACGTTATGAAGACGAGGAAAGTTTCCATAAGAATTATCTAAAGAATTCAAAATCTGAGACAAACTCGAATGATGATCTAATAATCTTGGCATATTATATGGTTAGAGCGGACAAATTACTCTCAGATATTGAAGTTCCGATTCAAAATGTGATTGCGGAAAAGATCGAAAAAGTTTTTAAACCGGTAGAAATCGAGAAATTGACAAATTTGCCGGAAAAGCGAGCAAAAGAACTTTTTATAACAAACCTAGTTACAAAAAGAAAAACACAAAGGCTGGGTTGGGTTACAAAAAGAAACAAAACCCAAAGAAAAGGGCTGAAAAGTCAAATCTTCAGAAAAAGCTGAACTTTGTTCACGGAACAAGTTCAGAAGAAGAGAAAGAACTTCGATTTAGTTGACAGACTAATGAAGAGTTCTATGCTCAGAAAAAACAACAACAACAGGCCAAAGATGTTTAGAAGAAAACATGCTTTAAATGTCAACAAGTTGGACATGTTGGTCGTAAATGTCCACAAAATCTTCTGTTACATGTCCAAAGTCTTCATGGAAGGCACACCATTTGGACTTATCCTTCCAATCAGCCTTTTGTTGATTCTTCCTTGGCCATCTTGCTTTATCTCCTAAACCCTGCATGGCATAAATTAGTTCAGGAATATTAACAGAAAAACAATATTCTGATAACTCAGGATATTCTTCCCCATCTTCATCCTCGACAACGTTTACTTTTTTGCTATCATTTTTACCATACAGCCTAGAGCGGTAAGGTTTATACGAGGATTCCGATTTCCTGTTTGTTGACTCATATGTTGAGGATGCATTCATCCTCTCTTGCATTTTCTTTTCATCTTCAAGCCTGATATATCTCAAAGCCCTGTTTCGAGCTTCGTCCAAGTTCCTGCAAGGATTCATCACAAGATCCTGATAAAACCGGGAATCCTTTTGCAATCCCATCCTGAATTCTTGTACAGCTGTAGCAACACAAAGGTGTGGGATATCCAAGGATTACCTGCTGAATTTGTTCACATAATCCCTTAGGGATTCTTGAGGTCCCTGTGTTATCCTGTAGAGGTCACTTATTAGTTTTTCAAAGCTTCTACTACAAGAAAACTGACTGTTAAACAAATTAACCAAATGAGCAAATGATGTAATTGAATGAGGTGGAACATTTAAGAGCCACTTCAAGGTTGATCCTATTAGAGTAGAGCTGAAGCCCTTGCAGAGGCATGCTTCTTTAAGATTCGGCGGAATAGGGTTAATCTTTATCCTCTCCCTATACTGGGCAATATGCTCTTCTGGATCCGTCGTCCCATCATAAAGCTTCATATTGGGCGTTTGGAATCTTTTCGGGATTTCAGCATCACAGATAGGATAAGCGAACCGAGATATCCTGTGACTATCCTGGGATACTTCCGGTATGGGTTGCACTACCCCAGGTACACTTGATATCATATCCTTCAGCTTCTGAAACTCTCTGGATAATGCCGACGTTACACCTGTATCCTGCGAAGATCCAAGATTGTTAGTAGCAAGAGTATTAGCATTATTAGACAAGTTACCAGCTTGATGATTCTGGCCATATCTTGGAGCGTATCCTGGCCCCTCACAGTCGATATCCTGGTTGTTGAGGGTATCTCAGGAGCATTGCTCTGGGAACGGCTCGGTATGATATTTCCCTGATTATCCTCAGTATACACTGTTGAACTAAAGTTCATTGTCCTGGGCTGCAAGGGGGTGACAGTATCCTCAGTAGGTCTCTTGGAGTTGGACTTCAAGAGCTGTATCTCTCTCATTATGATCTGGTTAGTTTCGTGTTGTTGCTTCATCTGATCCTGTATATTACTAAACAAAGTTAAATTTCATCATTAGAAGCCATAACAGGAGTTCTCACTGGAACACCAGATCTGTAGACATTCTAAGCAGGAAGAGTGTCTCATGATATATGGCTTTCAATTCTCCTTGGAGGAGCTTGAACTTATGGAGGAGCTTGAACTTGTGGAGGAGCTTGAACTTGTGGAGGTGGAGGAAGCACCGAGCCAGTTGTAGCAGAGGTTGTAGCAGGCATGGAGGAAGAGCTCATGTTTGATTTCGAAGCCATTGAAAATAGTTGTGTAAAAATTTTATGAAAATAAAAATCCAAGTAATGATTTTAACAAAGCTTATAGTAGAAATAGCACCATTTGCCCTACGGTGGGCGCCAAATTGCTTTGGTAAAAAATTACCAAAGTAATTAAGTGATCAAATTAGTTTGTGAGGTAGTGTGCTAGTAGTGCTTGTAAAAATATGTTTGTTCGATTGTTTAAAAAATCAGTTTCAGGATATAGCCTCAGGATATAAAGCTATTCCGATAATCAATCAATGAGCAGCAAAAGTAAAAAGTGGACACAGGATATACGATGAAAGCCCTTGATCAATCTAGATCTCCGGCATAAAACCTCGGGAGCTGACAATCGTCGGCTGCCTTGTTATTTGCTTGAATAACTAGGATACAGTGCAGGATAATGCTCAGATCGCTACTAAGTGTTACAATGATTGCAAGTGATGAGTGTTAATGTGTGATTGTAAGAGAGAAATGTGTACGAGTTCGAGAGCTAGAAGTGAAGTGAAGTGACCTATGATCAGGCTATCTGTTTATATAGTTACAACAACAAACAAATTCCCCTATAAACTAGGGATACTTCCGCATACTCCCTTTTGAACGTTGAAGACCTATTCCTCCGGCTTCAGCTTCTATTTCCCAACTAAATTGAGCGAGTCTCTAGGAGAAAGGGTCCCTGTGAACGTTGTGATCCTACAGCCGTAATCTGCAAGCAAACTATTAGTAACTACTAGGATACTTCCTCAGGATGTTATCAATATCCTGGTCCGGTATCCTGATCGTAATCAGCTATCATAAAATCAAGATATAGTGTCAGGATATGGGCTCAGAATTCCACCCATAACAAGTAGGTTTTTGCACATTTAGTAGATTGATTTCAAGATATAAACAAAAAATCAATAACTTGCTTATCCCGTGTGGAACATCTCTCGGATATATGGGTAACCCCCTAAATCTTGTTTGAGAGATTGCCTGATTCTAAGATACTAGGTTTTTATACTGTTTGATATCTAGGGTATTATACCTGGTCTTCTAATTTTGCGTCAGCAATGTCCTAGACCTTGTATAATACTTTATGCTCTTTATTGAAAAGCTTTCCCTCTGCATAAAAATTGAGAAAATATCGAAAGATATCAATCAAGTGCAGTTGTAAAGAAGATCCCTAAGTGGGACACACCTAAAGTCGAGCCTTCATCTCTTTGACTGAACGGTAGTTCATACCTGAGCTCTCAAGGTCTCGCACTAAGCTAGAGAACAGATATCAATATAGTATATTCACCTGTAAGACTGAATCTAAGGAATTTTGATACGGGAGTATATTCTGAGGTGGGACACGCGAATAAGTTAAGTACTTAAAACACTAAATCCCGTATCTCGAATCAGTTGAACTTTGTGTGAAAATTTAAGTGGATCAATATACTGACAATCTAAGTGAATCGTTTAGAACTTAAAGTGTTTGTAAGCTTAACGGTGCTAGTGATTTGTCATAAACTGGTATGATCCTCTGACGCAAACTCAAACAAAAATATGTCTGTAAATATTTCTTTATTGCTTTATTTTAAAGAAAAAGTTCAAAAAGATTTTTGGAGTGTTTAAGCATATAAACTTTGCAAATTCAAAAAGATTTTGTTTCTAATTTATTTTCGACAACCGATGTCCATTATTTTTTTATAAAAATTCCGAAGTTCTATAAAATCCTGTATGTTTCATAAAATTTTAGTGCGTTTTATATTTTATGAATCCAATTATTTTCCAAATAATTTTACCCACTAAATACCAATGTTTCCGGCCAATAATAATTAATTTTTGTGCTACTCAACTTATCGCGCTTTAAAAGTGTATATAAATGTTATAGGCATGAAAATTTCGAGCAATGCGAACTAAAAACTTCCAAGTATGGTTTTACGACTTTTAATATTATTTTCAGTTATAATATATTATTTTCTGGACTATTTCATTTTAACCGGGTCGTTGCCAACGTTTGTTTCGATTTAATAATTTGGGGTTGCTAGACTTAAAAAAACTATAATTAATCAAAAATCAAGTCAAATAACACTTCTATTTATATAATCAAGTGTTACGTTAATACATAGCTGGGGTCACAGTGGTCCCCACTTCTCTAGGATAAATTGCTGAAAAGCTAGCAGTATGGAGTGGAGTGGAAAGAATCATTAACAGGAAAATTCATACTTTTTAAATGAGTCAATAATAGGAAAATTCATACTGTGATCCTTAGGTGTATGTATATGTAGAATCAGTGATGATATTGTTTCTAGAAAAGAATTATCAACCAGATGATCATGATTAATTGTGACCAGGTCTCTCGTGACTGGTGGCGGATTCAGGTTGATCGAGGTTTCACCTAAATTCTTCATAGACGCATCAACCTTCATAAACGATGAAGAAAGTCATTAAAGTTGCTTTTAGCATGACATCTACCATTTCATGTAAATTTTGTTAAAGATTGGCTGCCCCTACAGCGGTAATTTACTCCCCTCTTTAATAAGCACATAATTCATTTAGCTACGAATGATACAAGTGTTATATTTAATAGTTCCTAATTTGTCCCCACTTATTAATGATATTTAATAAGGCTTTACTACGTTCAACTCACCACGTTAAGTATTATCTTATTTATAATAATAAATCAAGATTTTTATTCTTTTTTTTGAAAAGAGAACTTCATTAAACACAAGCTCGAGCGTCCTCAAAGAGAGGACCTACGAGCCAAAACACCAAAAGACATCAATCCAAAGGACAACAACGCCACTTACACCAATCGACTTGTTTATGTCTAGACCTATGACGAAACCAAAAAAATGAAACCGACTTTACATTTTCTAATAACTCTATAGGTCTTCGCTTTTTATTATTGAAAATCTGATCATTGCGCTCGTTCCATAGAATCCATAAAGAAGTGTAAACAATACCCCTGAGAATGAAACTCTTGTCCTTCGGCAAGCTGTGGTTCTCCGGCATGAGAACGATGTCTGAAATGTCTGAAAATCAAGATTTTTATTCACATTTTCCTATTAATATTTTTATAGCTAAATACTATTTAAATCAAGTATTATCAATTTTAAATATTTAGTAAATAATTACTGAATAATAACAATACCTAAATATAATCATTATTAAAGGCATAGGAGGTTAGATGCTTTTCAAAAGACACTCAATGACATGTATCGTACCGCACGGGCCAACCAATTAGTAGCTAATGAAGGACAATCTGAATTTGATTATTTGTAATTGCATGATAAGGCTAGTAGGTACCAGGGGCGGACTTAAAGCTAGCCCAAAGTGGGCGGGCGCACCCCCAGGAAAAAAAGTTTTAGTGCTAAGTTCCGTCGAAAATCCCATCCGCACCCCTTGAAATTTTCAGTCCGCACCCCTTGGATTCTCTAATGGTTAAAATAAAAAGAGAATAGAGAAATTAACAATCGTCACCTGAAAATTTATTAGCAAATAAGGACTCCATGGCTCCATCTTCGTACAAAAGAAAGTGAGGAAGATGATAGGAAATATAATTAAATATAATTATATGTTTTTGCTTTTACCGACACAAAAGGTGATGTGAATTGGCAGATATGGTTTCAATTTTCAAAATATATTATTTTGATTTTGATTTATTAGTTTTTCTTTAACTTTAAATTAAATTTAAACTTTTAGGTATATTATTTAATATACAACCAAATTAACACTTTTTCGTAAGTTTTTTTATAGATTATAAACTAGGTTAAAACCCCGTGAATTAAACGGGTTGCATAAATATAATTTTATATAATAAATAGTCAAGATTTATCTTTTAAAAATGAACTTTAATGTACTATTTAATTTATTACAACATTTTACTTTGTTAAATATGTATTCTTAACTAATTTTATGTTTAAAATTATTATTATTATTTTATATGATCATGATAAAGATAAACGTTTATATTCTTACCTAATTTTTTGTTTGAAATTATTATTATTATTGTTATTGTTATTATTATTATTATTATTATAATTTAATATGATCAAAATAAAAACAAATTATTATCCTTATCTAAATATTTATTCTTATCTAATGTTTTTGTTTAAAATTATTATTATTATTATTATTATTTAATATGAGAGAGAAATAGGAAAATAAGGTGAGATAGCACCAGGAAATGACATGTGTCAAAAAAAGATTTTTATTTATTAATATAGAAAGATTTATAATCTGTGTAGAAATTTTGAAATTTATAACTTTTCAAAATATAAATTGAATAGAAATAATAATTATCATTTTTTAACAGAGTTATCGATTAAACATTAACATAACTTATATAGTTAAGCCCAATTTCGTCCCTAACATATATGTTAAGTTAAGAGTTAAGTCAACTTTTAAAAAAATTCTAATGAGTTCACCCTTTGGGCCTAATAATCAAATGCTTAGGGGAGGGGGGTGGTTACTAGTGATAGGATTCTATTACTCCCACTATCTAATCAAATCATGCCATGTCAGCACCCAATATTCTATCACTAGTGATAGAAATGAAGTGGGGGTGGTATCACTAGTGATGAGATTCCAATGTACAAGTATTAACGCACAATGTACAAGATACTCATTCATCACCCAATACTTCAACGCGTTATATATATAACGAGTTATACTCTATCACTAGTGATGGAAGTGGAGGCGGCGGTATTCCACGAGTGATACTATTGTATCACGGTAAATAACGTATCCACCCCGTGTGGCCTTAGGCTTTAGTTTATGTTTTTTAATGAGTTTTATGAGAAAATTAACTCTTTCTGTGAAAAAATATAAACTTCAAGTGGTAACACATGGATTTTGAATACATTAACCCAAAGAAACCAGAAAAAAAAGAAGCAAAACAAAACATCACTTATCGCCATTTTTAATTACATTTGACGTACTTTATTGATTATACGAAATTTAGTTTGCTTATCTATTTTAATATGATCTGACCCAAAAAGAGAAACGACTACTAAAAATTCCCACACCCCACAAAAAAAATTTATGGGTCCGCCACCGGTAGATACTACTTCAACAAAATTAGTTTATGTAATTTTTCTATGTTCTGATCTTCTGGGTCTCTACAAAAGGTTTGCCTACTTTTGTAACTATGTTCTTTGATTCTTTTTTTTTTTTTTTTTTTTTTTTTTTTTTTTTGATAATGCTTTAATAAATGGTAGTGAAATTTTCTCTTGTTCGAAAGGGTTTTTGTTTCAAAACCCACTGTGAATGCTAGCGTGATAACAAATAATTTTTTATTTTTATTTTGTCTCGTGTTTTTGAAAGCAATTGGTGCAACAGTTAGTTAGCCTTTCTTTCACGCTAATTACAAATATATAGATATATACGTATATGTGTCTGTCCAAAAGATATGAACATAACTTTTTAGGGGATACCTCATGGATACATGCATTGCATAGTAAATTTGAGGTACCATGTGTGGGGACACTCCCATCAATGCTCTTAAACAATAATGCAGGCCATTGGAGAATCTGAGTATACAAATAAAGCTTGATGTCTCCTAATTAAATCTGTGCTCAACCAAAAATTGAGTGGACATGGTTACTTCTTTGCACAAAAATATCTTCTCCTATAGTACTACAAAATTGAGTAAAGTTTTTCTATAGAACACTTTACTTTGTTTAATAGTTATGGTCTATGATCCCAAGAGATAGTGGTTTCTTCTCCATGTTCATCCATGACTACTGGTCACCCTTGTTTCAGTTACGATGTTTTTTTAAGTTTTCGAGGTGAAGACACCCGTAAAACTTTTACGGATCACCTCTACGCAGCCCTAAAGCAAGCAGGAATCCGCACCTTCAGGGACGATGATGCAATGGACCGAGGAAGACGGCTAGAGCCAGAGCTGAAAAAAGCAATTCGTGAGTCGGCAATTTCGATCATTGTCTTCTCAAGAAACTATGCATCTTCCAAGTGGTGTCTTGATGAGGTCTTAACGATCATTGAAGAACAAGAGAGACTTTCCTCTAAGCATGAAGTTGTTCCAGTTTTCTACAACGTGGAGCCATCGGATGTCCGGAATCAAACCGGAAGCTTTGAAGAAGCATTTGATGGGTATGAGAGTATGATTGAGGCAGAAACAGATTACCAGAAGAAGATTGAATGGCAAGAAAAGGTGAAGGCGTGGAGGATTTCACTTAAAAAAGCTGGAAGCTTGACAGGAATGGTATTAGCTAACGGGTATGCTTTCTTTCTCTTGTTTCAACTGGTTTGAAGAAATGTATATTTATTGTGCATAGAAAACCAACAAGAATAAGAGAATTTTCTAAACTATCCTTTTCATCCATTGAAAAGATTAAATTTACAATAAACCATATATTCAAGGTGGTCTTATTTGGAGGAAGTAACAATAATTATAGTTAACTAGTGGATTTTCCAGCGCGTTGCGGCGGAAGTTCGGCCTGTATTAGTATGGTTTATCCTTCTAATACACTGTATTAACTCAGTATGGCAACCGCCGAAAGAGAAAAACTAAAAATATAAAATTGTCGTCATATATAAATCAACTATATTTGAACTTTTCGTTTATAATTATTTCTTTTAATGAAAACTGAGATAATAACTTGTGTGTAAATTCCAGGGTTTTACAATATCTATTTATGAGAATCAAACTATATAGGGGGGACATTTTGAGTTGCAACAGTATGAACATTTTGCGGTGGTTTTGAAAGAAAAACACAAACAATTCGGTGTTCAATATGTTAATATAAAAAACTATATTCGCACAAAACCACGATGTGGTTTGATATAATATATATATATATATATATATATATATATATATGCAAAGTAAATTTAATAAGACACTAAATGTTGAAAACTAACCTTTGCAGACATGAGGCCAAATTCATTAGTAATATTGTTAAAGTGATAAGAAAGAAACTCAACTGCAAGCTCTTGTACATTGAGGACAAACTAGTTGGAATAGAAGACAATGTTGCTGATATTGAATCATGGTTGCAAGATCCATCACCTAATGCAGTTTTCCTTTTTATTCACGGGATGGGAGGCATTGGAAAAACAACCATATCAAAATGCATCTTTAACTCAAACTACCGTGAGTATGATGGCAGCTGCTTTCTTGCAGACATTCACGAGTCCTCAAACCAAAACAACGGATTGCTGCGTTTGCAATGTCAGCTTCTCTCCAATTTATTAAGGAGCAACAAGGAAGAAGTTATATGGAATCTTGATGAGGGAACCATTAAGGTTAGAAACGCCTTATGCAATAAGAAAGTACTTCTTGTCCTGGATGATATCACAACAAGGCAACAATTAACAGCTCTACTCGGGCCACAACAGTTTTATCCTGGAAGTAAAGTGATCGTTACAACAAGGGACAAAGGGTTGTTAAGTTTTTTTGAAGTAAATCCGAAGGTCCATGCTATTGAACAACTAGGCCCCAATGACTCACATAAGCTCTTTAGTTTGTATGCCTTTCAAAGAGATCACCCTATTGAACCCTACATGATCCAATTGGAACATGTAGTTCATCATTGTAGAGGGCATCCTTTGGCTCTTAAAGTATTGGGTTCTTTTCTAAATGGAAAGACCATAGATGTGTGGGAAGACGCAATGCGTAAACTAGAAGCAATTCCGGATCCTAAGATTCAAAAAGTTCTACAACTGAGCTATGACACTCTTGAAGAAACCAACGATCAAGATTTATTCCTACATATTGCTTGTTTTTTTGTGGGTGAGGATAAAGAATTCATTGTGAAATTGTTAGGTGAATGCGACCTGTACCCTATAGTTGGGATCCAAAATCTAATGGATAGATGTTTGCTTTACATTGAAAATGGGAGAGTGATGATGCACCAACTAATTAAGGAAATGGGTCAAGAAGTAGTTCGCAAAGAATCACCAAGGGATCCCGGGAAAAGAAGTAGATTGTGGCACCATAATGATTCGTATAATGTACTAAAAGAAAATGGAGTAAGCAATGCATGTCTAATTTGGATATCTTTACTTAGTTTATTGTATATGTTTAGTCATAGCTTACCTTTTTAAATGTCTTAATTAGGGTACAAGGAAGGTACAAGGACTTGCTCTTGATATGCAAAGGATCAAGGGAATGAATTCAACTTCAATTGTAATTAGGGACAATGGAAGAAAACGTAGTTTTGAAGATTTTAGTGGTCGTACCATCCACACAAATAATGAAAACTTCAAGTTTGGAGCTATAGAAAAGATGAAGAATCTAATGCTACTTCAACTTGACTACGCAACATTTTCTGGTAGCTACAAGAAGTTGCCCAGAAAGTTACGATTGCTACGCTGGCATGGATTTTCATTAAAATCCATACCAAGTGATGTACCTTTTGAGAACTTGGTAGTTCTTGACTTGCGTTACAGCAAATTAAAAGAAGTATGGGATGGGTTCAAGGTATATGTTTTTAGTGTCACTTCTCATTTCCTTTACAGAAATTGGTGGGTCCTTTATGTATATATATACTCTTGCTTTTCATGTCACAGGAGGTTGGATCCCTAAAAATTCTTAATCTCAGTTATTCTGTGGAGCTAATTAAAACCCCTTATTTTGATGGACTCCCTAGATTGGAGAGTTTGCACCTTGAAGGATGCTTAAGTTTGACTCAGGTTTGTGAATCCATAGGGAACCTTGAAAAACTGGTCTTGTTAGATATAAGTGGTTGCAGAAGTTTAAAAAATATTCCATTCTTACCAAGATCTTTGTTATCACTTAATATGCATGGTTGCTCAAACCTTGGAGGTCTTGGGCAAGTTCAATGCATGGATTCATGTTCACTCTCTTCCCTTTTAGTAGATCTTGATGTCTCACAATGCAATCTCTTCGATAAGTCTTTCCCAGAGGATTGGGGTAACCTCTTCTCATTGAAGTGCTTAGATATAAGCAATAATCATATAACTTCCTTACCAGTTTGTGTCAAACGTTTACCTAGTCTTAAAGTTCTCAAAGCTATAAAGTGTTCACATCTTCAAAAAGTTCTAGATGTCCCAAAATCCGTAACAGAGCTAAGTGTCTCTGAGAATATGTCCTTGGAAATAGTGCAACCAACACCAAATCCCTTAGCCTTCTTGTTCGCTGGTGAGTGCCAAAACCTGTGCGCAGTGGAGGGCTGTTTTAAGCTTGAATCAATCCAAAGCGTTGACAGGAAAATTATAAGATATATCGGATTAAAATCGATTTTAGAAAATGGGACGGGGTTCAGAGGTGATAAACAAAATGCATATACAGAAGAGGTCTTCATCAAGGTCCTCGATCTTTCTCATTCTCTCACTATTCATTCGCTATATTTTTCTTTTACTCGTTAATATTTAGATACTCGTATAAACAAATGGTTTATGCTGCAGGTATCATATGAGTTTGGTATATTCAGTACCTATGTTTCTGGGAAAACACTTCCATGTTTTAGGTATAAAGAAACTGGATCAACAGTATCATTTAGAGTTCCTTCACATCCTAATGGTTCAAAAACAATTGGTCTGAATGTGTGTTTCATGTCTACTGCAAATTTTGAAAGATCAATAATTACGGACGTTGAAGTAAATAATAAGACCAAGGTCTTGGTATGGAAATACACTCCTACAATACAAATAACATGTAAGAAAAAGGGTGAGTTTAATTATGTTTGGTTAAGTCTTTGGCGGACTGACAATCTACTAGATGATGGGGATGAAATTGTTGTAAGCATCAGCCTGGTAGGAAGCGATATAGTAGAGGAGTGTTGTGCCGACCTCGTGTACGATGATGATGACGTTGGGGAGGATAAGCAAGAAGAAATGGATGAAGAAACAAATGAGACCTGTTACATGTTCAATCACATTTCATGGACTGACAGGCTTCGAGTAGAGATATCAGATTATGTTCATAGTGGGAAAACATATTGCTTTAAGATCGGTGGTGCTACCGATGTTCCTACTATAGATGGTATTTGTGGTAAGCTTGTAAATTCTTTAACCATTTTTACAGGGTTGATGAGATAACCTTACTTATTCTCTGTATATGAAAATGTCTGTTGCTATGATTAGATTTGATTGTGGATTGGTGGGGCCTAAGGGAAGACTGGAGATGCAGATTTATTAACGCAGGGTATGTTTTCGTTAGAGTTTCTCTTGCATAAATCGTAGTTTATGCATTGATTCTTATTTACCTTCTTTTGTTGTGCAACTGCAGCGTTACAAGTGAGATTTGATGAAACAAAATAGAAACCACATAAGATTCAGTTGTTGGGGTAATAGAGAAGATGGTAACCAAAGGAATTTTAGCCTTGTGATATCAAGCAATGTTCATAGTGGTGTTCCTCCCTAAGTTGTAAGGGTTAGTGGTGAATATAAAAGTTTTCTCCAAGCGAGGGGGAATATGGGTCAGGCCAGAATATGTTGGGTAAGTAATGGGTTGATTTATAGGAAACACCAAAATAACATAATAATCAATTAAATTTAGTTAAATAAATAAATTTTTAATAAAATAGCATTCATATTTGTAAAACTACTACAAGTAGAACAAATTATCGGTATTTCGTTATTAGTATTATTTGTTTTCCTGAAAAGAGTGGGACGTTTGCAATAATTTTTTTCCGTCAGGTTTCTATGCATATTGTTTGATTACCATTAGATATTGTAAAAGTCAAAGGAGCATAAATATACAAAGCAGTAAAACTAGTAAGTTATGGTTACTTTTTCTAATCATTGGTGGCCCCAGCTTTCTGTTAATAGGCCCCCAACCTCCACAAGTGCACAACCAATTGCTTTAACTTGGGTTATATTTAAATAAATATATTCGAACATTAATGAGCCCTAGGGGGCTCACCCCTCTGACAATGTTAACCAGCCATTGGTGAAGGTTTAGTCTCGCAGCGACAAATGTGTAGCTTTGTGATATGATTGACCAAGAAACAAAAGGAGAATTTGATCAAACCGAGTGTATTGCTATTACCATTCTAGTTCATTATTAACTTTTATACTATTACAAAATAGTCCATGTACTATCCTTATAGTAACAATACTCCCGCGTTTAACGGCAATCTTGTCCGCAAGATTGAAAATGAGGAAACAGTGATTGTAAGTATTCCAAGTCCTCACATGTGGCCCCTGGTGACAAGTCCCACGCGATTGTTTTTCTTGACCCAATTCTTATCTAATATAGCTCTAGGCTGCACCACCACATTAGTCTGCTGACAGTAGCTAGACTCAGAGAAGGTTTTAATAAAGAAACATGGAATGTTGGGTGAATTTGTGATTCAAGAGGTAAATCAAGCCGATAAGCTACCATGCCCACCTTCTCTACAATCAAATAAGGTCCATAATATTTAGCCCCAAGCTTCTGGGTAAAATTCTTCTTATGTGATGTCTGAACATACGGTTGTAGCTTGACAAAGACCCAATGTCACACCCCCAAAATACCACATGCGGGAACCCCCGCGAGGCGTGTGACGTACCAGGATCCAGCCACTAATCACATTGAACTATAATAATTATTTAAATAAAACATTCCATTCATTTCATAATATAATTCCAAGTCATAAGTTAAAACCAAAGTAACGTTCAGCGAAAGCATAAAGTAAAACGTTAATCAACTGTTTCAAAACAAGTGTTCAAAACCAACGGAACATGTATCCAAGAGTCTCGACCCATGACCACTCCAGCACTCCCAGATAGCAAGTCCATAACCAAGAATCTTACAACCTGCAAGCATGCAGACAAGTGTGTCAGACGACGCTGGTGAGTTCAAAGTTTGTTATCACGTTTTAGTTACCACATATAAGTATAAAACACTTTAAATATTTGATGTCATTAATAACTCGATTACCGCCGATGGCTCCAGATTATTTGCCCTATTCCCCAATGCCTCTATCAAAGCAATGGTCAAGACTGGGGTCCATAGTTCACGCCCGTCCTCCCCGGTACGGTGTGAGGGTGCCAAACCTAAATAGCGCTATTAACTAATACCTCGTTGCCTCCCCGACAACAAATCGGTAGAAGGGAATTAAATGATAAATATGAGTGTATTAACCAACATCCCAGGTTTCACATTCCAGACAAACCCAATTACCCGACATTCCTCTCTGGAAAGTTTACCAGATGTCCCTCCCCAGGACGCATGCTTGGAAAAAGAGCAGTGAACTCACCTTTGATTTGCTCGGTATTTAATAAGTTACCTATTCCAGTTAATCAACCAACCCTACCGTGGTTACCAATTCGAAATCAGTATCATAATCATCCAAGTCACGTAATTAACACAGTTTGCATTCATAGTAAGAGTCATCACATAACACCCAGCAATCACTCATACAAGTCCACACTCATATACTTGACACTTAATAGCATTTAACAGATGGATTTGTTATTCACATTAGTTAGTTCACATTCCTCGTTTCTCACTAAGGTTGTTAACATGCAACAGATGTAATCGTATGACAAGCACATTCATCATTATATGCACCAAGAATTATTTAAACTATATGTCTTGTGAACACTGTTCTGTTTGTTTAATCCACGGCGAAGGACCCCTTTAGGCGAAATACCATTCCTCGTCAACAAAGGATGTGACGAAAAACCATAATGGCGAATAACTGTTTTACGTCAGAAAGGGACTTCGGCGAAGAACCCTGGTGTTTCGTCGAAGGCCAGCCATCGAAGACTTACGTTCTTCGTCGCTGCACCTGCGCAGACCGTGTGGGTTCCCCACAAACCCTAATCAAGACGGTTTCATGTATCATTATACAATTGTCAAACGGCCTCCTGTTAACACTAGTTCATCGAACAGATTTAGCAAACCACACAATGAATGTAAACGTACACAGATCATCTAATCTCTATTGTACATGTTCTAAATCCTCAGATTCAGTATCAAAACTTCAAAACTCTTTTTAACGACTAACCCTACTCATACACTCACTGTTCGAATCTGATCAGTTTGTTATTGCAAGTCATTCATCAAGACCTGTTATCATGCAACACTAGATAATAATCATCATTCATATCGGATTACCACTAAACATTAGATCGTGCACTCATTCTTCTTCACCACAATAGCAATCAAGTACAGATAAACAAGGATCACATGGATGTTTAATCAAATCATGAGAGTTTTACTAACCGTACAATGATTTGTGCACAAAGAAAGGTCGATTGAAGACTCCAAAGAAAATTAGCTGTCGTCTAACAGAGAGAACAGTAGGGTTTCGTGTTTACGGTTAAGATTATGTGAGGTTAAATAATCTGAAAAGTATGGGCCTCAAGTGGACCTGGGCCGAAAGTCTTGACGAAAGACCTTCTTCGTCGTGTTGGGTGAAGACGAAAGTCCTGAGTTTCGTCTAGTATAGTAATGACGAAAGCCCTATATTTCATCGAGTTTGATGTCGACGAAGAACCATCTTCGTCGAGGGTTCATGACAAGAGTCTTAGTTATAAAACATGCACAATTAAATCCAAACAGTTACACATTACATAACATAAAACAAATTATCAAAACAGAATTGCGACACAAGTGATACATAAATGAAAGAACTTGAAATCTCGGGTTGTCACAACATCCCCAACTTGAAAGAAATTTCGTCCCGAAATTTGATAAACAATTCACAATAGCACGGCGTTAGATCAGGATGACTGTATACTTTCCGTGGGTGCCACATCATCCCCAACTTGAATGGGAATTTCGTCCCAAAATTCACTAGTTGCATCAGATTTAGATTTGTCAGCTGGGAATAAGTGCGGGTACTTGAGCTTCATCTGGTCCTCACGTTCCCACGTGAACTCCGGTCCACGTCTTGAGTTCCAACGAACCCTCACGATCGGAATTCGACTATGCTTACGGACCTTGACTTCCCGATCCATAATCTCTATTGGTTCCTCGACAAACTGCAACTTGTCGTCAATCTTCAACTCTTGAAACGGTACCACAAGTGTTTCATCGGACAAACACTTCTTTAGCTGAGAGACATGGAAGACATCATCGACGTTACCCAACTCAGCAGGTAATTGTAACTTGTAGGCCACTTTACCAATTCGCTACAGAATTTTAAATGGCCCAACATAACGAGGGTTAAGCTTGCAGCGTTTTCCAAAACGCACCACACCCTTCCAGGGTGAGACCTTCAACATAACACGATCACTAACTGCGAACTCCAAAGGTTTCGTATGCTTGTCAGCGTAGCTTTTCTGACGGTCGCACGCTGTTGCCATACGATTCCTGATCTGAACAATCTTTTCTGAAGTTTCGAATACAAGCTCCGGGCCTGTGATCTGGCTGTCACCCACCTTAGCCCAACAAAGAGGTGAACGACATTTTCGTCCGTACAATGCTTCGAATGGAGCTGCCTGGATACTTGTATGGTAACTATTGTTATAAGAGAACTCTATTAAAGGCAAGTGTTTCTCCTAACCCTTGCCAAAATCAATCACGCACGCTCGTAACATGTCCTCAAGTGTCTGGATGGTTCGCTCACTTTGACCATCCGTCTGTGGGTGATAAGCAGTGCTCAGGTCGAGACGCGAGCCGAACGATTTGTTCATCGACTGCCACAAATCCGAAACGAAACGCGGGTCACGATCAACGATAATAGAGGTCGGCACCCCGTGCCTAGAAACCACCTCTTAAAGATAAACAGCGGCAAGTTGTGAGAACTTATCCATTTCCTTGATTGCTAGAAAATGTGCTGACTTCGTGAGACGATCAACGATCACCCAGATGGTATCGTTTCCGTTTTGAGCTCTTGGCAAGCCTTTGATGAAATCCATTGCGATTTGCTCCCATTTCCACATGGGTATTTCTGGTTGCTGAAGTAGACCCGAGGGTTTCTGATATTCCACCTTAACTTTAGCACAACTCAGACACTTACTCACGTAAGTCGCGATGTGAGCCTTCATCTTCAGCCACCAGTACAAAACCTTGAGATCCTGATACATTTTATCCGAACCCAGATGAACAGAGTATCGAGACTTGTGCGCTTCGTCCATCACAAGTTCTCTAAGATTTCCAAACAAAGGAATCCATATTCGTTCCATGCAATAGAGAATACCATCAGATCTCTCTACCAGCCGCTTTTCCATGCCCCTTAAGTACTCTGCTTCAATTTTTTCCTCTTTCAACGCTTCGGTTTGTGCAGAACGAATCTGGTCAGGCAAATTAGAATGGATGGTGAGTTGCAAGGCGCGAACACATTTGGGTTTCGATTCCTTTCGACTGAGGGCATCAGCTACAACGTTAACCTTACCCGGATGATACTTGATTGCCTAATCGTAGTCATTTAAGAGTTCCACCCAGTGACGCTGTCGTATATTCAATTCCTTCTGGTCAAAGATATGCTGAAGGCTCCTGTGGTCGGTATAAATAGTGCATTTAGTACCGTACAGAGATTGCCTCCAGATTTTGAGCGCAAACACCCCGGCTCCCAACTCTAAGTCGTATGTCATATAATTCCTCTCGTGAACCTTCCATTATCGAGAGGCGTAGGCTATCACCTTCTCGCGTTGCATCAACACGCAACCAAGAACCTGAATGGAAGCATCACAATATACCACAAAATCTTATGTACCTTCAAGTAAAGATAAGATCGGTGCACTGCAGAGCTTCTATTTTAACAACTGGAAAGCCTCTTCTTGTTTCGTTCCCCATGAGTACGCAACACCTTTCTGTGTCAATGAGATCAAAGGTTGAGCGATCTTCGAGAAGTCTTTGATAAATGTTCGATAGTACCCAGCAAGACCAAGAAATTGTCGCACCTCCGAAGGAGTCTTCGGTGCTGCCCAATTTCTTATAGCGTCAATCTTAGCAGGATCCATGTGTATCCCAGACTCATTCACAATGTGGCCAAGGAAGTGCACCTCTCGAGTCCAGAAGTCACACTTAGAGAATTTCGCGTAGAGCTGCTCCTTCCTCAGATGCTCCAAAATAAGACGCAGATGTCGCTCGTGATCTTCCTTGCTCTTTGAATATATCATAATGTCGTCGATAAACACGATAACGAAGTCGTCGAGATACGGTTTGCATACCCGGTTCATGAGGTCCATGAAGACCGCTGGCGCGTTCGTCAACCCAAACGGCATAACTAAGAACTCATAGTTCCCATACCGCGTTCGAAAAGCCGTGTTAGGAACATCCTCCTCTCGAAATCTCTCAACCGATGATAGACCGATCTTAAATCGATCACTGAGTAAAAACTTGACCCTTGCAACTGATCAAACAGGTCGTCGATACGTAGTAAAGGATAGCGGTTCTTGACAGTCACCTTGTTAAGTTCCTGATAATCTATACACATACGAAAGGACCCATCTTTCTTCTTCACAAACAGTTCTGGGGCTCCCCAAGGCGAAGAGCTCGGTCGGATAAAACCTCTATCCAACAGTTCCTGAAGTTGATTAGATAGCTCTTGTAACTCTCCAGGTGCAAGACGATAAGGAGCACGAGCAATCGGGGCTGCTCCTGGTGCAAGATCAATCTGAAATTCCACTTGACGATGAGGAGGTAAACCAGGTAGTTCCTCAGGAAATACATCAGGAAATTCACGAACAACTGGCAGGTCTTCGATCTTTCTCTCTTTAGATGGAGTATCGGTAACAAGTGCTAGAATAGCAGGATACCCCTTTCGTAGACACTTCTGCGCTTGCATAACTGAGATGATACCAACCATCGCACCACTGCGATGCCCTTGAACCGATAGAAATTCTCCACTGGGGAGAGGAATACGTACAATCTTCTCTGTACAGAGGATTTCAGCTTGATACTTAGACAACCAATCCATACCAACCACTACATCAAAACTACCGAGGGTAACAGGAAGGAGGTCAATGTCAAACACTTGACCCAAAGATCTAGCTTACATCCCATAAGAATGTGTGAGGCTTCAATTGTTTTACCATCGGCTTATTCTGCTACATGCTTAGCTTCTAGAGGTGTTGGAGCTAACCCTAATCGTTGACTGAACTCTAGGGACACATAACTCCGATCGGCACCGGAATCAAATAATACAGAAGCAAAGAGGTTGTTCACAGAAAACGTACCAGTCACGACATTGCCGTCGTTCCTAGTATCACCTGCACCAATTGTAAATACCCTTCCACGAGCACCATTACCCCCATTGTTGCCGTTATTGTTGTTCCCAGCATTGTTGTTGTTCTGACGGTTGTTGTTATCGTTGACATTCTAATTCAGCTGAGGGCAATCCCATTTAATGTGGCCCTCATCCCCGCACTAGAAACACCCCTTCCTAAAGCCTTGGTTCTGATGGGGCTGCTGCCTTTGATGTTGCTGTTGTTGCTGCTGCTGATTCTGCTGCTGCTGTTGCTTTGGGTACGGAGCTCTACAGTCTTTTGCTATATGGCCCACCTTATCGCACCTATGGCAAGCCCGGACACATGGTCCATGATGATGATTGTGACAACTCGAATTTCCGACTTTCTTTATTCGCATTTAATGCACGTTGACTTTGACTATTTAGTTGTGATATGATAAAACCTAGTGTGTTTGCATGGTTATGTGTGATTGTATATCATGTGTACTGTTTGTAGAACCTAAACTGTTAAGAACCCGACGAAACACAAGGCTGTTTCGCCATAACCCATTCCGACGAAACAGGCTGTTTCGCCATGAACATTCCGACGA
The DNA here is from genome assembly GCA_030545235.1 of Helianthus tuberosus. Lineage (NCBI taxonomy): Eukaryota > Viridiplantae > Streptophyta > Magnoliopsida > Asterales > Asteraceae > Helianthus > Helianthus tuberosus. The sequence goes on from CM060405.1 coordinate 89,641,937, forward strand.
AACAGAAGTCTGTTTCGCCGGCCCAGTAATTCACGAAGCCCAGTTCGGGCCCAGCTTGTTATTTCGGGTTTTAAAACATGTAACAGCCTTAGTTTCACCCATTTATCATAACAGCCGAAACCCTAGAGCCCTCCTCTCCTTTGTGACGGCAGTAGGAGCTTCTCGGAGATATCCCTAGCGATCGATTGTGTTTTCTCATATCTCGGTTAGTATGTGTTCGTTAATCGGTTCATGTTTCTGTGATATCTCGATCCATGCTTGTGCTTATAGTTGATGTATGTTACTGCTGCGATTATAAGAATATGTTGATGTTATAGATTGTGGTATGTATGGTGTAGTTGGATATAAATCATTTTATACGAAACCTAATACAATCGAATACTCGGTTCTGGATATTGTTATTATTATGTTCTAATTCTGAATATAAGTTAGCATCTTGATAGGGTTCAATGATATGATTGTTGGATGTTAATTTAATATGTTATACACAAAAACTAGGGTTTATGCTAGACAATGATTCTTGGATGATTGAGTTATGATGATTCGTTCTGCACATTGACCTTCATATGATTTCTGCTATTGATGACGGCTGTTAGAATGATTAGGGTTTATGTGTTATTCGCATCTGCTGTAACTGATGTCTGCGAAACTGAACTGTCTGACGAAACAGGACTCTCGGCGAAACAGAATGTGTTTCGCCATGAACCATCGACGAATTAGAATCCTGTTTCGCCAAACAAGATCACGACGAAACAGAACGTGTTTCGTCAAATATGTGTTTCGCCATATATGTGTTTCGCCGAGCTGTGCTGTAACTTGAGTTAATGCTGTTAAGTGTTAACTGGAATATTTAACTGCTGTTAGACGTTAGACATGACCTGTATGATTGTGATTACGTGTTACATGTATATACGTGAACAACTTGAACACAAACTGATTTCACATACGTGCCTACTTTAGGACGCGATTGATTACTTGTGAGCATACACTTAGCATACCGAGCAAACCAAGGTGAGTTCACACCCTTACTAAGGCATGGGATTCCCAGGGTTTGGGGAATGGGATGGAAGGAATAAGGTTGAATAGATTCGTACATACACTGATACTAGACTACCATACCATTGTCCTCGGTTGTGAAGGACACATACGTAAAACCTACGTATACATATGCTACTCGCTATCCTCGGTTGTGAAGGATACTCACGTAAAACCTACGTGAACTTATACTCAATACTATCCTCGGTTGTGAAGGATACTCACGTAAAACCTACGTGAACTTATACTCAATACTATCCTCGGTTGTGAAGGATACTCACGTAAAACCTACGTGAACTTATACTCAATACTATCCTCGGTTGTGAAGGATACTCACGTAAAACCTACGTGAACTTATACTCAATACTATCCTCGGTTGTGAAGGATACTCACGTAAAACCTACGTGAACTTATACTCAATACTATCCTCGGTTGTGAAGGATACTCACGTAAAACCTACGTGAACTTATACTCAATACTATCCTCGGTTGTGAAGGATACTCACGTAAAACCTACGTGAACTTATACTCAATACTATCCTCGGTTGTGAAGGATACTCACGTAAAACCTACGTGAACTTATACTCAATACTGTCCTCGGTTGTGAAGGACACTTACGTAAAGCCTACGTAAACTATGTACGTACTACTGTTCTCGGTTGTGAAGAACACTTATGGTTACAAATAGTCTAGTGTATATGCAATATGGGAAGCCCCCACTAATAGAACATACGATCGGCCTAGTAGCGCCACATGTTACGAAACAAACTTACAATTACGAACTTATTTACTGTGAACTCGCTCAACTAGTTGTTGATTCTCTGTTACATGCCTTGCAGGACCTTAGGTACATATGGAGCTTGCACAGGAAGGAGCAGGTCGTTGTGGGATACGGATCGTAGACGATATTTGAACTTATAACTTATTTTGGGTTTTCATTATTATGCTTCCGCTACTTAAACAATGTTTGGTTATGAACATCAGTCATGTCAAGATGAATTACCTTTTCCTACTTTTACACTTAAATACTATGTTTGATATGATTGGTGGCTTGATCCTGGTCATGTCACGCCTCCAAGCGGTGGTACTCCGCGGGTGGATTTTGGGGGTGTGACAGATTGGTATCAGAGCCATTGGTTATAGAGAACTCGGTTTTAATAAAGGAAAAACGATTTTGTTAAAACCAGACTATAACCAGAACTGTGCTCTCAACGATCCACAACGACGCTTCGCTCCACGTGCAAGGCTCAACATCATAGGTACTACTATTCATGTTACTTTACCTACTTGCTAGAATTACATAGAACTTTGCTCGTGGTATGCTCAGATTTCAGAACCTACTATAAGTTATTGCTTGAGAATACTGTGTGCTCACTCTCTTCGCACTATTCGCGAACCTCTCACCCACATGTTCTCCTTGATGTCAAGATCATGGGTGGACGCGTTAACCTAACTCAAGCCCAGTTGGCGGCTTCGATCACTGAACAAGTTACCGCAGCACTCGCAGCTGCCCAAGCAGGAGGTGTAACCTGCCATCACCACTTACTCTAGGATCTTTAGATCCTACTCTCGTAACTCAACACTTGTGCTTAATTTTGATTACTCTTACGCACACGACAAGTCAACACACTCAGCCACCTGTATGCACATACAAGACTTTTATGGACTGTCGTCCTACTACTTTCAGCGACACTGAAGGAGCTGTTGGACTCCTCCATTAGTTCGAGGAACTCGAATCGGTCTTCGAGTGTGTGAATGACCCGAGGCTTGTAAGGTGGAATATGCCACTGATATTCTCGAAGGCACTGCGCAAACTTGGTGGAACGCGCAAGTTACGACACTGGGGCTGGCGGCTGCTATGCCACCCCATGGAATGATTTTAAGGAACCTATCAAACGTGAATACAATAGTTATGATGCCATCCACAAGTTGGAAGTGGAGTCCTTTAACATGAAGATGACGGGGTCAGAGATAGAAGCGTGCACGATAACGATCCAACAAACTGACAATTTTGTGTCCAACTATGGTGGATCCTCCCATAAAGAGCTTTGAGCTGTACCTCAAAGGCTTAGTACCAGAAATTCAGAGTCATGTGACTTCTGCCAATCTTGCTACCATTCAGGATGTTACTCGTCTTGCACATCGTCTCACAGACAAGACAGCGAAATAGAACAGGCTGCCTAAACGTATTGGTACTACTACTACTACTATCACTACTTCTGCTATTCCCAGTAACAACAAACGAAAGTGGGATGGAATCTCTAGCAAGGGTTCGACTACGGTTCAGTCCCAGGCACAGCATCGAAAGATCGATATCAAGGAAATCACCCTAAGTGCAATCGATGTAATTTGCACCACAGCGGGCCGCACAACAAAGATCGTTGTTAGAGATGTAACAGGCTTGGTCATGAAGCCAAAGATTGTAGAAGCTCACGCCCTGCAAACAAGAACCGACAACAGCAGCCACAAGCTCCACAGAATCAGCAGCAACAGCAGGGTAACAAAGGATGTTATCAGTGTTTGCGAAAGGACCACACAGCTATATTAGCACTCGTTACAGATACATTGACGACAGAGAAAAAGATTGGGGATATTCCTGTAGTACGCGACTTTCCTCAGGTGTTTCCTGAAGAGTTACCTGGGTTACCGCCTCATCGTCAGGTCGAATTTCAGATTGAGATTGCTCCAGGAGCAGCACTTATAGCTCGAGCACCTTATCGTTTAGCTCCAACTGAATTGGAAGAACTGTCAAAGCAGCTACAAGAACTCTTGGAAAAGGGTTTTATACGTCCTAGCTCTTCGCCTTGGGGAGCTCCAGTGTTATTCGTAAGGAAGAAAGACGGTACGTTCAGGATGTGTATAGACTACCGTGAACTCAACAAGGTGACGATCAAGAATCGTTATCCTCTTCCGCGCATAGATGATTTATTCGATCAGCTGCAAGGGTCGAGCTACTACTCCAAAATAGACTTAAGGTCAGGATATCATCAGCGGAGAGTCCGTGATGAGGACGTCTCTAAAACAGCATTTAGAACTCGCTACGGCCACTACGAGTTTATGGTCATGCCATTCGGGCTAACGAACACGCCTGCCGTATTTATGGATCTTATGAACAGGGTGTGCAAACCCTATCTCGACAAGTTCGTCATTGTTTTCATCGACGACATCCTGATTTATTCAAAAAGTCAGGGGGAACACGAGCAGCACTTACGGCTTATTTTGGAACTTCTACGAACGGAACAGCTATACGCTAAGTTTTCAAAATGCGACTTCTGGCTTCGTGAAGTCCACTTCTTAGGCCACGTGGTAAACAGAGATGGGATCCATGTCGATCCATCCAAGGTAGATTCGATCAAGAACTGGCCTGCACCTCACACACCAACAGAAATACGCCAATTCTTGGGTTTGGCGGGTTACTACAGACGGTTCATCAAAGACTTCTCAAAGATTACACAGCCGTTTACACTACTGACACAGAAAGGTGTTGTTTACCGTTGGGGTAATACACAGGAATCAGCGTTTCAGCACTTAAAGGATAGACTCTGTAGCGCACCTATCCTCTCTTTGCCTGAAGGCACGGACGATTTTGTAGTCTACTGCGACGCATCTATCCAGGGTCTTGGATGTGTGTTGATGCAACGGGATAAAGTTATTGCTTATGCTTCGCGCCAACTTAAGGTTCACGAACGGAATTACACTACGCATGATTTAGAGCTGGGAGCTGTTGTCTTTGCACTTAAGATATGGCGACACTATTTGTATGGTACCAAATGTGCTATCTACACTGACCACAGAAGCCTCGAACATATATTCAAACAGAAAGAACTGAATATGCGACAGCGACGATGGGTTGAACTGTTAAACGACTACGAATGCTCAATTAGGTACCACCCAGGCAAAGCCAATGTTGTGGCTGACGCCCTCAGTCGAAAGGACACCGCGCCTAAGCGCGTGCGAGCTTTACAACTCACTATACAGTCTAGTCTCCCTTCCCAGATACGAAATGCTCAGGTAGAAGCATTGAAACCAGACAACGTCAGGGCTGAAGCCCTATGCGGCTCAAGGCAACGCTTAGAACAGAAGGAAGATGGTGCTTACTACGTCACAGGACGCATTTGGGTCCCACTGTACGGCAACCTACGCGAGCTTGTAATGGATGAAGCTCACAAGTCTCGCTACTCGGTACATCCAGGTTCGGATAAAATGTACCACGATATCAAAACTATATACTGGTGGCCTAGCATGAAGGCCCACATAGCCACCTACGTTAGCAAATGCTTGACTTGTGCGAGAGTCAAGGCAGAATATCAAAAACCGTCAGGTCCACTTCAACAACCTGAGATACCTCAATGGAAATGGGAACAAATTTCCATGGATTTTGTTACTGGCCTACCTAGATCTCAGCGCGGAAATGATACTATTTGGGTGATCGTGGATCGACTCACAAAGTCTGCTCACTTCTTAGCAATCAAAGAAACAGACAAGTTCTCTACCTTAGCAGACATCTACTTAGAAGAAGTGGTCTCGAGGCACGGGGTGCCCACCTCCATCATCTCTGATCGCGACGCACGTTTTACTTCAGAACTGTGGTAAGCAATGCATAAATCTTTTGGCTCTCGTTTAGACATGAGCACAGCTTATCACCCTCAGACAGATGGGCAGTCTGAGCGCACTATTCAAACTCTAGAAGACATGCTTCGGGCGTGCGTAATTGACTTTGGCAATGGTTGGGAAAAACATCTGCCACTTGTGGAATTTTCTTACAACAACAGCTACCACACCAGCATTAAAGCTGCACCATTAGAGGCATTGTACGGGCGTAAGTGCCGGTCACCTCTCTGTTGGGCAGAGGTGGGAGATATTCAGATCACAGGTCCAGAAATGGTAGTCGATACTACAGAAAAGATTGCACAAATACGACAACGCATGGCGGCAGCACGCGACCGTCAGAAAGTATACGCTGATAAAGACAGGAAACTACTCGAATTCCAGGTTGGGGATCGAGCGCTACTTAAAGTTTCACCCTGGAAGGGTGTGGTTCGTTTTGGCAAACGCGGCAAACTAAATCCACGATGTGTTGGACCTTTCGAGGTTATTGAGAAAATAGGCAAAGTGGCCTACAGATTGAACTTACCAGCTGAACTCAGTGCAGTTCATAACGTCTTTCACGTGTCGAATCTGAAGAAGTGTCTGTCAGATGAGACCCACATAGTTCCTTTTAAGGAACTCACTATCGACGAGCGGTTGCAGTTCGTCGAGGAACCAGTTGAGATCACGGACCAGGATGTTAAGGTCCTCAAGAACACGAGAATCCCTCTTGTACGAGTTCGTTGGAACTCCCGTCGCGGCCCAGAGTTCACCTGGGAGCGTGAAGATCAAATGGAACTCAAATATCCCCAGTTATTCGGAAACCAATGCAACTACTACTGAGGCTGAAGCTACCAATACAGAATTTCGGGACGAAATTCCAAATCAACGGGGGGATAATGTGACACCCCAAGAAAACCAGTAATCTTCGCAAACCTGCTCGGGGAGCCGCGATACGATACAGGTAAACAACGTCACACTACTAGCTTCCTCAGTAACTGCATGCTAAATTTCGGGACGAAATTTCTTTTAAGTTGGGGATAATGTGACAACTCGAATTTCCGACTTTCTTTATTCGCATTTAATGCACGTTGACTTTGACTATTTAGTTGTGATATGATAAAACCTAGTGTGTTTGCATGGTTATGTGTGATTGTATATCATGTGTACTGTTTGTAGAACCTAAACTGTTAAGAACCCGACGAAACACAAGGCTGTTTCGCCATAACCCATTCCGACGAAACAGGCTGTTTCGCCATGAACATTCCGACGAAACAGAAGTCTGTTTCGCCGGCCCAGTAATTCACGAAGCCCAGTTCGGGCCCAGCTTGTTATTTCGGGTTTTAAAACATGTAACAGCCTTAGTTTCACCCATTTATCATAACAGCCGAAACCCTAGAGCCCTCCTCTCCTTTGTGACGGCAGTAGGAGCTTCTCGGAGATATCCCTAGCGATCGATTGTGTTTTCTCATATCTCGGTTAGTATGTGTTCGTTAATCGGTTCATGTTTCTGTGATATCTCGATCCATGCTTGTGCTTATAGTTGATGTATGTTACTGCTGCGATTATAAGAATATGTTGATGTTATAGATTGTGGTATGTATGGTGTAGTTGGATATAAATCATTTTATACGAAACCTAATACAATCGAATACTCGGTTCTGGATATTGTTATTATTATGTTCTAATTCTGAATATAAGTTAGCATCTTGATAGGGTTCAATGATATGATTGTTGGATGTTAATTTAATATGTTATACACAAAAACTAGGGTTTATGCTAGACAATGATTCTTGGATGATTGAGTTATGATGATTCGTTCTGCACATTGACCTTCATATGATTTCTGCTATTGATGACGGCTGTTAGAATGATTAGGGTTTATGTGTTATTCGCATCTGCTGTAACTGATGTCTGCGAAACTGAACTGTCCGACGAAACAGGACTCTCGGCGAAACAGAATGTGTTTCGCCATGAACCATCGACGAATTAGAATCCTGTTTCGCCAAACAAGATCACGACGAAACAGAACGTGTTTCGTCAAATATGTGTTTCGCCATATATGTGTTTCGCCGAGCTGTGCTGTAACTTGAGTTAATGCTGTTAAGTGTTAACTGGAATATTTAACTGCTGTTAGACGTTAGACATGACCTGTATGATTGTGATTACGTGTTACATGTATATACGTGAACAACTTGAACACAAACTGATTTCACATACGTGCCTACTTTAGGACGCGATTGATTACTTGTGAGCATACACTTAGCATACCGAGCAAACCAAGGTGAGTTCACACCCTTACTAAGGCATGGGATTCCCAGGGTTTGGGGAATGGGATGGAAGGAATAAGGTTGAATAGATTCGTACATACACTGATACTAGACTACCATACCATTGTCCTCGGTTGTGAAGGACACATACGTAAAACCTACGTATACATATGCTACTCGCTATCCTCGGTTGTGAAGGATACTCACGTAAAACCTACGTGAACTTATACTCAATACTATCCTCGGTTGTGAAGGATACTCACGTAAAACCTACGTGAACTTATACTCAATACTATCCTCGGTTGTGAAGGATACTCACGTAAAACCTACGTGAACTTATACTCAATACTATCCTCGGTTGTGAAGGATACTCACGTAAAACCTACGTGAACTTATACTCAATACTATCCTCGGTTGTGAAGGATACTCACGTAAAACCTACGTGAACTTATACTCAATACTATCCTCGGTTGTGAAGGATACTCACGTAAAACCTACGTGAACTTATACTCAATACTATCCTCGGTTGTGAAGGATACTCACGTAAAACCTACGTGAACTTATACTCAATACTGTCCTCGGTTGTGAAGGACACTTACGTAAAGCCTACGTAAACTATGTACGTACTACTGTTCTCGGTTGTGAAGAACACTTATGGTTACAAATAGTCTAGTGTATATGCAATATGGGAAGCCCCCACTAATAGAACATACGATCGGCCTAGTAGCGCCACATGTTACGAAACAAACTTACAATTACGAACTTATTTACTGTGAACTCGCTCAACTAGTTGTTGATTCTCTGTTACATGCCTTGCAGGACCTTAGGTACATATGGAGCTTGCACAGGAAGGAGCAGGTCGTTGTGGGATACGGATCGTAGACGATATTTGAACTTATAACTTATTTTGGGTTTTCATTATTATGCTTCCGCTACTTAAACAATGTTTGGTTATGAACATCAGTCATGTCAAGATGAATTACCTTTTCCTACTTTTACACTTAAATACTATGTTTGATATGATTGGTGGCTTGATCCTGGTCATGTCACGCCTCCAAGCGGTGGTACTCCGCGGGTGGATTTTGGGGGTGTGACAATGATACCCACACTTGTTGCACTTAGGCTTCCTACCAACGTAGGAGCCTTGGCTCTGGTTGCTGCCCTAGCCTTGGTTAACTGAGGACGACTGACTGAAACTACGGTTATTTCTGTTGTCAGGCCTTTTCTGAGATTGACTTGCACTGGTTGCTTTGTCAGCATCATTCCATTTAAGTTTGTTATCACTAGCAGGGGTGGTAGCTTAGCAGCAGGGGTAGTAGCAGAAACACGTGGCGGCAATAAGCCACGTTCGACCTCTTGGTCAGTAATCTTGTGTGCTAAACGGATGATCTGGGGCAGATTGTTAAGGTTTGCAGCAGTGACCAAACTCTTCACTGCTGGTGCCAGGACTTTGATGTACAACTCAATTCGTCGAGGTGGAGGTCGAGATAAATTAGGGCACATATTTGCTAGCTCATGAGATCGTTTCGTGAAAGCCTCGATCTCGGACACCTCCATTTTCAGATTGTAGTACTCATTCTCGAGCTTCTGAATCTCGTCACGAGGACAGTACTTCTCCCGCATCAGCTCCTTGAAATCATCCCAAGTCATTGCATTAGCCATTTCAATGCCCAACATCTGCACCTGGGCATTCCACCAAGTTAAGGCACCGTCCTCCAAGGTGCCTGTAGCATACTTCACTCCGTCCCCCTCGGGACAGTTAGACATAGCGAACACTGACTCAGCCTTCTCAAACCAACATAGTAACCCCACAGCCCCTTCAGTCCCACTGAATGTCTGTGGCTTACAATCCATGAACGTCTTGAAAGTGCAAGCAGGCGGATGGTTTTGATTCTGATTCGCTTGCTGACCTAATGGATGAAAGAAAATTCAACACAAGGGTAAGAGTGGTGTACGCGACACAAGAATAAAGAAGATTTGGCACATTTCGTACCAGCTTGGTAGGTTGCCAAAGCCTCAGCCACACGTGTGTTTATCAGATTTGTCAGTTCGGCCTGAGTCATCGCAATGTGACCACGCCCATGGCCTCGTCCGCTCATGATTCTATATGAGAAAAGAGAAATGGTTAAGGTTCGAGATATGGTAGGAGTCAAACCTCATGATGGCTTCTAAAAACTACTAAGTTTACATCAAACAACAGAGCGGAACCCCTTTCACACTTGTTAAGCCTCACTGGGACTCACATGCACCCCACATAATTATTATGTGTGTACCCATAATAATAATGCGTTTTGCATGTTTATCTTAGCACCTCCCAACTCATGCTAAAAGGTCCCTCAAGTTCTCGCAACAAGACAAAACACCTCAACAAAAACCATGAAAATCTAACGGGATATCGCACTGTGACTCTATCAGCCACCCTACTTAGGTAATTACACATGAATTCAGTCTAAAATGCTAAGTGTGTGCAATCGCATGCAATATCATACATAAGTGTATACTAGATATACTAGGCAATAAATAAACAAAAGACGAACCTTGCAATCTGGAGCTGAGTGTTATGGTTGATTTTTGAAGCTGTTTTGTTATAGTCTGGTTTTATAAAAACGTTTTAAAACCTAGTTCACTATAACCAGTGGCTCTAATACCAAACTGTCACACCCCCAAAATACCACACGCGGGAACACCTGCGAAGCGTGTGACGTACCAGGATCCAGCCACTAATCACATTAAACTATAATAATTATTTAAATAAAACATTCCATTCATTTCATAATATAATTCCAAGTCATAAGTTAAAACCAAAGTAACGTTCAGCGAAAGCATAAAGTAAAGCGTTAATCAACTGTTAACGGAACATGTATCCAAGAGTCTCGACCCATGACCACTCCAGCACTCCCAGATAGCAAGTCCATAACCAAGAATCTAACGACCTGCAAGCATGCAGACAAGTGTGTCAGACGACGCTGGTGAGTTCAAAGTTTGTTATCACGTTTTAGTTACCAGATATAAGTATAAAACACTTTAAAGATTTGATGTCGTTAATAAATCGATTACCGCCGATGGCTCCGGATTATTTGCCCTATTCCCCAATGCCTCTATCAAAGCAATGGTAAAGACTGGGGTCATTAGTTCACGCCCGTCCTCCCCGGTACGGTGTGAGGGTGCCAAACCTAAATAGCGCTATTAACTAATACCCCTTTGCCTCCTCGGCAACAAATTGGTAGAAGGGACTTAAATGATAGATATGAGTGTATTAACCAACATCCCAGGTTTAACATTCCAGTCAAACCCAATTACCCGACATTCCTCCCTGGAACGTTTACCAGATGTCCCTCCCCGGGACGCATGCTTGGAAAAAGAGCAGTGAACTCACCTTTGATTTGCTCGGTATTTAATAAGTTACCCGTTCCAGTTAATCAACCAACCCTACCGTGGTTACCAATTCAAAATTAGTTTCATAATTGTCACAGCCCCCGACCCGGTTTGACCCGTTTCAGGAGCCGCGGGACAGAAATACTGCGGTATTTAATTTGACAGCAAAAGTTTTCATCAGGATCTTTTAAAATGTAAATATTTCCTGATTATTTTATTTCACAACACGGGATAAAACCCGGTAATTTACAATCGTTTGATTTCACTAAGAAATCTTTTATTTTACAAAACATGTTTCTTTATTTTATACTGAGCCACTTCCTTGAGCTTTATAGTGCTATATGGCACTTTTCCTGATTCATAACAGGTTACCTGAAACATGTTTGAAAAAGGTTTTGTCAGCGGGAAATACTGAGTGAATCATTCTATTTTGCATAATGATGCATAGTTATTAATTACAGCATAAGAGCGATTACAATGGTTTCTATCTTATTTTTATCTGGCGTTCTGTCACAATGGTGACAAGTCACAATGGTGACGATGGTCATACCACTATTTAGATCAATGAACCTAAATAGTGACGATTATCCCTGTAGGTCAATGAACCTAACAGTGATTATCCCGAGTAGGTCAATGAACCTAACTGGGAGAAAATTAGTAATGTGCACAATACCCCACTAACCAGTAATTCAAGATATCCACGACTTAGTCCCTGTAATTATAACCTTGAAAATAATTTTGGAGTATTGTAAAATAATTTGATAAAAAGAGAATGACTCATAAACTGTGAGAAAAGAAGAATGACTCACAAACTGTGAGAAAAGGAGAATGACTCACAAACTGTGAGAAAAGGAGAATGACTCACATTGAAGATTTATACGGGCAGAGTTTGGCCTACTGATTTAGCCTTTTCAACCTAAAATTTAATAACAAGCACACAATTCGGGGTCAGTAATCAATCCAGCATTTACGATAACTCACGAGATCAAATTCTCACAACGAACGACAAAGTGCAATACTTCATCCATCGAATTAACGATGATCCGTCGAATTAACAACGAACGACAAAGTACGATACTTAAACATCCATCGATTTAACGACGAATGACAAAGTATAGCCCTAATGTGGGCGGCACTTAAACATTCATTGGATATATTGATCGATCGGACAATGAATCGTAATAGCGATTGTGCTAATACCCTGATTGCGGCATCAATTAGGGACCTGTGTGTGTTAATTGAGGTATACAGAAGTTATCTCAGTGTATAATTGTGAATTCTTTCGACGTAGAATGTCCAGAAAGCAAGTGCCAATGTCCTCTATTTATAGCTGAAATTTGGTCAAGCATACGCATCGTAGGCATAAAATCCTCTGCGCATCGTATGGGACTTTAATTAGCCTGCGCATCGTAGGCTATAAACCTCTACGATGCGTAAGGGGTTGAAAGTCGGTTATAGGGTAGCCACGTGTGGGACTAGCTTAGCTGAATCATATATTTCGAATTTTCACTTGTTGACAGCAATTCTTTGTAGATAATCATCAACTAGGGTTTATCCCCCCTGAGTTTTAGGGGCCCTGATCCTGATTCCGATTGTTCTGAAAATTTTAGGGTTTGCACAGAATCACTTGGGTGTCTCAATTAAGGTTTCCTATTGGTCAAATTAATTTAATAATTATGACTTTTGATGAGAGTTGTTACATTCTCCCCAACTTAATAAAAATCTCGTCCTCGAGATTTACTGGAATAATTGAGAATACATTTTCTTCCTTTTGGATTCCAGTTCCCAAGTATATTAGGATCCTGTCTTTGAATCCTACTTTACTTAAACTAACACTATTTGTTTACCTTTATATCTTGGAAAGGTATTATCTGATAGACATTTCTTGAGATTGGATACATGAAATATATCATGTATTCCAACTAACCTTCCTGGTAGTTGTAAACTATAAGTAACTGTTCCTATACGTTGGATTACTGGAAATGATCCTACGTACTTTCGTCTTAGCTTTTCTTTCGTACTGAATCTAACAACTCCTTTCCAATGAGATACTTTTAATAGTATTTTGTCTCCAACTCGAACTCCAACGACTTTTATCTATTTATCTGTATGACTCTTCTGCCGATCTTTAGTCGTCTTCAGCCTTTTCTTCGTGATACTAAATATCACAGTCGTAGTTTACTTAAGATTTTCATACATCTTCTTTGCCTCACGTTTAATTCTTTTTGCCTAAAAATATATATATCTTAAATTCTTATAATCCATATAGATAGTACCCTTACTTCCATACAGATAATGTCTCCAAATCTTAAGGCAAAAATTATGGTTCCTAATTCTAACTCATGAGTGGTATAGTTCCTTCGTACCTTCTTCAATTGTCTTGATGCATATGCAATTACCTTTTTGCTTTGCATTAACATACTTCCAAATTCTAGCTTTGAAGCATTACCGTATACTTCAAAATCTTCAGTTCCTTCTGGTAAGGCTAGGATTTATGTTTTAATATCCTAAAAAGCTTCTTCTTGTTTAGGTCCTTAATCAAACTTAAATGCTTTACATGTTAACTTAATTAATGGTATAACTATCTTAGAAAAATTCTTAATAAATCGTCTGTAGTATCGGACTAAACTTCTAATTCCCATTGCGAATTAGGTAATCTTCCATTTGGTAATTGCTGCTATCTTAGCAGAATTTATGTGAATATCTTCATGATTCACCATATGACCTAGAAATTGCACTTCTGATAGCCAAAATTCACACTTCGAAAATTTGGCGTAAAGCTTTTCTTTTCTTAACAAAGTTAAGAGTGCATGCAATTGCTGACAATATTCTTCCTGATTTTTGGAATAAATAAGTATATCGTCATTTGAAGACATTTACCAATTTATCCAAATATGGTTTACAGATCCTATTTATCATGTCCATGAATGCTGCAGGTGCATTCTTTAATTCGAAGGGCAGGACTGTAAACTAGTAATGACCATTCCTAGTTCTGAAAACAGTCTTAGGTACATCTTCCTCTGATACTTTTAAGTGATAATATCCGGAACATAAGTTGATCTTAGAAAACTATCTATCTTCCTGGAATTGATCGAATAGATCATTAATTCTAAGTAATGGGTATTAATTCTTAATTATAACCTTATTCAATTTCCTATAATCAATACACATTCTTATCGAACCATACTTTTTCTTAACAACCAATATTGTGCTAACCGATAAGGTTCCTTGGCTTATCGGTAAAATTCCTGGAATTTAGATGAATCTTAAATTCTATCTTCATATCTGGTGGTAATCCAGGTAAATCTTCTGGAAATACATCTGGTTATTCTGAAATTACAGAAATTTCCTTAAATTCTGTATCTTTAGTATTAATGATTACTAAAATCATATATACTATTCCTTGCTTTCGTTCATAATTAGCAACTTCCATTACTGATATGAACTTCATAGGCTTACATGGTTTATCTCCTGTAATCATAATTACTTCTCCGATGGTTGATTGAATTTCTAAGAAATTCTGATCACAGATAATGATCACAACATCGAATTCAACTAATTTCATAGATAATATGATTGCAGAAAACTTATAACTTATTTCTATGTTCTGCATAACTTATTTATTTTAACTGAATTCCCATCTGCCGTTTCTAATATAGAAATTTATCTAATGCTGGTTAACGGTAAGTTAAGAGTTTGGCAGAGTAAAGTATTTATAAAACTTTGGTTTGTACCAGAGTCAAATAATACTGTTGTGTAAACGTTGTAAGCTTAAGAACATACCGGCTATCACATCTGGAATCATCTCGGCTTCATGAGTAGTCAGCTGAAAGGCTCTCACATTCCTTTTTGCTCCTTCTGCTGGTTTTGCTTGATTGTCAAATGGTTTATTCAGTTTTGGACAATTTGGCCTAAGATGTCCAGCTTCTCCACAGTTGTAACAGACTGAAGATTTCTTCCTCCTGCAGTCTTCTTCTTGATGCCCTGGAATCTTGCAAAAATTGCAATATCCTTTGCATCTTCCAAAATGCTTCCTTTTGCAAAAATTGCAAAATGGACTAGTAGAAGATTGCCCATTCCCTCCTTTCTTGAAATTGTTATGGTTACCCGAACTGAATTCTTGGGTAATCTTTTGGGCTACTTCCTTCCTTCTATTTTCTTCTCTTGTCCGTACTAACTCGTCAGTCATAGTATTGGCTAATTCTACTGCATCATCAATCGTGCGAGGTTTCGCAGCTTTGACAATATTACGGATCTCGGAAATTAATCCCCAAATATAACGAGAAATAAGTACCGGCTCTGGCGAAGCCAGGGTTGGTACCACTCTAGCATATTCGAAGAATGTCGTAGTATACCCTCGACAATCTACATCTACCATCCGGTGGGTTAGAAACTTATTTGCCATTTGATCTTTTTCATATTCGGGACAAAATTTTCTTTCTACAAAGCTCTTAAATTCTTCCCAATTCATAGCATATGCTATCCTTCTTCCTTTTGCTTGTAACATCGTATTCCACCATTCTAGCGCCACTTCTTTGAAAAGGTTTGACGCATACATGACCTGATCATCCTGAGCACATTTGCTTATGGCAATTACTGCCTCGGTTTTCTCTAACCAACGCAGTGCCGCAGTCGCTCCTTCATTGCCTGCAAACTCAGTGGGTTTACAAGCAAGAAATTCTTTGTAAGTGCAACCAGGCGTTGCAACTTTCCTTTTCTTAGGGAGCGGAGCTTGCCGTGGTTCATTATCATGATTAACATGATTACTACCTCCATTTACGCTATTACTGAATTTTTTTTCAGAAATACGTTTGCTTGGAATAATTTGTTGAGGCTCAATTGGATTTTTAACAGCAGCAATGATTGCTGGAATAGCATTGGCTATCCCTTGAGTAACTATTCCTGGAATAGCGTTGGCTATCCCTTGAGCAACGATATTTTCTATATCTTGCCTAGTCACATATTGATCCCCTGGTTGTTGCTCAGATTGATTAACCTCATTAACTGGTTCATTATTAGCGTTTTCCATCTGATATCTAATTTATAGATACATAATTAGTATAAAGGAAATAATCCAATATCACAATTTAATTGCATATAATCACGTAAACGAATATACAAACAAAATTGTAACTTTTCTAAAATTTCCTTATCTCATGCTTCTATATACACCTGTTTTATTTATTCTACACATACTGATTTTACTATAACCATAGTTTCATAATCCCCTATCCTTTGTCAGATGATATTCTAGTAACGGCGTTCCTTCTCATCGTATTTCCAGGAGATCTGTCCCAAAATCTCTTGGATCCTATTCCCAGCATCCATGTTGTCAAAATGATGGAGTTCAGTCCTATTCTTTTTACTCATTGGTGAATTTGGTAAAGGTTCTGGATTGTACTTAGGAAAAAAGCTTATAGGGATGGTTTTGTAACAGTATTTCATTATTCAACCATTCGTCTATATTCCAGTGGTTCGAAGAGTTTGGAATAGATGGTTCTAAGTTCATAAAATTATTTTCATTAACAGACTTAATAGTATCATCGGTTGCCATTATAAAATCTAGTTCTTCTTGAGATGGTAATCCCTCCATTTGCCTAGAACTTTCCCCAATTTCCATTTTCTTAGGCTTAGGTTTCTCAAGAGGTAAAGCGTTGAATTCTATAGGTTCTTCTATGTCTGGAATATACCTATTGAAATCTCTGGAAACTTCTATTCTTACTGGATAGAGATTTAAATTCTGAAGGGCTTCCGACAGATCACTCATGCTGTTTAGCAAAATACACGCAATTACTAAGTCATAACAAAATTTTATAGAACAACTTTTTAAACAGTATTTCATACTACTAAAACAACTGAAAATTAAAACATACTAGGTTTTATTTGTAAATTTATTCATAAATTTTCTAGACTGTAGATAATAAAAATACTAAACTTTAAATCAGAATATTTAAAGATTTATATTTACTATTACAGTAATTAACATATAGAAATCTGCCCATACTATTCAAAATTAGTCAAATAATAAAACATATAATCACAAAATAGCAATTAATAAAAATTAAGTATTTTCTAAATACTTAATTGGCTTAAATCAGTGGCTCGATAAGTGGCTCTGATACCACCTTTTTCTGTCACGGCCCCCGACCCGGTTTGACCCGTTTCAGGAGCCGCGGGACAGAAATACTGCGGTATTTAATTTGACAGCAGAAGTTTTCATCAGGATCTTTTAAAATGTAAATATTTCCCGATTATTTTATTTCACAACACGGGATAAAACCCGGTAATTTACAATCGTTTGATTTCACTAAGAAATCTTTTATTTTACAAAACATGTTTCTTTATTTTATACTGAGCCACTTCCTTGAGCTTTATAGTGCTATATGGCACTTTTCCTGATTCATAACAGGTTACCTGAAACATGTTTGAAAAAGGTTTTGTCAGCGGGAAATACTGAGTGAATCATTCTATTTTGCATAATGATGCATAGTTATTAATTACAGCATAAGAGCGATTACAATGGTTTCTATCTTATTTTTATCTGGCGTTCTGTCACAATGGTAACAAGTCACAATGGTGACGATGGTCATACCACTATTTAGATCAATGAACCTAAATAGTGACGATTATCCCTGTAGGTCAATGAACCTAACAGTGATTATCCCGAGTAGGTCAATGAACTTAACTGGGAGAAAATTAGTAATGTGCACAATACCCCACTAACCAGTAATTCAAGATATCCACGACTTAGTCCCTGTAATTATAACCTTGAAAATAATTTTGGAGTATTGTAAAATAATTTGATAAAAAGAGAATGACTCATAAACTGTGAGAAAAGAAGAATGACTCACAAACTGTGAGAAAAGGAGAATGACTCACAAACTGTGAGAAAAAGAGAATGACTCACATTGAAGATTTATACGGGCAGAGTTTGGCCTACTGATTTAGCCTTTTCAACCTAAAATTTAATAACAAGCACACAATTCGGGGTCAGTAATCAATCCAGCATTTACGATAACTCACGAGATCAAATTCTCACAACGAACGACAAAGTGCAATACTTCATCCATCGAATTAACGATGATCCGTCGAATTAACAACGAACGACAAAGTACGATACTTAAACATCCATCGATTTAACGACGAATGACAAAGTATAGCCCTAATGTGGGCGGCACTTAAACATTCATTGGATATATTGATCGATCGGACAATGAATCGTAATAGCGATTGTGCTAATACCCTGATTGCGGCATCAATTAGGGACCTGTGTGTGTTAATTGAGGTATACAGAAGTTATCTCAGTGTATAATTGTGAATTCTTTCGACGTAGAATGTCCAGAAAGCAAGTGCCAATGTCCTCTATTTATAGCTGAAATTTGGTCAAGCATACGCATCGTAGGCATAAAATCCTCTGCGCATCGTATGGGACTTTAATTAGCCTGCGCATCGTAGGCTATAAACCTCTACGATGCGTAAGGGGTTGAAAGTCGGTTATAGGGTAGCCACGTGTGGGACTAGCTTAGCTGAATCATATATTTCGAACTTTCACTTGTTGACAGCAATTCTTTGTAGATAATCATCAACTAGGGTTTACCCCCCCCTGAGTTTTAGGGGCCCTGATCCTGATTCCGATTGTTCTGAAAATTTTAGGGTTTGCACAGAATCACTTGGGTGTCTCAATTAAGGTTTCCTATTGGTCAAATTAATTTAATAATTATGACTTTTGATGAGAGTTGTTACAATAATCATCTAAGTCACGTAATTAACACAGTTTGCATTCATAGTAAGAGTCATCACATAACACCCAGCAGTCACTCATACAAGTCCACACTCATATACTTGACACTTAATAGCATTTAACAGATGGATTTGTTATTCACATTAGTTAGTTCACATTCCTCGTTTCTCACTAAGGTTGTTAACATGCAACAGATGTAATCGTATGACAAGCACATTCATCATTATATGCACCAAGAATTATTTAAACTCTATGTCTTGTGAACACTATTATGTTTGTTTAATCCACGGTGAAGGATCCCTTTCGGTGAAATACCATTCCTCGTCAACAAAGGATGTGACGAAAAACCATAATAGCGAATAACTGTTTTTCGTCAGAAAGGGACTTCGGCGAAGAACCCTGGTGTTTCGTCGAAGGCCAGCCATCGAAGACTTACGTTCTTCGTCGCTGACCTACGCAGACCGTGAGGGTTCCCCACAAACCCTAATCAAGACGGTTTCACATATCATCATACAATTGTCAAACGACCTGCTGTTAACACTAGTTCATCGAATAGATTTAGCAAACCACACAATGAATGTAAACGTACACAGATCATCTAATCTATATCATACATGTTCTAAATCCTCAGATTCAGTATCAAAACTTCAAAACTCTTTTTAATGACTAACCCTACTCGTACACTCATTGTTCGAATCTGATCAGTTTGTTATTGCAAGTCATTCATTAAGACATGTTATCATGCAACCCTAGATAATAATCATCATTCATATCAGAATACCACTAAACATTGGATCGTGCACTCATTCTTCTTCACCACAATAGCAATCAAGTACAGATAAACAAGGATCACATGGATGTTTAATCAAATCATGAGAGTGTTACTAACCGTACGATGATTTGTGCACAAAGAAAGGTCGATTGAAGACTCTAAAGAAAATTGGCTGCCGTCTAACAGAGAGAACAGTAGGGTTTCGTGTTTAAGGTTAAGATAATGAGAGGTTAAATAATCTGAAAAGTATTGGCCTCAAGTGGACCTGGGCCGAAAGTCTTGACGAAAGACCTTCTTCGTCGTGTTGGGTGACGATGAAAGTCCTGAGTTTCGTCGAGTATAGTAATGACGAAAGACCTATATTTCGTCGAGTTTGATGTCGATGAAGAACCATCTTCGTAGAGGGTTCATGACAAGAGTCTTAGTTATAAAACAAGCACAATTAAATCCAAACAGTTACACATTACATAACATAAAACAAATTATCAAAACAGAATTGCGACACAAGTGATACATAAATGAAAGAACTTGAAATCTCGGGTTGTCACACCCAATCCCCATACTGAAACTATCTCTCAGTTCATTCGTTTGTGATCAGCCAACTATTTCATTCTATTCTTGGCCTTTGCTAAATTTGCTTTCAAAGTTAATACCTATTCCTCCTTAGTATGAAACCACTCTTCCACAAAAGCAATCTTAGTATCATTAGGAATGTAAGGTATATGTAAATGAGGTGGTAAACCGTACAAGGCCTCAAAAGGAGACATGCCAATACCAAAATGTGTAGTAGTGTTATGCCACCACTCTGCTAGAGTTAACCATTTTGGTCATAACAAAGGATCATCCATAATAAAGTGCTCTACTCAAGGTAAGTTCTTTCCCGAAAGTCATCTTTAATATCAAATTGCTTTCACCCTTGATGCCAGCAGTAGCTTTCTTCCCCATATAAAGCTTTTCATCACCCATTGCTTATTTAAAAGTTGAGAAAAGAGCATTTGGTCAACCACAGTCATTTCTTTCACCCTTGATGTCCATAGTTGCACCCATGTCAACATACCATCTTTGTACGTTATCACCCACCATGTTGACTTCTTCAACCATAGTCGCTTCCTCGGTTATCATTGCCACTAAAGGCATGCCATCCCCATCCAATATGTGTGCACACCCATGCTTTGGTGCCTTGCATTGGTTTGCACGGTGCCCCATCTCATTACAGTTATCACAAGTACCATGGAAAGATGTAGACTTCTTTTTCACAATCCTTCTTTTTTGTTCCAAAGTTGTTAACCTTTGCTTTCCCTTTGTTCTTCCCCTTGACCTTGTTGCCTTTGGAGGATTGCCCATATTCCACCATATTTTCTTTAGCCACAACTTGCAAAGTGGTTCCTTTTCAGAGAATTTGGTTGTGTTCTTAAATCCAAAGGTGGACAACAAGTTCCTCCACAGTCATTTCCTTTCATTTATGTTTAAGGTAATTCTTAAACTTAACCCGTGTGAGCCTTCTCTAAAAGATTTTCAGTTACTATAAACTGGACACGGCTCTGTATCTATACAGTAAGGCCCCGTGTTTAGGTACTATAACTGAAAATTTTTGTAAAACCAAAATAAATTTGAACAGAAAAACTAAAGAAAATGATTAGGCCGTTAATTTTAAGCTTTCTTACAACCCCGTTGTGACACCTGTGTCACTTCAACCATCATACGAATACCAAACCAATGAAATATTGTATTTCATACTTGGTATTTGTATGGATATGTGTATCGTTTGCACATATCAACTCTTGTTCGATTTCGAGCTCTAAATCGCTTTCTGGAAGGTTATACGCGAACTGATGCGTAAATATAACCAGTTTAATGCAACAAACACTTCGGAACAGTGACACAGGCTTAACATACCTTAAATAACCTTTACATAACTTAGAAATAATTTTTGGATGGTTTAGTGTGTTGAAATCAAGTTTATTCGATCGCAGGGACTATTTGTGTCAAACTGCGAAAGTATGCCGATTCGTGTGGTAACGAACATTCCGGAACTTGATCATAAGTTAAACATACCACAAATATCCTCTACATAGCTTAGAAATAGGCTTTGAGGTGTTTGGTATGCAAAAATAAACTTTTTGGTCATTCAGGGACTAAAAGCGTGAAAAGTGCATAAGTTTGCATTTTCACGCATATCTTACGTTCTGAATATATCCGGACATCCAAAAATTTATGTAAGCATTAAAATATTTTATTTTAGTGTTTGGCATGATAAAATTCCATTCGTCGCGTAATTTGGATCGTTTTTCGCGTCCGTTTGTGTTTCGTCGTAATTAACCGAACAACGCAATCGTACGACCAAACGAACTGACATCCGAGATGTTTTTGAGCATATTTTAAGATCCTTATACTTTAACTTCATTTTAGAGACTTGAAATGGGGTTAACGGGGTTTAAACGCATCAAAAACGGCTTACAAGTGTTGTAGGGAACATTCTTGCCATTTTTCAAACTTTGCTGAATCTGCGGGTCAGTGGCGTCACGCCACCACTATCTGGTGTGGTTGTGGCGGCACGCCACCATCACATCTGGGCAGAAACTCAAGTTTCAGCAACAGCAGGTTATTTTCAGCACTTATCTTGAAGTTTAGGGGCTATTTTGTAACATTTGCAATACCGTTTGATGGTTTTGGGACACCCCTAGTATTCCAAAACCATGTGCCGACATAGACGCTCCAGATTGAAGCTCAAGTATCGAGGAACGATCGTAACGGTTCTTGGTTTTCTATAAATACCCAACCCCATTTGCTTCAAACCCACACCTTGATCTGATTTGTTCTCTAAGTTGGAGTTCTAACACTCCATATCTGAGAATAATTAGATCAAACTTCCATTTCTTGGACCATTTATAAGTATTCTTTCGTTCTTTTATGCGTTTTCAAGCACGAAAGTCAAACAGTGTTTGACTTACTGCTTTGACCAGTCTTTGAACTTCGCAGCGTGAGCGTAATCACGATGGTTATAGTCCTTTGTGACTATACCTACTGATTACCACATTATTTAGGCGTAGTGACGAGTCATAGTTTCGGTCAAAACGCGTATTCTTGCGTATTTTGCAACCAAACTATTCTTGGGTATCAAGACCCTTTATCTTGATATCAAACTTGTTTTCAAACTTCGTTAAACATGTTTCAACATGTTTAACTCGTCACTTTTAGATTAGTGCTTATATAGGGTCGTAAGATAAGCGGTCTAAACAACCGCTTAGACTTTCGAACCTGGCCCGTTTGGTCGATCTTTAGGATCCGACCAAGCATATTATGTGACCATAGTTGCATAGGGAATAACCTTCCGAGGTTATACCTTATGGTCAGTTCGTTTAAGTAGTTGTATGATAGGTAGTTTATATGCCTTAGGTAAAATGACCAAAATGCCCTTTTATGCATAATTGGATGTTAAGCATATGTAACTCAAACTTTTGTCACTTAACTAATTATGCAACATATTTAAACATGTTTAGGCATATATTACGTGTCATAGGACTAGTTAGGCATTCCAAACGCGCTTTGCGCGAACGACGCGTTAAAGTAGCTTAAGCTACCTAAACGGGTCGTAATGGGTCGTAAACACTTAGATTAGGTCTCGATTTAGTATGTAGGCTTTGTTAAACCATATTACATGAGTTCCCATACTCATTTGGTTTACGAAACCTCATTCTATCCGATCTTCCAATTTAGGTCCGGTTTACTTACATAGTTACCTATATTAGGTACCGTTTGATTCCGTGATCCCTCTAGCTTTGCTTGGTTGTTATTCAAGACTTCTAAGCATTCTCAAGTGAGTACATAGTCCCCTCTTTTACTGTTTTCAATGTTTTCGGGTGAGACATGTGTACCTATTTGTTATGTTCATGATTTCAAAATATAAATTGATTATACATGTTAGTACTTATCTTTGACAAACTGAATGATTATTTATGGTTTAAACACTAATTTTTCAAAGATTATAAAATTAATTGTTGAATTGTACTTATTATATACATTCACCAGACCAGTTGGTAGTATGATATAGCGCTATAGGATTTGACACCCCATTCCTGTTGTATGAAATGTCAGAAACTGATATTTTATCCAAATAGGGATTGCCTTTGTGGTATTTCTATAGTCTCAAAGGTGTATTTCGATACACTAAGGTTTGGTTGAATTCTAAAATCATATTTTTGTTGTATATTTTGTTATACTCCCAAAGGTATAGTTTGATATGCTCTCATATGTGATATTGTACAAAACAACATATATTTTGTTAATTACTAAAACATAGTTTAATATGTTATGTATGAAACCAAAGTATACTTTTGATATACTACTGAAAACTACTATTTTGACTACTAAAGTATATTTAATATACTATCTGTTTAACAATTTTGGAATTGAAATATATTTTAATATATTACTTATTCGACTTACTTCAAACCAAAGTATGTTTTTTATGTATACTACAAACCTTTTTATCAAAACATTGTTTTACAAACAACATATTTTATACAAACTCATTTTACTTAATTATTTATTGATGCATCTTTCTTTTGTATCATCTGATTTCTTATCACTTGTTATATGATTTATAAAGAAAACATTTTTAAGTTCATGACTATTTTTGTTAAACATTCTTTTAAACTTACAAGTCATGAATCATGCATTAATAAAACCTATGTATCTCACAGGCATTTTTATGCTGACGTACCTATTTTTACACATGTTTCAGGTGCTGCTATGTGATGATTGTTGATATATGCTATACATAGGATGGACTCGTGCCTTAGCGACTTTAAAACTTGAAAGACAATATTTGTATTTATTTGATTTGTAATAAAACAATGAGTTCATTAATTCAATAAAACAAAATTATTTAAATCCATGGTTGTGAAATAATGAGTCTGTTACAACACTCCCCGACGTTTCCACCACGATTTGTTGCTTTTCGTGGTCGGGGTGTGACACAAAAGTTGGTATCAGAGCCAATGGTTATAGGGAATTAGGTTATCAGTAATGCTTTGACCTAGACTATAACCTTCCTAGGAACCTAACACAAGATTCTTGTGTTTAGATCTTAAAATAATATCGTCACTTATCCTTAGGTGACAACCACAATAAAAACACAAATTTCGAATTCGCTTTGAAAACCAATCATCTGTTCTAGGATGATTGATTACTAGGTTTTGAACCCTCTAAATTTTCAAAATCTCGTCAAAGTTTGGTCTAAATAATGTGAACACGTGCAAACTGGAAGGGTGGGTGCCTGTACCCTAAGTCTTCTGTCTAAGGCTAGAGTGTTCGTACAAATCCGCAGTATCGGACCAGTCACTCTTACCTGGGAACTCTTGGGGTGAGTGTCTACTTATAGGCGAGCATGTCTTCACGATATATTATGAGGACCTATTTACTTTGATTCAGCTTTTGTGTGTCGTTTGTTTGCTTCGTAATTTGAACAAATGACCTTCACCTATGCTTTTTGGTCAGTAATTGCAACATCCCATTCTTACCCGATGCCATTTCACTTGTTTTCTCTCTTGTTTCCCCTTTTAGAATGCCTCCACGACGCGACAATTAGGTACCTAATGAAGAACTGACAGCTATCATTACGCAGCAAATGGCTGCTGCAATCCCAAACATCATTGCTCAATGTAACCAAGCCCTCAACAACAATAATGCCCCATGCAACTTCAAGACATTCAACTCTGCCAAGCCATCAAAGTTTTCTGGGTCTTAAGGAGCGACTGCACTTCTACAATGGTTCGAGAGTCTAGAGAGCACCTTCAGACATGTTCAGTGTCTGAACGAGCGAAAGGTAGAGTTCGCATCTAGTGTTTTTGAGAAACGAGCTTTAACGTGGTGGAACGGTGTGATGAGGGACAAGGGTGCTGATGTGGCACTAGCTCAAACTTGGGAAGAGCTCCGCGCTCTATTGATGAAGGAGTTCTGTCCTCGTCACGAGATTAGAGCATTGGAAAGGGAATTTGATGACCTAAAGCAAGATAGTGGTGAACATCGAGCCTATACTGACCGTTATGAGGAACTGAGCCTGTTGTGTCCTGCCATGGTTACGCCTGTGGAGAAGGCGATTGAAATGTACATTGATGGTCTTCCTGACTTAGTTCTGGATATCGTTACTGGCAGCAACCCTACTACCATCAGACAGGCCATTGAATTGTCTGCTACCCTGACTGAATCCCAGATCAGGAAGGGTAAGCTTTTTCGAAAGGGCGACCCAAGACCATCTGACAAGACTGCACAAGTTGAACCAAAGGAAAAACAGGCCGAGGCATCTAAGAAGAAGAAGCGCAAGGCCTCACAAAACTGCGCTATAACTGCTCAGAACAATCAGGTTGCACCAAACCAGCCAGCACAACCTCGTAAAAGGAAAAAATATGTTGGTACCGCACCTTTGTGCAACAAATGCAACCGTCATCATCTGGAGCAAGTGCAGTGTCACAAATGTACCCACTGCGGGCGATTGGGACATTTGGTCAATACCTGCCGTTATGCTAATCAAGCTGCTGCAAATCTTGTTGCTGCGCAAGCACAGTTTCCCCCAGGATCGTGTTATAACTGTGGTGACCTTACTCACTACCGAAACAATTTCCCAAGACTTGTTAACGCAAATCCAGCGCGTGGACAAGTGTTTAACATAAACGAGGCAAACGCAAACAACGATGCAGTAGTGAACAATTAGTCTTTTGTAATTTCCTTGGTTGTTATCTTTTGATGTTTGAATCGACTCAGTTGTTATATAAATAAAAATTGTTGTTTCAATTTTATTTTGCGAAACTGATGCGATTGTGTGAATGTTTGATACAACCCTTCGATACCGACACCAAGACAAACTACTCGTGTGGTTCTGTCATTTTTATGATCACTTGTGATCTCTCCAAAAATCCTAAATACTCGTTTCTTTTAAGAAACAAAGCCGAATTCCTATTAAGATCTTCCTATCTTCATAGTTAGATTCTTGAAGATGTTTAAAGTACCAAATGGAATCTATGGATTGAATTCCTGGTATGCTTTAAATACTAATGTGCTCAATTAACAAAATAATAACAAATTGTAAACCAAGATAAACAATTATATGATTATGTGCTTATGTGACTTCTTTTATGTCTTGTGTTTTTCATATGATCCGAATGTTCATTATCCAAATCCTCAGAGAATCTCCATATTTCAATATGAGGGATTCATAGTAGGATACCCAAAGGTACTACCTTAAAACCTTAATGGGCTTCTACGTTATAGTTAAACCCCTTGGATTATAAAGTACTATTCTATAATTGGACCCCTTGGGTGGTCTAGTTAAACAGATTGATTTAAAACATCTGGTTAGGAATATCATGTGATGATATAGATGAAAAGATCCCTTAAGTGGTCTAGTTAAGGAGATCCTACGACGGTCTAGTTAAGGAGATCATGTGTTGATCTAGTTAAAAAGATCGTTTGTTGATCTAGTTAAAAAGATCCTTTGGTGGTCTAGTCAAGTCACTTCATGTTTATTCGATTGATTTTTCCCCTACACGTTATGAAATGAACTGTGCGGACTGTGCAAGGAATTACGTAATTATGGATGCATACATAATTATGGAATTCAGTGCACAGAAACCACAGCAAATTTTGTCATGTGTTAAGACCCATAGTGATGAGAATAAGGAAACGTGAACAATGTAGAACGGGGCATGGTGGATACGTCGCTGGTACTTCCTATATATAAGTGTTCCTTACTACATTGCGAACGTAGCGTTATTTAAGTTACTAAAAGTCCTGGACCTTGACCAATGTCATTTTATCTTACACTCTCCAACTTTGATTTCGAGCACACACAAGTTTCCCATGATAGTCTTCATAAGAAACGTTCTTCTGTCCGTAGTTCGAAACTCCATGTTTTGTTACCACAACGACTTCACTTTAACAGTTGACAATTTTGCTAAGAATCCAAACATGGCCCAGAGTTTTACTTAGGGTTCGAGGGATTCATTCGAAAGCGAAACCATCACAGTTGTCTTCACAAGTTTCCTCTAAAATTAAATTTCGGGACGAAATTTCCTAAAGTAGGGGAGACTGTGACACCTGTGTCACTTCAACCATCATACGAATACCAAACCAAATAAATATTGTATTTCATACTTGGGATTTTTATGGATATGTGTATCGTTTGCACATACTAATTCTTGTTCGATTTCGAGCTCTAAATCGCTTTCTGGAAGGTTATAAGCGAACTGATGCGTAAATATAACCAGTTTAATGCAACAAACACTTCGGAACAGTGAAATAGGCTTAACATACATTAAATAACCTTTACATAACTTAGAAATAAGTATTGGATGGTTTGGTGTGTTGAAATCAAGTTTATTCGATCGTAGGGACTATTTGTGTCAAACTGCGAAAGTATGTCGATTCGTGTGGTAACGAACATTCCGGAACTTGATCATAAGTTAAACATACCATAAATATCCTCTACATAGCTTAGAAATAGGATTTGAGGTGTTTGGTATGCAAAAATAAACTTTTTGGTCATTCAGGGACTAAAAGCGTGAAAAAGTGCATAAGTTTGCATTTTCACGCTTATCTTACGTTCTGAATAAATCTGGACATCCAAAAATTTTTGTAAGCATTAAAATATTTTATTTTAATGTTTGACATGATAAAATTCCATTCGTCGCGTAATTTGGATCGTTTTTCGCGTCCGTTCGTGTTTCGTCGTAATTAACCGAACAACGCAATTGTACGACCAAACAAACCAACATCCGAGATGTTTTTAAGCATATTTTAAGTTCCCTATACTTTAACTTCATTTTAGAGCCTTGAAATGTGGTTAACGGGGTTTAAACTCATCGAAAACGGCTTACAAGTGTTGCAGGGACCATTCTTGCCATTTTTGCAAACTTTGCTGAATCTGGAGGTCAGTGGCATCACACCACCACTATCTGGTGTGGCTGTGGCGACACGCCACCATCACATCTGGGCAGAAACTCAAGTTTCAGCAACAGCAGGTTATTTTCAGCACTTATCTTGACGTTTAGGGGCTATTTTATAACATTTGCAATACCGTTTGATGGTTTTGGGACACCCTTAGTATTCCAAAACCATATGCCCACATGGACGGTCCAGATTGAAGCTCAAGTATCGAGGAATGATCCTAACGGTTCTTGGTTTTCTATAAATACCCAACCCCATTTGCTTCAAACCCACACCTTGATCTGATTTGTTCTCTAAGTTGGAGTTCTAACACTCCATACCTGAGAAAAATTAGATCAAACTTCCATTTCTTGGACCTTTTGTAAGTATTCTTTCGTTCTTTTATGCATTTTCAAGCACGAAAGTTAAACAGTATTTGACTTTCTACTTTGACCAGTCTTTGGTCAACACGAAGTTCATTTGAACTTCGCAACGTGAGCGTAATCACGTTGGTTATAGTCCCTTGTGACTATACCTACTGATTAGCACATTATTTAGGCATAGTGACGAGTCATAGTTTCGGTCAAAAGGCGTATTCTTGTGTATTTTGCAACCAAACTATTTTTGGGTATCAAGACCCTTTGTCTTGATATCAAACTTGTTTTCAAACTTCGTTAAACATGTTTCAACATGTTTAACTCGTCACTTTTAGATTAGTGCTTATATAGGGTCGTAAGATAAGCGGTCTAAACAACCGCTAAGACTTTCGAACCCGACCCGTTTGGTCGATCTTTAGGATCCGACCAAGCATATTATGTGACCATAGTTGCATAGGGAATAACCTTTCGAGGTTAAACTTATGGTCACTTCATTTAAGTAGTTGTATGATAGGTAGTTTATATGCCTTAGATAAAATGACCAAAATGCCCTTTTTACGCATAATTGGATTTTAAGCATATGTAACTCAAACTTTTGTCACTTAACTAATTATGCAACATATTTAAACATGTTTAGGCATTTAATACTTGTCATAGGACTAGTTAGGCGTTCCGAACGCGCTTTGCGCGAACGACGTGTTAAAGTAGCGTAAGCTACCTAAACGGGTCGTAATGGGTCGTAAGCACTTAGATTAGGTCTCGATTTAGTATGTAGGCTTTGTTAAACCATATTACATGAGTTCCCATACTCATTTGGTTTACGAAACCTCATTCTTTCCGATCTTCCAATTTAGGTCCGGTTTATTTACATAGTTACCTATATTAGGTGCCGTTTGATTCCATGATCCCTCTAGCTTTGCTTGGTTGTTATTCAAGACTTCTAAGCATTCTCAAGTGAGTACATAGTCCCCTCTTTTACTGTTTTTAATGTTTTGGGGTGAAACATGTGTACCTATTTGTTATGTTCATGATTTCAAAATATAAATTGATTATACATGTTAGTACTTATCTTTGACAAACTGAATGATTAATTATGGTTTAAACACTAATTTTTCAAAGATTATAAAATTAATTGTTGAATTGTACTTATTTTATACATTCACCAGACCGGTTGTTAGTATGATATAGCGCTATAGGATTTGACACCCCATTCCTGTTGTATGGAATGTCAGAAACCGATATTTTATCCAAATAGGGATTGCCTTTGTGGTATTTCTATAGTCTCAAAGGTGTATTTTGATACACTAAGGTTTGGTTGAATTCTAAAATCACATTTTTGTTGTATATTTTGTTATACACCCAAAGGTATAGTTTGATATGCTCTCATATGTGATATTGTACAAAACAACATATATTTTGTTAATTACTAAAACATAGTTTAATATGTTATGTATAAAACCAAAGTATACTTTTGAGATACTACTGAAAACTACTATTTTGACGACTAAAGTATATTTAATATACTATCTGTTTAACTATTTTGGAACTGAAATATATTTTAATATATTACTTATCCGACTTACTTAAAACCAAAGTATGTTTTTTATGTATACTACAAACCTTTTTATCAAAACATTGTTTTACAAACAACATATTTTATACAAACTCATTTTACTTAATTATTTATTTAAGCATCTTTCTTTTGTATCATCTGATTTCTTATCACTTGTTATATGATTTATAAAGAAAACATTTTTAAGTTCATGACTATTTTTGTTAAACATTCTTTTAAACTTACAAGTCATGAATCATGCATTAATAAAACCTATGTATCTCACAGGCATTTTTATGCTGACGTACCTATTTTTACACATGTTTCAGGTGCTGCTATGTGATGATTGTTGATATATGCTATACATAGGATGGACTCGTGCCTTAGCGACTTTAAAACTTGAAAGACAATATTTGTATTTATTTGATTTGTAATAAAACAATGAGTTCATTAATTCAATAAAACAAAATTATTTAAATCCATGGTTATGTAACAATGATTCTGTTACAACACTCCCCGACATTTCCGCCACGATTTGTTGCTTTTCGTGGTCGGGGTGTGACACCCGTATCTATACAGCAAGGCCCCTTGTTAAGGTACTGTATTTTTAAGTACTTTTTACTCTTTTTTCAAGCTTTAAATTTATTAAACATGATATAACACTATCACTCTCTACAACACGTTAGGGGAAGTGCAACCATCATTAGCGTAGCATAGTGATAGTAAGATACCGAGGTCGTTCAAGGACACAAGAGAATTTAATATTAGTTTATCATCAACGTCTAATTGACCCAAATTTTGAGAAAATGTTTTTAAACATGTAAAAATAAAGAAAGAACTAAAGTAATAAAAGAAACAAATAAACAAGAAAGAATCACTTGGTTCTGACTCATCTTTTATGTATCCTTTGATGATTCCCGCACTTTAGGTTTTTTAAGAGATTATCTTAGTTATAGTGGCATCTCCTTCTTTTGGAGGCAACGCTACCCTCAGCCATATTGGTCTAAGTCAGCAGAGATACAGTCTCGCAAGGCCGGAATATTGAAAGATAATTAAGTAAGTTATTATTACAAAATGTGGCATGTCCTTCTTTTGGAGGCAACGCTACCTCAGGCATATTGGTCTGAGTCAGCAGGGATATGATCTCGCAAGGCTGGTTAAAAGTTTTAATAGTAGTTTATATATAAGGGATTCAAACCGTTCTTACTTCCCCCGATTTAATCCTATCTGCCTCAAAGGAAGTCCTAATAAGCTTGAATCAAGTCCTTGCAGGATCTATACACTGAACGAGGCAAGAAATTTACCCAAACCACCCTTCTAATCCCCTTCCAGGCAGTTAACGTGTTTTATATAGACCGTAAAGACACGAATGAATGAATCAATGAAACATGAAGAGATGATAGAATAAAATTCACTTTCAATATAAAAAAAAACTAGTTACTAAAATCATTAATACATACCCAATTAAAAAGTGACTAAAGGTTGAAAATCAAAAGTAATACATAAAAGATTTTGTCTTCGCCAAGTGATGTAAGAGATTAGCTAAGCATGGCCATAGTTTCACGAAAGCTCTTACTATCAATCTTGGATCCCGAGACTACTACCCACTCTAACTCTAACAATTGGGGTGGAAGATGGTGGTATTGTGGTGGTGGAAGTGAGAGAAATGGTTTGCCAATGGATGAGTTGCAAGTGAACCAAGCACCTCTATTTATAGTTGGAAACAATAGGTTTAGATGGCCTCGTGCCTGGTGGGCATGACCCGTGTCCTTCTCCTTCTCTTTCTTCATTTAATGCACTTGTTAGTCCAACTGCACACATGGCCCAGTGTGTTAACGGCACGACCTTGTGGCCCTTGTACATGCTATACGAACCCAGATTTGCAAATCTGAGAGTTGACCACGGCCCGTGTCTAGGAGACACAACCCTGTGTGCCTTGTCTGCTTCTGTTTGTCTTTTTCTGTAGGGAATCTTAAGTGGGGCACAGCCCCATGCCTGGCAGGCACTGCCCCGTGTTTGGCTTCTCGATTGTTGTTTTTGGTCTTGGGGTGAAGCTCGGAGGGTCAGTATAGTGTATCAACTTCCTTTCCTTCATATTTATGCTGGTTTTCGTCGTTAATTTGTTCCTTTTGTTTGTTTAAGCCCTTTTAATCCTGAAAATCTAAAGTAAACAAAGAAACACATTTTTTTTCAGGATTAGTACTAAAAAAGAATTATTTTTATTCCTTATTTGATATAATTTATATGTTGCATTTTGCGCATATTAGTGGTATTGTGTTGATGTGTAAGTTATAAGAGAGAGAAAGAAGAGGACACGTGGAAGGCTAGGGATTCACCAACACACTCTTACAAGATCCTAAATATTTTAATAAGATTTGGCAATGGATTTGGTGGGGATTTAGGTGGTTTGGCCGAGACTGGGAGGAAGGGGTTGCCATTATTTTTTTATAAAAATTCCTAAGTTCCATAAAATCTTGCATGTTTTATAAAATTTTAGTATGTTTTTTATTTTTTGAATCCAATTATTTTCCAAATAATTTTACCGACTAAATACCAATGTTTCTGGCCAATAATAATTAATTTTTGTGCTAGTCAACTGTTGGTACACTTTATGTGGACGCGACTCGACTCGGTTCGATTCGGTTCAGTTCGACCCGGTTAGGTTCGGCTCAAGCCCGACATCACGACATTCCTCCGTCGTGCGCCCCAGAGTTCGACACGCGAAGCACGGAGCGCCGCAAGCCCATTCCCGTTTACACATCACCATGACATCATCATTGTGATGTCATGATGATGTCACATATTTGTCCTATGCATGAATTGGTGATATACGTTGTAAACAGAAACTTGTCTGGGCCGTTTCACTTCATATTTGGGCCTGCTACATCATTTGGACGAAGACCAAGCCCATCAAAGTGACGAAATCACTTTGATTTCGTCAAGACATTATGGCAAAAACACACATGACAACAGACAGAAACAAATAGACAAGTCTGAATAGATTTGCGAGCGAACACATTGTAACACACACACTGAGAGTTTACAGAGACCGTTTGTAAACACCGTATTGTAACCGTTTTCTAGCATTAATACATTGAGTGTTAATCGTTGAATATTGTGTCTTACGTGTTCATAACTTGGTTTAACTTACCCGTTTGGATTCCGCACTTTCGGGTTTGTCGAAAAACAGGGAATAGAGGTTACTCGATCCTCCGGGTGGACCTACAATTGGTATCAGAGCATTGGCTCGATTCCTTGTTAAAACCAAGTGTTTTTATTGTGATTTGAAAGATTTTAAAGTGTTTTTCTTGTATTTTGGAGTTTAAAATCATACATTTTCTGGAAAAACGTTTCTAAAATCGTGTAAAATCATGATGTTTTGCTTCTTGTTTTTGTGGAAACCTTGTTATATTACATACTTGTATGTTATTGTGGGTTTTTATTGAAAGTTTTAGCAAAAATTGTTGTTCGGAAAATTTATCGATCACCGGAATCTTCAAACCTTCATCGTGTTCTTCAATTATATTCAAAGGGTTCTTCATATTTCCACTTTTTGATCTTTGACTAGTGACTGTGTTAGTTGTTGGTAAATTTAAAATTGTTAAAGATAAAAGGTTTGATTAAAATAGGGGTGAGCATGCTTTGTTTGGTTCGATGAGCATGGTGTAAGTTTGAAAAAGAGTGTCATTGTGTCAGTAAAGAGATAAGCTTTCTTTGAAATATCAGTAAGGCGTGCACTGTTTGAAAGACTTGTTATCACCAAGATAGTGAGGCGTGCTTCGAAAACCATAATATTTTAATCTGTTCTATTTTTAAATAACTAACAGCTGGTAACCATTATACCCATTTAGACGAAATTACCTTCTGATTGGTGAACCTTCTGACGAAAACACATGTTTACTAAGTCCCTGTTTTCGCCTTAATTTGCATTATCAACGAAATCACCCATCTAGACCAACCCATCTGGACGAAATCACCTTCTGACGTCTAACGAAAACACACGCTTACAAACTGATTTCATCCCATTCAACGTCAACGAAAACACTTAATTTTGGTATTGTCAACAAAATCTAAGTTGTGTTTTCGTCACATCCACATCAACGAAGACCCTTGTGTTTTCGTCACATCATTGTCAACGAAAACCAAGTGATTTCGTCTTATATTGTGATTTTGAACAGAGGACTTGCAAAAGGTATCTAACTGTGTGTTTTCAAGTCTTTAATCAGGTACATTTGTTCTAATATCAAACATGAGTTGTACGAGTCCTTGGGATTGGAGTACAGATCCACAACCAGCTCAAAAATAGATGTCGATGGCCGAATATTTAGCGAGTACCATACCTAAACAACAACAGTAGATAAGTGCAAGTCAATGGGCAATGGTGTCGAATCAAAATCAGAGCATTCAAAATCTTTTGCTTAGCGAGAGTGAGACGGGTAGCAACAATCGCCCCCCAAAGTTAAATCACATGAACGACTATCCATCATGGAAGGGTCGTTTCCATAATTATGTTCAAGGGCAAAACACAGAATTATGGACGTGTTTCACCTCTGAATTTAGTCAAGCTCTTGAAGAAGCAGGATCAAATGCGACAACTTTCAATAATATGCAAGAAGCCGACAAAAAGGCATATGATCTGGAGAAGAAGGCGTATGCTATTCTCACTCAAGCACTTCACAGAGACATCTTTCATCAATTCTCATATTGTAAGACCACGAAAGGTTTATGGGATGCATTGGTAGCGAGAGGAGAAGGAAATGCGGCCACACGGAAGACGCGTCAGGATTTACTAAAGAAGGAGTTTGAAGGGTTTATGTTTTTGCAGACTGAAACACTGAATGAGATGACAACTCGTTTTTATCATTTAATTAGTGAAATGATTTCTTACAAGGTTGTTGTATCTTCGCAGGAAATAGTCGCACGGTTTGCTGATGCTCTACCACCAAAGTGGAGCCCATTCATTGAGTTGTTAAAGCATACAGGTGTATTGGATACTGTCAGTATCTATGAGTTTGTTCAAAAGCTGGAGAACAAGTGTCACACCCCCAAATTCCACACGCGGAGTACTACCGCTTGGAGGCGTGACATGACCAGGATCAAGCCACCAATCATATTGAACATAAGTATGTATCTCAAAAGTCATTCATCAATACGATAGGTGTTTACAAAACCAAATATAAACAAGTGTGTAGCGGAAGCATTTAATGTAAACCCAACAAAAGTTTAAGTACAAAATGTTATAATGTTTAACAACACAATCACGATCCATGTCCACAACGACTGTGCCTCCCGTGCAAGCTCCAAAAGTACCTATGGTCCTGCAAGGCATGTAACAGAGGGTCAACAAAAAGTTGAGCGAGCTCACAGAAAGTAATGCGTAATAGTAAGTTTGTTTGTAACATGTGGCTCTACTGGGCCGGTAGTAAGTTCTATTGGTGGGGGCTTCCCGTGTTGTATAACCACTAGACTATTAACCACTATGTGTTCTTCACAACCGAGAACAGTAATACGTACCAGTGTTACGTAGGTTTTACGTAAGTATCCTTCACAACCGAGGATAGTAAATAGCATAAGTATACGTAGGTTTTACGTAAGTATCCTTCACAACCGAGGATAGTAAATAGCATAAGTATACGTAGGTTTTACGTAAGTATCCTTCACAACCGAGGATAGTAAATAGCATAAGTATACGTAGGTTTTACGTAAGTATCCTTCACAACCGAGGATAGTAAATAGCATAAGTATACGTAGGTTTTACGTAAGTATCCTTCACAACCGAGGACGATGGTATGGTAGTCTAGTAATAATGTCCGCATGAATCCATTCAACCTTATTCCTTAAATCCCATTCCCAATCCCTGGGAATCCCATGCCTTGGTAGAAGTGTGAACTCACCTTGTTTGCTCGGTATGCTAGGTATGTGCTCAAAGTAAGTCAATCACGTCCTAAAGTATGCACGTATGTGAAATCAGTTTGCGTCCAAGTTATGCACGTATAAACATGTAGCACGTAATCACAATCATATACAAGATGGCTACACTTAACAGCAGTCAAATATTCCAGTTAACACTTAACAGAATTTACTCAAGTTACTGCACAGATCAGCTATTCGGCGAAACACGCATGTTGGCGAAACACAGATAATGACGAAACACATATAATGGCGAAACACATTCTGTTTCGTCGAGGTGTCCCCTGGCGAAACAGAACTTCTGATTCGTCGACTACTCTTGGCGAAACACATTCTGTTTCGCCGAGAGTTCTGTTTCGTCGAACAGTTCAGTTTCGCAGACATCAGTTACAGCAGAGCGAAAAGCACATAAACCCTAACAGCCGTAAAACAGCAATTCCTCATCATACAGTAATCATTCAACGCAGAATCATCGTAGCATCATCATAACATAAGCATCACAGTTCTTAACGTCTAGCACGAACCCTAGGTTATGTGTACAACATATAGATTAACATACAACATCATATCATCGATTCCTATCAAGATACTAATGTGTATTCAGAATCAGGCCATATAAACAACATTCAGAACCGAGTATCATCAACATACCCTCCTATAATCCAGAAATCAAGCATATACACAACATGTATATAGAAAACAAGGAACAAAGAAACCGATATAGACAAGCACGCACTAACCGAGATATTCGGGATGAACAAGGGAGGATTCGAGAGAGAAAGATGATGGTTGATGATGGGTATCGCCTTTTCAAAAGAGAGAGTTCTAGGGTTTCTATTTTTTTATAAAAGTGTGAAACAGGAAGTCGGTTTCACTTAATATCCACGAATTACCGTTCTGGGCCCTTAATGGGCTTTGCGAATCAATGGGCCGACGAAACACATCAGTTTCGTCGTGAGGTGATATGGCGAAACACACTGTTTCGTCGAGTTGCTTGATGGCGAAACACACCAGTTTCGTCGGAATGTATATGGCGAAACAGTCTGTTTCGTCAGGTCCTTCCATGTTTTAAACAGTTTAAGTTTTCAACAGGTGTTTCATGATATACAGCCAAACACAAAATCATGCAACCACAATTGTTCATTATAAATTAACGTATACAGTTACAAGTTAAACAAGTCAAACAACTACACAGTCAAAGTCAACATGCACTAAATGCGAAAAAAAAAAAGAAAGTCGGAAACTCGAGTTGTCACATTATCCCCAACTTGAAAGAAATTTCGTCCCGAAATTTAGCATGCGGTTACTGAGGAAGCTAGGTAAGTTATCGTTTACTGGTTTTCCTGGGGTGTCACATCATCCCCCCGTTGAGTTGGGATTTCATCCCGAACTTCTGTAGTAGCTTCAGCCTCAGTAGTAGTTGCATTGTTTTCGAACAACTGGGGATATTTGAGTTCCATTTGATCTTCGCGCTCCCAGGTGAACTCTGGGCCGCGACGGGAGTTCCAACGAACTCGTACAAGAGGTATTCTAGTGTTCTTGAGGACCTTAACATCCCGGTCCGTGATTTCAACTGGTTCCTCGACGAAATGCAATCGTTCGTCGATAGTGAGCTCCTTCAGAGGAACTATGTGGGTCTCATCTGACTGAAACTTCTTCAGATTCGACACGTGAAAGACGTTGTGAACTGCACTGAGTTCAGCAGGTAAGTTCAGTCTGTAGGCCACTTTGCCTATTTTCTCTATAACTTCGAAAGGTCCGACATAACGCGGATTGAGCTTGCCTCGTTTGCCAAAACGAACCACACCCTTCCAGGGCGAAACTTTGAGTAGTGCTCGATCCCCAACTTGGAATTCGAGTATTTTCCTGTCTTTATCGGCGTATACTTTCTGACGGTCACGTGCTGCCGCCATGCGTTGTCGTAATTGAGCAATCTTTTCAGTAGTATCAACTACCATTTCTGGACCTGTGATCTGACTGTCACCCACCTCTGCCCAACAAAGAGGTGATCGGCATTTACGCCCGTACAATGCCTCAAATGGAGCAGCTCTAATGCTGGTGTGGTAACTGTTGTTGTATGAAAATTCCACAAGTGGCAGATGCTTTTCCCAGCCCTTGCCAAAGTCAATTACGCACGCCCGAAGCATGTCTTCTAGAGTTTGAATAGTGCGCTCAGATTGCCCATCGGTCTGAGGATGATAAGCTGTGCTCATGTCTAAACGAGAGCCAAAAGATTTGTGCATTGCTTGCCACAGTTCTGAAGTAAAACGTGCATCACGATCAGAGATAATAGATGTGGGCACCCCGTGCCTCGAAACAACTTCCTTAAGGTATATGTCTGCTAGAGTGGAGAACTTATCCGTTTCCTTGATAGCCAAGAAGTGAGCAGACTTTGTGAGTCGATCCACGATCACCCAAATAGTATCATTCCCACGTTGAGATCTGGGTAGACCAGTAACAAAATCCATGGAAATTTGCTCCCATTTCCATTGTGGTATCTCAGGTTGCTGGAGTGGGCCTGATGGTTTCTGATATTCTGCCTTGACTCTCGCACAAGTCAAACACTTTCTAACGTAAGTTGCTATGTGGGCCTTCATGCTAGGCCACCAATATGTAGTTCTGAGGTCGTGGTACATCTTATCTGAACCAGGATGTACTGAGTAGCGAGACTTATGAGCTTCATCCATTACAAGCTCGCGTAGGTTGCCATAGAGTGGGACCCAGATGCGTCCGGTTACATAATAGGCGCCGTCTGCCCTTTGTTCTAACCGTTGTCTTGAGCCGCGTAGAGCTTCAGCCCTGACATTTTCCGGTTTCAATGCTTCTACCTGAGCATCTCGTATCTGTGAAGGAAGACTAGACTGAATAGTGAGTTGCAACGCTCGTACACGTCTAGGTATAGTATCCTTTCGACTGAGGGCGTCGGCCACCACATTGGCCTTGCCTGGATGGTACTTTATAGCACATTCGTAATCGTTCAGTAGCTCGACCCATCGGCGCTGTCGCATGTTCAGGTCTTTTTGCTTGAAAATATACTCAAGACTCCTGTGATCGGTGTAAATGGTGCACTTGGTGCCATACAGATAATGTCGCCATATCTTGAGCGCAAAAACAACAGCTCCAAGCTCTAAATCGTGTGTAGTGTAATTCCGTTCGTGAATCTTAAGTTGGCGTGAAGCATTAGCAATAACTTTATCCCGCTGCATCAACACACATCCAAGACCTTGGATAGATGCATCGCAGTAGACTACAAAGTCGTCCGTGCCTTCAGGCAATGAGAGGATAGGTGCGCTACAAAGTCTATCCTTTAAGTGCTGAAACGCTGTATCCTGTGTATCACTCCAACGGTAAGCAATACCTTTCTGTGTCAGTAATGTAAGCGGCTGTGCAATCTTTGAGAAGTCTTTGATAAACCGTCTGTAATAACCCGCCAAACCCAAGAATTGGCGTATTTCTGTAGGTGTACGAGGCGCAGGCCAATTCTTGATCGAATCTACCTTGGATGGATCAACATGTATCCCATCCTTGTTTACCACGTGGCCTAGAAAGTGGACTTCACGAAGCCAGAAGTCGCATTTTGAAAACTTAGCGTACAGTTGTTCCGTTCGAAGGAGTTCCAGAATAAGTCGTAAATGCTGTTCGTGTTCCTCCCGATTCTTCGAGTAAATCAGGATGTCGTCAATGAAAACAATAACAAACTTGTCAAGATAAGGTTTGCACACCCTGTTCATAAGATCCATGAAAACCGCAGGCGCGTTCGTTAGCCCGAAAGGCATGACTAAAAACTCGTAATGGCCGTAGCGAGTTCTGAATGCTGTTTTGGAGACGTCCTCATCCCGGACTCTCAGTTGATGGTAACCCGACCTTAGATCAATCTTTGAGTAATAGCTCGACCCTTGCAACTGGTCGAATAAGTCGTCGATACGTGGAAGTGGATAACGGTTCTTCACCGTCACCTTGTTCAGTTCACGGTAATCTATGCACATACGAAAGGTACCGTCTTTCTTCTTTACAAATAATACTGGAGCTCCCCAGGGCGAAGAGCTAGGACGTATGAAACCCTTTTCCAAGAGTTCTTGCAATTGCTTAGACAGTTCTTCCAGTTCAGTTGGAGCTAAGCGGTAAGGCGCTCGAGCTATAGGTGCTGCTCCTGGAGCTAGCTCGATCTGAAATTCGACTTGGCGATGAGGCGGTAACCCAGGTAACTCTTCAGGAAACACCTGAGGAAAGTCGCGTACTACGGGAATACCCCCAATCTTTTTCTCTGTCGTCGATGTATCAGTAACGAGTGCTAAAATAGCTACGTGGCCCTTTCGCAGACACTTCTGAGCCTTCAAGAAGGAGATGATGCCACTCACGACACCACTCTTGTCACCTTGAACTTCGAGAGGTTCTTTGCCAGAACGAGGAATACGAATGATCTTCTCCTTGCATAGGATCTCTGCTTGCTGTTGGGATAACCAATCCATACCGATGACAATGTCGAAACTACTCAGAGTTATAGGAATGAGATCGATAGAGAAAGTCTGGCCAGCGAGGATAAGATTACAACCCTGAACTATGTGTGTGGCCTCTAGACTTTTACCGTTAGCTAACTCTACTACATGTTTGGTGCTTAACAGTGTTGGTGCGCGTTTAAGCGTTTTACTAACTTTCAGAGACACATAACTGATATCCGCACCCGAATCAAATAATACCGTAACATAAAAGTCGTCGAGAAGAAACTTACCCGAAACCACATTAAGATCGTTCCTTGCATCACTCTGACCAATCACAAACATACGACCCTTTGCACCATTGTTGTTGTTGTTTCCCCCATTGTTGTTCCCAGTGCCCTGATTATTGCTGTTGTTGTTCTGGTTTCGGTTTAACTGAGGGCAGTGTCTTTTGAAGTGACCTTCAGCACCACAATGAAAACATCCCTTGTTACCCTGTTGTTGGTTCTGCTGCGTTTGCTGCTGCTGTTGATTCTGAGTTACAGGCCGTGGGCTCCTACAATCCTTGGCCTCATGGCCCATCCTGAGGCACCTCCGACAACGACCCTTGTTGCACTAGCCACTGTGATGCCTGTTACAGTTGTTACACTTTGGGAGGTTCCCTTGATAACCACCCTGCCTGTGACTGCCCGAAGATTGCTGACTTGGGCTCTGATAGTTGTCAGTCTTTCGCTGCTGAACTTGAGACTGTACTAAAGCTGAACCTTTGCTGGAATCCCCCTCCCATTTTCTCTTGTTATCACTGGGGGTAGCAGGAGTAGTTGCTGAAACAGTAGCAGTAGTAGTAGCGTTGATGCGTTTAGGCAGCTTGTTCTGTTCCACTGCCTGATCGGTGAGGCGATGAGCTAGCTTGACGATCTGTTGAATAGTGCCAAGATTCGCTGAGGTTACGTGGCTTTGAATTTCCGGCACCAGGCCATTGAGATACAGTTCGATACGCTTAATGGGAGGGTCCACCATAGTAGGACACAGAATAGCCAACTCATTCGATCTTCTGGTGTACGCTTCAATTTCTGACCCAGTCATTTTCAAGTGATAAAACTCTACCTCCAGCTTATGAATATCATCACGGCTACAGTATTCCTCTTTAATCAAATCCTTGAAATCATTCCAAGGTGTGGCGTTAGCAACAGCCAATCCTAACATCTGCACTTGCGCATTCCACCAAGTCAGCGCAATGCCTTCTAGTGTACCAGTGGCGTACTTCACCCTGCGAGCCTCAGGGCATTCGCACATTTCGAATACGGACTCGAGCTTTTCAAACCAATGGAGGAGTCCAACCGCTCCTTCCGTGCCACTAAAAGTAGTAGGACGACAGTCCATGAAAGTTTTGAAGGTACAAACAGGTGGCTGAGCATGCTGACCTCCTGCTTGTGCGGCTGTAAGTGCCTCAGCAACTCGCTCGTTAATAAGAGCCGTCAGTTGGGCTTGCGTCATGTTGATACGTCCAGACATGATCTTCATAGTAAATATGACATAAGTGAGAGAGGTTCGCGAGTAGTGCGATAACAAAAGGGAGTAATCACACAAGTGTTCTCATGCAATAGTGTCAAGTTAACCTAAGCATACCCGGAGCAAAGTTCTATGCAATTCTAGCAAGTAGGCAATAAGACATGTACCATATTACCTAGAGTGATGAGTCTTGCACGTGGAGCGAGGCGTCGTTGTGGATCGTTGAGCACTGTTCTGGTTATAGTCTGGTTTTAATAAAAACGTTTTTCCCTTATTAAAACCGAGTTCTCTATAACCAATGGCTCTGATACCAATCTGTCACACCCCCAAATTCCACACGCGGAGTACTACCGCTTGGAGGCGTGACATGACCAGGATCAAGCCACCAATCATATTGAACATAAGTATGTATCTCAAAAGTCATTCATCAATACGATAGGTGTTTACAAAACCAAATATAAACAAGTGTGTAGCGGAAGCATTTAATGTAAACCCAACAAAAGTTTAAGTACAAAATGTTATAATGTTTAACAACACAATCACGATCCATGTCCACAACGACTGTGCCTCCCGTGCAAGCTCCAAAAGTACCTATGGTCCTGCAAGGCATGTAACAGAGGGTCAACAAAAAGTTGAGCGAGCTCACAGAAAGTAATGCGTAATAGTAAGTTTGTTTGTAACATGTGGCTCTACTGGGCCGGTAGTAAGTTCTATTGGTGGGGGCTTCCCGTGTTGTATAACCACTAGACTATTTGTAACCACTATGTGTTCTTCACAACCGAGAACAGTAATACGTACCAGTGTTACGTAGGTTTTACGTAAGTATCCTTCACAACCGAGGATAGTAAATAGCATAAGTATACGTAGGTTTTACGTAAGTATCCTTCACAACCGAGGATAGTAAATAGCATAAGTATACGTAGGTTTTACGTAAGTATCCTTCACAACCGAGGATAGTAAATAGCATAAGTATACGTAGGTTTTACGTAAGTATCCTTCACAACCGAGGATAGTAAATAGCATAAGTATACGTAGGTTTTACGCAAGTATCCTTCACAACCGAGGATAGTAAATAGCATAAGTATACGTAGGTTTTACGTAAGTATCCTTCACAACCGAGGACGATGGTATGGTAGTCTAGTAATAATGTCCGCATGAATCCATTCAACCTTATTCCTTAAATCCCATTCCCAATCCCTGGGAATCCCATGCCTTGGTAGAAGTGTGAACTCACCTTGTTTGCTCGGTATGCTAGGTATGTGCTCAAAGTAAGTCAATCACGTCCTAAAGTATGCACGTATGTGAAATCAGTTTGCGTCCAAGTTATGCACGTATAAACATGTAGCACGTAATCACAATCATATACAAGATGGCTACACTTAACAGCAGTCAAATATTCCAGTTAACACTTAACAGAATTTACTCAAGTTACTGCACAGATCAGCTATTCGGCGAAACACGCATGTTGGCGAAACACAGATAATGACGAAACACATATAATGGCGAAACACATTCTGTTTCGTCGAGGTGTCCCCTGGCGAAACAGAACTTCTGATTCGTCGACTACTCTTGGCGAAACACATTCTGTTTCGCCGAGAG
Organism: Helianthus tuberosus; assembly: GCA_030545235.1. Lineage (NCBI taxonomy): Eukaryota > Viridiplantae > Streptophyta > Magnoliopsida > Asterales > Asteraceae > Helianthus > Helianthus tuberosus. Next base: position 89,686,023 of record CM060405.1, read on the forward strand.
TTCTGTTTCGTCGAACAGTTCAGTTTCGCAGACATCAGTTACAGCAGAGCGAAAAGCACATAAACCCTAACAGCCGTAAAACAGCAATTCCTCATCATACAGTAATCATTCAACGCAGAATCATCGTAGCATCATCATAACATAAGCATCACAGTTCTTAACGTCTAGCACGAACCCTAGGTTATGTGTACAACATATAGATTAACATACAACATCATATCATCGATTCCTATCAAGATACTAATGTGTATTCAGAATCAGGCCATATAAACAACATTCAGAACCGAGTATCATCAACATACCCTCCTATAATCCAGAAATCAAGCATATACACAACATGTATATAGAAAACAAGGAACAAAGAAACCGATATAGACAAGCACGCACTAACCGAGATATTCGGGATGAACAAGGGAGGATTCGAGAGAGAAAGATGATGGTTGATGATGGGTATCGCCTTTTCAAAAGAGAGAGTTCTAGGGTTTCTATTTTTTTATAAAAGTGTGAAACAGGAAGTCGGTTTCACTTAATATCCACGAATTACCGTTCTGGGCCCTTAATGGGCTTTGCGAATCAATGGGCCGACGAAACACATCAGTTTCGTCGTGAGGTGATATGGCGAAACACACTGTTTCGTCGAGTTGCTTGATGGCGAAACACACCAGTTTCGTCGGAATGTATATGGCGAAACAGTCTGTTTCGTCAGGTCCTTCCATGTTTTAAACAGTTTAAGTTTTCAACAGGTGTTTCATGATATACAGCCAAACACAAAATCATGCAACCACAATTGTTCATTATAAATTAACGTATACAGTTACAAGTTAAACAAGTCAAACAACTACACAGTCAAAGTCAACGTGCACTAAATGCGAAAAAAAAAAAAGAAAGTCGGAAACTCGAGTTGTCACAACAAGGATGCAGAAGAAATCAGAAAAGCTAAACTAATTCCTGTCCCTCAAAATCCAGAGATGTACTTTGGAGGGATTGCTCCTGCTGCTAGTACAAGCCAGCAACCAAAGATACAAACAACTTATGTGTCAAATGCTTTCGACCCAAATTCCTATTTTGGAGGAGTAGTTGCACAACCCCAATTTGACATAAATGCCTATCTTCCGAAACCTCAAATTGCCACACCTCAGCCCCAATTTGATTCAACTGCCTATTTTTCTAAACCTTAAGTTGCCACACCTCAACCCCAATTTGATATAAATGCCTATCTTCCGAAACCTCAAATTGCCACACCTCAACCCCAATTTGATCCAACTGCCTATTTTTCTAAACCCCCACCACAAGCCCAACCACAACAAGCCTTCTATGGTAAAAACCTGATACTTCAAATCTTTCCAAAGTGAGTGTAGAAGCTGCACGGGATCACATTGAAATTCTTACAACTATGGTTAATGCCTACAGCGGATTAGTCGAAAGTCAAATTGGCAGGGACGAAATGGAGTTAATGCATATCAAGTGGGTGTTTGCTAGCGCTGTGAGAAGGGCAAATGATTATATGAGCAGAACGGGGAGAACCAGCTTGGAAAGCAAAAGGGATACCAAGTACGGGTTTGACAAGGGTGCTGTCACATGCTTTAATTGCGGTGAAAAGGGTCACTTCAAACGTGAGTGCACCCGACCAAGCAAGCAAGGCAATCAGAATCCGTTCAGAAATCAGACGAGTACTTCTAATGCAAATCAAGACAATCGTGAACGATGGATAGTAGCGGTGAACAACAGTCAGAACCATAACCACTCTGGACCTTCAAACACCAATCAAGCATTGACCGTTCAAGCAGATGAAGGATGTGATTGGTCCGTATAGTTGGGAGGAGGAAGTGCATGTTATGCGAAGATCATCAATCACATCAAGCACGTTCACAAGGAAGAATTTTCTGAAAGTGACGATAGCTCGGGTTATAGCGGGAGTTCAGATGAAGAAAGCTCGAATGCGGGAGATTATCATTCTGAAGATGGATCTTTTTCTTATCAGACTGCCTTTATGGCAAATGTCTCGGCCTCGACAAGTCAGGTAAATTCTGATCCTCCTACTCCTAGTGTTTGTAATGTTTGTGCAGAATTGAAAGATGAATCTGAAAAGGTTCACAGTTATAACCAAAGTTTGGTTGTTGAGTTGTCTAAGTGTAAGGAGGCAAATATGGCTCTAGCTAGAAACGAAAAAGAATTTAAATCTGTGATTGAAACCTTAAAGAAAAGTGTTTCCGAGCTAACAAAAACTGTTTTCAATAAGCAAATTTGTTGGTGCATGGAATGTCTGTTGACTTCGTCTGCATTAAGTCTTAGATTAAGATAGGTCAACATAGGAGCTAGAATGTCAAAATTAGGTTTTATGTTGATAGGTCCGCTTTTGTGAACATGTGTTTGTATAGGTTCATTTATGTGTCAAACAGGTTCGCTTATAGGTCATCAGGTTGGTTCGCTTATTTGTCAATGTAGTAGGTCCGCTTATATGGACATTGTCCATAAAAGCGAACCATAAGCTAATAGATCCGCTCATATGGACGTCCATATAAGCGAACCTGATCACACTATATATAGGGTCATAAAGCGAACCTGAGATGATTATTCGTGTATGCTGGAGCGGATCGTGGTCATTGCTTAGGTGTCGGAACTCTGTCAAATTGTATTCTGAAAGCAATAAAAGAGAAGAAATTGAATGAAACAGCTGTTGTAACTTTGCGTGCATTGTTTCCGCCTTTACACGTAAAGATGAACTGCCTTGACTGACTTTTCAAAGTCAAAGAACGGTCCAACAAGTGGTATCAGAGCTCAGGACGAGGAGTTCATACTACTACAGCTTGAATCTGGAAAATTCTCTCATTTCTACTCACTTTCTCTCATACTTTTTCGATTTGAAGTGGTTCCTACAGTTGAAATTGTCTGATTTTTTAGTATAACGTGTGGAACATACTTTTAACAAACCCTAGAAAGTTTCAGGTTAAAACTCGGCTTAAAAATGGTTAAAATTGGGTAAAAGTTAGGTCCGCTTTTACGGTCATTCGTAGGTCCGCTCAAAATAACCATTTAGGTCCGCTTATTAGGTCATGTTTGTTGTAGATTCGCTCTAGAGGTCCGCTCATTCGGACATCATTAGGTTCACTTTTGTGGTTCGCTCTTGAGGTTCGCTTTTACAGACAACAATTAGGTCCGCTTATTTGAACCTTATAGATTCGCTTGAACGGACATTGTAGATCCGCTTATTTGGACAATACCTGGTCCGCTCATTCAGACATTATCTGGTCCGCTTATCCGAACAATACCTGATCCGCTTATTTGTCATATACTATTTCGCTTATCTGTCAAGACTGAGTTCGCTCATAGGGACAGTGCTGATTTCACGTGAAACCTTTCATTGTATCATCTGTTTTTGATTGAAAAATTGATAGACTCTATGTGCTTTGACTGAATACATTCAAACGGTCCAATTAAAATCAATTGTCTGCCATCTTAAATCGAATTGCATGTGAAACAATAAAGGGCGGCCCAATCAGGTGAATGTTATGCATGTGATCTGAAGTCATTTGCGGCCCAATGAGAATATAATATACATTAAATCTTGTCAGCCCACTTTTAGTGAAGGTCCAATGAGAATCGATTGATCATATAACTTGTCGGCCATTTCTTTTTGAAAGTCACAAGTAATTGAACGGCCCAATTACATTCTTTAATTGTTCAAAAGGCCCAATCATTGTTCGATATAACAGATTGTTGTCGGGTTAGTGGTTATCTTGGTCATATCAAGTGTGGTGATTTCATTATTATTGTCAAACCACTATCATTTGAGGCACAATCATATAGTGTGGTAAATTGTTGTTGTTGGTTTAGTGAAATTTGAGGATAAATAGATTTAATTGAGTAAAAATCAGATTGTTTAACATTGTGGTTAAAATGTTTGACGAAAAGGAAAATGATAATCTTGAAAGATTGAATGATTGGTATGATAGGTTTTGGTTTAACACGAGAGAAAATGGGAATAAGCATGTTTGGGTTAATAGACTTGAAAATTTTTTGTGCAAGAAACATGAACCGTTGGATGAGTTGGTAACACGGTATGATCAATTACTTGAAAATTTAAAAACGAATGAGATAAGAATGTCAGATGCTGAACAGATATCAAAATTTGCAGATGTATTACCGGCTGAATGGAATGAATTCTTGATTAACCTGAAAAAGGATTATAGATTCTCAAATTTGAGTTTAAGAGAATTCATCAGTAAGATTAAAACACACGATTATGAAAATGAAAAGAAAAAGAAGGAGTTGATAAATGAAATAGAAAAGAATTTAAGAAAAATAAGTTTGGATGTGATTCTTGAAATAAGAAGAAGAGTAAATGTGTGTCTTGCTGCAAAAAATGTTATGAAATACGATATTAAGAGGGGTTGTTATATTGATGAATATTTGAATCCTCTTGATTTTGTTAAAATTTTCTGTGCAGGAACATACAAGATGGAAACAAAGAAAGAAGCTGATGATGGAGAGATGAATGGAAAATGCTTGAAATGCGAAAAATCAGAAACATACAATGTCAAACTTCTGAAGAATGTAGAGAGTTTAACATTGGAAATCAAAAGTTTGAAGGATGAGACAGAATCTGATAATAAACAGATTCTTGAAATGAGAGAAAATTGTGAGAAATTGACTTCTGAAAATGTCAAACTGTTGAGTAGTTTGGACAGTTTGACATTGGAAATCAAAAATGCAAAAGAAAATGAAAAAGATTTTGAAAATGAAAAATTAAAATTTGAGAAAGATTTTCAAAGTCAAATGAAGATTTTAGAAGATGAAAAATCTGTTATTTTTCAGAATAATCTTGAAAAACAAATTGAAATAAATTCTCATCTTCAGAAAATCATTCGGCTTGAAAATGAAGTTGAAATTGCTCGAAATAAAATTGCTGAGTTTGAGATTAAATTGAAAGGTTTTGTGAATTCTACATCACATGTTTGTCCAAAACCGATCAATTCAGTTCCAATAAGTGACAATGTCACAAATTTTGACAAAGTCAAAATTGAAAATTTTGATGAAATATCTGATGATGAAAAAGAAAAGAAAAGAAAAATATTTTTAGATTTACAAGAAAAATTTAAAAATACTGTTTTGCAATCTACTGAAACAGATGAATGTTCTAAACAAAAACCTGTTAAGAAGAGTGTAGAACAGAAACAAAAAGATAAAAATTTGAAAAATCCTAAAAATGAAAATAAAAGCTCATCAGATAAGTCATCCAATTATTATCAAAAATCACAAATATCTAAAAATGAAAACTCACAAAATGTTGGTAATAAGTGGTGCAGGTTTGACCACAGTGCTTCAAAGACAAATCCAGCATTGAAGAGGAGAAATGACTATAACCAAGCCAAACAATGTTATGATCTAAGCATATGGTGTGAAAGTGGTGAATGGTACGATAACAGAGTGTGCTACACTTGTGGTGTGAGAGGACACATTGCTGTTAACTGCCAGAATTGGAGTTATGAGATAAGAAGATGCTATAATTGTCAAATCAGAGGACATATTGCCAAAGATTGCCCAAGGAGATCAATGGGAAGATCGAGGGTTGAATCTCAAAGAATGGCAAAGAAACCAGTCAACGTCAAGCCCAAAGAACAGAAGGTTCAAGAACCTAAAGTTCAAGAAAAGAAAGTGAAGGTTTCTCAGGGGCAGAAAGACAGACTGAGGAAGAAAAGGAAGAAGGCGAGAGAGTATCTGGAAAGGATTTTGTCCTCGGATAAAACTGGTAATCTGAGAAAAAGTTCTGATGAATTGCTTTCCCCAACTAAAAAGGCAAGCAAAACGAATTCATTAGATGCAAATATGAGGACAAAAGAGAAGAAAAAGAAAGTTGTTAGCCATGAATTTGTTTCTTCAGAAACAAAGGAGCCACGTGTTGGCAATGAATCTGACTCTTCAAAGTCAGATAAGCCATGTTCAGGCAATGATTCTGGTTCGTCAAAACCAGAAGATCCATTTGTTGAGGTAAAAACTGTCAAACCCAAGGCTGGTCAGGCTTGGGTGAATCTTTTCAAATAGAAAAACCTGACTTGCCGGAGTTCCCAGGTTGGTAAGTGTGGAACATGAATCGGCACATTTCTTGAGAAATTTCACTCTGGTGATTTTTCGCCTTACATGTGGTAAATCAGGGACATTAAGTTGTACTTGATTTTCTACAAGTGTTTGTGTTGATAGAATATTGAACTGTTAAATCTTTCAAAATGGTTAAAGGAGAACAAAGTGATGAAGTAATCCCCTAACCAACAAGTGGTTTGTTAATTCAACAAAACTAATTTTTCCGGAAAAACCATTTTGATTAAAACAAACTTAAGTGTTTTGAAATCTAAATGGGAAAATAGTTTGTTGTCAGGGGGAGTTCTGATTGTTTATGCCAAGTGGATGGCGAATTGAAGTAATTCGATATCGGTTGTTAGTTTGTTTTCGAATTTTCCTTGAAAATCAAAATTGAAATATATTTTGATTTTAGGGGGAGAAAAATTTTTAAAAAAATTAGAAAATTTGAAAATGCCAAAAACATTGAAAAAGCAAAAATGAGTTTTGTTGTGAAAAAGAGAAAATGATAGTAAATCAGTGGACTATCACAGCATGCTAAAGATATGGAATGTCAAATGTGATAAACGGTCTCACTAATGATGTGTCAGTAGGTTTTTGCACATTTAGTAGATTGTGACGAGATATAAACCTAAATTCAAACTTGCTTATATCGTGGGTAACATCTCTCGGATATATGGGTAACTCCCGAAATCTCGTTTGAAAGATTCCTTTTTCTGATATACTAGGTCTTTATACTCAGTGATGTCTGGGGTATTATTCCGGGACTTCTGCTGAACGGTAGTTCTGACCTAGTCCTCGAATAATACTTTCTGCAAATGCTTGAAACATAGCATCACCCTCAGCATAAATGATAAGACAATAAAATTGCTTAGCAATGCTGTTGTAAAAAAAGATCCTCTAAAGGGGACACACCCACAAGTTGAGTCATGATCTCTCTGTTGAACGATGGTTCTGACCTGAGCTCTCATGATTCTTCATAATTTATTAACCCCTTACAGATATCATTTGTGTTATAATTTCCTGTAAGACTGAATATTGGGATCCGGATACGGGAGTATATTCAAGAGGTGGGACACATGTATGAGTTTAAGTTCTTAATACATCTAATTCGTATCCTGAATCAGTTGAACTTTGTGTGAAAATTTAAGTGGATCAGTATATCGACAATCTAAGTGAATTGTTTAATTCTTAAAGTGAAAATTAAGCTCAACGGTGCTTGTGATTTGTCAGAAACTGATATGATCTTCTAACGCATACTCAAACAAAAATATTGTATGTAAATATGTTTGTACATATTTCTTTACTACTTTTTATGTTTTCAGAAAATACAAAAAGATTTTGATTTCTGCTTTATTTTCGACAACTGATATCTAAGTGTTGAGTTTCAAAATCTAAGTAAGCTGATTGTGTTTCTGAAAATAAAACAAGTTCATTAATTTGAAACTTGAATTTTTGTTTTAAAATTTTCAAAAACAGTTTGTGATATCTCCAAGGTCATTAATTTGGACTTGGATGATTAACTGTGGGGGATTTGGATCTTATATTGTTATAGAGCTAGTTTTCGATACGATTCGATGAAACTGCCAAATTTATGAGAAGTGATTTTGAGGAGATTCAATTGTCAGATTACGATATCTTGAAGTTTAAAATGTTGTTACTTATAGTTGTATGAGTGATTGCAAGAAAAGTCCAGACTACGATCCCGAGAGCGGAGTCTAAGGGGGAGTCTGAAGACAAGCTGAAAGTTAGGAGGAGCTTGTAGCTGGAAAGCTAGGTATTGATCCCTAAAAGCACGGAAGCTTGACGAAAGGGGGAGCCTGCTGATGATAAAGCTGTTGATGATAGAACCAGTGATGAGATCCTGGTGTAAAATTCAAAGTGTGAAGTTGATAAAGAGAGTGATGGATGCTTTCAATGTTACAATCTGAGTGAGGATGCAGATTGTGTGTTTAGTTAATCAAGGTCATTCATTTGAACTTGACGTAACTAGTATGTTTGTTGAATAAATGATGTCTACCAGTAAGTTTCTTAAATTCAATTGATATAAATTTGTGAAACTTATTTTGTTGTAGAGGATGTGCAGGGTAACAAGTTTTGGATTTCATCATTCCCACGGAAGCTAAATGTTAAAGCTTGAACCAGATACCTCAGATTCTAGCATATTGAGAGGGGGAGTCTGTGAAAGGGGGAGTCTGGATCAACAGTCAAAGGGAAGATGGAAGTTAGAATCAGGTTGTGATTCTAAACCTGTGAAGAATGCTTATGATGTGAAGACAGAGAGTTGGAGAAAAGACCAAGACTGAAGACTCAGGAGCTGAAGACTTCGTCAACATCCAAGGGGGAGTCTGTTGGTGCATGGAATGTCTGTTGACTTCGTCTGCATTAAGTCTTAGATTAAGATAGGTCAACATAGGAGCTAGAATGTCAAAATTAGGTTTTATGTTGATAGGTCCGCTTTTGTGAACATGTGTTTGTATAGGTTCGCTTATGTGTCAAACAGGTTCGCTTATAGGTCATCAGGTTGGTTCGCTTATTTGTCAATGTAGCAGGTCCGCTTATATGGACATTGTCCATAAAAGCGAACCTGATCACACTATATATAGGGTCATATAAGCGAACCTGAGATGATTATTCGTGTATGCTGGAGCGGATCGTGGTCATTGCTTAGGTGTCGGAACTCTGTCAAATTGTATTCTGAAAGCAATAAAAGAGAAGAAATTGAATGAAACAGCTGTTGTAACTTTGCGTGCATTTTTTCCGCCTTTACATGTAAAGATGAACTGCCTTGACTGACTTTTCAAGGTCAATGAACGGTCCAACAAAATTGGTATTAACAATTACATTAATATCATCGAGGAAACAAAGAAAGAGCTAGCCGTTGCCAAATGCGAGCATGATGCGATCAAGCTCAAATTGGATAGTTATTCAAACTCCCGATATGTGCTCGATCACATCATAGATGTTCAAAAGCTGAAAGGGAATGTGAAAGGTGTTGGGTATAAGTCGTGTCTGCCCCCTTTGAGACACAACTATACCAGAATGCCCGATGAAGAGGATATGCCTCGTTTTGAACCCAGTGTGCCTCTTGATTATGAGGAAGTTACTACTGGCATAGGGTTCAAATCGGACAGTTCTTCAAGTACATCATCTGAGCAAACAGAAACTTCAACATCTACGAAACAAAGTCCTCCAATCATTGAGGACTATGAGTCGTCTGATGATGAATCAGAATCAGATATGAATGACCAGGATGAATCACTTGATAAGAAGAAGGGAATAGAAATTCCAATTGAGAATCATATTCTTTGTGATCCTCCTATTCCTGTTGTGCAACAAGTTGTCAAACAAGTGATAGATCCTGTCAAGAATGACAAGAAATCTGTGTCTACCATTAAGAGTAATAATGTGTTGTACACTTTGGTTGGTGATTCGAAAATCTATTCAGATCACAATTTTCCAATTAAAAATGTCAATCCATCTTCGATTGATCAAGTTTTTGAAGATAATACAAACAAGTTTTTTGGGAAAGACAATTCCAGGAGTCATTGTAACTCAATGTGATCCGATTCCAAAAGCTGAAGTTAGAAGAAAATTTGGAAATCAAAAATCACCAACGAAGCAACAACCTATCGATTTTAAGGGTAAACAGCAACAACAGCGAGCTCAAAATTCTAAAGGTTCACAACCGAAGGTTGAGACCAAAGGAGCTCGTTTCAAGAAGAAAAACAATGATGTTAAATTTGTAGCATCCAAGGGTACTGATAAAATTGAGACTTTTGAAAACAAATCAAACACCGATTTTGTCCAACAAGTCAAGATTTTAAAACGTAACGCTCAAAACAATTACACCCAACACACAAATGGGTGTGATAAATGAACAAGTACCTCTGGGTCTACAGGTTCAACACGTGAAAGTCGAACCGGTTCTCCTAAGTTTGTTGAAAGGACAATTTGTTTCAAATGTGGGAAGGTTGGGCACATCATTAGAGACTGCACAAACTCACCCAAACCAAATTTTGTTGAAAGAGCCCCCTCTGAACAAGTTCACCCACAACGTCATCCTGTTTCACCAAAACATGATAAAAGAACTGTTAAAGAACAAGAAACAAAACAACGACGTCAAAACGTTAAAGAAGTTGGAAAGGCGTTAAAACCGGAGGTTGTCCAAACAAAGTCTGTTAAGTTAGAAATTAAAAATGAAAAACAAAAACAGATTTGGAAACCAAAATCGGTAACTGTTTCAGGGGAAGCTCAATCCATTCCGAATCATTAGGAAATCGAAGTCACAATCCTCGATGATGAAGGACGACCCAAGTCTGTTAAGGCTTGGGTCCCCCTCTCCAACTAATCTCTGAGTGAGTGTGCAGGATGTTCCAGGAGGAACTATCGATAGTCTTAGGATTGTTGATAGTGGAGCGTTTATGCACAAGATTGGCGACAAAAGAAGTTGTTGCCTGTGATGGAGAGAAGAAAAAGAAAAGAAGACAGAATTGTCTGGCGAAAGAAATTGAAAGCTTCGACAAAATGAAAATCATACCAAAGTTTGATTGTACAAGGCTTTAATCGGGTCCCCAGGATAGATTCAAATCAAAATGTACGCACCTGCAGCACGTCTAATGTTCAAAATCAACAAGATGAACGTGCGGTGCACATTTCTTCGCCGTGTGATTGAAGAAAATGTGTTTGTTGAACAAACCAACCAGGTGTGCGGATGCCTTGGTATGGATTGAACAACCGCACACTACTTCTCAAAGAGAAAGACAAAGACCTTCGCTGGTGCAATGTGGAAGACCAGCCGGACCCAAAGGTTTCTGATCTTATTGCTGTGACGAGATTTCTCAGTAGCTACAAAATCGACCTTGAAATCCACACCGGGTGGATATCCAGTTTAGGAGAGCGCTTAGATTCCTGACAATGCACGAAGCAGTTGCAGGATACGGTGTTAAATTTCTAATATCTCCTTTACTTGTCGATATTTAAGCTGCTTTATGAATTATTATCCTCTCGTACAGCATTTTTTGGCCAGACAATGTTGTCATGGTCCGCACTGCTTACCGACATGCCAACTGATTTTTCCAAAGTTCGATAAATCATTTCTGATTAAATTAATTTTGGTAAACGGCATTGAGGTAAAACATGAGTTAACCGACATCGGAAAATTGTTTTTGTAAATATCTTTGTGTCTTTTAAATTTATCATAGTTTGTTGATTTTAGGGGGAGTAAATCCAAATTTGAAAATTCAAAAACATCGAAAAATTTCAAAAAACGCAAAAACATTGGAAAAACAAAAATGAGTTTCCTGGCGAGAAAAAGAGAAAATGATAGTAAATCAGTGGTCAGTTGAAACCTCTTTAAACTGAAATGCAAAATGAAAAACGATAAGCAGTTCTATATAAGATGTATCGGTAGGCTCACAATCATTTTAAAGTGTGCAGGGTGATATAAACCTTAATCGACTGAAGACCAGGTGGGAACCGCACATTGGCATATGGTCTTAGTACCGAAATTTCGTTTGATTGATTGCCGAGGTTCTGAGATATTCGGTCTTTATGCTGTCTTATCATCTGGGTATCATGGTTGTATCAAACCGTAAAAATAACGGAGACGAAGTCTAGATCTTCCATGATACTATACATACGTGTACATATTGCATACGACCTCAATAAGTGATCAATAATCACATGTCCAACAAAATAAGTGATAATATATCACATTTATCCGGGAGTCAAGTTCGTCTCTCTGCTGTACGAAAGTACTGACCTGTTCACGGACTTGCTCCTGTGCCCTCATGCATATGAAAATCAAGTTCCTCATCAATAAGTGATTCTATCACATAGGGCTTGTTTTTCAAATCAAAATAAGTGAGTTTCTCACATCTTTTATACGGTCAAACAGATGATAAACGGTATACTCACCGGTAAGATGAACTCTCGTGCATACCTTGATACGGGAATGTGTCATGTGTGGATGAACACTGGTCGGTAAGTATAAATCATACCTTAACGTATCCCCTCGCCATGATTACATCTGATAAGTTGAGCTTATGTGGACAACAATACCGATAATTGTTATAGGATGCTTATCTAAATGTTAACTAATTGAACAAAAAGAGCGTTTTGGCGTGACCGTACACTGATATGATTCTCTTACCCTCGAAACTCGCAAAAAGAATGTCTGTAAATATTTATTTACTGCTTTCGTTTCTGCATCTTTGTATATATTTATTTATTGCTTTCCGTCTTTACATTTGAAAAATGAAAAACTCCAAAAAGATTTTAGGTGTGTTTTAATCTAAACTTTTTAAAAGTCAAAAAGATTTTGCTTCTACTTTATTTTTTATTGACCGATGTTGGAACTCGAGTCTATCCTACCCAAAATCCTGATTGTAAGCCGGAAAACAATTGCATCTTCATAAACTGTCGAAGTTAACAAGTTTTGAAAGTTAAAAGGTTAAAGTTGATCAATTTTCTAAACTTTCAAACTGTTGTCGGTCGGTGTTTAAATGACATTTGATCTCATATGTGTCTTTTGTTTAATTTGTCTAAATTCCAAGCGGTTGTTCTCATTACGTGTTTAGCTTTCTTGTATGTGCAGATGCGACATCAGATTCAGCTAAAGGCGAAGAGAACGTGTCAGATGACAAGCCGTAAAGTGAAGACACGACGTTGATGCAATCAGATGATAAAGATGATCGGGTTGCAGTTGACCTCTCATCAACACCACAAGGATCTAAAGAATTGAAGATCAAAAGATTCATGAGCATAACTCAAAGGAGAGTTTATTTTAAGGGGGAGTTTGTTAACACGTGAAGCACGGAGCGCCGCAAGCCCATTCCCGTATTCCTATTTAGGAAGACGGCTAGAGCCAGAGCTGAAAAAAGCAATTCGTGAGTCGGCAATTTCGATCATTGTCTTCTCAAGAAACTATGCATCTTCCAAGTGGTGTCTTGATGAGGTCTTAACGATCATTGAAGAACAAGAGAGACTTTCCTCTAAGCATGAAGTTGTTCCAGTTTTCTACAACGTGGAGCCATCGGATGTCCGGAATCAAACTGGAAGCTTTGAAGAAGCATTTGATGGGTATGAGAGTATGATTGAGGCAGAAACAGATTACCAGAAGAAGATTGAATGGCAAGAAAAGGTGAAGGCGTGGAGGATTTCACTTAAAAAAGCTGGAAGCTTGACAGGAATGGTATTAGCTAACGGGTATGCTTTCTTTCTCTTGTTCCAACTGGTTTGAAGAAATGTATATTTATTGTGCATCGAAAACCAACAAGAATAAGAGAATTTTCTAAACTATCCTTTACATTAAACCATATATTCAAGGTGGTCTTTATTTGGAGGAAGTAACAATAATTATAGTTAACTAGTGGATTTTCCAGCGCGTTGCGGCGGAAGTTCGGCCTGTATTAGTTTGGTTTATCCGTCTAATACACTGTATTAACTCGGTATGGCAACCGCCGAAAGAGAAAAACTAAAATATATAATTGGCGTCATATATAAATCAATTATATTTGAGCTTTTCGTTTATAATTATTTTTTTTAATGAAAACTGAGATAATAACTTGTGTGCAACAGTATGAACATTTTGCGGTGGTTTTGAAAGAAAAACACAAACAATTCGGTGTTCAATATGTTAACATAAAAAACTATATTCGCACAAAACCACGATGTGGTTTGATATAATATATATATACGCAAAGTAAATTTAATAAGACACTAAATGTTGAAAACTAACCTTTGCAGACATGAGGCCAAATTCATTAGTAATATTGTTAAAGTGATAAGAAAGAAACTCAACTGCAAGCTCTTGTACATTGAGGACAAACTAGTTGGAATAGAGGACAATGTTGCTGATATTGAATCATGGTTGCAAGATCCATCACCTGATGCAGTTTTCCTTTTTATTCACGGGATGGGAGGCATTGGAAAAACAACCATATCAAAATGCATCTTTAACTTAAACTACCGTGAGTATGATGGCAGTAGCTTTCTTGCAGACATTCACGAGTCCTCAAACCAAAACAACGGATTGCTGCGTTTGCAATGTCAGCTTCTCTCCAATTTATTAAGGAGTAACAAGGAAGAAGTTATATGGAATCTTGATGAGGGAACCATTAAGGTTAGAAACGCTTTATGCAATAAGAAAGTACTTCTTGTCCTGGATGATATCACAACAAGGCAACAATTAGCAGCACTACTCGGGCCACAACAGTTTTATCCTTGAAGTAAAGTGATCGTTACAACAAGGGACAAAGGGTTGTTAAGTTTTTTTGAAGTAAATCCGAAGCTCCATGCTATTGAACAACTAGGCCCCAATGACTCACATAAGCTCTTTAGTTTGTATGCCTTTCAAAGAGATCACCCTATTGAACCCTACATGATCCAATCGGAACATGTAGTTCATCATTGTAGAGGGCATCCTTTGGCTCTTAAAGTATTGGGTTCTTTTCTAAATGGAAAGACAATAGATGTGTGGGAAGACGCAATGCGTAAACTAGAAGCAATTCCGGATCCTAAGATTCAAAAAGTTCTACAATTGAGCTATGACACTCTTGAAGAAACCAACGATCAAGATTTATTCCTACATATTGCTTTTTTTTTGTGGGTGAGGATAAAGAAATCATTGTGAAATTTTTAGGAGAATGAGATCTATACCCTATAGTTGGGATCCAAAATCAAATGGATAGATGTTTGCTTTACATTGAAAATGGGAGAGTGATGATGCACCAACTAATTAAGGAAATGGGTCAAGAAGTAGTTCGCAAAGAATCACCAAGGGATCTCGGGAAAAGAAGTAGACTGTGGCACCATAATGATTCGTATAATGTACTAAAAGAAAATGGAGTAAGCAATGCATATCTAATTTGATTATCTCTACTTAGTTTATTGTATATGTTAAGTCATTGCTTACCTTTTTAAATGTCTTAATTAGGGTACAAGGAAGGTACAAGGACTTACTCTTGATATGCAAAGGATGAAGGGAATGAATTCAACTTCAATTGTAATTAGGGACAATGGAAGAAAACGTAGTTTGAAGATTTTAGTGGTCGTACCATCCACACAAATAATGAAAACTTCAAGGTTGGAGCTATAGAAAAGATGAAGAATCTAATGCTACTTCAACTTGACTACGCAACATTTTCTGGTAGCTACAAGAAGTTGCCCAGAAAGTTACGATTGCTACGCTGGCATGGATTTTCATTAAAATCCATACCAAGTGATGTACCTTTTGAGAACTTGGTAGTTCTTGACTTGCGTTACAGCAAATTAAAAGAAGTATGGGATGGGTTTAAGGTATATGTTTGTAGGTCCACCCGGAGGATCGAGTAACCTCTATTCCCTGTTTTCCGACAAACCCGAAAGTGCGGAATCCAAACGGGTAAGTTAAACCAAGTTACAAACACGTTAGACACAACGATTCAACGATTAACACTCCATTGTATTAATCTAGAAAACGGTTACAATACAATGTTTACAAGATGCTCTCATAAACTCTCAGTGTGTGTGTGTTTACAATGTTCGCTCTCAAATCTATTCAGACTTGTCTCTTGTTTCTGTCTGTTTTCTGGGTATATATACCAACATGTTGACGAAATCAGGTTATGGACGAAAACTCAATATATTCAACGAAATCAGGGGATTTCGTGACATGCTGTTTTTGTCCCTACTGTTTTCATCCCATTTGGTTTTCACCACAAAGTGATTTCATCATCAGGGGATTTCGTCAACAAGGGGTTTCATCACTTTTTGGGCCCCTGATTTCGTCCAGGTATGTTGGGCTTGGGCCTTGACTTGGGCTTTAGAACAAACAAACAACAAACAAACAAGCTATACTAACATGTATACTGCACACACGCAGTTACATGTACATCGAACATTACGAAGTAACTATCATACCGAGTCAAGACAGGAGGATGTCTTGACTACGGCCTTCACTTCGTAGCCGAGTCGAATCGAGCCGAGCCGTATCCACATAATATGTATCAACAAACTCCCCCTTGGATGCTGCTTGCGAGGTTCGTAATCTCGTTCTCCATCTCTTGATTGTTCATTCATTTTCGGAAAGGATCTTCAAAGACTTCACGTGTTGTAAGTAGAAAGTGTATCAACAAACTCCCCTTTTCATTTAGGAAGTGTATCAATGAACTCCCCCTTTGATTATGCTGTGAATCTTTTGATTTTCGATACTTTAGATCCTTGTGGTGTTGGTGATTGATCAACGGCAACTCGATCATCTTTATCATTTGAGAGCCTTCACGTCGTGTCTTCATTCCGAAGCTTGTCATCGAACATGTTCCCCTCGTCTTTAGCATCTGCACATGCAAGAAAGCTAAACACGTAATGAGAACAAACGCTTGGAATATAGTTAACATTTAAACAAATGACACACATGTGACCATGTTTTCAACTACCGTCCGACAATTAGTTTGAAAAGTTAACAGATTTTTCAATTTTGATTATTAACTTTCAAAACTTGCAAACTCTGACCGTTTATGAAGATTCAGTCGTTTTGGTTTTCATTCAGATTTCAGGTAACGAAGATTTGAGTTCCAACATCGGTTGATCAAAAATAAAGTAGAAATAAAATCTTTTTGACTTTTATAAAGTTTATATTAAAACACACCTAAAATCTTTTTGGAATTTTGAATATTTCAAACTTAAAGACTAAAAGCAGTAAATAAATATATACAGAGTTGCAGAAACTAAGAAAAGTAAATATATACAAACATTCTTTTTGCGAGTTTCGAGGGTAAGAGAATCATATCAGTGTACGGTCATGCCAAAACGCTCTTGTTGTTCTTTTTGTTAACAATTAGATAAACATCCTATAACGATTATCGGTATTGTTATCCACATAAGCTCAACTTATCATATGTAATCATGGCGAGGGGATACGTTAAGGTATGATTTATACTTACCGACCGGTGTTCATCCACATCACGACACATTCCCGTATCAAGGTATGCACGAGGATTCATCTTACTGGTGAGTATACCATTTATCATCTGTTTTGACGTATATGAAAATGTGAGAAACTCACTTATTTTGATTGAAAACAAGCCCTATTTGATAGAATCACTTATTGATGAGGAACTTGATTTTCAGATGCATGAGGCACAAGAGTAAGTCCGTGAACAGGTCAGTACTTTCGTACAGCAAAGAGACGAACTTGACTCCCGGATAAATGTGATATCTTATCACTTATTTTGTGGACATGTGATTGTTGATCACTTATTGAGGTCGTATGCAGTATGTACACGTATGTATGATATCATGGAAGATCTAGACTTCGTCTCCGTTTGTTTCGGTAAAAGAAACAACCATGATACCCAGATGATAAACAGCATAAAGACCACATATCTCAGAACCTCGGCAATCTCTCAAACGAAATTTCGGTACTAAGACCATATGCCAATGAGCGGTTCCCACCTGATC
Source organism: Helianthus tuberosus (assembly GCA_030545235.1). Lineage (NCBI taxonomy): Eukaryota > Viridiplantae > Streptophyta > Magnoliopsida > Asterales > Asteraceae > Helianthus > Helianthus tuberosus. The sequence goes on from CM060405.1 coordinate 89,703,540, forward strand.
TTCAGTCGATTTAGGTTTATATCACCCTGTACACTTTAAGATGATTGTGAGCCTACCGATACATCTTATATAGAGCTACTTAACATTTTTCATTTTGCATTTCAGTTTAAAGTGGTTTCAACTGACCACTGATGTACTATCATTTTCTCTTTTGCTCGCCAGGAAACTCATTTTTGTTTTTTATTGTTTTTGGGTTTTGAAATTTTTCAATGTTTTTGAATTTTTCAAATTTGGATTTACTCCCGAGGCGAGCCCAAAAAGAAAGTCATCTCCCCCATAGCGCTCATCTCGAATTTATCCTGCATTACACGCTCGAAATCCCTACACATAACATTATTAATAGAACCAAATATAATATCATCCACATATACCTGAACCAGTAGAAGATCTCCATCTTGTTCTTTTATGAAGAGAGTGCAATCGATAAGACCTCTGCGAAATCCATTCTCCAGCAGATAATTAGATAAGGTTGCGTACCAAGCTCGCGGTGCTTGATGTAGACCATAGAGAGCTTTGTTCAGCAACCAAACCCGATCGGGATGAATAGGATCTTCAAAACCTGGAGGCTGTTCGACATACATCTCTTCTTCAACTAGACCATGTAAGAATGCACTTTTGACGTCCATCTGGTAAACCTTGAATCCTTTGAATGAGGCATAAGCCAGAAAGATCCGAATTGCTTCCAGACGTGCAACATGTGCATATACTTCGTTGTAGTCTATACCTTCAATCTGACGAAAACCTTGAACGACCAATCTTGCTTTGTTGCGAATAACGATTCCACGGTCGTCCTTTTTGTATTTATACACCCAACGGGTACCAATCTTCTTATAACCAGCAGGTTTCTCTACGAGCTTCCAAACACCAAGTTTCTGGAATTGTTGCAATTCTTCCTGTATAGCTTCAACCCAAGAGTTATCTTTCAAAGCATCTTTCCAAGTTCTTGGCTCTTCCTGTGAGACATAACACGCGAAAGACCAATCGTTTTGTTGACCAGATTCTCTAATCGCCGTATACAAGCCTGCGTTGTTGTTGTTTCGCAACATGTTTCTTGTTTGAATGCCACTTTGTACATTACCGATGATGTTTTGTTGAGGATGGGTATTGTTAATCCTTGTTTCAGGGTTTTCCGGACCGGGAATGTTAGCACCCAGATTGTTGAGATTTAGATCAACAACCAATTCAATACCCGGAACTGACAAAGAGGATGATGCAGTAGCTTCAGCTGTTATAGGGGCGTCCACTGGAGGTGTAGCCTCTGAAGTGCCATGTACTGCTGATGTAGGAGCTTCCTGATCTGCATCAAGAAATTCTTCATCCTCTGAAGATTCGTTCAGTTCGGTTGCATCATGAAAATCCTCATTGTCGAGAGCATTATTGTTCACTGAAGATGGTTCTTGATTGACAATAATTGGACGAACCAACGGTGAATCTGTTGCGTTGTCACTCTCGAAAAACATCCTTGCCACAGCAGTTTCTTCAACTGCTTCAACATTGATCGAATTGAAAAAGTCATCGTACTCAAACATCCATGGTTGACCAGGACATCTGACTGGCAATGTGTGCCTTTGTACTCTGACCTCAGACCATTCCTCGACCCTTTTAGTCTCTAGATTCCAGACTCTTAAGTTCGGGGTGGCATAACCAAGAAAGTGACCTTCAATAGATTTTGCCCCAAACTTTCCATTAGGATCGATCATTGTGCAAGGAGCTCCAAACGGTTCAAGATATGACAAATCTGGTTTTCGTTTGTGAAGAAGCTCGAAGCAGGTCTTGTTGTGCCTTTTGACTGTAAGGACTCGATTCATCGTGTAACATGTGGAGGCCACAGCTTAACTCCAGAATGGAATAGGCAACTGCGACTCTACCAACATAGTCCTAGCAGTCTCGATCAATGTACGTTTTTTACGTTCAGCGACGCCGTTCTGTTGAGGAGTATAAGCCGCACTAAATTCGTGAAAAATACCTTTTGATGTGCAAAACTCTGCCATGGCATGATTTTTAAATTCAGTACCATTGTCGCTGCGTATCCGTCTAACCTTCAACTTATACAAATTCTCAATCTGAATGATCAAGTTTTTGATAATACCGAAAGTTTCACTTTTGTGAGCCATAAACGCCACCCAAGAAAATCTTGAATAATCATCAGTTATTGCGAGGCAGTATTGATCATTCCTGATGCTTTTGTGCTTGACAGGACCGAACAAATCCATGTGCAAACGTTCAAGAGGAACTGCCACTGTGTTGATCTTCTTTGTCGGATGTCGTTTCTTAGTTTGCTTTCCTTTTTGGCATGAAACACAGACGTCTTGAAGATGGAAATTTTTAAGAAGAACACCATTCACTAATTCATTCGACACCAAATGATTCATTTTTCGTAAGTGAATGTGACCCATAAGTCTGTGCCAAGAGATTGAGTCTTTTTCCGTGGCTTTGGAAATGAAACAAGTTGCTTGTGCAGTCGTCGTAATAGCTTGGCTCATATCAAGGACATAAAGATCATTTATCCTTGGAGCTGATAAGAGAATCCATTCTTTCGGAATCTTGAAGCCGGGTTTCAGCACGTAACATCCATTTGCATCAAAGTGTACTGAAAACTGTTTATCACAGATTTGTGAAACGCTGAGAAGATTGTGATCAAGCTGTTGTACAAAGTTGATCTTGTCAAAACTTATAACCCCGTTAGATACCGTTCCTTCTCCTGTTATATATCCGCCTTTATCTCCAGCAAAAGCAACATAACCTCCTCTAATAGATTTAACGTCGTAGAGAAGCTTCATGTCGCCTGTCATGTGCCTGGATGCCCCACTATCAACAATCCAATGACTGCTGAAAGTTCCTCCTGGAACACCCTGCACATTTACTCACATGATTAGTTGGAGATGGGGACCCAAGCCTTTGTGGTCTTGGGTCTTCCATTTTCATCAACGTAAGTTACTTGAACTTCTCGATGTTGTGGAAATTGTGATGTCCCCCCTGATTCAGTAACCATTTTTGGTTTCCAGGTTTGTTTTGTTTTACCAGTGTTATTCTTTAAAATCTTAACTTCATGATTGTCTGAAGTTTTTGAATTGTCTGGTTTGACAGAAACAAATGTTTTGTTAACCATATCGGTTTTAATCGCTTTTTCAAATTTCTTGACCTGTTGGCGTTTCTGTTTCTTTTCCCTTTCTTTTACAAGACGGGGATCTAGTTTTGATGAAACAGATCGCTTGCGGTCAGTTTGGTCACGGGGATCATCAACTTTGGCTATTTGTTTATGAAGATATGGACAATTTCGAATAATATGTCCAAATGTGCCACATGAAAAACATGATCTACGTTCTACAAACCCCGTAGTATCATGTGATTGTCTTGTCGATGAACTTTGTGATCCTGAGGTACTAGGTTTTGAACTGTTTAGTTCGTTTCTTTTCAAAGAATTAACTTGAATGACATGATCTAAGTTAGATTTATTGGAAAATGTTTCAAGTTTATCTGTTCCCTTCGATTTCACAAAGTTCACTTTCTTGTCCTTTTTCTTGGTCTGTTTCTTTTGCCAGTGAGTTACTTTTAGGTTTGGTGCGATTTTGCTGAACTTTCTCAGTTGGTAATTTTTTATTGCCATTTTGTTTGCGAATTTCAGCTCTTGGAATCGGAGGACATTGTGTTACCACAACATGTGATCCTGTCTTTCCCAAGAACTTACTTGTTGAATCCTCAAAAATTTTACTAATTAAAGATTGATAAACATTCTTAATAGGAAAATCTTTGTCAGAGTAGATTTTATCATCACCAACAAGAGTGTACAACAAATTCACACTCTCAGACTCTTGTGAGGAAGTAGACATGGACTCGGTCAGAACAGTCGTAGCAGGTTTTGCGGGAGGATCACACAGAATATGATTCTCAAGAGGTATGTCCTCTTCTTTGATTACCGCATCTGACTGTGCTGAGTCAGTATCATTAGATTCATCATCTGAAGAATCAGTATCCTCAACAATGATTGGAGGATCCTGATTTTGTTCAGCAGTTACAAATGTATCTGCTGACACATCCGAATCTGATGATACTTCCGGTTTGTAACCAAGTCCCATTGCAAATTCCTCAATGTCTAAAGGAACAGATTCCTCATAATGAGTTCTAAACTCCTCATCAGGCATTGCATCATAATTTTGTCTAACAGGTGGTGGACATTTCTTATATCCAATGCAAGTGACATCCTTTTTCTCTTTTTGTGTGCCAATGATGTGATCCAGCACGTATCTAGAGTTAGAATAACTGTCTAGCTTAAGCCGGATCGCCTCACTTTCACACTTTGTACATGCTAACTCTTTTTGCATGATTTCAAGACGATTGATATAACAGTTTATGTCCGTTTGTTTTCTTGAAACCATTTTTGTCAATTTGGTTTTATCTTTTCTTAAATTTTCAACCACCGTTTTAAATTCCTTTTCATGGTTTTCATAAAACATGTTAGCCTCTTTGCATTTCTAGAGATCCACTATCAACTTTTGATTGTGGATATTTGTCACTTCATATTTGTTTTGCAAAGCCTCATGTTTGCTTTGCAAATCACACCACTTAGCATCAAAAGAAACATGTTTGTTTTGCAAGTCAAACAATTCAGCATTTAAAGCATCATGTTTGCTTTGCAACTCAGACATATTAGCATCCAAATCAGCACATTTAACACTTAAACTAGCACAATTATCACAATTAACAACATTTGGTTCATCGACACATACCTGGCTTGATGAACTGCTGCCATTAGCCATAAAGGCTGAAAGAAGAGAAGAAGAAGAATAAGCAGCTTGTTCCACCAGAATAGATCTTCTATCATTCCTTGCTGCAGCTTCTCCTAACAATTCATCGATATCTTCATCGATTCTCCCACTAGATACATCATCAGAATAATCTTCGCCTGAGGTTGAGACTTCGTCATCTGAACTCCTTGAATCACCAGAACTTTCTTCATCTGAAGATTCACCACCACTGGTGGAAGATTCTCCACCACTGGCGTGCTTCAAATCCTTAGCAGCTTCAGCAAAACAAGCTGCTCCTCCTTGATCACCAATGCCTAGTTGCATTGACCAGTCGCAACCTTCATCTATTTGCACTACAAGAGCCTGATTGGTGTTCGATGGTCCTGCTTGATTGTTTGCAGGGACCAAGGCTCGATCATAATTCCTGGCTTGATTCTGATTCGCCTGGTTGCCTTAACCTCTGAAAGGATTCTAGTTCCCATGTTGTGCTGGCTTTGTGCATTCACGTTTGAAATGATCACGTTCACCACAGTTAAAGCACTTGACGGATTGCTTGTCGAACCCATACTTGGTATCTTTCTTGCTTTCCAAGCTGGTTTTACCCGTCCGTTCCATGAAGTCTTTAGCTCGCCTTACAGCACTGGCGAAAGCCCATTTGATGTCCATCATATCCATCTCTTCTTTATCGATCTGCTGATAATCTTCTTGAGTTAGATTGATGTTTCCGATCTGCCCTGCAATCAACCCACAATACGAGCTCACCAATGTGTTTAGTATCTCCATATGATCTTTAGCTACTTCAACGCTAACTTTAGAGAAGTTTGACGTGTCAAGCCGTACTGTATTTGACTTTGATGGCTGACCAGCAGATGATGTGCTTCCGTAACAAGCTTGCTGTTGTGGAGCTGGTGGTAATGGATTTCCATACAAGTCTGTGGTTGGAGCTGGCTTCACAGGAACTTGTATCGTATTGCCATATAAATCCGTGCTTGTGACAAACGCCGTCTGAAGTGCAGCATATGAAACTGGTCTTGCAGAAGTGCTAGAAGTTCCATAATACATATCAGGATTTTGTCGCACTGGAACCCTTTTCGCCTTTAGGGTTTCTTCCTGATCTTTGTTCTCCAAGAGCTGAATGAAGTCATTGATGTTTGTTGTCGCCAATGCGCCATTGTACTTCAGGATTTCCAAGAAACTATTCCATTGAGGTGGCAATGCATCGACAAACTTTGTGACTACCTCTGCTGGAGTTGTTACTACCCCATAATTACCCAATTCAGTCAGCAGATGATAGAATCGACTTGTCATATCTCCCAAAGATTCACTTTCCATACATGTGAACCCATTAAACTCCTTTTTGAGTAAGTCATGTCGCAATTGTCGTGACTTTTCATTTCCTAGACCCCTTGTCTTCAATGCATCCCACAATCGCTTTGACATCTTGAAGCTGACGAACTGATGATATATTTCCTTGCTCATCGCCTGAGTCAAAATAGCATATGCTTTCTTTTCTAAATCATATGCCTTTTTTTGGTCTTCCGAAAGATCTACAAATGTAGCGGCAGTTGAAGCAGCAACCTCAAGAGCTTGATCGAAGTCTGTGGTAAAACGTAGCCACAATTCCATGTTTTGCCCATTGACATACGTTTGAAATCGATCTACCCATCCAGGATATTCGTTTATGTGCATCAGTTTCGGTGGACGATTTAGACTTCCGGTCTCGCTTTCGCTGAGGAGTATACTTTGAATACTTGGAGTTTGATTTGAAACAAACGCCCATTGACCTGTCGACATTTGATTCGCTTGCGAAGATGTGGTTGCGGGAGATTCAGCCCATGATGGCGACAAACCGGTGCTACAATACTTGCTTTCTGTATTAGATGTGGGTACAGGAGATTCAGCCCATGAGGGAGATAAACGTGTGTTTGTATACTTGCTCTCTGCAGTTGACGGATTACCCCACCAGTTCGGATTCATTTTTGATGTTTTAATGACTAATACCTGAACAAATCAACCAAATCAAACAGTTAACAATGAAATAAAAGTCTACTGTTAGAAATATCACAAGTATGAATGACGAAAATAAGGTGTTTTAGTCTGAAGAATGATCACGAAATCAAGAGTGATTTCGTCTGAAGAATGATCACACAATCAATAAGGGTTTTCCTCCAATACAAGACAAGCACAAGTGATTTCGGTGATAACACAAGTTTTTTTTTTTTTCGTTGATAACACAAGTGATTTCGTTGAAAGGTGATTTGGTTGAAAGGGATTTCGGCAAAGACAAGCACACATGTGATTCCGTTGATAACACAAGTGATTTCGGCAAAGGGATTTCGGCAAAGACAAGTGTTTTCATTGATAACACAAGTGTTTGGTTGAAATGGATTTCGGCAAAAAGTTCTGATTTCGTTGATAAGGGATATATAAGGTGATTTCGTGGAGCTTGATATTGTTGACTGAGTGATTTCGTTGACTATGGAGAAACAACTTGCAAGATATTTATCAAAAACACTCAAACCTTATCTTATCTATTATCTACTGAGAGTTGTTGATCATTTAGTCAAACACTCAAACCCACCATGCTTTTCTAATTTCGAAGCTCACTTTTCTCAAAAACAAATCATTACACATTTACACAATAGTCAATACACTTGCAATTTAATATTGATAAACACAATAACACTTTATATCAAACCACAATTTAGATCAAAACCATATATAATTCAAGAACAGTTTGAAACAACCAAGAACACTATGAAGATAGACAATAACAACTTGAATATTCTGGCCAAGTTTTCACCGGACAAATTTTCCGAAAACGATTTTTGCACAAAAGTTTAGTAAAAACCAAATACTAACATGTAAGCATGTGTTTTAACAGAGGTTTTATACAAACTAATAGCAAAATATAAAGATTTTCAAGGTTTTGAAGAAAAGCTTTTCCAGAAATATAATTTTTGAAACAAGAATGTAAACTGAAAAAAAAAACTTTTAAAATCTATCAAAACATAAGAAAATCGACTTGGTTTAAACAAGGAATCGAGCCAAAGCTCTGATACCAATTGTAGGTCCACCCGGAGGATCGAGTAACCCCTATTCCCTGTTTTCCGACAAACCCGAAAGTGCGGAATCCAAACGAGTAAGTTAAACCAAGTTACAAACACGTTAGACACAACGATTCAACGATTAACACTCCGGTGTATTAATCTAGAAAACGGTTACAATACAATGTTTACAAGATGCTCTCATAAACTCTCAGTGTGTATGTGTTTACAGTGTTCGCTCTCAAATCTATTCAGACTTGTCTCTTGTTTCTGTCTGTTGTCTGGGTATATATACCAACATGTTGACGAAATCAGGTTATGGACGAAAACTCAATATATTCAACGAAATCAGGGGATTTCGTGACATGCTGTTTTCGTCCCTACTGTTTTCGTCCCATTTGGTTTTCACCAAAAAGGGGTTTTCACCACAAAGTGATTTCATCATCAAGGGATTTCGTCAACATGGGATTTCATCACTTGTTGGGCCCCTGATTTCGTCCAGGTATGTTGGGCTTGGGCCTTGACTTGGGCTTTAGAACAAACAAACAACAAACAAACAAGCTATACTAACATGTATACTGCACACACGCAGTTACATGTACATCGAACATTACGAAGTAACTATCATACCGAGTCAAGACAGGAGGATGTCTTAACTACGGCCTTCACTTCCTAGCCGAGTCGAACCGAGCCGAGCCGTATCCACATAATATGTATCAACAATGTTTTTAGTGTCACTTCTCATTTCCTTTACAGAAATTGGCGGGTCCTTATGTATATATATACTCTTGCTTTTCATGTAACAGGTGGTTGGATCCCTAAAAATTCTTAATCTCAGTTATTATGTGGAGCTAATTAAAACCCCTGATTTTGATGGACTCCCTAGATTGGAGAGTTTGCACCTTGAAGGATGCTTAAGTTTGACTCAGGTTTGTGAATCCATAGGAAACCTTGAAAAACTGGTCTTGTTAGATATAAGTGGTTGCAGAAGTTTAAAAAATATTCCATTCTTACCAAGATCTTTGGTATCACTTAATATGCATGGTTGCTCAAACCTTGGAGGTCTTGGACTACATGGATTCATGTTCACTCTCTTCTCTTTTAGTAGACCTTGACGTCTCACAATGCAATCTCTTCGATAAGACCTTCCCAGAGGATTGGAGTAACCTCTTCTCATTGAAGTGCTTAGATATAAGAAATAATCATATAACTTCCTTACCAGGTTGTGTCAAACGTTTACCTAGTCTTAAAGTTCTCAGAGCTATAAAGTGTTCACATCTTCAAAAAGTTCTAGATGTCCCAAAATCCGTAACAGAGCTAAGTGTCTTTGAGAATATGTCCTTGGAAATAGTGCAACCAACACCAAATCCCTTAGCCTTCTTGTTCGCTGGTGAGTGCCAAAACCTGTGCGCAGTGGAGGGCTGTTTTAAGCTTGAATCAATCCAAAGCGTTGAGAGGAAAATTATAAGATATCTTGGATTAGAATTGATTTCAAAAAATGGAACGGGGTTTAGAGGTGATAAACAAAATGCATATACAGAAGAGGTCTCCATCAAGGTCCTCGATCTTTCTCATTCTCTCACTATTTATTGGCTGTATTTTTCTTTTACTCGTTAATATTTAGATACTCGTATAAACAAATGGTTTATGCTGCAGGTATCATATGAGTTTGGTATATTCAGTACCTATGTTTCTGGGAAAACACTTCCATGTTTTAGGTATAAAGAAACTGGATCAACAGTATCATTTAGAGTTCCTTCACATCCTAATGGTTCAAAAACAATTGGTCTGAATGTGTGTTTCATGTCTACTGCAAATTTTGGAAGATCAATAATTATAGACGTTGAAGTAAATAATAAGACCAAGGTCTTGGTATGGAAATACACTCCTACAATACAAATAACATGTAAGAAAAAGGGTGAGTTTAATTATGTTTGGTTAAGTCTTTGGCGGACTGACAATCTACTGGATGATGGGGATGATATACTAGATGAGTGTTGTGCCGACCTTGTATACGATGATGATGAAGTTGGGGAGGATAAGCAAGAAGAAATGGAAGAAGAAACAAAGGACACCTGTTACATGTTCAATCACATTTCATGGACTGACACGCTTCGAGTAGAGATATCAGATTATGTTCATAGTGGGAAAACATATTGCTTTAAGATTGGTGGTGCTACCGATGTTCCTAATATAGATGGCATTGATGGTAAGCTTCTAAATTGTTTAACCATTTTTACAAGGTTGATGAGATAACCTTACTTATTCTTTGTATATGAAAATGTCTGTTGCTATGATTAGATTTAATTGTGGATTGGTGGGGCCTAAGGGAAGACTGGAGATGCAGAACTATTCAAGCATGGTATGTTTTTGTAAGAGTTTCTCTTGCATATATTGTAGTTTATGCATTGATTCTTCTTTACCTTCTTTTGTTGTGCAACTGCAGCGTTCCAAGTGAGATTTGATGAAACAAAACAGAAACCACACCAGATTCATAGTGGTGTTCCTTCCTAAGTTGTGAGGGTTAGTGGCGAATACAAAAATTTTCTCTAACCAAGGGGGAATATGGGCCAGGTCAGAATATGTTGGGTAAGTAATGGGTCGGTTCATAGGAGATAACAAAATAAGATAATAATCAATTAAACTTAGTTAAATAAATAATTTTTTAATAAAATAGCATTCATATTTGTAAAACTACTACTAGTAGAACAAATTATCGGTATTTCGTTATTAGTATTATTTGTTTTCGTGAAAAGTGTGGGACGTTTGCAATAATTTTTTTCCGTCAGGTTTCTATGTATATTGTTTTATTACCATTAGATATTGTAAAAGTCAAAGGAGCATAAATATACAAAGCAGTAATACTAGAAAGTTATGATTACCTTTTCTAATCATTGGTGGCCCCAGCTTTCTGTTAATGGCCCCCAACCTCCAGAAGTGCACAACCAATTGCTTTAACTTGGGTTAAATTTAAATAAATATATTCGAACATTAATGGGCCCTAGGGGGTTCACCCCTGTTGACAATGTTAACCAGCCATTGGTGAAGGTTTAGTCTCACAGCGACAAATGTGTAGCTTTGTGAAATGATTGACCAAGAAACAAAAGGAGAATTTGATCAAACCGAGTGTATTGCTATTACCATTCTAGTTCATTATTAACTTTTATACTATTACAAAATAGTCCATGTACTATTCTTATAGTAACAATACTCCCCCATTTAACAGCAATCTTGTCCTCAAGATTGAAAATGAGGAAACCGTGATTATAAGTATTCCAAGTCCTCCCATGTGGCCCCTGGTGACAAGCATATTTTCCTAGTGAACCAAAACTTGAACTCCCACGCGATTGTTTTTCTTGACCCATTTCTTATCTAATATAGCTCTAGGCTACACCACCACATTAGTCTGCTGACAGTAGCTAGACTCAGAGAAGGTTTTAATAATGAAACATGGAATGTTGGGTGAATTTGTGATTCAGGAGGTAAATCAAGCCAATAAGCTATCATGCCCACCTTCTCTACAATCAAATAAGATCCATAATATTTAGCCCAAAGCTTCTGATTAAAATGTTTCTTAAGTGATGTCTGAACATACGGTTGTAGCTTGACAAAGACCCAATCCCCATACTGAAACTATCTCTCAGTTCATTCGTTTGTGATCAGCCAATTGTTTCATTCTATTCTTGGCCTTCGCTAAATTTGCTTTCAAAGTTACTATCTTTTCCTCCCTAGTATGAAACTACTCTTCCACAAAAGCAATCTTAGTATCATTAGGAATGTAAGGTATATGTAACTGAGGTGCTAAACCGTACAAGGCCTCAAAAGGAGACACGCCAATAGCAGAATGTGTAGTAGTGTTATACAACCACTCTGCTAGAGTTAACCATTTTGGTCATAACAAAGGATCATCCATTAGCATCCATAGTAAAGTGCTCTACTCAAGGTGAGTTCTTTCCCGAAAGTCATCTTTAATATCAAATTGCTTTCGCCCTTGATGACAGCGGTAGCTTTATTCCCCATATAAATTTTTTCATCACCCGTTGCTTATTTGAATGTTGAGAAAAGAGCATTGTTCAACCATAGTCATTGCTTTCAACACCGCTCAGGTTGAGAGGGTGGGCCTGAGGTGTCTGAGTTCCCCCTGTCATACTTATGCAGTGCTCAACCTGAAATGGTACAATGAAGATGGCTTAAACCGGCAATCGTACTCAAGTATGGAAAAATGATCAAAAGTGTAATTTCTAATTACCCTTGTTCTTGTATCATCAGAAGTGTTGCCTAAGAGACAATTAACTTGACGCAAGCACCCTAAAGTGTTATTCACATTATTACCTCCTGTTAAATGATCCATTTGAGTTTGAAAATGTTAAAAGACCGGATATAAGTTTTGTGCTAACCTTACAGCTTCTATTTCACTATTAAACAATCCAAGATAGATGTAGCTAAGGCAAAACAATGTAATGTAAAACAAAGTGTACACTGAATGATTCATATTTTCCAAAATCAAGGTTAATATTGTAAGGTTAATTAGTAGAATTGGTTTTTCTATTCAAAAGGGGGTGGCGGCGCAACTTGTTGCCCGACTACCTGTCATTGCTTTGTAATTGCCTTTTTTCGTGTGGAATGATACTGTTGTGGTTTTTGGATGAAAATGATAACAAAGTTTCAGGTCAATATATATATATATATATATATATATATATTGTAAGCTACATTCATCTCAGTCAAGGATCTTAATTTTCTTCATATTTAGTTATTATCACCAGCCAAAAATATTAAAAACATATTTTGTCGATGTTCTTAAGAATATTAATATATTCTTAAAACAGAATTCTAATAATTAAAATGATATTATAAAACATACCAATGCTAATGAATATAATCATTTAGAATAGACTGAAAGCTTCAAAAGTCAATTCCGTACTTATTATTTTAAAGATTTAAAGCATATATGGGAACAATTAATAAATGTTTTTAAAATGGTTGTTGAATAATTTGAATTTAATTAGTTATATAAAAACAAATAATTGTTGATTAGTGGTTATTAAAAAGTAGCCTAAGATCCAACGAATTTCGCGGGTGGACTAACACACATATATATAACTTAAAATAGTTGAAATAATCCTTTGAAAGAACCCTACCTGTTTGTCTTACATATAGGGTTTCACTTCTAAGCTTTATCCAACCAACCGATGTGGGATAGACAACAAATACTAATTTTTCCGGTTTTCAAGCCTCCAGGCTCCTACCTTTCTTCACTCACGATTCTTCCAAATCAATAACTTTGATAGCAGTCTCTTTGTTGTTCTTCTTTTTCAACCTTGTACATCAAGAATAGAAAACTACAATTGTAAAGTCAACATAAAGAATGAAATTGTGACTAAGGACTGTTAAAATAAATAAATAAATAAATCCACATATATGAAGATCCGAACCATGAGCCAATCTGTTTAAGATTACAAATGGACAAACATAAATCTTAAGATATTCATTACTTTCCATAAATATAAATAAGATACCATCTAAAGGGTTTAAGAGTAGACACATCAACGTTGATACCATAATAGTATGTTGCGCACAAGTTACACGCCTAGGCACTCAGGCGAGGCAAGATGATAATGGTGATGATAGCATTATGATTAGATAACAGGTGTTTATATAGAACACCATATTGCTTTGTATAATATCAGCTAAAATCAGCAGCCACCTATACATGCAAAGTATGCAACTCAGTTAATTGGAACATCTAATGCTTTGTGTATTTAATACCTTATCAGAATCACGTAGCTACCATCTCCATTATTAGACATAAATAATTAAAACCACATTATCAGACACAAATAATTAAAACTTAGTTAGTTGAATTTGGCATTGTTGGTTAGCATGGGTCATTGACCAACTGAACCAACTCTAATATATTATAATTCGAATGGGCTTACAATATTATTGGAAGATTAAGCTATCCCAACTCTCAGATAGATTTTATGATCTCCAATATAATAGCTATATCATATACTGGATAATATATAACTAAAATAAACCAGGATTGTAATCATTCAACTATATAAAACTGAATAGTGATGAAGTTGTTAATATTTGTGCTTAATTTAGTGACATATTCTAGCTAATAACATCAGAATTAAAACCATTACCTTATTAATCATCTTCTTCTACATGCAACAGCATGTCCACCACCTGGCTCATGGTTGGTCTTGCATCCTTATCTTCCTCACAACCAGTGGCGGACATAAGGCTTACCGGGGGCAACCTCCGCTACGGCTTGGCGCGGAAAAATTTGGAAAAATTAGTGTAAATTTTGGAAAAATTTGACGTTTTTTCGATTTCCTTACGGCTTATTTATAAAACGTTACGGCTTAGTTTCATTTCTAGATCCGCCACTGCTCACAACACCTTAAAGCCACCTTAATCAGAGCTCCCATTGTACTCATGTTGTAATTTCCATGGAATTCATGAGATTTAATCTATGCATTTATCATATGTTAAAATTGTTGAGAACTTAATACAAAAATATAAAATAAAAGAAAAGAAAGGGGAAATAAGAAAATGAGAATTAGAAGTGATTCTAACCTTTTAGAGTAAATTGTCATTTTAGTCCCTAAGGTTTTTATCAAATTGCCACGTTAATTCAAATAGTTTTTTTCTCCTCAAAGTTCCCGAGTTTTCTATTTTTTTGCCATTTTGGTCCAACCCACTAAGTTCGTTAAAATTTTTCATTTAACTCTCATCAAGAGGTAGAAAGACCATATACATAGAGTGTATATAAGTTGAAACAAATGTATAACTTTAGCTCAAAAGTTAATTGTTATTTATGATATTTTATATATAAATTATCAATGACCCCATTCTATTAAACCACCTGTTTTTGAATTAGCATAACATCAAGGAATTTTCTTAGTCAATTTACTAAAATACTCATGATGAAAATGAAAGACAATTTGTAAAAGTACATGAATAAGTTAGAACCACTGCGTACATGATATAATGGTAAACACTGTGAATAGCTTTGTATATGAAATGGAAACCGAAAACTCATCAAAATTTGTTCGCATAACATCACGAACTTTCTTACCCAAATTACTATAATACCCATGATGAAAATGAAAGACGGTTTGTAAAAGTACCTGTATAAGTGGGGATGAGCAAATGCTACCGGGTACCGGAACCGAACCAGTACCGGTACCGAATTTACCGAACCAGGTACGTTTTCAGTACCAACTTTTAATGTTTTCGGTACCGGTATTTACCCTCTAATATCGGTACCGTACCAGGTATATTCGGTATCGGTACTGAGCTCATCCCTATGTATAAGTTAGAACCATCGTGTGCATGATACTATGGTAAACAATATAAATAGTTTGTATATGAGATGAAAATGAAAACTCACAAAAACGTGTTCATGTCATCGCTGCAATATCAGCCACCAATATGGAGAATTACAAAAGTATCTAAAAAGATGGAACCTTTTACAATAAACAAACCATATGGGTCAATTAAGGCCAACCTATATCATATCAATCTACTATACATATCAGTTGTGTTCCTTTTAGGAGCTCCCCTTTCGCAATTTGTTTCTCTACTGTTACTATCTAACTTTACTTGATAGCTTTTGACTATCTGCCACTCTTGTCATCCAGATTTTTTACTTTAGGGTAACTGCTATTAATGGGAACAACACCATGTCTGCCAACTGATAGACCTCACTCGGGATCTTAGACTAATATGGATAGCTTAATATTCTTAAACACAACTAATCACTCCGGGCCGTTTAAAACAACCATTTAAATGGTGCTATGTATATGAATACATAATAGTACAATACGACCAATTAGAAGGCTCAAAGCGAAAAGTAAAAGTCTGAGGCCCTTTACATTGTTTTTATTCTTTAGTATGTTTGTTTAAATTATTCAATTTGTTTTATTTCCTAATTTGATAATTACCAGAATATCGGTACATAATCTACATAATCTGCTATAAAGTTTATGTGAAAGTCAACTCCTAACAATAGTAAATAATCTGTATACGAACACATTTTGAAGGAATTGCTAATTTAACTGGAATCCGTAACTCATAGCTTCAATTCGATATGTACTCTTCTTCCTTTTTATTGAATAAATAATCTGATTTTCAATCATACTCCTAAGCACAAAAGTGATATATAAAAATTAAAATACTGGACGTAAATTATTTTATGAGACAACCCTGCTTGACCCGGCCTAAGTTTGATCGATTTTGTTAATAGGTAACCTTCATATGTAACATACTTTGCATTACAAAGACTGCCCATTACAGCTGCACTCATGGTCCCAAATGTCGAGCACTCGGGACGATGTACGGAATATCTCATCTTCAATTGAAGAGGATAAAGTCATAATGGATGCAAACGCACCAGCAATCAGTCTATCACATTACCCTAAAACAGGGGCATTAAAGCTAATTATCATCATAACCCCTTATAAAAAACCTAATCCAATTTAGAAGCGTGGAAACATATTATCATCATAGCCCCTTACAAAAAGCTAGACGTAGGTTGATGTAAGAATCATCTATGTTCTCAAAATTATGTTGTGACAACCCTCAAATTTACATGTAACCGTACAGTTTATTAATGATAAATAAAGTGCTTGATGACTGTGCTGAATCATTCAACTGCTCTCTGACTTACTGTGTTATACATACATGTACTTGTTAATATACTAATAGTGTACAGAAAGGTCACTAAATAGTCCGTTATATTTTCCTGAGTGTTGAAAATTAAAAACATTACAAAGATATATATGTAGGACACCTTACGAATTAATTAAGCACTTTAACGGATTAATATCCAACCGAACAACCGGACTTTACCCGGAACATAAAAATATTGACATTGACATTGTTTTTCTTTTTCTGAGCCAGTTAGGGTCCCCGAATACCCTAACACCCGTTACATTAAACTACACACTAGTAACTAATTTAAAGTACCTATTTAATATAACCAAGCACTAACTTATTAGTTCAAAACAAACCATAACCACCCCCCATGAACCGATCGGTTCCCCATGTGGGAACACACCTTCACATTCTCTTGATTATTATATTGTCATTGCCTAATATCTAGTTTACACTTTATCTAATGGTCACTAGTGAATAATGGTTTATAAAAATAACCACAAGAACCTTTCCATTCACAAACAACACTTAACAAAATTGCATCTTTCTTTCCCTCCTTTGATACCTACGGCCAAACACCACTAGCAACATCCCACCATCATTCAAATTTGATCAAGACATTTTAAATACCTACAAGTGTGTTGGAGTTCCTACAAACAAGCCCGATGCTTACGGAATTGCAAGGACCTCTCTACAACGCTATTAACCACCTTGTTTTCGCCTTGTTTCTTCCCTAGCCTTGTGCTAGTAGTAAGTGTTTTAAATCACCATCTTGTTCTTGATTTTAGTGGTTAATAGATGTTTGTATGATGAAATATGAAGAACACTAAATAAGATAACACAAAGTCTTGAACCTAAGATGAATAAGTTGGATAAAGGGAAGTTATGTGTGTAATCATGTAGATCTCGTGTTGTTATGATTCTTGTTGATTTTCAGATGATTTTGTTGGATAATATTGATATTTGATGTTGTTGTGATCACTAAACATGATTAACGGAATCAATCGAACACAAGGTAGTAAGTTAAAGAATGAAAAACAGAATATGTCCAAGTTTGGTCATAAACTCAATGAAAAACTGATATTTTGAGTCTAAAACGTGTTATTATGAAATACGGTTCTAATGGCACCGGAATCGTAATTTTTGGACTTCGTTTACTATTTTTAAAGCGTCATTTCGTAACAGCAGCTAGAGCTGCATTTTTCTGCTGAAAATATGTGTTTTGTTTCTGTCATAACTTGGGTTCTGTGCAGAGTTGGATCATGAAACTTGTACTGTAGATGACCACTAATGTATTTGTAATTACCCCACTGGAATTTCGTAAATCGGACGCTCGATGAATTTTAAATAAATTATCCCGTGGACTGTGGTCAGAAAAATATGAATCTGAGTTCAGTCTGGAAAATGAATTTTTATAAAATATTGGTAATGAAACGGACCCCGATATTTTTAAACAATAAAATTTGGAACGTTTAAGACATTCTGTAAAAATTTGGGAATTTTTGGAATAATTTAACTATTTTATTAAAATGTCCGACAACAGCCCGATTTTGAATATTAATGCGGAAATGACATAAGTTGTGATTTGCGTGTCTAAATGTCGAGTATGCTATCTGTGAATGATCTAACATGTTATATGTGTTACGTGCACTATCGTATGTTAGCTTATGAGTGGGGAATGGATGGGAAGTATATATGGGCATAAACAGTTAAAGTAATGCATGCTATGTGATAGATACGTGTAGAAACTTTGTGCTCTATTTGAAAATCACTAAATGACTAACTGGTAAATCATACTAGGACGTGATTGACCGACCTTGACTGTTAGCTATATTTGAGAATCTAACCGAGCAAACCGAGGTGAGTTCACACTTTCTACAAGGCATGGGATTCCCGGTGGTTTGGGAATGGGTTAAAGAATTTAAAACTAAATCTACATATCCCCTTGGGAAGATATGTACGTCCATCCTCCATAGATAGGATGCCATTATTAATCCTACGAATTCTCCTGGTGCAGAATACATACGTTCGTCCTCCTGGTGCAGGATAACAACCTTAAAACTAGCTAGACAAAACTCTATCATGAAGTCCCTCAATTTATATCGACTTAATCGCCGAGGCCAATGGCGAGCGGGTCATTAGTTAATAGCGCTATTAGGTTTAACAAACCTCACACCGTGCCAGTCGGACGGGCGTGTACTAATGGACTATGGCAAACTGTCAGTGATGATAGACACTGATGTAGGGCACAACTATTGTTCGTAGTAGTCGATATCATACCGTCTAGTAGTTCACACGGGGACAGCCCCCACTGATTATGGTTAGGGTTTGGGTAATGAAAAAGGAACTGGTTAAACATACTTTCAACTACGGGGTAACCCCCACGGCAATTAAGCCAACGAAAGTCAAACCACGTTTTTCAGAAACAACTTAAAAACTAAACAACCAAACGTGAACTCACTCAACTTTGTTGTTGACTAGTTGTTACATGCCTTACAGGTCGCTAGGTGCTTTTGGAGCTTGCATGAGGAGAAGGTTGTTGTGGAATATGGGTTGTTATATCCCATACTTAATAATTGAACTTTATAAACCTATGGAACTTATGTTTGAGACTTTAAACTTATGAACTGTGAACTTATGTTTTGAACTTACGTTTTATGCTTTCGCTGTTATATTAAAATCGGTCACCTTCTTTAGGTCACCAATCGTATTGTAGTTGGTTTCATTTACTTAATTGTGTTGTTCAATATGATTGGTGGCTCGATCCTGGTCACGTCACGCCTCCAAGCGGTGGTACTCCGCATGGTGGATTTTGGGGGTGTGACAGATTGGTATCAGAGCCATTGGTTATAGTGAACATGGTTTTAAAAAGGGGAAAGCTTTTTGATAAAACCAGACTATAACCTGTACAGTGCTCAACGATCCACAACGACGCTTCGCTCCAAGTGCAAGACTCGACACCATAAGTGGTATGATTTATGTTATATTGTCGGTTAGATAGTTCTCACCGTGCATTAGATAATGTGATAATTACTATTTGAACCTTGTGTGCTTACTCTCTATTGTCGTCCCACACTTACACACTTTCACGACACATTTCTCACTTACGTTGCTTCATTATGAAGATCATGAGCGGACGCGGAGGATGTATCAACCTCACTCAAGCCCAGTTGACGGCTTTGATCAATGAACGAGTTGCTGAGGCACTCGCAGCAAATCCATCAGGAGGTATAACCTGCCATACCAACTCACCTTAGGACGTTTAGATCCTACCTTCGCAAATCAACCCTCATGCTTAACCTTGTCTGTTATTCTCACACAACAGGTCAACATGCTCAAACTCCTGTGTGCATATTCAAAACATTCATGGACTGCCGACCTACTACTTTCAGTGGCACCGAAGGAGCAGTGGGCCTTCTTCACTGGTTTGAAAAGCTTGAGTCAGTTTTCGAGATGTGCGAATGCCCCGAAGACCGTACGGTGAAATATGCAACCGGAACACTTGAAGGAGTTGCGTTAACCTGGTGGAAGGCACAGGTTCAACTACTAGGACTGGCAGTTTCTAATGCCACCCCTGGAATGGTTTCAAAGAGCTGATCAAGGAGGAGTACTGTAGTCGGGATGACATCCACAAGCTAGAGGTGGAATTTTACAATCTGAAGATGACGGGATCTGAGATTGAGGCGTATACTAAGAGGTCAAATGAGCTGGCCATCCTTTGTCCAACTATGGTGGACCCTCCCATCAAACGTATTGAGCTGTACCTCAAGGGCCTTGTACCATAGATTCAAAGTCACGTAACTTCAGCCAACCTGGGTACCATTTAGCAAATTATCAAGTTGGCTCATCGTCTCACCGACCAGGCGGTGGAGTAAAACAGGCTACCCAAACGTATCAGTGCCACAGCTACTTCTGATGCACCTACCGACAACAAGCGAAAATGGGATGGGAACTACGGAAAGGGTTCTACTTCAGTTCAGTCTCAGCAGTGAAAGACTGATGACTACCAGAGTCCTGGTCAGCAATCTTCTGGTAACCAAGGACAGGGTGGATACCGAGGGAACCACCCCAAGTGCAACCGGTGCAACAAACATCAAAGCGGGCAGTGCAACAAAGGTCGTTGCCTGAGGTGTAACAAGTTTGGTCATGAAGCAAAGGATTGCAGGAGCGCCCGACCAGCAAATCAGAATCGCCAACAACAACAACAAGCCCCACAGAACCACCAGCAGCAGCATCAGCAGGGAAATAAAGGATACTTTTAGTGTGGCGCTGAAGGCCACTATAAGAGGAACTGCCCCCAGCTGAACCAAAACCAGAACAATAACCAAAGAAACGGGAACCACAATGGAAACAACAACGGAGGCAACAATGGAGGTAACAATAATGGCAATGGCGCCCAAGGTCGGGTGTTCGTGATTGGTCAGGGAGAAGCAAGGAACGATCCCAACGTTGTGATGGGTAAGTTTCTTCTGGATGACTTCTTTGTTACTGTTTTATTCGATTCGGGTGCCGATACTAGTTATGTGTCCTAAAAAGTTAGCCAAATGCTTAAGCGCACTCCAACACTTCTGAACACCAAACACACGGTAGAACTAGCTAACGGTAAAAGTCTTGAAGCCACACACGTAGTTAAAGGTTGTAACCTCGTCTTAGCTGGTCAGACTTTCTCTATCGAACTTATTCCTATCACACTTGGTAGTTTCGACGTCGTTATTGGGATGGATTGGCGGTCTCATCATCAAGCGGAGATTGTTTGCAAGGAGAAAATCGTCCGCATTCCTCGTCCTGGTGAAGAACCTCTGGTGATTCAGGGCGATAAGAGTGGTGCTGTTGTAGGCATTATCTCTTTCCTTAAGGCCCAGAAATGTCTACGAAAGGGCCACACTGCCATTCTAGCGCTCGTTACTGACACATCAACAGAAGAGAAGAGAATTGAAGACATCCCTATTGTGCGCGATTTTCCTAAGGTATTTCCTGAGGAATTGCCTAGTCTTCCGCCTCATCATCAAGTTGAGTTTCAAATCGAGCTAGCTCCTGGAGCAGTGCCCATAGCTCGAGCACCTTATCGTCTAGCTCCATCAGAACTTGAAGAACTGTCCACGCAATTACAAGAACTCTTGGAAAAGGGTTTTATACGTCCTAGCTCTTCGCCCTGGGGAGCTCCAGTCTTGTTTGTGAAGAAGAAAGATGGTACTTTCAGAATGTGTATTGACTACCGCGAACTCAACAAGGTGACTGTGAAGAATCGTTATCCTCTTCCACGTATTGACGACTTGTTCGACCAGTTACAAGGGTCAAGCTATTACTCCAAGATTGATTTGAGATCGGGATACCATCAGCTGAGAGTCCGAGATGAGGACGTCTCCAAAACAGCATTCAGAACTCGCTACGGCCATTACGAGTTTCTGGTCATGCCTTTCGGGTTGACGAATGCACCAGCGGTCTTCATGGATCTCATGAACCGAGTGTGCAAGCCTTACCTGGATAAGTTCGTTATTGTTTTCATTGACGATATCCTGATCTATTCGAAGAGTCAGGAGGAACACAAGCAGCATCTACGACTTATGCTGGAACTCCTTCGAGCAGAGCAGATGTATGCTAAATTTTCGAAATGTGACTTCTGGCTTCGCGAAGTCCACTTTCTAGGCCATGTGGTAAACAAGGATGGAATTCATGTGGATCCATCTAAGGTTGAATCGATCAAGAACTGGCCTGCACCCCGAACACCAACAGAGATCCGCCAATTCTTGTGTTTGGCAGGATATTACAGAAGATTTATAAAGGATTTCTCCAAGATTGCGCAACCTCTCACTTCACTGACTCAGAAGGGGTCACCTATCGTTGGGGTGATGCACAGGAGTCCGCATTTCAGCACTTGAAGGATAGACTTTGTAGCGCGCCTATCCTCTCATTGCTTGAAGGCACAGATGATTTTGTGGTTTATTGCGACGCTTCCATCCAAGGACTTGGTTGCGTGTTAATGCAACGTGATAAGGTCATTGCCTACGCATCACGCCAACTTAAAGTTCACGAAAGGAACTACACGACGCATGACTTGGAGCTGGGAGCAGTTGTTTTCGCACTTAAGATATGGAGACATTACCTGTACTGTACCAAGTGCACCATTTACACCGATCACAGGAGTCTCGAGCATATCTTCAAGCAAAAGGAGTTAAACATGCGACAACGCCGATGGGTCGAGCTCTTGAACAATTATGAATGCGCCATCAAATACCATCCAGGCAAGGCCAATGTTGTGGCCGACGCCCTCAGTCGAAAGGATACTATACCTAAGCGTGTATGTGCGTTACAGCTTACCATCCAATCCAACCTTCCTGCTCAGATTCGTGATGCTCAGGTTGAAGCATTGAAAGCAGAGAACATCAGGGCTGAATCCCTACGAGGATCGAGGCAGCGGCTAGAACAAAAGGAAGACGACGCTTACTATGTAACAGGGCGCATCTGGGTTCCACTTTATGGAAACTTACGCGAGCTTGTGATGGATGAAGCGCACAAGTCTCGTTATTCGGTACATCCTGGTTCAGATAAAATGTACCACGACCTCAAGACTACGTACTGGTGGCCTGGCATGAAAGCTCACATAGCAACCTATGTCAGTAAGTGCTTGACTTGTGCGAGAGTCAAGACTGAATATCAGAAACCATCAGGGCCTACTTCAACAACCGGAGATCCCGAAATGGAAATGGGAGCAAATTTCCATGGATTTCGTTACCGGCCTGCCCAGATCTCAACACGGAAACGATACCATTTGGGTGATCGTAGATCGACTGACCAAGTCTGCACATTTTCTGGCTATCAAAGAAACGGATAAGTTTTCTACTCTTGCAGACATTTACCTAAAGGAAGTGGTATCAAGGCATGGAGTGCCAACCTCTATTATATCTGATCGTGACGCGCGTTTTACTTCAGAACTGTGGCAAGCAATGCACAAGTCTTTTGGCTCACGTTTAGATATGAGCACCGCTTATCACCCACAGACGGATGGGCAATCTGAACGCACCATCCAAACCCTTGAAGACATGCTTAGGGCATGTGTAATCGATTTTTGTAATGGCTGGGAAAAGCACCTCCCGCTAGTGGAGTTCTCATATAACAACAGCTACCACACCAGCATCCAGGCTGCTCCATTCGAGGCATTGTATGGACGTAAATGCCGATCACCTCTCTGTTGGGCAGAAGTTGGTGACAGCCAAATCACTGGCCCAGAACTTGTGGTAGATACCACCGAGAGAATTACTCAGATACGACAGCGAATGGCGGCAGCTCGTGACCGTCAGAAAAGCTATGCTGATAGGGGAAGAAAACCACTCGATTTCCAGGTTGGGGATCGAGTGTTACTCAAAGTCTCACCTTGGAAAGGTGTAGTCCATTTTGGCAAACGAGGCAAACTCAACCCGCGCTATGTCGGACCCTTCGAAGTCACCGAGAAAATTGGCAAAGTCGCCTACAGGTTGAACCTACCTGAAGAACTCAGCGGAGTTCACAATGTTTTCCATGTGTCGAATCTGAAGAAGTGTCTGTCAGATGAGACCCTCATAGTTCCTCTCAAGGAACTCACAATCGACGACCAGCTGCGATTCGTCGAGGAACCAGTAGAGATTACGGATCGAGATGTTAAGATCCTCAAGCGTACCAGGATACCTCTGGTCCGAGTTCGTTGGAATTCCCGTCGTGGCCCAGAGTATACCTGGGAACGAGAAGACCAAATGAAACTCAAGTACCCCCAGCTGTTTAAGAAAAACGCAACCACTACTGAGGCTGAAGCTAATACAGAATTTCGGGACGAAATTCCAAATCAACGGGGGGATGATGTGACACCCCAGGAAAATCAGGAAAACAACGCAACTTAACTAGCTTCCTTAGTAACCACACGCTAAATTTCGGGACAAAATTCTCTTAACAGGGGGAGAATGTGACAACCCTCAAATTTACATGTAACCGTACAGTTTATTAATGACAAATAAAGTGCTTGATGACTGTGCTGAATCATTTAACTGTTCTCTGACTTACTGTGTTATACTTACATGTACTTGTTAATATACTAATAGTGTACAGAAAGGTCACTAAATAGACCGTTATATTTTCCTGAGTGTTGAAAATTAAAAACATTACAAAGATATATATGTAGGACACCTTACGAATTAATTAAGCACTTTAACGGATTAATATCCAACCGAACAACCGGACTTTACCCGGAACATAAAAATATTGACATTGACATTGTTTTTCTTTTTCTGAGCCAGTTAGGGTCCCCGAATACCCTAACACCCGTTACATTAAACTACACACTAGTAACTAATTTAAAGTACCTAATTAATATAACCAAGCACTAACTTATTAGTTCAAAACAAACCATAACCACCCCCCATGAACCGATCGGTTCCCCATGTGGGAACACACCTTCACATTCTCTTGATTATTATATTGTCATTGCCTAATATCTAGTTTACACTTTATCTAATGGTCACTGGTGAATAATGGTTTATAAAAATAACCACAAGAACCTTTCCATTCACAAACAACACTTAACAAAACTGCATCTTTCTTTCCCTCGTTTGATACCTATGGCCAAACACCACTAGCAACATCCCACCATCATTCAAATTTGATCAAGACATTTTATATACCACTAACAACATCCCACCATCTTTCCCTCCTTTGATACCTATGGCCAAACACCATTAGCGTTTGTTTACTCATATATTATTAAATGGAAATCTGTGAATTACCTTGGTGTGCTGCATGATCCTTGTATTAAGTTATATGAATATGTATATATATGTATGATAGTGAACGGAGACCATAATCAACCCGACTCGAGACCACTTAGTCTCGAGTGAACAGTATAACAGTTGGGCCGGTTGGGCCATGCTTCTCCTTATCCCACTCGAAAACCCACTAGGGTGAACCGACTTAGGGCTAGTATATAACTCATGCTCCTAGCCAACTTTGCCATTTCTTTGGACAACTCACACTCACTCTCATACATACTCTCCTCTACTCTCTCTCTCTCTCTCTAAAAACCCTAAACCTCAACACTCCACATCTCTCGGATACAACCGAAAACATCAAAGGCCCTCGGATCGGCTCGTGTTCTTCACTCGAGGATCTCCTTTCATCGAACCTACTCGTTTTTCACACTCTTAACACCTCTAACCGGTTAGTTTCGTGTTTTAATCTATTTTCCTTGCAAAACATTTGGTGAAGGTGTGTGCTTGATGAATAAAACACATGTTTAGTTTAGATGTCTACTTACATGATTGTGTATGATAAAGATGTTGATTAAAAGATGTTATACATTGCAATTATCATTTGTATATGATTGTACGGTCTAATAGGATAAGAGTAATTAGATGATGTAGATTGTTGTTTAAACATGATGTGCATAGTCCTTCTTATGAAAAGTACATAAATATACATAGACCTAATGTTGAACCGTAAATGATGTGTTAGAAATAAGGCCATTGATGTTGACTGAGTTGCATTTTGAATTGGATTCATAACCGGCTTGAATGAACATGCTTGCAAAATGATGAACATGATGAATGTGTAGAAGGAACCGTTTGAAGATCATGTAAATATTTGAAATATGCTTTGTTTGATCCATTTGATTAAGGAATTAGACAAGAAAACATGTTTGTGTGTTTTTATTGGATAGTACACAATTTCATGCACATGAAATTCTATTGGATAGTACATCTGAGGTTCTAGAAGGATCTCCTAAGCAGGCAAACAAGTCGAGACACCCAGTCTCGACTCGAGACCACCAAGTAACAACTCGAGATAAGCTTCAAAGACTCGAAATCAGCAAGGTCTCGACTCGAGATCTCATGATCTCGACTCGAGACTGAACTCGAGACCTCTGAGGTTGCGACTCGTACTTACATGACTCGAGACCACCCAGCTGCAACCCGAGACCACTTGGTTGCGACTCGAGACCTCTCGGTCTCGACTCGAGACCACCTTGTCTCGAGTGGGCTACTTGTCTCCGTTATTGGGCCAAATTGTATGGACTGTTCATGCTTGTTTCTGTTTGACTGGACTATGTGTTAACTGTTACTGTTTGACTGTGCAATTATTAGAACAGGCCCAATGACTCAAAACTGTATGCATACTATGTGTTAGATACGTGTAGGATATACGTGACTTCTTTACACCCAAACCTGACCAATACTGGTAACCATGCTAAGACGTGGTAACCAGCATGCGTGACCAAGTAAACTAATCTGCCGAGCAACCCAAGGTGAGTTCACAACTATTAAAGCATGCTTTCCCGGTGGTTTGGGAAACGAAAACTTAAACAACGCTATCCCCTCGAAAGGGTTACAAACCTACTTTCTTCCCCTTAAATGGGACTTTTAGTTAATTACTGTTTATACTGGATGCAACAAGCAACACTAAACGAAACTCTATCACTCAAGTCCTCACTTCTTAATACCGATAAGTCGCCGGGGTAGGGTGAACGGGTTATTAGTTGATAGCGCTATTTAGGTCTCACCAACCTCACACCGTGCCCGCGTATGGGATCGGGCGTGAACTAATGTACTTTGGCAAAACCGTCAATGATGATAGAACATTGACGAACGGGGCACTCTACGGAAACGTACGGATGAATAGTATTCAATATTGTAAAAACAGTTTAGTAGCTTACTTATGGGGTAGCTCCCCATGGCATGTATAAATGAGTAAATTAACTCGTGAAACAAGTTTTTTGGTAAATAAAAACTGGACAACTCGTGAACTCGCCAACATTTTTGTTGATACCCTACTGCATGCTTTGCTGGTACCCAGTGACTCAGGAGCTTGCAGCTTGGGAATGTGTAGTGGTCGTCTAACCCATGTGTTTGGGTTCTAAATAATCTTGAACTATGAACTTTGTTTTGAAACTGTTTGGTTTATGCTTCCGCTGCTTACTTAAACTGTTATTTGAACTTAAACCTTTAAAACTTTAAACTATGATGTTTACTAACTATTGTGGTTGGTGAACATTTTTACTATCAATCAATGCTCAGTATAATTGGTGGCTAGATCCTGGTCATTCACGCCCCCAAGCGGTGGTACTCCGCATGTTTAGATCCTACCCCCACATCGTCTTTTCACCTCTAAGCCTATTCGCTTCACTTCTCACAACAGGTCAGCAAGCGCCTGCGCAACCACGTGTTTGTACTTCCAAAACCTTTATGGATTGCAAGCCTCTCCTTTTCAACGGCACTGAGGGTGCCATCGGCCTTCTGCACTGGATTGAAAAGGCCGAAGTTGTCTTTGCTGTCTGCGAGTGTCCCCCTGCTAACTCGGTAAAGTTTGCGACTGGTACACTTAAAGGAAACGCGCTTTCATGGTGGAAGGCACAGATTCAGATGCTTGGTTTGGAAACTGCAAATGCCACTGCGTGGGAAGATTTCAAGGACATGATCAAGGAAGAATACTGTCACAGGGATGACATTCATAAGCTCGAAAATGAATACTTTGAGCTCAAGATGGTTGGATCAGAGATTGAGACCTACACCAAGCAGTCCAACGACTATGCTGCACTTTGCCCAAACATGTCCCGACCTATGTATCGAAGGATCGAATTGTACATCAAAGGTTTGGCCCCAGAAATCCGGAGCCATGTGAACTCAGCCAACCTCAATACCATTCAGCCAGTGGTCCGTCTTGCTCACAAAACTCACCGATCAGGCTGTGGGGGAGGGCAAGCTGCCCAAAAGAATCAGTGCTACTGCCGGAACTTCTAGCGATAACAAACGAAAGTGGGATGGAAATTAGGGTAAGGATGCTAACCACACTCAGGCCTCAGTTCAGCAAAGGAAGACTGAAAGCAACAAGGGCCCTCAGCAACAGGGTGGCTATCGAGGAAACCACCCCAAGTGTAACAAATGTAACCGACACCACAGTGGGCCATGTGGTAAAAGTCAGTGTCAGCGATGCAACAAGATGGGGCATGAAGCCAAAGACTGCAGGAGCCAGCTTCCAGCTAGGCAGAATCAACAACAACCACAACAACAACAAGGAAACAACCGTGGATGCTTCATGTGTGGAGCAACGGGGCACATGCCCTGAGCTGAATCAGAACAACAACAATGCTGGAAATGGTGCAAGAGGAAGGGCTTTTGTGATTGGAGCTGGGGAAGCAAGGAACGACCCTAACGTGGTGGCGGGTAAGTTCCTACTTAATGATCATTATGTTTCCATATTATTTGATTCTGGAGCAGATGCTAGTTATGTATCCCTACGTATTAGTAAGAAGCTTAAGTCCACTCTTACGCCGTTAAGCTCTAAGCACATCGTTGAAATAGCTAATGGTAGAAACCTCGAGGCCTCACACGTTATTCGTAACTGCAAACTAGAATTGTCTGGTCAGGCCTTCCATATCGATCTCTTCCCCATCATTCTCGGAAGCTTCGACGTCGTCATTGGTATGGATTGGTTATCCAAGCATCGAGCTGAAATCCTCTGCCAAGAGAAAGTTGTTCGTATCCCCCGTCCTTCTGGCAAACCCCTTATCGTTCAAGGCGACAAAGGCGGAGAAGTCACAGGCATCATTTCATTCTTAAAAGCCCAGAAGTGTTTACGAAAGGGGCACACCACTATCTTAGCACTTGTCATTGACACACAGGAGAAGGAAAAGAGGATCAAAGATTTCCTGAAGAACTACCTGGACTCCCTCCTCACCGTCAGGTCGAATTTCAAATCGAACTAGCTCCCGGAGCAGCACCTATAGCTCGTGCACCTTATCGACTAGCCCCCGCAGAACTAAAGGAACTTTCTACTCAACTACAGGAACTATTGGACAAAGGTTTTATCCATCCTAGTTCGTCACCCTGGGGAGCCCTAGTGCTCTTTGTTAAAAAGAAGGATAGCACATTCTGAATGTGCATTGATTACCGCGAACTAAACAAGGTTACCATCAAGAATCGTTATCCACTTCCCCGTATCGACGATCTGTTCGACCAG
Organism: Helianthus tuberosus; assembly: GCA_030545235.1. Classification (NCBI taxonomy): domain Eukaryota; kingdom Viridiplantae; phylum Streptophyta; class Magnoliopsida; order Asterales; family Asteraceae; genus Helianthus; species Helianthus tuberosus. The sequence continues at coordinate 89,732,977 of CM060405.1, forward strand.
CTGCAAGGGTCAAGCTACTATTCCAAGATTGATCTGCGATCGGGCTATCACCAGCTGAGAGTCCGCGATGGGGACGTCTCTAAGACTGCTTTCAGAACCCGCTATGGTCACTACGAATTCCTTGTTATGCCTTTCGGAATGACCAACGCACCTGCGATCTACATGGATCTCATGAACCGAGTGTGCAAACCCTACCTCGAGAAGTTCGTGATTGTGTTTATCGACGACATCCTAATTTACTCGAAAAGTCAAGAGGAGCATGAACAACACCTGTGTCTTATTCTCGAACTCCTTCGCAGTGAGAAACTGTACGCCAAATTCTCGAAATGTGATTTCTGGCTTAGAGAAGTCCATTTCCTTGGGCACATAGTCAATCAGGATGGGATTCACGTCGACCCCGCTAAGATCAAATCCATTAAGAACTGGCCTATACCTAAGACTCCGACCGAAGTTCGCCAATTCTTGGGATTGGCAGGATACTATCGAAGATTTATCAAGGGATTCTCTAAGATCGCTCAACCACTTACGACCCTCACTCAGAAGGGTGTTGCTTATAAGTGGAATGATGCGCAGGAATCTGCCTTTCAGGAACTAAAGAAGAACCTCTGTAGTGCTCCTATTCTTTCCTTACCTGAAGGTACCGACGACTTTGTTGTTTACTGCGACGCTTCTATTCAAGGACTTGGTTGCGTGTTGATGCAACGCGAGAAGGTTATTACTTACGCTTTGCGACAACTCAAGACCCACGAACGGAACTACACGACACATGACTTAGAATTCGGAGCTGTGGTCTTCGCGCTTAATATTTGGAGACACTACTTGTACGGTACCAAGTGCACGATTTACACCGATCACATGAGTCTCCAGCATATAATGGAACAAAGAGAGTTGAATATGCGGCAACGCCGATGGGTCGAGCAACTAAACGACTACGAGTGCGCAATTAAATATCATCCAGGCAAGGCTAATGTTGTGGCAGATGCCCTCAGCAGGAAGGAAACCAAACCTAAACGTGTTCGTGCCCTACAGCTCACTATCCACTCGAACCTCCCCAATCTGATCAGAAATGCTCAGGTGGATGCATTGAAAGTCGAAAACATCAGGGCTGAGTCCCTACGAGGATCGAGAAAACGATTAGAACAAAAAGAAGACGGTGCTTACTACGTAAACGAGCGTATATGGGTCCCACTTTATGGGAATTTACGCGAGCTTGTAATGGATGAAGCCCATAAGTCCCGTTACTCAGTACATCCTGGTTCGGATAAGATGTACCACGACTTAAAGACTACATACTGGTGGCCCAGCATGAAAGCCCACATAGCAACCTATGTCAGTAAATGTTTGACCTGTGCGAGAGTCAAGGCTGAGTATCAGAAACCCTCGGGCCTACTCCAACAACCAGAGATCCCGCAATGGAAATGGGAGCAAATTTCCATGGATTTTGTTACTGGCCTGCCTAGGTCTCAAAGCGGAAATGACACCATTTGGGTGATAGTGGATCGATTGACTAAGTCCGCACACTTTTTGGCTATTAAAGAAACAGACAAGTTCTCTACCTTAGCAGAAGTATACCTAAAGGAAGTGGTTTCGAGGCACGAAGTGCCAACCTCTATTATTTCCGACCGAGACGCGCGTTTTACTTCTGAGTTGTGGCAAGCTATGCACAAATCCTTTGGCTCACGTTTAGACATGAGCACCGCTTATCATCCACAAACGGATGGGCAAACTGAACGCACCATCCAGACCCTTGAAGACATGCTGAGGGCATGTGTGATTGATTTTGTCAAGGGTTGGGAAAAGCATCTACCGTTAGTGGAATTCTCCTACAACAACAGCTACCACACCAGCATCCAGGCAGCACCCTTTGAGGCATTGTACGGTCGTAAATGCCGATCGCCTCTTTGCTGGGCGGAAGTTGGTGACAGCCAAATAACAGGACCAGAACTTGTGGTAGACACTACGGAAAGGATTGCCCAGATCAGGCAATGCATGGCGGCAGCTCGTGACCGTCAGAAGAGTTACGCTGATAAGGATAGGAAACCGCTAGAGTTCCAGGTTGGTGACCGGGCTCTACTTAAAGTCTCACCATGGAAGGGTGTGGTTCGTTTTGGAAAACGGGGCAAGCTTAATCCGAGATATGTCAGACCCTTTGAAATTACCGAGAAAATTGGTAAGGTTGCCTACAGATTGAGTCTGCCTGAAGAACTGAGTGCTGTGCACAACGTCTTTCACGTGTCTAATCTGAAGAAGTGTCTGTCAGATGAAACACTCATCATTCCTTTCAAGGAACTCACTATTGACGAACAGCTACACTTTACTGAGGAACCGATTGAGATCACGGATCGAGAGATCAAAACCCTCAAACGTAGCAAGAAACCTCTCGTACGAGTTCGTTGGAACTCGCGCCGTGGCCCAGAGTTTACCTGGGAGCGGGAAGACCAGATGAAGCGCAAGTATCCCCAGTTGTTCCCTAACGAAACTCCCAGCACTGAAGCTACAACCGAATTTCGGGATGAAATTCCAAACTAACGGGGAGATGATGTGACACCCCGTTGAAACGTTCTCACCAGCTTGACAGTGACTGCCTTAACTTTCGGGACGAAAGTTCTTAAAACTTGGGGATAATGTGACACTTCGGGTTTTCCCGAGCAACCTTCTTATATTAGCGTTTGTGTACTCATATATTATTAAATGGAAATCTGTGAATTACCTTGGTGTCCTGCATGATCCTTGTATTAAGTTATATGAATCTGTGTATATATGTATGATAGTGAACTGAGACCATAATCAACCCGACTCGAGACCACTTAGTCTTGAGTGAACAGTATAACAGTTGGGCCGGTTGGGCCATGCTTCTCCTTATCCCACTCGAAAACCCACTAGGGTGAACCGACTTAGGGCTAGTATATAACTCATGCTCCTAGCCAACTTTGCCATTTCTTTGGACAACTCACACTCACTCTCATACATACTCTCCTCTACACTCTCTCTCTCTCTCTCTAAAAACCCTAAACCTCAACACTCCACATCTCTCGGATACAACCGAAAACATCAAAGGCCCTCGGATCGGCTCGTGTTCTTCACTCGAGGATCTCCTTTCATCGAACCTACTCGTTTTTCACACTCTTAACACCTCTAAACGGTTAGTTTCATGTTTTAATCTATGTTCCTTGCAAAACATTTGGTAAAGGTGTGTGGTTGATGAATAAAACACATGTTTAGTTTAGATGTCTACTTACATGATTGTGTATGATAAAGATGTTGATTAAAAGATGTTATACATTGCAATTATCATTTGTATATGATTGTATGGTCTAATGGGATAAGAGTAATTAGATGATGTAGATTGTTGTTTAAACATGATGTGCATAGTCCTTCTTATGAAAAGTGCATAAATATACATAGACCTAATGTTGAACCGTAAATGATGTGTTAAAAATAAGGCCATTGATGTTGACTGAGTTGCATTTTGAATTGGATTCATAACCGGCTTGAATGAACATGCTTGCAAAATGATGAACATGATGAATGTGTAGAAGGAACCGTTTGAAGATCATGTAAATATTTGAAATATGCTTTGTTTGATCCATTTGATTAAGGAATTAGACAAGAAAACATGTTTGTGTGTTTTTATTGGATAGTACACAATTTCATGCACATGAAATTCTATTAGATAGTACATCTGAGGTTCTAGAAGGATCTCCTAAGCAGGCAAACAAGTCGAGACACCCAGTCTCGACTCGAGACCACCAAGTAACAACTCGAGATAAGCTTCAAAGACTCGAAATCAGCAAGGTCTCGACTCGAGATCTCATGATCTCGACTCGAGACTGAACTCGAGACCTCTGAGGTTGCGACTCGTACTTACATGACTCGAGACCACCCAGCTGCAACCCGAGACCACTTGGTTGCGACCCGAGACCTCTCGGTCTCGACTCGAGACCACCTTGTCTCGAGTGGGCTACTTGTCTCCGTTATTGGGCCAAAGTGTATGGACTGTTCATGCTTGTTACTGTTTGACTGGACTATGTGTTAACCGTTACTGTTGGACTGTGCAATTATTAGAACAGGCCCAATGACTCAAAACTGTATGCATACTATGTGTTAGATACGTGTAGGATATACGTGACTTCTTTACACCCAAACCTGACCAATACTGGTAACCATGCTAGGACGTGGTAACCAGCGTGCGTGACCAAGTAAACTAATCTGCCGAGCAACCCAAGGTGAGTTCACAACTATTAAAGCATGCTTTCCCGGTGGTTTGGGAAACGAAAACTTAAACAACGCTATCCCCTCGAAAGGGATACAAACCTACTTTCTTCCCCTTAAATGGGACTTTTAGTTAATTACTGTTTATACTGGATGCAACAAGCAACACTAAACGAAACTCTATCACTTAAGTCCTCACTTCTTAATATCGATTAGTCGCCGGGGTCGGGCGAACGGGTTATTAGTTGATAGCGCTATTTAGGTCTCACCAACCTCACACCGTGCCTGCGTATGGGATCGGGCGTGAACTAATGTTCTTTGGCAAAACCGTCAATGATGATAGAACATTGACGAACGGGGCACTCTACGGAAACGTACGGATGAATAGTATTCGGTATTGTAAAAACAGTTTAGTAGCTTACTTATGGGGTAGCTCCCCATGGCATGTATAAATGAGTAAATTAACTCGTGAAACAAGTTTTTTGGTAAATAAAAACTGGACAACTCGTGAACTCGCCAACATTTTTGTTGATACCCTACTGCATGCTTTGCAGGTACCCAGTGACTCAGGAGCTTGCATCTTGGGAATGTGTAGTGGTCGTCTAACCCATGTGTTTGGGTTCTAAATAATCTTGAACTATGAACTTTGTTTTGAAATTGTTTGGTTTATGCTTCCGCTGCTTACTTAAACTATTATTTGAACTTAAACCTTTAAAACTTTAAACTATGATGTTTACTAACTATTGTGGTTGGTGAACATTTTTACTATCAATCAATGCTCAGTATAATTGGTGGCTGGATCCTGGTCAGTCACGCCCCCAAGCGGTGGTACTCCGCATATGGATTTTGGGGGTGTGACAGATTGGTATCAGAGCCGTTGGTTATAGTGAACTTGGTTTTAAAAAGAAAGTCTTTTTGAGAAAAAACAGACTATAACCCGTGACTCATGACGACACTACACTCCAAGGGCAAGACTCAGCTTATTAGACCACATAGCTCGGACTTGTGTTTACTTGCTTGTTTACTTTATGTTGTTGTTCTACTATACATACTAGTGTGCCTAATTAGATAGATACACATCCCTCTTCTATCTCATTCTCGCTACATTACGACATCACACTCATACTGTGTTTTCTGGTTATGAAGACAATGAGTGGACGCGGAAGAGGAAACGTTAACATGACACAGGCTCAGTTCACTAACTTGCTCAACACGGTGGCTGCAGCTTTCGCAGCTCACCCTGGAGGTAAACTCGTTACTTTAGGATGTTTAGATCCTACCCCCACATCGTCTTTTCACCTCTAAGCCTATTCGCTTCGCTTCTCACAACACGTCAGCAAGCGCCTGCGCAACCACGTGTTTGTACTTTCAAAACCTTTATGGATTGCAAGCCTCTCCTTTTCAACGGCACTGAGGGTTTCATCGGCCTTCTGCACTGGATTGAAAAGGCCAAAGCTGTCTTAGCTGTCTGCGAGTGTCCCCTTGCTAACTGGGTAAAGTTTGTGACTGGTACGCTTAAAGGAAACGCGCTTTCATGGTGGAAGGCACAGATTCAGATGCTTGGTTTGGAAACTGCAAATGCCACTACGTGGGAAGATTTCAAGGACATGATCAAGGAAGAATACTATCACAGGGATGACATTCATAAGCTCGAAAACGAATACTTTGAGCTCAAGATGGTTGGATCAGAGATTGAGACCTATACCAAGCAGTCCAACGACTATGCTGCACTTTGCCCAAACATGTCCCGACCTATGTATCGAAGGATCGAATTGTACATCAAAGGTTTGGCCCCAGAAATCCGGAGCCATGTGACCTCAGCCAACCTCAATACCATTCTGCCAGTGGTCCGTCTTGCTCACAAAACTCACCGATCAGGCTGTGGAGGAGGGCAAGCTGCCCAAAAGAATCAGTGCTACTGCCGGAACTTCTAGCGATAACAAACGAAAGTGGGATAGAAATCAGGGTAAGGATGCTAACCACACTCAGGCCTCAGTTCAGCAAAGGAAGACTGAAAGCAACAAGGGCCCTCAGCAACAGGGTGGCTATCGATGAAACCACCCCAAGTGTAACAAATGTAACCGACACCACAGTGGGCCATGTGGCAAAAGTCAGTGTCAGCGATGCAACAAGATGGGGCATGAAGCCAAAGACTGCAGGAGCCAGCTTCCAGCTAGGCAGAATCAACAACAACCACAAAACAACAAGGAAACAACCGTGGATGCTTCAAGTGTGGAGCAACGGGGCACAAGCGAAAGGATTACCCTGAGCTGAATCAGAACAAAAACAATACTGGAAATGGTGCAAGAGGAAGGGCTTTTGTGATTGGAGCTGGGGAAGCAAGGAACGACCCTAACGTGGTGGCGAGTAAGTTCCTACTTAATGATCGTTATGTTTCCATATTATTTGATTCTGGAGCAGATGCTAGTTATGTATCCTTACGTATTAGTAAGAAGCTTAAGTCCACTCTTACGCCGTTAAGCTCTAAGCACATCGTTGACATAGCTAATGGTAGAAACCTCGAGGCCTCACACGTTATTCGTAACTGCAAACTAGAATTGTCTGGTCAGACCTTCCGTATCGATCTCTTCCCCATCATTCTCGGAAGCTTTGACGTCGTCATTGGTATGGATTGGTTATCCAAGCATCGAGCTGAAATCCTCTGCCAAGAGAAAGTTGTTCGTATCCCCCGTCCTTCTGGCAAACCCCATATCGTTCAAGGCGACAAAGGCGGAGAAGTCACAGGCATCATTTCATTCTTAAAAGCCCAGAAGTGTTTACGAAAGGGGCACACCGCTATCTTAGCACTTATCACTGACACACAGGAGAAGGAAAAGAGGATCGAAGATTTTCCAGTGGTACGCGACTATCCTGAGGTATTTCCTGAAGAACTACCTGGACTCCCTCCTCACCGTCAGGTCGAATTTCAAATCGAACTAGCTCCCGGAGCAGCACCTATAGCTCGTGCACCTTATCGACTAGCCCCCGCAGAACTAAAGGAACTTTCTACTCAACTACAGGAACTATTGGACAAAGGTTTTATCCGTCCTAGTTCGTCACCCTGGGAGCCCCAGTGCTCTTTGTTAAAAAGAAGGATGGCACATTCCGAATGTGCATTGATTACCGCGAACTAAACAAGGTTACCATCAAGAATCGTATTCCACTTCCTCGTGTCGACGATCTGTTCGACCAGCTGCAAGGGTCAAGCTACTATTCCAAGATTGATCTGCGATCGGGCTATCACCAGCTGAGAGTCCGCGATGGGGACGTCTCTAAGACTGCTTTCAGAACCCGCTATGGTCACTACGAATTCCTTGTTATGCCTTTCGGAATGGCCAACGCACCTGCGATCTTCATGGATCTCATGAACCGAGTGTGCAAACCCTACCTCGACAAGTTCGTGATTGTGTTTATTGACGACATCCTAATTTACTCGAAAAGTCAAGAGGAGCATGAACAACACCTGCGACTTATTCTCGAACTCCTTCGCAGTGAGCAACTGTATGCCAAATTCTCGAAATGTGATTTCTGGCATAGAGAAGTCCATTTCCTTGGGCACATAGTCAATCAGGATGGGATTCACGTCGACCCCGCTAAGATCGAATCCATTAAAAACTGGCCTATACCTAAGACTCCGACCGAAGTTCGCCAATTCTTAGGATTGGCAGGATACTATAGAAGATTTATCAAGGGATTCTCTAAGATCGCTCAACCACTTACGACCCTCACTCAGAAGGGTGTTGCTTATAAGTGGAATGATGCGCATGAATCTGCCTTTCAGGAACTAAAGAAGAACCTCTGTAGTGCTCCTATTCTTTCCTTACCTGAAGGTACCGACGACTTTGTTGTTTACTACGACGCTTCTATTCAAGGACTTGGTTGCGTGTTGATGCAACGCCAGAAGGTTATTGCTTACGCGTCGCGACAACTCAAGACCCACGAACGGAACTACACAACACATGACTTAGAATTCGGAGCTGTGGTCTTCGCGCTTAATATTTGGAGACACTACTTGTACGGTACCAAGTGCACGATTTACACCGATCACAAGAGTCTCCAGCATATAATGGAACAAAGAGAGTTGAATATGCGGCAACGCCGATGGGTCGAGCTACTAAACGACTACGAGTGCACAATCTAATATCATCCAGGCAAGGCTAATGTTGTGGCAGATGCCCTCAGCAGGAAGGAAACCAAACCTAAACGTGTTCGTGCCCTACAGCTCACTATCCACTCGAACCTTCCCAATCAGATCAGAAATGCTCTTGTGGAAGCATTGAAAGTCGAAAACATCAGGGCTGAGTCCCTACGAGGATCGAGAAAACGATTAGAACAAAAAGAAGACGGTGCTTACTACATAAACGAGCGTATATGGGTCCCACTTTATGGGAATTTACGCGAGCTTGTAATGGATGAAGCCCATAAGTCCCGTTACTCAGTACATCCTGGTTCGGATAAGATGTACCACGACTTAAAGACTACATATTGGTGGCCCAGCATGAAAGCCCACATAGCAACCTATGTCAGTAAATGTTTGACCTGTGCGAGAGTCAAGGCTGAGTATCAGAAACCCTCAGGCTTACTCCAACAACCAGAGATCCCGTAATGGAAATGGGAGCAAATTTCCATGGATTTTGTTACTGGCCTGCCTAGGTCTCAACGCGGAAATGACACCATTTGGGTAATAGTGGATCGATTGACTAAGTCCGCACACTTTTTGGCTATTAAAGAAACAGACAAGTTCTCTACCTTAGCAGAAGTATAACTAAAGGAAGTGGTTTCGAGGCACGGAGTGCCAACCTCTATTATTTCCGACCGAGACGCGCGTTTTACTTCTGAGTTGTGGCAAGCTATGCATAAATCCTTTGGCTCACGTTTAGACATGAGCACCGCTTATCATCCACAAACGGATGGGCAATCTGAACGCACCATCTAGACCCTTGAAGACATGCTGAGGGCATGTGTGATCGATTTTGGCAAGGGTTGGGAAAGGCATCTACCGTTAGTGGAATTCTCCTACAACAACAGCTACCACACAAGCATCCAGGCAGCACCCTTTGAGGCATTGTACGGTCGTAAATGCCGATCGCCTCTTTGTTGGGCGGAAGTTGGTGACAGCCAAATAACAGGACCAGAACTTGTGGCAGACACTACGGAAAGGACTGCCCAGATCAGACAATGCATGGCGGCAGCTCGTGACCGTCAGAAGAGTTACGCTGATAAGGATAGGAAACCGCTAAAGTTCCAGGTTGGTGACCGGGCTCTACTTAAAGTCTCACCATGGAACGGTGTGGTTCATTTTGGAAAACGGGGCAAGCTTAATCCGTGATATGTCGGACCCTTTGAAATTACCGAGAAAATTGGTAAGGTTGCCTACAGATTGAATCTGCCTGAAGAACTGAGTGCTGTGCACAACGTCTTTCACGTGTCTAATCTGAAGAAGTGTCTGTCAGATGAAACACTCATCATTCCTTTTAAGGAACTCACTATTGATGAACAGCTACACTTTACTGAGGAACCGATTGAGATCACGGATCGAGAGATCAAAACCCTCAAACGTAGCCAGATACCTCTCGTACGAGTTCGTTGGAACACGCGCCGTGGCCTAGAGTTTACCTGGGAGCGGGAAGACCAGATGAAGCGCAAGTATCCCCAGTTGTTCCCTAATGAAACTCCAAGCACTGAAGCTACAACCGAATTTCGGGACGAAATTCCAAACTAACGGGGGGATGATGTGACACCCCGTTGAAACGTTCTCACCAGTTTGACAGTGACTGCCTTAACTTTCAGGACGAAATTTCTTAAAACTTGGGGATAATGTGACACTTCGGGTTTTCCCGAGCAACCTTCTTATATTAGCGTTTGTGTACTCATATATTATTAAATGGAAATCTGTGAATTACCTTGGTGTGCTGCATGATCCTTGTATTAAGTTATATGAATATGTATATATATGTATGATAGTGAACCGAGACCATAATCAACCCGACTCGAGACCACTTAGTCTCGAGTGAACAGTATAACAGTTGGGCCGGTTGGGCCATGCTTCTCCTTATCCCACTCGAAAACCCACTAGGGTGAACTGACTTAGGGCTAGTATATAACTCATGCTCCTAGCCAACTTTGCCATTTCTTTGGACAACTCACACTCACTCTCATACATACTCTCCTCTACACTCTCTCTCTCTCTCTCTAAAAACCCTAAACCTCAACACTCCACATCTCTCGGATACAACCGAAAACATCAAAGGCCCTCGGATCGGCTCGTGTTCTTCACTCGAGGATCTCCTTTCATCGAACCTACTCGTTTTTCACACTCTTAACACCTCTAACCGGTTAGTTTCATGTTTTAATCTATGTTCCTTGCAAAACATTTGGTAAAGGTGTGTGCTTGATGAATAAAACACATGTTTAGTTTAGATGTCTACTTACATGATTGTGTATGATAAAGATGTTGATTAAAAGATGTTATACATTGCAATTATCATTTGTATATGATTGTATGGTCTAATGGGATAAGAGTAATTAGATGATGTAGATTGTTGTTTAAACATGATGTACATAGTCCTTCTTATGAAAAGTGCATAAATATACATAGACCTAATGTTGAACCGTAAATGATGTGTTAAAAATAAGGCCATTGATGTTGACTGAGTTGCATTTTGAATTGGATTCATAACCGGCTTGAATGAACATGCTTGCAAAATGATGAACATGATGAATGTGTAGAAGGAACCATTTGATCCATTTGATTAAGGAATTAGACAAGAAAACATGTTTGTGAGTTTTTATTGGATAGTACACAATTTCATGCACATGAAATTCTATTAGATAGTATATCTGAGGTTCTAGAAGGATCTCCTAAGCAGGCAAACAAGTCGAGACACCCAGTCTCGACTCGAGACCACCAAGTAACAACTCGAGATAAGCTTCAAAGACTCGAAATCAGCAAGGTCTCAACTCGAGATCTCATGATCTCGACTCGAGACTGAACTCGAGACCTCTGAGGTTGCGACTCGTACTTACATGACTCGAGACCACCCAGCTGCAACCCGAGACCACTTAGTTGCGACTCAAGACCTCTCGGTCTCGACTCGAGACCACCTTGTCTCGAGTGGGCTACTTGTCTCCGTTATTGGGCCAAAGTGTATGGACTGTTCATGCTTGTTACTGTTTGACTGGACTATGTGTTAACCGTTACTGTCTGACTGTGCAATTATTAGAACAGGCCCAATGACTCAAAACTGTATGCATACTATGTGTTAGATACGTGTAGGATATACGTGACTTCTTTACACCCAAACCTGACCAATACTGGTAACCATGCTAGGACGTGGTAACCAGCGTGCGTGACCAAGTAAACTAATCTGCCGAGCAACCCAAGGTGAGTTCACAACTATTAAACCATGCTTTCCCTGCGGTTTGGGAAACGAAAACTTAAACAACGCTATCCCCTCGAAAGGGATACAAACCTACTTTCTTCCCCTTAAATGGGACTTTTAGTTAATTGCTGTTTATACTGGATGCAACAAGCAACACTAAACGAAACTCTATCACTCAAGTCCTCACTTCTTAATACCGATTAGTCGCCGGGGTCGGGCGAACGGGTTATTAGTTGATAGCGCTATTTAGGTCTCACAAACCTCACACTGTGCCCGCGTATGGGATCGGGCGTGAACTAATGTACTTTGGCAAAACCGTCAATGATGATAGAACATTGACGAACGGGGCACTCTACGGAAATGTACGGATGAATAGTATTCGGTATTGTAAAAACCGTTTAGTAGCTTACTTATGGGGTAGCTCCCCGTGGCATGTATAAATGAGTAAATTAACTCGTGAAACAAGTTTTTTGGTAAATAAAAATTGGACAACTCGTGAACTCGCCAACATTTTTGTTGATACCCTACTGCATGCTTTGCAGGTACCCAGTGACTCAGGAGCTTGCAGCTTGGGAATGTGTATGGTCGTCTAACCCATGTGTTTGGGTTCTAAATAATCTTGAACTATGAACTTTTTTTTGAAACTGTTTGGTTTATGCTTCCGCTGCTTACTTAAACTGTTATTCGAACTTAAACCTTTAAAACTTTAAACTATGATGTTTACTAACTATTGTGGTTGGTGAACATTTTTACTATCAATCAATGCTCAGTATAATTGGTGGCTAGATCCTGGTCAGTCACGCCCCCAAGCGGTGGTACTCCGCATGTGGATTTTGGGGGTGTGACAGAGTGTCACACCCCGACCACGTAGGACAACCAAACGTGGCGGAAACGTCGGGGAGTGTTGTAACAGAATTATTGTTTCATAACACATGGAAATTGAAATATTGTTTTATTGATTAAAGTAGTTACAATGTCTTGACAATCAAAGAAACAGAACATAAATAACTAGTCTTGCATCTTTTATTGTCGCTAAGGCCCAAGTCCGCCTAAGTGTCTCTTCATAAATCCTATGCATCATATCCTGAAACACATGTGAAAATAGGTACGTCAGCATAAAAATGTCTGTGAGATACATAGGTTTATGAAAATAGGATTCATGACTTATTGTTTAAGAAAATATTTAGTCATGAACCTTGTAATTTGATTTATCTTGTAAATCATTTGAAAAACGATAAGATCAGATGATATGTATAAATAAGAGAATTATGTATGGTTAAATGAATAACCATGTAAAATGAGTTTGTATAAGATAAATTGTTTGTAAAAGAATGTCTTGTGAAAAGTATGTTATTTGTATAAAATGTTATATATCTTAAATTGAAATGATTCAAATAACGCTACGATATGTAATACCATACAAACACTTATATATAGGAAGTACCAGCGGCGTATCCACCATGCTTGTATCATATTACACACGCACCATTACTCAAATCATTTACCCAAACAAACCACCAATGTAAGATGTCTATGTTTAAACCAATTGCCAAACGTATTGAATAATATGTCAAAAATGTTTATGTCAATATGTAAATCATGTAATGTGTAACCAATGTCAATAATGTTTATGTGTCAAATGTAAATCATGTAATGTGTAACCAATGTCAATAATGTTCATGTGTCAAATGTAAATCATGTAATGTGTAACCAATGTCAATAATGTTCATGTGTCAAATGTAAATCATGTAATGTGTAACCAAAATGATCTGTATGGCTAGTGAAATGTATCAACTAACCCATATGCACAAAAACAAAGTATTGAAGTAAAACATGGTTTAAATCAAAGCTATGTTTTGTGGAAATGCATGCTATACTGATACGAACATCTATGCGGTGTTGTGAAAATGCATACATCCAAGCCTTGAGACTGCGGCGATAAACCCTTAAACAATTTAAAGGTTTATCTAAATTATGTATATCGAATTCGGTCATTCCTTCCAATCCACACCAACCCAGGATTTCAGGAGCGGGAGTTGTCAATTCCTATGGTACCACTACCTACTAACGAACGGCGTAGCTAATGTTAATGAATGTATTGTTCCATTGTAAACAACCCAAATGTCATAACAAAATGTAAGCATGTGAGGAAAACATTGTACTAAGTATGTAACCAACGGACATACATAGCATAAAATGTAAATGTAAAAAAATGTACTAAGTACGCACGCAATGGGCATACATAGCATAAAATGTAATGAAATCATGTACTATAAATGTACTAATGAACATAGGAAGTATATGATGTGAAAACAGGAAAGCATGAAAGTAACAAGTAGGCACATGTGTTCCACCCCAAAACAGTTTGAAAACAGTAAAAGAGGGGTCTATGTACTCACTTGAGATTGCTCAGAAGTCCTAAGATAACCACCAAGCAATGCTAGAGATCACGGAATCAAACGGCACCTAGTATAGGTAACTATGTTAATAAACCGGACCTATATTGGAAGATCGGGTAGCATGAGGGTTTGTAAACCAAACGAGTATGGAGACTCGTGTAATATGGTTCAACAAAGCCTACATACTAAATGAAACTTAACCTAAGTGCTTACGACCCCTTACGACCCGTTTAGATAGCTTATGCTACTTTAACACGTCGTTCGCGTGAAACGCGTTCGGACCGCCTAACTAGTCCTATGACAAGTGTTATATGCCTAAACATGTTACATAATCAGTTATGTGACAAAAGTTTAGGTTACATATGTTTAATTACCAATTATACATGAAAAGGGTATTCTGGTAATTTACCTAAGGCATATAAACTACCTATCATACAACTACTCAAACGATGTGACCATAAGGTATAACCTCGGAAGGTTATTCCCTATACTCTATGGTCACCTAAGGTATTTGGTCGGATCCTAATGATCGACCAAATGGGTCGGGTTCGAAGGTATAAGCGATTTATTAGATCGCTTACCCTTACGACCCTAGACAACATGGTAATCAGTAGGCATAGTCCCAAAGGACTATAACCAACGTGATTACACTCACGTTGCGAAGTTCAAACGAACTTCGCATTGACCATAAATTGGTCAACGCAGAAATTCAAACAAAGTTTGACTTTCAGACTCGAAAGACTCGAAAGACTCGAAAAGCAATAAAAGAACGAAAGAATACTTACGAAGGGTCCCCGAATGCTAATTTCGATTCAAGTAGCTCAGGTATGAAACAATGCTTCCAACTTAGAGCTTCTCAAATCAAAATTCTTGTGGGTTTTGCAAAGGCATGGGGGGGTATTTATAGTTTTCAGTTAGCCGTTAAGATCGTTCCTCGGAAACCGTGCTTTGATCTTGGCCATACACCTCAAGATAGTGGTTTTTGAAAACCATTTGAGCCCATAGATTGTCCCAAAACCATGTGCAAAAGTGAAAATGGACCAAATACAATGTTTTTGTCCAGGTTAGGCAGTCTCGTAGCGCCACTGCCAAGGCATGAGGTGCTCGCACTACGCCACTGCCCACCAGTATCAGCAAAGTTTCAAAAATGGCAGAAATGGTCCCTGCAGCCCGTTTAAGCTATTTTTGATGCGTTTGAACCCCGTTAACCTCATTTCAAGGCTCTAAAATGAAGTTAAAGTATAGGGAACTTAAAACATGCTCAAAAATATATCCGATGTCAGTTCGTTTGGCCGTACGATCGCGATGTTCGGTTAATTACGACGGAATGCGCATAAGCGCGAAAAACGATCCAAATGACGCGACGAATGGATTTTTCTTATGCCAAACACTAAAATAAAATATTATAGTGCTTACATAAATTTTTGGATGTCCAGATGTATTCAGAACGTAAGTTATGCGCGAAAATGCAAACTTGTGCACTTTTTGACACTTTTAGTCCCTGAATGACCCAAAAGTTTATTTTAGCACACCGAACCCCTAAAAGCCTATTTCTAAGCTATGTAAAGGATATTTACGGTATGTTTAACTTATGGACATGTTCCGGAATGTTTGTTACAGTTCAAATTGGCATACTTTCGCAGTTTGTCAACTTTAGTCCCTGTAAGCGATTTAACTTGATTTTGCCATACCAAAGCCTTCGAAACTTATTTCTAAGTTATGTAAAGGTTATTTAAGGTATGTTAAGCCTATGTCACTATTCTGGAGTGTTTGTTGCATTAAACTGGTTATATTTACGCGTCGGTGCGCGTATAACCTTCCAGAAAGCGATTTAGAGTTTGGAATTGAATAAAAATTTGATATGTGCAAATGATACACATATTTATACAAATCCCAAGTATGAAATACAATATTTCATTGGTTTGGTATTTGTTTGATGGCCGCAGTGACCCAGGTGTCACAGTCTCCCCTACTTTAGGAAATTTCATCCCGAAATTTATTTAGAGGAAACTTGTGAGAGCTTGAAAACATGAAGTTGAAAAGACCGAATGAACATTGGTTAGGGTTCTGAACTTCTAGTAACTTTAATAACATCATGCTTGCAATGTAAGAGGGATACTTATATACAAGTATATTAAGCGTCATTGGTGCGTCCACCATACCTCCATTACATCGTTCTTATTTTGTTATTGTTGTCACTATCGGTTCTTACACATAATAAATATTACTGGGTTTCTGTGCACTAAATTTTCATAATTATGTACGCGTCCATAATTTAGACAATTCCTTGCACAGTTCCCACAGTCTATTTTATAATGTGTAGGGTAAAACCAAATGAAAAATCCTGTGATGAGTGTGACTAGACCGCCATAGAGTCCTTTTAATTAAATCAATAAATGATCTAAATAGACTATCAAGGAGTCTGTTCAGCTACATCACTAGATGTCGTTCTTTAACCAGACCGTGAATCAATCTTTTGACTAGACTGTCACACCCCGACCACGTAGAACATACAAAACGTGGCGGAAACGTCGGGGAGTGTTGTAACAGAATTAATTGTTTCAAATCCATGGCAATTGAAGTTTCGTTTTATTGATTAAAAGTGTTACAATGTCTTAACAAACAAAGAAATACAACATAATTAACTAGTCTTGCATCTTTTATTGTCACTAAAGCCCAAGTCTGCCTATGTGTATCTTGATCATCTTATGCAACAACTCCTGAAAAACACATGTGAAAATAGGTACGTCAGCATAAAAATGCTGGTGAGATACATAGGTTTTGTGAAAATAGAATTCATGACTTATGTTTGAGAAAATGTTTAGTCATGAACCTTGTAATTTGCTTTGTCTTGTAAATCATTTGAAAAACAATAAGTTCAGATGATATGTATAAATAAGTGAAATAATGTATGGTTAAATGAATAACCATTTAAGATGAGTTTGTATAAGATAAGTTGTTTGTAAAACAATGTCTTGTGAAAAGTATGTTATTTGTATAAAATGTTCTATGTATCAAACTGAAATGATTCAAATAACGCTACGACATGTAATGCCATACAAACACTTATATATAGGAAGTACCAGCGGCGTATCCACCATGTTTGTATCATATTACACACGCATCGTTACTTAATCACTTAATCAAACCAAACCACCAATATAGAATGTCTATGTTTAACAATTGTAGAAATGTTTATGTATGGTAAGTAATGTAAAGTTAAACGAATAACCTTATAGTAGCATATCAAAAGTATACTTTGGATTTGTAAGTAACATATTAAACTATGTTTTGGTTTCATAAGTAACATATCAAAATATGCTTTGGATGTGATAAATAACATATTAAACTATGTTTTAGTTTAGTAAATAACATATCAAAATATGCTTTGGATGATTAATAAAATATATGTTGGTTTTGTACAATACCACACATGAGAGTATATCAAAATATACTTTAATAGTGTGATTTAAGAATTCATTCAGACCTGGTGCATCAAAATACACCTTTGAGACTATAAGGATACCACAAAGGCAATCCCTATTTGGATGGAGCAACAAATTGGTTTCAGACATTCCATGCCAACAGGAATGGGGTGTCAAATCCTATAGCGCTATATCATACTAACAATCGGTCTGGTGAACATAAAATAAGTACAATTCAACCATTTATTTTATGTTCTTAGAGAAATCAGTGTTTAAAACCATAGATAGTCATTTAGTTTGTCAAAAGATAAGTAATAACTTGTATGATCAAATGTCAAAATGTAAGTATGTGATGAAATCAGCTGTACTAAGTAATGCACACAATGGGCACACGTAGCATGAAATGTAATGTAAAATGATGTACCAAGTATGCTAAGTTAACATACGAAGCAGAAAAGTCATGTAAATCAATGTACTAATAGTGTACTAATGAACATAACCAGTATATGATGTGAAAACAGGAAAGCACGAAAGTAACAAGTAGGCACATGTGTTTCACCCCAAAACAGTTTGGAAAACAGTAAAAGAGGGGTTCTATGTACTCACTTGAGATTGCTCAGAAGTCCTAGGATAACCACCAAGCAATGCTAGAGATCGCGGAATATCAAACGGCACCTAATATAGGTAACTACATTAATAAACCGGACCTAAATCGGAAGACTGGGTAGCATGAGGGTTTGTAAACCAAATGAGTGTAGGAACTCATGTGATATGGTTAATCAAAGCCTACATACTAAATGAAACTTAACCTAAGTGTCTACGACCCATTACGACCCGTTTAGGTAGCTTATGCTACTTTAACGCGTCGTTCGCGTGGAACGCGTTCGGATCGCCTAACTAGTCCTATGACAAGTGTTATATGCCTAAACATGTTACAAAATCAGTTATGTGACAAAAGTTTAGGTTACATATGCTAAATTACCAATTATGCATGAAAAGGGTATTCTGGTAATTTACCTAAGGCATATAAACAACCTATCATACAACTACTCAAACGATGTGACCATAGGGTATAACCTCGGAAGGTTATTCCCTACCTACTATGGTCACCTAATGTATTTGGTCGGATCCTAATGATCGACCAAATGGGTCGAGTTCGAAGGTATAGGCGATTTATCAGATCGCCTACCCTACGACTCTAGACAACGTGGTAATCAGTGGGCATAGTCCCAAGGGACTATGACCAACGTGATTACACTCACGTTGCGAAGTTCAAACGAACTTCGCATTGACCATTACTGGTCAACGCTGAAAGTCAAACAAAGTTTGACTTTCTGACTCGAAAAGCAGTAAAAATAAGGAAAAGAACGAAAGAATACTTACGAAGGGTCCCCGAATGCTAATCCCGATCTAAGAACTCAGGTATGAAACAATGGTTTCAACTTAGAGCTCTCAAATCAGAATTCTTGTGGGTTTAGAAGCAATGGGGGGTGGGGTATTTATAGTATTCGGTCCACCGTTAAGATCGTTTCAAGGGAAACGTGCCTTAATCTTGCCCGTACATGTGTCGGGACCTTATGGTGACTAAAATTCCATCCTTATCAGCTGACTAGATAATTAGGAACTTGTGGTTGTGGGTTAATCTGCTGAAAACAGGCTGTTAAGTACTCTGCATCTGGTCTGAACATGGCTAGCGCACCGCTACACTAAAAGTGTAGCGCACCGCTAGGCCATAGTTTGGCAGAATTACACTTTTAGTCCCTGTCATGCATTCAGCCCATTTTCGACACGTTTAAGGCCCGTTAACCCCATTTCAAAGCTCTAAAATGAAGTTAAAGTATAGGGAACTTAAAACATGTTCAAAAATATCTCGGATGTCGGTTCGTTTGGCCGTACGGTCGCGATGTTCGCTTAATTACGACGGAATGCGCATAAGCACGAAAAACGAACCAAATGACGCGACGAATGGATTTTTCTTATGGCGAACACTAAAATAAAATATTTTAGTGCTTACATAAATTTTTGGATGTCCGGATGTATTCAGAACGTAAGTTACGCGTAAAAATGCAAACTTGTGCACTTTTTGACGCTTTTAGTCCCTGAGTGACACAAAAGTTTATTTTAGCATACCGAACACCTCAAAGCCTATTTCTAAGCTATGTAAAAGATATTTATGGTATGTTTAACTTATGGTCATGTTCCGGAATGTCTGTTACAGTTCAAATTGGCATACTTTCGCAGTTTGTCAACTTTAGTCCCTGTAAGCGATTTAACTTGATTTTGCCATACCAAAGCCTTCAAAACTTATTTCTAAGTTATGTAAAGGTTATTTAAGGTATGTTAAGTCTATTTCACTATTCCAGAGTGTTTGTTGCATTAAACTGGTTATATTTACGCATCAGTGCGTGTATAACCTTCCAGAAAGTGATTTAGAGCTTGAAATTGAACTAGAGTTGATATGTGCAAATGATACACATATATTTAACAAATCCCAAGTATGAAATACAATATTTCATTGGTTTGGCATTTGTCTGATGGTTGAAGTGACACAGGTGTTACATAGACCACAAAAAGGGTCTCTTCGAATCATGGAGCGGTACTATATAATCCAAGGGTCTTAACTATTACATAGAAGCCCATTAAGGAATTAAGGTAGTACCTTTTTAAATATCCTTCTACGAATCCCTCATATGAAGATATGAAAAATTCTACGAGGATTTGGATAACGAATATCCAGAGTATACAAAAACACAAAATGCATAAGAGAAAACACAAGATGCATAAACACATAGTCATATAACCACAAAGATTGTTTATCTAGATCTTTAATTTGTTAATTAGTTTTGCTAACAAAGTGCATGTATTTAAAGCACACTAGGAATCCATCTCGTGGATTTCATTTGGTACTTTAAACATTATCAAGAATCTAACTATAAAGATAGAAAGATTTTTAAAAGAAAAATTTGATTTCGATTATAAGGAACCGAAATGTTCGAATTTAGGTACATAAGGAATCCAATCAATGACTCTGATTTGAATGATAATCATCCACAAGGGTCTAAATGTGAAGATAAAAAGATCCCATATGGATTTTAGAAGTTGAAGATGTTTTGAAACCTTGCACTGGATGTGCTTATGTCAAAACATGAAGTAAGAATGCTTATGAAGTTGAGATGCTTCTTATGTCAAGGCGACATATGAAGCAGAATTTGAAGGTTAAGTCAATGTGTGAAGAAAATATTTTTGAAAACTATGCATGGGGTTCTTTTAAGAAAAATGTGTTTAACGTTTTTGAAACCTTATATATAATACTTTTGAAATCATAAAGTAGGTGTACTAGGTAAGTATATTTATAAAAAATGTTTTAAAATCATGCGAGATGAATTTTGAAATTATGTATAAGGTTTTTGAAAAACATAAATGATGCTTTTCGAAATCATGCACTTGATAAGAAAATGTACTGTGTTAATATTGCCTTCAGACTATATGAAATATTTTGAAATTAGGAAGGTTGGTTTTGATAACATGGCCAATGTTTTTGAAATAACATAGACAATGCATTTAGAAAAATTGTTTTCAAACTATATGAAATGTTTTTGAGATCATGAAGATTGTTTTTGAAATACTTGTACTGTATATGTTGAAAAATCAATACATAATGGGTATGAGATTTGAAAATACCCTTAGTTATCAAACCAAGGATTCAAAGGTACAGATGTGCAGAAACATGATTACTCATAATGTCACTTTATTTTCCTGTACTTCGTATCTTAGAATGAGACGAGTACTTAGAATTTTCTATGGGAATCATGAGTAAACACAAGAATGGGAAATATTCACAAGAGTAGTTTGTAAGGAGCATAGTTCCTTAATGTAGGTATCATAGGGAAATGCCATACACACATGTAACTACGCTTGTACATCAGAATTGCGAACAACAACTTTTATTTATGAACAAGACATATTGTTTCACATTACAAGAAAATAAAAGAAACAAAGGCATAAGACAGCAACATCCTTTGTTCAGCCAATTGCTCATCCACGGGTTGGATTTGCACTGACAATCTTCGGGCAGTTGTTCCTGTAATGGCTCGTCTCGCCACAGTTGTAGCAAGTACCAGGCGGAAAACGAGCTTGAGTAGGGTTGACTTGAGGTTGATTTGGACCACCTTGGTTCGGGTTATACCGACAAGCACTTGCCAGGTGACCAACTCGTCCACATGATACACACAGACGACACTGTAAGTGAGCTAGGTGATGCTCCTTACATTTGTTGCATAATGGTGCCGTTCCCTTATATTGCTTCTTAGCAAGTGGTGTTGCCACCCGGATGGGTCCTGTTTGATTTGGTACTGCTGCAACACAAACTTTTGCTGTATAACCTTTACGTCCACAAATTTGGCATTCACGGCACTTCACATTAGCATGATGATGAAGGTTACATTGGTTGCACAAGGGTGAAGTTCCATTGTATGGCTTCCTAGCTGGTGGCCTTGCCATATGGCTAGGTCCCGCTTGATTAGGTGTAACCGCTGCGGGTTTCCTTGAAGCCTTACGCTTCCTTGATTTTGGTGCTGGCTTGACTTCTGCTTCCTTTGGTGGCTCTTGAGTGGCTTCATTGTCGAGACGGGAGGCTTCATTGTTGAGACGAGCCATGGCAATGCCTAAATCCACAGTCTTCTGAATCACTTCGCCTATTTGCTGGGCAAATTTGGCTGTTCGCTCGGACATTTGACCAGTGCTGAGAGGAATAGACATTCTAGAAGAAAATGAAAGACATAGGAAGAAACGAGTGAAAGGTTATTGGATAATCAATACAGAATGGTAACGAATGAAAATTGTGACCATTTGTTTGTTACCTAAGGCAAACAAATGAGATGGTGACAAATCAAAGTAAATGGGTCAAAAATAATGTATCGCGAAGACATGCTCGCCTATAAGTGAACACTCATCCCAAGAATTCCCAGGTAAGCACAACTGGTCTCGCGTCTGATGAGATGTATACGAAGTGCTTGCCTAGACAGAAAACCCAGAATACAGGCATTCACCCTTCCAGTTTGCACATGTTCACATTATTTAAAACCCAAAACCTTGACGAGATTTTGAAAAATTCAAAGGGGTTCAAAACCATACAACAGAGAGTTCAAAACCTTACAATAGAGGGTTCAAAACCTAGTAATCAATCATCCTAGAACAGATGATTAGTTTTCAAAGCGGTTTGGAAATTTATGTTCTTGTTGTGATCGTCGCCTAAGGATAGGTGACGGTATTGTTTTATGACTAAACGCAAGTAAACTCGCGTTAGGGTCCTAGGAAGGTTATAGACTAGGTCAAAGTATTACTAATAACCTAATTCCCTATAACCATGAGCTCTGATACCAACTTTTCTGTCACACCCCGACCACGTAGGACAACCAAACGTGGCGGAAACGTCGGGGAGTGTTGTAACAGAATTATTGTTTCATAACACATGGAAATTGAAATATTGTTTTATTGATTAAAGTAGTTACAATGTCTTGACAATCAAAGAAACATAACATAAATAACTAGTCTTGCATCTTTTATTGTCGCTAAGGCCCAAGTCCGCCTAAGTGTATCTTGATAAATCCTATGCATCATATCCTGAAACACATGTGAAAATAGGTACGTCAGCATAAAAATGCCTGTGAGATACATAGGTTTATGAAAATAGGATTCATGACTTATTGTTTAAGAAAATGTTTAGTCATGAACCTTGTAATTTGATTTGTCTTGTAAATCATTTGAAAAACGATAAGATCAGATGATTTGTATAAATAAGAGAATAATGTATGGTTAAATGAATAACCATGTAAAATGAGTTTGTATAAGATAAGTTGTTTGTAAAAGAATGTCTTGTGAAAAGTATGTTATTTGTATAAAATGTTATATATCTTAAATTGAAATGATTCAAATAACGCTACGATATGTAATACCATACAAACACTTATATATAGGAAGTACCAGCGGCGTATCCACCATGCTTGTATCATATTACACACGCACCGTTACTCAAATCACTTACCCAAACAAACCACCAATGTAAGATGTCTATGTTTAAACCAATTGCCAAACGTATTGAATAATATGTCAAAAATGTTTATGTCAATTTGTAAATCATGTAATGTGTAACCAATGTCAATAATGTTTATGTGTCAAATGTAAATCATGTAATGTGTAACCAATGTCAATAATGTTCATGTGTCAAATGTAAATCATGTAATGTGTAACCAATGTCAATAATGTTCATGTGTCAAATGTAAATCATGTAATGTGTAACCAAAATGATCTGTATGGCTAGTGAAATGTATCAACTAAACCATATGCACAAAAACAAAGTATTGAAGTAAAACATGGTTTAAATCAAAGCTATGTTTTGTGGAAATGCATGCTATACTGATACGAACATCTATGCGGTGTTGTGAAAATGCATACATCCAAGCCTTGAGACTGCGGCGATAAACCCTTAAACAATTTAAAGGTTTATCTAAATTATGTATATCGAATTCGGTCATTCCTTCCAATCCACACCAACCCAGGATTTCAGGAACGGGAGTTGTCAATTCCTATGGTACCACTACCTACTAACGAACGGCGTAGCTAATGTTAATGAATGTATTGTTCCATTGTAAACAACCCAAATGTCATAACAAAATGTAAGCATGTGATGAAAACACTGTACTAAGTATGTAACCAACGGACATACATAGCATAAAATGTAAATGTAAAACAATGTACTAAGTACGCACGCAATGGGCATACATAGCATAAAATGTAATGAAATCATGTACTATAAATGTACTAATGAACATAGGAAGTATATGATGTGAAAACAGGAAAGCATGAAAGTAACAAGTAGGCACATGTGTTCCACCCCAAAACAGTTTGAAAACAGTAAAAGAGGGGTCTATGTACTCACTTGAGATTGCTCAGAAGTCCTAAGATAACCACCAAGCAATGCTAGAGATCACGGAATCAAACGGCACCTAGTATAGGTAACTATGTTAATAAACCGGACCTATATTGGAAGATCGGGTAGCATGAGGGTTTGTAAACCAAACGAGTATGGAGACTCGTGTAATATGGTTCAACAAAGCCTACATACTAAATGAAACTTAACCTAAGTGCTTACGACCCCTTACGACCCGTTTAGATAGCTTATGCTACTTTAACACGTCGTTCGCGTGAAACGCGTTCGGACCGCCTAACTAGTCCTATGACAAGTGTTATATGCCTAAACATGTTACATAATCAGTTATGTGACAAAAGTTTAGGTTACATATGTTTAATTACCAATTATACATGAAAAGGGTATTCTGGTAATTTACCTAAGGCATATAAACTACCTATCATACAACTACTCAAACGATGTGACCATAAGGTATAACCTCGGAAGGTTATTCCCTATACTCTATGGTCACCTAAGGTATTGGGTCGGATCCTAATGACCGACCAAATGGGTCGGGTTCGAAGGTATAAGCGATTTATTAGATCGCTTACCCCTACGACCCTAGACAACGTGGTAATCAGTAGGCATAGTCCCAAAGAACTATAACCAACGTGATTACACTCACTTTGCGAAGTTCAAACGAACGTCGCATTGACCATAAACTGGTCAACGCAGATAGTCAAACAAAGTTTGACTTTCAGACTCGAAAAGACTCGAAAAGCAATAAAAGAACGAAAGAATACTTACGAAGGGTCCCCGAATGCTAATTTCGATTCAAGTAGCTCAGGTATGAAACAATGGTTCCAACTTAGAGCTTCTCAAATCAAAATTCTTGTGGGTTTTGCAAAGGCATGGGGGGGTATTTATAGTTTTCGGTTAGCCGTTAAGATCGTTCCTCGGAAACCGTGCTTTGATCTTGGCCATACACCTCAAGATAGTGGTTTTTGAAAACCATTTGAGCCCATAGATTGTCCCAAAACCATGTGCAAAAGTGAAAATGGACCAAATACAATGTGTCTGTCCAGGTTAGGCAGTCGCGTAGTGCCACTGCCAAGGCATGAGGTGCTCGCACTACGCCACTGCCCACCAGTATCAGCAAAGTTTCAAAAATGGCAGAAATGGTCCCTGCAGCCCGTTTAAGCTATTTTTGATGCGTTTGAACCCCGTTAACCTCATTTCAAGGCTCTAAAATGAAGTTAAAGTATAGGGAACTTAAAACATGCTCAAAAATATATCCGATGTCAGTTCGTTTGGCCGTACGATCGCGATGTTCGGTTAATTACGACGGAATGCGCATAAGCGCGAAAAACGATCCAAATGACGCGACGAATGGATTTTTCTTATGCCAAACACTAAAATAAAATATTATAGTGCTTACATAAATTTTTGGATGTCCAGATGTATTCAGAACGTAAGTTATGAGCGAAAATGCAAACTTGTGAACTTTTTGACACTTTTAGTCCCTGAATGACCCAAAAGTTTATTTTAGCACACCGAACCCCTCAAAGCCTATTTCTAAGCTATGTAAAGGATATTTATGGTATGTTTAAATTATGGCCATGTTCCGGAATGTTTGTTACAGTTCAAATTGGCATACTTTCGCAGTTTGTCAACTTTAGTCCCTGTAAGCGATTTAACTTGATTTTGCCATACCAAAGCCTTCGAAACTTATTTCTAAGTTATGTAAAGGTTATTTAAGGTATCTTAAGCCTATGTCACTATTCCGGAGTGTTTGTTGCATTAAACTGGTTATATTTACGCGTCGGTGCGCGTATAACCTTCCAGAAAGCGATTTAGAGTTTGGAATTGAATAAAAATTTGATATGTGCAAATGATACACATATTTATACAAATCCCAAGTATGAAATACAATATTTCATTGGTTTGGTATTTGTTTGATGGTCGCAGTGACCCAGGTGTCACACAGAGTTCCTACAAACAAGCCCGGTGCTTACGGAATTGCAAGGACCTCTCTACAACGCTATTAACCACCTTGTTTTCGCCTTGTTTCTTCCCTAGCCTTGTGCTAGTAGTAAGTGTTTTAAATCACCATCTTGTTCTTGATTTTAGTGGTTAATAAATGTTTGTATGATGAAATATGAAGAACACTAAATAAGATAATACAAAGTCTTGAACCTAAGATGAATAAGTTGGATAAAGAGAAGTTATGTGTGTAATCATGTAGATCTCGTGTTGTTATGATTCTTGTTGATTTTCTGATGATTTTGTTGGTTAATATTGATGTTTGATGTTGTTGTGATCACTAAACATGATTAACGGAATCAATCGAACACAAGTTAGTAAGTTAAAGAATGAAAAACAGAATATGTCCAAGTTTTACAGCCAACTTCAGTTGGCTGTAAACAGGTCATAAACTCAACGAAAAACTGATATTTTTAGTCTAAAACGTGTTATTATGAAATACGGTTCTAATGGCACCAGAATCGTAAGTTTTGGACTTCGTTTACTATTTTTAAAGCGTCATTTCATAACAGCAGCTAGAGCTGCATTTTTCTGCTGAAAATATGTGTTTTGTTTTCTGTCAAAACCTGGGTTCTGTGAAGAGTTGGATCATGAAACTTGTACTGTAGATGAACACCGATGTATTTGTAATTACCCCACTGGAATTTCGTAAATCTGACGCTCGATGAATTTTAAATAAATTATCCCGTGGACTGTGGTCAGAAAAATATGAATCTGAGTTCAGTCCGGAAAATGAATTTTAAAAAAATATTGGTAATGAACCGGACCCCGATATTTTTACACAATAAAATTTGGAACGTTTAAGAATTCTGTAAAAATTTGGGAATTTTTGGAATAATTTAACTATTTTATTAAAATGTCCGAAAACAGCCAGGTTTTGAATATTAATGCGGAAATGACATAAGTTGTGATTTGCGTGTCTAAATGTCGAGTATGCTATCTGTGAATGATCTAACATGTTATATGTGTTACGTGCACTATCGTATGTTTGCTTATGAGTGGGGAATGGATGGGAAGTATATATGGGCATAAACAGTTAAAGTAATGCATGCTATGTGATAGATACGTGTAGAAACTTTGTGCTCTATTTGAAAATCACTAAATGACTAACTGGTAAATCATACTAGGACGTGATTGACCGACCTTGACTGTTAGCTATATTTGAGAATCTAACCGAGCAAACCGAGGTGAGTTCACACTTTCTACAAGGCATGGGATTCCTGGTGGTTTGGGAATGGGTTAAAGAATTTAAAACTAAATCTATATATCCCCTTGGGAAGATATGTACGGCCATCCTCCATAGATAGGATGCCATTATTAATCCTACGAATTCTCCTGGTGCAGAATACGTACGTTCGTCCTCCTGGTACAGGACAACAACCTTAAAACTAGCTAGACAAAACTCTATCATGAAGTCCCTCAATTTATATCGACTTAATCGCCGAGGCCAATGGCGAGCGGGTCATTAGTTAATAGCGCTATTAGGTTTAACAAACCTCACACCGTGCCAGTCGGACGGACGTGTACTAATGGACTATGGCAAACTGTCAGTGATGATAGACACTGATGTAGGGCACAACTATTGTTCGTAGTAGTCGATATCATACCGTCTAGTAGTTCACACGGGGAAAGCCCCCACTGATTATGGTTAGGGTTTGGGTAATGAAAAAGGAACTGGTTAAACATACTTTCAACTACGGGGTAACCCCCACGGCAATTAAGCCAAAGAAAGTCAAACCACGTTTTTCAGAAACAACTTAAAAACTAAACAACCAAACGTGAACTCACTCAACTTTGTTGTTGACTAGTTGTTACATGCCTTACAGGTCGCTAGGTGCTTTTGGAGCTTGCATGAGGAGAAGGTTGTTGTGGAATATGGGTTGTTATATCCCATACTTAATAATAGAACTTTATAAACCTATGGAACTTATGTTTAAGACTTTAAACTTATGAACTGTGAACTTATGTTTTGAACTTACGTTTTATGCTTCCGCTGTTATCTTAAAATCGGTCACCTTCTTTAGGTCACCAATCGTATTGTAGTTGGTTTCATTTACTTAATTGTGTTGTTCAATATGATTGGTGGCTCGATCCTGGTCACGTCACGCCTCCAAGCGGTGGTACTCCGCATGGTGGATTTTGAGGGTGTGACATATGTAAACATAAAAATAGGTACATATTTGAACTTTTAGCTATTAATGTTGAAAAGAAAATTAAACGATATAGTAGCTTATACCCGTTTGTTGCTATAACTTACCATGTCAATGTAAGCTCTTTTATGCATCCCAATTAGTGTGTCTGAGTTAAAAAAATGATGATGTTGCCCAAAGTCTCCAAGGTCTGCTGGTTGGTTATTAGGAAGTGTTACATCTTCAAATCTACCATAACATATCAATCAATACAATAACTTAAATAAACCATGAAATCCAAGTTCAAGGACCCCATAAATTACCCTTTGTCAATATGTATTAATAAGCATGTGATGTACAAAACTACAAAGCATAATTATAACATTTAACTTGATATAATAGGGTTAATTAAGTCATTAGTTGCGTTTATGATAGTAGTAGCCATTCTACCTAAATGGAAAAGCACAACATAATTGAAAAAATGAACATATAGAATGGAATTGAAGACTTACTTTGCATGAGACTTGCCTGGAAATCAACAACGTTATTAAACGTCGCTATTATAAAACCATTTCTTAAGACCTAAGTAATCATCAGCACAAAACATTAACAGAGGGGTTAGCAACAAAAATCAAATTTTTGGCACATAAACATTAACACACACAATGAAATAGACAGAGGTGTAGACTCCAACCTCATGGTAAAACCAATTCTCAACAAAATCAATGTTCTGACAGTTCTGTAACCCTAAAACCCAACCAATCCAAAGTAAAAAAACACGTCCAAAACAAATCATATTAAATCTCCAGCCAACAACATAATAAAATTGGAGCCCTAACTAATTGCCGAAGCCTACAAATGGATAGAATCAACAGTATGTAGAGCAAATGTGATGAACTGGTAATTGAAATTGGAAGCATATTTATAGGAGATGGATAGAAACAAAAGTATGTAGAATACATCTTGCAAATAACATAAACCAAACACATACCTTCAGTCATTCTCAGATTGCGTGGGAACACCAAAATCTCATAAATGTGGCACAAAAAAGAGATGTCACGCCAAACACCACCGTGAACAACCACCGGAAAAACCAAGAGGCGGCGGCGCGGCCGCGCTGGAAGCCGTTGTTTGACCACCGATATCTATTGCGAGTAAACAAACCATAATACATGTGAAATCAACGCAAATGAATTCAAAAGAAAAAATGGCGAAAGATATAAACGGGAAAAAGATGAAATCGCCTGAGCTAGAGCTAGGGTTTATGACTGAGAATTGTGGGAAGATAAAAGAGAAAGATCCGACCTCAATGGAGATTATTGTGGAAGATAAAACTTACCGGTTAACCTATTCGTCACTATCATCTTTTTTTTTTGGGTAAAGATTGGTCACTATCATCTTCATCACCATAATTGCAATCCTCAAAATCGTATTCATCATCTTCATCACCATGGTGGCGGCATTAATGTGGTGGTAGAGAGATGAGATCTAGGGTTCTTTCATTTCAATTGGGAGGATAAAGGATGAAAGGAAACACTGGATTTAGGGTTTTTGATTGTAACAGCCCTCAATCAATAGGAGAATCAAAAAGGTAACTCCACCATTGATTGAATTCAATGATGGGTGAATTAAAGATAATCGGTAGAAGATGATGGCGTATGAAAGAAGAAACTGAATTAGGGTTTAGAGGCTTTTGTTTTAGCGCCTAAACACATAACGCGTGGATTAAGATGAATACACGTGGCAATGAGTGGTTTAAACAAATGCCATGTGGCATAAGTTGGTTTTGCTTTATTTGAAGTAGTAGATTAGGATACTTAGCAATAAAAAAATGAATGTAGTCAAATTCTATTTCAGGTAACTTTATATAAAAATAAGTCAAATAGAAATTAAATTTAAAATTGCTATAATATTCTAAAAGGGCTCGTTTCGTTCATGGAAATTTTTTGTAAGAATTTGAATTCAACAAAGGAATTGGAATTTGTATAAATTGGAATAAATTCCATTATATTTTTATATTATGTTTGGTTTTTCAAATTTATAAAAGATAACGGAATGTTAAAAATTTTAAATGACATATATATCCTTGATAAACCTTCCCTAAATAATTCAGGTTACTATATTCGGATGAATATTTATTTAAAGATGTGAGGGTTACTTGGTAATTATATAACATTCCAATAGAAAATTTGAAATTCCATTAAAGGAATAAAGGAAAGTTGAAATGTGACAACTCGTACCCACATCATTTCCATTCGCGTTCCACTATACGTTGTAATTATGCGAACCTGATAAACGTGGATTATTATATTTGATTTATAAAAATATGATTGTGAAATTTAATTAATAATACATGAATGATTTATCAAACTTAAGTTCAGTTGCACACTGACTTTGGTGTCGAACATCCTACTCCACCCATACACTTGCTCTGGCTTATGACCCCAGCCCAAACACACCTCAGCCCAACTGAGCCCAAGAATGGAGGTCGCACACCATTATTTTAATAATAGACCGCACACCTACACGCACATGGGGGTTTGAGGCATCTTCCTTGGGTATAAAACCCACATGTGGCCATAACCTTAGCAATTATTTCCCAAACATTCTGACGTCAGCTTTTCACAAACATTCTCCCTTCTTTTGGAAACCCTAGAACATTCTCCTCTCATTTTGGAATTTTACAGCGGCATCATACCTCTATCATTTTCAACGGCAGCCTACATTCAGTCTCTTGGAACTTCGTCACTTTTCTTTATCGCACACTCTCTTGCATCACATATCTCTGATTAGTATATAATCACTATTTGAGTCATGTGCATGGTAGCATATACTTGTTTGATGTCCTACTTGAATGGCATGATTAGAATGATGATCTGGGATTTGCTTGATGATAGTGTGTTGATAAATTATTATGGCCTGATATTCATTGACTGTTTAAGTGATAAAGTGTGACACTTGTGCTCCGTAAACACTGCACGATATAGGACAATATCTTTTATCAAAGAAAAAATGTATTTTTGGTCTCAATTTTTGCTTTTTATGTTTGACAATTTCACGTTTTGATTTTTAAGTTTAAATTCAAGCTTTAAAACGCTTTCTAGAAAGGTATACGCAAACTGATACGTAAACATAATCAGTTTAATACGACAAACACTCCTGAATAGTGACGTCTTAACATACCATAAATAACTTTTATATAACTTAGAAATAAGTTTTGAAGGCTTTGGTGTGTCAAAAACAAGTTTATTCGATAGTGAAAACTTTAACTATGTTATATCTTTTGAACAAGAACTATACGCAATCCCAGGCGAGTACATAGTTCCCCTCTTTTACCATTTTCAAATATTTTGGGGTGATTCATATATGTAACCATTTTGTTTTCCAAATGTATGGCATATATGTGATTACTAAGTGCTTTTATGTGTATTATTCCGATTATGCAAATACAATGTTTATCTAAATCCTTAAAAGATCTATCTATCTTCATAGATTGATTCTTATAGGATATTTGAAGTACAATCTTAGATCTTCCTTTCTTCATAGTGAGAATTTTAAGAAATACTTTATAGGACAACAGTTATGGTTTATGTGTAGATTGTTGGTGATTTAGATAACGGAACTAGATAATACAATAAGCACATGGTGGATACGCCGCTGGTACTTCCTATATATAAGTGTGCTTATTGTATTACCCTTCGTGGCGTTATCCCGAATCACCATTAGGATTTAGGATTGTTTTGATTTAATGATTCAATGTAACAGAACCCAGAATCCTTATAGCATCTATCTATCTTCATAGATTAATTCTTGTAGGATATTTAAAGTACCAATATTGGAGTCCTTGATTGGATTCATTGTGTGCTTTAATGCGTATGTAAGTAAACAATGTAACAGAACCCAGAATCCTTATAGCATCTATCTATATTCATAGATTGATTCTTGTAGGATGTTTAAAGTACCAATATTGGAGTCCTTGTTTGGATTCATTGAGTACTTTAATGCGTATGCGACTAGACAATATGACGAGAACCGAATCCCTGTAATATTTATCTATATCCATAGTTAAACATACATGGGATGTTTAAAGTGCTAATATTGGAGTCCTTATTTGGATTCATTGTGTACTTTAATGCGTGTTCACAAGTTTATTGCCGATTATGTGTTTATGTGGTAGTTGTGATTTAGATAATAAAACGGGTGTAATAAAATAAGAACATGGTGGATATGCCATAAGTACTTCCTGTATATAAGTGTTCTTATTTTATTATTCTTGTAGCGTTATCCGAATCACTTTAGGGTTATGTGTGCGATTGTTTCAATGTTCGATTATCAAATTCCCCGTAGAATCTCTCATATCTTTATATGTTAGATTCTTGGAAGTGTAATTAAACTAGTATTATGAATCATTGACTTGATTTATATAATACTCACACAAGTTTTGAGTTATTTCAAAACAGTTATTATTAATCCTTGATTTGATTTATAATAACACATTAATGAGTTTACGATGATTTCAACGAGATTACAATGTACGATTTCAAATGGCATAAAAATTACTTAGTAATAATCATATTGCCATATACAAACTATTTGCCACAAGTTTTCACAATCAAGAACATGTATTGCAATACTAAACTTTTGCCATTCTTTGGCTTCAAGATTTATTTTCAATTGACAACTCTTGTAGTTGTCAAAGTATTGCAATATCAAACTTTTGCCATTTATTTGGCCAACAAAACCTATGTATTCGCCGGCATTTTTATGCTGACTATTTTTCACATATGTTTCAGGTTTTCAACTATTCAAGCATGCAACGCATAGGACTGCATTCGGGCCTTAGACTTCTTAATCAAAAGACAATTACATGTATTTTTGTTTGTAAAACGATGTTAATAATATTGAAACAATTTAGTACCAGTGGTTGTGAGCAATTTGTAACGTGACTCCCCGATATTTCCACCGCGTGTTGTTGTATTACGCGATTGGGGTGTTACGGATTGGTATCATAGCACTGGTTATAGGGAATTAGGTTATTAACATGCCTTAAACCTAGTCTATAACCTTTCTAGGAACCAAACATGAGTAGACTTAGGAACTCCTTCCTAAATCCCCATCCTTATTCGTGCCACAACTACACTATGAATTACAAATCATCTAGTCTTAGATGATTTATCCTAAAACCCTTATGCTTTATGCCTTAGGGTATTCCTCAAAATGTTTTCTCAAAACGTTTTCATTAAAATGATTCTCAAAATGTTTTCTTAAACGTTTTTGTTAAAATATTTCACAACATATTTTATCTCAAATGATTTGTATCAAAAGATTTCTTAAATGTTTTCCTCAAACGTTTTTCATCGAAATCTTGTGTTTTTAATAATGTGAACACATGCAATCTGGAAGGGTGGATGTCTGTACCTCGAGTTTTCTGTCTAAGGCTAGAGTGTTCGTACAAATCCGCATTATTGGACCAGTCACTCTTACCTGGGAACTCTTAGGGTGAGTGTCCACTTATAAGCTAAAGCATGTCTTCGTGAAGCATTATAAAAACCTATCCATCTTGACCATGCCGAACAATTTCTAAACGACCTTTGTATCACTACTCATTCATATTACCCTCGGTAATATGTTTGCTATTCATGACAATCGAAACAAATTTCCTTTCACAATATTATTTCATCATATTACCTTCGGTGATATGTTTGACTCGGGACAGTTGAAATGAATTTCATTTCATTTTCATTTCACGACATTACGAGATCCTATTTCATTTTCGAAACACTACCTTTGACTTTCAAAATTTCAAATTTTTGTTGGACTCTGTATGCCCAAGACACGTATTAAATTGATGTGGCTAG
The DNA here is from genome assembly GCA_030545235.1 of Helianthus tuberosus. Taxonomy (NCBI): domain Eukaryota; kingdom Viridiplantae; phylum Streptophyta; class Magnoliopsida; order Asterales; family Asteraceae; genus Helianthus; species Helianthus tuberosus. The sequence continues at coordinate 89,767,332 of CM060405.1, forward strand.
TACGTTATGATCCAAGTCGAGTCATACCCAATAACAAGCAAGACAAACACTTACAATATTTATTTGTGATATGATCAAACAAATAAATATTAACACTTACAATATTTAGAAATTGGTTTTCTAAATAATTGCACTTGACAAACTAATAAATTATATGGATAATTTATTTTGAGAGAATATTCTACTGTGTTATTTAATTGGTTAAATAACATTTTTTAAAAGGTTATAAGATATTGCATAAACTCTTGTAATATGATATATTTTATAAATGTTATAAAATATATACAAGACTTATTTTTTTTTAAAAGAAGTTGGATTTTTTTTAAAAAAAAATAAAGCTAGGCCGCCACCCCCTTGGGTGTTCTTCCCTAAAAGCCTTGACCAATCACATGGCATGCAAATGCATGTGTTAGATGCATCTTGATTGGGCAAGATGTGTGGTCCAATAGAAACTTATGCAATTTGCATGTGTAAGAAGGCTTGTGATTGGGTGAAATGGAGGTGCTCATATCTCATACCTTTATATTCTTTTTTTATGACAAAAATAGTGTAAGAACTTGAAGAAACTAGAGAAAATGGCTAAATAATTTTCGGCCATAACATGATCATTCAAGAGGGTTTTTTGATTCAAAAATCAAGTGTAAGACTCTCTAAAGATCGGGTCATGTATGGTTGATCTAGTAGGCTTTTTCAAGTTCACATTTCAAGTGCAAGAACTCAACAAAAGACTCTCTAATTTTCGGCCATATGATGGTTCCAAGAGGGGATCTTTCATGTGAGTTGCAAGTGTTCAAATCCTAGCTAAACGCAAGGTGTTTGTTGGAAGCTTGGGGTATACAAGCTTGAGGTCTTCTACTCTTGAAGACAACCATTTCAAGAAGCATCATCCATTTCATAATCCTTGTACTTCAAGAAGGTAGTTTTCTAAACATCCTATGGTTGTGTTTGATAGTATACATCTCATATATGGATCCGGGTTTTGGGATTTTGCATATAAATGGTTTTATATCTTATAAAAGTAACATGTTTTAAACATTATTTCCGCTGCGTTTTTATTTCATATGGATGAAATTGCTTTGATGAACATGTTAAAATCCCATCAATGGTATCTAGAACCGCTTATATGAGTGCATGCTTCAATAGACTTAAAATTTTCGGGTTTCGGGTTTAGTGAAAACCCTATGGCCGAAATTTTAAGTATGGTTATCCCTTTGTTTTTCAAGATTATATTCTTACATGCATAAATGAATCTTGAAAAATTATTTCATATGGATGATTTGTTTGTTTGGACAAAACTCACCTTTTCGGTTTTTTGGACATAGCCGAAAATGGTTATTAAAAGGGAACCATTTTTTTTATGCTTCTTGAAATTTATATAAATATATATTTGGATATATATTTTGGTGTTCATAACCTAGCCATGACCTTGTGTGAATATGTTGAACATTTGTGTTTGTGATTTATATTTGATTATTTCAATGGGTTGTAATAATTAATTATCTTTGTTCTTCCATTTGTGAAATATGTAATTTATTTATTTTCATTTGATATGTAAGTAAATAGATTAGGTGCATTTTATTTTACTAGAAAAATGTATTAGGATATATTTTGTAAAAGAAGATGCACACAAAAATGCGGTTTTGGTTTTGCCAATTTCGGGCATAAAGGACTTCATAGTTCTAAACGGGATTTTAGCCCGATAACCAAAACACATTTTTGAAGTCCAAAGGAGTTTGGAGCTGAATTAAAGTACATTTTGGAAGCTCAAAGAAAGTGGAGTAATCACAACACAAGAAGGATACTTGAAGCATTTGGATGCGGGATCAAGTGGGAGTTCAACGACACATTATTTGTGTCAATATTCACCCTTTAGGAAAGACCTTTTGGCACACTTGTTTCGGCTAACAAGTGTTGTCAAAATAGTTGGCTATGGTTATGCACCTATTGTTATATATGTTGTGCTTGTGTGGTTGTTTATTTATGTTGTTTAGATGATATTTGGATATGCATGCTTAACAAACTAATAATCAACAACAAGCTTATAATTGGTTCTTTAAAAGATCATTAAAATTGGTTAATAAAAGGTTATTAAAAAAATTAATGATTTTATAATAAAATGGGTTTTATTAAAAAGAACCTTGAAAATTTGTTTTCACAAAAGTACCAAGGATTTGAATGCATGCAAATGTATGGTACATAAAGTTTTCTAAACTAGAATTTTTGAAAACTCAAAAAATCCCTTTTATAAAACAAGTCAAACACCATCCTTTTATACAACACTCGAAACACTTGGGAACTCTTTCGTGAGATAAAGGTCACCTAACCACATTTGAGGGAACTTGTATATTCGAGGTGGGTTTACCATGTTTGTGGGATAAAGGTCACCTAACCACTTATGTGTATAAACTCACACGTGTGTGTAAGTTGGACGACTTGATTTGGAAACCATGAACTTAGGGTCACCGAAGCATGGCGAACAAACGGTGTTGATGGGATTAAACATGCCAACTAAACATAAAGATGTTTAACCGATCCCATATGGCTAGAAGTTGCAAAGAGTTGCAATTGTCAAACGTTGACTACCTTGTTAATTTAAATAAAGGGATAAAGGTCACCTAACCGATATTTAAATGTAACGTTGGATTCTAGATTTTAATTATTAATTGTCTATGAGACACAAAAGGGTATTAATGATTAAAATATAATAATATCGAAAATACTAAAATTGAACCTTGCAAAATTTTGTAGATGGCCGCTAACAATATTACCCAAACCGTCCGTAACCTATCATAGAAAACGATCCTAATCCCGATGAACATCTTATGGAAGATAAGGATGCCTATAACGATTGGATTAAGTATATCGAGGATACTACGCAAGCCTCTTGCCTCATGTTAGGAATTATGATTCCCGAGATTCAAAAGGGTTTTGAACATCATGAGCATACGACATGATTAACCAATTGTAGGAAATGTTCCAATGGGTAGAACGCTTCGAAACGGTTCGAGCACTTCATGCATGTCGAATGGAGGAAACCCAATCGGACTCATCTTATGTCTTTAAGATGAAAAGCCACATTGATCACCTCGAAAGGCTCAATATGGATAAAAGGGTTTTATCCATTCTAGCGATCAATGAGGGTGGCAACTAGAAAGGGCATCACCCCGACACCAAAGCAAATGTTGCCAAAGGAAAGGGGCACATCAAAGGGAAGGAATTAGAAAGACTAAAGCGAAACCACCGAAACCAAAAGAGAAGAAGGCAAAGGTTGCCATGAACGATCCATGCTTTGAGTGTGGTGAGATAGGGCATTTAAATAGGAATTGTCCAACCTATCTCAAAGAGTTGAAAAACAAGAGGGATGCTAGGCAAACCTCAGATACAATCTTAATGATACATATTGACCTTAATGTTATTTCTTCTAACACATGGGTATTAGATACCGGATGTGGAACTCATGTTTGCAATTCGTTGCAAAAGGTTCAAAAGAAATAAACATTACAAGAAAGGAGACTATGTTTTGAAACTTCCAAATGGTTTGGAAATTGTTTTAAAATGTTTTGAATGCTCCTAGTTTGACTAGGAACATTATTTAAGTTTCCCTTTTGAGACAATATGTTTTGATTTAAAGTTTGTAAACAATGACATTTATATTTCGATGAATGACATGTTTTACTTTAAAAACTATGCCTTCAAATGGTAGTTATGAATTGGTTCATAATAATACATCATTTGATAGTTCAATGTACCAAGCAATCACCAACAAACTCAAAATGGATTTGAGTGAGACTTATCTTTGGCATTATCGCCTTGGTCATATAAACAGATGTTGCATGTAAACACTTCGAAAGAATGATCTTTTGGAAACATATGAAATTGGTTCATTTGATACATGTGAATCTTGTTTACAAGGTAAAATGACTAAGAAACCCTTTAGTGGAAAAGGGCAATAGATTTCTTAGGTATCATACATTCGAATGTGTGTGATCCTTTTAAGCCAATGACTAGGTATGGTGAAAGATACTTCATTACTTTAACCGACAACTATAGTAGTTATGGTTATGTGTACTTGACACAAAGAAGAAGTTTTAAAACGTTCAGAATCTTCAAAAAGTGAAGTACAAAATCAACTCTTTTAAAGTTCTTCGTTTTGATAGAGGAGGAATCGAACTCTATTAGATATGGTTCGATCTATGATGGCTAGGAGCGCATTATCTCTATCACTTTGGGGTTACGCTTTGCTCTCCGTGGCCCATATGGCCCCAGCCAAGAAAGTGGATACGATACCTTTTGAAATATGGCATGGAAGGGTTCCATCATTATCATATTTAAAGGTAAGGGGTCGTAAAGCTTATGTTAAGCTATACACCTCAAATAAATTGAAAGTCCGATCCACTGAGTGTATCTTTGTAGGATATCCTAAAGATGATATAGGATATTAATTCTACGATCCAACAGAGCAAAAGGTATTTATTGCTCAAAAGGCTGAGTTCTTGGAAGCTAAGTTCCTTGTGGAAGGAATTAGTAGAACAGTGGAACTTGATAAGGATCGAGAACCACAAGCCGATACACGTTTGGTTGATACTAGCATTCAACAAGAGGTTGTTGAAAATGATCAAGTGATTGATCAACACACACAATACGTTCGCAGATCTGGTAGAATTAGTAGTCCACCTGAAAGATATGGATTTTTCATGGATAGATTCTACGTGGTAGTTCGGGTGAACCTACCACATACCATGATCCAATGTCAAAATCTGATTGCGACAAATGGCTTGAGGCTATGAACGTAGAGATGCAATCCATGTTTGACAACCAAGTATGGGAATTGGTTGTGCCACCACTTAACTCTAAAGTAGTTGGAAGTAAGTGGGTTTTCAAGAAGAAAACTGTAATGCATAGTAACTTGGATACTTGTAAAGAGAGACTTGTAGCAAAAGGTTTCACTCAAACTCAAAGGGTTGATTATGATGAGACCTTCTCGCCCGTGGCAATGCTAAAGTCGATTAGGATATTATTTGCCATAGCTGCATTTTGCAAATGGATGTCAAAACGGCTTTCCTCAATAGATATCTTGATGAAGATGTCTATATGGTTCAGCCTGAAGGTTTTGTCGATCCAAAACATCCTAACAAAGTGTGCAAGTTAAAGAAATCAATCTATGGATTGAAACAAGCATCTAAAAGTTGGAATCACCGTTTTGATGAATAGATTAGGGAATATGGATTCATCAAAAACGTTGATAAAGCTTGTGTGAATAAGAAGGCTAGTGGGAGCATTATTACTTTCTTTGTATTATATGTCGATGACATTCTACTATTTGGAAATAACATTCCAACCTTGAAGGGTGTAAAAGCCTGGCTTGAAAGTTGTTTTTCCATTAAGGATTTTGGTGAAGTCGCCTATATTTAGGAATAAAGATCTATAGGGATAGATCAAGGCGCTAGATAGGTTTAAACAAAAGTGCATACATTGACAAAGTCTTGAAAAGGTTCAAGATGAAGAACTCTATGAAAGGTTTGGTACCTATTCAAGAGAGGACAATATTGAGTGCATCTCAATGTCCAAGCTCAAAGGATGAGCAAGAAAGAATCAAAGGAATCCCATACGCGTCAGCTATAGGATTCATTATGTACGTAATGATATGCACTAGACTAGACAAGTTATGCGCTTTAAACATAACGAGAAGAAACCAGCAAGAAACGGTCATTGGGTGACTGTTATATATATATATATTGAAATACCTTAGAAGGACTAAGGATATATTTCTAATATATGGATCTGGTAAAGAAGAACTCGTTGTAAAGGGTTACAAGGATGCGAGTTTAGGAATCCGTTGTAAATGGTTACATGGATACGAGTTTCCAAACTAATCGAGATGGTTCTCGATCACAATCAGGGTAGCATTGTCCACTACAGAATCAGAATACATTGCCGCTTCATTGGTCGAAATAATTCATATGGATCTGCCACCTGAATTATTACCAATCTAGGGGTAGTCCTTACCATTCAGGACCCCTAGAGATCTTTGTGATAACGATGGTGTGATTGCTTAAATCACGGAACCTCGTGTACATCAAAAGACTAGGCACATTGAGCGGAGTTTCAACTACATAAGGGATGAAGTTGAAAAAGAGAAAGATATGTATTCGCAAAGTTCACACTGATCAAAATATTGCGGATCCACTCACGAAGCTCCTTGAATGGGCAAAGCATGAAAGGGTCATACTTGTGCCTTAGGACTTCGATATTCTAGTGATTGGATTTGATCTATTTTATATTTGGATATTGGAACAACTGTTATTATAACTCATTATGGTATTTTGAGTTATGTTCCATTTTAGCATGTTTAAATCCGTGAATAAGTTACTTATTCTAAATGTCCGTAGTCGATCATACTTGTGGGAACAAATATGAATGTAAGACTATTATGAACTTGGATTGGTAGATATTCATGAAGTATGAATATAGAGCAAGGCGTTGCTGCCAAGGTTCATAGATATTTGTGGGATACAAATATTGGACTGACTCGCTCTCAAATATTACTGCATGGAATCATTTGTGATTGATCATAAGTAAATTTGAGTAAAGGAGAATATCATAGTATCCTCTGACCTGAGATACATATTGGGTCTTGATATTCACCAAATATTATGCCTTGACTTATTTCTTCGCTGTCAGTAATATGACAGTACATAAGGCTAAGCTCAGGTGTGGTACAAGGTGATTGTGAGAGACGTATGTAGTCAAGATGGGATTTGTTCCTCTTATTCGTTGAGAGTAAAATGTCTAAGGCCTGCTAAAGTTAAATCAACAGAGAGTGATCACTCTGTGTCTCTGGATTTGACATGACATCTGTAACGAAAGGATAAATGATAGATTCACCTAAATCATGTTCAAGTAAGGGACTTGAAGGGGATGATGTTATTGAATGGCACATATAGTCATACGTATTGGGGGTAGTAAACCGTAGTTAGGCGTCATTTACTACTTGCATCAATCTTCTATGTATCTTGTGCAAGTGGGAGATTGTTGGACTCTGTATGCCCAAGACACATATTAAATTGATGTGGCTAGTACGTTATGATCCAAGTCGAGTCATACCCAATAACAAGCTAGACAAACACTTACAATATTTATTTGTGATATGATCAAACAAATAAATATTAACACTTACAATATTTAGAAATTGGTTTTCTAAATAATTGCACTTGACAAACTAATAAATTATATGGATAATTTATTTTGAGAGAATATTCTACTGTGTTATTTAATTGGTTAAATAACATTTTTTAAAAGGTTATGAGATATTGCATAAACTCTTGTAATTTGATATATTTTATAAATGTTATAAAATATATACAAGACTTATTTTTTTTTAAAAGAAGTTGGATTTTTTTTTTAAATAAAGCTAGGCCGCCACCCCCTTGGGTGTTCTTCCCTAAAAGCCTTGACCAATCACATGGCATGCAAATGCATGTGTTAGATGCATCTTGATTGGGCAAGATGTGTGGTCCAATAGAAACTCATGCAATTTGCATGTGTAAGAAGGCTTGTGATTGGGTGAAATGGAGGTGCTCATATCTCATACCTTTATATTCTTTTTTTTATGACAAAAATAGTGTAAGAACTTGAAGAAACTAGAGAAAATGGCTGAATAATTTTCGGCCATAACATGATCATTCAAGAGGGTTTTTTGATTCAAAAATCAAGTGTAAGACTCTCTAAAGATCGGGTCATGTATGGTTGATCTAGTAGGCTTTTTCAAGTTCACATTTCAAGTGCAAGAACTCAACAAAAGACTCTCTAATTTTCGGCCATATGATGGTTCCAAGAGGGGATCTTTCATGTGAGTTGCAAGTGTTCAAATCCTAGCTAAACGCAAGGTGTTTGTTGGAAGCTTGGGGTATACAAGCTTGAGGTCTTCTACTCTTGAAGACAACCATTTCAAGAAGCATCATCCGTTTCATAATCCTTGTACTTCAAGAAGGTAGTTTTCTAAACATCCTATGGTTGTGTTTGATAGTATACATCTCATATATGGATCCGGGTTTTGGGATTTTGCATATAAATGGTTTTATATCTTATAAAAGTAACATGTTTTAAACATTATTTCCGCTGCGTTTTTATTTCATATGGATGAAATTGCTTTGATGAACATGTTAAAATCCCATCAATTTTTACCATTTGGATGAGAATTTTCAAAATTTCAAACACAAAGTTTCTTTATTTTTAAACTTTAATTTAAAACATTTTTGTCTTAAAAGTAATAATTTTTTTAACAGGTAAAGAATTTATAATACAAACCATTAACTTAGTTTGTATTCTCTCATCCAAAAATATTACAAAAGTTTATTTTTCAAACAGCTCCTGTCTCAAAACAGAATCCACAACACTGTATTATTCTAAATATAAGAACGAGACTTATAAACAAGATTCTACTGAGTCAAAGTTAACATTCAATTCTCTAAGCACAAGAATGAGATATAAGAACGCGATCAAACTGAGAATGCTGCTCTCGCAGCCACAATCGTTCAACAGATGACTGCTGTGATTCCGAACCTCATTACTCAGATAAACCAGGAAAATAACAATAACAATAATAACAATGCTCAGTGTGACTTCAAAACGTTCAATTCAGCTAAGCCACCGAAATTTTCTGGGTCTGAAGGAGCAACTGCCCTCCTACAATGGTTTGAAAGTATAGAAAGCACATTCCTCCATGTTCAGTGTCCCAATGAGCGCAAGGTAGATTTCGCCTCGAGTGTCTTTCAAAAGAGAGCACTCACTTGGTGGAATGGTATTATGAGAGACCGAGGTGCCGATATGGCAGTGGCACTAACGTGGGAAGAATTTAAAGACCTTATGAAGAAAGAATTCTGCCCACGAAGTTAAATAAGGGCACTTGAAAATGAATTATATCATCTAAAACAAGATAGTGGGGAAAACCGTGCCTACACTGACTGATTTGAACAGCTAAGCCTATTTTGCCCCACTATGGTCACACCTTTGGATCGGGCCATTGAGAAATACATTGATGGCCTACCTGATCTTGTCCAAGACATTGTCACTGGCAGCCAACCTGCAACGCTTAGGGAGGCTAAGGAATTAGCCGCTATCTTAACCGACTCCTAGGTTAGAAAAGGTAAACTATTTCAAAAAGGAAACAAGACACAAAACACCGAAACTACTAATGAGAATTCTAAATGAACAAAGGCCAAATCTTCTAAAAATTCTAGGAAGCGCAAGACTTCAAAGAATTTTGCAATTCCCGCACCAGTTTCACTAAACTCAGTACCCTTTAAGGGATTTTATCATGGAAAGCAACCTCGGTGCAATCATTGCAACTATCATCATGCATCAAATTCTCCTTGTCGCCAGTGTACAATCTGTGGTCTATTTGGACATCTAGCTATGACTTGTCGTATCCAGAACTGAGCAGCCCCTACTCAGACTCGCCCTAGAGCATGTTTCAATTATGGTGATTTAATTCATTTCAAGCGAAACTGCCCCAAGCTTGCTAATGCTAATGGACGAGTGTTCAATGTCAATGAGGCTCAAGCTAATTATCAAGCACTTATAATCATTTGAACCTCTATAATTTCTGTTTAATTTTCGAAAACAATGTACATATTTCAACTATGTTTGTAATGATAATATAAATTTCAAGAAGTTTATCTTTATCCTTGTTATTCATTTTCCAATTACAAACTCTAATGTGATTACACTATGTGTGATTACAACTACGTTCTAACCTTGAGGATTCCATTCTTTAGGATCTAAATCTTGTAAATTAGCATACTATGATTGCACTCTAGTGCATTCATACGAACTTGGCAACACGATCGGTACGAACACTATGAACAAGTTAATACTATTTTATGATCATGGCATTACATACATGATTTATTTACTTAATATCTATAGTACATGATTATAAATATAATTTGCTTCGTATGTTGACCTAATGTGCTTTGTACACTAATTTTCAAATACATTTTGCTTAGTGTGTTAACTTAGCATACCTAGCACATGATTTGAAAACATTTTCTCGATATGCTTACAATATGATGACAATGCATGATTAGTATATGTTGCATTCTACCTGTTTGGTTAGTATGAAACATATATAAACCTTTGTACTAGAATAAAATACATACTACTAAATTTGTTGTATGCAAGACGAGTAGTGCTATCATTGCTAGTATGAAACACGATTCGATTTGACAGATGTTATGTTGTGACAATGTTTATTTGATTTCGATGACAGTTCGACCTTATCATTTGTTTACCCTCGCTTAACAAGAGGAGCTATGTAGACCATGCGACGAAACGAGTAATTATGGGTGCACACTTAATTATGAGATTCGACGTATGAGAATCATAGTAATCCTTGTTAAGTATGGTGGCATAAAATCTAGAGTGGTTAAGGTAACGGGAGGAGTATGATGCGATAAGAACACGGTGGATATGCCGATGGTACTTCCTATATATAAGTGTTCTTATTGTGTTATTCTTCATAACGTTGCTAAGATCACTTGGTGATTTTATGTTATCTTGGACCATTATGTGATTATGTGCTTATTTGATATTTTTATGATTATTTACAATAGACAAGAACAAGAACAAGTACATTCATTAACTCAAATCGAGCCGACCGAGAGTATATTATGGTGTTAAAGATGACGATCTTGATGCCATAGGTATATTGACCCGTCTCCTATGCATGAGATGCTCATGGTGCATTGGATGTACCTCGTGGGACGTTAGAAACCGTGTACGTGTAGGGCTTGAATGTACACCCCTTTGTTTGCTAGTAATTACACTAAGAGCTTAGTATAACATAGTGCCATACCCAAACAATTTTTGAACACTGGTCGACTATTTCTTTAAATTCACAAGTTTCAAAGGGTTGAATACCTTGAGATACTTTGAATATCCTAAATCACATTTTGAATCCCCTAAAAATTTCCAACACCAAACGATGCTCCGCATCTTTGAGATCTAGCAATTTGCTTATCCATCCGTTGTTTCAATTCCACTCTACGGTCTCATTCGAATAAATTTCGGGACGAAATTTCCTAAAGTAGGGGAGACTGTGACACTTGTGCTCTGTAAACACCGTACGATGTAGGAAAATATCTTTTATCAAAGAAACAATGTATTATTGGTCTCAATGTTTGCTTTTTATGTTTGACAATTTCATGTTTTGATTTTTAAGTTTAAATTCAAGCTTTAAAACGCTTTCTGGAAAGTTATACGCAAACTGATACGTAAACTGTTGGTGCATGTTATATGACAACAGCTTTGGATTGGTCTTTGGATATTAAACAGAAGATTGGATCATGAAGACTTAAAGAAAAACGAGTTTTATGAAGCCCAATCAGTCCAAGTTTGTAACAAGTCTTTTAGGCCCAAGTTTATGTAACAAATGTAATATGGGCAAAGCCCAAATTCGCAGGTCTTGGCTGTGTGTATATAAACAGCCTTAGACTAGAGTTTTGGGTGAGACACCTTAGACACTTTAGATAACAAAAGAGAGCATTCAAGTGAGCATTCAAGTTTGAGAGTTGAAGAACAAAACAGAAATCGGCTGTTAGGTTCTTGTAGATCTTAGTGATTGTAAAACGTTTTCTAAGGTTTGATAATCACAGAAGATCAGTTTGAAAGTTTGTGTGTTTGTGTGTTCGAGTTCTTGTTCATCTACATATTCTTGATTCTGTGTTCGAAGATCAATCAAGGGGATTCCGCACCCTTGATAGATTAACAGTCTTGTTCGATCCATACGGGATTAAGGGACCTACATTTGGTATCAGAGCGTTTGCTCTTGTGCGTGGTTCAAGACTGAAGACCAGATTCAAGTTGTGGTTCGGTTGAAGAATATTTGGTGTCTCATTCATAATTTTCGTGAAGAACAAGAAAGAACAGTTCAAAAATTCTGGGTTTTGATCTGATTTGGTAGTTGGCAGTTGTGGTTGAGTTGGTTTGTTTGAAAATTTCGAGTTAAAATTTCTGGGTTTTTACGAAGAACAGGAAGAACACTTGAAGAACAGTTTAAATTCGTGTATTTTAATCTGTTTTAATTATTTGTTTTGACTGTTTTCGTGTTTGTGGGAGTCTTTGCTTGGATTAGGTGCTGTTGTCAGCTGCTGCTGTTGTCTGCTGCTGCATGTTTCAGGATTGGGTGGCTGGGTGGCCCAATCAGCTCTTGGCGATTTTAACAAATTTGCAGACTGACCAGCGAAGTTGAGGCTTGATATCTCCGTAACCAGCGAAATTGTTAGACTCGGCGATCTTAAATCCAAAGGCGACTTTGGTAATCGTAAAATTTTCCACAGCGAAATTATTACGGTTTTCAGCGACCTTACAGGTCGTCGTAATCGCGAACCTGACCGGCGAAATTGAGCAGCGAAATTAAGCAAACTGTTGAGCAGCGAACTTGACCTGCTTGTCCAGCGAATTTAACCAGAACTCAGCGAAATTAGGAGAGAAATCAAAAGGTGGAATTTCAGTTGGCAAGCGTCGAAAATATTTCAGAGTTTTGCAAATAGAAATTGATCCGTAGCTCGTTTGAAGAAACTGTTTGCACCGTTGACTCTGGAAAATCCCGATTTCGGTTTTCGACATTAGATATCATTGGATTCGTCTTTTCGAGACGATTCTAACGGTGTAATTTGGTAACCACTGTTTTCGGAGAAATTTTGTACGGTTTTATCAGTACGGTTACGATAAAAACGTGTTTAAAGATGGTCAGAATGGACAAGGTTAGTGAGAGTGTTAAACATTCGCCAAAGCTGAAAAATGTCAAAGAATATGCTGACTGGAAAGAGGAGTTTGAGGCATTTGTGAAGAGTGAAGATACCAGAATGTGGTACTGTATGATAGATGGCTATGTTGCTCCTACGCGTAGTATTGAAGGAAGGGTCTTAGTGCTGTCTTATGACAAGATGGATAAATCTGAGAGACAGGTGGTTGATGCTGAAAAGAGAGCCTTGGCGGCGATAAAAATGTGCTTACCTGATAGCATCAAGCATACCTTCACAAAGTACACTAATTCAAAGGATTTGTGGGATGCATTAGAAAAGAAGTATCAAGGAAATGAAGATGTTAAAAGGAATAAAGGTGCGAGCTCTACATCTCGAGAAGGTTCAAATGATTGTAGTGTTCATCTGGAAGATAATGAGCATGCCACTCAGGCATTCATGGCAGAAGTAGTGCAAGTTGATGAGGCTGAAACTATTGTGAGTGATGCTGAATCTGAAGTGAAAAATACTGAAGCTCAAGTGGAGAATGCTGAAGCAAAAGTGGATGCTGAAGCAGAGAAAGAGAGTGAAGCTGAACAGGTTGTTCCTGATGAAAATACAGAAGTTCATGAGGAAAAGGTACAATCTAATTCAGTATGTTTGAAATGTCGTGAACTACAGGGTGAGGTTGCCAGGTTGACAACACAAAACCAAAGTCTGGTAAGTGAGATGTCTAACATAAAAGAAGCAAACTTTTTTGTTAAAAGAAATGAATCATCATACTTGAAGAAAATAAAAGGTTGTGAAGCTGAAATTGAAGCTTTAACATGCAAGTTAAATGAAAAACTTCAAGTAATAGATTTAGCTCATGACATGATGGCTGAGAAAACAAAAGAGATTTCTGAAAAATGCAAAGAGTTGTCAGATGCACAACTCAAAATTGTTGAACTTGAAAAGAAATTGAGTCAATTCAGAGATTCGTCTTTTGTTATGAAACACATGATGGGTGGGTTAAAGAAGAGTAATGACAAGACCAGTGTGGGCTTCCAGGGCTTTAATGAAGTTCCACCTCCTCTTAGTCATGACTATTCATTCCTGCCTAGTGAAAATGAGCTAGCAGACTTTATGGCATCTACACCTAGTAGTTTCGCATCCACATCAAGTCAAGGTGATGGATCTAAGAGTGATGATGCTAAGGAGAGCAATAACAGGGAACCTTTGAAAAGGAAAAATTCACCGCCTAAGAATAAAAATCAAGCTTTTGTTAAAAAGATTAATTTTGTTCAAGGTAGTGATATGAAAAATGAAACTACTGTTATTGAAAATGAATCAAATGTAGAGTTTGCTAAAAATAAAAACAAAGAAAAATCTGAAATCAAGCAAACTAAACAAGGTTCATCCAAGGGATCATCACCATCTGATAAGGGATCTACATCAAAGACTTTATCTAAGAAGTCTTCGAAAAAGAGATCGTGCTTCAAATGTCACACAAAGGGACATGTAGCAAGCTGCTGTCCTAACAAAAAGAGTGAAGCACAACTTAGTGAAAAACAGAGAGGGAAATTACCAGTGAAGGAAGGTGATAGTGAGGAGAAAGGATCAAATTCTCCAAAGAAATCTGCTCCTAAGCAACCAAAGAATGTTGTTGTTGGTGTAGATAAGGCTGAAAAAGGAACTCCACAAGTTCCTCGTTTTCAAAGAAATCAACAAAGATTTCAGCCTAGATCTCCACCAGGCAGATATGACAGACCTAGAAGCAGTTCACCTAGAATGAACAATTTTAATAGTAATTCAAATAATTTCAGAAGTCAAGGTCAATATCAAAATCGATACCCATATAATGGTGGTCGAACTTTTTATAACAATGGCTTTAGAAATTATAACAATCAAGCTTCTTGGAATCAAAACTCAAGGTTTCAAAATCAAAATTTTCAAAGGTCAAATAGTCCAAATACATATAGGAACCCTCAGGACCATAGACCTTATGGAAATCAAAACCCATTTACATCAACAGGTCTGAGATCCAAGACTCCAGCTAGGAGTAATGGATATTGGATGGATGTTCCAGTAGTTGGTGAATTTGGACGACCCAAGACCATTAGGGCTTGGGTCCCCCAATCTAACTAATTTCTTTAGTGGGTGTGTGCAGGAGCTGCTAAGGAGGATTATCAACTTATGTTGATAGTGGCTGCTCTAGGCACTTGAAGGGGAATGTGAGTTTGTTGATATTTATATTAATTGATTTAATTTGAAGTTCAAAGTGCTGATTCGACACACTAGATAACCTGGCAAATCTTTACACAAAAGCTTTTGATCGAGCTCGCTTTGAACACTTAGTCGAACTCAATGGGATGAGGAATCCTGAATAACTGGTTTTTCATAAGAATTTTTGTAAATAGTTTACTGTTTTTCTTAAAAATCAAAAATACAAAAACATCGAAAAATTTCAAAAACACAAAAAAATAGAAAAGCAAAAATGAGTTTCCTGGCGAGCAAAAGAGAAAATGATAGTACATCAGTGGTCTGTCTAAACCTCTTTAAACCTTAAATGAAATATGCTAAGCAGCTCTATATAAGATGTATCGGTAGGCTCACAATCATTTTAAAGTGTGCAGGGTGATATAAACTTAAATCGACTGAAGACCAGGTGGGAACCATTCATTGGCATATGGTCTTAGTACCGAAATTTCGTTTGAGAGATTGCCGAGGTTCTGAGATATTAGGTCTTTATGCTGCTTATCATCTGGGTATCATGGTTGTATCTTTTACCGAAAAATAACGGGGTAGAACCTCCTTTCTATATTGCAGACAAAGTGAAGAGTTTGAAGATTACTATACATCTGCTGAACTGGAGTTTACTCAAACGCTAAAGTTTTGAAGATTTGGTGATTGGATGCATCAGCTTAGGGGGAGTCTGTTGCTGACAGAAGCTATTGAAGCTGAAGCTATCCAAAGACCAAAGACAGTGCAAGACTACATGAAGATTGCAAGACGACTGAAGACAAAGTTATTTTATGAAGCTATTGTCAAGGGGGAGTTTGTTGGTGCATGTTTGTGACAACAGCTTAGATTTGGTCTTTGGATATCTTGTAATTAGTTAAACGATAAACAGTTAGCGGGTTTAGCTTTGTAATAGTTAGTTGTAATGTTTGGGCTAACCAAACCCAACGAATTGGGTTAATGGGAAACGAATTGGGCTTGTCCAATTCGCAGTCCATGTTGGAAGCCTTGGCCCAAGTAGCAAACCTTGTGTTATATAAACAAGATTAGGCTTTAGGGTTGAGGTTGATCAGCCAGAACATTGTGAGAGATAGAATTTCGTGAGAGCTAGGGCTTGGACGAAATTAGTGGTTGTTAGGGTTTGATTGATTGTAATTCTTGAGTAATCGATAATCAATAGAAACCCTGGTTGAAAGTGATTTGCTGTTTTCAGTGTTCTACTTGTTTCTGTGATATTCTGATCAAGAGGATTCCGCACTCTTGATTGGAAAGACAATTCTGTTGAAGATCCATACGAATAGGGGACTTACATAAACGTAATCAGTTTAATGTGAAAAAACACTCTGGAATAGTGACATAGGCTTAACATACCTTAAATAACTTTTATATAACTTAGAAATAACTTTTGAAGGCTTTGGTGTGTCAAAAACAAGTTTATTCGATCACAGGGACTATTTGCGTCAAACTACGAAAGTCTTCTGATTCGTACTGTAACGAACATTCCAGAACTTGATCATAAGATAAACATACCCTAAATATCCTTTACATAGCTTAGAAATAGGCTTTGAGGGGTTCGGTATGCGAAAATACGCTTATTTGATCAATAGGGACTAAAAGCGTCAAAAAGTGCATAAGTTTGCATTTACGCGCATAACTTACGTTCTGAACATATCCGGACATCCGAAAATTTTTGTAATCATTAAAATATTTTATTTTAATGATCGGATTTCAAAAATACCATTCGCCGCATAATTTGAATCGTTTTTCGCGTCCGTTCGTGTTTCATCGTATTTAACCGAATAACGCAACCGTACGAGCAAACGAACCAACTTCTGAGATGTTTTCAAGCATTTTTCATGTTCCCTATGCTTTAACTTCCCTGTTGGGCTTTGAAATGGGGTTAACGGGGCTTAAACGTGTCAAAAATGCATCAAAAACCAAGTTTTACACTTGGAGGGACTAAACTTGACAATCTGTGAAACTATACTTGGCGGGCCGCGAAGGATGGAGTGTATTCCTTCATGGGGCGCGACTGATGCCCAGACAAAAACAATGAATCTGGTCATTCCAGCCTGTTTTGATGGTTTTGATCCCTGATTTATGATACCATTTGATAGTTTTGATGTTCCCCTAGTATTATAAACCATGCGCAACACTTGTATGGTCCAGATTATAGCCCAAATTATGAGAAACGATCCTAACGGTTCTTGAAAATCTATAAATACCCACTTGCTTTCATTCATTTCTTCACACCATTTGCTCTAAATCTGCTCTAAGTTGAAGCCTTAGCTTCATACCTGAGTGTTTTAGATCAAATTCTTCCTTGCTTGGACCTTTTGTAAGCTTCTTTCATGCTTTTTAGGCTTTTCAAGCATGAAAGTCTTTGACTTTCTGCTTTGACCATGAATTGGTCAACACAAAGTTCGTTTGAACTTTGCAACGTGAGCGTAATCACGATGGTTATAGTCCCTTGTGACTATACCTACTAATTACCACATTGATTAGTCGAAGTGACGAGTCAAAGTTTTGGTCAAAGTACGTGTTTATCCGTATTTTGCAACGAAACTATTTTTTGGGTATCAAAACACTTATTTTGATATCAAACCTGTTTTCTAACTTAGTTAAACATATTTTAACATGTTTAACTCGTCACTTTTAGTCTAGTGCTTGTTTAGGGTCGTAAGTAAAGCGGTCTAAACCACCGCTTAGACTTTCGAACCCGACCCGTTTGGTCGATCGTTAGGATCCAACCAAGCATGTTTTGTGACCATATTTGTATAGGGAATAACCTTCCGAGGTTATACCTAATGGTCACTTAGTTTGATTAGTTGTATGATAGGTAGATTATATGCCTTAGGAAAATGACCAAAATGCCCTTTTCATGCATAATTTAAATTTTAGCATATGTAACCTAACTTTTGTCACTTAAACTAATTATGCAACATATATAAATATGTTAGGGCATATAATACTTGTCATAGGACTAGTTAGGCGTCTCGAACGCGCATCCGCTCGAACGACGCGTTAAAGTAGCGTAGACTACCTTAACGGGTCATAACGGTATGTAAGCACTTAGGATAGCTTACAATTTAGAATGTAGGCTTTGTTAAACCATATCACATGAGTTCCGATACTCATTTGGTTTACAAGACCTCATTCTACCCGATCTTCCGACTTAGGTGTTGATTCACTAACATAGTATCCGTTACACTAGGAACCTCTTCAACACTTGAACTCATGGTCTTTTGAGCTTTGTTATATCTCTTGAACAAGAACTATACGCAATCCCAGGTGAGTACATAGTTCCCCTCTTTTACCATTTTCAAATATTTTGGGGTGATTCATATATGTAACCAATTTGTTTTCCAAATGTATGGCATATATGTGATTACTAAGTGCTTTTATTTGTATTATTTCGATTATGCAAATACAATGTTTATCTAAATCCTTAAAAGATCTATGTATCTTCATAGATTGATTCTTATAGGATATTTGAAGTACAGTCTTAGATCTTCCTATCTTCATAGTGAGATTTTTAAGAAATACTTTGCAGGACAACATTTGTGGTTTATGTGTAGATTGTTGGTGATTTAGATAACGAAACTAGATAATACAATAAGAACATGGTGGATACGCCGCTATTACTTCCTATATATAGGTATGCTTATTGTATTACCCTTCGTGGCGTTATCCCGAATCACCATTAGGATTTAGGATTGTTTTGATTCAATGATTCAATGTAACAGAACCCAGAATCCTTATAGCATCTATCTATCTTCATATATTGATTCTTGTAGAATGTTTAAAGTACCAATATTGGAGTCCTTGATTGGATTCATTGTGTGCTTTAATGCATATGTAAGTAAACAATGTAACAGAACCCAGAATCCTTATAGCATCTATCTATCTTCATAGATTGATTCTTGTAGGATGTTTAAAGTACCAATATTGGAGTCCTTGTTTGAATTCATTGAGTACTTTAATGCGTATGCGACTAGACAATATGACGAGAACCGGATCCCTGTAATTTTATCTATCTCCATAGTTAAACATACATGGAATGTTTAAAGTGCTAATATTGGAGTCCTTATTTGGATTCATTGTGTACTTTAATGCGTGTTCACAAGTTGATTGACGATTATTTGTTTATGTGGTAGTTGTGATTTAGATAACGAAACGGGTGTAAAAAATAAGAACATGGTGGATACGCCACTGGTACTTCATATATATAAGTGTTCTTATTTTATTATTCTTGTGGCGTTATCCGAATCACTTTAGGATTATGTGTACAATTGTTTCAATGTTCGATTATCAAATTCCCCGTCGAATCTCCCATATCTTTATATGTTAGATTCTTGGAAGGATAATTAAAGTATTATTATGAATCATTGACTTGATTTATATAATACTCACATAAGTTTTGATTTATTTCAAAACAGTTATTATTAATCCTTGATTTGATTTCTAATAACACATTAATGAGTTTACGATGATTTCAACGAGATTACAATGTACGATTTCAAATGGCATAAAAATTACTTAGTAATAATCATATTGCCATATACAAACTATTTGCCACAAGTTTTCACAATCAAGAACATGTATTGCAATACTAAACTTTTGCCATTCTTTGGCTTCAAAATTTATTTTCAATTGACAACTCTTATAGTTGTCAAAGTATTGCAATATCAAATTTTTGCCATTTATTTGGCCAACAAAACCTATGTATTCGCCGAAATTTTTATGTTGACTATTTTTCACATATGTTTCAGGTTTTCAACTATTTAAGCATGCAACGCATAAGACTGCATTCGGGCTTTATACTTCTTAATCAAAAGACAAGTACATGTATTCTTTGTTTGTAAAACGATGTTAATAATATTGAAACAATTTAGTACCAGTAGTTGTGAGCAATTTGTAACGTGACTCCCCGATATTTCTGCCGCGTGTTGTTGTATTACGCGATTGGGGTGTTACATAAAGGAATGTTGACAAACTTTTCTAATTCTAAATCTGTTTGTGAAATCATGACTATTATGGATGAATTGATAAAAATATATGTTGAATGGGGTGTTGATTGATAAGTTCACATGACTTGGTATTCGTGAATCTGTAGTGATGATTGATGAACTGGATTTGCAAGGTGATTATGTTTAAATGATTTTTGTGTAGCCTAAGGGTTCATAGATTTAGTTGGTGATTTTGTATGATGATGATGATTCTGATAGTAGTGAATGAATAGATTTTTGTTAAGTAATGATTGATTCATGATTAGTATTCATAAAAATCAGTACAAAATGTTGGTGAATATGAAATTCAGGACCATGAGGATTGATGTATAAATCTATATTTTTGCTTGTTTTGATTGTGTAATCTTGAATGAGTATGTTGTTGTGAACTTGTACATGCATATTAGTAAACCCGACACTAAACTCTAAATACTAACTCTAAGTAAACTAACTAGACTCGATGACTCGAACGAATCAAGACTCAATGTACACTGTCTCCTCCTGGCACGTTAATTGTCCTCAATTAAGCAAAAGTGCCATGATATCCCAAAATTTAGGCTAAACAAGTGAGAGTTTGAAACTTTGAAACTACAAGGTGACGTTTTATGCAACAAAAAGCTCATTTAGACAACTAATTAGATTTGCAAAAATCAGTTCAAAACCTATTTTTTTAACAAAAACCTATTAGTGTTAGTCAAATAACCCCCACAAAGCTCAAACACGTGGCCTAGATGTCCAAACATACCCCACAAATCTCAAACAACCGCAAATAAACCAACCCTAACCATCCACAAGCCCCATTATACATAATCAACCGAAACAAACCCAACCGCAGCCTACTAACATTATCAAAGCATCAAAAATCACAACTTTAACGAAACACCCAAACCCTAGACCTAAAATATGACTGACCCGACAATACAAATGAAAAACAAAGTTACCTACTAACGAGAAATCACAAAAAACATACCTTGGAGTCAGATTTAGCAAGAAAAATTTGGTCTTGAACTTGTGGTGCTCAAACTTGTCAAAAATGCGAAAGGTTATCGCGATTTCGGGTGAAATTGATGGTGGGAATTGTAGGGAAAGTGATTGTGGTGATGTAGGAAGAAAAATGGTGTGATTTGGTGGAGAAATGGGTGAGATATGGTGGAAAGATTGAAATTTGCGGCTAGGGTTCGTTTTTGGAAGAAGATGAATGATTATGCAGCAAATAAGGCCGAAAAACGAATTGAACTAGCCTGGGGGGCCTCGCGCTACGCGTAGGGTATGCCAGGGGGCGTCGCGTATGGCGGCGCTTCCAATCTAATTAAAAAACTGACCCCCCCCCTAAGTGCTACGCGACGGGCCTAGACGCTATGTCTAGGTCCGTTTTTCACAGAGTGTTTCGAAAATTTGGAGCTTTCATGCCTTAGAATTTTTTTTCAAAAACTTTCTCATCCATCCAAAACTCCCAAATTTTTTTCTAGGTATCGAAAAAGCATACCTGGGACCTCTTTTCTCACGCTTTCTCCGTTCTGTAGCGGTGACGAAACCTGCGAAATTCTCAACGACACAAAACAAAGACCGAAAATCTACCAAAATACTGTTAGAAAACAAAAATAACTCAAATGACGACTCTTATACAAATGATACAAAATATACGCTTGGGTTTTCACCCAAAACACTAAGTGGTGGCTTTTGGTGGAATTTCGAGAGGAGTTTCCTCCATCTCATTCTTATCTATCACTCCTCCAATATAGTGCTTCAAACGGTGGCCATTTACCTTCCAACTCCATCCATCGGACTCATCCATAATCTCAACTGCTCCGTAAGGAAACACATAATGAACCATATACGGTCCCGACCATTTCGACTTCAACTTCCTCGCAAACAACTTCAATCTCGAAGTGTAAAGAAGTACTCTATCACCCTTGCTAAATTCTTTTATCTTCCTTAACTTACGATCATGTAGAGCTTTTGTTTTCTCCTTAATGCCCAAAGATCGAGCATAAGCCGCATCCCTAAGCTCCTCAAGTTCATGGATTTGAAAGAAATGTTTCCTAACGACTTCGGTCATATCAAGGTTAACGGTTTTTAACGCCCAAAGTGCTTGGTGTTCTAGCTCTACGTGGAGATGACAAGCTTTTCCATAGACGATCATAAATGGTGTGGTTCCTAAGGGTGTTTTGTAAGCGGTTCGAAACGCCCACAATGCATCGTCAAGCTTGTCGGACCAATCCTTCCTATTCTTTCTGACGGTTTTATCTAGAATACGTTTGATACCGCGATTCGCGTTCTCCACTTGACCACTCGTCTGTGGATGGTATGCGGTAGACAAACGATGAGTGACTCCGTAGCGTGCAAGCAACTTTTCCATCAATGCGTTGCAAAAGTGAGTTCTATGGTCACTGATTAAAGCCTTAGGTGTACCGAAACGGGCAAAGAGTTTCTTGAGGAAACTCAATACTACTCGGGCTTCATTCGTAGGAAGAGCTTGAGCCTCAACCCACTTAGACACGTAGTCGATTGCCACAAGTATATAACGATTCCCTTTTGAGATGGGGAAAAGGTCCCATGAAATCTATGCCCCAAACATCAAAAACCTCCAACACTTGGATTGGCTTTTGAGGCATCTCATCTTCGGCTGAAATGTTACCGGTTCGTTGACAAGCATCACATGTTTTCACGAACTCAAAGGCATCATGAAGTATGTTAGGCCAATAAAATCCACAATCGAACACCTTTTGTGCGGTGGCATATGCACCATGGCGGCCTCCCGTTAGACCTTCATGCACATGTTTAAGGATATTCAAACCCTCCTCTCGTGACACACATCGCCTAAGTATCCCATCTCCTCCTATTCTAAAGAGAAACAGATCATCCCACATATACTTCCTCGACTCACTAAGGAACTTCCTTCTCTGTTGTGTGGTCATTCCCTTCACAATATTACCACTTGAAAGATAATTCGCTAAATCACAAAACCATGGCAATCCCTCCTTCTCGGCCTCTACAAACAAAATTTACTCATGAGGAAACGTATCTCCTATCTCCTCCTCACGAATCTCCTCTCTCATAGGGTCTTCTAAACGTGAAAGATGATCAGCTGCTACGTTTTCGACCACTCTCTTATCTCTAATTTCGATATCAAACTCGGAGAGTAATAGAATCCACCGAATAAGTCGGGGTTAGGCGTCTTTCTTTTGGAAAAGAAAACGCAACGCGGAGTGGTCGGTGAAAACTATAGTCTTGGAGAGAACGAGGTACGAGCGAAACTTGTCGAAAGCAAAAACTACGGCTAAGAGGTCTTTCTCCGTGGTGGTGTAATTCTCTTGATCATCATTTAACGTTTTGCTCGTGAAGTAAATGGGGTGGAAGTGCTTGTCCTTTCTTTGTCCTAATACTGCCCCAACGGTATAGTCACTTGCAACACACATGAGCTCAAGCGGCAAGCTCCAATCGGGCGAGATAAGAATAGGTGCACTTACAAGCTGTTCCTTCAAAAAGTTGAAGGCCTTAAGACACTCCTCGTCAAAGATGAATGGAACAACTTTCTCTAGAAGACGGGTCATGGGGCGAGTGATTTTAGAGAAATCCCTAATGAAGCGTCTATAGAAGCCCGCATGACCAAGAAAACTCCGAATCGACTTTACGCTAGTGGGTGTAGGTAACCTGCTAATGGTATCTATTTTCGCACTATCCACCTCGATACCATCCCTCGAGATCTTATGTCCTAAAACAATACCTTCAGTCACCATGAAGTGACACTTCTCCCAATTCAGCATTAGCTCCGTCTCAACACACCTCTTTAACATCCTCTCAAGATTCCTCAAACACTCATCGAACGAGTTACCATAGACCGAAAAATCATCCATGAAAACGTCCATGGAACTCTCAATCATATCCTGGAATATGGCAACCATGCACTGTCACACCCCGACCGCGTAAAACAACAAACCGTGGCGGAAACGTCGGGGAGTGGAGTGACAGAATTATTGTTTCAACAACCATGGTAATTAAAGTTTTGTATTATTAAGTAAAGTGTTTACATTGTCTTGGAATTCAACAAAACATAACATAATTAACTGTCTTTTAAGTCACTAAGGCCCAAGTCCGCCTAAGTGTAGCACAATCAACATCATGCATTAGCACCTGAAACACATGCGAAAATAGGTACGTCAGCATAAAAATGCATGTGAGATACATAGGTTTTGTTTATGCAGGATTCATGACTTGTAGTTAAAAGAATTGTTTAACAAAAATTGTAGTCAAGAACCTTGAAAAATGTCTTCTTTTACAAAATCATGTGAAAATCGATAAGAAAATCATATGATATAAAAGTACAATGCATGGTTAAATAAATAACCAAGTGGAAATGAATTTGTATAAAATATGTGATTTGTAAAACAATGTCGTGTTTTTGTATAAAATGTATCATGTCTTTGTTCCTGTCAAAGTGGCTTAGATAACGCTACTATGTGTAATATAATAAAAGCACTTATATATAGGAAGTACCAGCGGCGTATCCACCATGCTTTTATCATATAACACATAGACTCGTTATATAAATCACTTATCAATAATCAACCAAAATGTCTTGTTTAAAACAAATGTCAAAAAGTTTATTTTTAAACCAAGTTCAATGTCATGTGTAAACTGTGCCATGTATACCAAAATGTAATGTATAGCAAGTAGAAAGTATCTACTCAAACTATATGATAATGTCAATGTGAAAACAAATGTCATGTATGGTGAATAAATAGTATTTACTCAACCCCATAGGAAAATGTACAAAACAAAGTTTTTGATTAAACCTAAGTTTAAATCAAATGTTATGTTTTGCAGAAAACAATGCTTTATAATTACAAACATTTATGCAGTAATGTTTATTCGCATACATTCAATCCTTGCGACTATTTGGACAAACCCTTAAACGAATTAAAGGTTTATCAAGTTATGTATATCGGATTCTGTCATTCCCAACTTCCAAACAAACCTAGGAAGTCGGAAACGAGATTTGTCAAGTCCTATGGTACCAATACATACTACCTAGCGGCGTGATCAATGTTAATGAATGTATTATTGTCCCGATTAAACATACCAAATGTCATAACCAATGTAGCATGTGAAAACCATGTACTAAGTATGCTAAGTAAACATACATAGTAGAAATCTTCATGAAATCAATGGTGCTAGCATGCTCAGTAAGCATACATAGCAGAAATGTGATGTAAATCAATGTGTCCATATGCTGAGTAAACATATGCAACAAAAGTGTCTTATGAAATCAATGTGCTAGCATGCTCAGTCAACATACATAGCAAAACATTGTTGAAATCATGTACTATAGGTGTACTAGGTGAAACTAGCATGTTTATGTCATAAAAGCAATGACACGTAGTCTTGAGGAAACTCAATACTACTCGGGCTTCATTCGTAGGAAGAGCTTGAGCCTCAACCCACTTAGACACGTAGTCGATTGCCACAAGTATATAACGATTCCCTTTTGAAATGGGAAAAGGTCCCATGAAATCTATGCCCCAAACATCAAAAACCTCCAACACTTGGATTGGGTTTTGAGGCATCTCATCTTTGGCTGAAATGTTACTCGTTCATTGACAAGCATTGTCACACCCCAATATTTCCACGTATTACTGGTGGGCCCGGTGGGGAGTATCGTGACGTAGTTGATATCATCATAGTCAATTAATCACAGTTTAATGCACAGTGGAAGTCTGAAGTAATAATACAAACCGAATTTGAAAAGTATAGTAAAATATTATACAAACGGTCGATAATGGATCCACAAGCGGATCTAAAATGGATAACAAATTTATTGTTCAACAGACTTTAAGCACTAAGAACTTGCAAGATTCCTTAATTAGTGCTCAGGAGCTTCCAGCCCATTACGCGTAGTACCTGCCACTTAATCTTTTGAAAAATACGTTAGTTTACACTGGTAAATACAATTAACTGACTCTTTTGAAAAGTATTTATAAAATTGGTTTGGATGCACAAGGTATAAAATCTTTTATAACTTGGGACAATTATTTAAAATAATCCTGTATACAGATTTATATGTTTGTCGTCCGTTCAGGGCCGGAATAGAAGAGCCGGTACAAGATTAATAGACACACCACAAGTATAGGCCCACAAGAAGTTTCCTCACGAGTGAGATACCGTTTAAACATACGCAACTGTTAGGTGTATGCCTACACCCCGTGCTTAAGCCGTGGCCATTTCAAATGAATGAGCCGAGGATATCCAAGACACGATCATTAACCCCCCAAAGGCTTTGTACCAAACAAAACAGATTAAAATGGGTTATGCAGTTTATTAATCACAATCCGATTAAATGATTTCATACCCGACCAAGCGGTATTATTATAATACCGTATCCCAAGCCCGTATAGGGAAAATAAGTTAAAAGTATTTACCTGAGCTAAATGAAATTTAATCTCAGTCGTATTTTCTAATCAGCAAGTACAGGGAGCTTTTACTGGGCTCCTAATCTGGAACGAAGGTTTTAATAACCTATTAGAATCCTAGCGGGTCTTATTTAAGTTATAACTTAGACTGGTTAGTTTTAAAGAAAGGTTTACGGTTCAAAAAGCAAGATTAAGCAAAGACCGGATTAGAATGTGATTTAGGCCCAACAAGTATGAAGACTTGTATAAAATGGGTAAATTAAATACATTCTGGATTTTGAAGTAAAAATGATAAGGTTTGACCCGTTTCGGCTAATTTATGCAAACTAGTTACATAAACCACGCCGAACGCGTATATGCGTAAAGGGTAACCGGATGAGTCATGTACAAGTTCCATACATTATTATGCTTAAATCATGTTGTGATATCAGTAGGATATCTTCCATTATGCCCTAAACGAATTTAACACCAAGTTAAGCCCCGAAAGGGTCATTTGGTCATTTTAAAGTTTATAAAAGCGTTAAATAATAAACTGAGGTTCTGGTCTAAAAATATCAGTAAAAAAATTATTTTATCACGTTAATTCAGCAAGATATCATACATATGTGAGGGTTATCATTTATAGCCAAACTATGCACCGTAGGAGCATTTTGGTCATTTCACATATGCTTTTAAGGTTAAATTTGGAAATCTGAGTTCAAGACTTATACTTACTGTTAAAGTACAAAAATTTATTTATAAAATCAGTAGGCAACAAGTCTTAGGCGTTAAATATGGTTTTAAACCATACAATGCGCTTAATAAGCGTAAAAGTCGGTATTTGACGATATTTGAAATGTTTATAAAATTTTGAAGTCCGGATCAGTTTCTAAAGCTTAAAATATTTTATTTAATATATGAAATCAGTAGGAAAAGGTTCGGCATCAAAATGATATGTAAAACTCATTTTATTGGTGAAAAGGGCATTAACGTCAATACCGAATTTACACTAGAGCTCTATGTTATGTTTAGTATAAAATTTAACAAAAATTTCCAAAAATCCCTAAATATTATATCATAATAGTGGGTAGCAATTTTGGTGCCAAAAATTGGATTTAAATATGAGTTATGCCAAAAATGCCACTTAATTAATAAATTTTTTTTGTTTTACGATATCTTGCATAACTTTCATTTTAGACCAGAAACGGATGTCAAATTTTTAGGACATACTTATAAATCAGTAGTGAAGATTTTTGTTCACTCACATTTCCAAAAATTTTGTTTTTATATCAAAAGGGCGAAATGGTCAACTTCTAAGCATTTAACGGAAACATGCAATTAATTAGGATTTCTATGGAACCATGTGGTATAACCTCAGAGGGTTATACTAACATATAATATGGTCCTAAAGGAACCCTAAGGCATAACTAAACTAAGCTAAATCGGGTCAGAACTGAAAGTCAAAGCAAAAGTCTATTTTTGCGACTTTCGGTTGCGAACCGAGCCTAATACTCAGAATTGTCGGGTTGAACATTCCTAGACATGTTCAATTAATATTTACCAAGTTATTAAAATGACAAAACTGATTTTATAGCTTTCACATCATCAGTTATGAATTTTATTTAAAAACTGACCCGTTTGACTTTTATTTTAATTACTTTGACCCGACAATTAACTAAGCAAACGTGATAATTAGGAGGTGCCCTATTGAGGGTTTAACACCTACCTAATTATGATCACGTAGCCATGTTCGTTGCGAACAATGGCTCGACCGTTTAAAAGTCAAAGCGTTTATCGTAAACGCTTGACTTTTCGGTTTTTTAAGCCAATTAAAATTAACTAGCCACAAGAGGACACTTACAAAGGGTCCAATGGACTGAATAGAACTCAAAAGAGGTTCCAAAATGTTCAGGATCCTCTATGATTGAGAGCAAGAGCAGCTTGAATGATATTTGTGAGTTGTTCAAATGAATTCCAACCCCTATTTATATATTTTGGGGGCATTTTGGATGATTGACATGTGTTAAGGGGGATCATAGGATCATCACATGTGTAAAACCAGCTGTTAATACCAGCAAACAGTCCATAGATTCGAATTATGTGAGGGGAATAAACAAGGATTGCAAAACAGCAGTTTTAAAACAAACTGCAGCTGCTATTTGGGCTTTGGCGGCCCGCGAATGAGACCAGCCCATGCCTACGCGGCCCACGAGCCGGCCCAGCCCGACAACAAGTTTTGTTGTTCGCTGCGTTTGGTCCCTGTAGTCTATTTTCAGCTTTTAAAGTGCAGGAAATAACTAAAACAGTAACAAAATGCTGCTGCTGTTTGTTCTTTAACAGCCCGCGGAGAGCAGGTCCTGTGGGCTCGCAGCCCGTGAAGAAGCCTAGTCCAGGCAACAAATATTCAGGTTGACAGATCTGGTCCCTGTCCTCTTTGTTCAGCTTTTAAATCTTTCAAAATGACATATATTGCACATAACTTTCTTATTTCATAAATAGTGTGTTAATATAAGGTAGGAAACCTCATACGGCCAACCTTAGGTGTAGGTCCCGTTTTTCTCGGTGGATCCGATAAGAAAACCTATCCTTGTTTATCACACACACGGTAACGGGTGCGGAATCCCCGTGACGGTGCAAACCAAACACAGTGTAAAACACACGCGTAACCAAAGATTCAATATCTATTGATTAGGGATGAGTACAACCCAAACATATACAAACAATGTTTACAGACTCTCACTAAGTCTCACAGCTCTCTCATACTCATCAGTTTCACACAGAAACTATGAGGGGTATTTATAGGTTACAAGACACAGACCATGACGAAACGGAAAGATGGCACGGCGAAACACCAAAGTCGACGAAACGCTTTCTGTTTCGTCGACATACATTTTAATTGTAATCTGTTTCGTCGTTTGTTATGGCCCAAATTGAATTCAAAGCCCAAAAGAAAAGTTACGGCCCAATGTTGTATGTTGATTGGCCCAGATGTACTTTCTGTTGACTAATATTTCACCAATTCAACATAGGACAAACTTGTGACATCATCATGAGATCGCAATGATGATGTCATGGTGATGTGTAAACGGGACTTGGTTTACGGCGCTCTGTGCTTCGCGTATCGAACTCTGGGGCGCACGACTGAGGAATGTCGTGACGTCGGGCTTGAGCCGGACCAAACCGTGTCGAAACCAAGTTGAACCGAACCGAGTCAAACTAAGCCGAGTCGCGTCCACATAATGTGTACCAACAAACTCCCCCTTGAACGCTACTCGTGATGGTTCGTCTTCTGTGTCTTTCATGTCGGAGGATCTTCAAGGTCTTCACGTGTCACAAACAGGGAGTGTATCAACAAACTCCCCCTTGAAAGATGCTCGTGAATCTTTTGATCTTCAATACTTTTGATCCTTGAGGTGTTGATAAGTGATCAACTGCAACCCGATCATCTTGATCTTCTGATTGCATCAACGTCGTGTCTTCACTTTACGGCTTGTCATCTGGCACATTCTCTTCGCCTTTATATGATTCTGATGTCGCATCTGCACATACAAGAAAGCTAAACACGTAATGAGAACAACCGCTTGGAATTTAGACAAATTAAACAACGACACATATGAGATCAAAGCTGAATCAAACACAGACCGACAATAGTTTGAAAGTTTAAAAAATTCATCAATTTTAAACCTTTAACTTTCAAAACTTGTTAACTTCGACTGTTTATGAAGATGCAATTTTTTTCCGGCGTACAATCAGGATTTTGGGTAGGATAGACTCGAGTTCCAACATCGGTCAATCAAAAATAAACTAGAAGCAAAATCTTTTTGGCTTTTATAAAGTTTATATTAAAACACACCAAAAATCTTTTTGAATTTTTTCATTTTTCAAAAGTAAAGACGGAAAGCAATAAATATATACAAAGATGCAGAAACGAAATACACTAAACAAATATTTACAGACATTCTTTTTGCAAGTTTCGAGGGTAAGAGAATCATATCAGTGTACGGTTACGCCAAAATGCTCTTATTGTTCAGTTAGTTCACATTAAGATAAGCATCCTATAACACTTATCGGTATTGTTGTCCACTTAAGCTCAACTTATTAGATGTAATCATGGCGAGGGGATACGTTAAGGTATAATTTATACTTACCGACCGGTGTTCATCCACACACGACACATTCCCGTATCAAGGTATGCACGAGAGTTCATCTTACCGGTAAGTATACCGTTTATCATCTGTTTGACCGTATAAAAGATGTGAGAAACTCACTTATTTGATTGAAAACAAGCCCTATGTGATAGAATCACTTATTCATGAGGAAGTTGATTTTCAGATGCATGAGGGCACAGGAGCAAGTCCGTGAACAGGTCAGTACTTTCGTACAGCAAAGAGACGAACTTAACTCCCGCAAAGACTCTGTGATATATTACCACTTATTTGTTTGGACATGTGATTGTTGATCACTTATTGAGGTCGAATGCAATATGTACACGTATGTATAGTATCATGGAAGATCTAGACTTCGTCCCCATTATATTTCGGTAAAAGATACAACCATGATACCCAGATGATAAGTAGCATAAAGACCGAATATCTCAGAACCTCGGCAATCTCTCAAACGAAATTTCGGTACTAAGACCATATGCCAATGTGTGGTTCCCACCTGGTCTTCAGTCGATTTAAGATTTATATCACCCTGCACACATTAAAATGATTGCGAGCCTACCGATACATCTTATATAGAGCTGCTTAACATATTTTTCATTTTGCATTTCAGTTCGAAGAGGTTTCAACAGACCACTGATTTACTATCATTTTCTCTTTTTCTCGCCAGGAAACTCATTTTTGTTTTTCCATGTTTTTGCGCTTTTGAAATTTTTCGATGTTTTTGAAATTTCAAATTTTGGATTTACTCCCCCTAAAATCAACAAACTATGATAAATTTAAAAGACACAAAGATATTTACAAAAAGGATTTCCCGATGTCGGTTAACTCATGTTTTACCTCAATGCCGTTTACCAAAATTAATTTAATCAGAAATGATTTTATCGAATTTTAGGAAAATGAGTTGGCACGTCGGTAAGCTGTGCGGACCATGACAACATTGACGAGTTTCATAGTGAAACAATCACGTGTGAGGTGATATTCGAGTTCAACGTGTGAGGTCAAAGAGTGCTGTACGAAATGATAATAATTCATAAAGCAACTTAAATATCGACAAGTATAGGAGAGATATGAAATTTAAAACCGTATTCTGCAACAGCTTCATGCATTGCAAGGAATCTGAGTGCTCTCCCAAACTGGATATCCACTCGGTGTGGATTTCAAAGTCGATTTTGTAGCTACTTCAATTAACCAAGAAATCTTTTGACAGCAACAAGATCATAAACCTTTGGGTCCGGCTGGTCTTCCACATTGCACCAGCGAAGGTCTTTATCTTTCTCTTGAGAAGTAGTGTGCGGTTGTTCAATCCACGCCAAGGCATCCGCACACCTGGTTGGTTTGTTCAACAAACACATTTTCTTCAATCACACCGTGAAGAAATGTACACTGCATGTTCATAACAAACAATGTCACGGGTGCGTCTGATACCACTTGTAGGTCCCGAAATCTGAGGATCGATAATGAAAACCTATCCTTGTTTATAACAAACAATGTCACGGGTACGGAATCCCCGTAACGATGCCAAATCAAACACAGTAAATAACACACGCGGTATAATCAACGAAACGCAATCTATTGATTAAAATGGGATGAGAACCAAGAACAACTGATACACACACAGTTTGACAGAATAACTTTCAGGGTATGCTCTCATCTTGTTGATTTTGAACATCAGACGTGCTGCAGGTGCGTACATTTTGATTGAATCTATCCTGGGGACCCGATTAAAGCCTTTAACAATCAAACTTTGAAATGATTTTCATTTTGTCGAAGGTTTTCAATTTCTTTTGACAGACAATTCTGTCTTCTTTTCTTTTTCTCTCCTTCAAAGGCAACAATTTCTTTTGTCGCCGATCTTGTGCATGAGCATTCCACTATCAATAATCCTATGACTATCGAAAGTTCCTCCTGGAACATCCTGCACACTCACTCAGAGATTAGTTAGAGAGGGGGACCCAAGCCTTCATAGACTTGGGTTGCCCCTGAGAATCAAGAAACGTAATTTCAATTTCTTGATGATTTGGAAATTTCACGCCTCCCCCTGAACCTTCACCCGTTTTAGGTTTCCAAGACTGTTTCCGTTTACCAGATTGTGTATTATTAACAATTTTTGGTTTTAACGGTTGTGAAGAACTTGGTTCCCTATTAATTGATTTGACTTCCGATTTTAAAGCCTTTTCAACTGCTTTCACATTTTGACGTCGTTGTTTCGTTTCTTGTTCCTTAACAGTTCTTTTATCATGTTTTGGTGAAACGGGACGACGTTGAGGGTGACCTTGTTCAGAAGGGGCTCTTTCTACAAAATTTGGTTTCGGAGAGTTTGTGCAATTTCTGATAATGTGGCCAAACTCCCCGCATTTAAAGCATGATCTCCTTTCAACAAATTTAGGAGGTTCTGTTCGATGGCCTGACGTTGAATTTGTAGACCCCGAGGTACTAGCTTCACACCCATTTGTGTGTTGGGTGTAATTGTTATCACTATTACGTTTCAAAATGTTGACTTTTTGAACAAAATCGGTATTTGACTTATTTTCAAAAGTCTCCACTTTATCAGTACCTTTGGAGGCCACAAATTTAATGTCTTTGTTTTTCTTCTTGAAACGAGCTCGTTTTGTTTCAGCCTTTGGTTGTGTAACCTTAGGCTTTTGAGCTCGTTGTTGTTGTTTACCCTTAAAAGCGATAGGTTGTTGCTTCGTTGGTGATTTTTGATTTCCAAATTTTCTTCTAACTTCAGCTTTTGGAATCGGATCACACGGAGTTACTGAAACTCTCGGGATCCCCTTTTCCAAAAACTTACTGGTCGTATCTTCAAACACTTTATCAATCAAAGATTGATTGACATTTTTAATTGGAAAAGCTGTGTTTGAATAAATTTTGTCATCACCGACTAAAGTGTACAACACGTTATCACTTTTAATGGTAGACACTGTCTCAGTGATAGGATCTATCTCTTGTTTAGCACCAGTTGATTGCACAGCAGGAGTAGGAGGATCACACAGAATGTGATTCTCAAAAGGCACTTCTACTCCTTTTCTATCGTCAAGAGATTTATCCTCATCACTCACATCTGATTCATCATCCGAAGAATCATAGTCCTCAATGGTTGGAGGACTTTGATTTGAAGCACATGATGACTTCTCCTTGCTATCAGATGAGCCCTCCGATGAATTGTTCGTTTTGAACCCTAAGCCAGTTGTAACTTCCTCATAATCAAGAGGTACAGTTGGCTCAAAACGCAGCATTTCCTCCTCATCGGGCATTCTGGTATAGTTGTGTCTCAAAGGAGGCGGACACGACTTATACCCAACGCCTTTAACATTACCCTTTAGTTTTTGAATGTCAATGATGTGATCGAGCACAAATTGGGAGTTAGAATAACTCTCCAGTTTGAGCTTGATTGCATCATACTTGCATTTGGCAATGGCTAGTTCCTTTTTGGTTTCCTCAATGATGTTAATGTAATCGTTAATACTAACTCGTTTATGATAAACAGTTTTGGTCACTTCGGAAACACTTTTCTTTAAGGTTTCAATCACAGATTTAAAATCCTTTTTGTTTCTAACTAAAGCCATATTTGCCTCTTTGCACTTTGACAGTTCAATAACCAAACTCTGATTGTGACTATGAACCGTTTCAGATTCACGTTTCAATTCAGCACATTCATGTTTCATATCAGCACAATCACTACATATGCTAGGAGTTTCAGATTTTACCTGACTTGTAGAAGTTGTGACATTAGCCATAAAGGCAGTCTGAGAATAGAAAGATCCATCTTCAGTGAGAATCTTTTCCATTTCTTCTGATGTAGCATCAGCTTTCTTGATTAAGTCAGATTTTTGACATTTCATCTCCTTGGCATCATTCGACAAACTATCATCTTCAGAATTCATTCCCTCCTTCACGTCCGATTCTGAACTGTAATAACTCACACCTGAGCTATCTTCATCAGTGCCACTATATCCTGAACTGTCATCATTTCCCGAAGATTAACCATCGCTGACATTCTTCTTGATGATTTCGGCATAAAACGCAGTTCTTGTTTGATCACTGTTTCCCAACTGTATGGCCGGACCACAATCGACAGTAGGTTTAGGAAAATAGGCACTTGGATCGAATTGAAGTTGTGTTGTGGAGACTTGAGGTTGTGGTTGGGCTTGTGATGGTGTTGGAATATAAGCATTTGGATCAAAAACTTGAGGTGGAGCTGATTGTGGAAACGGAAAAGAGCTTGTATTGGACATAAAAGTTGTTTGTAGTTTTGGTTGCTGAGCTGCACTGGATCTAGCTAAAACGTCGAAACCTGGAAGGTACATTTCCGTATTTTGTGGAACAAAAATTCGTTTAGCTTTCCGGATTTCTTCATCATTCTTGTGTTCCAACTTCTGAACGAATTCATAGATATTGACAGTATCTAGAACGCCCGTATGCTTTAGAAGCTCAATGAATGGGCTCCACTTTGGAGGTAGAGCATCAGCAAACCTTGCAACCATTTCCTGTTGAGTTGCACGAACATTATAAGAATACATTTCACTAATCAAATGATAAAAACGAGTAGTCATATCATTTAGGGTTTCATTCTCCAAGAAATGAAATGATTCAAATTTCTTCTTCAACAGATCATGACGTGTCTTTCTTGTCGCTGCATTTCCTTCACCTCTTGCTACCAAGGCATCCCATAACGCTTTCGTGCTTGTACTATAGCTGAATTGATGATAGATGTCTTTGTGAAGTGATTGTGTGAGAATTGCAAACGCCTTCTTCTCAAGATCATATGCTTTCTTGTCGTGTTCTTGCATATTCATAAATGTCGTCGCATTTGATCCTGCTGCTTCAAGAGTTTGATTATACGGCGAAATGAAGCACGTCCATAATTCGGTATTCTGCCCTAGAACGTACGTATGGAAACGACCTTTCCACGTCGGATATTCGTTCATGTGATTTAACTTTGGCGGGCGATTGTTGCTTCCCGTTTCGCTCTCACTTATCAAAATATTTTGAATGCTTTGATTCTGGTTCGTCACCAATGCCCATTGACTTGCACTTATAGATTGCTGACCAAGAACATTCCTTACCCACGCGGCTGCCGAAGTTCGATCTTCACCTGGTCTCGGTTCCATGCTCCAATCCGAAGGACTAGTACAAGCCATATTTGATATATGAAAGTGAAAAACCTGGTCTAACACTTAAAAATAAACTGTTAAAACACTTTTGCAAGTCCTCTGTTGAAATTTGACAAGTTTCTCGACAAAACTCTGATGTTAATGAACGACGAAACTCAGGCTGAACCATGGTCGACGAAACTAAATGTGAACTTGATTGACGAAACAGAATATTTAATCAGCGACGAAACTTTGTATTAATGACGACGAAACTCCTTTTGTTTTTGTTTGTATTCGAAGAAAACTTTATGGATATTTTTAACAAAAGAAATCTTATCCTGAACCTTATCTTCTGACAAAGAGGGTTCTTTTTGTCAAACACACAATGCTTTCTGCCACTGTGGTTACCAACCCATCATCTCTTTTTCAACAAATAACATCATCACATACACAATTTGTCAACTTATTATATTATATTCCAGAAACACTTTAGCTCAAACAAAAATCCAGATCAAACACATATATTATATCAAGAACAATTTGAAGAAACGATGAACACTTTTAAGATTCCAGCCAAAATATCACCGGACAAATTTTCGAAAGCCAAAATTTGCTAAAACTTTCAATAAAAACCCACAATAACATACAAGCATGCAATAAAAAGGGTTTTCACTAAAACTTACAGCAAAAACAACACAATGTCAACTGATTTTTGAACTATTTTTCCAGAAAATATGAACTTTTCAAAACAACAGTTTCTACAAATCACTTAAAACAAGCTTGATAAAACAAAACAATGTTTGGTTTTAAACAAGGAAAAGAGCCAAGGCTCTGATACCAATTGTAGGTCCCATTTTTCTCGGTGGATCCGATACGAAAACCTATCCTTGTTTATCACAAACACGGTAACGGGTGCGGAATCCCCGTGACGGTGCAAACCAAACACAGTGTAAAACACTCGCGTAACCAAAGATTCAATATCTATTGATTAGGGATGAGTACAACCCAAACATATACAAACAATGTTTACAGACTCTCACTAAGTCTCACAGCTCTCTCATACTCATCAGTTTCACACAGAAACTATGAGGGGTATTTATAGGTTACAAGACACAGACCATGACGAAACGCAAAGATGGCATGGCGAAACACCAAAGTCGACGAAACGCTTTCTGTTTCATCGACATGCATTTTAATTGTAATCTGTTTCGTCATTTGTTATGGCCCAAATTGAAGTCAAAGCCCAAAAGAAAAGTTACGGCCCAATGTTGTATGTTGATTGGCCCAGATGTACTTTCTGTTGACTAATATTTCACCAATTTAACATAGGACAAACTTATGACATCATCATGACATCACAATGATGATGTCATGGTGATGTGTTAACGGGACTTGGTTTACGGCGCTTCGTGCTTCGCGTATCGAACTCTGGGGCGCACGACTGAGGAATGTCGTGACGTCGGGCTTGAGCCGGACCTAACCGTGTCGAAACCAAGTTGAACCGAACCGAGTCGAACCGAGCCGAGTCGCGTCCACATAATGTGTACCAACATTAGGTACACTCGGGAGTTAACTGATCATTACAAAGTTCCTGTTCCATTCAAAAGTTCATACTAACGTGTAGTTTCGCGTGTTGACGCCTTTAACCCCTTAATTCGCGAATTCGCGCGCATCATCGCGAAACGGTATAGAATTCTTATATGGCTATTATTAAATACTTCCGAGGGTATGAACGAACATTGCAGAGTTTCTGGTTCGTTCAATATGCCTCTCTAAGGCGTAGATTTAAAAGTTGATGCTTTTGGTCCCTCTAACACGCAAACTTGCGTGTATCATCGTTTAATAGCATCGAAGCCCTATCTAATCCATATTAGGCATTCTCGAGAATA
This sequence comes from Helianthus tuberosus, assembly GCA_030545235.1. Classification (NCBI taxonomy): domain Eukaryota; kingdom Viridiplantae; phylum Streptophyta; class Magnoliopsida; order Asterales; family Asteraceae; genus Helianthus; species Helianthus tuberosus. Next base: position 89,804,844 of record CM060405.1, read on the forward strand.
TTATTAAGCATCACGATGCTTTGGGTTCGTTAAAAGGTCATTCAGATGTATAATTAAACATATTGACGCTTTTAGTCCCTCCAACTTGAAAAGTTGCGCGTAACGTCACTTACAGGCATAAAAGCCTTAGATGGTCAATATTGGATATTCGTGAGAGTATAAACACACATCATGGAGCTCTCGGTTTGTTAAAAGGTCACTCACAGGTAAGAATTAACATGTTGACGCTTTTAACCCTTTGTTGCGCAAACTTCCAATTAATTACGCGAACGGCTGTTCTCGATCAATAAGTGGCTCATTTGTGAAAATGTATACTGTGTAACGTCATTCAGAGGCTTAGTTTAAGCATGTTGACACTTTTAGTCCTTTCGCATTCAAGGTTTTTGATTTTTCGCAAAATTAGTCCCTCATAGTCATCGTTTGACCTTGTTAAGGTTTAGTACACGTGTCAACACATCATTGGACGTGATTTTACGAGGTGTTACATCCTCACCCCCTTAAAAGAAATCTCGACCTCGAGATTTGCTAAAATAATGTAAGTACTTTCTGTCGTATAATGGACTTAATTTCCTCAACATATTTGGGCCTCTATGAGCACCCCAATTGACCTTTATAATAGGTACCTACTTTCTTTTGTAGCTTCTAATCCTACCGATCCTTATTCGATTCTGGTTTCTCATCAAACCATAAATTTTCATTAATCTGTATATCATTATGTGACAAGGCTTATTGACTTGATGGCTAGACATACCCTGAAATCACCAGAGTGAAACAGCATGTGATTTCCATCAAGTTCCTTAGGTAAGTTTTCGCTTATAAGCTACTGATCTTGACTTATTCGATTTTCTCGAATGGTCCTATTTATCTAGAGTTTAACCTGCCCATTACATCGAAATGCAGCACACCTTTCCAAGGTGGTGCTTTTTATTGAATCTTGTTCCTTATTGAGAACTTAAGAGGTTCGTGACTCATCAAATATTGATCTTCTGCAAATTACTGGCAGTCTTCGAATGATCAGAGATTTATACGATCTTATCTGTTTTCTCCTGGGTAAATTTCAGGTCCTGACAATTGGACTTACCAACTTTCGTCCATTAACGGACGTTTGACATTCTATCTATACAAGGTCTCCAAAGGAGCACCCTTGATGTTTATATACTAACTATTAGTTGTAGGCAAGTTTATTTAATGTGATAGTTATTCCAACTACTGCTTAAACCAATCTCAAGGAATAGCTAACCTCACAGTTAGTCGAACAAATCGACGATGGCGATTCTTAATTGTTGCCTAAATAGGGTTGTGGTAATCAGTGCATCAGCATAATGAACCGTCTTTCTTAATTAAATAATACTGGAGCTTCAAGAATGAGCTAGACTTTCTGAACCTTTATCTTAAAATTCATTTGGTTGGGGTTTTAATCCTTCCATTGTTGACACTAATCAATAGGAATCTTTTACAAAAATATAACCCTAAGCGGGATGTTAATCTTAACTCTACTTGCCTCTCAGGAGGTAAACAGGGTAGTTCTTTGAAAAAGAAAATCAAGACACACAGAGATTTCAGAGATATTGCAAATCTCAAGCTTTGGTTCATCTATCATAACCTGTGTCAGATAAATGACACATTTACTTTATGAAAGCATGGATACCTTAATTAGTGACACCTACTTGGACATTTCTACACTGGATATCTTCTTTGAATACCATTAGCTGCCTTTAGTAAAATATGACCATTGGAATATCTCAGTGGTTCCGTGCATTAAACCTCCATACTGATCAGGCATGGAAGCAATCTACGGGACACACTAGGATACGCCAATCCTCATATTGCGCTTTTATCAGGCATAATCTGGCATTCGCAGTTGATAGAAATCAATGAGATATCAAAAATAAAATAACATATATTGTCGTACTCCATCTGAAGATGGAGTACTCTAGGTCTTATGAATGAAGATTTCCGATAAGAATAGAAGAAATGGTTCCTATGATTTTCGTCGATAGGTTTTACCTTACACTTAATATCTGGAGTTCTTATGGGGAATTTTGAAAGTTCGCTAAGCTTATGATCTATGAAAGACTTATTATTCCCTGAATTAAATCAAGACACTTAGGAGAAATTTTCGTTGATAATGATAAGGAATGTAGCTGATGATGTTATTGATAAGTACTATCTCTGGCATTCATTCAGTAATTCAGGTGTTTCTTTCCTTAGCCTTTCCAAGCTTAGCTATAACCTTTTTGACAGTTTTAGGACAGTTAGTCTGGATGTGGCCTTTCTCGCCACAGCCGAAACAGACTGCTTCCTTTACGTCCCTACATTCGAGAGACTGATGACCAGTTCTTTTACAGACGCCACACTGCTTTGGCTTTTGCTCCATTTGACACTGTCCCCAGTGCCTTTTATGGCAGGTCTTGCATACAGGTTTCTTATTGGACTTTTGTTGGTTCTTATTGAGCTCAATCTTACCCTTTTTCTTAGAAACCTGGGAATTATCCTTCTCCCTTTTCCTTTTTGGTTCATTCCATGCATTCGAGGCATGAACAAAATCCTCCTCCTGAGTAAAAAAGTGTTGTTTAAATGGGATTTGGAGCAAGTAGCAGTGGGCTCTTTGAACTTTTTCATGACCTTTCTCATAGCTTTTCCAACAGCTGCGTCAATCATAGCTTGGAGATCATCTCTGTAAATTTTGAGGTTCATAATTGTAGCATCATTAGCATGTGTCGCTTCATCAATGAAGCGATTGTTGGTTGTCTTATCCGAGTTTGCCATACTCGAGACTTGGTCCCTAACACCCAATGAAACAATTACTTAGTTGCATTACCACAGCTGGTCATCATCTTGATGACCTATCATACACTAACCATGGTATCACTAAACCATATTGGCTAATAGGGTATGAACATTCCTAATGAATGTTATTTGAATGTATCTCATTTATATTTAGCCTAGGTCCCTCAATGGCATTTAGGGTTTGGACCGAGTCCATTACCTTTTTGACGGGGGATTAAAAATGTCACAACTGTCTTTGTCATATTGACGGTTTTAAATAGCTCGAAATATCACCACATGGGCTTCTAAAATAAGAAACATGAGTTTGTCAAGAAGGACATATAAATGTAGCACATAGGCTTGTCACGAAGGACATTAATAGTCATATGGCACGAGGGCCTTGTCGCAAAGGACATATAGGATATGGCACAAAAGGCCTGTCACGGAGGACATAATTATATAAGTCGCTATCTAATTTGATCAGGGATTTTTAAGGTTTGAACATAGTTCTTCACCCTTGGGCAGAGAGTCATAGACTACATCTGTCATTGAAGGACAATTTATTTTGCCACATAGGCCCATCAAAGGACATCACAAATGGATGTTTATACCTATATATAATTATCGTAATTTAGAATATCGGTCACGATCTTTATCGATCTTGTAGACTATATGGCTTGGGCATTGCCCATCACCTTGGACAACGAACCCTAACGGTCACATTTGTCAATGTCATTAACGGACAATATAATATATAGCCTGTAGGCGAAACATCACTAAAGAATGTTAAATAATATGATCATCGTATTAGATGATATTAGTCATGATCGCATTGATCATATAGACTATTATGCTTGGATGTAGTCCAATATCTTTAGACAGGGGGTCGTAGACCAAAACTATCGTTGTCTTTTTGGACAACAAGTTTAGCACGTAGGCACTTCATCACTAACGTATGTTTATATTTTGATCATCACATTGACGATACTTGTCATGATATAATTCGATCATATAGACTTTAAGGCTTAGACATATCCCAAAATAGCTTGACGGCTGGTGTGGTTTCTCAAGTCACATTGCCAGGAGTGTTAACATGTTCTTAGATGTTAACTAGGATTAATTTGTCTTAATGGTTACACAATATTACCATGATCGCATTGATCATACAGGTTTGGAGGCTTGAACCTAGTTCACCACCTCTGGATAGAAGGGGGTATCTCCCTTAACTATCATAGTAGAAGGAATAATTATCCTTAACTACCGAAAGTTTTGGCCAATTAATGTGGACTTGCCACTTGGTAGGGGTAAACCATTAAGAAGATCTTTTGAAATTATTTAGCTGATCAATAAAGTTCGAATAAAATTGATACTATTGTTTGATAAAGGACGAAATGAATACCTATATAAAATTTTCAAAACTTTCCGTAAATCATTAAGAAATCTACAATAGTGCCTTAAACAGGACTTTTAGTATCTTATTTGTCCACAGAGGACTAAAAGGAAAATATAAGTTCGTATGGGGACTATCAAAGTATTATAAGTCCGTATGGGGACTATTAATTATTATAAGTCCGTATAGGGACTATATTGAAACAATTTGCCCACGGAGGGACTATTATGAAATGTCATGTCTACAAAGGGGTTATAATAAAATACCATGTCCACTAAGGGACTATATTGAAATTGTGTATCCACGAAAGGACTACTTTGAAATAGTATATCCCCAAAGGGATTTTAATAAAATAACATGTCCATAAAAGGACTTATATTGATATAGCGTGCGTACAAAAAGGGCTTTGCTGAACAGATGTCCTCATAGGGACTTAAATCGAAAGATGTGTTCATATAGGGATTATAATAAACAATTGTCCATACTGGGACTATATAGAAAAGATGGGTCCTCGTAGGGACTTTAAAGTAATACTAGTCTACGCGGGTACAGAAGGAGAAATATAAGTCCACATAAGGACTATAAGGTATGTCAACCTTGGGACTATAGTGAAACGATATGTCCTCGAAAGGACTTTGATGAATTATATTCTCCAGGGGACTTTGATGACATAACATGTCTACAAAAGATTTTTAATGAAATAATATGTTTACAAAAGATTTTATTGAAATAACAAGTCCATGTAAGGACTATAATAGAGTATAAAGTCCATGAATGACTATTCTGAAGTATGTTGTCTACGAAAGAACTACATGAAAATATGACGTCCACTAAGGGATTTTTATTGTAATATAACGTCCATGAAGGGACTATTATTGAATATATAATGTTCTCGAAAAGATTACATTGAATTATAATGTCCTCAAAGGGACTATAATAGATAAACGTATATATATAGACTCTTATCAAAAGAGGTAAATCTACAAGGACTATGATGAGATAATATGTCCACAAAGGACTACAATAATCAAATGCCCTTATAGGGACTTAAAGGATAATGAAATATAATAGAAAAAGGGTTTTCTAATGTCTTCCTTGCTTTATTCCAGTTATTTTCTTCTTTATTTAATGTATGCGGTAGCGACACTGAATATCTTTAGTAAATAAAGTAAACATTTAAAATCAGGGTCCGTTGTTGAAGTAGAATCCAAGGACTCAATGGTTAAAGAAATGACATGGATTGCGGATTGGGTTTTGACTGGTATAGTCCAAGTCTGAAATTTCAAAACATGGAAATAGGAATTAGGGATTAATGGCACCCACATATATTATCTTAGATATGGGAGCCTCAGGGATCTTCTGGTATGGACTCCGAAATCTGTTTAAGAGTTTAAATATGTTTGATTTTAGAAATAGGTCCATAAAGGTCTTTCCTTCAGCCGGTCGCACGCTTATCCTAGCCGTGGTATGAAACTTGGCATTTCTTGGCTCTGGACAGTAAGAATCTCCATCAACGGGTTCTTTGCTTGGCGACATATTCAATATACATAAAATCGAAAGCAATGTTTACTTAATAGGGATGAGAGCTAAACTGTCACACCCCAATATTTCCACATTTTACTGGTGGGCCCGGTGGGGAGTATCGTGACGTAGTTGATATCATCATAGTCAATTAATCACAGTTTAATGCACAGCGGAAGTCTAAAGTAATAATACAAACCGAATTTGAAAAGTATAGTAAAATATTATACAAACGGTCGATAATGGATCCACATGCGGATCTAAAACGGATAACAAATTTATTGTTCAACAGACTTTAAGCACTAAGAACTTGCAAGATTCCTTAATTAGTGCTCAGGAGCTTCCAGCCCATTACGCGTAGTACCTGCCACTTAGTCTTTTGAAAAATACGTCAGTTTACACTGGTAAATACAATTAACTGACTCTTTTCAAAAGTATTTTTAAAACTGGTTTGGATGCACAAGGCATAAAATGTTTTATAACTTGGGACAATTATTTAAAATAATCTTGTATACAGATTTATATATTTGTTATCCGTTCAGGGCCGGAATAGAAGAGTCGGTACAAGATTAATAGACACACCACAAGTATAGGCCCACAAGAAGTTTCCTCGCGAGTGAGATACCGTTTATACATACGCAACTGTCAAGTGTATGCCTACACCCCATGCTTAAGCCGTGGCCATTTCAAATGAATGAGCCGAGGATATCCAGGACACGGTCATTAACCCCCCAAAGGCTTTGTACCAAACAAAACGGATTAAAACAGGTTATGCAATTTATTAATCACAGTCTGATTAAATGATTTCATACCCGACCAAGCGGTATTATTATAATACCGTATCCCAAGCCCGTATAGGGAAAATAAGTTAAAAGTATTTACCTGAGCTAAATGAAATTTACTCTCAGTCGTATTTTCTAATCAGCAAGTACAGGGAGCTTTTACTGGGCTCCTAATCTGGAACGAAGGTTTTAATAACCTATTAGATTTCTAACGGGTCTTATTTAAGTTATAACTTAGACTGGTTAGTTTTAAAGAAAAGGTTTACGGTTCAAAACGCAAGATTAAGCGAAGACCGGATTAGAATGTGATTTAGACCCAACAAGTATGAAGACTTGTATAAAATGGGTAAATTAAATACATTCTGGATTTTGAAGTAAAAATGATAAGGTTTGACCCGTTTCGGCTAATTTATGCAAACTAGTTACATAAACCATACCGAACGCGTATATGCGTAAAGGGTAACCGGATGAGTCATGTACAAGTACCATACATTATTATGCTTAAATCATGTTGTGATATCAGTAGGATATCTTCCATCATGCCCAAAACGAATTTAAAACCAAGTTAAGCCCCGAAAGGGTAATTTGGTCATTTTAAAGTTTATAAAAGGGTTAAATAATAAACTGAGGTTCTGGTCTAAAAATATCAGCAAAAACATTTATTTTATCAAGTTAATTCAGCAAGATATCATACATATGTGAGGTTTATCATTTATGGCCAAACTATGCACCGTAGGGCCATTTTGGTCATTTCACATATCCTTTTAAGGTTAAATTTGGAAATCTAAGTTCAAGACTTATACTTACTGTTAAAGTACAAAAATTTATTTATAAAATCAGTACGCAACATGTCTTAGGCGTTAAATATGGTTTTAAACCATACTATGCGCTTAATAAGCGTAAAAGTCGGTATTTGACGATATTTGAAATGTTTATAAAATTTTGAAGTCTGAATCAGTTTCTAAAGCTTAAATTATTTTATTTAATATATGAAATCAGTAGGAAAAGGTTCGGCATTAAAATGATATGTAAAACTCATTTTATTGGTGAAAGGGGCATTATCGTCAATACCGAATTTACACTAGAACTCTATGTTATGTTTAGTATAAAATTTGACAAAAATTTCCAAAAATCACTAAATATTATATCATAATAGTGGGTAGCAAGTTTGGTGCCAAAAAATGGGTTTAAATATTATTTATGCCAAAAATGCCACTTAATTAATAAAAAGCTTTTGTTTTACGATATCTTGCATAACTTTCATTTAAGACTAGAAATGGATGTCAAATTTTTGGGACATATTTATAAATCAGTAGTGAAAATTTTTGTCCACTCACATTTCCAAAAATTTTGTTTTTATAACAAAAGGGCGAAATGGTCAACTTTTAAGCATTTAACGGAAACATGCAATTAATTAGGATTTCTATGGAACCATGTTGTATAACCTCAGAGGGTTATACTAACATATAATATGGTCCTAAAGGAACCCTAAGGCATAACTAAACTAAGCTAAATCGGGTCAGAACTGAAAGTCAAAGCAAGAGTATATTTTTGCAACTTTCGGTTGCAAACCGAGCCTAATACTCAGAATTGTCGGGTTGAACATTCCTAGACATGTTTAATTAATATTTACCAAGTTATTAAAGTGACAAAACTGATTTTATAGCTTTCACATCATCAGTTATGAATTTTATTTAAAAACTGACATGTTTGACTTTTATTTTAATTACTTTGACCCGATAACTAAGCAAACTTGATAATTAGGAGGTGCCCTTTTGAGGGCTTAACACCTACCTAATTACGATCACGTAGCCATGTTCGTTGCGAACAAAGGCTCGACCGTTTAAAAGTCAAAGCGTTTATCGTAAACGCTTGACTTTTCGGCTTTTTATGCCAATTAAAATTAACTAGCCACAAAAGGACACTTACAAAGGGTCCAATGGACTGAATAGAACTCAAAAGAGGTTCCAAAATGTTCAGGTTCCTCTATGATTGAGAGCAAGAGCAGCTTGAATGATATTTGTGAGTTGTTCAAATGAATTTCAACCCCTATTTATAGCTTTTGGGGGTATTTTGGATGATTGACATGTGTTAAGGGGGATCATAGGATCATCACATGTGTAAAACCAGCTGTTAATACCAGCAAACAGTTCATAGATTCGAAGTATGTGAGGGAAATAAACAAGGATTGCAAAACAGCAGTCCAGGCCTACACGGCCCGCGAATGAGACCAGCCCAGGCCTACGCGGCCCGAGAGCCGGCCCAGTCCGGCAACAAGTTTGGCAGTTCGCTGCGTTTGGTCCCTGTAGTCTATTTTCAGCTTTTAAAGTGCACGAAATAACTAAAACAGTAACAAAATGTTGTTGCTGCTGTTTGTTCTTTAACAGCCCGCGAACAGCAGGTCCTGTGGGTTCGCAGCCCGTGAAGCAGCCTAGTCCAGGCAACAAATATTCAGGTTGACAGATCTGGTCCCTGTCCTCTTTGTTCAGCTTTTAAATCTTTCAAAATGACATATATTGCACATAACTTTCTTGTTTCATAAATAATATGTTAATATAAGGTAGGAAACCTCCTACGGCCAACCTTAGGCACACTCGGGAGTTAACTGATCATTATGAAGTTCCTGTTCCATTCAAAAGTTCACACTAAAGTGTAGTTTCGCGTGTTGACGCCTTTAACCCCTTAATTCGTGAATTCGCGCGCATCATCGCGAAACGGTATAGAATTCTTATATAGCTATTATTAAATACTTCCAAGGGTATGAACGAACATTGCAGAGTTTCTGGTTCGTTCAATAGGCCTCTCTAAGGCGTAGATTTAAAAGTTGACGCTTTTGGTCCCTCTAACGCGCAAACTTGCGTGTATCATCGTTTAATAGCCTCGAAGCCCTATCTAATCCATATTAGGAATTCTCGAGAGTATTATTAAACATCACGATGCTTCGGGTTCGTTAAAAGGTCATTCAGAGGTATAATTAAACATATTGACGCTTTTAGTCCCTCTAACTTGCAAAGTTGCGCGTAACGTCACTTACAGGCATAAAAGCCTTAGATGGTCAATATTGGATATTTGCGAGAGTATAAACACACATCATGGAGCTCTCGGTATATTAAAAGGTCACTCAGAGGTAAGAATTAACATGTTGACGCTTTTAACCCTTCGTTGCGCAAACTTCCAATTAGTTACGCGAACGGCTGCTCTCGATCAATAACTGGCTCATTTGTGAAAATGTATACCGTTTAACGTCATTCAGAGGATTAGTTTAAGCATGTTGACACTTTTAGTCCTTTCGCATTCAAAGTTTTTTATTTTTCACAAAATTAGTCCCTCATAGTCAGCGTTTGACCTTGTTAAGGTTTAGTACACGTGTCAACACATCATTGGACATGATTTTACGAGGTGTTACAAGCATCACATGTTTTCACGAACTCAACGGCATCACGAAGTACGTTAGGCCAATAAAATCCATAATAGAACACCTTTTGTGCGGTGGCATATGCACCATGGTGGCCTCCCGTTAAACCTTCATGCACATGTTTAAGGATACTCAAACCCTCATCTCGCGACACACATCGCATAAGTATCCTATATCCTCCTATTCTAAAGAGAAACGGATCATCCCACATATACTTCCTCGACTCACTAAGGAACTTCCTTCTCTGCTGTATGGTCATTCCCTTCACAATATTACCACTTGAAAGATAATTCGCTAAATCACAAAACCATGGCAATCCCTCCTTCTCGGCCTCTACAAACTCAATCAACTCGTGAGGAAACGTATCTCCTATCTCCTCCTCACGAATCTCCTCTCTCCTAGGGTCTTCTAAACGTGAAAGATGATCAGCTGCTACGTTTTCGACCCCTCCCTTATCTCTAATTTCAATATCAAACTCGGAAAGCAATAGAATCCACTGAATAAGTCGGGGTTTGGCGTCTTTCTTTTGGAAAAGAAAACGCAACGCGGAGTGGTCGGTGGAAACTATGGTCTTGGAGAGAACGAGGTACGAGCGGAACTTATCGAAAGCAAAAACTACGGCTAAGAGTTCTTTCTCCATGGTGGTGTAGTTCTCTTGAGCATCATTTAACGTTTTGCTTGCGTAGTAAATGGGGTGGAAGTGCTTGTCCTTTCTTTGTCCTAATACCACCCCAACGGCATAGTCACTCGCATCACACATGAGCTGAAACGGCAAGCTCTATTCGGGTGAGATAAGAATAGGTGCACTTATAAGCTGTTCCTTCAAAAAGTTGAAGGCCTTAAGACACTCCTCGTCAAAGACGAATGGAACATCTTTCTCTAGAAGACGAGTCATGGGGCAAGTGATTTTAGAGAAATCCCTAATGAAGCGTCTATAGAAGCCTGCATGACCAAGAAAACTCCGAATCGACTTTACGCTAGTGAGTGGAGGTAACCTGCTAATGGTATCTATTTTCACAAGATCCACCTCGATACCATCCCTCGAGATCTTATGTCCTAAAACAATACCTTTGGTCACCATGAAGTGATACTTCTCCCAATTCAGCATTAGCTTCGTCTCAACACACCTCTTTAACATCCTCTCAAGATTCCTCAAACACTTATCGAACAAGTTACCATAGACCGAAAAATCATCCATGAAAACCTCCATGGAACTCTCAATCATATCCTGGAATATGGCAACCATGCACCACTGAAAAGTAGCTGGGGCCTTACACAGCCCAAATGGCATGCGTCGGTACGCATATGTGCCATAGGGGCATGTGAAGGTGGTCTTATCCTGATCCTCCGGGGCGATGGGGATCTGGAAGTACCCAGAAAAACCGTCGAGAAAACGATAAAACTGTTGACCCACGAGACGCTCCAGCATCTGATCGATAAAGGGCAATGGGAAATGGTCCTTTCGGGTGGCATCATTCAACTTCCGGTAGTCGATGCACACTCTCCAACCCGTGACTGTACGAGAAGGGATAAGCTCATTCTTGGAATTCATGACAACGGTCATCCCTCCCTTCTTAGGGACAACCTGAGTGGGACTAACCCATGGCGAATCTGAGATGGGATATATCATTCCGGCATCTAGGAGTTTTAGAACCTCCTTCTTTACTACCTCTTGCATGTTGGGGTTGAGGCGCCTTTGGGGTTGCACCACCGGCTTAAAATCATCCTCCATGAGTATCCGGTGAGTGCAATAAGAAGGGCGTATGCCCTTAATGTCGGACAACCTCCATGCAATGGCCTCTTTGTTGGCCTTCAACACTTCCAACAACCTCAACTTCTCTCCATCCTCCAACTTTGATGAGATGATAATGGGTAGCTCGGAACCCTCCCCTAAAAAGGCATATTCTAAATGAGATGGAAGGACCTTAAGCTCTAAGGGTGGGGGTTGGGTGGTGTCATCACTAAGGGCTAACGCTTCGGGAATCAAAGGAATCCCCTCATCTTCTACTTCCTCCAACTTTAGCGACTCAACCTTCTCTCCTTCTAGTAAGTCGGCTCCACTAATGTACTCTAGACAATGGTCAACACATGAGATGAATGAGTTCAAGAAATAAACTGAATGGCAAGGACCAGTATAGTCATCGGAACCACTCGGGTGGTTCATGGAACGATCTATCTCAAAGGTGACTCTCTCCTCACCGACCCTAAGTGTGATCTTCCCATCGAATACATCTATGGGAGCTTTAGCGGTACGCAAAAACGGACGACCAAGTATGATGGGAACTCTCTCATCCGCTTCTATATCAAGAATGATGAAATCGGCGGGAAAAACAAACTTGTCGACCTTAACAAGCAAATTCTCGACAATACCCCTCGGGTATTTCACGGATCGATCGGCTAAAGATAATGTCATACGGGTAGGTGAAATTTCGCCTAGGTCTAGCTTCTCGTAGAGAGAAAAGGGCATCAAATTGATGCTTGCACCTAGGTCGGCTAAGGCTCGAGTATTGGTGTTACTGCCAAATAGACATGGAATAGTAAAAATGCCGGGATCGGTGAGCTTCTCCGGAAGCTTATTTAGAACGACTGCGAAGCACCCTCCATTCAATGGAACATTCGATAACTCCCCTAACTTCTCCTTGTTTCTAAGAAGGTCCTTTAAGAACTTTGCGTAGTTGGGCATAAATTGGAGTGCTTCAATGAAAGGTAGATTAATCTTCAATTGCTTGAAGATATCTAAGAACTGCTCGTATTCCTTGGAGTACTTTTGGTTCCTAAGACGTGTAGGAAACGGGACACGCGAATGATCTACTAGTGGAGAAGGTCTAATGTCTACGGGTGGTTTCTCTACTTTCTTCTCTCCTTGAGGCTCACCGGGATGTGCGGTACTTGCTGGGCTTAGCCTCGGTTTCACTTTGCTGGGAGCCTCTATCTTGATTTCTTCATCTACAATCTCCTCATCCTCTTCTACCTCTCTCTCCTCATCTCTCGGGTTCCCTACGGTTTTGCCACTACGAGTGGTAATGGCTTTGGCATGGACGTTAGGGTTCGGTTGGGTGTTACCCGCAAACTGACCGGGTAATCTCTCCTCAAGCTTCCTAGACATGTCACCTACGACCCTTTGAAGGTCTTGGAAAGAGGCTTGGTGGTTCTTAAGCATAAGGTCGTCTTCGATAAGGATCTTTTTGGTGGTTTGGTCCTTAACGACTAACTGGCTCATCATGGCCTCTATCCTCTCAAGACTACCCCCTAAATCGCTACTTGAACCCTGAACTGGTTGAACCTGACTACTTGACCCCCCATCCCTGACCTGCCCATTGAACCCCTTATTGAACTGCCCATTTGAACCCCCACCAAAGAATGAACCTTGTCCCTTATTTGGATTTTGAGCTAATTGGAAACTAGGGGGGTTACCATTGGAACGCAAATTATTGTTATTATTAAAATTATTATTATTATTATTACGCCAACCCGAATTAAAATTACTACCAAATCCACTAGGTTGACCTCTACCTAGACCCCCTCCCATGAAATCGACCTGCTCCTCACCAACTAACAATGGACACGCATTCGTATCGTGACCCCCTCGGCAAAACTCACACTTATCAACCTTTACCTTAATCTCCTTGAGCTCTCTAGTGACGTTTTCTAATACGGCGGCTATACTAGGGTCCATAGTAATATGGTTCACCCCACGAGTGGGCACACTAGTATTGGTATTTGAATTGCCACTTTGATACCGTTGATCAGATCGCGACTGAGATTGAGATTGGGCAAATGCCTCGAAACGCTCTAAGCACTCGGCAACAGTAAGAATGCCCTTCATATGACCTCCCGCATTAGTGTCAAAACGATCACGAGTCTCTTGGGTGAGACCGTTATAAAATTTTTCGCAAAGGGCCCAATCAGAAAGACCATGCTAGGTGCATCGAGCTACAAGGTTTTGAAACCACTCCCAAGTAAGGTAATAGGGCTTGTCGGGCTCCATGCGGAATGAGTGAATTTGATTGCAAAGACGTGAGGCTTTAGCGGGCGGAAAATATTTATTCAGAAAGGCTTGACAGAGGCCCGCCCAAGTGGTAAAAGTACCGGTTGGCTGAGATTCCAACCAAGTAGCCGCACGGCCGGCTAGTGAAAAGGGAAAGAGCTGTAAATTGGTAGCATCGTTTGGGGCTCCGTGAAGGGTAAAAGTGGCGAGCATACTAGAGAAACGGTTTATATGGGAAGGGGCGTCCTCGTCCTCGCGACCGTGGAACTGGATGGTATTGGTGATGGCTTGCATGGCATACGATGGAATCTGTCATGAGCACTCGTTTACTATGGGTGGAACGGTGATGGGTGAAGCAAGACCGGTGAAGCCTTGGGTGCCTTGTTGATGAACGGTCTGTCTTGGATTGGCCATTTTTTCTAAGTTTATGTTATCTGGGGCGCTAGAGGTGCTAGAAGCGGGACTATCGGGTGGAGAAACTTTAGGTGAATGGTTTGGTGAGGGAAATGGGGTGGGTAACGGAGTGGTATCGAAATTAGGGAAATAAGAAGAGGATGAAGTACTAACCTGCGGGCCTTGACCCAATCGAGATGATGACTCTGTGACTGGTGGCTTCGGCGGCGGTCCGTGCGAGCGCAGATGTGGCATCCACTACAAGCAAAAACCTAAATATGAGAAAAACAGACACTAGTCACTAAGACTCAAAATAAAAGTAAAAATAAAAGACTCAAAATAAAACAAAACACGTAGCACGTATATGTCAATAAAGTCTATCAAAGCTAATAAGCGCAATTGCCAAGAGTCCCCGGCAACGGCGCCAAAAACTTGATGTGTGCTAAACAGACTACTAAAATTAACTACTTTAGACTCTCTAAGCTAGTGTAACACCCGTGTCACTCCAACCATCAAACAAATTCCAAACCAATGAAATATAGTATTTCATACTTGGGATTTGTAAAAATATGTGTATCGTTTACACATATCAATTCTTGTTCGATTTCAAGCTTTAAATCGCTTTCTGGAGGGTTATACGCGCTCTGATGAGTAGATATAACCAGTTTAATCCAACGAACACTCCGGAATAGTGAAATAGGCTTAACATACCTTAAATAACCTTTACATAACTTAGATATAAGTTTTGAAAGGTTTGGTGTGGTGAAATCAAAGTTTAATCGCTTACAGGGACTAAAGTTGACAAACTGCGAAAGTATGCCAATTTGAACTGTAACAGACCTTCCGGGACATGACCATAAGTTAAACATACCATAAATATCCTTTACATAGCTTAGAAATAGGCTTTGAGGTGTTCGGTATGCTAAAATAAACTTTTGTGTCATTCAGGGACTAAAAGTGTCAAAAAGTGCACAAGTTTGCATTTTCGCGCATAACTTACGTTCTGAATACATCCGGACATCCAAAAATTTATGTAAGCACTAAAATATTTTATTTTAGTGTTCGGCATAAGAAAAATCCATTCGTCGCGTCATTTGGATCGTTTTTCGCGCTTGTGCGCATTCCGTCGTAATTAACCGAACAACGCAACCGTACGGTTAAACGAACCGACATCCGAGATATTTTTGAGCACATTTTAAGTTCCCTATACTTTAACTTCATTTTAGAGCTTTGAAATGGGGTTAACGGGCCTTAAACGTGTCGAAAATGGGCTGATTGCACTACAGGGACCAAAAGTGTAAATCTGCCAAAATAAGGCCTAGCGGTGCGCTACACTTTTAGTGTAGCGGTGCGCTACACTTTTAATGTAGCGGTGCGCTAGCCATGCTCAGACCAGATGCAGAGTACTTAACAGCCTGTTTTCAGCTGGATTAACCACAACCACACATTCCTAATTATCTAGTCATCTGATAAGGATGGATTTCCAACCACCATAAGGTTCCGACAAGTGTACGGGTTGGATTCATGGCACGTTTTCCATGGAACGATCCTAACGGTTCGGGTATTCCTATAAATACCCAACCCACACAACCTCATTTTGCACAAGAATTCTGATTTGAGAGCTCTAAGTTGAAACCATTGTT
This sequence comes from Helianthus tuberosus, assembly GCA_030545235.1. Lineage (NCBI taxonomy): Eukaryota > Viridiplantae > Streptophyta > Magnoliopsida > Asterales > Asteraceae > Helianthus > Helianthus tuberosus. The sequence goes on from CM060405.1 coordinate 89,820,745, forward strand.
TCATACCTGAGTTCTTGGATCGGGATTAGCATTCGGGGACCCTTCGTAAGTATTCCTTCGTTCTTTTCCTTATTTTTACTGCTTTTCGAGTCAGAAAGTCAAACTTTGTTTGACTTTCAGCATTGACCAGTAATGGTCAATGCGAAGTTCGTTTGAACTTCGCAACGTGAGTGTAATCACGTTGGTTATAGTCCCTTGGGACTATGCCTACTGATTACCACGTTGTCTAGGGTCGTAGGGTAAGCGATCTAATAAATCGCTTATACCTTCGAACCCGACCCAGTTTGGTCGATCATTAGGATCCGACCAAATACATTAGGTGACCATAGTGTAGGGAATAACCTTCTTAGGTTATACCCTATGGTCGCATCGTTTAAGTAGTTGTATGATAAGTAGTTTATATGCCTTAGGTAAATTACCAGAATACCCTTTTCATGTATAATTGGTAATTAAGCATATGTAACCTAAACTTTTGTCACATAACTAATTTTGTAACATGTTTAGGCATATAACACTTGTCATAGGACTAGTTAGGCGATCCGAACGCGTTCCACGCGAACGACGCGTTAAAGTAGCATAAGCTACCTAAACGGGTCGTAATGGGTCGTAGACACTTAGGTTAAGTTTCATTTAGTATGTAGGCTTTGATTAACCATATCACATGAGTTCCTACACTCATTTGGTTTACAAACCCTCATGCTACCCAGTCTTCCGATTTAGGTCCGGTTTATTAATGTAGTTACCTATATTAGGTGCCGTTTGATATTCCGCGATCTCTAGCATTGCTTGGTGGTTATCCTAGGACTTCTGAGCAATCTCAAGTGAGTACATAGACCCCTCTTTTACTGTTTTCCAAACTGTTTTGGGGTGGAACACATGTGCCTACTTGTTACTTTAATGCTTTCCGTTTTCACATCATATACATGCTATGTTCGTTAGTACATTATAGTACATGATTTCAATACATTTTATGCTAGGTGTGCCCATTGTGTGCATTACTTAGTACATCGTTTTACATGACATTTCATGCTAGGTGTGCCCATTGTGTGCATTACTTAGTACATTGTTTTACATTGCCTTTCTGTTGCATATGCTTATCCAGCGTATGAACACATTATACTACATTTTGAACCGTTGTAATCATTTGACTATGTGATCCGTTGATATCTGTGAACCGTTTGTATTTGTAACCGTTGAACCATGTGAACCGTTTGTAACTGTTGAACCGTTTGTATCCATTACATGATTTACATTAGACATGAACATTACTTTGGTGGTTTGGTTTGATTAAGTGATTAAGTAACGATGCGTGTGTAATATGATACAAGCATGGTGGATATGCCGCTGGTACTTCCTATATATAAGTGTTTGTATGGTATTACATATTGTAGCGTTACCTGAATCATTTCAGTTTGATACATAGAACATTTTATACAAATAACATATTTTTTTCACAAGACATTGATTTACAAACAACTTATCTAATACAAACTCATTTTACATGGTTATTCATTTAACCATACATTATTTATACATATCATCTGATCTTATCGATTTTCAAATGATTTACAAAACAAAGCAAATAACAAGGTTCATGACTAAACATTTTCTCAAACATAAGTCATGAAACCTATTTTCACAAAACCTATGTATCTCACCGGCATTTTTATGCTGACGTACCTATTTTCACATGTGTTTTTCAGGAGCTGTTGCATAAGATGATCAAGATACACATAGGCAGACTTGGGCTTTAGTGACAATAAAAGATGCAAGACTAGTTAATTTTGTTGTATTTCTTTGTTTGTTAAGACATTGTAACACCTTTAATCAATAAAACGAAACTTCAATTGCCATGGATTTAAAACAATTAATTCTGTTACAACACTCCCCGACATTTCCGCCACGTTTTGTATGTTCCACGTGGTCGGGGTGTGACAGAAAAGATGGTATCAGAGCCAATGGTTATAGGGAATTAGGTTATTAGTAATGCTTTGACCTAGTCTATAACTTTCTTAGGACCCTAACGCGAGTTTACTTGCGTTTAGTCATAAAACAATATCGTCACCTATCCTTAGGCGACGACCACAACAAGAACATAAATTTCAAAACCGCTTTGAAAACTAATCATCTGTTCTAGGATGATTGATTACTAGGTTTTGAACCCTTTATAGTAAGGTTTTGAACTCTCTATTATATGGTTTTGAACCCCTTTGAGTTTTCAAAATCTCGTCAAGGTTTTGGGTTTTTAATAATGTGAACACGTGCAAACTGGAAGGGTGAATGCCTGTATTCTGGGTTTTCTGTCTAGGCAAGCGCTTCGTATACATCTCATCAGACGCGAGACCAGTTGTGCTTACCTGGGAATTCTTGGGATGAGCGTTCACTTATAGGCGAGCATGTCTTCGCGATACATTATATTGACCCATTTACTTTGATTAGTCACTGTCTCATTTGTTTGCCTTTGGTAACAAACAAATGGTCACAATTTTCATGCGTTGTCATTTTCTCTCGACTATCTTTCCCTTGTTTCCTCCCATGTCTTCTATTTTCTTCATGGTGCCTCTTCATCGCAACAACAATGTCCGAACCAGGTGCTGCAATTACCCAGCGAATAGGCGTCGTACTCCAGAGGACCGTTGACTTAGCTATCACCATGACTCGCCTCAGGGATGAAGCCGTAAGGGAACTGCTCCTTGGTGCAATCAATGCAACTGTCATCATCCAAACCAAATACCCTGTTTCAAATGTACCCACGGTGGACGATGGAGACATTTGGTTAACATGTGCCGCTTTGCAATCCAAAGCAAAGCTGTTACAAATCCTGCTGCTGCTCAACCTTCAAACTCTGCTTCATATGTTGCTTGGCATATCTGGCGCCTCAACCTCATGAACTTTCTACCTTGTGTATCGAATTAAGCACGCCTAGTGCAAGGTGTCGGAACACCTCTCGTTACACAAATTCCAAAATCCATGTAGGATCTTTCTATCCTCATAATTAGATCCTTGTGGATGGGTATCATTCATCGGAATCCTTAATTGAATTCCTTGTATGATTCAATACGTACATCACAATTCAATAAGGACAAAGCCGAATTCCTATTAAGATTTTCCTATCTTCTTAGATAGATTCTTGAAATGATTAAAGTGCCAAATGAAATCCACGAATTGGATTCCTGGTGTGCTTTAAGTATCCGCGTCCAAAGATAACAAATTAATAACCAAGTTAAACAACTATGTGATTATGTGCTTGTGTGTTTCCTTTTATGTTTTTGTGTAATCCAAGTTTTGTCATCTAAATCCTCGTAGAATCTTCCATATCTTTGTATAAGGAAATTCATAGTAGGATATCCAAAGGTACTATATTAAATCCTCAATGGGCTTCTACGTTGTAGTTAAGTCCCTTGGATTATATTGTACCATTCCATAATTAGACCCCTGAGTGGTCTAGTTAAACAGATTGATCCAAAAATCTGGTTAGGAATATCATGTGATGATATAGCTGAAAGGACTCCTTGAAGGTCTAATTAAAAAGATCATGTGTTGATCTGATTAAAAGGACCCTATGGTAGTCTAGTCACACTCATCACAGGTTTGATATTTTCTTCCCCTACACATCATGAAATGCACTGTGCGGACTGTGCAAGGAATTACGTAATTATGGACGCGTACATAATTATGGAAATTCAGTGCACAGAGACCACAACAAATTTTGTCATGTATTCCGTTCATTTTTGTTTCTGAAGATGTAAAATGACTCATTCGGTTCATTTTTGTTTCTGAAGATGTAAAATGACTATTCCGTTCATTTTTGTTTCTGAAGATGTAAAATGACTATTCCGTTCATTTTTGTTTCTGAAGATGTAAAATGACTCATTCGGTTCATTTTTGTTTCTGAAGATGTAAAATGACTCATTCGGTTCATTTTTGTTTCTGAAGATGTAAAATGACTATTCCGTTCATTTTTGTTTCTGAAGATGTAAAATGACTCATTCGGTTCATTTTTGTTTCTGAAGATGTAAAATGACTCATTCGGTTCATTTTTGTTTCTGAAGATGTAAAATGACTATTCCGTTCATTTTTGTTTCTGAAGATGTAAAATGACTATTCCGTTCATTTTTGTTTCTGAAGATGTAAAATGACTCATTCGGTTCATTTTTGTTTCTGAAGATGTAAAATGACTCATTCGGTTCATTTTTGTTTCTGAAGATGTAAAATGACTATTCCGTTCATTTTTGTTTCTGAAGATGTAAAATGACTCATTCGGTTCATTTTTGTTTCTGAAGATGTAAAATGACTATTCCGTTCATTTTTGTTTCTGAAGATGTAAAATGACTCATTCGGTTCTTTTTTGTTTCTGAAGATGTAAAATGACTATTCCGTTCATTTTTGTTTCTGAAGATGTAAAATGACTCATTCGGTTCATTTTTGTTTCTGAAGATGTAAAATGACTATTCCGTTCATTTTTGTTTCTAAAGAATGCCTGTTGAAAATAACTCTGTTCATTTTTCATTCTGAAAAATGTTAATTAAAGAGAAATTACAGGATTATGTCTTGTTCATCTTTTATGGTTATTTAACACAAAGTCACATATAAACTCCTACGAATAAATTTCGGGACGAAATTTCCTAAAGTAGGGGAGACTGTAACACCCGTGTCACTCCAACCATCAAACAAATGCCAAACCAATGAAATATAGTATTTCATACTTGGGATTTGTAAAAATATGTGTATCGTTTACACATATCAACTCTTGTTCGATTTCAAGCTTTAAATCGCTTTCTGGAGGGTTATACGCGCTCTGATGAGTAGATATAACCAGTTTAATCCAACGAACACTCCAGAATAGTGAAATAGGCTTAACATACCTTAAATAACCTTTACATAACTTAGATATAAGTTTTGAAAGGTTTGGTGTGGTGAAATCAAAGTTTAATCGCTTACAGGGACTAAAGTTGACAAACTGCGAAAGTATGCCAATTTGAACTGTAACAGACCTTCCGGGACATCACCATAAGTTAAACATACCATAAATATCCTTTACATAGCTTAGAAATAGGCTTTGAGGTGTTCGGTATGCTAAAATAAACTTTTGTGTCATTCAGGGACTAAAAGTGTCAAAAAGTGCACAAGTTTGCATTTTCGCGCATAACTTACGTTCTGAATACATCCGGACATCCAAAAATTTATGTAAGCACTAAAATATTTTATTTTAGTGTTCGGCATAAGAAAAATCCATTCGTCGCGTCATTTGGATCGTTTTTCGCGCTTGTGCGCATTCCGTCGTAATTAACCGAACAACGCAACCGTACGGTTAAACGAACCGACATCCGAGATATTTTTGAGCACATTTTAAGTTCCCTATACTTTAACTTCATTTTAGAGCTTTGAAATGGGGTTAACGGGCCTTAAACGTGTCGAAAATGGGCTGATTGCACTACAGGGACCAAAAGTGTAAATCTGCCAAAATAAGGCCTAGCGGTGCGCTACACTTTTAGTGTAGCGGTGCGCTACACTTTTAGTGTAGCGGTGCGCTAGCCATGCTCAGACCAGATGCAGAGTACTTAACAGCCTGTTTTCAGCTGGATTAACCACAACCACACATTCCTAATTATCTAGTCATCTGATAAGGATGGATTTCCAGCCACCATAAGGTTCCGACAAGTGTACGGGTTGGATTCATGGCACATTTTCCATGGAACGATCCTAACGGTTCGGGTATTCCTATAAATACCCAACCCACACAACCTCATTTTGCACAAGAATTCTGATTTGAGAGCTCTAAGTTGAAACCATTGTTTCATACCTGAGTTCTTGGATCGGGATTAGCATTCGGGGACCCTTCGTAAGTATTCCTTCGTTCTTTTCCTTATTTTTACTGCTTTTCGAGTCAGAAAGTCAAACTTTGTTTGACTTTCAGCATTGACCAGTAATGGTCAATGCGAAGTTCGTTTGAACTTCGCAACGTGAGTGTAATCACGTTGGTTATAGTCCCTTGGGACTATGCCTACTGATTACCATGTTGTCTAGGGTCGTAGGGTAAGCGATCTAATAAATCGCTTATACCTTCGAACCCGACCCAGTTTGGTCGATCATTAGGATCCGACCAAATACATTAGGTGACCATAGTGTAGGGAATAACCTTCTGAGGTTATACCCTATGGTCGCATCGTTTAAGTAGTTGTATGATAAGTAGTTTATATGCCTTAGGTAAATTACCAGAATACCCTTTTCATGTATAATTGGTAATTAAGCATATGTAACCTAAACTTTTGTCACATAACTAATTTTGTAACATGTTTAGGCATATAACACTTGTCATAGGACTAGTTAGGCGATCCGAACGCGTTCCACGCGAACGACGCGTTAAAGTAGCATAAGCTACCTAAACGGGTCGTAATGGGTCGTAGACACTTAGGTTAAGTTTCATTTAGTATGTAGGCTTTGATTAACCATATCACATGAGTTCCTACACTCATTTGGTTTACAAACCCTCATGCTACCCAGTCTTCCGATTTAGGTCCGGTTTATTAATGTAGTTACCTATATTAGGTGCCGTTTGATATTCCGCGATCTCTAGCATTGCTTGGTGGTTATCCTAGGACTTCTGAGCAATCTCAAGTGAGTACATAGACCCCTCTTTTACTGTTTTCCAAACTGTTTTGGGGTGGAACACATGTGCCTACTTGTTACTTTAATGCTTTCCGTTTTCACATCATATACATGCTATGTTCGTTAGTACATTATAGTACATGATTTCAATACATTTTATGCTAGGTGTGCCCATTGTGTGCATTACTTAGTACATCGTTTTACATGACATTTCATGCTAGGTGTGCCCATTGTGTGCATTACTTAGTACATTGTTTTACATTGCCTTTCTGTTGCATATGCTTATCCAGCGTATGAACACATTATACTACATTTTGAACCGTTGTAATCATTTGACTATGTGATCCGTTGATATCTGTGAACCGTTTGTATTTGTAACCGTTGAACCATGTGAACCGTTTGTAACTGTTGAACCGTTTGTATCCATTACATGATTTACATTAGACATGAACATTACTTTGGTGGTTTGGTTTGATTAAGTGATTAAGTAACGATGCGTGTGTAATATGATACAAGCATGGTGGATACGCCGCTGGTACTTCCTATATATAAGTGTTTGTATGGTATTACATATTGTAGCGTTACCTGAATCATTTCAGTTTGATACATAGAACATTTTATACAAATAACATATTTTTTTCACAAGACATTGATTTACAAACAACTTATCTAATACAAACTCATTTTACATGGTTATTCATTTAACCATACATTATTTATACATATCATCTGATCTTATCGATTTTCAAATGATTTACAAAACAAAGCAAATAACAAGGTTCATGACTAAACATTTTCTCAAACATAAGTCATGAAACCTATTTTCACAAAACCTATGTATCTCACCGGCATTTTTATGCTGACGTACCTATTTTCACATGTGTTTTTCAGGAGCTGTTGCATAAGATGATCAAGATACACATAGGCAGACTTGGGCTTTAGTGACAATAAAAGATGCAAGACTAGTTAATTATGTTGTATTTCTTTGTTTGTTAAGACATTGTAACACCTTTAATCAATAAAACGAAACTTCAATTGCCATGGATTTGAAACAATTAATTCTGTTACAACACTCCCCGACATTTCCGCCACGTTTTGTATGTTCCACGTGGTCGGGGTGTGACAGCTAGACACTAAAAAGCTTTAAATCTAGACTCGACCTAAACCACACAATCGGCAAGTGTACCGATCACTGTAGTATGACCTAAGGAAGTCCGGATATCGAACCACGAGTCTCTACTAATCACGCTAACAAGACTCTAATAAACTCCGACAGACACGAATCAAACTGTTTAATTGTTTTTTTTTTTAGGGGGGGGGGGTTACTGAAAATCTAAGGAAATCTATTAAACTAATTATTAACTAGAACTATCCTGATACGAATTAATATGAAGACTTTTCTTAGATGATGATGAAGACCACCTAGACTAGAATCCTGGATTGATTTTAAAAATTTACCAATTAAGTTAACTACATGTTTTATGAAACCGGGATCTTGTGATACTAAACCTATTAAGACACCAACTAAGCCCCTCAACCCTTCTCTAGGTGAAACTTATGGCACTACCTAGGTCGTTAATCCTACCGGTTATTAGACTTCTTTCCGGTTATCTAATTATTGTGTAAGTACCCTAATATTGACCTACTCTTTTCCAATTATAGATCTAGGGTAGTTTGAGTTTCTTAACTTGACTTGATAGACTAATAAACCGACGAGGCAACTAAGGCACGACTTTTTCCAAAGACTGTCTAAAGCAATTCTACGGGTAAGACCTACCAATAGCCCTGCACCTTCCCGCTATTAGGACTAGTAGAATACTGAAATCTTGCAAATTATTAACTATTACTTCTAAGGTTTATTGGCCAATTCACTCTAAAGGTCAAAGACACAAGGTCAAAGATCTAGCATGAACCTATTCCGTAGCAGACAACCACCTAGATTCACATGAAGCAATTGATAATAATTAACCAAATTAAAGTACACATACACACCAAATTAATAAACCAAACCTCTTACAAAACACAATTAATCCAAAAACACATGCGATTAACTAAAAAGGTTCAAACTTTATTCAAATCCATTCATCATAGTCTAGGCGGTTTAAACGTTTAGCCAAGCATGTTAATCAATGAAAACAAAACAAAGTTGTTCAAACAAGAATTCATGGTTACAAGTTTCGAAAGAGAGAAATCAAACAAACAAGGAACTAAAGAACCCGTGCAAGTCTTCAATCTTCACACCGAACTCGAACCAATGATTCCCTTGATCAAAGCTCTTCAAACGCAGCACTTCAATCTCCAAAATAAGCTTTTCAACTCCACAAATTCGTAACCCTATTGATGGCAATTTCGTTTCATATATATACCTGAACATCTTGTCAAAACCTAACAGAAAAACAAGTTTCTTGCAAATTTGGGGGCTAGACGTAGCGCGACGGGTACCCCCCTTAGGTGTCGCATACGGCGACGCCCCCTTTCTGCACTTTTATTTTTTTTCTTGTTTTTCTAGCTTCCCGACTCGCATACGAATCCCATTTTTCCTCTAAACTGCTCGTTTTGACTCGTTTTTCATCACTTTAAGCAACGGGACCTGAAATCATAGCTTAACGTCAGCAGTATCGAAATTCTAACCTAAACTAGACTCAAAATAACCAAAAATTGACCAAAATATACACTATAAACACATGTACTTTGCAGTACATCATTTCATTTCGGGCCAAAGCTGATTTATCACAAACACTTTGCACACAAGCTTAAATGATTACACTTCTGGCCAAAGCTGATTTGTCTTCGTTTAAGTAGAATTTTTACTAAGTCTATTATTTTGATGTTAGTAATAGACAATATCAAAGCTTCATAATTAAAATGGTCATTATTTATGCCTGCCTTAGTTTAACATGCCCTTAGATCACATTAGGACTTCTTCCTTAGTATCATAACTTGCTCATCTTATTTCCACTATCAGCACCCAATTGCGGGATTCCACCTTTGACTGGTGATAACTTTGTTGCATGGAAGGATGCTCTCATGCTTACTCTTGGACTGTTGAACTTTGATTATGCTCTAAGAGAGAGTAAGCCAACGGACCTTACTCCTCAACGTACTGCTGCTGAGCAGTTGGCTCATGAAAAGTGGACTAGGTGTAACCGCATGTCTCTCATGTTCATGAAGCAGTCCATAAGCAATGCAATCAGAGGAGCCATTCCCGATTCTAAAGATGCTAAAACCTACTTGGCTTCTGTGGAGGCACAATTCAAGGAGACGTCTAAAGCACACGCTAGTACCCTTATTCTCAAGCTGGTGACAACTAAGTATGAAAGGAGGAGCGGCATTCGCGAGCACATCATGATGATGAATGACATGGCCAATAAGCTGAAGGGGATGGAAATGGAAATCAGTGATGGTTTCCTCGTTCATTTCATCATTACTTCGCTTCCTTCGCCCTTTGAAGCATTCAAGATCAATTACAACACTTAGAAGGACAAATGGACGATGAGTGAGCTGGTAGTTATGTACGTACAGGAGGAAGAGCGTATGAGGATGGATTGCACTACTGATGTTGCTAACTTCACCACCTCTAACTCTAAGAAAAGGAAGAACAATCATCAGAGGAAGGATTCTTCTAAAGTCCAAAGGCCCAATCCTAATACAAGTGCACCTTCCAGCTCTAAGAACTCCTTAGACAGAATCCACTTCAAGTTCTGTAAAAAGGCAGGACATATGCAGAAGGAATGCTCTGACTTTAAGGAGTGGCTGGCTAAGAAAGGTAATGATTATTTTATGATACTTGAGTCCTATAATTTAAATGTTCCTGCTAATTCTTGGTGGTTTGATTCTGGTTCTATGGTTCATGTTACCAATTCAACTCAGGGATTCCTTACAATCCGGAAGCTGGAAAGAAACCAAAGAACGCTTAAGGTTGGGGATGATCGAGAATTAGAAGTGAAGGCCATTGGAACATTACAATTATTAATGAAAACTGGTTTATGTATTAAACTTTATGATACCTTATATGTTCCCGAGGTAACTCGGAACCTTGTATCAAGACCAAAGTTAGACATGGACGGTTTTATTGTTTCCCATGGTCATCGCAAACTCTCTATCCTGTATGATTATGTTCTTTATGGTACTGGTATTCTGGATGGTGGTATCTATAGATTAGAACTAGATGATGACTTTTCCAAATCTTTGTTGTCATATAACATTAATGAATCACTCACAAAGATGAAAGAGAAACGAGACTTGGAGACTTCATCCATGTTGTGGCATCAACGTTTAGGCCACATCTCAAGAGAACGATTAAATCATCTCGTAAAGGATGAAGTCTTACCTCCTCTCGATTTTTCTGATTTTGGAACATGTGTCAAATTTCTTAAAGGTAAAATGACATTAGCGAATAAGAAAGGCGCCACTAGGAGCTCTAATTTATTAGAACTCATTCATACTGACATTAGCGGTCCCTACCAAATCGCTGGCATAACAGGACATACTTCATTTATCACTTTCATTGATGATTATCTCGTTACATGTACTTGTATCTAATTAAGGAAAAGTCTGAATCTCTTACAACTTTTAAAGATTATAAGGCTGAAGTTGAAAAGCAATTAGATCGTCAGACTAAAGTTGTGAGATCAGATAGAGGCGGTGAATATTATGGAAGACATATTGATGTGGGTCAAGCTCCTAGTCCATTTTATGAGTTTTGTAAGGGTCAGGGGATTGTGAACCAATACACCATGCCATGTACACCTTAGCAGAACGGTGTCGCTGAAAAAAAAAATTGTACCCTTATGAACATGGTGCGCGGTATGTTAGCCAACACTAATTTACCATTATTCCTCTGGACTGAAGCGTTAAAAGCAGTTGTTCATATACTCAATAGAGTTCCTTATAAGTCTGTCCCTAAAACTCCTTATGAACTTTGGACATGAAGGAAACCGAGTCTTAAATATATGAAAGTATGGGGCTGCATTGCTGAAGCAAAACTTTACAATCCTTTCCTAAGGAAACTTGACCCTAAAACAGTTACATGTTTCTTTATCGGGTATCCTGATAATTTAAAGGTTATCATTTCTATTGTCCTTCCCACGTCACCCGTATTGTTGAAACCAAGCATGCTGCGTTCCTGGAGGATTTCAAGGTCAGTGGGAGCAGTACCAACCATTATGAAGAATTGAAAGAAGTACAAGACGTGGGGGGGAGAGACTCATCGCTTACCATTACTCCGATTACTCCTCTTGTACCCAATGCAACTACTGTACCTGAAGCTACTGCACCAACTCCAAATTTACCTCCACAGTCAGAACCCATTATACCTCATGACGAAGGCACATCAAACGCTCAAAACCAAGACAACGCTGAACCCGATAATCCATTCAGGAGGTCATCTAGGCAAAGAAGGCCTACTAATTGGGATGATTATGTTACCTACCTGACTGAAATGGATCCCGGAAAGCTCAATGATCCTATCTCTTACAATGAAGCCATTAGCAGTGATCAGTCTTCTGAATGGAATAAAGCAATGATTGATTAGCTTGAATCCATGAAGAAAAATGACATTTGGGATTTGGTAGAATTACCCAACGGTGTCAAACCCGTAGAATGTAAATGGGTGTTCAAAACAAAACTGGATCCAAATGGGAACGTTGAACGCTACAAAACGAGATTGGTTGCAAAGGGCTACACTCAGAAAGAGGGAATTGATTATCAAGAGAAGTTTTCACCTGTCTCTCGAAAAGATTCATTAAGGATCGTCATGGCCCTAGTAGCTATTTTTTATTTAGAGTTACATCAGATGGACGTTAAAACCGCTTTCCTTAACGGAGACTTAGACGAAGATGTTTACATGAAACAACCTAAAGGCTTTAAACCTGAAGGTTAGGAGCATCTAGTCTGTAAGTTGAAGAAATCCATTTACGGGTTAAAACAAGCATCACGTCAATGGTACCTCAAGTTTGATGAAGTCATGAAGAAACAAGGTTTTATGAAGAATCAAGTGGATCAATGCACCTACCTCAAGATGAGTGGGAGCAACTTTACTATACATGTCCTTTACGTAGATGATATTCTATTGGCAAGTAATAGTTTAGACATGTTGCATGAGTCGAAGCGGTTACTCTCGCATAACTTCGACATGAAGGATCTCGGAGATGCTTCATACGCCATTGGCATCGAAATTCACCGAGATAGACACAAAGGGATCTTAGGATTATCTCAAAAGGCTTACATAGATCGTGTCCTTACACGTTACAATATGCAACAGTGCAAACCCTCCATCGCTCCAGTAGTTAAGAGAGATGTTTTTGGTTCATTCCAGTGTCCGACAACAGAGGTTGAGAAGGAGCAAATGAGCCAGATACCTTATGCGTCAGTAGTCGGGAGCCTGATGTATGCTCAAGTCTGTACTCGCCCAGATATCGCTTATATTGCTGGAATGCTAGGCCGTTATCAAACTAATCCTGAACTAGATCACTGGAAAGCAGCTAAGAAGGTACTTCGATATCTGCAAGGGACGAAAGACTATAAACTGACTTATAGAAGAAGTGATCATTTAGAAGTGGTAGGCTATTCTGATTCTGACTTTACCAAATGCAAAGATGACAAGAAATCCACTTCGGGTTATATCTTTATGTTAGCAGGCGGACCTATCTCATGGAAGAGTCATAAACAACAGTTGACCACAACTTCCACAATGATGGCAGAGTACATTGCTGTTTATAACGCAACCTGTCATGGAATGTTGCTTAGAAATCTGATCACTAGACTCAGAATCGTTAATTCCATTTCTAGACCATTGAAGCTTTACTGTGATAATTCAGTTGTCGTTAGTTTCTCGAACAGTAACAGTTCGACTGGAGCTGGTTTATATCTCGATACAAAATATCTGTTCGTACGTGAACGAGTTGAGGAAAATAATCTTTGTATTGAGTATGTTAGTACTAAAGATATGCTAGCGGATCCGATGACTAAAGGTCTCCCTCCTAAGGTTTTCGAAGAACATGTTCGGAATATGGGATTTAGTAAAGACCTTGTTTAGCATATTGTACTAGCTTATGTTTTATGATTAATGAAATTTTCTCAGTTTGATTTTGTATGTCTCTTAGAATACGTTCAACCGGTATAATGGCATATAAACAAATAAAGTTACAAATCAAACAAAGGGCTTATACGTATTTTGATCATAACGATTAGGTTTTAAATTAAGGCTATAGTATGACTAATGGGGGTCCTGAGTCGCATAATGATTCAACGGCTGTATTTCTCTGCTATGGTTCTTGTTTAAGGCTAAAATGAGTGTTAAATCCTGATCAGACTTATCTAATACTCATAGTAAATGATTACTCGGCTAAGTGTGAGAATGTAAGATTAAATATATTATGTTTTAATAGTTAATCTAGTAGCCATTATAATCATTTACATTATATAGATCAAAATATATAACAACATATTAAATAATTAGTTGGTAATTGTTGATGGACCATATTACCCTTATCAGGGACGCAGGATTGAAGGGGCGGGGAGGGGCACTCGACCCCCCGAACTTTTCGCGCATTAGTGTTACGTATGTACTTTTTGTATAGAAAATTTTAGGTATAAACGTTTTCGACCCCATGGTTTTTAAAAAAAATAGGTATATACGTTTTCGACCCCCTGGTTTTATAAAAAAAATTATTTATATAGCCCAAAAAAAATTTCAATAAAAAAAACCCATAAGTCAGACCTATTGAGTCCAAATCAGATTGTTATGTTTATTATAGCCCAAAAATCATTATATAAAGCCCAAATTAAAAGCCTAACCTAACATTGTATCAAAAAAAAAAAAAAAAACCCAAATCGGTGGATTTGGGGGATTACGAACAATAAAAAAAACAACGCCATTTAGCCGAGAACAGAAGAACAGAAGGGGCTGGACGGCTGGTGGTGTTGTTCGACTTCGAGGAGACGAGGAACAGAAGAACAGAAGGGCTGCGCTGCTTGTGGTCTTGTTCGACTTCTTCAATCTTCAAGGTATGTGTTTTTTATCTTTAGGTTTAATTTAGGGCTTCAATTTATGTGATTTAGTTTGAAATTATGGGTGAAATTGGTCTGATTTTTTGCCCTAAACTTGTTGAATCTTTCTGTAACTATTAGAGTTTGAAATTTAGGAGAACCGGGTACCCACCTTCCTCTCTTCTTTTTAATGTTTTGGTGTCTTTGTTCATTTGTTTGTTAAACAATGTTTACGTTTCAATGTTTGAGAATGTTTTTTATTTGATATTAATGTTTAACCCGACCCGAACATACACCTCGAAACTACGTGATAGAAAATCTTTTTTAGGTCCGTTACCTTCCGACCCCCCGAACTTTTTTTTCAAGCTTCGCCACTGACCCTTATTAAGTAATTAGGTTTCCTCTTAGGTGCTTATATAAGGAGACTTATGTCGAGGTTCTAAGGTTAGACACATAACCTAATTCTCATAACATCATAATCGGCCTCTTCTCCATAACCGATACCCTTTTCGGTTTCATCATTACCATCATCAGTTTGCACCCTAAGGAGGAACCAGATCACCTTGACTAAGATGTCGAACTCTATGGCTTCTTCTCTCACTGGATTCTCCTCTGCACTGTCTGCTGTAACATGTATGTTTTCATGTTTTCCATTATGTTTAAAACAGAACTGATCCAACAATTATATATATAATTATGTAGTTTACTAAATGATATCTTAGAGTTTATTAAATTAAGTTTTGAAAACCAACATAATTAGTCGATAAAAACAATCATCCTTGAAATTGCCAAGTATGGATGGGGAGAACATATCATCATAATCTAGACATAGGAACATTGCACACAAAAGTGTGGATTTTCTTATGATTTATAAATATTAACCTAAGCTTTTATTAAATATAACTAAAATGTAGTTTATTAAATGATATCTTTAAGTTTATTAAAATGAAGTTTATTAAATAAAGTTTATTAGATTGATGATGTCAAATTCCAATTTTATCCCTCTAACATGTAGTATAGATATAGATATAAATACATATTAATATTAATGTACAAGTCTTCTTAGTACCTTTGTACAAACTATTAGTACCATTACCACTATCATTTAAAAAGCATGGTCTTAGCACATGTGCTTTTGGTCCTTCCACTTTTGCTTTTTTTTTTTTTTTTTCTTTTAGCGTTATAATTTTCTCTTTTCTCTCTTGTTTCAAAGTTGTTACTTTTGCCCCCCACTTTCTAACAAGTTTATATAGACCGTATCGACTTTCTAATAAGTGTCCGTATAAATTCAGGTTTGTCTACGGTTTACGTCACATGAATCATTTGGTCTTATAAATTCGTGATTTTTGTTCTAAAAAGTTTATACGATATATCTTTGACTCCCTCGATTTTTTAATATGTGTCCGCCTTCGTGATCTATGTTTTACATCACATGAGTCACTTGGTATTATAAATTTATTTTTTTACGTTTTTTCCCGTTTTGGTCTGGTTGCTACAACGCAACCGGATCGCTGACTCCCGCAACTCCGAGAATCAATTCTAGTTTTAGAAAAATGGGGAGTAAAATGGAATTAGAGACGAACTACAATCCAAGTTATTTACTCAAATTATATATATTAAAATAAATATTTACTTTTTTCCCATCAGTGCGGAACTCGTACCATAGGGATGCGGATAACTCAGCCATATATTGTTCGTCGATGGGTATCTTAATCGGAATCGAGATTTAAGAATGATTGATTCCTTGCATGCGTTGAACCGGTAATTGGTTTTTTCATCATCGTCAATGGCGACAAGGAACCGAACATTTCTATTCAGGAGATACAGAGATGCATTGAAGAGCGTTAGGGGTCCATCCGGTCGTTCTCATCATGCGGGTGGTCCTCCGGTCATGGAAATGTCTAACGCCACTGGGCTTAAGCAAACCCGGTCTTATGCTCCTCTTAGTACATATGATCCTGGAACCTCCACGTATGTTCATGTCCCATTTTCTCCTTTCCTTTCCTGGTACAACTAGTTTATATCACGTATGCATGCATGATCCTGCCGTTTGTGTTTCTGTGCTTGTGCAAACGATCATGAGTGTCGAATAGTGTTAGATATGTTGTTTTATGGTAACGAAACACTAAACAACTATAGGGAATCGGTGACCAACAGTTATATGAAATGATACAATTGAGCTTGATGACTTGATCTATCTAGTGAAGTTTTATTCTTTTTTGGCAGTGTAGGGACACCAACAGTGGGTCTTCCTCCTGCTTGGGTCGATGTATCCGAAGAAATAGCTGCAAACATCCAACGCGCACGCGCTAAAATGGCAGACCTAGCAAAAGCGCATGCCAAGGCTTTGATGCCCTCATTTGGGGATGGTAAAGAAGATCAGCACAGAATTGAGACTCTCACCTATGAAGTAACTGACCTTCTAAAGAAATCAGAGAAGAGGTTAAGAAGATTATCTGTTGGCGGGCCTTTTGAGGATTCAACGATTAGGAAAAACGTGCAGCGGTCTCTAGCCACTGATCTTCAAAGTCTTTCGGTGGAACTCCGGAGGAAGCAATCAAATTATCTCAAGCGCCTTCAACAACAAAAAGAGGTATGTAAACACAGGCTGTGTAAACCTAACCAGATGTTTACCTTTATTTTTTATTTATATCTATTTTTGGAATATATAGTTATGAATGTGTAATATCGATGAACCATCGTTGTCAGGGTTCAGACGGGGTTGATTTAGAAATGAATTTAAACAGAAAGCATTCTGTGAGGGAGGATGATGATGGTTTTGATGGCATGGTATGTCTCATATTTTCCTTTTTGCGGCAATTTACTCCGCACCTGTTTAAACTACAATCCTTTACTTAATTTGGGGTTATTACTTCCATAGAGTTTTAACAAACATCAAATGGCGAAGTTGAAGAAAAGCGAGGCTTTGGCTGCTGAAAGGGAGAAAGAGATTCAACAGGTTGGTCCAACAACAGTTTTTTGCTAGTTAGCCTTTATTTTCAGCCCTCTGTAATAATTTGATTAACCTCTATAGGTTGCAGAATCAGTCAATGAGCTGGCACAAATCATGAAGGATCTATCGGTCCTTGTAATCGACCAGGTCAAGACGCGATATACATCTTTTACAAATCGTTCTTGACTTAAAATAGTCTGTAAACTGAAACTTAATTTCACAAGCAGGGAACTATCATTGACAGAATAGACTACAATGTACAGAATGTTGCACTGACTGTAGATCAAGGCCTTAAACAGCTGCAGAAGGTTGCACTTTCCTCAAATCTTCTTTAGCTTGCAGTTTAAACCTATATATACAAAAACCAATCAATTGAGTTTAAACCTGACAAGATACTGAAAATAATAAGGTTTTGGGTTGTCATATCTAAATATCAGTTTAATAAACAGGTTGACTTATTTAAACCATTTAATTAAAAAGAAATCAGAATAAAAAATACAGTTTATAATGTCAACCCACCAACCCGTTTACATCCCCCTTTAACCCATTTATAACAACCCGTTTACAACATAATTACAATCCGTTTGGCTTCTGTAGATAAAAGGGGTTACACAACTTGTTTACAACTTAATTACAACCAGTCAACCTATCTCGTTTAAACACACGGATTACACGGGTCATGTTCGGGTTACATGATTTGAAATGTGCCTTGGGATAGGTTCGATATCTTTGACAATTGGCACAAATAACTATAAGGCTTGTGTTCAGGTTTAAGTATGCTATAGCCTATAATGTAGTCAAATGTGATTTATTTAAACAAAAGTTAGATTGTTATTGTAACAATAAAGTTTTTTTATTATTTGCTAGATAGCCTAGATTAAGTATTATTAAACCATAGTGTTGCACGTTTGACCCATGTCCCATACCAAGAAATTGCTTGTTTTCACCATGATACATTTTTAAGTGATCTAATATATTAAGTTTACATGTTTCATATTTGCAGGCAGAGAGAAATCAGAAACAAGGGGGAATGGTAATGTGTGCTACAGTACTTGTGATCATGTGCTTTGTAATGTTGATTCTCTTAATCCTCAAGGAGATTCTCTTCTAATGTTCACATCTCCCAACACAATTTAACATCGTCATACGCACCAGATGCGTAGAAGAACGCGGCACTTTCGTACATAAATGGAGTATAAGAATTCAAATTTGTCCCTCATATTTTTTTGGGTGAGGGTTATATTTGTCATTAACCGCGAGAGGGAAAATGTGTATGATTCATTTGAGTTGCTTCTTCATTAATAAAATTTAACTGCAAATATATAACAATCAGCGGGTTCAATATCGTAGCCTGAAAATTATCAGGCACCACTCGGTTAATCGGTCCTGCTACCGGCCTTTTGCTTTCTAGCACCGGTTTCCATCATCTTGTTCCTCATCTCAACGGCACGACTCCACTCACCCTTTTCACCATGGAGCTTTACTAGCATCGAGTATATAGTGGGATAATCGCGTGCCAGATTCTCAAGCCCGTTTGCTAGCTCATATCGTGAGTGTAAACCACAAGCACTAAGCAATGCACCCCACACACCCACATCGGGTTCAAACGGCATATCTTTCACCAGTTTCTCTGCTTTCTCAAGCTCACCAGACTTCCCATATAAATCCACCATGCAACTATAATGCTTCATCTCTGCTTTAACTCCGTATCTTACTCCCATCGAGTTAAAATGCCGTTCACCCTCTTTAACGAGTCCTCCGTGCACGCAGGCCGATAGTAAATTAACGTATGTGACACCATCGGGTTTGGCTCCACTTTCTATCATCTTCTCAAACTCACACAACGCTCGGTTTGCCAATCCGTGCCTCGCACAACCTCCAATCACAGAGTTCCATGACACCGTATTCTTCGTTGCCATACACTCGAAAACACACAATGCCGCTTCAAGGTCACCACATTTCATGTACATGTCGATAAGTGCAGTCGAAACAACCACTTCAAGATCTAAACCTGATTTCAAAATACACGAATGCAGCTGGTTCCCAAGGAGAAATGTAGAGCAACCCGCACACGCATCTAGGAGTGTAGAATAGGTAAAATGGTTAGGACGCGTTCCTGATTTGAGCATCAAGATGAACAAATGTATCGCGTCTATGTGGTTATCATATTGTACATACCCTTTTATCATCGCGGTCCATGTAACAACGTTCTTGTATGGCATGTTGTCGAATATTGACCTTGCTCGATCGATCTTTCTATTTTTAATGTAACCGTTAACTAAGGTGGTCCAAGAAATGATATTAACCAAAGGCATGTTATCAAATGTTACCTGTGCTTCAACTGTAAATCCCAGTTCCATATAACCTACAACCAACGCGTTCCATGTGCTAACGTCCTTTACAACAACATCATCGAACACGCGATGTAAGGCCTCGTTATCCTTTAAACGGGTATAGCCCCGCATCAACGCTGACCCCATAAGACCATGAAGCTGTGGAACCAAGACCTCAAACGCGTTCATGAACCCGCTAATCACCGTCGAAAATGTGAACTGGTTGGGGATTACCCCAGCTCTAATCATTTGCAAGAACAATTGGTACAGTTTGTGTGGATCTTTAGTCTTGTTTAAACCGGACATCATGGTGTTCCATGAAACCACATCTCTCACAGGCATTTGGTCGAACAGGTTATGTGCACACTGCATTTGGTTGTTTTTAATGTATCCAGAGATCATGGAATTCCATGTGACGGTGTGACAAGATGTGGGATTTTGGTCGAACAGTTGGCGTGCATCATTTATGTTACCATTGCGAATGTGGTCTTGAATGAGATTGGTGACTGAAAGAGTAGATATCATGCATACACACGTTGAGGAAATGAAGTATGGTGATTGTGAATGATTGTGGAAGATAAATGAAGCTCGATGGAACTGGTAACGAAGAGGGTTCATTGAGCTCAAATCATCTACACTACCCAAATGTTGAACATATTTTCAAGATTATGAACAGAAATGTGGCAGTTGGGTTTAGACATTAGCATTGTCTATTGCAACTGAAATATCAAACGAAGTCGCGATATAATAAAAAAAGATATCAGCTAACTGTACCGGTTTTGATTATATCGATAATTTGATACTATTTAGACTAGAGGATGTTGTTTAAACCCTTAAGGGCTTTATTACGTCACGTAGACGACACATAAACAGAGAGTTTCATCGTTAACTTACACGGTGTGAATTAAAAAAAGATAAATAAACTAAAACGGATAGGTTGACTTTAGGTGGGGCCCCTTGATTTCATCCTCTCGCGCGCTAACCCTTTGGCGGAATCAATCAATATCGCCCCCTTTAACAAGGGGGGGGGGGGGGGGGGGGGGGGGGGGGAAGGGCGCTATTGAGCTTATGTGGCAGGGTGGCCCGAAGCCACACCTCTGGCCTTATGAATCTTGTTCTATTAGAAATGGTTTGGTCGGTCACGGTACCAAGTATATACAAAAGAAGTATTGTATTTTGAATATAACTTCGTTTTCAACCAAATTTGTATCAGAATGGAAAATATACACAACTATGTATTGTTTTTTTATTTTATTTTTTTTAGATTTGCGAATGTAAGTTGATACATAAAAGAGTTAACTTTCGTTTTGCTCCCATTTGTTTGGTCATTTTAACGGTTTTGTTCAAATAGTTTAAAAATGACAATTTCCTACCTGATCTTTCGAGTTTGTCGCTAGTTTACTCCCTAGCTCTAACTCAGTTAAAACGTTCAATTAAAAGTAGAGGTATTTCGGTAGTTTACTCACTGGCTCTAACTCAATTAAAACATTTAGTTAAAAGTCGCGGTATTCGTGGTCGGCAGGTGGTAGTTGCAGGTGGTGATGGATGGTTGTGGATGGTGGTGGCCGGTAGAAAGAGTGGTTGGAAAAATGGGGGGTCAGAAAAGAACTACCTATACACATGTAAATAAACAAGTTATAGGTTTATTTAGGTGAACAGACTTACATACCCTTGCTTTTATCTATAAAATTACCAAAATACTCTTCTAGTTAACGGATTTTTTGGATTGAGTTAGAGGCGGGGAGCAAAATAAGTTTGAAAAATGGGGGGGGGGGACGACTATTTTTAAACTATTGGGCCAAAACCGTTAAAATGACCAAATCACAGGGAGCAAAATGAAAGTTAACTCTACATAAAATTATGTTAGATAAAAGAGTAAATTACAAAAATCGTCCTTTATTTATGTCAATTATTGCAAACTGTGTCCTTTGTCTTCAGTAATTACAAAAAACGCACTCTATGTTTACAAACCCTTACACGTTATGTCCTTTAACCCTAACTCAGTTAGTTTTTATGGTTAAATCTGACCAAGTGAAACCTACATGAGGCTATTTTGGTCATTTTACCCTATTTACTCAAAACATAACCCCTTTCTTTAACTTCAGCCTAACCTCCTTCTCTCTCTCTCTCTAACTTTTGCCCCCACCAGCCACCTCCAATTCATGCCACCATCACCTCCTGTAACCACCACTAAAACCACTAAGTCTGGCGACCACCTAACAACAACAATCCGACAACCACCACAAGAACCCATCAAATTCACCCATCAAAAGTAAAGGTTGCACCTCATTTCTTTGATTTGTAGACCTGTACTTTTGTCATCGTGACTATAAAAATAACCGCAACCTTTACCTTACAGTGGTGGTACAGAAATGGACGACTTCCTGAAAGATTTTGATGTTTCGACGAAACATCTGTCGGAAGCGGCGTTGAAGAAGTAGCGTAACGCCGTCTCACTCGTAAAACAATCATCGCCGGAGATGTAACAACCCGCGTTTCTAAAGTCAAAGTCAAAGGAAGAAAAGATTGCTAATTGCGATCTGTCACTCCTTGCTTAATTATTGATTGTACTCCTTAACTTGTAATCGAATCTATTAATTTGTGAACTTTAGTTGTATTATGTGGAGTATCTGTACTAATCGCAGTATACTCGCATGTTAATCGCTAATTTATTTATCGCCAATCGCATCGCAGTCGCATTGTAACTCGAATTACGTGTTCTGGATATTGTTTTACGTGTGTGTGTTATCTATGTGTTACTTGTGCATGTTCATATTTGTTTTGTGGTGAATAATCGAAAGCGCATTCGTAACTCTATCACAACGCAACCTCATCGCAAACTCGAAATGTAAAGTTACTGATATGCTAGTTAGGTTATTTGTGTAACTATTGTTAAATACTATCGCATCGCCTGCTCGCAACGCATCGCAACGCCCAACGCATGAAACAAAACATCGAAACGCAACTCGCCGGAGACGTTCGATCGAATGATCATTCGATCGAATGGTCATCCATCCGGATGACCATTCGATCGGATGGCCATCCGATCGGACTGCCCTCCGATCTATCACTGCACCGCCTTTCCTCTTTTGGACACCTATAAATACCACCTGTCACATCACAAACAGTGATGTGACAGCTCTCTCGTCCGACCAGCACTTCCAACCCTCTTTTCACTCGATTTCTAGCGATTCTTGTAAGTTTCTACCTCAAATCTTGTCGTGACTCTGAGTAAGATTTCCGGGATCAAGAAACTAGCAAACAAATATGCTCGGCTGGACTCTTTTCTCGTATGCCCGGAAAATTGCATTTCGGTACAACTCCGCTTGCTGCAAAGCCTTTATTTCTCGTCCAAACACTCCAGATCTGCACTTCCCTTTCCCCATGGTTTATTAAAAAGGGAGGGGAGATTTGCTCCTCATCCGGGGGTTCATTTCATTCATTATGCACTCAAAAGTGAAGGTCTTAAAAACTTCATAGAATTCATGATCGGCCATTCCATTTGTGCTTTCAGCAAGTAGGCGACGCGAATCTATTTCTATGCTTGAATCGGATACCAATTGCTTGGATGCGTTTGAAGCCTCGAGATGACTTGCAGAAAAAAAGCTTTCTAGGTTTGTCTTCTATCTCCGTAACAAATGGTCCATTTATTGATGGGCGAACGACGGAGATTGAACCCGCGCGTGGTGGATTCACAATCCACTGCCTTGATCCACTTGGCTACATCCGCCCCTACCCCCGCACAGGTTTCAGTCTCTATCTACGATCAGATCCTTTCTGAACTCCCCTATGACCGCTATCAAAGAGAAGCTTTTTCCTATACTATAGTTGCAAGTCTACTGTTCTCTTTCCGAATGAAGTGAAACAAAGCTTCAAACAAAGAGGTTGGGCTGTTCACTTCATTGATTTGACTTCACTTTACTTAAGATTAAAGAGAGGGGCCGGGCGGGCAGTAAAGGCTCATTTAGTAGACAGCCATCTATCATCTACACACACTTCTTCATCATTTTCACCTTTGAATCTCAACTTTTAACCATGAAATCGGCTGGTTTGAATCTCAACTTTTAACCTCAACTTGAAAGGAATTCAAGCCGGAATGAAGTTATTAGCGAAGCAATGCTGTTTGAAGTGAAGAAGAGAAGCAAGTATGAAACTTGTTCTCAAGAGAGGAGAGAAGATCAGAGAGTATGTGTTAGCCCAACTGATCTGGTGTCCCTGATATGGTTGTTGGAGCTGGTACTTATAGATAAGATGTATTCTATAAGAGGAAGCTCGTGACCATGGATCCAAGGATAAAGTGGAGGAATTACCCGTTTGGGGGCTGGAGGCTTTAGACCTGCGGATAAAAGGTTGTTCTCTGTGCACATGTTCTGTCTGTGCAGAAATGGTTCACGCGTTAAGTGTTGATGTGACCGGTCACTGTGCTTGTCCTTTTTACCGTTCACCTGAGTTCGCGCGTATTGAACCTCTCAACCTTTTAACCTTTTAAGCTGTTATGAATATTAGTCATTTTATTGAGATTTGGGCTACCCCCGGCATCAGCCCCCCAAGCCAGAGGTGTTTGGGATGTAAGCTCAAATGCTTCTGACTTTTACACATTATTTTTTATTGCTTAAGGCTTTAAGGCGTTTGAGTTTTGAGATTTGAATTTCGGAATGATAGTAGATGTGATAGGCTTCAAGGTTTTAAGGCTTGAAGGCTTTAAGGCTTGAAGGCTTAAAGGCTTCAACTTGTCTCACTCAAGAGGAAGTTGAGGCTTTTTGTAAAGAATGTGGGATCGACCTAAAGTTTAATCTGGTGGCTCTGGGTTTTGGAAAATCGATCGATTAGTGTCCCGTTGGTTCGATTGCTCTTTATTGCTGAGTTTTTCAACTTGCGTCATCCGTTTTCGGTCTTTGTTCTGAGTGTTTTAGAGTATTATCGTGTGCCGTTTGGTCAATTACACCCTTAAGGTCTTGCTAGGGTTTTACACTTTGATGTTTTGTGTCCAGCGATAGGGTATGGCCC